>CM035149.1:11407632-12830132 GCA_020205605.1 Panax ginseng | reverse complement strand
GATTTTTTTGAATCTTTTGATATAGTTTGGAGACATGTTGGTGTACTACAATCCACATGATTATTTTCATGTTTGTTTTGGATCTTTGATTGAATGGGTTAATTGAAATATGTGGAATATAGTTTGGGAATTTTTACAACCTTTCTGGGAAGAGAGGATAACCTGTTCTCCTGGTCTGTTCCAGATCACCAACCGATTCCTTTTTCATTACTCTTCTATTCACATTTATAATGTAAATATATGATACAAATTAGTACTGGGTCTGTTCAAGGCTCCCCTGCTAGATTTTTTTTATAGGTATAGGGACAAGGACAGATATGTAAGTTAACAAATTTAAGTGGACAGATTAATAGAAGAGTTAAATTTAAGAGTAAAAAAAAATCATTCTAAATAAGTGTGAACAAATGCTTCAGTGCTTCTACTTTCTCCATTATACGCGACAGGACCGCTACTACTTCTACGTCTCTGCGGCTCCATCACTAGGCCTACTACTTCTACATCAGACTTACAAGGTAACTAAATTAGGATTTTTTTTTGTTTGATAATTTAAAATTTATAGTTTGTTTAAATTTATTGTTTGTTGGGAACTTGGGGAAATTAGGTAATTAAATTAGGGTTTCTTATAAATTAGTTTTTTTGGTTGGTTGTTAAACCTAATTTAATTTATTTGTTGTGTTTGTTATATTTTGGACTTAAGAGGCAAGTAGGGAGCTAATTAGGACTTTTTTTGTATGATAGTTTAAAGTTTAAATTTATTTGAATTTGTTGTGGCCTTGTGGGTTGAGGACTTCTGGTGAGTACAACTGTTGTTAATATTGGATGAGTAGGTAGTTTTAGTGTTCAAATATAATGATGTTACTGTGTTGAGAATTGGATCTGTGTCAAATTATTTTATATGCAGTTCTGCCAATTTCCTTTATGTGAGTTTCAATGAGAGTTGTGTTCTCTAAAAAGATAAAAATAGGGCACTGGAATAAAAAATTAGAATTGTATGCATTTTTTTTCCTATAGTCATACACAAAGCAAATCAATCATTTTTCTTAAATGCACAAGCTGCACATCAAAAAGCCCCAAAAAAAAGCAACAGTAAATCATTATAGTACTAATTTACTACTACTATCATTTTTACTTTTTTAGGACAAATAAAATAATTATCATAATCAAACCCCACAAAAAAGAATAAAAAAAAGAAGATAACTTGGGGGTTGGGGGTTGAGGCTTATTTGAAACTTATAAAACGATACCAAAATTGGTTTATGCTTTGAAATTAATTCATGATTTTATTTGAATATAAAAAATAAATTTGGTTCGAGGCTTTGAGCATTTGGAGAATCATACAAATTGAACTATGACAAGTAACCGAAGTAAGTTTCTAAATTGTATCAATTTGCATGATGTTCATTTGAATTGCTAGCATTACCCACGGCACCTTCTATAACCAAACAATGAATCACCATATTCTTAATCATTTGGATTCTTACAATATTATCAAAAATAAAAAAAATATTCCATAATTGATAAGGTCTCAAATTTCAAAACTAGCACAACAACTTCTCAAACTCAACTCCTCCATTTCCATTTTCATGACTACAGCCCAATTTAATCATAGCCCCACCTTTCCATCTCCATCAATATTCATCATCCTAAACACCTCCTCCACCATTATTATAACAACCACTGCCTGTTGGGCACATTGAGCTGCTTGTGTTTAAATCGGAAAATTAAGAATGAGGGACAGATATAAAGAAAAAGAATTAGACGGAAGGGGGGTTTTGTTTGTGGCTTGATGAGAATTGAGAGAAAATAGGAGACTAGGCTGGCTAGCTATATACTCTCACATATTATAAGAAAAGTAAAAATGAAAGAAAAAGTGTAAAAAAAAAAAGCTTTAAATTTATTTTTAATGGCCCATTAAATTAAATAAAGTGATGAGTATTTTTTTTTTAAGGTTAATAACAAAACTGCCTCTCTAAATTTGGACGGAAATCAATTTGATACTCAAAATAGAGAAATCGTTAATTAATACCTTTAAATATTTTAAAATAAAATCCGAGAGATATATAAGACATTTGAGGCACTTTTTTTGTTGTTGTAATTATCCATGCAAAATGAAACTTTTTCCAAATTTCTTCCCGCGTGGATGTGAATCTCAAAGTATTATATTGTGGATATACTTGGAAGAATTAAGAGAGAAAGAATATTATTTATTATTTATATGTTATATTATTACTTGAGTCACCCAACACATTACATAATTAATTAATTTAAAATTTGTCTACTTTTAAATCGATGAATAATGAGTGTACCATATAGAATGAAAAGAATGGGCTGGACTATGCGCAAGAACCTAGGCCCAAATGAAGGTTATTTCTGGGATCAAACCCTAATTCCAAGTGCCAGTATTTAATCAGAACAGAAGGCAATAGCATTATCGCTCAGGTCTTTTTGATCCTTGTCAATTTTCAACATCTAATAGGATAGTCTCGTTTTTGTTAAATATGTCAAGATTCTGATTTGATTTTGCCTCTACCTGAGAATCCTTGAAGATGAATAATGAAAGGATTTTTCAGGTTTTTATATATTTGATTATGTAAATGGGAAGGCATAGAAATAACGCAGGAGACGTTGAGTCGCTTCGCCTTTGTGACGATGCACAGGCGCAGGGAATAAGATTCGGCTATATCTTTCTTTCCAGTTATTATGCTGATTTTTCATAATCCTTTCTTTGTTACTAATTTATTTATTTATTTATCAAATTCATATTTTTGGGATCCTGTGATGGCATGAAATCTTTGAGACCTGATAGTCTTATTTTGATGACAATTATAAGCATTTTTTTCTGAGGATTCTTCTGAATTTTTTTTTCTTTTGTTATTTTTCTCAGAGATGGGAGTAGATTTGATGAAGTTTGCACTGGGCTCTGATCGACTTGATGCACAACAATGCAGCCTAGAAAGCTATTTCTGATATATCTCTTGTCACTTAATTATTTCCTTTCTCTTCTTGTTTGGCTAGAAAAGAAATTTATATTTTTACCCTCCATTTTTGCTTAGTTAGTTTTCTCTCAAAACTGATCTTTAGCCATAACTTAAAATATTTTAGTTCCAAAGGCACAGATATAATTTGTTCAGCGGGCTTCAAAATTCGTATCCAATAAATGCAAGTCAGCAAGTCAAACACCAAATCCTTGGCTGCAAATTTGGTAAAACATATAGGATTAGGGTCGAATATTGGAATATCCGTCCCTGCTTCCGCCCGAGCTGATTATATATATCGCTTACCATTAAACTCAGGCTTCCAAAAAATTGTTGCGGAACTAAATTGTTGTCGTCGACTGCTAATAGATCAATTCATTCTAATTTTAGTTTCTTTAAAAATTTCTTATTGATTTGTAACAAGTTAGTTGTGAGGCTTGGAAAAAATCAACCCAATCCAACAAGCACTGTTCTTGATTAAAAAAAAATATTAATTTGCGTTTTAATTGTGTGGACAGTGATTTTTTTAATTATATAATCAGTTCTTTGTATATAATTATATATAATTTCATAAATAACCGTTATTTAACAAATAATCATGTCTAAATTTTCACTCAAGTAATTTGGGTGTTTAAATGAGATGGGATCAACCGGTTTAGAGATGAGCATTAACATAGGGAGGTGGGTTAAGACGAGACTCCTCATTTAAGTCGAGACTTACCCATCTGTTTTGACAGGCAAGTCAGCGACTGACTCTTCCTTCTTATTGCATGAATTCTAAACCCGTATTCATGTGTCAAAGTGAAACGGTTATTCTTTCTTTCGGGTTCAGTTTGCTTGTTGTTTCTTGTTCATCACATTTTGCATATATGTATCTTTTCCACTTAAATTTTGATACTCAGTCTCTTACTTAATATTAATTAATTTTAAAATTAAATAAAAAGACATGTGTCAAAATTTAAGTGGGAGAACATAGAATTTGAGGACATAAATCTGCTGTCTTGTCTACACCCAAAAATCCAAGTTATTAGATTGCAAGTAAATTTTTAATAATCCATATTATCCTCTTGAATTATAAACACTACAAAATTAATACAAAGGTAAAATAATATTTTAAATACGAAACATAAAATTTCTTTCCTTTCGAGCAAGTGTTTACATAAAATTTTTTTCCCGAAAAAAGGATTTATTGAAATAATGCTCATTACAGAAGTTTAACTTGTAACTTGGGTAAATCATTTGGGCTATGTTTGTTAATCTATGGAATTATAATAAGATTATTAATCTTAATATTATAATCCCGAATTATAATTATAATTTCAAGACTATTAAGCTATTTTATAATCTTGAGACTTATAGTCTCAAGTTTAAATTTAAAAACAAACAACACTTAAAATTAATAATTATATCTCAAATATAATTCTTACAAACAAACAAACATAGCATTGGTTCCTTACCGGAGGAGTGTCTCACTTCTGACTCGTGCTGCAAACTCAGGCTAAAGGCATTAAGTGACTTCAAAGGAGAGTTAAGCTGCAATAGCAGAACTGTTTTTCCAGAACGACTTGGGAACATTACTGAACTGCTCATGGTGAAGGGATACCCCCACCCCCCATCCCCCATCCCCCATCCCCCATCCCTCATCCCTCATCCCTCATCCCTCATCCCTCATTCTTTTTTCTTAAATTTAATTTTAATGAAAATAGCAAACATCATGTACTCTTGGATATAAATTCTAATAGCACGGAATAGGAGATACAAATAGTGCAACTAGAAAGCCAAAAACTATAACAAGCTAATCCATCAAACTACAGTACATCAGGGTAGTACAATACAAAGAAGTCGTACACTTGGTTGATAAGAAAAAGGGGGAGAACCAAGCTTATCTTCCACCATTCTACAAATCTTAAGCTAAATAAATTAAAAACTCTACCAATATTAGGGAGCAACTATGGAATGCTGTTGCTCGCTAGCCTAGCCGTACATTTTGAATTATCTTGCCCCCATCACATGGGTTTTCAGGGAATTGGCCAAAATTAGATGTAGCAGAAATATGTTTGGATACAAAAACAATCAGTGTTCTAGAGCGCTTCTAACCGAGAGTCGAGTAACTAGCCCCGTGTCTCTAGATATTAGGTCATGGTTTAAGAACAATACAATGACGGTTATATCATCATGGAAATGACGCCGCACCTTCTTCTCAATCTTTCTAAGATCTGAATATCGCATCTCTCGTTTTCTAGCCGCTTCCTGGAGGGCGGCCTTGACAAGCCTCTTGGCACTTCCCTGTATTAGAAGATAAATGATAAGCAGAAAATAAACAAAGAGATGCACATTAACCAGATCGTACCAATAAATTAAAATCTAATAGATCATTTAACTTGATCAAAGCTGAAAACGTATCAAGAGAAAACATAACTATCAATAACTGCAAGTTTGCAATTTTTAAGGATGTAGACACCGAAACAAAATACTGCTGCTGATACACCAAGGTGTTCATCTATTGTTCTAGATTACTATAAAACAAGCTACCATCTACAAATGAAATCTAATTTGTGTGTACCAACCATTTTGATACCTGCCATATGTGGCAAGATAGCTAATACTTTGTTCAGCACTTGAACTTTTACTTTTATTATGTGCGTGTGCGCACATGTGCATATCGGCATTTTTCCCATTCTTTTATTGGGGTGTTGAAGATGTTATGACTAACGAAGACAGAGAATTAAAGATAGAAGAAAATTTAATGAAAACTATTTTTTTCCCAAGTGCAACCAAAAAATAAAAAATCGGAATGTTAAGTTATTATGATTGTAATATTTTCATGAATGAAGCAAACTATACTGATTGTTCTTATGACTCCAATCTGCAATTAATTTTAAGGAAGAATATGTAAAGACTAAAGACTACAAATAGAATACAATGAATCAGCAGAATATTGAAATTCCAACATCATCGTTTTCTAAGATATGTGGTAATCAAAGTTTAGGAATTGGATTACAAGTCTACCACTCAAAAAAGCTTCAAAATACGTAGGAATTAGATACTCAATTTATACTAATAAAAAAGACATCGTAAACATAACCTGCCCCTGCGACGCATAAGAAAAATGAGCACAAAAAAAGAGAAAGAGGACAGAATCTTACTGCGTGAGGATTATTTTGGACAATTTCCACGGCTTTTTCATTACTTAAGTGCTCCCATAAACCATCTGAAGCAAATATAAGGAAAGAGTCATTTGGTTGAATAGGATGAGAAAGAATAGACGGAGTGGCACTCATGATAGGCATTTTCATTGGTTCAGGAAGTCGGAATTTCGCATTAATTGGTTCCCTGTTAAAGTGTGTGTGCTTCATATACACATCGCCTATAGATCTAGAAACCTGCATTAAATACAGTGGTTGCTGATGAGAGAAGTCACTATCCAAGAGGAAGTGAAAACAAATTGCAAGTTTAGTGATATATCTTGAAGTTCATAACTTGATTAAATATGCAGTTTTTTGGTAATAGTCTAGCAATGACTTAGAAAGGGAAAAAAAAGAGAGGAAGAAATCCAGAATACATATGTTTGGCAGAAAATGTGCTGAGCCAGGATTTAAAATTGCCACGATTCTATAAAAACCACAATTAGATTTGCAACTAAAAAAATATCCTCTGCTTCATATTAGATTTGCTATATCACATTTCACACATGAAGAGAAAAATATAAAATGAGACGGGTACTACGGTACGGGAATAAAAAATCCATGAAACTCCAAATAAAGCATTATTGCTTGGTGTTTTTTAATTGCTAAAATAATTGACCCAGCGCACGCCAAAAAAGGACAGAAGTAGAGCTTCATGACCTCCAGCATAGATTGACAATGAATGGGGGAGAACAATAGTAACTCACCACTACTACAAACGGATCGTCTGAAAACTAGTAATACCCCTTCTAACCACATTGGCCTGTAAAAAATCTAATTTTCTTCACGTCCACATAAAAAAGGTCACATGTAGTTGGAGCTTGCTTATAGATAAACAGTATTAAGCTCTCCTTTACGATATAAGATGAAAAGATGCAAAAAGCACCAATAACCAGACTAGTTATACCAATTTAAGGCATTAGCTAGTGCTCATAGCATCTATATTTAGCGCGCCAGCATATCTCTGATTTAATAATATATCTATGATATGTAGCGTAGGACACTCTCCTTTCCTCTTTTAGGTTTGTTGTTCGAGACTACCTAGATTGTTAGAGAACAGGTTTTATTATGCCTACAAAAACATATAGAGAGCAATTGATACCTTATAAATACAGGAAAAGTAACAACCAATTTTCAGAAGTTGCTCATTAGAACTTAATATGCCAAAAATATTATCATTAATGACATTAAAGCAATGGTGTATTTGGAAGAACCTGAATAATGCCTTTGACTCTCCAAACTCCATGCTTGAGGACAACAATTTGAGGATCATCTGGATGTAATTCTTTAAGTTCCCGCCTAGTTTCCTCCACGTTGGCATTGTGTTCTGTTGACAGCTGTATAGCAGCCATAACTCCAGTGTTACCAACTTTCTTCCCCAAAACAACACGAGAATCTCCAAGATTTGCCACAAACAGAGTCTGCTGATAAATCACTCCAACTAAACAACACGCTCCTACTGTTGCAAAATTGGGTCGACTGTTCCACATTTCCGTCACAAGAGTAGTAAAACCTCTCTCTGTTTCAAGAAAAGCTCTATTGATCGTATCAGGTGTCACAACACCATGGTCCTCAGCTGATATTGCTGCATAAACACTAAACCTAATAAAACACCAGCATAAGAAGCTTTTCTTCTAACATCATATACCCAAAAAGCAATGACATATAAAGAAGCCCCAAAATGATACTTCGTGCCCAGCTCATTTGGGGGTTTTGGGGAGGGAAAGGAAAATACATGGGGAAGAGGGGGAGACAGCGAGAGAGAGAATAAGAGCACCTAATACAACCCTCCTTTTGGATGCAATGCCATAGCTGGACTAAGATGCCATTTTTGGGCTTAAAAGGGTCACTAATGCTATTTCTTTGAAGCCGTATGACTTTGGAAGAAATGAGTAGAGCAAATAAAAAGATTGAAATACCAAATTGATGAGTAAACTTTCATCTTTGAGACTCAATTCAACATTTGAAATTCAGCAACCTCAGCTCACAAACTACAGTTCAATCAATTGCGCATTACTAGTGCAACATCTAATCCCACTAACCCACCAATCAAAAGCCAAGAATCAAACATCAACTAAAACTACCTTCTACCATCTAGGCTAAGCTAATCTGATTGAAGCATCACTATTTATAACAATCCCCAATTTGCAACAAGATAATTCACCAAAAAGATCACATCTTTTCATCACAATTACATCTTCACATAAACAAAAACTCACTAGATCAAAATATTCAAAACACAAACCTTGGAAGTGCCGGAACAAGTGATCGCACACGTATCGGGCCGCCTCCGGGCCGCCGTGACCATCGTAAACACCCACAAAGGTCCCAAACGGACCCGACTCGATCTGGCTCTGGTCTTCAAGCACCATGTTCGCCTGGACCACGGCCATCGAGAATTCTCCGCTAGCATATTTGCCCGTATCGCGGAACCAGAGCAGCCCATCCTTGACAAAATCACCATTGAAGTTGTTGTTGTTGTTGTTATTACCACCAGCACTCCCGCTATTGTCAGTACGGCCATCAAATGGCTTCAAACAGAGCGAGAGGAGATTCATTAACCCACCAAGCATCCCACATCTCTTGCTTAAAATTGCCCCCAAATCCTAATCCCCTTTAAAAAACCCTCCCAATAAGACAATTTTGAAGTGGGTTTTTTCTTCTTCAGATTAGTAGTATTATCTTGTAAATTGTCCTCCTCCAAAAATTGGGGGAAGAAACATATAGATATAGATAGAGATGTAAGTATGTAGAGAGTCGATAGAGAAAGCTGGGCTAGAAGGAGGATGAGAGAGAAAGAGGGAGGAGAAGGGAGGTGGGGGGTGTTGGGTGGTGGAGGAACAGGAATGTGTTCATTCTGTTTGGAAGATGGTGGCGTAGGGAAGCATTTCGTTGGGTGTTATTTTCAATGTCTCTTTTTTTATTTTTTATTTTATTATTTTATTTTTCTATGTATATATACGGTATGGACTTTGTACAGTACAGTCTGTCTTCTATACACTTATTTTTCTACAGAGTATTTTATTTATTTTTTTACTTATTTTTTTTCTGTTCTCCCTCCCTCCCTCTCTCTCTCTCTCTCTCTCTCTCTCTCTCTTAAATGTATATGTCAGACCATTTTACTTCATCCATATTTTTCAAAAGCAATTACTTTCATTTCTAAGATTTCTCTATTTTCGGCTCCTTTAATGGTATTTTTGGAATTAAAAAAAAACAGAAACAAAATTAATGAACATAATAAGTCTAGTTATTAATATTTTAAACAATTTAATATAAAAAATAATGTTAATGATTTATTTCAATAATTTCAAAGGTAAGAATTGTGATGTTAATGATTTATTTTTGAAACGTTTGAATTTTGATCACATGTCATGAATCAAAATACAAGTATCCAACTTGTACATCCAGTAATCATGATTGGGACTTTGGGCCTATATTATATCCCAGCATATAGTAAGTAAATATTAATACTAATACTAATACTAATACCAGTATAAATAAATATGTTTTGGTTATAATTAATAATATAAAGGAAGGAGTACTATTTTTAAATATTTGTAATGTATTATTAGGCGCACACAAGGGATAAATTAAGTCGTGACTCGTGGTCCAAAGAAATATCACTCCAAGTCCCAATTGCTTATAATATAAACAAGAATTTTTCCAACTATCAGATATTCATTAAAGGATGCTTTCCATTTTAAACAAATGAATACTCTTTATTTTATGGTCTAAATTTAAAACATATTAAAATATAATATTATACTGACAAAAAAAATATAATTTTAAATTAAAACTATAAAATAGAAAGTATTCATTTATTTAAAATTTAAAATTTAAAATGAAGAGAATCCTATAAACTATAGTCATTAAAGGTGGTTAGTGTGTATATTATATAGCCCTGTCTGTTTGTCATACCCACAAATCGGATCGGGTTAGCATGAAGTTATTTTTTAGTAAGTTAATTGATTGACCACTAGAAATCTGAAACACACATATAACTTCGCATGCGTGTCAGTATTCTATTGGTCAATTGACCAACTTACCCCAAAATAAACTTCATACTAACCACTTCCGCACAAATCACTAAAAACAAACAATAATCTGCACATGAAATAACATATTAAAAACTTGGGTCATGTATGTCATAGGATTAAATAGTTATACTTACGTATTTAATTTTTATAGGATTATTTATAAGATAGCTTAAAATAATTTTATGTTATGTTTGTTTTTTCCCAAATTAATTAAAAGATTGAATTAAAAAATATCATTTGAACTATTATACCCTTATCAATAATAACATATTTTAAACTTATTTTTTCCTATGATCATTGAATAATATAACCACTTATTAAACCCCTATCCCCATTCACCCACCCCCAACCCCAACCCCTAACTCACACCCCAACCCACCCCCACCCCCACCACCATCCTCACCCCCCACCCACCACTCACCACCCACCACCCACCACCCAACAACCAAAAAAAAAAAAATTTATTGATTATATAAAACTCCCCACGCCTTACCCCTCACCCCACCCCCCCACCCCCACTCCCACCCCCACCCCCACCCCCCACCCCACCCCACCCCACCTTACCCCCCACCCCCATGCCACCACCCTACCCTTACATCCCTACTCCCTACTCCCTACCTTCATCTCTATCCCACTTTAAAAAAATAATATTTACTGATTATGTATACAACTCCCACCCCACCCTACCCTTACCCTTACCCCCCACACCATACCCCTATCTCCTCCAAAAAAATAATATTTATTAATTATGTATATATTTTCACCTCCGCTAATATTAAAAAAAAAATACTCTCTCCGTCACAGAATAAAAGTACTGGTTGACTTTTTGAGCATATTAAAAAAGAAGATAAAATGATAAAATTATCCATATTTAAATTCTCATTTAATTACATAGTTTTCTGCACATTACTATTGATGCTCCATAAATATGCATTGAGAATGAAAATATAACAATTAATAATAAGGGTATTATAGGCAAATTATTGTAAAAAATAGACCATTTAAGGTAAACAGACATTTAACTTGAAACTACCTGAAATAGTAATAAAGACTTTTATCATGGGACAAAGGAAGTAATATTTACTGATTATATATGCATCCCCACTCGTCCATCTTCCACCCCCGACCCCTCCACTCGCACACCCACCCTTTCAACCCCCCTAAAAAAATACTCCCTCCTTTCCATAGTTATAGGCTGATTTTTTTTGGCACATAGTTTAAAAAAATTAGTTTAAGTTAATTTTTAACAAAAATTTTCCACATATACCTTTTAATATAGAATTAATGAATAAATTAATTACTCCTTACTTATCACATTGAAACTCTTAACTTCATTGATTGCTGGTACAATTGTCTTTTATACACAAAATATGTTAAACTAGTAAAGCCTAAAAAGTTGAATTCTTTTATTGAGAATACAACAACATTAAATGTGGTGATAAAAATAATGACATTGAAAATGCTTTCTTCAAAAAGAATAATGGTTGAATATTTATTATAAGGGCATAAAAATAAAATAATGAACCAACTAAATTTTATAAATAGTAAGTAGCCTATATATTGGGACATCTCAAAATAAAAAATCAGCCTATAACTATGATTATGTATACACCCCCACCCCCCACCCCCCACCCCCCACCCCCACCTCCTCCCAACTCAAAAAATAATATTTAGTAATTATATATACCCTATCCCCCACCCCGCCCACCCCCAACCCCCCAAAAAAAAAAAAAATTAATAATATTTGGTCTTTGTACCAGTAAATTTTAAGTTGTCAATAATAATAAAAGAAATTATAGGATATGATGGTCATTATAGGAAAAAAAATTGAGGTTAATTTTGTCTAGCAATTTTTAATTTCAAATGGTAGAGATTATAATATTAGGTAGAACATGGTATTAAATAATCCCTCATCTTAAATTATTTTATAATTTCATGACTAATAGTCCTAAGCTAAATTTTAAAAACAAACAAAACACTTAAAATTAATAGTCTTTGTTTAAGTATAATCCTTACGAACAAACATAGTGTTTCAAGACTTTATTCTTGGACACTCAAGATAACAATGGAAGAATATAGTAGCATTCAGTGAATAAGATTATAGTACCTTAACTACCGTCATTGACCACCACTGAACCCGAACCAAGTCGCCTTTCACAAGGGCAAGGGCAAGGGTACTTGGACCAAAAAATCACATCCCAACAGGCTGGGATAATAGATTTATGACGTGACAAAACATTAGTCAACACTATATCCTCGTCAACAAAATGGAGCAACCCAGCAACACAATATTTTGTCACCCATGATGTTTTCAGTGAGCAAAATAAGGGTACACAAACTTTACGAGCTGCATATCTTGTTAATATGTTTCATTGATCACGACGTAGTACCAAATCCTGCAATGGAGGTGTGGCGAAAATACCTAGCCTAGCCCCATCTTGGTCTAGGCATCTATCTCTTTGGACGCAGACTTTTTTGTTTTCGGGGCCAGTTTAATCACAATTCAGGCCCTTGATAAACAAGCACACAAAAACATGTTTCAATTTTGTAACGAGAAATAAAACAATTTTTCTGCAGGTCCTACTAACTAAATTAAGGCTTCAAAATCACTGCTCATTCGTTTCTTTCTTCTTCGTTAACAGTCGGGTTGAAGCCATTTTGTAGGACAAGTTTAATTTTTGAGAGTGGTTAATGTGTCTTGTTCAGGACAATGGTTGGTTGTACATATATTAGCTAGCTAGCTAGCTAGCTTGTGGAAATGACATTTTAACAATAAACTGACTGATGTTAATATGTCCAAGCATTGCCTGATTTCTATGAGCTGGGATTTGTGTTTATGTTCAAAGAACCAAGTTGTAAAAATATGCTTTTGTAGCTCCTTGAAATGCGCTGCCTCATACTTGCCAGAATCATCGCGAGTGATTTTTTATATCACAAGGAAAAATGAGAGCATATTCTAAGCTCTAAAATATATTGCCGTTGTTTATGACACTCTTTATATTTATATACAAAGGTTTCTACTTTCTACCAACAAAATTTTGAAATTTCCACAAGCGCTTACACTCTCATTTACTTGCTGATTATCATCCAAATGGCAATGGGAGTTGAGCCTGAGACGGACACAATACAGAGAAGGGCCACGGCTCAGGCACAGCATCAGGCCATTGCCCCAGATAGATTCACAGCCCAAGCCACCAAGGAAAGAAGTTGTAAAACAGGAGAGCCTAACTGTTTTTGATATGAAAGATAGCGTCATGCATGCTGAAGTTAGTTTTATGTTTGAATTATAATTGCGAAATATATTTATACATAGAATTATATATAAATTAATTGTTCGATTTAAGATCCGAATATAACAAATAATTTCACAAAAATTAAAAAATAAATGACACGATATATTCAAGTTCATCAAGTTCATTGCTAGCTCTGCTTGTCTAATATATTTATATATGTGTCTCTCACACTCTATAATAATCCATATATCACACAATAATTTTATATTGACTAGAAAATCTTAACTGCTATAACATGAACTCAAACTCACGAGACCAAAACATTAGTCAAACTCAAGCCTGGACTGCTAATAAATCCTCACTCACAGGCAAGCTAGATAGTCACTCACTCACTCACCTTAAAATATGAGTCAATTCCGACTTTAACAATGTTATATCATTTCGCCTCTACTAGGAGCTCCGGTATTAATTTTACTTTTGCCTCCACTTCTTTTGGGGGATGCAATCTTTTGCTCCTGACCGTCCATTAGACACTGTATATCACTAGCGCCTATATGCTCCTTGTTTCTAAAACATTTAGGCAATTGATATTTTAATAATATTTTTTTAATATTTTCAACATAAATAATGTCGTAGCGACGGTAAAAATCGCCACTATAAACGGTTTACTATCATCACTTCTAAGTTCTAATGGATTGGTTTTATTTGTTTAATTAACATTTGTACGTCTGTAAACTTGATACCCTCTGTCAACTACTGTTAACTCAAACACGTAAAATCTTAAATTTCAAAATTAATTTCAATTAAGTTTTAAAAATATATTTTTTAAATAACTGACGATGTTCAAGTATCAAGATTGATTAAAATTAAATTAATCAACACAAATGGTGAAATTTAGAATTTAGCGATTTGACTTTTAAAAAAACAAAAAATAAAGCTCTTTTTTTTGGTGAAATAAAGGTACTGAGCACTTTCTCCTAAATAAAAGAAAAGTGAAAGCTCTGGTCTGATATGAGTCATGAGAAAGCATTATATGAAGTTTCCACCGTTCTCATGAGACAATACAAGTCATTTTCAAAAGCATACTAAAAATATAACTGTTTCGTTAACTGTTTAAAAGTATTTATTTCAAAACTTTCTATGTAATTTTCTATATATAATTATAGTATTTTTATAATATTTGTTTTATATTTATCTAATTTAATTAAATATAATGATTCTTATGCATTCATGAAACTTAAAAAACAATCAGACATGGGTATCTTACTAATACTAAAATTTTCACACTAATCATGGATACTTAAAAAATTGATCAAACTAACAATTAACGAGTCAACTCGGTTGTAATTAATAAACACAACATTTACTATGACCGAGCCAACATGGTTGAATAATATGAATCACTATCGAGTTAAATTGGTTAATTCTTCAATTAATTGAAAACTGGATCTTTTAAATATAGGTATTGATGGCATCACCAATGAGATAGTATAGAGAGATGGATAAGAATTGAAAAACAAAAAATACTTGAAATGGAAAAAAGAACCCCAAGCACTAAATCAACTATGCATGAACATGTATAGAGATAAAGGATTTGAAAGATGAATGAATCTTAATTATGAAGTTATTTTAAGTGGACAAAAATAAGCTTATGAAGGCGAGTCGAAAATTAGCAAGAAGAACTTTTCTTTTTCATCTCTTTCCTTCTCAAATTAAAACTCGCAAACAGGGCAAGGCAACAGAGACAACCAACAACAAATTAACTAGAAATAGTCCTGAGAATTTTTTTGGTGAATCATGAAAAGCCTTTTGGAGATCAAGTTGGTCGCTAGAGGGGAAAAGTCGAGGCTCTTGATAGTGGGATTTTGGGGTTCAAGTTAATCCCACAGTTCTTGATGGCCCCAACAAAACAAAAAGAAATCATTTTGCTTGTTTTCTATCTCACAAGAGATAAAATACAGCCGTCTAATTGTTTTTGTACCTAGCCACCTTTTAATTTCTAGAGACCAAATTTCCAACATACTATGATACTACTCCCTCTATCCCTAATTATTTGACGTTTGTTCAAATCTAGGAGAATTAATGACAATTTTTCCAAAATTACCTCTCGTTACTTTGCCTATTTTTTGATACTTTAAACTCTTTCTCTCTCTTTATTCCAACAAAACTCTTCTTACCCCAACAAAACTCTATTTATCCCAACAAAAAATTTAAGGGTATTATAAACAATTGAGTACTATATTTAATGCTTTCCCATTATTATTTTAATTCTTGTGTCAACTTTTAAAACGTCAAATAATTAGGAACGGATGGAATAATCCATACTGTTAGCCTGTTAGGTATTCAACTCAGTCAAGCCTTTTTTATGTTCTACACCCTTCCCAAGACATTACTCTGTCCGTTCCAAAATTAAAAATGACATGAAATTCGTATCGAGGTATAGTTACTTATATTCTAGATACACTGAATACTAGATAAATCTAGTTAACAATAGGGATATGTTTGGAAAAATAAAATTTTCTTTAAAATTTGGTCATTTTAGAAAAAGTAATTCTAGGGGGATATTTTTTGTGGACATTTTCTAACGACATTTTTTTTTTGTAGTACCTCTTAAAAAATATATAGTATTTATTTCAAAAAATAGTGTTTTAGGTGTAGATTGGATACATACAAGAAACGGGGTTGTACAGACTCTGTTTCTTGTATGTATCCAAATTACACCTAAAACATTGTTTTTTACAAAAATTTTAGTTGAAATAAATATTATACATTTTTTGAGAGGTACTACAAAAAAAAAAAAAAAAAAAAAAGTCGCTAGAAATGTCCCCCTAGAAGAACTGTTTTAGAAATGTATATTTAATTTTGGCAGAGGGGAGTACCAAGGAAAAGAAGAAGAAAAAGACTTATTTAAGCTTTCCCATTCCTAAATGGCTAAATCTCAATGACCAATCTCAGAGCAGCTTGTACTCTTCTGCATATATTTTTGTGCATGCTGATGGCTTTAACCTCATAAGTTCTGTACCCAGCACCACACTAAATGTTTTATATTCTTGTTTCAGAGAAAGTTTGTCCTTTATGAGCACAATCAGACGAGAATATTATAAGCAATAATGCAATATACTGTGAACTCTACCAAGAAGCCAGAAAGAATGAATAAAACATTTCATGGAAGGACCTACATATCGACCCTTTTTGTCTATAATTAAGCTTATACGAAATTTACTAGCAAATAGACAGGAAAGAAGAACGCATTAGCCTTAGGTACCTTTTCAAAATGCTTTCTCCCACATTGAGAATCCCTTTACAGAAATGCAATTCAAGCCTATGTTAATAGTATGCACCATTATTTCCGTCGGTGGATCAGCTTGAAAAGACATCCGAGTCCTGAATTGCTAATATTAGTACACAATTTAAATCTGCAATATCCTAAACAAATTATCAGTTAAATTACAAAATGCAGATCAACAGGGCACTAATATAGCCTACAAGTAAAATGCAAACAAAAGTTCAAGAAAATGCAGTATTAGTTGCCTATCATCAATTCATCTTTCTTCCAAAATCCATTCAACAATTTTGTTCCCCAGCAATTATCAATTTGGAAATCTGCAGTCACATATCTTGCATATAGTTGTCCCCAAGTTCAAAATAATCATAATAGGAAGAACTTCATGCTCGTGAACATATTTTAAAGCAATCATAGCTAGAAGTACAAAGAGAGAGAGTCTAAAAAATCAATTGTATAGCTGAAATATAAGGCAAAACTTTCTGTAAATAAGCTAAAACAAGCATAAATATTGGTTATTATTAAGTATGTGCACTGTTAAAAAGTCATTCTTGTATTTAGCCAATAAACTTATTCAATTACTCTTTCCTAATGTCCGGGAGATCAAACATGTGTTTTATTTATCTTCAATTCAATGTTTTGACCTGCTTTCATGAAGAATTGTTTCCAGTATTCCCATCATTTCTTTTAGCTCATTTGTTCAGGCCCAAAAATTTCTTCAATATCCCAGAGAACTTCTTCATTACTTCGTTGTTTTTCTCAACTTTAGCCGCCTTAGCTTTGGCCTTCTCTGTATACTCATCTTCAATTTTTTTCATCATTTGATTCAACTGTACCAGGAACTCTTTCAAAGATGAATCATTCTTGGAAAAGGCTTGAACAAGAAGTGGATACTGCACATTCATCAAGAATTTTTTCGATACTTTAACTCTTTCGGGCAAAAACACCCCACTATCTTGGTAATCCCCAACTCTAACAAATCCATTAGTATATGCCTTGCAAGCTGTTAATATAGCACGCCCACGATTCCGAAAATGCTCGACAACAAAGCCCTCGAAATTCTTAGGTGGATTCCGCAACAAAAACATCATTGTTTTGCAAGACAACACAAAGACATTATTGTTATAATCCCTAGACATTTTATCAAACAGTTTGCGGTTCATTCCCGTATATATTGGCTCATTAAAAAAAGGCTTTTCATTCAGCACGAGTCCCTGAAGTGAAATCAAAACTTGTAAAATAGTTGATCGATTGCATTCCCATTTGGGACCGGGCCAAGTATTCAATAGGCTCAAACAAACATACCCATTTTCATACAAATTGGGATTCAATCTCAGGCCAAACGACCTGTAATACACCAGGGGAGACTTGTTTGGGTAATCAGAAGGGAATGCGAAGTCGAAAAAGAAAAGGCCGTCGTGGTACGGAGTTCCGGCAGCGCCGACGATCACCGCACGGAGCAGATCAATTCTTCCTTCATAAACTCGAACATAAATCGATTTGGGGAGATTGTTCTGAAGAATTTTCCACTCTTTCATGATATTTTTGTAGAGTGAACTTCCGGTACTGGTAACAGTTGCCTTCAAGTTGACGTAATAGTGGTCTGAGTCTTGGTTTACAACATCAAATTGCGGAAAATTCTTCGACTCGCCATTATTGGGGTTTTGAAGATGAGAATTTGAATAGGGTTCCATTAAAGAAAAGGTTTTAGAAGGAAAAGAGATGTGGGTTGTTTTATATGAACAAAATTATACGGCCAGGTGAAGATAGAGTTTGTTAGAAGGTTGGCGCATGCTGGATCCGGGAATTTATTTTTTTAGTAAATTGGTCAATGGACCAATAGAATATTGACACATATAAAATTTTGTTTGTGCGTCAGTACTCTATTAGTCAATTAACCAACTTACTGAAAAATAAATTTCGTGCTAACCACTTCCGCGCATGCTATACGCGACTAATCTTAATTTTAACTAAGACTCTTCTTATATACTAAGTAATATTTTATTAAAAGTAAGAAAAAATTTCAAAATTATATTTTTATTAAAAATAAATAAAAATTACTTTTTAAAATAGGATTACAGAACAAAAACTTTCTTTAATACACATTTAAATTTATTTTGTTTGTGAAAAAGATATTGAGAGGGGAAAAAATTAAGAAACGGAATTATGTCTAGTTATATTTTAATGAAAAAGAATAACAATTCAAACAAAAAAGAGATAAGTATATATATATATATAGCTCAAAACAAACAAAATTTAAACAACTAAAGTTCCAAAAAATAGCTCATTTTGACTTAAAATTATGGGATCTTAAAGTTTAAGGTCAATGTGATTAATTTAATTTTAATTAATACAAATTGTAAAAATTGTGATTCATTAAAACATTACTAACAATTACAATAATTGTTATTTTTAAACTTAAATGAACTATATCAATTCTAGATTTTAATTCTGATTTTAAAAGATTAGAACTACACTCCTTTGTCATCTCCACGAGTTTAGTATAATTAAATGTGCATGCATGGTCTGTATATATAGGAACGTGTGGTTAGTTAGCATCATTAATAAAGTATTTGTATTGAATAAAATTATTTTTATTTTATTTATATGTCTATGTTATACTAGATTATCCTTTTTCTGAAAGAAACTCAAAAAAAGGCCCAAAAACCACACCTTGAGTACAAGACCCTACCTCCCCCTGCCCACGATTCCTTTGCCTTCTATATTAGTCCCACTCTGATGGGACCCCTGCCCACCAGATCTCTTAATATTAGTTCATATATAGCTTCATATATACATACGACCTATTAAAAACACTTCTCTTATCTAACACTCTTCCAAGTGTTATATATATATATATATATATATATATATATATATATATATATATATATATATATATATAACATATATATATATATATATATAATCTTTATCCGTAGTAATTAGTTGTCATAGATAATATTTCATTGAATCATAATCTATATCGTTGATCGAAATATTAGATGACACGGATTGAAATGAATTTTCCTCCTGCTGTTACAGACTATAGTGGCACGAGAAATTTCTCATTTGCCCATGTAATCGCCGTCACGCCACAAGATTCAAGTTACAGATAATGTAATTAATTAATAAATTAAAGTGGCTTAGCGACAGCTCAATGGCACAATAACTCATAGGTCCCAGGATTGAATCCTAGTTGTGACATAAATTTTTTTATTTCATGTGCTATATTTTTTTGTATTAAATAAATTCTACTACCGTCTATATATATAAATGTTTCTCTGTACAAAAAATATATTTTTATAATCTCTATTATTTTTAAATTTATTCTACTAATATATATATATATATATATATATATATATTCATATTCTTTCTTAAATTTATTGTCAAACTAAATACAATACTAAACAAATCTCAAACACATGACAACTTACGTAACTCGATTCGGAGTTCCGGTGGCTGAGTTAGAAGCTCAGTTGCCTAACTTATATTAAAAAGACTTGAAATATTTAGGAAAGCTAGACCAAAACGGACCCCAGGGGTCAAAACAACACAAAATCATAGGTGAAGTATATTTCAAACATGTGACAACTTACAGGACTCGATTCGAAGTTCCGATAGCTGAGTTAGAAGTTCAGTTGTCTAACTTATATTAAAAATACTTGAAAATATTTAAAAAAGTAGACCAAAACGGGTCCCGAAAGTCGAAACGACACGAAACCCTAAGTGTGACGCCCCCAAAATAGGTATACATCACCTATTCTGAGTCGCCAAATACATGGTACAGAATACAAATATAATCTTTAATATACAACAAGAGAGTTGTGAGTTTTAATACAAATATTGTCTTCTAGACAATATCCACTCTCAGAATAAGTCCTCATTATATTTATTATCACACTATTTAACAGAATAGTGAGGTTTACTAATACTATCATCTGGACCGTCACTCCATTCCCCGACTAGTCCCGACTACGTTCTCATTTCCTGAAGAGAACAGTGAAGAAAGGGTGAGCTCAACTAGCCCAGTAAAAATATTATGACTAAGATAATGCAGAATAAATTATCATTAGTCTTCAACAATGTTAAACTGATAAAATACAATAGACATCAAGTTTAACTGCAGCGGAACATACAATCCATTAAAAGAGTCAAGTAGAGAATAAAATCTACTATCTTTTATGATTTAAAAGGTTTTTCATCACTTTTATCATTTGGGACTCGATTTTAATAAATAATCCACATCATCCCCGCATAACTGGCGGCCGAGGATATTCATTAGTATCACAACCACAAATTATCCATGCACTACGGCCGAGGATATTTGTGTATTCATCAATGGTCATGATCATGCCAACAACTATCCATCAATGCACTACGGGCCAATGAGGACTTTTACCACATCATTTATAACATTACGATTAATGATTATAATCGAATAATCCTTGGTCATAATTTTCATACCAAGTCCATCTATGCACTACGTGCCACGAGATGACTTTCAACAAAATATAAACATGAGGATGATGACAATGATATAAGAATTCAATAAAACAAGTTCAAGAATTAATTTATCCAGGAACTAATAACGTCTAAATTGTTAACATGATACTTCTTTTTGTAGAGTAAAATTTAAAATGCTCGGAAGAATATTTTCATGAAAGATCTTTGGATGAAGCCTTGAATATCGAGGATATTCCACTAATTTCATGATGGAGTATAAGTCAAAACTTTAACGGTTGAGTATAATAAAGAATGGAATAACAAAAGAAATCACCATACATGCGGTACTTGCGCATGAGGCGAGTTATTCCAACGAACAATAAATAACGGAACCGTGTCGGTAATGTCACCGGTGGATATTCCAACAGAATAATAAAGAATGGAATAACAACAGAAATTACCATGCATGCGGTACTTCGCATAGACAGGTTATTCCAACAAAATAATAAATAACGGGATCAGGTCCGGCGTAAAACGCACAGACAAGATATTCCAACAGAATAATAAAGAATGGAATAACAAAAAATTTTCACCAAGTATAGGGTAGACCGCGTATACAGGTTATTCCAACAGAATAAAAAAAATAGAATAACAGAAGTTCTCTTCATGAATATAATACCTAAATGGCTATCCTTCTCAGCTCCTCTTTCTCTCTCTTCAAAATTCTCACCACCACCGCTCTCCATTTCTCCCCAAAAACCCACCACCCCCTCTCTTTCTCTCTAATCCAATCTTCCCCAAATAGTAAACAACTTCGATTATTCTCCACCATCCATTTCTCCTATCCATACCCCGGCAACCTGTCGGAACCTCCCTCCGATAAGGACGATGAAGATCCCAACACGACTCTAACTACATTTGTTGACGAACGGGGTGAGAAAACCGACCCAGATCCTGAACCGTCCACGAAATTGTATTGGGGATAAGGAATGATTTGGTAATATTTCTTGAGGTTATTTCTGTCAAAAAAATCATAAACTAGCTCAGATGTAGCTCTGAATGGTTTAGCATTATTTTTGAATCTTACTGATTAAGAGGCATAAAATTTTTTACCAAACAAGTTGTGCCTTTGACCGAATCAGAGGCACACCTATTATGTAAGACCCCGAATTTTTTTATAAATAAAATGGAATTTTCTTTATTTATTATTTTGAAATAGTAAGGGTTGATTTGATTAATGTGGTTAGTTATGGGTAAAATGCGCAAATTTTACAAAATAAGCAAGTGGTTATAAAATATTCATTGTTGTCGGGGAATATTCGTTTGGTCGTGGAATATTAAATCTTTGTGGGGAATATTAAATACTGACACAGTAATGACAATGTGGGCCCCATAACGGAAAGCGATTGGAGGAAGAAAACGACAAATATAAGTTGTTTAAAAATAACGGCGTAGTTATTACTAATTTTATTAATTGTTGGAATACCGGTGGTTAAAACACGAATGTCTGGCGTTGTTGTTGACAAGAAGACACACGTATTGCACCAATTATTGACTCTTACGTAAGAACGCACTACTCAATAATGGTTACGGTAATTCATTATTCAAAGATTTTATTGGTTCAATAATTGTTGCGTTGATATTTTATATTCTTTGTTGTTTCAATAATTGTCATTACACAATTATTTTTCATTATCGAAACAATAATTCATATTATCTGAATAATATTATTAGATAACATTATTGGCAATGTCTAGAAAGTTCGTCTAAGGAGAGGTTTGGTCACCTAATTGCGCTCCGGTAGAGGAGAAATTCTTATTAGAAAGCCCCTCTTTCGGAAACTGCTGGTTGTCGATATTGTGATTACGTAATATTATTTGTGAATAATTAATTATTGATTCATATGATGAGGAAAATATTGATTTTATGTGGATATAGATGGAGAAAATTTTTAATGTGACAATTGTTGAAAATTGAAATTTTATCTTTTTCTGATAAAATAATTCATTTAAATATATTATTATATTTTAATAATATAATAATGATGATATTTTTACGATGAATGTGGGATATATGAGTATATGTGGAGGAGTATTTTTGTTACTAAAAATATTTAAAACATGTTTTTCATGTCGGTGGACCCCATTTCTTGACTAAAATTTGATTATAGCCTGTAAAATCGCCCGTTTGTGGATTTCGGTCAATTTATGTTTGGAATTTGGAAAAACTTCCTTCTGTAAAGTTTTAGATAATGGAATTTCCTATGGAAAGTCGCGAGTTTTGAATTTTTCTGACAAAAGAACTATTTAGTATGAATTATTGAAGTTCTGGATTAATTAATTATTATTTTTTTGGAGTTTTAAATTAAATAATTATGAAAAACGTTTTTTTGATGTAGTTGACTATTGGTGGCTAGCTGATATTTGAATCTCAAGAAAATTTATTTATATATATATATATATATATATATATTATATTAAATTTTCTGCTTTGGTGTTCTAAGCAATTTCCTATAAATAGGGTGCTTAGGTTAGAATTGAAAATCACACTAGAAACTGAAGTTTTCTCTCTCTATATTGTCGAGCGTATTCTTGTGAGTATTTTGAGTATATTTTGAGTATTGCTATACGGTGCAAGTTCAAGTCATATCCTGTATCCGGTGTTTCAGCTAGAAGTACTGATCTTTCGAGGTAAGGGATATTATTTTTTTTTGTAATGATATTATTTCTTCAATATCATTATGCTGAAATATTGATCTCAAGTTTTTAATCAAATTTGAAACTTTTAGTGTATGGGGTTCTTATTCACGTATACGACATAATTATTCACGATATCTGATCTTATTCACGAATATTTTAAGACTATTCATCGAAAAATGAAAATTTTTCTTTTCGTCCAAAATATCTATTCTGGATACTAGCTTTGATTGTATCCATGTTTTGATCATTCTTGAATTTTACACCACTATGATTACTTTTGAGGTATTTTTTTTTTGGACGTGGATTAAACAAAGTACGAATCCTTAATCCTTGTCATTTTGTTTCACTGGATTCGTTTCTTTAAAAATATTTTTTATCATCCTCAGTCTTAAATGATGATATTATGGAATATCTTTGGCACATGTAGTAAAGATGAATGATTTCGATGAATATCTTTGGCATGTAGTGCAAAGATGAATGATTTCGATGAATATCTTTGGCCGTAGTGCAAAGATGAGCAGTGTTTAGATGAACATGATTAATGGTGGATGTCCCGGCTCAGTAGTGCAAGGATGAATATATGATTCCGAGATATATATTGATTGATGTTACAGGATAAAATATTGATGATGGATTGTTAAATTCATAAATATTAGTAGATTTCATCCTCTACGTAACTCTTCTATGAATTAATATTTTCCGCTGCGAATATTGATTTAAAACTTTTTGTCTATTGTATTCTATTATATTTTTCCTGTTGAAGACTAACGATAATTTTGTTGTATATTATCTTAGTCATAATATTCTTCTTTGGGCTAGTCGAGCTCACCCTTTTCCATTTTGTTCCATTTTTCTTCTCGGGGAGGCGAGAATGTAGCGAGACTTAGTCTGGGTATGGAATGATGGTTATAGAGAAAGTTGTTTAGTAGTCCTCACCATTTTTGTAAAATAATGTATCAATAAATGTGATGGGGATTTATTTGGGTATAGATATTGTCTAGAAGATAATATTTGTATTCAAACTCACAGTTTTACTATTGTAATAATAAAGTTGTAGTTGTTTCTGCACCATGTATTGACAACTCAGAATGGGTGATGTATACCTATTTTGGGGGTGTCACATATTAAAAGCCTTTAAGACCCAAACAAACACCACCTTACTCTATTAAAAAATGAAGTCCGTTACAAAATTTCATGCTATAAGTAGAAAAACCAAAAAATAAATAAATAAAAAATTAAGATTCTTCAAAACACAAAGCCAAAACCCGGCCTGTTTGCTGAAAATTTGTGTGTGTGTGTGTATATGTATATATATGTCCTCTCTAAATGCTTGCATTACTTGTTTTGCAGACTATTGAATTGAAGGTAGAGATGGTGGGTGTAAATGAGAAAAGGCTGCGAAAATGCTCAAAAGCGAGAGGTAGCTTTCGCTTTCTTTCGACCTCTCAAAGAATTCATGCTAGACAAGTTTGAGCCTTGTAAATATTGTTTCTTTGTTATGATGCTTCTTTCATTGTAGGATGTTTTTCGAGAGAAGAATAATAACAAAGTTATAGTAAATATATATGTACTTCTTTGTTTATGAACCAATAAGATGGGCCTTGTAAATAGTGTTTCTTTGTTATGATGCTTCTTTCTTTGTAGGATGTTTTTCCTCGAAGCGAATATGAACTCAAAAGACTCCTTGATGCTTGAGTTAATAATCATTGCTCTCAAAGTTGCTTGGAACTTGTATCTTATATTGATGCATATTTCTAGCATAATAATCTTAATTATACTCGGTTGGAACTTAACCAACCGAGTATAATAAAGAATGGAATAACAAAAGAAATCACCATGCATGCAGACTTGTGATGACAAAGTTATTCCAATGTAACAATAAATAACGAAACTGTGTCAGCGAATACGCAATAACGAGGATATTCCAACAGAATAATAAATAACGGAATCAGTCCCACGAAAAAGCTATTGCGAGACAAAATATTCCAAAGAGTAATAATAAAGACGGAACTCAGTCCCACAGTAAAACGCATGCACAAGATATTCCAATGAATAATAAAGAATGGAATAATGTAAGAATTTCACCAAGTATAGGGTAGATCAGCAGATCTGAGTTATTCCAATGTAATAAAAAAATGGAATAATGAAGTTCTCTTCATGAATACAAAAGAAATAATACCCTTACCTTATAAAGAAGAGTATTCCGAAGCGGTAGAGGCGGGGATATACTTGAAGAAACTTGCACTACGCTTCAAAGCTTTCTTAAACACTAAAGAAATACGCCAAGATAGAAGAATAATTCTCTACGGTTTCTCTAGAGTTTCAAATGAATTCGTAAGAAATAATGAAGGAATGAGCTTATTTATAGAAGAATGGATCAATAAGTAACCAATCCATGAGCGGTCCGGATCAATTTACTTTAAGCAGACGGTCAGATTGGTTTACAATAAAATATAATATATTCTATTTATAATCTAATAAAACAAATAACTTTTAAAAAGATTTTACTACGCAAATACTACGCAGCACTATGCAAACACTATGCATAATAAAATATAATATATTCTAATTAGTGTCTAATAAAACGAATAACTTTATAAAAAAATTTTGTTTTATATAAAAAGTTTTTCTGTTTTATTACATAATAATACTAATAAATCAAAACTTCATCATCATTATCATAATTCACACTTATTAATCGACCGTGTCGTTCCCGGAAAGAGGGCTTTCAATAAGGATTTCTCCTATCAGCGCGCAATTAGGTGACCAAACCTCTCCTTGGCGTAACTTCAGACATCGTTAATAATGTAAATAATAATATTAACAACTTTGTTATCCCAATTATTGATTTAATAATATATAAAATATTGAAAATAATTGAATCAAATAACGTGAGATACTACGCAAAGAATTCATCAAGCAATAATTGAACAAAACTAAGGGACTTCTCACGTAAGCATCAATAATCAATCAATGTGTGCTACTATGCAACCACGCCGTATTCTCGCATTACTTTTAACTTTGGGAGTTTCAATAGTTAATTGGTAAAACTTCCGCGATATTTTCATAAAATATATTTTTTTTATCGTTTTCTCAATCCGACTAATAATTCCGTTGTAGGGTCCACCAATGATTGTAGGTCGCCGCATTTAATATTCCTGTTAAAATGAATATTCCTCAACCAATCGAATATTATAAACAACTTGCGTATTTTTTACAAAATTTCTAAATATTACCCACAACTATAACATTATATCAAATTCATTCCACAATATTTAAAAATGATAATTATAGAAAATTCATCTTTATTCATAAAAGTTGGGGTCTTACAATCTCTCCTTCTTATGAAATTTCGCCTTTGAAATTAGAGTACGTACCTGGTATGTCGAAGAGGTAAGGATACCTTGATTTCATTTGATTCTAACTCTGTGTCATTTCACGAACATCGTGGTTCCTCCATAAAACTTTGACTTGAGGTATAACCTTGGAGCGTAGAATATGTTCCTTCTTATCCAAGATTTGAACAAGAACCTCTTCATACGTTAAATCTTCCACTATTTCGTCCGGTTCTAACTCAATAATGTGGTTCGGGTCTTTCACATATTTACGTAACATGGTTATATAAAAAAAGTTATGAACACGAGACATACTTGGCGGCAGAAAAGCGAGTCTATAAGCTACGACCCCCTACTCGATCGAGGATTAAAATGGGCCAATGAATCGAGGATTGAGCTTTCCTCTCTTTCTAAATCTCGTAACTCCTTTCCATGGAGCAACACGTAACAACACATGATCTCCAATATCGAATTCCACGTCCTTTCGATGAAGATCAGCATAACTCTTTTGTCGGTCTTGTGAGGTTTTTACACGTGTCGGATCGTTTGAATCTTTTTCATAGTCATACGTACCAACTCCGGTCCCAATAATGTTGCTTCACCCACCTCATCCCAGCATACTGGAGAACGACACTTTCTTTCATATAACGCTTCGAATGGAGCCATGCCAATGCTTGCTTGATAACTGTTGTAGTAGAAAAACTCCACCAATGGTAAGAACTTGTCCCAACTTCCCTTGAAGTCAAGGACACAGAGTCTTAATAAATCTTCAAGAGTTTGAATAGTCCTCTCGATTGTCCGTCCGGTTTGAGGATGATATGTCGAACTAAATCGTAAATCCGCGCTCATAGCTTTTTGCAAACTAACCCAAAATCGTGAAGTGAATCTTGGGTCTCAATCGTAAACTATGGATCTTGGCATACCATGCAATCTTACAACCTCGTTTATGTACATACTGAGCAAGACGTTCAAGTGTATAAGTTTCTCAGTATAGGTAAGAAATGAGCAGACTTGGTCAATCTATCAACAATGACCCAAATTGTATCTATACGAGAAACCTTGGGAAGACCGAAGTGAAGTCCATGGTAATGTGCTCCCACTTCCATTCCGGAATTTCAAGTTGTTGCTGATGGACCTTTTGTTTTTGATGTTCTACTTGACTCGTTGACACGTTAGACACCTTGAGATAAACAACGCTATCTCTCTCTTCATATTGCCCAACCAAATGTATGTCAAAGATCATGATACATTTTAGTACTCCCAAGATGGATTACAAACGGTGTATTATGCGCCGCCCATCATGATTTTATACTTTAACTTCGTGGTCGTTAGAACACAAAGTCCGGAGTTGACTCAAGTATTCCTTCTTCATCGATTCTTGCTTCAAGATAAGACCTTCTTGTACTTTCTTCCTCATATGCATCACCTCCAGTCAGTAGCTTGAAGCGACTTTAACTTTATCGATTAAAGTCGGTTCTACTCGTATATTCTCCATCATCACGTGGGTCCCTGGAGTCTTTATCTCTATCTCCATCCTTTGCAAGTCATACAAAATGGGCCTTTACGTTGATAATATCGCACTCGTACCCGCATATGATCTTCTACTCAATGCGTCAGCTACTACGTTCATTTTTCCAAGATGGTATTGAATTGTATGATCATAATCTTTCAACAGTTCAAGCCAACGTCGTTGTCTCATGTTGAGTTCCTTTTGAATGAAGAAATATTTGAGGCTTTTATGATCCGTAAAGATCTCCACTTTCTCCCTATACAAGTAATGCCTCCAAATTTTAAGTGTGAAGACAACAGCTGCTAACTCTAGATCATGAGTAGGATAATTCCTCTCATATTCTTTGAGTTATCGAGAGGCATAGGCTATGACTTTCCCATATTGCATGAGAACACATCCCAACCCCTTTGTCAAGCATCATTGTAGATGACAAATCCTCTCGAGCGGATGGTATTGTCGAGCAGTCTTGAAATGAGTCTTCTCTTGAGTTCTTGAAAACTCTTCTCACATTCCTCGTTCCAACCGAATTTTGTATCTTTCCGAGTCAGCAGAGTTAAGGAGTAGCAATTCGAGAAAACCCTTCTACGAATCTCCGATAATAACCAATTTAAACCGAGAAAGCTACGTCATTTTGATCAACGATTTAGGTTGCTCCTAGCTTTGAATAGCTTCAATATTTGTTGGGTCAACAGATATTCCATGACTTGATACTACGTGCCCAAGGAATGCTACTTCTTCAAGCCAGAACTCGCATTTCTTTAATTTGGCATAAAGCTTATATTCACGAAGCTTTTGGAGTATCAGCCTCAAGTGTTACTCATGATCTTCACGGCTTTTGGAATAAATAAGAATGTCATCAATAAAGACGACCACAAAGTGATCCGAATATTCCTTGAATACTCGGTTCATCATATCCATGAAGGCAGCAGGGGCATTAGTCAATCCAAAAGACATGACTAGGAATTCATAATGCCCGTACCGATTTTTGAAAGCCGTTTTTAGAATGTCATCGGTTCTAATCTTTAATTGGTGATATCCAGAACGAAGATCAATCTTTGAAAAGAATTTGGCGCCTTGAAACTAGTCAAACAGGTCATCAATACGTGGCAATGGGTACCTATTTTTGATGGTGACATGATTTAACTCCCGATAATCAATACAAAGTCGCATACTCCCATCTTTCTTCTTCACTAATAGAACAGGATCACCCCAAGGAGAAGTACTAGGACGAATGGCGATGTCTAACAATTCCATGATTGGGTCTTTAACTCCTCAAGTTCAATAGAGCTATTCGATATAGGGCTTTGGAAATAGGTTTTGTACCGGGTTCAAGGTCAATACAAAATTCAATTTCACGCTCTAGGGGTAGGTCAGGAAGTTCTTCAGGGAATACGTCAGGAAATTCATTAACAATAGAAATATCATTCAAAACTGACGTATTTTTGTTTTGATTCGTGACATGAGCTAAGAAAGCTTGACATCCGTTTTTCAATAAACGAATAGCTTTATGGCTTGAGATGACAGTGATTGATTTTAATGTTTTGGTTGCTTGAATTCGCATAATAGGTTGGTTTGGAATATGAAAGCTAATAACCTTACGAAAATAATCAATTTTTACATGATGAGTGGTTAACCAATCAGTCCCTAGAATTATGTCAAATGCAAGTATTTTCAATTAAATAAGATCGACAGGTAATGTGAGGGTACCGATTTGAACCAAACAAGACTTATAAATAGTGGATGTAATGAAGGTTTCTCCCAACGGAGTTTCAACAGATAAGTCAAAGTCTAATTTCTCCGGAGTCAAATTTAAACGTTGAGAGCAAGTAGGAGAAATAAAAGAATGGGTAGACCCGATATCAAATAAGGTATATACTTCGCTAGAGTTTATGATAAGCTTACCCGTGATGACCTCGTTCGGGTTCCTTGCTTTCTGGGAGGTCACGAGAAACGCTTTCCCTTGCACTCTGGCTTTGACTTTTCTCGGGACGTCCTTTGGTGCCTCCATCCTAAATTTGAAATTGTCTTTGGTGAATGACAAAAATCGGTGCTAGTGACCTTCTCTTCCACAATTATAATATGTTTTGGAATGAGCATCGTGATTTGACCTGATGTGTCTCGTAAGACCCCAAATTATTAATAAATGAAATTTATTTTCCTCTATTTATTATTTTGAAATAGTAAGGGTTGATTTGATTAATGTGGATAGTTATGGGTAAAATACATAAATATTTGAATAAGCAAGTGGTTATAAAATATTCATTATTGTGGGGAATATTCGTTTGGTCGTGGAATATTAAATTTGTCTGGGAATATTCGTATGACGGTATGATCTTTTGTGGACCCCATAATGTAAAAGCGATTGGATGAAGAAAACGACAAGTATAAGTTGTTTATAAATAACGACCTTGATTGTTATTCAAGAATTATCTTTGTTGGAATACCGGTGGTTAAAAACACGATGAATGGCGTTGTTGCCTAATAAGATACACGCAGTATTGCACCAATTATTGATTCTTACGTAAAGAAGGCACTACTCAATAATTATTACAGTAATTCTTTATTCAAATATTTTATTTTATTGATTCAATAATTCTTTGCATTGATATTTTATATTCTTTGTTGTTTCAATAAATTGTCATTACGATTATTTTTCATTATCAGACAATAATTCATATTATCGAATAATATTATTGGATAACATTATTGGCAATGTCTAGAAAGTTTGCATCTAAGGAGAGGTTTGGTCACCTAATTGCGCCAAGAAGTGAGAGATCTTTATTGGAAAGTCCCCTCTTTCCCAAGAGCTACTGGTTGCCAAAGATTGTGATTACGTAATATTATTTGTGAATAATTAATTATTGATTTATATGATGAGGAAAATATTGATTTTATGTGGATATAGATGGAGAAAATTTTTAATGTGACAATTGTTGAAAATTAATATTTTATCTTTTTCTGATAAAATAATTTATTTAAATATATTATTTTAATAATATATTAACGGTGATATTTTTATAATGAATGTGGGATATATGAGAATATGAAGAGGAAGAGTATTTTTGTGGCATTAAGTGTTTAACACATATTTTGTGTGTTGGTGGACACAATTATTGACCAAAATTTGATTATAACTTTTGTAAAATCGCTTGATTTATGAATTTGGTCCAATTTCTGTTTGGAATTTCGAAAAACTTCCTTCTGAAAAGTTGTAGATAATGGAATTTCCTATGAAAAGTCGTGAGTTTCGAATTTTTCTGATAAAAGAGCTATTTATTATGAATTATTTAAGTTTCGAAGCTCCGAAATAATTAATTTTTGGAAGTTTTAATTATGTTTTTTAAGAAAAACGTTTTTCAAATGTTGGTGGCCATCTTTAACATGTGCTTGGTGGCTGAAATCAAATTTCAAAGTGGGCGTAGGAATGTGTTTTGTAAATATTAATATTATATTAAATTTTTCTGCTTTGGTGTTACAAGCATTTTCTATAAATAGGGTCTTGGGTTAGAATTGAAAATCGGACTTAAACTGAAGTTTTTCTCTCTATATTATCGAGCGTATTCTTGTGAGTATTTTGAGTATACTTTGAGTATTGTTATACGATTGCAAGTTCAAGTCATAGCCTTTATATCAGGTGTTTCAACTAAAAGTCTTGTCTCTTTCGAGGTAAGGGATGTTATTTTATTCGAAAATGATATTATTTCTTCAATATCATTATCGAAATATTGGTTGGCAATTTTATCAAATTTGGAACTTTTTCATGTCGAGGTTACTTATTCATGATTCTTATTCATGAGTTACTTATTCACGAAATCTTATTCACGAAGCGTGATGATGATTTTTTGTGAAATTTCTATCTTTTGGTGTTCTGAGTTACTATCACGTATACGAATAATTATTCACGATATCTGACTATTATTCACGAATACGACACTATTCACGAAAAATTAAATTTTCATTTTTCGTCAAAATATCTATTATGGATACTAGCTTTAATTGTATCCATGTTTTGATCATTCTTGAATTTTACTCCACTCGATTACTTATGAAGTATTTTTGAAATTGGATTGTTTAAAATCTGAATCCTTAATATTTGTTCTTTTGTTTCACTAGATTCGTTTCCTTTAAAATATTTTTCATCATCCTCGGTCCTAAATGATGATATTATTGAATATCTTTGGCCCGTAGTGGCAAAAGATGAATGATTTCTTGATGAATATCTTTGGCCGTAGTGCAAAAGATGAGCAGTGTTGAGATTAAACGATTGGTCGATTAATATCTTTGGCAGTAGTGCAAAGATGAGCAGTGTTTAGATGAACATGATTAATCGATGAATATCTTTGGCTGTAGTACAAAGATGAATATTTGATTCCGGATATATATTGATTGATGTTACGGGGATAAAATATCGACGATGAACTTTTAAATTCATATATAGAAGATAGTAGTTTGCATTCTCTACTTAACTCTTCTAATGAATTGTTGTTTCACCGCATTGTTGATTTAAAAGCCGGTTGTCTATTGTCTTCTATTAGATTTTTTCCTGTTGAAGACTAACGATAATTTGTTGTATATTATCTTAGTCATAATATTCTTTATTGGGCTAGTTGAGCTCACCCTTTTCCTTTTTGTTCTATTTTTCTTCTCGGGAGGCGAGAAGAATGGCGAGAAGTACTTAGTCGGGGTATGGAATGAAGGTTCTAGAGAGAGTTGTTTAGTAGTCCTCACCCATTTTTGTAAAATAATGTATCAATAATTATGATGGAGATTTATTTGCGTGTGGATATTATGCAGATGGCAATATCTCGTATTTAAACTCACAGATATATATGTTGTCGTATTTTGCACGACAAATGTATTAATAAAGTTGTAGTTATTTACGTACCATGTATTTGGCGACTCGAGAATGGGTTGGATGGAATGGACCTATTTTGGGGCGTCACGGTATCCTTCCTCCGCATTTGAAGCATATGATAGGTGGTCGTTCTCCTTCCTTAACCACGGGTCTTTGGTCGACGTCTTTCCATCATTGTTGAATCTCCTCTTCTTGAAATGTCCATTCTTATTGTTTTGGCCATGATTACCACCAAAGTAATTACCATTTCGGCATGTTGATTCCTCCACGCTTATTGTCACCGCTCGATGATCAATTATCACTAGTATTATCATTTTGTTGGCTGCTCTATTTTGGTTGGGTTGACTCATTATCGCGCTCCAAAAACTGAGCCCTATTAACAACATCTGAATACAAACATAATTTATGAGAGATAAGATATTGACGTATCTCGGGTTTCAAACCTCTTAGAAACATTCGCGTCATTCTCTCCTCATTATCAACCAAATGGGACCCAAACCGGGACAACTCGGCAAACTTGGCTTCGTACTGCGACATGGTCATGTTGTTTTGCTCCAGCTTAATGAACTCTACCTCTTTCATATGACGAATACTTTCGGGAAAGTACTTGTCGTTGAACAATTCTTAGAACTTCTCCCAAGTCATCTTCAGTGCGGCAGGTTGAGTACGTTTTACAGATTCCCACCAGTAATCTGCCTCTGCACGCAACATGAAGGTGGCAAAGGGAATCCTTAGCTCCTCGGAGCATCCCAAGACATCAAATAACTTGTAGATCTGCTTATCCACGTCTCCGCATTAAGTGGTTTTGGCTCTCCAAAAAACTCTGGTGGTCCAAGTTCCATGAACTACTTAGTGGTGACCGTCCGAGAGTTGCCAGTGTTTCTACCTGCATTTCAAACATGTGTCTCTCTTGCCTGATGCTGGATGAATTGCAGAAAGCCTCTAAACATTCCATCATTCGTCATTTGGTCAGTGTTGTTGTTTGTATGAGGATTATCGCCTTCTTGATGCACATTGTCCTGATTATTGATCTGTGGAGACTCAACGGTCTCCTGTGCTCCATTGATGTTCTCAACATTCTCGGATGCCATTTTCAAATCGCCACAAAACAAGGGTTAATTAACATATCACATATTATTCCTATACTCCTCAGAGCCAATTAAATACCAAATAAACTTAGGTAGGTCATACTTATGAAGGAATTCCCGTCTCTCTCCCTCCTAGTTCTTGTCTCACATCTTAGCCAGGATCATATCCTAAGCTTTGATACCAACTGTGGCGCCCCAAAATAGGTATACATCGCCTATTACGAGTCGTCAAATACATGTAATGAATACAAATACAATCTTTAATATACAACAAGAGAGCTGTGAGTTTTAATACAACTATTGTCTTCTAGACAATATCCACTCTCAGAATAAGTTCTCATTACATTTATTGTCACACTATTTAGCAGAATAGTGAGGACTACTAATACTATCATCTGGACCGTCACTCAAGTTCCCCGACTAGATTAAATCGGCCACGCTCATTTCACAGAAGAGAACAATGAAAGAAAGGGTGAGCTCAACTAGCCTAGTAAGAAATATTATGACTAAGATAATGCAGAATAAATTATCATTAGTCTTCAACAGTGTTAAACTAATAAAATACAATAGACATCAAGTTTAACTGCAGCGGAATATGCAATCCATTAAAAGAGTCAAGTAGAGAATAAAATCTACTATCTTTTATGATTTAAAAGGTTTTCATCTTTTTTTATTGGGACTCAAATTTTAATAAATAATCCACCTCTCATCCCCGCACTACGCCAAGGATATTCATAAGTATCACAACCACAAATTATCCATGCACTACGGGTCAAGGATATTCGTGTATTCATCAATAGTCATGATCATGCCAACAACTGTCCATCAATGCACTACGGGCCAATGATGACTTTTACCACATCATTTGTAACATTACGGTCATGATTACACCGAATAATCCCTGGTCATAATCATACCAAGTCCATTTATGCACTATAGGCCACAGATAACTTTCAAAAAAATATAAACATGAGGATGATGACAATGATATAAGAGTTCAATAAAACAAGTTCAAAAATTAATTTATTCATGAACTAATAACATACAAATTGTCAACATGATACTTCTTTGTAGAGTAAAATTTAAGAATGCTCAGAAGAATATTTCCATGAAAAGATACTGGATGAAGCGCAAATATCAAGGATATTCCACTAATTTCATGAAGTATAGAAGTCAAAACTTTAACTAATTGAGTATAATAAAGAATGGAATAACAAAAGAAATCACCATGCATGCGGTATTGTCAGCAGACAAAGTTATTCAACGAATAATAAATAATCGAATCCAGTCAAAGCGTAATACGCATGCCAAGTGAGGATATTCTAACAGAATAATAAAGAATGGAATAACAATAGAAAATCACCATGCATACGGTACTTCGCATAGACAGGATATTCCAATGTAATAATAAAGCGGAACGGTCCTACAAAAACGCATAGGATGTGAAATTCAACAGAATAATAAAGAATGGAATAATGAAGAATTTCACCAAGTATAAGGTGGAATGGCGTATCTGAGTTATTCAATAGAATAAAAAAAATGGAATAATGAAGTTCTCTTCATGAATAAAAGAAAAATAATACCCCTTACCTTATAAAGAAAATTACTCAGAACGGTAGGCGGGGATATACTTGAAGAAACTCAGACTACGCTCAAAGCTTTCTTAAACGCTAAAAAAATACGCTCAAGATAGAAGAATAATTCTCTCTACAGTTTCTCTTTCTAGAGTTTCAGTGAATTCATAAGAAATGATGAAGGAATGAGCTTCTATTTATAGAAGAATGGACTGAATAGTAACCAATCCATGAACGGTCCAGATCGATTTACTTTAAACGGACGATCCAGATTGGTTTACAATAAAATATAATATATTCTATTTATAATCTAATAAAACGAATAACTTTTAAAAAGATTTTACTACGCAAATACTATCGCAGCACTATCGCAAAACACTATGCATAATAAAATATAATATATTCTAATTAGTGTCTAATAAAACGAATAACTTTATAAAAGTTTTCTGTTTTATATAAAAAACTTTTCTATTTTATTACATAATAATACTAATAAAATAAAACTTCATCATCATTATCATAATTCACACTATTAATCGACCAGGTCGTTCCCAAGAAAGAGGGGGCTTTCCAATAAGGATTTCTCCCTATTGGCGCGCAATTAGGTGACCAAACCTCTCAATGGCAGACCTTCTAGACATCGTTAATAATGCAAATAATAATATTAACAACTTTGTTATCTCAATTATTGATTTAATAATATATAAAATATTGACAATAATTGAATCAAATAATGTGAGATACTACGCAAGCAATTATCAAGCAATAATTGAACAAAACCGAGTGACTTCTCACGTAAGCATCAATAATCAATAATACAGATTTGCATTTTTTAACTTTGGGTGTTTCAACGATTAACGGTAAAACTTCACCGTTATTTTCATAAAATATATATTTTTTGTCGTTTTCTCAATCCGACAATAATTCCGTTATGGGGTCCACCAATGATTGTGCCGTCGTATGAATATTTCCTGTTAAAACGAATATTCCCCGAATAATCGAATATTATAAACAACTTGCGTACTTTACAAAATTTCTAAATATTACCCACAATTATAACATTATATCAAATTCATTCCATAATATTTAAAAATTATAATTATAGAAAATTCATCTTTATTCATAAAAGTTGGGGTCTTACACTACGCAAAATACCTCTTACATATTTCAAACACGTGACAACATACATGACTCGATTTAGAGTTCTGGTGGCCAAGTTAGAAGCTCGGTTGCCTACTTATATTAAAAAGACTTTTAAAAAATAAGATAATTAGACCAAAACGGGTCTCGGGCGTTGAAACGACACAAAATCTTAAGTGAAGCACCTCTTACATATTTTAAACACACAATTTATGAGACTCGATTCGGAGTTTCGTTGGCTAAGTTAGAAGTTCGGTTGCTTAACTTATATTAAAAAAGTTTAGGAAAATTAAAGTAAAACAGGACTCAAGCATCGAAATGATGCGAAAACATAGATGAAACATCTCCTATATATTTCAAACACGTGACAATTTACGGGATTTGATTCAAAATTTCGGTGATTGTGTTGGAAGTTCGTTTGCCTAACTTATATAAAGAACACTTGAAAAATTATTTAAATACGGTTACATTTGTTATATTATAATTAATATTTTAATTTCTTAGAGTCTTTTTGATGAGCCTCGTGGCAGGGGGTGGAACCAGTGGCAATGGCAATGACCCCATAAGAGATGGTGTGGACCGTCGAAGAGATGATGAGAACCGATAGGCAATGTCGATGATGGTACGAAGGGTATGACTGATGATTGCAAGGACAGTGGCACGATGGACGATGTTCATTTTTTTGTCGATGGTGATGATGACCGAGGGATATAATTTATGTTTATATATTTACTTTAATGTATCTAACTAGTTTTGGGATTGTAGAACTATTACATTTTGAATCTAATTACTTTTTATGGTTTATGTGATTAAATTATGTACATATTGATTGTTATTTATTTTTATGTATCTAACTAGTTTTTAAGTTGTACATCGATTACATTTTATATCTAGTTACTTTTTATGACTTATGTGATTAAGTTGTGTACATATTGAATGTTGTTTACTTTTATTTATCTAACTAGTTTTTGAGTTGTACAACGATTACATTTTGTATCTAGTTACATCTTATGGTTTATATTGTGTACGTATTGATGGTTGATTATATATATTTAATGGTTATTGGTATGTGTTAGTTAAGAATTATTTGTTGCTTTTGTTTTATAACATATACAATTATGCATATTTAAAATAACAGGGTTTTGCAAATTTTAAAAAACAAATATTATTTTTTAAAATGTTATTCTCAATGGACAAAGTCATAACCGACGGACAAGTCGTCGGTAATGACCATTCTCATTGTCGAACTAACTTAATAGTAACGGACTGGCGTCGCCTATGACTTTTAAATTTCATTATTAAACGAGTCATTCACAACAGACATGTAAGACCCCAACTTTTATTAATAAAGATGAATTTTCTATAATTATCATTTTTAAATATTGTGGAATGAATTTTATATAATGTTATAGTTGTGGGTAATATTTATAAATTTTGCAAAGTACGCAAGTTGTTATATAATATTCGATTGGTCGGGGAATATTCTTTTTAACAGGGAATATTCGTGACGACCAAGACAATCATTAGTGGACCCCTACAACGAAATTATTGTCGGATTAAGAAAATGACAAAAAATATTTTATGAAAATAACGGACGGAAGTTTTACCGATTAATCGTTGAAACACCCAAAGTGTTAAAAGTACAAGAATACGCGTGGTTGCATAAGAAGCTCACGGTATTGATTATTGATCTTACGTGAGAAGTCATTGATTTTATTCAATTATTATCGATATTTTGTATAATATTAAATCAATAATTGAGATGACGAGAAGTTATTAATATTATTATTTGCATTATTAACGATGTATAGAAGTTACGCAAGGAGAGGTTTGGTCACCTAATTGCTACCAATGGGAGAAATCCTTATGGAAATCCCTCTTTTCGAAAAGCGACACTGGTCGATTAATAGTGTGAATAATAATAATGATGATGAAGTTTTATTTTATTAGTATTATTAATGTAATAAAACAGAAAAGCTTTTTATATAAAATGTAATACTTTTATAAAGTTATTTGTTTTATTAGGCTAATAAGTAAAATCTTTTTATATAAAATAGAATACTTTTATAAAGTTATATGTTTTATTAGACAATAATTAGAATATATTATATTTTATTATGTATAGTGTTTGCATAGTGCTTGCATAGTATTTGTATAGTAAAATCTTTTTAAAAGTTATTCGTTTTATTAGATTATAAATATAATATATTATATTTAATTATAAACTAATTTGGACCATCCGTTTAAAGTAAATTGATCTGGACTGTTCATGGATTGATTATTATTAGGTCCATTCTTCTATAAATAAGCTCATTCCTTAATTATTTCTTACTTAATTCAATTTTGAAACTGTAGAGAGAAAGCGTAGAGAGAATTATTCTTCTATCTTGAGCGTATTTCTTTAGCGTTTAAGAAAGCTTTGAGCATAGTGCAAGTTTCTTCAAGTATATCACCGCCCTACCGTCGGAGTACTCTTCTTTATAAGGTAAGGGGTATTATCTCTTTTGTATTCATTAAGAGAACTTCTGTTATTCCATTTTTTTTATTATTCTGTTGGAATAACCTGTATACGCGATCTACCCTATACTTGGTGAAATTCTTCTGTTATTCCATTCTTTATTATTCTGTTGGGATATCCTGTCTATGCATTTTACGCCGGACCTGGTTCCGTCTTTATTATTCTGTTGGAATAACTCGTATGCATGCGTTTATGTCGGACCGGTTCGCATCTTTTATTATTCTTGGAATATCGCCCATGCATATGCGTTTTCTTACGGACTTGGTTCTATTATTTATTATTCATTGGAATAACTTGTCTATGCAAGCATCGCATACATGGTGATTTCTATTATTAAATCAATAATTGAGATGACAGAGTTATTAATATTATTATTTGCATTATTAACGATGTCTAGAAGTTACGCCAAGGAGAGGTTTGGTCACCTAATTGCGCCATAATAGGAAAAATTCTTATTGAAAGCCCCTCTTTCACAGGAACGACACGGTCGATTAATAGTGTGAATAATAATAATGATGATGAAGTTTTGTTTTATTAGTATTATTAATGTAATAAAATGTAAAAGCTTTTTATATAAAACATAATACTTTTATAAAGTTTTTTATTTTATTAGGCTAATAGTAAAAAAAATTTATAAAAATGAATACTTTTATAAAGTTATCTGCTTTATTGTATAATAATTAAAATATATTATATTTTATTATGCATAGTGTTTCAGATAGTAAAATCTTTTTAAAAGTTATTCGTTTTATTAGATTATAAATAGAATATATTATATTTTATTATAAACCAATCTGGACCATCCATTTAAAGTAAATTGATCTGGACCGTTCATGGATTGATTACTATTCAGTCCATTCTTCTATAAATTGAAGCTCATTCCTTCATTATTTCTTACGAATTCACTGAAACTCTAGAGAGAGAAACTGTAGAGAGAATTATTCTTCTTTCTTGAGCGTATTTCTTTAGCATTTAAGAAAGGTTTGAGCGTAGTGCAAGTTTCTTCAAGTATATCTCCGCCCTACCATCGGAGTACTCTTCTTTATAAGGTAAGGGGTATTATTTTTTTTATATTCATGAAGAGAACTTCTGTTATTCTATTTTTTTATTATTACATTGGAATAACTTCAGTATACTGTGGCCTACCCTATACTTGGTGAAATTCTTACGTTATTCCATTCTTTATTATTCATTGGAATTTCCGTACATGCATTTTTCTGTAGGACTGGTTCCGCTTTCTTTATTATTCTGTTGGAATATCTCATGCTCATGTTTTTTACGGGACTGGTTCCGTCTTTTTATTATTCTCGTTGAATATCCTATACGTATGCTTTTCTTACGGGACTGGTTCCGTTATTTATTATTCGTTGGAATAACTTGTCTACATGAAGTACCGCATGCATGGTGATTTCATTTTATTCCATTATTTATTATTTTGTTGGAATATCACGCCGCGATGCGTATTACTTTGACACGGTTCCGTTATTTATTATTCATTGAATAACACGCATCGCGAAATACCGCATGCATGGTGATTTCTTTTGTTATTCCATTCTTTATTATACTCAGTTGGTTAAAGTTTATACTCCATGAAATTAGTGGAATATCTTTGATATTTGCGCTTCATCCGGTATCTTTTCATGGAAATATTCTTCTGAGCATTCTTAAATTTTACTCTACAAAGAAGTATCATGTTGACAAATTGGACGTTATTAGTTCCTGGATAAATTAATTCTTGAACTTGTTTTATTGAACTCTTATATCATTGTCATCATCCTCATGTTTATATTTTTTTTGAAAGTTATCTGTGGCCTATAGTGCATAGATGGACTTGGTATGATTATGACCAGGGATTATTCGGTGTAATCATGACCGTAATGTTACAAATGATGTGGTAAAAGTCCTCATTGGCCCGTAGTGCATTGATGGACAGTTGTTGGCATGATCATGATCATTGGTGAATACACAAATATCCTTGGCCCGTAGTGCATGGATAATTTGTGGTTGTGATACTAATGAATATCCTTGGCCATAGTGCATGGATGAGGTGGATTATTTATTAAGCTGAGTCCCAGCGATAAAAGTAATGAAAAATCTTTTAAATCATAAAAGATAGTAAATTTTATTCTCTACTTGACTCTTTTAATGGATTGCTTGTTCCGCTGCAGTTAAACTTGATGTCTATTGTATTTTATCAGTTTAACAATTTTGAAGACTAATGATAATTTATTCTGCATTATCTTAGTCATAATATTTTCTTCGGGCTAGTTGAGCTCACCCTTTCTTTCACTTTATTCTCTTGTGAAATGAGAACGTGGTAGGGACTAATCGGGGAACAGAGTGATTCGGTCGATGATGATAGTATTAATAGTCCTCACTATTACATTAAATAGTGTGACAATAAATATAATGAGGACTTATTTCGAGAGTGGATATTATCTGTAGAAGACAATAGTTGTATTAAAACTCTCACATTTCTCTTGTTGTATATTAAAGATTGTATTTGTATTTTGTACCATGTATTTGGCGACTCGGAATAGGGGATGTATACCTATTTTGGGGGCGTCACAGTTGGTATCAAAGCTTAGGGATATGATCCCTGGCTAAGATATGAGACAAGAACTAGGAAGGGAGAGACGAGAAATTCCTTCGCTAGTATGACCTACCTAAGTTTATTTGGTATTTAATTGGTCGGTCAGAGTATAGGGATAATATGTGATATGTTAATTAACCCTTGTTTTGTGGCAGTATTTGAAAATGGCATCCGAGAATGTTGAGAACATCAATGGAGCACAGGAGACCGTTGAGTCTCCACATATCAATAACCAGGATAATGTGCATCAAGAAGGCGACAATCCTCATGCAAACAACAACACTGGCCAAATGATGAACGATGGAATGTTCCGAGGCTTCATGCAATTCATGCAACATCAGGCGAGAGCGGTTCATGTACAAAATACAGGTGGAAACACTGGCAACTCTCGGACGGTCACCGCTAAGCAGTTCAAGAAACTTGGACCACCAGAGTTTTTTGGAGAGCCAAAACCACTTAAGGCGTAGACGTGGATAAAGCAGATCTGCAAGATATTTGATGTCTTGGGATGCTCCGAGGATCAAAAGGTTCCCTTTGCCACCTTCATATTACAATGCAAGAGGCAGACATTGGTGGGAATCTATAAAACGTACTCAACCTGCCGCACTGAAGATGACTTGGGAGAAGTTCCAAGAATTGTTCAACGACAAGTATTTTCCCGAAAGTATTCGTCACATGAAAGAGGTAGAGTTCTTTAAGCTGGAGCAAAACAACATGACCGTGTCACAGTACAAAGCCAAGTTTGCCGAGTTGTCCCGGTTTGCGTCCCATTTGGTTGATAATGAGGAGAGAATGACGCGAATGTTTCTAAGAGGTTTGAAACCCGAGATACGTCAATATCTTATCTCTCATAAATTATGTTTGTATTCAGATATTGTTAATAGGGCTCGCTTATTGGAGCGATAATGAGTCAACCCAACCAAAGAGAAGAAAGCGGCAAAAATGATAATACCACTGATAACAGTCATCGAAGCGGTGACAATAAGCGTGGAGGGAATCAACATATCAGAAATGGTAACCACTTCGGTGGTAATCATAGCCAAAGCAATAAGAATGGATATTTCAAGAAGAGGAGATTCAACAATGATGGAAAGACGTCAGCATCAGCACTTGTGGTTAAGGAAGGAGAACAACCACCTATCATATGCTTCAAATTCGGAGGGGAAGGACACATCAGTCCAAACTGCGCGATGCCTTCCAAAACATGTTATAATTGTGGAAGAGAAGGTCACCTAGCCCGATTTTGTCGTTCACCGAAGACAAGTTTAGCTAAGATGGAGGCACCAAAGGACGTCCCAGAAAAGTCAAAGCCCAAGAGTGCAAGTGGAGAGGCGTTTGTCGTGACCTCCAGGAAAGCAAGGAACCCGAACGAGGTCATCACGGGTAAGCTTATCATAAACTCTAAATAAGTATATACCTTATTTGATACCGGGTCTACCCATTCTTTTATTTCTCCTACTTACGCCAACGTTTAAATTTGACTCAGGAGAAATTAGACTTTGACTTATCTCTGTTGAAACTCCGTTGGGAGAAACCTTCATTACATCCATTGTTTATAAGTCTTGTTTGGTTCAAATCGGTACCTCACATTACCTATCGATCTTATTTCATTGAAAATACTTGCATTTGACGTAATTCTAGGAATTGATTGGTTAACCACCATCATGCAAAAATTAATTATTTTCGTAAGGTTGTTAGCTTTCATATTCCTAACCAACCTATTATGCGAATTCAAGCAACCAAAACATTAAAATCAATCATCGCTATCTCAAGCCATAAAGCTATTCGTTTATTGAAAAACGGATGTCAAGCTTTCTTAGCTCATGTCACGGATCTAAACAAAAATACGCCGATTTTGAATGATATTTCTATTGTTAATAAATTTTCCGACGACACGAAGAACTTTACGCCTACCCCAGAGCATGAAATTGAATTTTGTATTGACCTTGAACCCGATACAAAATCTATTTCCAAAGCCCCATATCGAATGGCTCCTATTGAACTTCAGGAGTTAAAGACCCAACTGCGGGAATTGTTAGACATCGATTTCATTCGTCCTAGTACTTCTCCTTGGGGTGCTCCTGTTCTATTCGTGAAGAAGAAAGATGGGAGTATGCGACTTTGTATTGATTATCGGGAGTTAAATCATGTCACCATCAAAAATAGGTACCCATTGCCACGTATTGATGACCTGTTTGACTAGTTGCAAGGCGCCAAATTCTTTTCAAAGATTGATCTTCGTTCTGGATATCACCAATTAAAGATTAGAACCGATGACATTCTAAAAACGGCTTTCAAAAATCGGTACGGGCATTATGAATTCCTAGTCATGTCTTTTGGATTGACTAATGCCCCTGCTGCCTTCATGGATATGATGAACCGAGTATTCAAGGAATATTCGGATCACTTTGTGGTCGTCTTTATTGATGACATTCTTATTTATTCCAAAAGCCGTGAAGATCATGAGTAACACTTGAGGCTGATACTCCAAAAGCTTCGTGAATATAAGCTTTATGCCAAATTAAAGAAATGCGAGTTCTGGCTTGAAGAAGTAGCATTCCTTGGGCACGTAGTATCAAGTCATGGAATATCTGTTGACCCAACAAAGATTGAAGCTATTCAAAGCTAGGAGCAACCTAAATCAGTGACCGAAGTACGTAGCTTTCTCGGTTTAGCTGGTTATTATCGGAGATTCGTAGAAGGGTTTTCTCGAATCGCTACTCCCTTAACTCAGCTGACTCGGAAAGATACAAAATTCGGTTGGAACGAGGAATGTGAGAAGAGTTTTCAAGAACTCAAGAGAAGACTCATTTCAAAGACACTGCTCGACAATACCATCCGGCTCTCGGAGGATTTGTCATCTCATGTGATGCTTCGAGCAAAGGGTTAGGATGTGTTCTCATGCAACATGGGAAAGTCATAAGCTTACGCTCTCGATAACTCAAAGAATATGAGAGGAATTATCCTACTCATGATCTAGAGTTAGCAGTTGTTGTCTTCGTACTTAAAATTTGGAGGCATTACTTGTATAGGGAGAAAGTGGAGATCTTTACGGATCATAAAAGCCTCAAATATTTATTCACTCAAAAGGAACTCAACATGTGACAACGACGTTGGCTTGAACTGTTGAAAGATTATGATCATACCATTCAATCATCATTCCGAAAAAGCTTAACGTGGTAGGCGGCGTATTGAGTAAAAAAATCATATCGCGGTATGAAAGTGCGATATTATCAACGCAAAGGCCCATTTTGTATGACTTGCAAAGGATGGAGATAGAGATAAAGACTCCAGAGACCCAAGTGATAATGGCGAATATACGAGTGGAACCGACTTTAATTGATAAAGTTAAAGTTCTTTCAAGCTCTGAGACACGAGTTGATGCGTATGAGAAAGAAAGTACAAGAAGGTGCTATCTTAGGAAGCAAGAATCGATGAAGAATGAATACTTGAGTCAACTCCGGACTTTGTGTTCCTAACGACCCGATTTAAAGTATAAAATCATGATGGGCGCACAACACACACCGTTTGCAATCCATCCGGGAGTACCAAAATGTATCATGATCTTCGATATACATTTTGGTGGGGCAATATGAAGAGGGAGATAGCGTTGTTTATCTCAAGGTGTTTAACTTGTCAACAAGTCAAGGCAGAGCATCAAGTACCAAAAGGTCCATTGCAACCACTTGAAATTCCAGAATGGAAGTGGGAGCACATTACCATGGATTTCGTTACTGGTCTTCCCAAGGTTTCCCAGGGTATAAATGCAATTTGGGTCATTGTTGATAGATTGACCAAGTCTGCTCATTTCTTACCCATACAAGAAACTTAAACACTTGAATGTCTTGCTCGTATATACATAAACGAGGTTGTAAGATTGCATGGTATGCCAGTATCCATAGTTTCTGATCGAGACCCAAGATTTAATTCACGATTTTGGGTTAGTTTGCAAAAAGCTATGGGCACGGATTTACGATTTAGTTCGGCATATCATCCTCAAACGGACGGACAATCAGAGAGGACTATTCAAACTCTTGAAGATTTATTAAGACTCGTGTCCTTGACTTCAAGGAAGTTGGGACAAGTTCTTACCATTGGTGGAGTTTTTACAACAATGCTTATCATGCAAGCATTGGTATGGCTCCATTCAAGTGTTGTATGGAAGAAAGTGTCATTCTCCAAGATCTTTGGGATGAGGTGGGTGAAGCAACGTTGTTGGGACCGGAGTTAGTACGTATGACTACGGAAAAGATACAAACGATCCGGCAACGTAAAAAAACATCACAAGACCGACAAAAGAGTTATGTTGATCTTCATCGAAAGGACGTGGAATTCGATATTGGAGATCATGTGTTCTTGCGTGTTGCTTCATGGAAAGGAGTTACGAGATTTGAAAAGAGAGAAAGCTCAATCCTCGATTCATTGGCCCATTTTAATCCTCGATCGAGTAGGATCGTAGCCTATGACTCGCTTTTTCATGTCAAGTATGTCTCGTGTTCATAACTTTTTTATATATCCATGTTACGTAAATATGTGAAAGACACGAACCACATTATTGAAGTTAGAACAGAGATTTAAATAACGAAAGATTTAACGTATGAAGAGGTTCCTATTCAAATCTTGGATAAGAAGGAACATATTCTACGCTCCAAGGTTATACCTCAAGTCAAAGTTTTATGGAGGAACCACGATGTTGAGGAAATGACCTGGGAGTTAGAATCTGAAATGAAATCAAGGTATCCTTACCTCTTCAACATACCAGGTACGTACCCTAATTTTGAGGGCAAAATTTCATAAGAAGGGGATGTGATGGCCCCAAAATAGGTATACATCACCCATCTTGAGTCGCCAATACATGGTACAAAATTCAAATACAACTTAATTATACAACAGTCGTGTAAAGTACGACAAAATACATGCTGTGAGTTTTAATACAAATATTGCCTTCTAGACAATATCCACTCTCAGAATAAGTCCTCAATACATTTAACAGAATAATGAGGACTACTAGCTAACACTATCATCTAGAACATCACTCCATTCCCCGACTCGTCCCAGCTACGTTCTCATTTCCTGAAGAGAACAGTGAAAGGAAGGGTGAGCTCAACTAGCCCAGCAAGAAATATTATGACTAAAATAATGCAGAATAAATTATCATTAGTTCTCAACAATGTTAAACTGATAAAATACAATAGACATCAAGTTTAACTGCAGCGGAACAAGCAATCCATTAAAAGAGTCAATTAGAGAATAAAATCTACTATCTTTTATGTTTTAAAAGGTTTTTCATCACTTTTATCGCTGAGACTCAGCTTAATAAATAATCCACATCATCCCTGCACTACGGCCAAGGATATTCATTAGGGTCACGACCACAAATTTCATGCACTACGGGCCAAGGATATTTATGTATTCATCAATGATCATGATCATGCCAACAACTGTCCATCAATGCACTACGGACCAATGAGGACTTTTATCACATCATTTGTAACATTACGGTCATATTAAATCGAATAATCCCTGGTCATAATCATACCAAGTCCATCTATGCACTACAGGCCATAGATGACTTTCAAAAAATATAAACATAAGGATGATGACAATGATATAAGAATTCAATAAAACAAGTTCAAGAATTAAGTTATTCAGGAACTAATAACGTCCAAATTGTCAACATGATACTGCTTTGTAGAGTAAAATTCAAAAATACTCAGAAGAATATTTCCATGAAAAATATTGGATGAAGCGCAAATATCAAGGATATTCCACTAATTTCATGGAGTATAGAAGTCAAAATTTTAACCAACTGAGAATAATAAGGAATGGAATAACAACAGAAATCACCATGCATGCGGTACTTCGCATAGACAGGTTATTCCAACAGAATAATAAAGAATGGAATAACAACAGAAATCACCATGCATGCGGTACTTGATGTATGGGCAAAGTTATTCCAATGAATAATAAATACGTAATAATAAAAGCGGAACCGGATCCGGTGTAAAACACACGTATGAGGATATTCCAAATGAATAATAAAGACGTAATAATAAAGGCGGAAATCAGTCAGTCGTACGTAAAGCCTGATTGCATGGATATTCAGCGAGAATATTAAAGAATGGAATAACTGAAGAAGATCACCAAGTATAGGGGATTCTGCGTATACAGGTTATGTATAGGGTATGCCACTTTTACAGGTTATTCCAGCATAATAATAAAGAATGGAATAACAGAAGTTCTCTTCATGAATAAGAAAGAATAACACCCCTTACCGTAAAAGAAACTGGATAAAGGAAAAGAAAGTTAGCAGACTTCTCTTCTTATTTCTCTCTATAACTTTCTCTTTCTAGAGTTCAGTGAATTCGTAAGAAAATAATGAAGGAATGAGCTTCTATTTATAGAAGAATGAACTGAATAGTAACTAATTCATGAACGGTCCAGATTGATTTACTTTTAATCGGATGGTCCATATTTAAAGTAAAATCTTTTAAATAAAATATATTATAATAATAATAATAATAATAATAATAATAATAATAATAATACTCCCTCCGTATAAACCAAATATTCCCCCACCCAAAATGACAATTTTGAAAAAAACTTCCAACCATTCAATTTTTTCAATACCGTGGGCCCCTACATGTTCCCTCCCCAATATGTCATAATCACAGGTCCCATTATATTTAAATAACTTTCTACCAATAATATTAAAAAATAGGTAAATGGGGGTCTAAATAATACGCCAAATTTACAACAACTACCTCATAAAAATTCTTTCAATATTTTTAACAACATTTATCATTATTATTATAATTCAAAATATTAATCGACCCAGTCGTTTCGGGAAGAGGGCTTTCAATAAGGATTTCTCCCTATTTGGCGCAATTGATTAGGTGACCAAACCTCTCTTGGCGGAACTTACAGACATCGTTAATATTGTAATTTATAATATTAATAACTCTGTCATTTCAATTATTGATTTAATAATATATAAAATATCGACAATAATTGAATCAAATAATGTGATATACTATGCAACAATTACTACAAAGAATATTTGAACAAAAGCGGTGATTTCTCACGTAGAATTAATAATCAATACCGGTAATGCTTCTTATGCAACCACGCCAGACATCTTTATCTTTTACTACCGAAAGTAGTTCAACGAAATTAACGGTAAAACTTCCGCCGTTATTTTCATAAAATATTTTTGTCGTTTTTCTCAATCCAAATAATAATTCCGTTATTAGGGTCCACCAATGATTGTGCCATCGTACGAATATTCTCCGATACAAAGAATATTCCCTGACCAATCGAATATAATATAACAACTTGCATACTTTGCAAAATTTATAAATATTACGCACAATTATAACATTATATCAAATTCACACCATAATATAAAAAAATATTTCGAGAAAATTAAATATTTATTCATAAAATCTGGGGTCTCACAGGGGAGATTGTAAGACCCTAACTTTTATGAATAAAGATGAATTTTCTATAATTATCATTTTGAATGAATTTGATATAATGTTATAACAGGTAATATTTATAAATTTTGCAAAGTACGTAAGTTGTTATATAATATTCGATCGTCGGGGAATATTCGCTTTAACAGGAATATTCGCATTGACGACAAGACAATCATAGTGGACCCACAACTAATTATCATGGCTTCTGATTAAAAAAATGACAAAAATATTTTATAAAAATAACGGCGGAAGTTTTATCATGATAATCGTGAAACACCCAAATGTTAAAAGTACAGAATACGCTATGGTCGGTTATAAGAAATTTCACCAGATTGATTATTGATGCTTACGTGAGAAGTCATTTAGTTTTATTCAATTATTGTCGATATTTTATATATTATTAAATCAATAATTGAGATGACAGAGTTATTAATATTATTATTTGCATTATTAACGATGTGCAGAAGTTCGCCAAGGAGAGGTTTGGTCACCTAATGCGCGCCAATATGGGAAAAATTCTTATTGAAAGCCCCCTTTCCCGGGAACGACACAGTCGATTAATAGTGTGAATAATAATAATGATGATGAAGTTTTGTTTTATTAGTATTATTAATGTAATAAACAGAAAAGCTTTTTATATAAAACATAATACTTTTATAAAGTTTTTTATTTTATTAGGCTAATAAAAAAAATTTATATAAAAATGTAATACTTTTATAAAGTTATATGTTTTATTAGACAATAATTAGAATATATTATATTTTATTATGCATAGTATTTGCATAGTAAAATCTTTTTAAAAGTTATTCATTTTATTAGATTATAAATAGAATATATTATATTTTATTATAAACCAATCTTGACCATCCATTTAAAGTAAATTGATCTGGACCGTTCATGGATTGATTATTATTCATCCATTCTTCTATAAATAAGCTCATTCCTTCATTATTTCTTATTAATTCACCTGAAACTCTAGAGAGAAAGCGTAGAGAGAATTATTCTTCTTTCTTGAGCGTATTTCTTTAGCATTTAAGAAAGGTTTGAGCGTAGTGCAAGTTTCTTCAGTATATCTCCGCCCCTACTGGTGAAAGTACTCTTCTTTATAAGGTAAGGGGTATTATTTTTTTGTATTCATGAAGAGAACTTCATTATTCTATTTTTTTATTATTCTGTTGGAATAACTTTGTATACGTGATCTACCCTATACTTGGTGAAATTCTTACGTTATTCCATTCTTTATTATTTCATTGGAATTTCTCGTTTACGCGCTTTTACGCCGGACCGGTTCCGTCTTTATTATTACGTTGGAATATCCGTCGTCATGCTTTTTACATGGGACTGGTTCCGTCATTATTATTCTGTTGGAATATCCTATCTGCAATGCTTTTACGCCGGACACAGATTCCGTTATTTATTATTCTCATTGGAATAACTTTATGCAAGCACCGCATTTATGGTGATGGTGATTCTTATTCCATTATTTATTATTCATTTGGAATATCTCGCTTGGCAATGCGATTACCTTTGACCGGGTTCCGTTATTTATTATTACATTGAATAACTCGTCATGCTTAAATACCGCATGCATGGTGATTTCTTTTGTTATTCCATTCTTTATTATACTCGTTGGTTAAAGTTTATACTCCATGAAATTAGTGGAATATCTTTGATATTTGTGCTTCATCCAGTATCTTTTCATGAAAATATTCTTCTGAGCATTCTTAAATTTTACTCTACAAAGAAGTATCATGTTGACAATTTGGACGTTATTAGTTCCTGAATAAATTAATTTTTGAACTTGTTTTATTGAATTCTTATATCATTGTCATCATCCTCATGTTTATATTTTTTTGAAAGTCATCCGTGGTTTGCATAGATGGACTTGATATGATTATGACCGTGGATTATTGATTGTAATCATTTAATCGTAATGTTACAAATGATGTGGTAAAGTCCTCATTGGCCCGTAGTGCATTGATGGACAGTTGTTGACATAATCATAATCATTGATGAATACACGAATATCCTTGGCCCGTAGTGCATGGATAATTTGTGGTTGTGATACTAATGAATATCCTTGGCCGTAGTGCATGGATGAGGTGGATTATTTACTAAGCTGAGTCCCAGCGATAAAAGTGATGAAAATCTTTAAATCATAAAAGATAGTAAATTTTATTCTCTACTTGACTCTTTTAATGGATCGCTTGTTACCGCAGCTTAAACTTGATGTCTATTGTATTTTATCGGTTTAACAATTTTGAAGACTAATGATAATTTATTCTCGCATTATCTTAGTCATAATATTTCTTCTTTGGGCTAGATTGAGCTCACCTTTCTTTCACCGTTCTCTTCGTGAAATGAGAACGAAATGGGACTAATGGAGAACGGAGTGACGGTCCGGATGATAGTATTAGTAGTCCTCACTATTACGTTAAATAGTGTGACAATAAATGTAATGAGGACTTATTTCGAGAGTGGATATTGTCAGTAAGACAATAGTTGTATTAAAACTCACAACTTCTCTTGTTGTATATTAAAGATTGTATTTGTATTCAAATACCATGTATTTTGCAACTCAGAATAGGTGATGTATACCTATTTTGGGGCCGTCACAAGACATGTCGTCGCCACGGAGTTATTATCGACAGACTGTCCGTCTCCATTGATGTTGTCGCCAATGACCTCAATGTCGCGACGGGAGCACAAGGCAATGACACTTGGAGCGACGGGCTGGGCGACAGACAAATCCGTCGAGAATGAGGTCATTGACGATGAAAAATAGGTTAGAGAGTTAAAAAGCAAGTAAAAGGAGGGGTAATTAATATCCATGTAAGAAGTATTTAGAGTATATATGAGAAAGTAGAGGGGTTTATATATATATATATATATATATATATATATATATATATATATATATATATATATAGCTCGGCTCTCCAAATGAATCGAGAGAGCTTAACTAAGAGCTTAACAAATTTATAGCGATGGTTTTTTCCATCATTATAGCATAAAAAACCGACTTTCTAAGCTATAGCGACGAAAAAAATCGTCACTATAGCCGGTTCGTTCTTAGTTCGCTGGAGAAGCAGAATGTATGTGTGTGTGTGTGTGTATATATATATATATATATATATATATATATATATATATATATATATATAAGTTGGCTCTCTCAAGTTTAATTAAAAGCGAACCGTAATCGTTATATAGTAGGTTTGTTTTAGTTTGCTCCTCAGTTCGTTAAAGAGATTTGATCGTATATATCGGTTCATTTTTAATTCGCTCCCTATAGTTCACTGAAGAGACGAACCGTATATATGTATATTTGCTTGTTCGTATAGATGTCCATTTTCAATAGAATACTCACTGAGCCTTACTTAATCAATAAGTTTATGGATTAGGGTTTACTATGTATATATATATATATATATATATATATATATATATATATATATATATATATATATATATATATATATCATTGGACAAGCTTCAGTGAGAGAAGTTGATGGTAAAGAGGTTTCACATGGAAATTAAACTTCAAAAATAGGCCTCATATTGACAAGTCATGGAATATACCTAATATATCTCTTAGAAAGCAGATTTCTAACGCCTCTTAGCTAATCAGTAAATTCTGTACCAACCCAAAGACGTAAAACAAAAAACAAGGGAAATAAGGAAGAAACAAACTAAGTAATTATTCTTTCTAACACTGATCTTTTTTCCACCATTCTTCATTCTAAAATCCACTTAATTCCAAAAAGAAAGTTCATTCTTATCGTACAAGAATGAACAAACTTTTTGGAACAAGCTGAAGAAGGAGATTAGGCTTCCACTTCTCTTTCCAGAATTAAAGATTGGGATTCTGCAGTAAACAAAAACTGCAGTAAACTGGTATTTTTCGTACCAACAAAGAGATTTCAGTAATGCAGTAAACTTCAAGAACACCAAATTACAATTGCAAAATACATTACATCGCTCTTTAAATGAAAATTTTATAATTGGCTCTTGAATCAAAGCAAATCAATAATTGGATAAACTGTAGAGAAGCTGTACAATTATGTTTCTGAGTGATTCAAACAAACACTCAGAATAGGTAACAAATGATGTCAGTGGGATGAATGCAAAATCACACAAGCTTTTGGTGAATGAAGACACGGACTCTAATTCTTAAGGTTCAATAAAAGATCATCCAGTGTGATTTAATAATTATCAATAGACAAGAAACGTACAACCAGCTTCAGAACTCTCCCATAAAATGACAGCAACTCTGTTCACTCAGCAATTCAATTTGTCGACACCACAAGCATTGTGCGGCGGCAGGTGCAGCCGTTTGGCAAAGATGTCAGCCCTTCTGCTGGCAAACCCCATAGGTCAAATTAGTCATGGACTATTTGTGAATATCACTCTCGTTGGGTGCTATCTCCTGCATTGGAGCGGGCTGCTTGAAATTGAAGGGCATAATGCCTCTGCAAATCTCTAAGTTTTTCCAGCAATTCTTGGAATGTCGGGCGACTTTGTGGCTCACTGGTTCAACAACAGTTGTAAATTGTACATAATCTCTACCGCATTTAGAATTACACCAAAAGATGAAAGGGTCTAGTTTTTTATGTATTTATTTATTTGTATATTTACTCACTAGCTTATAATCTACACAACTCCAATTCACTCTAAATTCAAGAAATATATCACTTTTTTATGCATGTCAGTCGGTGAGGCTAACAATCTTAATTGTTGTCTTATAATCCTAACTTCCAGCTTGAGAAAGAATATTATGGCACATCTTGGCCAACCTTTGAAAAGGTTGCTAACAATCATTTGATGAAAAGTATTATGGGTGGTCAAATTGCTTATATGTAAAGCTTCTTCTTCCTTTAAAACTGAAATGAAATAAGAAATCAAGCTCGAACAAGTTAAGAACCTGTGCCAGCAGCTCTCAATTATAGAAGCCCATTGCGGATCCACGTCTTTTGGGATCTCTAGCCGTTGGTTCATGAATCCTATAGCTCCAATCACCTGCAAGTATCCTAAACGAATTGTGCTCAAGCATGCCAATCTAAGTAAGGTGCATGTGTTCAGTTTTTCCTAAAGAGTAATAACATAGACCTCCCTACTCCCATGCCAAAAGCAATGCAAGTTACCCTGTTCTTTGGTGCCATGTGATCAGATTCAACTCATACCAATTACCATCCCGATTTATATTTTGATGTCTAAATAAATATATTAGGAGCGAAATACCTGTATTGAATTAAGATTATCCCAAGGGATCTTCTCAGTGGCAAGTTCCCATAATATCACTCCATAGCTGTATACATCAGACCTAGATGTTTCCAACCAAGAAAAACATTAGATGCAAAGGTTAGTCAATACACAATTTCAAAATGAGCAGTGCCCTAATGTATTAAGACATACTTTTCATCTGAGGGTTCATTACGAAGAACTTCTGGAGCCATCCATTGAGGCTACATAAGAAAAAATACATTAGATTACAAGTCAAACATTATCTTTTTCTGCAGTACCACCCCTAATGAAAGAAATCAGGAATGCCAGTGAAGTACCGTTCCTTTTCCCGTTTTCGTTGTCAGAAAGGTATTATGCTTGACGCGCGACAGACCAAAGTCACCAACCTGTTGAGCTGTAAATAATGAGAAACTATGGTACTGACTTAACTCTTTTTTTTAAAAAAATTATTTCTAATTTAAGGTAGGAGAGGCGAAGTAGAGAAGTAAAACAAAAAGAAAGCAACAAAAGGGGAGTAAATGATATAATAAAAAAAATTACAAAAAAAGGAAGACCTTCACAGTCCAGTTCTTGTCAACAAGAAGATTTGAAGACTTCAAATCACGATGAATGATTGGTGGGCTGCAGTGATGTAGATAATTCACACCTCTTGCCTGTATATGGAGCAATAAGACAGCGCATCATGAGGTACAGATTAACCGAAAACTTTCTAATTACTCCACAATGCACTTCAAATCATTTAGTATCATCACTTCTTAACAGGAAACGGAAATATAGACAAAACGCAGACCAGCACAGACTCCATGTCCCTTTACTAAACATCATCTATCCTGGCCCTAATCAATGAAATAATATATAAACGCACGTAAATTATACTCTGTGAAACTCACTATATCCAACGCCATCTGAATACGCCGTCTCCAATCTAATCGAGAAGTATTCCTCTGTAGTAATCTGAACAAGCTTCCACTGCAATACCACAAAAATAAATAATTAGAGTAGTTTTTAATTACAGAAGTCAGTAACCATGATAAATAAATAATTAGCAGATATAGTCTCATTTTATTTGTTTACAGAGTTGGGGATGTCCCCAAATGTTTGTCACACTTACAAACTAGTGCCCTGTCAATAGAAAAGAAATTGAATGTGCCAGGTTGATTGTAACATAAAAATGGGACACACCAATGGAATAATTCAGATATCACTATACAGGTAAGAACAGGGAAGATTGCTTGCAAAAGATTATTCATAAGGAAAGTGAAGAATAAAACCGGGGAAGGAACTCTGTGACAATGCAGAGACGCTGCGGTGAAGCTACAGCACCCATAAAGAGCAGAATGTTCGGATGTCGAAGCCTTTTCATCAGAGATACCTGCCAAGTATAAAACCATAAAGCTTACATCAGCATCAGATAGCAGAAAATTTTAGAAATCATTTAAAAGAAAAATCATCTCAATCAGCTTCACTCAACCACCCATCTGAAACGTATAGATTTAAAAAGATTCTTTCAAGAATTTCTTACAGATAAGTTCTGTAGCTGTTAAGTACATTATGGATCTAATCTCAAATGCTTTCTGGATAACTGAAATGCTAATTTTTGTTTTATCAGCTCCTAGTCATCTGATTTGTTCATTCATCTACTAATCAGAATACCCATTGAGATAATATTATGAGACTTTAACTTAGTAATTCCCACAACAAAACCATTATCTACGCTATAGCCTTTCATCTTTTACAAAGAATTCCTGACTTTGCGTTTATTCCTAACAACTGAACATCGATTGAATTAACTCGAACCCCCTTCTACACCTTCCGAACAGTTCATATCCATGAAATTTATATCCATGTCTATGGGACTGTGACCAGAAAACTGTCCAAGATACACTTTCATTAATATTTTATGCGAAGACTACCAAGCAAGTAAAATTGAAGCATGGATTGGTGGTTGAAAAAGCGTGTGGCATACGTGTGCCTGTGTTCTTATAAATGGCAAAAGAAAGAAACAATGAAATTGTGAATTATCCTTGTTTTTAGCAAAAAATGAATCATCCTTGTTATATGGCTTAAACTCATGGGAGGATGGGCTCTGAAAAGAAAAGTAGCACAATAATTTAATTTGGTGCACAATAGACAACTTCAACGGGGCATTGACTGTAAAAGCCACTAACCTCTTGTCTGAATGCAAGTATGACATCATCTGAATATTCTTGTTTGGAAAACACCTTAACAGCAACATCCTGCACAACATTGGTGTCAAAATATTACATATGACATTATTTGATCTGCAGGATTTTATATGGTCCTTCCCTTCTTGAATGTGATAAGTATTTCTTATTAGAAGTGAAGAAAGATGCTAATATAGCATCATCTCAGTTAATCAAAATGACCATGTGCTGGTCCCTTTACAATGTGCATGCATAACCTTGTTTGTGATTCAATCAATTTCAGAGCTTTTGTTTATAATTCACGATGAGATGTTATCAGACATTTTGTTTAAAAGCATAATTGCTAAAGCTTTAAATCTAGCACAAGAAAAAACTGAATTCTTTTTTTCCTATGCTGTACATATCTATTGATGAAATTAAGGATGGGATGAATGGAAATTTGATCTTGTGACTTCTCAGCTTTAACTTGAACTATTGAAGTGCTTTCATGCGTTCTTAAAAGGAAGAGCCAAGGAACATACTGATCCATACCACAGAGCATGATACACAGTCCCACAAGAACCTGCCAAAATGAATATAAAAAGGATAAAGCGCAAATAAATGTATACCTTAATATGCACCTGTATAAAAAACATTATAAAACAAACACAAAGTGAAAAAATCTGCATAAAATATAGCATTACAATGAGCATTTTTGGATTTACTTTTATAGAATCTGTTATTGCTTTTTTTTTAATAACAAAAAGTGAACTTCAGACTTTTGGACTCACTTCTTTGGTCCAAATAATCATGTTTTGGCAAAACCTGAGAAGGCAAGGGAAGTTGCTTTTTCAAAATTTTCTGATTCAGATTATCTGGTTTCAGCTTTTTAGTACAGAAGTGATCAAAATAAGCAAATTCTAACATTTTAAGATTATTTCAACAATCTTAAAAATCAGAATATTTCAATAATCACATTAATTTCAAAAGAAGTAAGAAGGGAATCCAAACAGGCTCAAAGGCAATGGGTTATTCGTTTTCAAAATTCATTTAAACAGTTTACACCCATATTCCAGTAAATTATATTAGAAATGTTATATGATATGCAAACAGCAATATAATACTTAGAGATGGAATTTAGGCAATAAATTTTATCTACTGATGCCTGGGCCATACATTGTGGAAGCTTCATTGGCATTAAGAGAGGAGAAGTAAATATGAAAAATGATACCTTGCCCAATCTGTTCTCCTATTGTCAAATCTTCCCACAAGATTTCATAGTCCAAGGAATCGGTATCCACATCCACTCTATTGACGGTACTACTACTGGTACTACTGCTGCTACTTACACTGTTTGTACTGTTAACATTAAATGAGGACCAGGACCCCGGAGCCTCATTATGAGTTGTTCTATTAGTGTCAGACACCTGGCTTTCTGGCATTGCGGCACTAGAGGTCTTCTGATAAGCAGAGTCATTCTCTTGATCATTATGTAACCAGGGCCAGACAAAATGAGCAGTCCTTGGCTCCGAGCCTTCCCGTTCATTTCCTTTCCATGGCCATGATATACCTTTTTTACCCATCCATGCCTCTGCCTTTGAAGTAATAATCTTGTGCATCCCAGGTTTCCCATCATTCTTGTCACCAGAACCTCTCAAGGAATTTCCAGGGGAATACTCGTCATGAGCACCATGAGAAAAGACTCCAAAAGGAGACGGTGGAATTTCTCCTCTTGGGGTACTAGCACCACTTGAAAGTGCATCTTCCTTATGGTCTGAGAGAACCGCTTCCGACATACCATGATCAGAATGATGACTATCTTCACTTCCGCCTTCATGGACCATGGCATTACCTCCAGTCTTAATTTTCGATTTGACCTTGTTGCTCACCTTGGAGGCCTGTTTTAGTGTTACTAGAAATCAATATAAGGCTTACACTAATATGAAACTTAATAGTACGAGAACTATCATACTAACCAAATTTGAGACTTTTGAGGCAATTGCAACTTGTAGAGGCTGCTGAGGATCTAGCCCCAGTTTAGCTGAAGCAATTCTTCTAGGGCTAAAACTTTTATTGGCTTCAGAGTGCAACCCAGGCAAAGCTGATCTCATTTCTTGAAATGGCCTTGAATCAGTTGATACACAAATAACCCCTACCAACTTGCCATTGTCATCATAGAAAGGAGTGTTGGTGCAAACGACTACGAACCTTTCGCCTTTCTTCGTCTTAATAGGGAACTGCCCAGTCCAGCTCTCCCCTGCTAGCGTACGTTTCATTATATTATAACCTACAGCATGGTCTTGAGAATCTGCTAAGAGGTCAAGTGGAGTCTTTCCATGAGCTTCAGTAGCAGAATAACCATATAGTCGCTCAGCAGTTCGATTCCTACACAATTGAACAACACCCACAAGGAGAAAAGATTGAAACTCTAATTATAATCGCATCAATCTTAATCTAACAAGACCGATTTTTTCAACCACACAACATGCAAATACTAATCCAATCAAAGTTTTCAAAGCTTCAATTACTGATATAAAACCTCCAATGGACAATGGTCAATCTAAAATCTTAAAAAACATCACCAATCTACAATCCCAAGAAGCAAAGATAAACAATTCATCCCAAGAAAGAGAATAAGTCTAAAATAACTGATATTGACAAAAAAAAAAATACAAAAAATAAGTACTAATTTTATAAACTCACCAGTAAAATATGCGACAATCGAGATCAAATATATGAACTGACTGACCCATTGAATCCAGTATGTTCAAATACTGGCTGTCAGTAAACTTCACCTCAGGTGGCACCGGCCGCGGCGCCGTCCCCATGCCAGAGTTATTATCTTCAAGACTCCGACTTTCTCTCTGCAGAGGCGACGAATGCCGGAATGAAGCAGAACCCATCTTGAATGCGGCCGCGGAGCCACCTTCGAACCCTCCACCGCTGACTCTCCGTCGCTGTGGCGCCGCCGTCCGCCTTTGGGGAGAAACGGAGTGGGACCTCTGACGGCCGAACTTTTGATCGCCAGATATGATGAGCTTAGACATCTCTTCCTTGAGCTGGGCATACCCTGCTTCTAGCTCTTGGATCTTCTTTAATAGCTCTTCAGCTGGTGGTGTATTTTCCATTATTCCTTGATTCTCTCTCTATTCATATATGTATATTTCAAGAAAGGGCTAAGGTGGAGGCACTCGTAGTCTTGGATCTATGACCGATTCTCTTTTCTATCGAGCTAAATTCTCATTCCAAATATGTATAATATATATTTATATGTATAATATCTCAATTGGGGGATTTTTGAAGAGTGATGTGGGCTTGAGAAATCAAGAAGCTGGTAGGTACTATCTTTTTCTCTTTAAAATTTTTTTGGAAAACAAAATACTTTTTCCTAAATAAAAGCTCAATTCTTTGTTGGGTTTATTCTTGGCTCTTGTTTTCTGTCTGTCTACGACATTGATTCTTACTCTCTCGTTTGAAGAAGGTTCTGGTTTTTGGTTGTTCTCTTTTTTTCTTTTTCTTTTTCTAGTTAATTTGACAAGTTGTTAGTACGATGGAATAATTGTGACAATTTTTAACTGTTGTTGCTTTATATTTTGCAACATTCGATGGATTCTATAGCCAATAATTTAATGTCCATGCTTTATATTTTTGCAACATTTAAGAAAGCCGAATCCTCTCTCTCATATTTTCTATTTTTCGGTTAAGACAGCTTCTATTCGGATCTCCATGTAGTTATTTTTTTATAATAAATTAATTGAGGATCTGATTAATAAAATTATTTTTATAATAAATTAATTAATTTATCTTATAATATGCCGATAAATCACTTTTTCGCATACTTGCATGTTAACGTTATATTGATCAATTGACCAAAGTTAATTTCATGTTAACTATTTTCCTTTTATTCTAGTATAATTTAATACGACGATTATTATTTTTACATGTATTTTTAATATTCTCATATACTTTCTTTCCACATAAAAATAGGACTCATTATATATCGATGTAAAAGAAAATTATATAAAAATATAAATATATATATATATAAATATCAATTCACTTTAATAACTTGAAGATAGAGATTTCTTAAGTTTAATAAAGAGGGGAGTAGCTTTAGACTTTGGATTACTTAAATTTAATTAATCATGTCTTTTTTATCAAAAAAATTAATAATTTATTTCCCAATTGGCTTTTTTTGTGGATTAGACAGACTTACATGTTTGATATGCATGATATATGATTATTTTTAATAAATTTAATATGATATTAATGAAAAACAATATTCCTTTTGTTCTTAAAAAATAATTAAATGTATATTTATTTTTTCTCTAAAAGAATGGGTTAAGGTATAAAGTAAATGTTAAGTATGTTATTTAGTGAGTCTACTAATATAAAAATTAAAAATATTTATTATTTTATATAATTTTGTAAGTTCATTTAAAATAATTTAAAGAAAAAAAATTTTTTTTATTTTTTTTTAATATTTAAAAAATATATTTTGTTCATATTTTTTAGGACGGGGGAGGGGAGTATATGAAAAGATGATACACCATCATATATTGTAAAACATATATGGGTGTGTGGGAAGTTTAAGATGTGATTTTAACCGGATGGTATTTTGATATATTGAGATGTTATATAAGAATTATATTACATTTTTTATTTACATTTATTTTGATATTGATTTAGATTTTATATAATTAATTATATTACATATTTTTTTCAATATAACATTTGAATATATTTCTGAATTGTCTTAAAATTTGTGTCATATATAATAAAAGATGTGAAATATTAATTTTAGGATGGAGATAGTATTAATAATACATTTTAAATATAAATATAATAAATAATTTTAAAAATGACAATAAATATTTTATGAGATTGAATAAAGGTCTAATTAAAAGATAAAAATGTCTTAAAATATAAGTCTTGTTTCATTGGTCGTATTTACAAATAAACAATTTCTAGAATACACCTAATAACAAGGTTAAAATTTCTCTCCCTTTTATTCTTATAAGTTTAATTTTATTTTTTCTAAATTTTTTATTTTTTTATTCTATCTATAAATTAAATAAAACTTTCATTATAATTACATGCACAAGCCGGCCCTTAGACTAGTGTAGCTAAAACTGTAAAATAAACAAACAGTTCGGACTCGATTTATACTCAAAGTTTTTGATTTGAACTCAACTCGAAATATAAATGATTCAAATATAAGTAAATATTAAACTTAAATTACTCGAACCTACTCAAATTGTAAATTTCTATTGATCTTTGGATAAAATTTGTTAGAAAAATTTAATTGTGTCGGACTCAATTTAAATTATACTCAATTAATTTTTATTTTAGTCTCAATTAATTTTTTATTTATAATTCAATAAATTTCGGCCATTAAATATAAATAAAGTAAAGCTAGTGAGTTCATGTTTTAACAAATTCGTAAAGATACATATCATGGATGGACCATGCATGCCCTTCTTTCCAATATGGATAATAGTGAGTGCGTCTAAATCAAAAAAGTTTACTTTACCTTTTGCTAATTAGTAATTAGAGAGGAATGGAGTCTTAAACCATAAAAGGAGAAAAACATATTAATACTAGTCACCCGACACATAGGATGTGTGATTTGATTTTTTTTTATTAATAAAAAAATAAAAATTTTAAACATAAATCATATTTAAAATAAAATAAAGAAATTGTGAGAAGAGATGTGCTTTAGAGATTAGTAGAGATAAAATAGGGGTATAAAGATTAATAAAGATAAATTAAGGGTAAATGTGTGACTTAATTACACCAAAAAATAATTAAAAAAAAGTAGGAGGCTTTATAATATAGATAAGGTACCCCTTCAAACAATGAACCTAGACTAAATCTGTCAAAAAAATAAATGAAATAAAATTATTTATACTAAATTAACACCATTTCAAAATATTTTATTCCATGATTTTTTTATTGTTAAATTTAATGGACTATTTGCTATTAATTTTTAGGCAATTTAATATCTCAAAAAGAGATTATGTAACATTACCTTTCCACTTAGATTATAACACAACTTATGAGGTTAAATAGCAAATGAATCATGAAATAAAAATATTCCGTAATGAAAATAAATTAATACAAATAATTATATTTTATCTCGTACATTATTTTTACAAACAAATGTAGACTTGGTACTTATCCGACTTGGTTGTAAGATAAAATCGGTGAAAATCCCGACGACAAACAACTTAATTGTTGTTAGGTCGAGGTAATAATTGGGGTGGGCTGGCAGCTTGTTGACAAGGTCATGTCCAACTTCCCTCATCACTTGTATTTAATTGATTGGTCGTGAGCTAATTAATGTAATAGTAAAACACAATTACACTAAATACTCTATCCCACCCCTTTTTTTTTTAATTTGTCTCTTTAGATAGAGATTTTTGTTTATCGTTTGTATTTAAGAAAATATTAAATGCTTAATTTTTCATATTATCATTTATGATTAAATTTTAATTAATTTTTTCCATCTTTCTAATAAATTTTATTTATACTCAATGTTGGTAGGGGATGTTTGATAAAAAAAATCTGAATTTTATACATAAAATCTTCTTGATTTTTTTGAGTGTTTTAAATTTATCCATATGATAATTATCTTTGTAAATATTCTAATATAATTTAGAGTTTAATTTTAAATAATCAATTCTAGTATTACACTGAATTTGTTGCATAGCTCGAGGCTTGTATAGAAAGATGATACCCATTTCTAAATCATAAGATAGAGAGTTGTCTCCATGTTTGTTGAATAAAAATTAGGTTTTATTCCATATCTATGATGTAGCTTTTAAATTCTCCCTGTTTTGTTTATGTTTTACATCAATAATCTATTATTTCTTCCTGGAAATACGTACTAAACAGAGATTTGAAGAAGTATATCTCACCTTAAACTTACAAATGAAGCACTCGGCCAACCATCAGCATAACATACACACTACTACTCTAAACAACTAAACAAGCGAAACTTCATCACTTGGTGTAAAGAACATCTTCCCATGGGTGACGGTATAGTGGCTGCTTCAATCTCTTTTGGTCAAACGTATGCCTGAGTATTCGAATGAGTGTATAAATTAGTTGGACATAATTGTATTACCAGGCAGCAATCTTAGTATACTAATGATATAATAACTAACCCAACTCACCCGATGAGACCAATGGAACGGGCCAGTACAAAGAGGCCGTTTAGGTAACCTATCTCGACAATCTCATCAATTTCTTGCTTGCTGAACATTCCGCTGCCAGCTAGGAGATCCAAGAACAAGGACCCAATGGCACCGTCAACATTAAGCACCAGATTATTTGCCTTTGAGAGAGTGTAGCTTTCAACTTCAACTGCATACTCCATGTACTTAACAGAAGGGAAATGGGTGCGTGCAAACAGTTGCAAAAGCTCTACTCGCTTGTCTCTGTTGTCACCTCTCTTGATCCTTTATTTTTAATTTTTATTATTTCCCAACAAGAAAAAAAGTTAACATATTGACTGCCAGAAACCAAGATATCAACATTTAAAGAGCCAAGAGAATGAAACCTTGTACTTGGAATATCTAAATATATATGCAAGATAGAAGCCAAGAAGGTTTGTACCTGTGTCCAATTCCTGGAACACGAATTCCCTTCTTTTTCATACTTTCCACAAACTCATAGGGTGTAAGACCCTGCAAAGACAAACAAGGGTTGCAAACATATGAATCTATAAACGACCAGATTATTAAACGCCATGTATTATCTGATGAAGCATTCAAGCCTGATAACCCTGAGACTCACCCTGTCATAAGCATCCTTGAAGTATCGAGCGGCATCATCAATAGCCCCACCAAATCGGGGACCAATTGTTAGCAAACCTGTTTCAAAGTTCAACTATTTACTCTTCCAATACATTCAGTTTGGGACAATGGCCAATTAATTTTAGAAGCCACTAAATGCTTCAAAGTTACCTGAAACAAGACTGGACACCAGGTCTTTACCAGCCCTAGCTGTTACTATCGTGTTGTGAGCACCAGATACACAGGGACCATGGTCGGCACATAACATGATGCAAATCTGATCAAGGTTAATCCCGGTATGGGGAAAATAATGATTTAGCTTTTAGAATGGAATATTGAGTAGACTTCAAAATAAAGATGAAGTTAAAAGGGACAACAAGGAATAGTACATTTAAACTGAACAAGATTTCAGACATGTACTCATTAATGATAAGAAGAGGTATTAACATAAAACATCCATATACCTCAATAAAATGTGTACAGTAACGGGGAAGGCTGCGCTTGAACCACAAGAGGGAGATAACATCACCCACGCCATATCCTTGTTCAACAATTGAGGACATTGGAACACCAGCATAACATGGCTCTTCACCTGAAAATTGGTATGATAATACAAATTCAGAACAGTCAAATCGACGCCCAAGCCATCAAACACTACAATGCATAAGGTCAAGTCCATACCTCTATCATCAGAGATGGTAGAAATAATATGAGTTGGAGCTCGTACTTTTCCACTCTTAATTGCAGTATTAAGATCCTCAGGGATTTGTGGAGGTTTAACTTCCTTTATTGGAGTGATCTTGCCTCCCTCGACCTATAGAAAGAGGATAGGCATGCTAAACGAATATGGCAGTGAACAAAAAAAATTACAATGGAAGAAGCATATGAGGGTCAAGATATGTGAAGACTTGCCAATTTCTCAAATGTTTCCTTGATTGAAGTTTCAAATGCTTCGTATGAAGTCGGAACAACAGCTCCAGCATCCTTGAGTGCTTGATTCTTGGCTTGTGCGGACTCCATCTCACCACCACTCTTTGCCCCCTAAACAGACAGCACAAAGAAAAATTAGAGGCATTCCTTACTGTGATAATCATAAACATTACTCTAGACCAACTCCCACCCCACCCCACCCCACCCCACCCCAACAAAAAGGAAAAAGAAAAGAAAGCCACCCAAAAAATGATATGGAAGATTTAGAGGTAGTAGCTCACCGCATGACCAAATTGTACTTCTGACTTGAAAAGTCGTGCACAAGTTCCACTGACCCAAGCAACTACTGGTTTATTAATTTTACCCTGTTTTAAGGCTTCAACTAGGGAATACTCATCTCGCCCGCCAAGTTCCCCAAGTACGACCATCATTTTAACCTGAGCCGGACCAGAAAATCAGTTTCAAAAAAATGAGGTAAAATGCAAATAAATTATCAAAAAAAGAAGGAAAATGAATCAGAATGCCCAAACTTATGTCATACATGCCATCGATAGCCTAGATCAATAGTGTATATGCAAAAGAGTACCGAGCAGTTATCCCCAGAATTGGTCTGAGCTTTAAATTCAAAAGTTCCAGTGCCATGATCTTAAATGATTTAAGGCTATTTTGTGACATTAAATGATATAACAGTTATAAAACTTGAGATTGATTGGTCAAAAACACTCTATTTCTCATTTTTGTCAGTCACAACATAGAAAACATATTAGAAAAGGATAAAATTAGACTACTCCATTACTTCAGCTTTTTACGGACTTGGGTAGCTTCAGGATAAAGCATTGCATACTGAAATAGACACTCTAGGGTGCAAATGTAATCACTTTCGAGATCATTTCAATGACACATGGTAGAGTTTACAGGCCAAATAATTATGCAGCCTCTATCAGATACAGATTATTGAAAGCTTCGTCTCTGAAAAACCGAACCTTGACATAGAAATAGCAACTCTATAAGACTTTAACAATGATATCTTGTGAAACAGAGTATGTTAAAACAGTGATTTACCTGAGGAATGTTGTTAAATCTCAGAACATGATCGGAGAGGGTAGAGCCTGGGAACACATCTCCTCCAATCGCAATACCTACAGAAGTTATAAATTAGCACCCAAATTATATTCTGGCCTAAATTTGTGTCGAGGAATCCAACAAAAGAACACTACAAAATTCCCATCATGTATGGAGGATACCTTCGTAAATTCCATCCGTCACACGAGCAATTGTATTGTATAATTCATTGGACATACCACCCTGTAGTTTTAGAGAAAAATTAGTATTTCTTGCAACCACTCAAACGAAGATTCCACTAAACCAGTTGAGGACAATAGTTTCCAAGAAATAAAAAGTTTGACCAATATAATTAATAGAACCTATTCTTCTTCTGTTTTTAAAAGTCGGATTTGATTAAATAGAACTCAATTTTTCATCATGCAGAAGTTTTAAAAGTGAAAATTATATCAAGAGAACCTATATAGCATCATCAATATGGTACACAGACAAAATATCAAGAAAACCAATTAAAATAATCAAAACATATCATTGAATTTGGTAGGATTTCTTAGCTTTTAAAAAACAAAATATAATGGTACTACTGCTTTTTGACAGCAGAGTGAAGGCCTCATGAGTAAACCGCATTTAAATTTTATTTTTTTAAAAAACAAGAAGCCTGGGAGGAGTACTCACAGATTTGGATACAAATCCAACAGATCCAGGCCTATACAGCTTGCACTGAATGATATTGTCAATTGTTCCAGCAGTGTCACCAATCTTAAAAGCCCCAGCTTGAATACCTCCAACAGTTGCTGGGCCAATAACAACCTACACAGACCATCAAACATATCAAGAAGCAATCTTAAACTACAACATAATGACAATATGACAGAGAGATCAAGTAACAAACACCATTAAGCTAATGGCAGTATGTTTAACGGTCAAATAACTGCATTGTCTTCATCTATATTCAATGACTTTAGCATGGTCAAAATGTCATCTAGCTGTAAATTAAGGACAAACGTCGAGGAAAATAAATTCATAAATTTTCTACCTTATTGTTCGCTCTTGCAAATGCAATCAATTCCTTGGTGTCCGATTCAGGAACACCTTCAGCTATTATAGCCACAACCCTAATGGTTGGCTGTTTCAGAGCAGACTTAGATGAAGCAGCAGCACTGGAAACATATCAATTAATATTAGTACAATAAAGTAATTTTACATTTCAGGGCGTTATAAACATTTGAGAACTGACCTTCTGAATGATGCAAAGTTTATGAATACATCAGCAGTAGGATGTGCAGCACAGGCGGCTTCAATGCTGCCAAACAATGTAAACTCCAATTAAGGTTAGAAAACTCAGCTTGAACTACAAATCCAGTACTCTAACTGCACAAGACGAATTGGAATTGGCTTGAACCATTCAAGAACCATAGTCAACAAAGTAAATTCTGCAAGGTCACTACAAGTACAAGCTATTTTCAGAAGAAGACTATAGTTTATGATTGAGTTGTAACATTCCCAACTTGGAAATGACAACACTAAGCATGTATTTTCACTCCCTATCTATCAACATAAGTGCATAATTCTCACACTCAGTTTTAAGCGACAACACGTTTATGTTTTCCCAGCCTTCAGCATTGACCAAGTAAATGAATATTAGGAACTCCATGCCACTTTATAGTCTAGAAATGTATCTCTAACTTTGGAACAGAAGGAGTATGTTAGTTACAAGCATGTTAAAATATCCTTTTCAATTTCAGGATCAATACAATTTACACATTGAATGGAAAACATAAAACACCCAGAATGAAACAAAATAGGAATAAAACGCACGTTGAATGCACTGGTATGGCAATTTCTTCCTGGCCAAAAAAGAGTTTCTGAAATCCCTCAGCGCCAGGATTAATGATTCCAGCAACTGACGGCGTTTCCCTTCCTGTCAATACAATACAATAATACAGCACATGTTCTCAATCGAAAATTTAACATTGGAAAAATATAAATCAAGAACTTAATTATAACGAGCAACTGTATAGGACGGTATACACACCACAAAGAAAGTCAAAATCAAGCATTCGTTGGATAGGTAGCTGCTTATAGTTGTAGAACAGTGCTTGTGTAGTCTTGGAGAAAAGTTGTCCAGTAGCCATGGTGTTGACTCAAAGGCGCCTGTGTGGAGATAAAATGTTAGCACATAACTTGCTGACACTTTAAGTAATGGCTAAATTTAAAGTAAAAGGTCCGTCAAATGAATTGAAAAAACTGTGCATGACAGAGACACAATTTAGATTCACATAAGAGACAAAACAAAGTATGGAATCATCCTATAACATCTTTTCTAACCCTTAAAGTTAACACAAAAGGTTCTCTACAGAACATACAAGCAGTGAATTTTCAAAATTTCCCTATTTATGACAACCTTGATTTCTGTGATTCGACTGCTAGAACTAAACTATAAGCAATGCAATTTAAGATCTCTGCAAGATAATAAACAAATGTGTTTTGAAGTTTCAAAAATGGTACAACGAAACATGATCTAAAAGAATCATCCAAAGGTTTCATGGAAAACACATGATATGATGATATTATTTTTTAATCCCAACATAAGAAATCCCTATACAATCAAAATCAAATAATAATATACGAAGATATAATTTAAGGAATTTATGTCCACGCAATCTATACTTTAAAGAAGCCTGAAATTTAATGAAGTAGATCTTCAGTATTCAGAAAAACTCACAAATTAATGAAAAACTTGAATAAAAATCGAGTCTTTTGTGCAAATAATGACTAAAAATACAGATAAATTAGTCACGCACCAGATCTTGATAAGTGAAAGCAATGTGGGATGGGTACAAACTAAGGTAAACCTCAAATCAATGAGAAACTTTAAATAAAACCGTTGAGGTGGATCTGTGCCAAAAATCTAACTGAAATTTAAAAGCTTCAACTACTTCCCTAAACTACAAGTCACAGCATATGGCATCGAAATAATCGAAAAATTAAACATATTTTAAAAGAGATCCCTTAATTTGAATAATTACCCAATAGAGACACCAAGTGGAATCATCAAGAATTGGCAGGAAAATACGAAAAAACAGATCAAAAATTTATGAATTTGTCACCAAAAATGGGAGAGCAGGAATGTATAAATGTGCGAGTATTACCTGGTTGTTTGAGTATATGTTAAGAGAGAAGAAGAAATGCTCTGCCTCTTGAATTCAGAGGAGAGGAATGAGAAAGAAATGCGCTAATGGGTAAATAGGAGAAGGGGATGTGCTTATATGTATAGATATATAAGTAATATGTATGTGGGTGATTGTATGTATACGAATAAATATTAGCAGGGTAATTAAGAGAACAGCTACCCAAGACAGAAGGAATAGGTAGAGGAAGAGGGTCACGTGGCGGATGGTGGTTAGATCATGATGATTTTGGTATAACTCAGTATATATGTAATAAATAAAAATTTATTTTATTTTTGATATCCTGTTTTGTAAATGATGGGCGAGATATAATTATTTGTGGTGGTCGCCCAGTAATAATTTACAAGTTTTTTCACATGTGGCATAAGCAGTAAAAGGTTAGGATAAATTATTGAAATAATATAATTACATGTGGCGAGGAATTGTTGAATTAATATCGTGGCATAAAATGTAAACTTTTATTGTTAATATTAAAAGTATATTTAAAAATGTAAAATTAGCTTTTAAAATGATGACTTTATTAAGTGAATTTCTAAATCTTAAAAAGGAGGAAGTATAAATTTTAGGGAGTGAAAAATCTTGAAAGACGGAGAGGGAGGATGCTGGTTGTGGTTGGGGGTTTGGTGGGTGGTAAATAAGTAGCTTTGACTTGTGGAAGAAGTGAAGGAGAGAGCATATCCTCGATGTCCCATTTTTTATTTTTTATTTTTTATTTTTGTTTTGATACCTAATTTTTTATTTAATATTAATTAATTTTAAAATTAAATAAAAGATTAGATATTAAAATTTAAGTGAAAGAACACAAAAGAACAGATAAAATAGAGACAGAACATTTGTTCTCGAAGTGAAGAACATGTCACACGACTATTGATTTCTTTTTTTTTTTAACAATAGACAACACAATCTCTAACCACCACCATTCAATTCATCACTTCACTCTATAATTAAAACACCATCCATCTTCATACCCCCACCATCATCTGCAATCGTCATGATCATCCACCACTTTTAGTCTATCACCCGCCATCGTCTTTACCATCCACCACAACAAAAGCATACCAAACAATATAAACCACCATGAACTCAACCTCTTTGGTCCGAGAATGCATACCAAAGAATATAAACCACCATCAACGGAAGGTCTTTGGCCCGACTGGTATTACTCAATTATCGGGACGGATTCATAATTTGAATATATTATACACGAGGTGTTTTTTTTTTTTTTAAAATAGTAGTTTAAATTTTTTTTGCCTCTTTAAGTTTAACTTTTTTTATATATATAAATTTATTATTTTAAATTTATTAAATTTTATTTTTATTTCTCTCACTATACCAGCATAGGCCACCCACCCATGATGTAGAACGAAAACACAGAGTTTATCCACCAATAATAATAAGAGATTAGTAATATAATGTGAAACACATTTTAATGTCAATATCATGAAATCAGAATTTGATTCGTTTTGCAATGTATCAAAAAACATTTAAATCATTTATCACTTACGATACAACTCATGTAGTATGTTTTAAGTAACGTGTTCATTTGTCACCACAAAAATCATATTCCTTTTTATTTTATTTAACATTTTATTCTTTTTCTTTAGAAATAATTCTCAATTATACCTATATTATTACAACAATAAAACAATTAGTAGGAAAAAAAAACATAAACACTTATATTATTAATGTTTTATCTATAATTTGCAAAAGTTTTCTATTGAATAACGAATGCCAACATATATCAATATATGGTTGGGGGCTCACCGTATTAAATATAAGTACACATAAGTGCATAAAAAATACTCTCTTTTTACCATTATATAAGTCGTTTAAGACGTAATCACACATTAAAAAATATCATTAATTCTAATATTAAATAATTGTATTTATTATTATTCATGCACTAATTAATTATCATTTTTTCTCTCTCTCAATTACTGTATTTTTTAGAGTTAAAATAGAAAATATTTAATATTTTCTCTTAAATATATATAAATCGTTCTATATTATTATATTACTACTAGTAAAAAATAAATATATAATGAAAAATGACAAGAAAGATTCTTCACTGGACATCCAAAGACAAGTTTTTCCCCATTTCCCATTTCCCATTTCCCCCACACAAAACACGTTTTTCACACCCCCTCTTATCTACATACTCAAAATCTGATCAATCCCTTTATAAGTAATACTAGCAACAATAAACAATTGAAAATATTAGGGTCTTAAATTTTGAAGTCCTATTATATATTATATAGTGTAAAAGATTTCTGTTAAATTATAATTGCGACCCATATTAATACATGAAATTAAATAAAATTATAAAAGTGTCCTTCTGTATTAAATAGATCATAAAAAAAAATGCCAATTAAATTTATAAAGTCGACATGTAATGTCACATCATTATCTTAAATTTGAGTAAGATAAATAATATTTTATTATAAAATTAATTATAGAATAAATATATTGAATCCAGAGGCGGAATTAGGCGGGGGTGAGCAGAGGCATCTGCCCCCGGTAGCAGACGACGGTCCAAACAGATCTAGGGGAAGGCGGGGGCGGGGGCAGGGGCGTGGTGCAGCAGTCGTTAAAAGGTTATAGCGGTTGCGGTTGTGTTGAAAGTAGAGGAGAGAGAATATGGGAATTGGGATGATGGTGAAGAGATAGAAGATGGGTAGGAGTGAAAAGAGTCTCAACTTACCCAGCGGAATTTTAGATGCAAAAAAGTAGCATTCCGTAATTTTGAGACATAATTTGAATAGTAAAATGGTAAAGTGATAACAATATTATTAATAAAATTATTTACAATTACTCATTATAATACTAGGTCAATTATATGGCTCAAGTGTTCATAGCCATCCTGAATTATAATATATATATATATATATATATATATATATATATATATATATATATATTATGTGATTACTAAAAATCAAAAAATATTTAAAAATCAATATATGATTTTTTTTTTGTGAGACGGGAGAAATATTTAAAATATAAAATCAATTAGCTTTTCATAATATATCAAAGAAAGAAGAATTTTTTTAATTCAAGTTAGGGATTTTTTTTTTTAACTAACATGAAACGACGTCGTTTCATTAAAAAAATAAATAAAAATTCTATCATCCTACTCAGGATTTAGGCATAAGACATAAACATATTCTCTTTTTTCTCTTCGCCTCTTCCTCAGTTTCTCTTCGTTTCTTCCGCCGCTCACTCCTCAGTCTCATGGCGCCTCTCTCCGCCTCCGGACCGGCCATTATTGCTACTTTTTTACTCAAATAATAAATAAAAATTTTTTATTGATATATTTTGACCCTCCTATAAATAAGTTCTGGTTCCGCCACTGATTGAATCAATTTAATAATGACATCATTTCAAACATAATTTAAGATAACAACAAATTTAGAAACGCCTAACACAATAACATTACTCATAAAATAATCAAGTTTGAGAAGATTCTAACTCTTAGTCAAATCAATGATTGAACCGTTATTGACCAAGTGACATCTTTATTCATTAATATATAAAAATATATATTATTATTAATTAATAAAATTTTAAAAAATCTTATTTTTTATGAACTAAAAATAATAAAATTGAGTTACAACATTACTAAAAACAGTTTATTTTGATATTAAAAAAATTGGTACAAAAAATAAATTAATTAAAAACATGTTCATCGTGTCAATTAACCAGTTTTAATGTTTTACTACTGGTTGAACAACCTATTCGACTTGTGGGTCACTAATTTTTGACTAAAAATAATTTATTAATTTAAATTGAATCAAAATGTGGATCGATTTTAATTTTAACCGATAATCCGATCCAAATTTTAAAACTATGCAAGGCATATTATTATCACCTCTACAACATCAATCATGTCGGTCCAGACTCCAGTGTCATACAATTAACTCTATGCCCCGAGATTTAGTGTGGATAATTTTTTTGGCCGTCATCAATGTGCGCCCAAAAAAATAAAAAAAATATTCATAAAATTTATAAATTCAACGCTTTATCTTATTCGGATTAATATGATAACTAGGCATTCACGTTACAAGTTTGTAGACAAGGAGAATAGATTTTTTGTCCTTTTTTTTTTTTGTGTGTCATCCCACTTAAATTTTGATATTTAATCTCTTATTTAACATCAATTAATTCTAAAATTAAATAAAAGGTCAGGTATCAAAATTTAAGTGAAGGACACAAAAACACAGAAAAAATGAGGACATATGATCTGCTCTCGTAGACAAGATACAAGTTCACAACCCCCTCCCCCCTCCCCCCTCATTGTCAATAATGTTGAAGTGTTACATTAAGCTTGAGAATAGCTCTCAAATTTGGTATGTCCATAAATTCAGTAGTCAAAATCCCAAACCCCTTGACAAACCGAAAATAGCCTGTCCCAGAAACAATGGAAAATTCCCTCTCCTCCATCCCAAAAACATCAGCCCCTTGAATCTCCAAAGTACTTCCCTTAAATTCCCCATCATTAAATATCACAGAAAATACCAAGTGCAATGCTTTACCATTTAGTTGAGAGTTTATGTACAAACCTTGGGCCCTACCGATCTCTTTGGACTTTGGATCTGGGCCTTCGGTTACTGGATCATCGACCGCCACCAGTGTCCCAAAGTGTAGAATACTTGTTGAAGGCCCATCTTTTCCAGCCACTGTTATGGCAGAAGTGTCTTGGCCAGTAAAGTAGTCATGAACATAGAACACGAGGCTGGTTTGCTTGGGATTGCGCTTTTGTAAATTATAGGCCCAATAGAAAAGAGGTAGAGCAATAAGGGGAAGGAAAGATTTGGAGGCAAAACTGAGAAGATTAGACATAGACATGGCTTTGAAGGTGCGAGTGATATGATATTGTATGGTGTTTTAGATCTACTAACTATAATTTTATATGGATATGATTGTAATTTGTAAAGATGCTCAGACTTAAAATGGGAATAATGATCAAAGGAAAATGACAAAGTAGTTGGCTTAATTCAAGGTTTTATTTAATGTTTGATAGGCAAACAAATTTTAAGGAATTTTCCTAGGACCAGATATGTTACCCTTGTAATAAAAAAACAAGTTGATTTAAAGAAATATTACTAAAATTGCACCAATGCCTGCCTGCCTGCCTGTGTTGTTTGCATAGTCATGAATGTGATTGAATTATTTATGTTCTTTTAGGCACTATTTTATCTTAGAGATTATTTGTAAGATTATAATTCAATCATAATCCCAAAGTATTAAATAAAAATACTTTTTTAGAGGTACTGAATAACCCGAAGAATAAAATTATAATGTTCAGATAAATTATTGCCTAAAGATATTACTATGCTATTGCTAGGCAAGTAAAAAAGGTTAATAAGGTAGTGGCATCCATTGAAGTTTTTAAGATAACTCTTACACCTTCATATTAAAAGTTTCTTCAAAAAATAAAATAAAATAAAATAGAAGGGTAAGACGAGAACAGTCCTCCTCTCCCTAGTCCTACCTAAAGAAACGCCAATTTGTTAGAGCTATAATTAATCAGTGAATGCCCAAAACTCCAGCATCAAATTTGTACGTTACCATCCTCTTTGCTTCCTTCCCCCATTACTCTCTCTCTCTCTTTCTCTCTCCCCCTAACCAATTCCTCATCAAATCACATTTCATCTTAAAATCACAACTCACAAAATAAAAAGCCTTCAAATCTTTTCTTCCTATGGAAAACTCAAGGTCAGTTTGTAAAAATCTCTACATTTTCATGCAACTCAACACTGGTCTAGATTAATTAGATTTCATTTTTCAGTGCATTTAAATCATTTTCTCATCCATGTAAGGCTTGGCATACATGATATTATAAATTCATTCTTTAGTTTTCTTTAAACTCTGTTTTCTTGTATGCCATCGTTTTCCTTCAATTTTTCTTCTTCACTTTCCTAATCAATTTACATAAAAGGGTATATTTCTTTAGCTATGTTCGTCAATACCCATGTCTTGTTTTCTCTGATTATACTTTCATTTATCATAGACACAGTCTATTCAGCCTCCAATTCCCCTGTTTCAAGTTCTGATTCCTTTGTATTAGCCTGCGGTGCTACAAATCCAGCCAAGGATTCTAGTGGCCGGAATTGGATTCCTGATTCGCAATTCCTAACCTCTTCTGATAACACTTTCACATCTACAGCTCAATCCCAAGATCCTTCATTGCCTTCCACTGTTCCTTACACGACTGCCAGAATTTTCAAGTCAGAATCCACATACAAATTTTCAGTCACTCCCAATTCCCCCACCCGTTACTGGATCAGACTCCATTTCTATCCATCTTCATACAACAATTTCAATTGTTCCAGTTCCTTTTTCTCTGTAACCGCAAATGAATACACACTCCTCCATAATTTTAGTGCTGCAGTTACAGCCCAAGCATTAACACAAGCTTATATAATCAGAGAATTCTCCCTTAGGCCAATCCAAACTGCTACACTAGATCTTATTTTCATACCTTCATGGAATGACAAAGGGTCTTTTGCCTTTGTCAATGGCATTGAAGTTATTTCCATGCCACAAATTTTCCATTCAGCTGATTTGGTGGGATTTAGTGACCAGACCATTTATGCAGACAACTTTACTTTCGAAACAATGATCAGGCTTAATGTTGGTGGACAATACATTTCGCCTAATGAGGACTCTGGCCTAACTCGGACATGGTACAATGACATGCCTTATATATATGGGTCTGCCTCTGGTGTGGCCTCTCAGGCTAATAAAAGTGTGCCAATTATATATCCAAGAGATTTGCCTGAGTACATTGCTCCTGTTGATGTTTATAAGACGGCCAGATCAATGGGTCCAAACCCACATATTAATGAGGGTTACAATCTCACATGGTTGGTTGAAGTTGATGTGAATTTCACTTACCTCGTGAGGCTCCATTTCTGCGAGTATTGGTGTTCGAAGGTTAATCAGAGGGTGTTTTCAATTTACATTAACAACCAGACAGCATTTGAAGCTGCTGATATTGTTGCAATGGCACCTGGAATGGGAGTGCCAATGTGCATGGACTATGTTGTGCGTGTTAACGATAGAAACGGTAACGAACAAATCTGGGTGGCTTTGCATCCAAACGTAAGAATGCAGCCACAATTTTATGATGCTATTCTCAATGGATTGGAGATCTTTAAGATAAATGATACACGAGGAAATTTGGCAGGTCCAAATCCTGTTCCATCAGATTTGCTTGTTCAGGCCGAGTCTAATGTAAACAAGTCTTTTCCACGTTCAAAATCCAGTAACAGTGGCCTAATAATTGGTCTGGGGGTAGGGGCATTAGCTTGTTTAAGTTTAATTCTTGGTCTGATATTTTTTATGAAGCATAGGAAGAGAAGTGGCGATGGAGAGAAGTCTTGTGGGGTTGGTTGGCTACCAATTTATAGTTCTTCAGTGACCAAGACAACAATTAACTCGGGCAAGAGTAGTGGAAGTAGCCTCCTTTCTACTCTTGGAAGAGGCCTTTGCAGACATTTTTCACTAGCAGATATAAGACTAGCTACCAAGAATTTCGATGAGTCAGTAATTATAGGGGTAGGAGGATTTGGAAAGGTCTATAGAGGGGTTATCGATGGAAAGACTACAGTTGCCATTAAGAGAGCAAACCGATCTTCACAACAAGGAATTCATGAGTTCCTAACTGAAATTGACTTGCTCTCAAAGCTTAGACACCGACATTTGGTATCTTTGATTGGGGCTTGTGAAGAAAATGAAGAGATGATTTTGGTTTATGACTACATGGCTAATGGGACTTTAAGGGAACACCTTAATAGGAGAAGAGAACCTCCTTTGTCTTGGATGCAAAGGCTGAATATTTGTATTGGTGCTGCTAGGGGGCTTCACTATCTCCACACTGGTGCCAAGCACACAATCATTCATAGAGATGTCAAAACTACAAATATTCTACTAGATGAGAAGTGGGTTGCAAAAGTTTCTGATTTTGGACTCTCGAAAACAGGGTCTACTCTCAACCAAACTCATGTTAGCACAGTGGTGAAAGGTAGTTTTGGGTACTTAGATCCAGAGTACTTTCGACGCCAACAACTGACAGATAAATCTGATGTTTATTCATTTGGAGTAGTCCTTTTTGAAGTGTTAAGTGCAATGCTCCCAATTAATTCAGCCCTTCCAAAAGAACAAGCTTGTCTTGCAGATTGGGCACAAGAATGCCACAAGAATGACACTCTAGAAGATCTTATGGATCCAAATATTAAGGAGGAGATTAGTTCCGAATGCTTGAAGAGCTTCATCGATATAGCTATAGCGTGCTTATCTGATAAAGGAACTGATCGCCCAACCATGGGTTCAGTGCTGTGGAATCTTGAGTATGCACTTCAACTGCAAAATAATCCGGATGGACCTGCGGAACAGATGGCCAATGATGCTTATGCTATGAATGTAACAATGATTAGCATTGAAGAAGAGGGAGAAGGATCAGAGGACCAAAGCCAAGTCTTTTCACAGATTATTAATCCACAGGGGAGATAAGGTGAAGTAGTGTTGTATTGATAGACTCTTGAACCTGGTTGTCACTATAAATGCTAAAAGAGTTTCAAGTCTTGGTGCCCTTATAGGTATTATCTACAAACACCATATTTAATTGTCACTTCTTTCCTTGTGTTTTTTTTTTGGTTGTCGTTGTTTCCTTAAACAAGCAAGAATGTATTGTAGATAGTTGAAGTGGCTTGAATCATGTGTTTAGATTCCATGAGTGGATTTTTGCTTAAAGTTATAGGATTTATTCATGACTGCCTTCTGCTTAATATTTTGAAATGGCTTGTCTATTGTCTGTTAATTAGATTGGAGTCTTTAGTCAATAGAATGGGCAAACTTTGTAGCAAAGATTCATTTTGATTTGATAATGTTCTGCAAATTTTAGATAATTTCCTGTGATTAAAGTGGTTCTTGTAAAATGCTAATGTTAGATGATTTTTTCTGGCAAGTATAAATTTTTTAGGCCATTGAAAAAAAATCTTCTCTCGTTATGCGTTTTTTAGTTTTTGGAGTTTGAATTGAAATATTATTCATACATTCGGAATTTGCATATGTTTCCAAGAATGATTAGTACAGACTTTCCTGTTTCTGGCAGAAGAGTTGGTCCCAAAACCATGTGCCTACCAATTGTAATAAATCCCAATCAAACCAAGAAAAAGCAAGGGAAAATCTATCTAGTCTATACAAGAGTCCAGTAGTATTTTAAACCCATAGTAACTCTTCTAGTTCTCTTTGTCCATTCCCAACTAGCTTTTGTAGATTGCCCTCACCCCGGCCCCAACTCATGAAAGAGAGAATTTTAAGGGTCTCTTTTATTTTGTCTTGCATCCAACAAATCCAACCTCTGCTGACACTTCTTGGATTGTGCCAATGTTGCTTCACAAAAATATTCCATGGCTCTAAAATAACAGAGTACGAAAGAGTCCCATTATATTTTTTCCCCCCAGTAAATATGCCAAATTCTAAAATGTAAAAGTGATGTAAATTCATCTAATTTTGGTTAATATAATAGTTAACATTGTTAAATCACATTTTAAAATTTAGAATTTCACAAATATATCTCACTGGTCTCTCTTTTCTCTAGTGACACTGTATATTTATAGGATTCTTGAAGACACAGAGGGAGACTGCAAAAAGGAGCACCAGAATCTAAGGTCTTCCATCAGCCGTGCAGCAGCCGTCTAAACAGTATTCTTTTTTACTCTGATCAAAAGATCAGACTCCAGAGTAATGCCAATTCAATAAAATAAATGGACTTGGCTTGTTCCATTACTCTGTTTTAGACCCCAAAAGATGAGAAAATTCAGCACTAAAAGGAGGAATATGACCAAATAGTTTGAAAGTTCCCAAAAGAAACAAATCTCTAAAGGGTTTGAGCTACGTACCAGGCTGCAAAAAGAAAAGGGATGGGTTTTTTAAAAATCTCAAAATTTAAGGCGTTGTTTCAGCTGAAAATTAGCAAAACTTGGCAGATTTGAATGCAATTGGGTACATGAAGGAATTTGAGTAAGTGAATCTAATTATCTGGCTCGTTCTCAGTGGCTTTCCTCCATTCACCAAGCAATCATCATAAGCCAGCCTCTTGAAAGTTCTTGGATTCACTATTCTTGCAGAAGCAAACCAACCACAGCGGAGGTGTATATTCGAAGGTGCACACCCAGAAACACAGGTGTTCACTATCTGGACTATGAACTGAGGTATACCAGTTGATGATCCCCTGCTTTGTGAAATGCTCAAATCTCTGTTTGTACAACTCCCTGAAGAATGTTTGTAACAAAGAAAATCAAATAAAAAGTCATGTGTGTAGATTTTCTTGAAAACTTGTGGATGAAAAACTTTACCATATAGCAAAAGTTTTCTGTGGCTCAGGTATGCCTGTTCTGTTCTCATACTTGTTGTAGTGATATTTCCATAGACTGAAGTTAAATATTCCTTATTACATGAACCTGCCAAAGGAGAAACGAGGAAATGTATGTAAAAAGTAAATTGGCTCATGCAAGATAGAGGAGTATTGTTTTCTGCAGTACCTGAGTGAAGTCCAATACTGCAGACTATAATAATCAGTACCAAAATATGAACAGAGCTCATGATGATCTTGAGTGGAAAAATAACCCAAATTTTTTAGTATTTTCAAAGTCTTTTAGTTTGGCTCCTCGTGAATCTCCTATCCTTGTTAAGTCTCAATCCCCAATAATTTGTGGCCCCTAACTGACAAATAATGGTTTAATGGCCTTTTAAACAAAGTACAAGAAGAGAGATAATAGAGGATTTGAAATAAAAGAATCACATACACACACACACACACTTCCAATTTATAGATACTGAATAATTGTGTTGGACAAGACAAAAAAGGGCAATTAATGCAGAATAGCAGTAAGCTGTGTAATCTCAAGTCTCAGCTGTATTTTACAGCCTTGCAAGTAGTAGTAGAATTTAAAGGGGGATGTACTTCGTTATCACTCGAGGCACGGAGCTCAATTTTGCATTACTTAATCCAAAAATGCTGCTGCTTCTTTCTTTTTTTCCAACTTTTCTTCTTGATTGCTAGCTTTCTAGTTTGTGTCTTCTGAAGGAAGATAAATAGGTTCTTGTAGAGTCAACAAAGTACTTATCTTTTCCAAATTGCTGATTATATAATTCAGTGCGGCAGGAAAGACAAATAATTTTGAATATAACATCATCAAAAGCCAAGAATCAAGATTAAATTTTCTTAAATGTAATTCATATTTCCAACTTTTTGCTTGAAAATTATTGGGGTCAAAATACAAATAGCATAAAAAAATTTCTTTTACTTAAATATATTAAGAAGATTGATCAAATATATTTTTGTTGTAAATACATACGTGTAGTTTGAACAAACGTTAAATTGGCAATATGGTAGGTCGGAGTCGTAGGTGTAGAGATAGTAGTAGTATGTATACCCTCCTCTGTTGGTTTAGACTGCATTCGCGTGGGATAGATCAGACATAGAGCAGTCGTGTAACATCACATCCTTAAATCCTCATTTGATGTTTCCATTTGAGAGAGTAGATTAGTTTATGTTAGATTTAAGATGGAATATTTCAAACAATCTTAAAAGAATGGATAGTAATCGACATAAGATATATATTTAGGTTCATTAAATTACACTTAGTCTCACCTTATATATATATATATATATAGTCTGTTTCTCCAATGAACTGGAAGGAGCGAACGAACCGGCTATAACGACTGTTTTTCCATCTATATAATATAGAAAACCGATTTTTTATGCTATAGCGACAGAAAAAACCGTTGCTATAGCCGGTTCGCTCTTAGTTCGCTCTCTTCAGTTCGCTGGAGAGAGCCGAGCTATATATATATATATATATATATATGGAGAGGATCAAGTGCATACATTTTATTTAACATACCTTGTTCACTACCTTTAGCGACGGATTGGAACCGACTGTCACGTATATCAGAGAATTGTCGTCTTAACTTTTAACGACGCATCGAATCGTCATCATAACATATAAATCGTTTATTTGTTCTATAGCAACAGACCAAACCGTCACTCAGTCCGTCGTTAAAGACGGTGAGTAGGGTATGTAAAATAAAATGATATGCACAAGAAACGGACTATATATATATATGGGCATTAATCTGACAAGCGTTCTTTGAGCAAACCATTTTCTTCCACTAGTCATTTTTAGCGGCGATCAATCTTCTAATTTTTCTCTCTCCATATAGCTACAATTTATGCGGCGATAAATTAATTCAAAAATGCCCCCATGTGCATGAGGCTTCCCAAAGTTACAAATATTATTCTAATATTCACATATTATTATTATTATTATTATTATTATTATTAATGTGTCTAATAATAAAAATAAAAATATTAATATTAAACATAATAATAAAAACATAATATTAAACATATTAATATTACAATTATTATTGTAAACATATTAATATTACATAATATTAAACATATTAATGTGCTCTAAATTTTTTATAATTATGAAACCATAATATTAAACATATTAATGTGCTCTAATTTTTTATAATTATGAAACCATAATATTAAACATATTAATAGGCTCGATTTTTATAATTATGAAACCATAATATTAAACATATAATAATGACTCTAATTTTTTATAATTATGAAACCATAATATTAAACATATTAACATGCTCTAATTTTTTATAATTATGTTTAATATTTTTACAATAATAATTATAATATTAATATGTTTAATATTATGTAATGTTAGTATGTTTACAATAATAATTGTAATATTAATATGTTTAATATTATGTTTTTATTATTATGTTTAATATTAATATTTTATTTTTATTATTAGACACATTAATAATAATAATAATAATAATAATAATAATAATAATAATAATAATAATAATAATAATATGTGAATATTAGAATAATATTTGTAACTTTAGGAAGCCTCATGCAATGGAGCATTTTGGAATTAATTTACCGCCGCCATGTAATCAGAAAAGGTGGAGAGAGAAAATTAAAGATCGATCGCCGCTACAATGTACTGCAAGCTATAGTGGAAGAAAATGGTTTGCTTCCAAGTTAAACGCTTGTCATTGTGATTAATGTCCTATATATATATATATATATATATATAGAGAGAGAGAGAACTTTTACATGTGGGTGGTTGGATGCGGACCACCTTTAGCATTAATTTTGTTCGTTCACTAAAGGTGGTCGCATCCCAACCACCCACATAGGAAATCTCTCTCTAACGATCCATTTCAGTGCATATCCTTTTATTTTATATACCCTGCTCACCACCTTTAGCGACAGTTTAGTCCGTCGCTATAGAATAGATAAACGGTTTATATGTTATAGCAACGGTTTGATGCGTCGCTAAAAACTGCGATAATGTTTTTTCGATATACATGAAGATGAATTCGATTTCAAAATCGCTAAAGTAGTGAACAAGATATGTTAAATAAAAATGTATGTAGTTGATCCTCTCCGCACAACACTAACTCCATCTCGATTTTAATTAAGTTGGGCTGAATTTGTGGGTTTAATAATAAGCAGTCTGTATGGGCTATAAGCCTTCACCACTTCTTGCGAGTTGGTTGGTTTCAATCAGCAATGGAGGGGTTCCAAACATAAGTAAGATCTGATCCATAAAGAATTAGTAGTATACTCCCCAATGATTTCTGCACCTTACCGTACAATAGTTTCATCACAGACTTCTAAGTTATTTTTGAAGGAATATTTGAAACTTGTAAAATATAGATTAAAAAAATACAAAATTTTTTTTTTTACAAAAAATAAAATAAAATCTTAATAAACAGAAATCTAATTATCTATACTCCTAAAAAATTAATATCAAGAATGATGTTAAATATAGTGTAATATATATATATATATATATATATATATATATATATATATATATATATATATATATACACACACACACACAATACCTAGCTTTCTAAAGGCATAATAATAACTTATAAATATATTTTGTTGTACATTTATTTATGTATCTAGTTATAAATGTATAAATATATGTATCAAACTCTCATCTTTAATCGTTTTAATAATGTTTATCATTTAATTAGGGTATTGATATTTTCACACACAAGTAAAATTTTATATTTTCACAAGTTTTTTCTAACATAAGTGGGCCACATTTACTATTCATGTGAGACAGATATTGCGGAACTATAACTTTTATTTTTGGAATCGCTTTTAATTTTTTTGTCAATTTAATCTTTTGTCATATTCTTTTCATTTAAATATTTAAAGTTAAGTTTTGGTGTTTTTGTTTATTTGACATATTAAAGTTTACAAGATCAACCTTGTGTTGAAGAAAATTATGACAATGAAGAAAGGACTTAACATGTTAAAGCTACAAAGTTTTTATAGTTTGTTTTTCTTACATTTTTATTTGTATTAATGATTAAATATTTTAGGTATTAGGCTTTTGGGCCACCTACATTTATTTTGATTACAAGCCTTGTAGGTTTTGTTACTTGATTATTACATATTTAGTTGTGGAATATTATACAATTGGTTATTTATATAATATAATGTTTTATTTGATGATGATTATAAAATAATAAATATTTTTAAAATATTTTTAATTTGCAATGATTTGATTATTTAATAGAAGTATTATCGAAGAAATTTATTTTCAATAAATTAAAAATATTAGAATATATAATTAGTGAAGAAAATTCATCCTTTCTAAAGTAAATATGTTCTTCACAAATTTTTATTTATGAAGGAAGACATTTTTACAATATATAATTTTCAAAAGTTAATTGTGAGGAAATCATCTCTTCGCCAAACAAAAATAAATCTTTTACAAAATATAATTTTTGAAGAATATATTTTTAACAATATATTATTCACAAAAAATATTTAGTCACTAACTTAACAAATGATACTTTTAGTGTGGAGCTCTAATACGAGGAAATGCGCAATTTTTTTTCCACAATAAATCTCGCGAGTAATATGTTATTTATTGTGAAGGATTTGACCTTCATAGCCGGTTTTTTTTTGTAGTGAAAATCCGCCCCTGCTGACAAATATTTATAGATCCGCCCCTTCCCCCTTCCCCCACCCCCACCTCCACCCCCACCCCCACCCCTACCCCTACCCCCACCCCTACTACCCCTCAATTTATAAGTGTCAGTCATACCCTTACTAACATCAAATTACTTCACTGATAAATATTTGTAGAAAAATGTAAAATTTTTAATTAGCCAATAATTATGATAACAATATGTCAAACTCAGTTAAAGAAATAGTTTGTAATTTCATTTAATTAAAAATTATAGACTTAATATTTTAGACTATTTTTTATTTGATGATTTATATTTAATTAATAAATGTTGAAATTGCAACATCCATATGGTAAATGCTATAATTACCGCAACAGTTTCACCCGAGTAATCTTTATTAGTAAATTCCAAAAAACGGACAGTGTATAAAAAACCAAGTGATATAAATGATGTCATTCGGGTCAAAATATCCCTAAGAAGTTATCTATACTACTGTTTTTGGGGTTTAAGGTTTTTTCGGTTAGGGTTTATGCCTTAATGTTCACTGAGCAGCCAAAATCCTAGCTTTAGCATTCTTTGCTATATAGATTTTGGGTATTCCATGGAAGATGATGAATTTGGCGATTTATATGCTGACGTTGAAGTTCAAGCAAGTTCCGCCATCAATGGAGTGCCAGGACATCCTCAATTGTGCACTGAAAACGACGATATTGAAATTGTCAAGGAAACTAATGGTTCGAATTTGAATAGAGCTGATTTTAAGAATGGGGAGAATTTGGATAATGGAAGTGATAGCGAAGATGATTTCAATATAGTTTTGAATGAGGATGATGATGGATTGGAGTTTCCGGTTACTCGGGGCGTGAGTTTAAGGAATGGTTTGGTTGAGGATGAGGATACGGAGGGAGGAGAGGAGGAGACAGAGAATGGGGGATTTTCTGATAAGAATAGGATGGTTGTAGATAATTTGAAGGGTGGCAATGGATTGGAGCAGAGTTCGAATGGGGGAGATAGAAGGATTGGAGGAAAAGGTTGTTATAATTCCCAGTATAAGGTAGTTTCTAGTTGTTCTTTGGTTTATTTAAAAGTTAATTTGAGGATTATGTTTTAGAGTTATTGAAGGTAGCAAGTTGAAATGTAAATTCAAAATGAATGTTAGTTCTTATGTATTCATTGCTTTATCGAATGAGAGCATGTAGGGTTTCAGTTCTTGAATTCTTTTTTGGTAAATGCTGCAGACTGAACCTAATATGTTAGCAATTTAAGCATCTGGAACTTGGATAGAGCTTGATAAAATAAAGGAGAAGGAAAAAGAAATGAAATGTTAATGTATGAGTTTTCTTGATAATCTATTACCCCAATTTTAACACTATACTTGATAGTAGATTTTTCAAAAGTATATGTAATTTGAACTTGTGTTCATTAAGAGTGTTCATAATTTTTCCACTTTTTAGTATTTATTTTCCTTGTAACTCGAACAACATTTGACTATTTAGGTGTGTGCCATTACTTTATAGCTGACACCAGTAAGATGGTCAAACTTTGTGTACTATGGAAGGCTGATTTATTATTTGCAAGTTAGTCTTATCATACTTAGGAGTTGTCCCTGTGGTAACATTGTTTTGATTCTTGTATTTTGTTATAAAGATATATCCTTTCTGAGCCAGCTGCATTGTGCCTCATGATGATATTCTAGTTGGTTTTGTGTAGTATATGAGACCTCACCCATCAGCGTTTCCAAGTACTTCAAAAGGAAATAGGTGTGAAGGACCAGGCTCCTACTCATCTCCATCAGTTAGAGGTGATCAGGAGGATAAGTGGTGCTTTCAACGCATGAGATCAAGCTTAGTAGGAGCACAAAGTGTACACCAGTTCTCTCTCCCTCGGTCTAGGTAAGCTTACTAGGAGTACGAAGTGTACAAACTGAATTACTTTGCAGTGTACTTGTTGTTCATTAGAAGTATTCTTATGCTAATTAGAAGAAGGGAATGAATATGGATTGACCATTTTGGGATATGTAAGATGTATGGTGAGATCACCTGCAAAGGCTTTCATAGCTTTGAAGACCAGTTCTGGTTTCGTTGAAAGGACTATTACTTAGGGTGCAATTTGTTCTATATTGTTTCTAATATGCTCTTAGCATTCCGTTCACTGTGTTTTAGTCTTATATGCACTTGATCAAGAGGCATGCATATACCTTTCTTTCAGGACTATACTTGATGTAAATATTGATACATTTGATGAGAAGCCGTGGAGACATCCTGGAGCTAATATCACAGATTTTTTCAATTTCGGTTTTGATGAAGATAGTTGGAAACATTATTGCAACCGTCTGGTAAATAAATTTAATATTTTCTGAGTGTACATGAAATCTTACATTCTTGTAAAATTATGTGGCCTTTAAATGGATCCCATTTTTTCTTCTCGGACATATTGTTGAACATCTATTCCACTTTGGGTCTTTCAATCTTTTTGTCCCCCTCAAGCAATGAGATAAGTTTGTTGTGTAGCAGCTAGTGGAAACAGAAGATACAATTTTGTTCTAATTTGTGTAACAGGATCAGTATCGTCATGGAGACATTGGGCCAACGAGGATCCTGACCTCTGATTCTTCGACACGTAATGGGGTGTGTTATTTTTCTGGTTATATCTGAAACGTTAAATTTCTTTCAAATAATTATTGTATTTTGTTGTTTACTCAATCTTTGAACTTTTAAAAAAGTTCTATGAAGCTGGAACTGAGCATGAAACTGTAGCTCAAGCTGCTGCTGCTGTAAAAACTCAAAGTAGACATGAAAGAAGAATTTCTCTTGCATCAAAAGTTCCAACCACAGAGCAGAATCATTCAGCAATGGTATGTTTAAAATAAGTTTTCCCCCTCTCCCTCCTCATTTGTTACTATATTGTTTATACATTATATGCTTTAATGCATATCCTGAAATAATTTTTAGAGTGATTATATTACAAACTCACTACGACTCTATCAGCAAAAGGGTAGACCTATTCAGGTAGCAGGCAGTATTAGTGAGCGGAAATCATCCATGGATATAAGGCATCCCCTTGATCGGGATTCAGATGTTGTAATACAGGTGACCTAGGATCTACTTAGAGCTTTTGCATCATTTACTTTTCTTGTTTTATTGCTTATGGCATGGTTGGGACAGATTAATGTGCAGGATTCGAAGGAGGATTCATCTGGTTCAGTTAAGGAGGAACTAGGCCATACTGATAGCTCTGAACAAGGAGCATATGAAAATGGAGATTTTAGTATGGACAATGATATCGATGGTCTCTCTTTTGGTAGTTTCAGTGAAGATGAACTAACTAGAGAGTCTCTCGATGGTCATGATGAAGGATTAGACACCCCTGCTTCTAAAAGGTCCGAGCTTTTTTAATTAACATATTGTTGACTTGTTATCACTCAACTCAACAAAGCCTTAATCCTAACTACTGTATTCTCAATTATGTTCCACTCTACAACCGAGCAACTAATGATTGAAGAATACTATTTAGTATATTTTTTATATTTGGAGCGACTGAGCATCTAATGATAAAACTTTTGTACAATATTTAGGTGTTCCTTACAAAAGCATACCCCTGAAGAGGTGTCGCTCTGTGATTCAGAAGGAGCTGCTAAAACATTGGAAACTTCAAAAAATATGAAGAAAAAGGTTGGAAGGAGTACATGCGATACTGCACCAACTTTATTGGGAGAAGGATTATCCCATGATGAATGGAATCAATGTAGCCTGAGATCATCCTATTCAGGGAGTGATTGTGAAGCATTTAATGGTAGTTACATTAATGCAGAAAAAAATTACAATTATGTTAAAAGGCCCTCACCAAATTCATCGACTGAGATACAGAAGTCATTGACATCTGACTACTATCGCTCGAAGGATTTTAGAAGCCAGGGCGTTAAATTAAAGCATGGATATTGTAAATATTCTCCCAGATGTAGAAGTCCCATTCAAGAGGATTCCAAGCATCACAGCCGGAGTCCATTCGGTATGTCTGGATCCAAAAAACACCTCAACGATGAGGAACCTATCCCAGTTTCTGAGACTGAGAGACTCTATAACGTGCATCATTCAGCGCATGATCATAGCAGGCAGGAGGAAAAGCTGGATGCTTTTAAATATAATCATGGGGATGATTCATATTACAAGGTGACAGAATTTTCCTCCAATTACGATGGTGAAAAGTTTCCTGACTATCATTCCGAGGCTCGTTACAAAAAATATCCTCGTAGGAATGATCAGCAGACGTTTAATGTTGCGACGAATCGATTTGTCCACAGAAACTCAGATGAAGGGGAATATTTACTTGATGATGAAATGATGGCAAGGGATTGGGATTGGGATCGTTATGAAAGTAGACTTGCTGTTGATAGCATTCATCCTCTCACCTGCCAGGAGTCTAGGCAGTTGAATCTGAACTATATTGAGAATGAAAGAGATGCTAGATGGAAAAGGATAGGAGGTGAACTAAAGTTCAGAAAGGGAATGAGAAATAATAATGATTTTCCTCTTGAACGGAAACATACTTATGGTCCTTTGCAACAAAACTATAAAAGATCTGGTCCTTATAATGTCAGGGGCATGAATAATTTCATCCATAAGCATGAAGGACATTTACCGTATACTAGAAGAGAAACTAAAAGCCCTGGAAGAAGCAAGAGGAAATATATGGGTGATGAGGATGTCTTCTGGATAAGCAGGGATCATCGATCTTTTTCCTCTCATTCTTACATAGAAGCTCATACTGCCGACAGCATAAGACGACATGGTACCATGTCACCCAGAAATGATATATATGAAAGAAATGGAAGACGAGGGAGATATAAGAGACAAATATGGACAGAGAGATCTCGAGATAGTGATTTGGATGGTGGTTATACTGAAGCTTTTGATATGGGAGGAAATGTCAATGATCCTAATGATCGGGTTTATTCGGGTAGAAGAAGATACCATTGGCAATCTCAACTACTGCACTGGACTGAAGATGAGAATATCTTTAGGCATCGGAATTATAAATTCCATGCTGAGACCACATTTTCATGCAAAAGGACTCCATGGCATGAAAGATTTGATGCAGACCATAGAACTGACCATGTCAGAAATCTAATAGATGACATGCAAGTAGACCAGCTGAACAACAAGCTGATAAGTGAAGGAGATAGTGGTAACCAATGTGAAAGAAGTTCTAATATGTCCCATAATGGAAACCATAAGCGGACGCTCCTGAGGTGTGGGGATTCAGTTGACTCACACTTGGTTTATGGGGAAGGAAAGGTAAAGTTGGGAAAATTGAGGTCAAAACCTTGTATTACTCTTCTTGTATGTATGAGCGCTCCATATATGTTGGGCAAGTTTTCTTTCATTTTGTTAATGCCATCTCATTGCATGTTTCTCTTAGTGCTTTATATATATGATCCTTTTATAATACTCTGAAGTAATCAGTTCTATGAAGTCCTCGTATATATTCTACAGTGTCATTGAGTTCTTAAGATCAATAAAGGCCTGTATGGACATAGCATAAAGCACCTAAAGCTCCATCTCTTTAGCATGTAAAAAGAGTAGAATTTTGTACTAATAATAGTACCATGACTATTATTATCATTTACATGATGTGCATTGTCATCAAATTGAAATCATCATTTTAGTTCAACTTGTTGATATTGCTTGTAGAGTTTGGACTTTGTCCAATATTTCTTTTTGTTAATCCCGAATGGCTGTACTGGATAGATGTGAAAGGATGATAATTGATAAATAGCTAGCTATATGATTCAATGTTGTGATACGATACTTTTGCTGGACTGCAGTTCAGTGTAAAACCAAATACATATATGAACTTCACAGCCATTTGTCTCACGTCATCTTATTCTTTTCCTGCTCTCCTTCTCCTTGTTGAGTGTTCATTTTGCATAATTCAAGAAATCTTTCTGCATAGTGACTTTATTTTTGCTCTTGATACTTCACCTTTATCATAATAAGGGCCCTTTTTCTTGGTTTATAGTTGAGACAATCCATCTACTCTGAAAAATATTATCACTTTGTCTGACAGATGAATTTTGGCAAACTATCTCCTCTAGTTTAGGATGCTCAAGACCTATTTCTCATTGTATATATTTTGTATCAGTTCAAAATCTGACTGGTATTGGCTCTCTTAAACATATAAAAATTCTTTTTGTTCTCGAAACAATTGCAATGCAATATAATTAATATCAATTATCTTCCTTTGGCAGTGAGCTCTTCCAAAACAAAGATAAATGAATACTTAGACCCAGAAGCTATGTAATTAGAAGATGTTAATTGAAACATTGACTGCTGTGATTTATAGAATGGACTTGTGCATTCTTATAGTTGCTTATTTCAGTAGTGTGCCATGTTGGCTTGTTTGACTTCTTATGGATTGCCTAATTCTGACAGTCTTGACTATAAGTGGTTTGTTAGTCTTAGATGCAAGACTCACCTTTTTTTTTTCCCTAAATCAAGACTCATCTTTTTTCAATCTATGAAGGATTAGGCTTTAAATGTTGTAGATTGGAATGCACTAGGTTCATATCATCTTTTGATTCACGAATCATGTGAATTGACCACGATGCAATGACCTGTGCAGTGATGTGATTGCTGAAAGTTAGCACAGTAGTTAAGAGAATATCTTTTAAAGAAAATATTAGATTAAAAGAGAGAATACAAGCATAGGGGGGGGGAGTCTTCTCACTCTATAAAGTGGAAAAGAAAACACCCACAAGAGGACAGCTCCTTCAATCTCTATTAGGATCAGACAAATATTGGCACCATGGTAGAGATCCATAAAGAGACTAGGAAAAAATTATATCTCGCAACAAAATGAAAGATAAATAGCTATCTCTAAAGAGTCGAGCATTAGGCTCAATCTAGATCCCCTAAAAGGCTAAAACAGAAAAGATTGCACACTTCCAAAGCATCTTAGTCTCATTCCTTCCTCTTCCCAAAACCTCAGAATCGTAGTCGAAGTAGCTTTATCAATTGAAAATGGTTCATTTTGGATGTATGCATCCATATGGAATTAAAGGTGTTTGTTAACCCTAGTATTTAGAGGCTTGCTAATTTTGAATTCTTCGTGAGTAGGTAGTGGTAGCAATTGACGAAGTGATATTTGCGATTCGAGTGCAAGCCTCTTCTCACCCTGGGGAGGGGATGTTTGCAGCATCTTTCTGCCACGTACTATTGGTTGACTGTACGTTTTAGATTGTGTAGTTAAGAAATTGGTGAACCTGTTACATTGATAATGCTTAGCTGGGGTATTTATTCAATTGTCAATTTCATCCACAAAAGGTCACCTTCCTGCATTAGCATTTAAACTACTTTTGCCCTTGATTATGAAAATATAATATGTCAATAGGACTAAAATTTCGGTTAAGCTGTTTAATTGGTCATATACTTGGTCCAGCTTACATAACCATAAGATAGCTACAGGAGAATCAGGTATTGTTCCTACTATCCTATATTTTTACATTGGAGCCAATACATAACTTCGATCTTCTTGCTTTTAGCCATTTTAATTAGAATATAAGATGTCAACAATAGTAGATTTTCTGTTCAAGCTGTTCAATTGGCCATATACATGGTCCAGCTTACATGACCATGAAGATAGCTAGAGGAGAATCAGGTATCATTCCTTTATAGCTTGTATACATGCCTGATGGTTTGTCTTGTTTTTATACTTTGTATAGTTGTGGGTAGAGTATTCAAATATTTATGACTCCCGTCTAAATTTTATTTTCATCCTCCGGTTTATTAGTAGTGCGTTATAATGCCTCTTTTAATCTATATGTTTTAGTTGTATAATTAGTTTCTTTCCCACAAATATTTTCATTTACTACCTATTGATGTACTTAAATTCGTCTGTCTGCTGACGATAAGGTTGAATTTCTCAGTTAGAGCATAGAATATTATAAATGGTGTGACATTTACTTGTGCTAATGAACTCTGCAGTCCCTTGGAAGATTCTCTGCAGCTGGAAGTGTAATGTACAATGGTAGGCATGATAACATAGACTGGAATTTTGTTGATGTGGAACAGAGTATGTTCATGGAGTTCAATGGAACTGGTATAAACATGGTAGAGCAACATGAGAACCCAGAAGTTGAAATCAGCCAGAATGACGAGAATTGGCTCGATCCACCGCAGAATGAAGCTGTGGATATTGAGGAAGGTCAGATATTAACTGATGAGATAAATGAGGATGCGATGGAGAACAATATTTGTGTGTCAGACAATGTGGCACAGATCAGTGATGTGAAGGGGTTGCACAATGAGAATGCAACAAACACAAACATGACTGATGAGGGATACAAAAACCCTCGGATTCTTGAGGTGATAACGAAGATGGAAAAAAGAAGAGAGCGGTTCAAGGAACCCATTACTCTGAAGGATAAGATTTCCAAGCCTCTTATTAATTTGGTTGATGAAATAAGTGGGACTAAGCAACAAAGGCCAGCACGAAAGAGGAGATGGGGTGGACATTAGGTCCAAAAATATACCAGTGCTTCTCATGCCTAGTTTAAATTGGAATTAGAAATGGTGCGAGGCTTCACTTTGCCTCAAAACTGGTTGAATGGGATAGAAGCACGCCAACTGAGGGGAGAGGGACAACTCCAAAAAATTGAAGGTTATCATAAAAGCCCTGACAAAATATATCTTCCAGGATTGAATTCCAGAGTTAATTTACAATTCTTTAGTTATTTCTGCATGTAATAAAGCTCATTATGCTTATATAACCTGGGTGAAATTTTTATGGACGGAACTCTACTGTTATATCGGAAGGGTTGTATTTTAAAAAATAAAATAAAAAATACGTTGTTGTATTGGTTTGTGCCAATTTTGGTTCTTTCCATCATGTTGTTCTGTGATAGTTTTTGGTGTTCTGATAAACTCATTGCAGGTTGCTGCTTTTTCATATTGTAATCCCTCACCGTTGAAAAATATGTTTGTCGGAATTTAATCCAGTTGTTTGAATTGCTTTGATGCAGTTGTTTACTGCAAATACACAATTACTCAGACACACTTCCATTAAATCCATCCGAGTCTAACCTACACAATTTTACACGTGCACTTTTTCATTCGAGTCTAAAGGCCTAAACCTCTATTTCCAGCAGGTTTATGACATGGGATGTGAAGTCTCGCAACTCGATATGCATTTCTCAGCTCAGTATTCACTATTTAAACTCATTTGATCTTAAAAATTTATTATGAATTCCCTTTGGTATGTTTTGGTTCGTTCATTATCCCAAAAAGAATTCCCAGAGGATAGTAAATTGAATGGTTGTATTAAGTTTCAACAATGAATCTCTCTGTTACAGATTTATCTCCTATGAGCCTAAGACTAAGAAGTTACTACTCACCCAGCAATTAATATACCACCATTAAGAGGGTTTTGAACATAAACCAGAACTAACATTACAATCCTATAAGGTAAATGAGTTGTAGTTATATGTAGTAACATTACATAAGAATCTGTTGGTGTTTCCACTGATTATGTTGATGAAATAACAGAGAAGGGAGTGATTTATAAGAACACTGCAGAATCAACTGCAACAGTTCTCTCAGACCATTGGCACTAGCTATCAAGTAATAACATATATTAAAAAATTTAACTTGTTATACTCTGAACTTGCAATTAAAAAAAAATAAACAATTCAATGAAAAAATAAACATTGAAGTTCTTTTTTACTATTTACAATAAATCAGAACAGCAAGAAAAAAGTACCATTAATGAATACCTAATTCACACATGACATCAACTAGTATGTATTAGGAAAAATACAAGAAAAAAAGGAACATTTCATTGAAAATTTAATGTCTTTGTTTCGCCAAAATTTGGGTTCTATAACAATTAAGGCACAAATTAAAACAGCAGCTACATTTTGTAATAAGCTAATTACTCTTCCATGCGATTTTCCTCCGACTGTTGGGAAACCTTGACCTTCATCTTTGGCAAAGTGAGAGAAGACTCTTCTCGGAGGGCAGCAGGAGCCTTGACCATATGAATGCTCTGCTCCAATTCCCTTGCTGCCTCTCTGCGCTCTATGGATTTCTTTCCCTTCATCCTGTAAAATTTTTCAACAAGAATAAATAGGAGTTTAAACAACTTACTTAGATAAGATCTTTAAGTGATGAAATAACATTGGTGAGGAAGAAGAACCTCATCTTGTGGTGCCTGGCCTCCCTATCAACTCTGACTTTCTCAATTTTCTTAATGGCCTTCAGGGTATTCTCGGCAAGATTTCTGTCATATCTCTCCGGCCTATTGCGCTTCCTCTCAAATTCAAATGTTGAATCCTTAAAAATGAGATATACAACAGATGCATCAATTTAAGCAGTCATTCAACAAAAAGTAAAAATAAAAGGTTATCTAACCATCTTAAAAAAAAATCACCTGAGTCATGTCCTTTCCATGTAATCGCCTATAAGCCTTTGTCCATTTCACTTTGCGAGGGTTTCTCTTCATCTTGAAATTCTTGTGGCATTTAGATCTACAAAATCGGAATATCTGCAAATGGCAATTTATGAGTGGAGTAATATGTAACCACAATTTCTTCTTAACATGACGATAATATATATATATATATATATATATATATATATATATATATATATATATATAGTCAGGTAATTAAGATTTGAAGAGCATAACTCAATTCAGTAGCTAATGCCCAGTGTAGACAACCCACAGTAGAATGTGCGTATTTCCTTAAATAGAGCTCCAAAATGATTGTCATTTAAAATTTCTGACGGATACAGGCTTATAGTTGATTTTGCAACTTCCTACATGGTAAGCTCTGCCTACTATTGCTTTAAAGTTGGATGAGGTTTTTGCTTCGAAGGGTTGAAGTACTGCAGATATTTTAATCTGTAATAATCATATTTACAAATCTTTTCCCAGTTTCTCCAATTTTTTGATATAATTACAAAATAAAAACAATATTCCAATAGACTGTACTTGTACTACCTCTGTTCCAAACTCTCAGTTGTCAATTTTTTTTCCCCCAATTAGTCTTCTTTCTATTCATACTAGTATAAAATGACACAATGTCCCCAATCTTGTCATCGTAATTTCATATCATGCCACCATTACTAAACAAACAAATTATTCCTCCAGGGCAAATAAGTTTCGCTTAGGATTTTTGCACATAGATTAAGAAAATCATTTAATATTGTCATTTAATACTGAGGTTAGTGTATTTAATTCTTTATCTTATCTTTATAGTAGAAAGAAGAACTTTCAGTTGTTAGCTGTTCATTTCTCATCCACGCTTTTTGTATGACTATATTGGGGGGTGATATAGGAAAGTAAATAACATAGTCCCTTAGCACAAACAAGAACTGAGTAACAACGACAAACTTAAATGTGTTAAAATGAAAAAACTTATTATCTTTCCTGGCCTGTCTCGACTCTATTCCTTCCCGACCAGCGGGAAGAGTGTGTTAAGCAACTTGACCGCCCTAAGCCAACCCGAGTTTTCGAGCGGAGCGGTATGAAAGAACTCGAGTGATAGCAAGAGGAGGTTAAAAGAGGTTATATGGAAGGCTACCTGGCTGCCTAGCTAATGTCGCAGGCCCTACTCACTACAAACGAATACACCACAAGATCGAACTGCATCATGCCTCTCCAGCATCAAGTTGATTTGCCCCCACGTAGTGATTCTATCAATCATGCAAGTGCGTAGGACCCTATATCATGATAAAAGAAAACCATTGGTGGATAGCTTCATGATAAAAGCAAAACCATTTTGAATTCAACCTTTATTATCTGCACTATGGCAAACCCTAGGTTTGTTCAACAATAGATGACTTTTTCAGCCAGTCAAATCATGTTTATAAACCCCCGATCAAGTTAGTCTTGCATATTTATTGATAATCAATATTTGTATCCGATAGAAAAGGACATGTGACACATAATAATACATGGAAACGACTTATAATCTGGGAAGAAGATAGTAGCAAAAAAGAAAAAAAATCATACCTTTGCATCGTTCCTAACAAACTGAATACCATGTCCAGGATATACAGTTGAGGAACAAAACCAGCACTTTTCCAACCTCATTCTGTCCGACTTTTTTTTTTATTTTATGAAATTGAACCCTAATTCCAACACATTTCACATCAATTAATAATCCATATCCTGGGAAAAAACAGTATATTCAATAGGGTTTTCACATGAAAGAAATTGTAGACAAATATAAGATAGAGAGAGGAGACTTACCACAAACAAATGGACGTTTGGGAATCAGAAGTGCATTTAGGCAGCAAAACCTCCCACCAAGGTATAGAGGTAGACGGGGGATATGGAGCATATATTTTCAGGGTTTTCCCCGAGATCTTCAAAGAAATTAAGCCCTCCACCAAAAACGACCTCGTTGAATTTGTCTAAGATATTGGGCTTTTGTTATGAAGGTTTGATTTTTTGAGCTGAGGACTTGGTATGAAGGTAACCCCGTTATCAAAGGCCGATTAGGAAAACCAGCACCCAAAGGCCCAATCAAACCCTAATTTAATTTTTTTGAATGTGATGGGGCTAACCATTTTAATGGGGGAATCGAATAAAGAATATAATTATATATAATCTTTTTTTTCTTCGTTTTAGACAAGCGGAGATGAGAATGGTATAAGCGGAAGAATTGGCCATTTTTTGATACTTTTCTCTCTACAAAGTCACTCTCTATAGTGAGGAAATAAATACTTTTGATGAATAAAGTTCATGATGTGGAAAAATATTATTTTTGAATTTTTTAAAATAATGATTAATGATTTGTTTCCTAATTAAAATCATTCCTCTGTGTTACTTTTTATATATTACCCAATTTAATTAGAATGACTCCCCAAGTTTAAAGATTCATATGATTCTATTCGTATAATTTTCGAAGAGACTTATTATTTTTCATTTGTCGTGTTTTTTTATATATAATATTTCATATCAAGACTTTTTTTTTTTTTTTTTTTTTTTCTTTCAGAATATATTTTATTTTTTTGGCATTTTACATAAAAATTTGGTTTTATATTTTAGAAAGGAGGATCATTGTTTTGTAAGCTGGTAATTACAAACAATAAATTGTCTCTTAAAGTAATGCTGGTTTAATGCAGATTACAAGTACATCTTCTTAATTATATAAATCTGGTACAAATGGGATGTTGGTGGAATGTATCCACGTTTCACCCCGGATAAAATTTCTGACGGTGAATTTTTCAGCTTGTGAAAAATCCATGACTCGAAATCCTTTCCAATTTACCCTTTTACTAGTGTGAGCTCCAGGACCTCGATTTTGATATTCACCATAGTACAATGAAGTAATCGAAGAATTAATACCATTCCATTGTAGCCATCCCTCACGGTCTATTAGATCACCTAGAAATGACTGCATTATAACCACAGTTGATAATGCTGACCATGGCCTGCCAAGGTAGGTTTTTGTTCCTGAATTTTTTCTAAAATCCTCTGCACCCGTAATTGTGCAGTTATGGAGGGCTATTCCGGTAATTACATTACTGTCTTCCCTTGCTTGTGCTGTTATTACACAGGTGTGATCCATAGGAGGATTTCGGACATAAATGTCACAATTTTGGAAAATTACTGCAGCATTTCCAAATATAAAATCCGTGCTGCCAAAAATTTGACACTCCCTATAAAACTGGATACCGCTATCCGCAAAAAGTGTATCTTGGTATCCTTGAAATCTGCATTGGTAGAATGCGGATAAGTTGGAACTACTCTTCATTGCCACGGCTTGTCCATTGTTTGGTCCAGCAGAGTTGATGAAGGTTATGCCCTTTGCTACAAATCCACCTCCTTCAATATCTAATGAATGTAAAAAACTGAAAACAATCTATGAAACTGCATTTCACATGAATCCTAAGATTTGATAATTAAGTTGATAACATTTGAGTAATACTCAACTTTGTTTGAGTTCCACAAAAAATTGTATACGAGGTCAGCCGTGACTTTTAAATTTAAAGGTGAATGTTGTTTTTTCACTTTCTAAATATATACGAAAGAAAAATAAGGAGAGTGATTGTTAGCATGAAGTTAATTTTGGTTAATTGATTGATAATACAGTGTCGACACGCAGGTTGGGAGGTGATCTCTCTTATTGGTACTATGAAGTAAACTTATCATCAAGTTAACGGGATCCAAAAATAAGGCAAAAGGAAATGATGATGATGATGATGATGATGTAAGAAACTAAGTTACCTACTGTGGCTGATTCAATGATATTATAGCCTGTATGGTTGCTCCTGTTGTAAGTGATGATAGTCACATCCATACCGTCTCCAATGAAAGCAAGGTTTGCTTTTTCCATTCCAATATGAATGCGCTCAACGTATGTGCCTGCTTTAATTTTTATGTAGAATTTTCGCGCGCTGTGATTTGGTGCAGCCGAGACAGCTTCGGAGATTTTGGTGAATTTTCCAGACCCATCTTTCGCTACGATTACGTCAATCGGTTCGCCTCGGACACACCTCGCCACAAAAGCCAGCGCGATAATAATAAGTATCAGAATTTTCTGCAAATTTGCAACGGTTAGTACATCATTATTATCTGATTTATATAATTATTTCTAATGAAATTAGGAGATGCATGGTAATTGGGAAAAATATAATCAAATGCAATTTTAAAGATTGAATACAGAAACGTGACATGTAATTGCAGCCCTCAAAATGGTAGACTTCCATGGCTAAATAATAGGAGGTTTTTTTGGATGAGTTGATCATATATATTTTGTTGATGAAATTATGAAGGATGGATCAATTAAATTCACTATGGATTACAGAAGAAGAAAGAACAATTCAACTTGTAGAGAACCAGCAATTTAGGTTATAGATTACAAGAAAACAAATAGATAAAGAGGAAAGGTCATATTTTGCAGACAGACCAATTTTACCTCCATTTGAGTATATCAAGAGTACTGACAGCCTGCAGTTCTGCTTCTCTATTCAAAACTTTACTTCTTTCCTTCTTTAGATTGAAAAATGATGTGCCTAACAACTTCAAAAGTTTGAAGACTTCAAATTTTGAGAAACTATGGTGTTGAGGGCTGTATATATACTGCATGCATGAGTTCATCTGTTTAAACAGATATTCCCATTCCCTGATACGTTCCAAAATTAGAAATCAATATTAAACTTTAAATTGGTGTGAATTTATTTAATTTTAATTGATACAATTACTATAACCGTATAATATATAACAAAAACTATTAATCACAAAATTTATTTGGCAAAACTAAACTTGTATCATCATTATCAGTTAAACATTACTAATGGGAATGGGGGTGTGATACTAGAAATGTAACTAAAATAGGAATGAAAAATTAAGAATATCATACTTACATTATGACCTTAAAATTAAAATTTAACTTCCTGAAAGCATGTTACCTTTACCATCATAAGCAATAAACTTGCCATGAGTAAGTAAAAGAAAAAAAAATGTTTTATTTAGTCATGTCATCTTTTTTATTTATAGGAAGTTTTGACTCTCAAATAACCATAGGTTGTTAATCATACAAGTCATGTAAAAGAGCACCATTCCATATATGTTAATATGTTATCCAAAGGGATGAAAATGCAATTAATAATTCCTAAATAAGTAAATATGTTAACCTCAATGGTCAACTGAACTGAATATAGAAAGTGTGTTCAATTATTATTTTCTTTTGACACCAAAGTTTTAACTCAGTTGGTGCTCTAGGGTTTCTTGCAAAGTTCTAGATTCGAATCTTAATGTGGCCAACTAGGGTGTATATTTAATTTCAAACAAAAAATACATATAGAAAAGCATACTTAAATAGCTAGTACTTGTTAAATAGTACAGTCAAAAGAACCAAAAATCAAAGCCTAAATTTGGAATAAGGGTTAGTTAAGGTTGTAAAAAACAACAATAGGTAGACTAATATCTTGGATTCGATTAATAATATGAAAATAGCATTAAAAATAGTTTGAATAAAAATATGAGGAGAATCGAAAGCAAGGTTATCTTTGATTCGTTTAAAATTCAAACTACGAATTCTTGATTGTGATTCGATACATACTCGATTGATATAGATTCGATTAGATGCTCCATACATTCTCTTATAATATATACAAATATAAATCAAATTAGGATAATTAATTATTATTATTTTGCTTTGGTTTTAATTTTAATTATGATTTTATATTTGTAAAGTGTAATAGTAAATAAATTTTCTCATTTCTAAGTAAAATAATAAATTCAATTTATAATTATATTTATTATTAAACTAATTATTATGTGGAGACTCGAATTCGAGCTTGAATTTGAAGCTAACGAGTAGTTTAAATATAATTCGATCCGAGTCGGATCGAATTCGAGTAATAAATATTTGAGTCAAGTCAAGTCGAATCTTAGTATAATTTTTCAAATACAATTCAAATTCGAATATGAATTTATCATTTCAAGATGAATTCTAGCGGTTTTCTGATTAGATTGACACTCTTTTACTTTTTCAAATGTCCAAATTACATTTACTGATTTGGCCCAATACACTGTTAAATTATTCACATTATCAGTTCAAATAAAATAGTACAATATAAATGGTTTTAGCACATTTTTAATTAGACTTTCATAAATTGGGTGGACAAATAAAATACTTAACATGGAAAAAGAAGAAATTATTTTCAATGCGGTAGGCTAAGCAGAATCGTGAAGGTAACAACCGTTGACATCTTAATAATGTGGTATGGGAATGGCATGGAGTTATCATAAGAAATCTTGAAAAATAAAGATTGAGCGTCACTTATAAGAAAATGTGATCACATATCTAGATAAGGTGCAGTTGAGCAAATCAAATACTATATAATAGTCATCTAAACTATTTATTAAGATTCCACTTTTTTATTTATTATTTATTATTATTTTTTACTTTTATATACTAGCATTTCTTCAAATTTTATCTAATTTTTTATTATTTTTTTACTAATTTTTGACTGGAATTAAACAAACACACCCTACTAGGCCAACTTGTATGAAACTTAGCTAAAACTTTGGTGTAATTCCTTTCCACATCAAACCTCTTACCCAATGGGGCAACCACGTTGTATTTTAATACTCCGTTTCGACATTATGGGTCTTATTTTGAATTTTTAAAGTTTAATTTTATAAATTAAAATTAAAATATATGTAATTCATTTAATTATTGAAATTAACAACTTTAATAGTTAATAGTGCTTAATATATAGCTTACAGTATTTGCGATTGCAATTGTTTTGAGTAAAATTAAAGTAATTTATATTAATTTTAAATTGTTGACACAAATTAGAATGAGACTTTTTTGAGAGATATAAACACTACTAAAAGGGACGGGAGTGGTTAGTATTAATTTAATTTTGATCAATTGATCAATAGAATATTTGCACGCAAGTTGAGATGTGATTTCTCTCTTTATGTATGTATTGATCAATTAATTAACTTATCATGAAATTATCTTCATGATAATCAAATTCTAACAAGACAGATGATATGTATAATCTTTCATCATTGGTAAAGACATGACTGAATACAGAATACCAAATATGCCTTTTCATTTCTTTTCTCATATGGGATCCTTTAAGAAATCATAATAAATGTCTCTGATAAAATCTTTATGTTCAGGAGAATAATAGGCAAAAAACCATTCTCTTTTCTCTTTATTTTTATCAGAATTGAACATTCTTTTTAACAATGAACGTTGAATGACCATACCCTGATTATTAAGAGTATAAATGTTCTCTGAGTATCCAAAATCAGATGTTGTTGGGCTCTGAGCTTTTGAAAATGTAGATTCAGAGGGAGTTTCTACCATGTAAGTCGGTCGACTGATAGGATCATCAGGTCGATTAAATACTCCTTGAATGGAAGATGTAGATCTTCTCGATGGCTCACCTCTCGATGGCTCACCACTCACCTTTTGAGAGATGCTGGAAGTACTATTACGTCTGGGATCGTCTAAATTGAGACGAATAGAACTATTATTACAAAATCTGATGTTTATAGATCCGTCAGGATTTTCTGTAACATCTTCTAACTGATGATTAGAACCTTGTACCTTTTTAGGTACAGCTTCATGCAGTGTCCAATTCTGAGGAATAGCTATCTCATCCCACTTTAGGGTTTTAGGGACTGAAATATTAGCTTTCAAAGGATTGATTTGAAACACTGTAGTTTCTCCTCTACAATCTTTAATAAAATTACTCTTAAGATTGATGTCAGGAGTAATAGTATTCATAACCTTAATATAGATACGATATATTAAAGCCATGTTAGAAGATAAAGGATCCATATCAAAACCTGATGTTTGTAAGTTCAAAGTTAAGGTTTTAAGTATGGTAGGATCAAGCAAAGAGACCGAAAAGTTAGGAAAACTATTAAAGTAGACCGGTCCTTCTAAGAGGGATGAAGTAACACATCCAAGCAAAGAATCGTTAAACTTTAGATGTCTTTTATCCCTTAAACATAAAAGCAAAGAGGTAGGAAGGCCAATTCTGGTTAATGGTTTAACCGCCACTTGAACTAAACCAATATGAAGATATTTATAACCTCTTTCGACTGCTTCTTCTAGTAGTCTCTTGGGAAGCATCTCAATAGTCATATGACCTTGAGTTATAGGAAGGGACTGTTCAACAAACTTTATAATATAATCAGATTTAAACAAAAAACTACCTTTATTATAGATTTGTGAAGTAAGAGTTTTTGGGATAGACCAATTTTGTAAATGGGTCTCAATGTTTCTGATAGAAACCACTTGTTTAGTAGATGAATCCAAAGAGGAAGAAGATGAAGAGTTTCTAGATCTGGATAGATTTCTAAATAGGTTTGCCATTGGACGTTTAAACTGTATTTAAAACTTAACAAGATAAGCAGACAAGTTTTGATGAAAAGGGATGTCCACTATAGGATTTATGTCAACACGGCTTTAATACAACAGAACAGCCTTAAACGACAACCAACATACCCTGAACAAAACTTAAAGCTTAATCTATAACAGTATTTAAATGGTGTTTCAAACAAAATGAGCAAGTTCAAAAATCTATTTCAGAATAGGAAACTAAATATCATCAACAAGATCATACTCTATTATGGCTTTGATACCAAATTCAACCAAGATCATATAGAGAGATGAGAATACAGAAAACAGCGGATTACTATTGAAAGAGGAGTTCCCAGGCTGGTGATTAATTATAAACCTTTTAATAATGTTTTAAAATGGATCAGGTATCCTATCCCTAATAAAAGGGATCTTTTGAATCGTTTGCTTAAAGCAAATATATTCTTAAAATTCGACATGAAGAGTGGTTATTGGCAAATCCAGATTAAAGAAGAGGATAAATACAAAACAGCTTTCACAGTCCCGTTTGGACATTACGAATGGAATGTTCAGGATTTGGTCTCAAAATGCTACTTCGGAATTTCAAAACATTATGAAGCGAGATTTTTAATCCATTTATGGATTTTATGATGAATTTATATTGATGATGTCCTTGTCTTTCTCTAAAGATATTGATCAACATTGGAAACACTTAAATGTGTTTAAAGAAATTTATTAAAGAGAAGGACTTGTGGTCTCTCATTAGCAATTTCTGATTATTTCAAACCACAATAAGGTTTCTTGGGTTTGAAATCTCTCAAGGAAGATATTTTTCGATTGATAGAGCTATTGCCTTCGCCGACAAGTTTCCCAACAAGATTTTAGATCAGAAGCAGCTTCAAAGATTTTTAGGAAGCGCTAACTATGTTAGAGACTTCTATAAAGACTTGGAGCCAGGTAAAAGGGTATGATTTCCCTTTTAGGGGGGGAAAGGAGAGTCGATTCTAGTGTCGATTCCAAAACTACTTCTGTCAATACTGTTGAAAATTCTTATAGACCTTACAGATTGGCAAATGATAAAGATGATAACGATGTCATTTCATCCATCCATCCTCCTTCTGTCCTAATTTTTGTGGGAACGGGTAAAACTAGAGTTGTTCCTTATAAGAAGGTGTTTGATAAAGAGGCTAAAAAGAAAGTCGAAGAAGTTCAAGGATTAATCAGTGTTAGAACAAAATAATTATACTAATTTGTTTCTTCAATCCACGAACGCAAATCTCACTAGAATAGAAAATGTAGTTACTTCAAAAGTAAAACCTTTGTCTATTAGTCCTTCTCCAGCAGAGATTCTTGTTAATTCCTCAAAGGAAGGGAAACTCTCAACAAAAGAGAAACCTGGCGTTGTTCTCTTTAAACCTCCGTCTGAGCTTACTAAAGATTTTAAGCTTTGATCTGCTTCTACAGAGATGTTTGAAGAACTGAAGAATAGACTTGAAAAGATGTCGATTAAGAAAACATCTGCAGGGTCTACGTCTCAGGGTCCTTCTATTTCAGTTCTTAAAAACGATGGATTTGATCTTGATGAGATCCTAAGTAAAATCCAAGCAGATCAAGGTGATCCGCAGATAAATAGGCTAAAATAGGGAAAGGTCAAAAACCAACCCTATTACCATCGTCCATCTCCTATTGACGCCCAGTTTGAGAACAGAGCTTTTAATGATGGAATACAATTCAATGGAGAATATATTTGTGAGTGGAACCTGGATGGTCTTACTGACTATCAAATCATTGTTCTCCTCAAACAAATGACAATGTTTGCCCAAGCGGCTAGAATTAAAGCCAACTCAGAGAAAAGGATCGCTCAAGATTTAGCATCCGGTTTCGTTGGGCAGCTTGGTCTTTGGTGGGATAATCTCCTATCAAGTGAAGTTAAAGAAAGTATCTTTAATTTCCAAGTTCAAAAGGGTGTTGATGAAGAAGCGAACTATCTTTGTGGAAGATCTTTGTCAACACATTGTTGTATACTATTATGCGCCACTTTGTGGGTAACAATCAATTAATAGTATCAAGAACTTACGAGCAATTAAGCAACTTAAAGTGCAAATCGCTCTCTGAATTTAAATTCTATCGTGACACGTTCTTCTCTAAAGTTTTCAACAGAGGAGATTGCAACAGTGACTATTGGAAAGAAAAATTCATTAAAGGTTTGCCTATTTTGTTCTCTCAAAGAGTCAAAACTAGGCTAAAAAATAAGAATGATGGAGTTATTCATTGGGAAGAATATACTTATGGTGAGCTAGCCTCTCGAAGTTATAAAGTGAAGGTGCAGATCATGCAACATTTTAAAGATTCAAAAGCAATCACAAGAAAGAAGCAAGAGGTAAACGAATTTCAGGAGATTTTGTGAAGCAGTATGGTTAAATTGAGATCCCTAAGGATAAACGCAAAAGAAAGTCTTCTAAAGAATCTTCTATTTATAAAGATAACAAGAGGTTCAAGAAGAAAGATCATCATAGAAAGTCTAAACACCAGACTAAATATGATTTGCCTAAAAGGAGAAAGTCATCTAAAAGGAAGACGACTACTTCCAAGCTTCCAACGTGCTATAAATGTGGAAAGATAGGTCATAAAAGTCCTGAATGCACTACTAAAAAGAAAATTAACCAGTTGGTTAAAGATGAAGGGCTAAAGAAGCAATTGCTTGCGGTCTTTATAAATTCTGATGAAGAAGAATTCTCTTCTTCCGGATCAAGTCCCAGAAGCAGCTGTTCTAACTCAGATAAATCTTATTCTAGTAATGAAGAAGTATCTTGTGATGAGTTAGAAGACTGTCAATGCAATGAAGGAGAAGCTTGTTTATGTGCCTTAAATGGACTTTCTATTAATGTTTTATCTAAAGAAGATAGCCTCATCTTAGATATCATCGATCAATTAGAAGATTCTGGAAAGAAGAGGCAAATGATCGAAAAATATATCACTTTGGCGAAAAGCAAATATAAATCTTCTGAAGATGATGAAAGATTTGACCCAGGTCAATACTCTCTTCAGAAAATCTTTGATAAGGTTAATAATCGTCATAAAGAGCCCACTTTAAAAGAGTTACAAGAGATGATAACTAATCTGCAAGCTAATAGCGCTGCTAGAGAAGTTGACATAACTGATCTAAAGAAAGAGATCAAGCAGGTCAAGAAAGATATCCGCTGGCTTAAAAGCAGGGATGATAAAGGCAAGGGAAAGTTAGAAGATTCTAATTCTCCTTTCTTAAATGACGATGAGAGTGATGATTTTGATGAGGAAGTCCTAAACTTTGCTTTCGAGATGTATTTATGGTTTTACCAGTGACTCTAACAAAAGAAGGATTAAAAATTAATTTAATTGATAGAATTATCACTCAAAAGTGGTATGTTCAATTTCTATCCTTATGAAGGCGAAGATCACTTCTTGAAGCTTTGATTGATTCTCGCATGCATTTTAAATTGTTCGGGTGAAGGTTTGGTTCTTCAAAATACTACTCTAAAACAAAATTTCAAATCGAAAATAATCTGGCGATGGTAGCCATTTGAATATTGATTATAAACTATCTGATGCGGTGGTTTGTAACAATGGAGTTTGTTTTGAGACTCCTTTCCTCCTTGTGAAAAATATGGCTCAGGCTGCTATCTTGGGTACACCTTTTATTAGTCTACTTTTCCCGATTGTTATTAATCAGAAGGGAATAAGTACTAATAAAGGGGGGGGGGGGTAGATGTAAGGTTTAATTTTATATCTGAACCTCATTTTCAAGGTGTTAACCATTTGCTTAAACGCAAAGAAGATTTTCTGTTCTTTCTCAAACAAGAGTTAGAAATTAAGAAAATTGAAAGACATCTTAAAGATGACAATTTTAAACTCAAGCTTAAAGCTTATCAGGAGGATCTTTGTAAAGAAATATGCTCTACAGATCCTACGGCTTTTTGGAATAGGAAACGGCATGTCATTTCTTTACCCTATATTGAAGGATTTAATGAAAAGTTTATTCCTACTAAAGCAAGACCTATTCAGATGAATGATAGGTTTCTTAAACTTTGTAAAGAAGAAATTAATGATCTCTTAAAGAAGGGATTGATAAGGAAAAGTTACTCTCCTTGGTCCTGCTCTGCTTTCTATGTGGAAAACGCTGCTGAAATTGAAAGAGGAGTTCTCAGGCTGGTGATTAATTATAAACCTCTTAATAAAGTTTTAAAATGGATCAGGTATCCTATCCCTAATAAAAGGGATCTTTTGAATCGTTTGCTTAAAGCAAATATATTCTCAAAATTCGACACGAAGAGCGGTTATTGGCAAATCCAGATTAAAGAAGAGGATAAATACAAAACAGCTTTCACAGTCCCGTTTGGACATTACGAATAGAATGTTCTGGGATTTGGTCTCAAAAATGCGCCCTCAGAATTTCAAAACATTATGAACGAGATTTTTAATCCATTTATGGATTTCATGATCGTTTATATTGATGATGTCTATGTCTTCTCTAAAGATATTGATCAACATTGGAAACACTTAAATGTGTTTAAAGCAACTGTTAAAAGAGAAGGACTTGTGGTCTCGGCTAGCAAATTACAGTTATTTCAAACCACAATAAGGTTTCTTGGGTTTGAAATCTCTCAAGGAAGATATTTTTCGATTGATAGAGCTATTGCCTTCGCCGACAAGTTTCCCAACAAGATTTTAGATAAGAAGCAGCTTCAAAGATTTTTAGGAAGTGCTAACTATGTTAGAGACTTCTATAAAGACTTGGCTGTTGATGCTGCCGCTTTATACAAAAGGCTAAACAGAAGCCTTCGCCTTGGGACGTAAGAAAGAGTACCCAGCTATCATAAACATTAAGTCTAGGTCAAATCCTCACCTTGTTTACATTTCTACGATCCTCGATGCTTCTAAAATTGTCGAGACTGATGCCTCAGACAAAGGTTATGGTGGCATTCTTAAACAAATTAAGAATTCCAAAGAAGTCTTAGTCTGTTTTGTTTCAGGAAAATGGAATGATGCACAGAAAAACTATTCCACTATTAAAAAGGAAATATGCTCCATAGTGTTGTGCATTGATAAATTTCAAGGAGATCTCTTAAATCAAAGATTCCTTCTTAGAGTTGATTGTAAATCAGCTAAAGAGGTGTTAGAGAAGGATGTCAAAAACATCACTTCTAAACAAATCTTTGCTCGATGGCAAGCTTTACTATCTGCTTTCGATTTTAACATCAAATTTATTAAAGGAGACACTAATTCTTTGCCTGATTTCTTAACCAGAGAATTTTTACAAGATATTCCTTTTGATACTCCTAATATTTTTATGTTAAATCTTGTCAGGTCTCCTAGACGTTCTGCCAAACCAGCAATGGAAAAACCTTCTTATGACTACCTTAAAGGGCAATCCTCCGGGTCTCAAAAGCAGGCCACCAAAGGAAAAACTCCTGAGCTTAAAGTTCAGGTTGATTCTCAGTACATCGAAACCTTAATCAAAGAGATTGTTGATATTAAAGATGTGGATGCAGTAAGATCTCTTGAACAAATAACAGATTTATATTTATCTTACTCTCATGATCTTTCTGTTTTCCTTCCTAAAATCAGGGAATTTTTTGAGAAAATTCTGGTTGAGACTGGTTCAGTAAAAATTTCTCATAAACCTGTAGAGATAGTACAACTCATCTTTCTCACAGTTAAGATCTTAAAGGTCTTGCGTCCTTGTATTTGGGTAGGAGATCTTAGAACTCATAAATATTTTGAGACTAAATCCATGATTCCGAAATATTTTAATTACTTTGATTATACTCTAGCATGGGAAAAGTTTTTACTTTATCAAAATGAGCATTATACCCATAGCTGGTTTCTTCACCCTAAGTTCCCAAAAGCTATTAAAGCGCAGGATTTCCCTGCCTGGTTTCAGTCCTGGTTCTATTTTTGGGGACCTGTTCCACAGATCTTTCCTCCCAAAGTTGAAGATAAGTTTGATAAATATTACCAAACTTCTGTCAATCTCAATGATAATCAGGCTTTATTAAATTTCTGTTGTGCCAATGATATCCCCTGGATCTTTAAATGGTCTTATATTACCACTCAGCATGTGGGAACAGGTGTTCATAGGCTATGTCGGCAATTGGCGGTCAAATGGTGGAACAAATTTGATGAAGATAAAATTATGGATGTTCCCCATAATATTGTTGACTTTGACATGGGCAAATATGATGCCTCTCAGCAGAAGTTGAAATCTCTCCTAAAAGGAATTCCTAAAGATGAAATCTTAGATTTTCTAAGGAATCATAATGACACGGTAACTATGCTCGACAGTGATGATGAGAATACCTCATCTAATGATCCTTTCGATGGCCCGTGTTCTCAGCCTAAATAAGTGAGGTTTGCCTTTAGTGGTCCTTGGCCTTAATAATGCAGGCTTTCGGTGGCCTTAATAATGCAGGCTTTCGGTGTGAAGATTTTTATCTTCTTTATGGTGGTCCCCTTCGTTTGTTTCTTTGCTTGCTGTCTGATCGACTCCATTCTTATCCAGGACACGCGTCAGCAACTTTTATTAAAGTTTTCTTTGCTTTATTTAAAGTAGTTTCCTTTTTTAAAGTTGTTTGTCTTTTGTAATAATTGTGCTTGCCCTTGGGAGATATAAACACTACTAAAAGGGACGGGAGTGGTTACTATTAATTTAATTTTGATCAATTGATCAATAGAATATCAGCACGCAGGTTGAGATGTGATTTCTCTCTTTATGTGTATATTGATCAATTAATTAATTTATCATGAAATTATCTTCATGATAATTAAATTCTAACAAGACAGATGATATGTATAATCTTTCATCATTTGTAAAGACATGACTGAATACGGAATACCAAATATGCTTTTTCATTTCTTTTCTCATATGTCATCCCATTCTATGTATTGTTTTACTCATTTAAAATATTAACTGCAAATAAATAAATTAATGTATGTAATGAATAATATTATGTACACAAATTATACATAATAAGTTGAATAAATATAATTCATATATTGTAAACGAATAAAAATGAGTGAAATATTTAATTTAAGTCTTGCCTTCTATTTTTTTAAATGTTAAACTGTGTGTTAACAATTTTTTATGTATAATTTGTTTTCCTCGGTAGTAATGTAAATCTTTAACCCTTGATGCCCTCATGCGCTTATCACGTGACTAGCAGAGTCCAGAAGGAAAAGGAATACAGAACGCCGCGGGAAGACCTAATAGCACAACAAAATACGAGCTCATTACAACCGTCGGATCATCCGACACGTCAGTGATCCGCGTGTCTGCTGAGATCAAGGTTCTGTCGAACGAAAAACCTCCTCTATTCCCTTCCCTGTTTCTCTCTCTCCTCCCCTGTTTTTTCTTCCGATTTTAATTTCTGAATTTCCGACGAAATTTTGCTGCTGAATTTTTACGAGAAAAATGTCAGTTATGGACGATGACAGAGAATTTGTAGAGGAGAATGAAGTTACGGTTTTGGACGGGGAAGATGAGGATGATCCTGAAAAGGTTGATAGTGAAGTAGAAGAGGATGGGGAAGACGATGATGACGATGATGATGATGACGACGATGACGACGACGAAGACGACGAAGATGATGAAGATGAAAACGACGCCAATGGACAAGAGGTTTTGCACAGTTCTGGCGGGCCACCGGTTCAGTCAGTAGACGATGAAGAAGACGATGATGATGAAGATGAGGATGATGATGGTGATGACGACGACGACGATGATGAAGAAGGAAGCGACGACGAGGAAGTTGAAGAAGAGGTTATTTATTCTTAACTGAAGTTTAATTTTTTTAACTGCGATTTACCGTTTAGATTTTTCGTTGTTGCTTATTTTGATAATTTGTTGATCTACTGGTTTTTGTACTATTAATTGTTTTAAAACAAAATTTTAATTCTATTTTTTAGATCTGCTAATTTTTGTGTTGTTTATATAGACTGTGAACTGTTGAAACAAAATCTACATGTGATTTTTGCTTTTAGGTGCGATGGTTTAAGGAATATTTCACAGTTATAATCCCCACAACAAATATACAAAACTATTACTTGAAAAAAAATTAAATTCAGTTTCTGCTGTTAAGTATCTCTGGCAATCAGTTGATCCTTAAATTAATTGTTTTTTTTACTGCAGAATTTTTTTAGGGACTGTTTTCTAATAAACAAAGCTTTCGCTTATTTTTAAGCATTGAGATCTGATTATCACTTGTTTGTTTCTACACTTAGTTTTTCTGTGTGGTTATGTTTGATATCTGATACTGATGTTCTTTAGCTTGCTCTTGATCTGATTGCTTATGTATATAACTTGACTTATTACCCTGTCTTTTCACAGATCTGTTTGTGTGCCTTTACTACTTTTATTTTTGTCCTCATTGTTTTCTAGAAATCTTTATAAAATGTTATTTTACTATTTCACTATAACAGACGAAAGGCATACACAGATTTAGGAGTTAGGACATGAAAGCTTCATAGACCTAGCCTCAATATTTATTATCTAGTTCAAATTATATGCTTATGCCTACTGACCAATTACTTGGCAAATTTTGTTGCCAATTTGGTCTTCTTGTCCCTTTGAAGTTTAGTTCATGTGCGTGGACACATTCATTAAAAAAGATACAATGAAAAACGAAATGAGATGCATTATATCACCGTTCATCATGACACCTACAGAGATTTTTCAAAAGAACTTAAGGAGATAAAAGTACAGAGATTTTTCAAAAGAACTTAGGGATATAAGAGGAAGATGTCATGCAACATTCTTAATTTCTTATAGTACCTTGTTTGTGCATCAAGAAAATGGATTTCTGGGTTAAGATTGTGCTATTCATCTATCTGTAAATTGCTTTTTTGTATTGACTTGTTAAAAAAAATAAAATGCTACTATGTTGTGGGCTACCAGCTTCAATATGACAAACTTCTACACCATTCTCCCCAAGGTCCTGTCCAATCATTCATGGTCTTTTTGTTGCATCATTTGTTTTCAAAAATCTAATTAACCTTTTTAGTGCTTAAGGGTTCGGCTCTAGGGCACTTTGAGGTAGGTGTGCCAGGGTTAGGGGTGGGCCATGGGTGCGCCACACGGTGTGTGGTAATTGCCTTATCACCGAATTTTATTTGGGGGGTGCGCCAGATATGCAAGAGAGTGGCAATTGTTGTATCCAAGGATTTATTTTGAAGGATTTGTTGCGAGATATGTTTGGGGGTTCGATGTGGCAATTTTTGTAATATGGATAAAAAAAGAAGAGAGGCATTTAGGGCTTGCATCGGCTGCTACATGTTTTGGGGAAAAGCTAGAATAATGAGGGAAACTTACTTTTTAGGCTTCATTGGCTATGCCATGATGACTTTCATGTTTTAGACTACAAAAGATGATTATTATGTTGACTAACTTTTTTTAAAAAAACTTTCTATGATTTTATATTTGGTATTGTGCTATGTCAATGTTTGAAGAACATTGAGCCTTTGCATTTTGTTGGATTAGCATGAAGTATTTAGTTTGTGATATTTATATATATAAGCAGTTTGTTACATTTATGGTGGTACTGACAAGAATCATATAAATTCATATCTAGTTGAATTTGAAAACCTTACTTAAAAGGTGAAATTGGGACTCTTATTATGGATCGAAGGGACTAATATTTATGTTTTTATACATACATCTCAGTTTATATTTATATGTCTCAGTTTTTGTTATAAGAACTAGAAATGATTTTTAGTTTTTTGTTACTTCTATGATCTTCTGTATAGATCTATTCTTTGTTGTTTTCTTTTTCAAATTGTTTCATCTTTTTAGTGTTTTTTCCTTGCCAAATGCCATTCTACACTAACTAGTTTGGGAAAAAATGTTGTCGAGTTTTTCTGTCACTTCTATGATCTGCCTGTAGTTGTTACAAGTAGTAGTCAAAATCTGGGTAAAACTACCGCCATTAAGTTGTAGCCGTTGCCTCTGACTTAGGCTGCTAAAGTGATATTTGTTGAGGACAAGATGTATTTATCATTTTGCTTACTTTTTATATGTTTTAACTTCCAATCTGAGTGTCTTCTGACATCTAACAACACATAACTACATAGGAGGATATGGGAACAGAGTACCTTGTTCGGCCTGTGGGTCGTGCTGAAGACGAAGAAGATGCTAGTGATTTTGAGCCAGAAGAGAATGGTGAGGAAGATGAATTTGAAGACGAGGACGAGGGTGATGACAATGACAGTGGAAAGGTTGAGGCTCCAGCGAAGAGGAAGAGGTCAGACAAAGATGATTCCGATGATTCTGCTGATGGTGGGGAGGATGACGAGAGACCATCTAAGAAATAGATAGGGCAAGTCCCTTTCTTTGGTTGAAGACTGACCATTGCACATAGGTCATTTTATCTGTCTCTCTTTCATAAAATAGATCTTCCTCTTTGTACAAGGGTAGGATGCTCCATGGAGGGTGTTCTTCAATCCTTTTTTTTTTTTTATGGTGCTCTAGTGCTAGAGTTGATTTATCTTGGATATTCATAGTGATATGGGTTCGCAGAGCAGTTGAAAAGATACTTGGATTAGGTTTTGTGTAAGTTATGAAACTGGACAAGTTTGATTACTTCCATCTTTTAGATAATTTGCAGGTTGTCTAGGTTAACTTTTGTGCCCAGAAGGTTTATATTTCATGGTGTTCTTACTATTTTATACAGTTGGCTTGTTACTTTGCTATTTGTTTTTTCTTTTTTTGGGCCGGATACTTGGTAATCTTTTTATTATTATTATTATTACAAAATTTAAATAAGAAAAGGAAAATGTATAAAATAAATGACTTTCAAGAAAAGTAAAAATTATAGTTCCCAACTTTATGTTATTCGTGGGCTTGCAGGCAGACTCGTCGTATGCCGAAAAATAATTTAAAGAATCAATATTGGGTGGTATTAAAACTGGATTCCAAGCTACAAGAAAAGATATTTATGTTAATGGTCGATTACACGCCTGCTTTCGATTTTAATTTTGAATGTAAATCTAGTTACAAGTCCAAGTGTCCAACCACTACAGAATAAATTTTAGTAAATTATTACTTGTTGAATTGTTCTTTAAATTTAATTCACCCCTCCATTTATTTATTTATATTATTATTAGTGTGTGCTTTTTCCCGTTTTACCAATAAATACTAGGTTGTTGCTAACAGACGGAAATGACAAAAACAATTATATGGCAGTTCTTTCGGATATTTTATAATTTTATCTATTTATATTTTTAGTCTTAAATTGCTCCGTTATTAATTGAAAATTGATAAGTGATAATATAAATGTATAGCGATAATTTTTATGTAAAAATATTATTTTTTGTTGTGAATTTATTAGTTTCTATTAATTTTATTTGCCCAACAAAATATTCCTGGAAAATCAAGTCTCTAAAAATGATCAAATCAAACTTAATTATTTAGAAGCTACTCATTTAAAATTAATATTTCAATATATATATATATATATATATATATATATATATATATATATATATATATATACAAAGCAGGATCCAGTCAGGACTCCCGAATTTTGTTAAAACGCGGATTTTTTTTCTTTTTTTTTTGGTTTTTTTTAAAACAACTAATTTTTTTTATTAATATTTTATGGAACTGAATTTTTTTCATAATACAGTGTTTTGGGTGTGATTTGGATACATATAACAAAACATGTATGTACAGTTATAAAAAATTCCAGTTTCATAAAATATTAAACTTTTTTTTAATTGTTTAAAAAAAAATGCCAAAAAAACCACACAAAAAAAGAGTAATTTAGTGTATAAAAATACAATACTTTTATTCTTCTTTTTATCAAATAGTATAAAGTATTGCTTTCGACTTTTAAAGTCAATTTCAAATATTTTTAATTAATAATTAATATAATTCATTTATTTTAAACAATTATTAAATTTTAAACTATCTTAAAGTATTCTTGAATGAAAATGATTTATATAGTGAATCACATATAAATAATAAAATCCACAAAGTTAAATATTTATCTGGTTTAAAATTATAGATATATTTATAAAACAAATTAGTTTAAAATAGTTTTATATTTTAAAATAATTTTTTATCCTTTGTTTGAAATGTAATAAATTAGTGATAATGGCATAATATTTTTAGATGTGTATAAAATATAAAAATAAACTATTAAAATTTTTATGTTATTTTATAATTTAAAGTAAAATATATTTTTAATTTTAACAAGAAAAATTTTTTTTTTCCTAATCTTGAAATGAGGTGACGACTGGACGAGCCGACAGAGGATTATAATTATTAATTAATTTATTTATATATATATATATATATATATATATATATATATATATATATATATATATATATATATATATATAACTCTAGTTGGCTGGACATAAATAGCACCGCACCGCTCACTTAAATAAATTTAAATTACTATAAACTGCATCCTCAAATTAACAAAACAGGACAAAGATTTCTCAACTAACTCTCTCTCTCTCTCAACCAAAACGCGTACGCCTAGACTCACTTCCACTCTCTATTCTCTCCATTTCACGGCGAAGATTCAATAATTAGTAAGCCGTTAGTCCGGAACAAATCTAGGTTCCAATTTGCCATTCCTTCATTCATTTACGTCTCTATCATGTCTTCTAATCAGATCTGGTTTTCAAGTAATCAGAATTTGTGTCGGTTGGATTAAAATTCTCCTACATTTCGAATGTTTGTTGATTTACAGTTTTATTAACTGTAAATTGGCGGTACGCGTTTGATAAAATGGTGATCTACGAGCCTTTGACGCCTGGTCAGGTAATTGATTTTGAGGCTTTTGATAGTTTAGAACCACGGATGCTGTTACATATTACATCCTTTTGTTTATGGACTGAACTCTCAAGCATTTTGATGGTCGAATTGTAGTTTACGGACTGTAATATGATCAAATTATTTTCAAGTAGTTCTTAAATGATGTCCTTGTGAATATTTATATACTGAATTCATATGTATGTTCATACTTTATGAATGTTTTAAGACATCGCACAATATGTTAAAAGCGTATTGTGGAAGTTATATTTTTCATTATATTGATGTTGAAGTAAGGAACTGTTGATCATTGAACTGAATTTTATGCTTGAAGTCGAAGTTGCAAGTTTGCTTAGTTGCCCCCTGTTGGGTAGGGTAGTAACATGTTTAAATTGTACTCAACCTAAGGATATGACTTCAGCTAGAGTTAATAGGATGACCCTTGCTGCCAATTCTTCTAATTTGGTGTTGAGGCTTGTTAATTCAAATAAATTTCAACTATGGGCAAAGAAGTTTTAGTGATGAACTTCATTAAGGTTCTGATACAATCTCAATTCATAAATCTCTAGTCTAGATGCATTCGAGGAAGAGCTAAATTGATGTTGTATGGTATTGTAACAACAATTATTTTCTGCTAAATCGAAGAAACTTGATTAGCATACTCAATCTATTTTATGGCAAAAAAGGATTCCAAGAACTTATCAGATCAACAAAAGCCATGAAGCGAGTTCTTAAACTTAAATAGATTGGTAATATAATCCAGTATAAGCATAGGATATATTGAACTGGTTTGGATTGGCTTTCTAGAACTATGAGTGTTGCTTTTCATTATAAAAATTCACACTTAGGCTTTTTGGTTGGCTTCTACAAGTCCAAATATTTATGTTTTGCCAAAATCTGGAAACTAGGGAGGCAGGCGTTTTTTGGATTTTTGGACCCTAGGTTTTTAGAATCAGAATTCAAAATAATCAATGATTAAAAGCTAGTCCTAATAGTTTCGTAGGATAGCAGGGCTGTGCATTTTGCAAGGTTTTAAAAGACACTTTCCCTATCTCGTGTCTTCTTTTTAAAATGCCAAAAATTGGGGTTTTGTGGTGTTTTTCTCCTGATGTATGGCTCACTGGTGGATTTGGAAAAGTGGGAATTGTGGGAGGAGTTGGCTGGTGCTGTAAGAATCTGGGAGCTCCCTTGGTGCATAACTGGGGATTTTAATGGTTCGCTTTCCTGTGGAGAGGAGGGGATGTGTCAGATATCATGTGACTATTCATGTCATCATTTAACCTGTTCTTTGTTTCTTTTAAGTTCCGTAAACAGTTCATTAACTGATATCTGCAGCACAATGGTTTCTCTCTCTCTCTCTCTCTCTCCTCCCCCCCCTTGGCGCCTTATATATGCAATCAAATTACATATACATTGTCTGTGATGAATTTTATTATTCATGGTTGTTGTATGTTATCCAATTGCAGGTTTCATTTTTCCTCGGATTTACCCCATTATTTGTAGCATGGTTATATTCCGAATTTTTGGAGTATAAGAAAAATTCAGTGCCATCCAAATCGTGAGTTAGACAACACTTCAACACTGATTAGCTTGTGTCCTTGTTTCTTTATAAGTTTACTTGAGGAAAGCTACTATTTTTAAACTACATTAACATGCATGAGTTTGCAGTGCTTCTCTTACATATTACTTTTGTTATTTAGTATTTAGCTTTCTGATTCTATGAGAATCAATATTTTTTATAAGTTAAAAAGTTCTCTTAAATGTAATTTAAATGAAATTCTTGACTGATTTAAGCTTGCAAATTATTTAGATAATGTTTAGGCTTAAGAATTTCCTAACCATTAACTATGTGCTATTTCTCTTTTATGTAAAAAAGTATGTGCCATTCTCCATTAATAAAAGTCAGTTCTAACACTCATTATTATCAAATGGCTTAAAGTCAATTGAATGGTTGAGATGGGCTCTGTTATTGCTTAGATTTTCTTGAGAAACTAGAGTAATTGGAGTTACATTTTGTTTGCGATGTAAAAATATTTTGATCATGAAAACATGATTTTTTTCAAAAAAAAATATTTGTCGCACTCACGTGTGAAGGAAAAATGCCCTAGTGTAATGAGATTATTGTAATAAAATTTTACAGTTTGATTAAAGTCTGATCACAAGGCATTTGGAGCTCTCATGATGCTTCTAAACTAGAAGAGAAAAAAGGAAGAAATGTTCATTATGACAAGAACAAAAAAATATGATCTTATCTGCGTATACTAATTTACTTATAAAAAATAAATAGAAAAAAGATTTCACAATTTAAATCCTTATAAAGAGTACAGTAGCAATAACGTTATTCAAATATTGTTTGAGCTAGTTGTTGTTCTTTTTAAAAGGTACCTTTCCATTCCAATGATTTTATACCTTTTAAAAACACAAAAATTAACTATTTCCATCCCAATGATTTTATAACTTCTAATAAGAACACCAACTAGCACAAACAATATTTGAGTAACGTTGCTGCTACCGCACTCTTTATAAGGTCATTATATGGTTTAATATGTTACTATGGGGTTATAGCCACAACATAATAAGATAACTGGAATTTTTCAAGGGAGGGGACTGGGTAGGGGGTTCATTTTTGCTGTTAAGATCGGAGGTCCTCTGTTTTTTTTAAAGCTGGAGGTCCACTGTTTTACCCATTAGCAAGTGTGGATATTGCAAGATATAAGCTGTATTGATTAGTTTAGGCTGATGAATTGAATGTTTTCTCTAACTTTGCTTAAGTTCTGAGACAAACATGAAGAACCTGGAAACTTATCTAGTTTTAGCATAAGAAAGAACATGGGAACATCGTGGCAAGTATAGAATCATACAAACCAGAAAACTCAATGATAAAATCTTTTAGAATCAAATATGTTGCTGCATTTCTGTATAAAACTGAAAAGTCAAGCTGAATAAAATAAACAGGAGACTAGAAGTCATTTAATTTTAGAATATACTCTATACTTATAGTCCCCCTATGGTCTTTTCAAATGGATCCTGCACTTTAGAACCAAACAAATGTTTTTCTAGCTTTATTTTTATATTTGTTATTATCATTATCTATTTTTGAACCCAAACATGAGTTTCCTATCCCATTCCGTACATTTAGTGGCAGGAATTCCGATGTCAATTTGGTTGAGTTAGGAAATGAAACCGTTAAAGAAGATGATAGAGCTGTTTTATTGGAGGGTGGTGGTGGACTTCAGTCTGCTTCTCCTAGATCTCGCAGTTTGTCCTCTAAATCTCACATTGTCAGGTATATAGAAAATGCCATTTTTTTCCATTTTGTTTCAAATAGAAATTTACTAGTTAACTTGACGTGAATTTTTTGTCTAATTTTAGGTTTTTAATGATGGAAGAGTCTTTTTTACTTGAAATTCGCTTGACGCTGAGAGCTATGTACGTGTACTTAAATTCGATATTTACCCTAATTATTTAAGTTTTCTTCAGATTTGTGAGTAAGGTTGTTGACTACTTTCTTCTCTCTGTCTACCCCACCCATTTTCTTCAGATCAGAATTTGGTGTGCTTTTGATCTACTATTACTTATGTGATAGGACAAATCTCTTCGGCGAATCAAAAAAGGTGTGGTTACAATCATAATATCTCTTTGATACTTTTTCGTCCTGATTGTGGAAACTCTATAATGCTCATTTTGAAGTGTGTTGAAGGCCAATTTTTTTAATTCAAAATGGGAAGACATATTATGTAAAACAGTAAAATGTACACAAAAGTTCAGCTGTCATGTTCCTTCTTCCTGCTTTCACTTGTCTCATAAGTTCAAAAATTTTAGAAGCTTTAGATAATTTATTAGTTGGCACATGTGAACACTGTTAATTTTTTGTATTTTTACGGAAAAATGAAGTACTGAATAATCTATTAATGGGACTTGTTGAAGATAAAATAATTTCACACTATGATTGGTTTGAATCTTTTATTTTTAAGATTATGTTATGTAACAAGTTGTAAGTCGTGATATAAGACTTCTAACTTGAGAGGTAGTGTTAGAACTAGAATCATGATTCTAGAATAATCTTCTATCAGGACCATATATGTAATATTATGGAAGGATTATATTTTTAATTTTTTAATTCTCAATTTTGTGAATTAAACTTAACCATGAACAAGTGCCTTTAGTGTTAAGTATAGAGGTGAGCAAATTTTTCAGCAGGCCAATACAATCATGTTTCTGCACCTTTACTTAGACTAACCTTATATTTATGCCAATGGATGGACTTTATGCTTGTAGTGAACTTGGAAATTAATCTGTTTTGTGAAATTTTATGGCCTATGTATAGCTCAAAGTTTGGTCATAATTGTTGTTTGCAGAGTTACAACCGGGATCTTTTTTTATTTCTCTACTTCCTGCTCATCATAGTTTCAGCAATGACTTCTTTCAAGATTCATCAGGACAAGTCACCATTCTCAGGGAAATCCATACTTTATCTCAACAGGCATCAAACTGAGGAGTGGAAAGGTTGGATGCAGGTTAGCCAACTTTTAACAAGACATCTAATTCTTAAAACAAATTTCATGTGAATACTTGTTGGTATTTACTGCCCTTTAAATTGGGTTATAATTTATCCTTAAGATGTTATCTGGATTAGAGGTGTCGAATTCATATCAAATTTGATTATCCACAGTCCATTCCATTATTTTCCACCTGAACGGACTCCATTGACCTTTATGGATTTAATTTGGGAGATTAGATTTTCCAATAAGTTATATTTTCCCGGTATTTGTTTCATTCTTTTTCGTTTTTATTATTATATATTTTGGGGGTCTGGGAGAGGCTAACGAAACTACTTCCCAAAATCATGTCAAGTAGCTTTCCCTGCAGTTTATAGCTTAAGATTGAGATTGTTTTCCTGAGGGTAGCATAGGATATAGGTACATAAGTTGACCTCGGTATCCCTTTCCTCTAGAGATTTCTTATTATCAAATTTAAAAATATTAAAGATGATCTCAGATAGTGGTCTGTATTTCTATGGTCAAACGTTATATTATTAGAAAGAATACTCATTGTTTTGGAGAAAGTATTTAATGAATAGTTTCAAATGTTCCAAAATATCAACGTACCAAATAATATTTAAGTAAGTTGTGATCTTGGCCATTGATTTGTAAACAAAAGTCAATTTTTTCTTGAATGTGATTTTTATAAGTGGACTCTTATTCAGGGTGGAAGGATTATACTGAATACATAAGCATGCATAAAATAACCTCGTCTTTATATATACATAGTTGTCACGTCGCCACTTGCAGCCACGGCAAGTCGCGTGATGCAGAGACTACCACCGGGACGCTTAGAGATAAGGCGCGTCGCTTTAAAGCATCCATAAGGCGATAAGTAGTTAACAATAAGCAATTTATACATTTATAATTATGAAGTTATTCTCATATATATTAAGATTATTAAATATTATTAAAAACAAATATACTTTAATTATTTAATATAAAAGTATGTGTATGAATTAGTACATTTAATTATTATAAACAAACAAAAGAAAGAAAAAAAAATAAAGATATCAACAAGATATATATTCGTACTCTTTCAAGTTATTAAAGGTCATTGCCAAATAGCCGAACAAGCCCTAAGATAAGTAATGGTAGCTAGATGTCTTCCATTGGAAGTCATTTGCTAACGTAACCAAGCCTAATTAACATACAAGGCACCATAATCCACAAACTTCAGTACCCACATGTAGTATTATTGTATTAATGTTACTCTTTCATTAACCAGACACTCAAGTACAAAGTTAAACAAAATAATACACAACTCTCTATCATACACGTTATCATAGAAGTAGTATGCCTTAGAAACAAAAACTCAGCTAGTCGCTAAACAAATATGCTACAACGATCATCTTCACCAGGCGAGGTTGGTGGTTGGTTCGCCGACATGGAAGATGTGAAAAATAAAGGTCGTCGGCGATGTCACGTGCCTCCTCACGCCGGATCTCCGACCGTCACCGGACTTTTTCTAGTGCATTCGGATTTCTTGGATCTATCCATTTATGGGTTGCGTGAGTATTGTTGACTTTGTTTGGTGATGTTTTTGGACAATTCTTATGTGTTGAGCTAACTGTCCCCAAGGCGACCTGACCTGCCACACTGGCCCAAATCGCTGACTTTGGCGATTATATACATATATAAATGTTGTTTGAATTGCTCACTCCGTCAATGATGTCCATAGTTGTCAAATTGTGAATCATATATGTATTGAAGACCCCTATATTGTGTTTCATGCATCGTCGCATCGTACGATACGGATATGAATCACACACTTTATTGGACAATCAAGCTTATAACGAATCACACAATTTATTGGACAATCAAGCATATTAGCTTGGCTACATATAAAAGTAGTTAAGAAAGTATTATTATAGACTAAACAAGTGGAAATTTATGTATCTGCTTATGGAAAGTGACGTGAGTAAAATAGAGGGACATTCCGAAGAATATATAAAACTCTAAAAAGTGATTAAAGACTCATCAAACGATATAGAATATGTTTGTGCTAAATATCCTCTTCAATTAAATGATATAGAATATGTTTGGGCTGTAAACGAACCGGGCTCCGCGATCCCGGCCGACTCGACTAAGAACGACTCGAGCTCGTTAACAATCCGAGCTCGAACAAGATTTTTAGCCTATTTAGTTAAATGAACCGAACTTAAACAATGTGTTATTCGACTCGTGCCCGACTCGTTTAGGCCCGACTTTAGCCCGGCTCGTTTAAGCCCGACTTGTTTAATAATTATTTAATTAAAATCTTATTTTATTTATATAAAATATATAATACAAAATATTTATTTTATTTTTATATATTTTTTTTCCAAAGAAGGTGAAAAATGAAAATAAAAATGAATAAATAAACGGGGTGGGCTTAGGCTCGAGCTCGACTCGGCTCGCTCAAGCCCGGCTCGAACTCGAGTCCGGCTCGTTTATAGATGAGCCGAGTTCGTACACAAGATTTCAAGTTCGTTTAAAACCCGGCCCAGTTATTTAACTTTTAGACGAGTTCGAGCTCGGCAAGCCAAGTCCGGCTCGGCTCGTTTACAACCCTAATTGAAATGATAGAAAGCCTAATTTTTGTTTGTACTTTTTTGAATCTACATCACTTTTTCAAATCGGTTGTTAACTTTAACAAATATCGTGTATTGTATCGTATCGTAAGTATTGTAACTGAATCGTATGATACGGTGTCATTTTCGATTCACCCTGTGATATATATCGAATTATCTCCGTATCATATCGATACGTATCGTACGATTCGGACAATTACGATGATGTCTGACAATCTTCTTTAATATACAGGTGTTGTTTCTGATGTACCATTACTTTGCTGCATTTGAAATCTATAATGCTATTCGAATATTTATTGCTTCATATGTGTGGATGACTGGATTTGGGAATTTTTCATATTATTACATCCGCAAAGATTTCAGCCTTGCAAGGTTTGCTCAGGTATATGGTCTCCTTTGGTCTTAAAGATTTTATTCCAAGTTTTCTCCTTTTATGCTTCTGATTGTATGACTTATGTTTGGCAGATGATGTGGAGGCTTAACTTTCTGGTGTTTTTTTGCTGCCTTATACTTAACAACAGTTACACGCTATACTACATATGCCCCATGCACACTCTTTTCACCCTCATGGTTTATGGGGCACTTGGTATTTTTAATAAATACAATGAAAAGGGAACTGTCATTGCTGTAAAATTCATAGCCTGCTTTTTGGTGGTTATTTTAATATGGGAAGTACCTGGAGTGTTTGATCTGGTTTGGAGCCCATTCACTTTCCTTCTTGGTTAGTAAATTGTAATACCACTAATTTCTCTGTGGTTATCACCAATCATGGTTGATTAAAAGACATAATTATATTGCAGGATACACTGATCCTTCAAAACCAACACTTCCCATATTGCATGAGTGGCATTTTCGTTCAGGCCTTGATCGCTACGTATGGATAGTTGGAATGCTATATGCTTATTATCATCCAACAGTAAGTTCTGATGGAGCCCTGTTAACTTTTAGTTCTGAGGCTGCCGATCAATATCCATGTGTGTGTATATGTATTTTAACAAACTTGTGAGCCTTAGTAGTTGGTTCTTTCTTTTCAATTCTTTGCAACTAAAATGTTACATTAAGCTATTTATTTATTTTTTTTGTGTTGTAGGTTGAAAAGTGGATGGAGAAGCTGGAGGAAACAGAAGCAAAAACGTAGGATATCAATCAAAACAATTGTTGTGATAATTTCCTTAACGGTATAATATTGACCTTTTCTTTGACAAATATGTTTTTTTTCCAATATCTCTATATTTGATGTAAAATAGTGTATGATTTTCAGATGGGATATTTGTGGTTCGAGTATATCTACAAGCTTCCCAAGGTCACATACAATAAGTACCATCCGTATACCTCATGGATTCCTATAACGTATGTAGATCTTTTCCCATTTTACTTACTAAAAATAATTCATACACTTTCCTCTCTCTGGCTTGCGAGTAGTATTAACATATTCAATAGTTGTTAATGTATTGTCATTTTCTGATTGAGCAGTGTCTACATAATCTTGAGAAACTTCACACAACATCTCCGTGGCTACACCTTGACCCTTTTTGCGTAAGTGACCTCGTTTTGACTTCTTATTGTCCCCACTAAATTCTGTCCACTTGTGAGCATCCAACTACATATTTCAGCTCCATTTGACAAATTGTGGAAGTTTTGCATGTGAATGGTCTCGTTTTAACTGCGTATATTCTTTTTGATCATTAGATGGCTTGGAAAGATTACTCTGGAGACCTACATCTCACAATTTCACATATGGTTAAGGTATGTAGAATGATCTGTCTTATATATATATATATATATATATATATATATATATATATATATATATATTATTGTCATTTCCAAACTTACTTAAATCACAGGATTACCTAGCGTTTTAGCAAATATTTAAATCCCAGGGAAGACAAGGTTAAGAACTATTTCATCCGTTTCAAAATTACATTTACATTTCTAAAACGACGACTTTTAAGGAAAATTTTACCTTTTCAAACCTATTTGCTAGAAATGTAGTGATGATATGGTAGTACTTAATATACGTAGTATGTAAGTTATGGCATGTTAAGAACTTCATACGAGTCTTTGTCTTAAAATAGAAAATTATATCTCTAAGTTTGAAACGGACCAAAAAGAAAAATTCGTCTCTAATTTTGGAACGGAGAGGGAGTAACAGTTTTTAGTATTCCATGAAATTATTTTACTTTTTGATAGGGATACACCCTTTAGATAGAAATATTGATCGAGTGAGGGCCTCCTTCACCCTTGGCTTGTGTTTGAGGATGGAAGTCTATTTAATTGTAAAAATCTTGCCAATTATCGTTTCCCATTATGAAAGCTTTGATAGTCATGAAGCTTTCTTTTAAGTATCTCCGGAGTCAGATTGATGGGGTTGTCGTCTTGTTAGTTGTGCAACACAGAGTGGGCATTATGTGTACTATATGTTGATTTGTAACTAAGCTCTTATGTAAACAGATCCAGTGTGCCAGATGGTCAACCTAAAATGCTACTTTCTCTGATTCCGGACTACCCTATGTTGAACTTCATGCTCACCACTTCCATATATGTTGCTGTGAGTATCTATGATGTGCTCATCAGTAAGTCATAAAAATGTAAATCAATTCATTCTTTCAAAAATTCTTGCAGGTATCGTACAGGCTCTTTGAACTGACAAATACGTTGAAAGTGGCATTTGTACCAAGTAAAGATGACAAGCGCCTGGCCTACAACATAATTGCAGCAGTAGTAATATTGAGTGTTCTGTACACTCTTTCTTTTGTGTTTCTAAAGCTACCACAGATGCTGGTAAGTGTTCTTCCTAGATAGATTGTCCTATTCTTCATATCTTTCTTAGTCATACCTTCTCGCCCATTTATCTTGGGGGTTGCAGTTATCGGCCAGAAATATAGACGTTATAAGGCATGCTAAAATGCATTTACATGTAATGATAATCACATATCACATGCAGCAGAACCATACCATAAATCCGCAAATAAACATCTTAACTTCAAATATGCAGGTATGAGACTTTGAAAATGTATAGCTTAGAAGGCCACGAGTTTGTACATCAGCTTGCATACGAAGCATAAAAGTGAAATTCATTTTCTTATCAAAAAGACTTGCGTTACATGAAGATGGGTTTTTGAGGACATAGTGTATACAGAAAAGATCTAGTAAGATCTTACCTTTATTTGGGAGTTTGTATTTGTCATCTCTCCTTGTAATTTTTATGCTGTCACAGAGGTGTAAATGAATCGGGTCGAATTAAATGTTGAGTTGCTTAGTTCATATAATTTATCGAATATGAAATAAGATTTAATTGATACTCATTTAATTACTGAGTCGGACACGATTTCGAATCGAACCGACTAATTTGAACTTTTCAAGCGAATATGATCAAATAGAAAATTGCAATTTGAAGAGGCTCGAATAATATATTAAATTTTAAATTTTATTCATATTTGAATCGTTTATATTTAAATCTAGCTCGAATCGAGTTACATGATTCAACCTTTAACCGAGTTTATAGTGATTGTGGAGAATGTTGCATCTTATATTAACTGGTTCGGGGTAGCTGAATAAGATCCATCTCTGCCCGGCTTTAGATACTTTCAAAAAAAAAATTGCTAGTTGATACAATTTTTTTCTAATTAGTTTTTAATTGTTTATTGCAAAGCATGAAATCAAAAGCCGAAAGCAGGCTAAGCAAAATTATATGTAAATGATTGTGCAACAAAAGTGATCCAGATTATTCTAAAATCTATGGCGCCTGTCTACGAGCATGCATTGTCCAATCCGCATAGACGATTTGACTTTGCCAAATCGACAGTACGATCGTCCAATGGAAATAATATATAATTAAAAAATGATTTAACCCTATATATATATATATATACACACACACGGGCTTTACCTCTACAGAAATACAAGAAATTGCATACAATGAGTTATTTACTTTAAATTGCAGAACATGACTTGGAAAAAGGAAATTGTTATTTACACAATCAAAATTCTTAGTTTCACAATCTCTCTCCGGGATCAGAAAATATGTGAAATTAACAATTTTACTTGCAAAATAACAATACCCTGAGAAAATTACAGAAAATAAATATGAACAATGCCGGTGGCAATTTAATTGTCAATAGAAAAATAAGGTGTCGGTTAACAAAACCCTGCTATTAAATAACTATGTAAATGAAAACTCAAACAGCTGACTAGCTTACACCACTTTCCTAGTTCTGGTTCTGGAATTAAATCTATTTCCTCAGTCAAATGATTATAACATTTAAAGAAAAAGTCACGCTACACCCCAGAAAAAAAAAACCCCCTTAATGATTTAGCATAAGCAAAAATTAACAACAACTGGAAGGAATTTTTTCAACTTCTTGTTACACTCTTGGATGTAAATCTTGTAACTACCGCAGGCCCGTACAGAAGTATCAACTACATGGTCTCATGTGGGATCCTTCAGAATATATGCACCATGTCATAAGCAAATCTTTTCACACGTCAAGGAAAGTTGGGAGTTGCAAAATTATAGTTTATGTTCCAGAATATCAAATATACAATTAAGATGACAAATTTTATATAATCTGAATATTTCAATATATATACACCCTCCATCCAAATTTGGATGTTATAGTGGGATGGAGTACACACACACACACATATATATATATATATGAGTAAAAGACATCGACCCAAGATAGGTCACTAACTATACAACATCATTTGATTGTAACTTAATAATCTAACCGTACCAATGTAATGAGCATGTAAAAAATATGAGATTATGTAAAATTTCCTTTGATTTGAGGTTATGCATCAACAATTTTATAACAACAGAAGTTACAAAATCTGATATACAAATTATTTATACTATTATAAAAATAATATTCCAATGCCTCAAATTAAACAAAATTTTATATAATCTCATATTTTTGCATGTTCATTACATTCGTCTGGTTAGATTATTAAGTTGACGATCAAATGATGTTGTATTAGAAGTTACCTAAGATAACTTATCTTAGGTTTATCTAAGATGTCTTTTACTCTATATATACGTGTGTATATATATATATATATATATATATATATACGGTCCGGATCTTAAATCCATCCCTTATCTAATATACCTTGCATACCCTCCTTTAGCGACGGATTGGATGACGATTCGATCCATCCGTAGCTAAACTATATATATATATATATATATATATATATATATATATATATATATATATATATTGACGTAAATTTAGCACAAGTCTTCTTTCTACGTGTTATGCATCATTTTTTCCCTTTTGTCTACATATAGACTTCAAAACGGAAACGTATAAAACGAAAATAGGATACGTCCAGAACAGCACGAATGACTGCAAAAAAAATGAAGACAAATGTCAGTGAGATGACATTTGAATGGAAAATGAGACTATTATTGTGTCAATGCCATTGCAAAATATCTTCATCAAATTGTAAGTAAATCTGGCATGAAATAGCCATAATTGTTGACATTTTAACCTATATAATTTGTGGAAACTGCAGAGAGGTAAAAGCACAAAAAGGGTATTGGTGACTTATCAAAGAATATATACCTACTACATACGAGAATCAACTTTCATCAAAACACTAAATTTAGGAATTGACACTAAATTCTAGCTTACTTTTAAAATCTATGCCAGGTTTTAATAGACACGGACATGAACCCCTTGAGCAATTGAAGATTATAAATTCTGATGGATAGGGCTAGTCACTTGCAAAACTCGGGCAAAAAGGAATGTAGATTAAGAGTGGCGCTCAGCTCTTTCAAAACAGTATGAGAAATATCCCAGTGTCTTTTTTCAAGGCAAATGATGAAAAGATCGTGAATGCAATTAAAGATATATTGCTCTTTCAAAACATGGTAGTACAAGGAACACCCTGGAGGAAGATAAGATTGTGCATTTATTCGCTCTATGTAAAAAAAAGGTCTTCTTTTGGTTAAGTTGATTACAGCAGAATTGTTTACTCATCAAACTCAATAATCTATGCACTGAACTAGAGCGAACTCTGTAAGAGATTTTAGCTATGCACTGAACTTGAGCAAACTCTGTAACAGATTTTAGCAAAACACAAACTTTAAGAATTAATAACTGGAAGTTTATAGAAGTGTACCATAAGCCCGCCTAGAAAGCCGTCGAGTATAATTCTGTTCCAGCTATCAAAGAATGAATGGATGGAAAACCCTGCCTTGGCTGTCAGCCCTAGTGACGTAATTGCCATGACAAGGAAATAAAAGACAAATCCCATTAAGCCAGTAAATCCTAGAACTCCTGCAATGACTCCTCCGATGATAGACATAAATGTCCGGCTGCATGAATCAATAAGCCATAAGTTCTGGCATCACCAAACAACTTCAAGATTTCAAAACAAGATTACAATCAAAATAAGAAAAGGAAGAACGGATTATGTTCAATAAAACGTGTTGCATGTATTCCTATAGAATTTAGCAACTCTACAATCTGTTTGCTCCCAGTAACTTGAAGTTTTTCTTACACGCCCTTGTTGTAACACCCCAGTCCACATCGGAACACGTGGATAAGATCCCATTCTACTACCAGTATTCAGTCATGACCTATTTTGGGGGTCATTGGTGACTAGATGACCGAAGAAGATAATATTGGGACGATGTATTTGGCCTTGGTACGTTATGATTAAATTTGAGCTTGGGATTTGACAAGGGTTGTTACACTTTTCCCAATTTAGTTCTTCTGTGTAAGACCAAAGAGTTGTAGCAGGATGACAGTAAGTAAACCTTCTATTTGTCACCTTATAGACTTATAGTTCTGAAGTACGAAAATATTTAAGAACTAGCAAATTTCATGTACACTGGATTCGGATGGCTCAAATTTGATCTGAATTCTGAAGTTAAGATGAGCTTTTCAGTTCATTCCCCTTATGTGGTCGGCTTTCTTACCAGTCTGCCTCCTTTCTCTTGATGGAATATATCAATACCCAAGCTCCAGCTTTGCTTGGCAGCTGTTGGGTCTCCCCATCTTTCCTAAACTTCCCCCGGAGGACACATAGTATATCAATAATAACATTCTTTATTCCATTCTCTTCAAGCCTTCAAGGTGAACCCACCAATCTTTTGAAGACCTCTCAACATGTGCAGAATATCAAACGCAATACCCAAGATAGATGTAGGACATATAGCTAATCTACAATCCACAACCAAAATCTAAAACATCTCCATTGATGCTGACTGGAAAGTAGTAAATCAACATATAGCACTCTGTATTTTATTTGAGAACATGCTATTCTCAATGAACAAAAGCATACATGCAAGTAAACAAATGAAGAAACTAAGTCGTGTATTTAATAATGCCAACCAGTAAAATTCTTTGTTCAACGTCATAGAGAATGCTGATACATCAGCTGGGAGAGAAGTCTTACTACATTGAGCTACATAATAATGTTTATAGAACTTATAGAAGCCAATAATAGACACTGTTACAATCAATTTTTAAGTTTTTTTTTTAGTCGTAGCAGAGTACACTGTGATAGTGGAGCTTTATCCACCGTCGGCTATGTATACTAGTCCAAGGCCATAGTTGCTCCGATACCCCCTTTAAACAACAAAAAGAGGAATGCGTTGACATTACATCTCTTACCCGACTCCTCCAACTCCTTATTACTTGCATACATATACACACATACAGACACTGATGCAGTCTATAAAAACTAGAATCGAGGAAAGATAAATTTAAGAAAACTAGTAAGTACAGAAATTTTGTTCATTCAATATGGAGCAGACATGGGATATTGAATACTCAAATTATATGCCCGGTAGAGGTAGTATTACCTTTGTCCGAAAGAAAAGAGTACCATTTCCTTTGTAATTTATAAAGAAAATGATACCTTTTTCTCCTGGACAGAGGGTATTATAGTTATCTAGAAGTTCGTTTACTGCTTAGTCAATTTTAAATAAGTTTATATTTAGATATTGAAGGTAGATTGATAGAAGTGTGTTTTGTGCTCTTATATCATATTCTGGTTTTTGTATGTCCAAAAAAAAAAGTCCAAGTCTTTTAGTGAACTTGGTCCCTAAGGCTTAGGTTCTTAACATATAATAATGTACTAGTTGTATTTTCAGGAGTAATGACTAAAGAAAGTATTCTATATCTTGTACTTAAGTATACATTCATACCATTTAAGAATTAAGATCCATTTATACACTACTTGCACACAAAAGAAACTTTTCCTTCTAAAGTATCTCTTCACCTGAAAGAGAAAGAAAGAAAGTTCCATGTTCTTGCAACATATTTGAAACCTATTTAGGGGGGAATGTCTGGTTGTATTCAGAATTCACCAAAGCTTCTTAAAGTTATTGGGTGATAAATTCTTCATATTAGTAAAGCATTATTGATTGTCACAGTATCTTCAACAAGTAAACTTATAACTGATTGGCTTACAAAACTACTATTAATGAGAGATTTGATATTGCAAAGAATATGCACCAACCGATATTTCTTTGCACAAAAATTATGTTGAACTCTATTGATGTAAATGGGATTGCTAAGGAAAGTGGAACTGTAAATGGGACTGCTGTGCAAAACAGATCTCCTTAAACAAAAATAATTCACTTCAAACTGATGCCATACCATCGCTTTAGTGATGGCTCCAATTCCTTTTGCAGATCCTAATTCAAGATATGTTTGTAATAAAGGGAGCATTTAATATCATGCATCACCAGACCCTGTTTTACAGAAGGTTCTGTAAAGGAGGTATAAATACAAAGGTCATTCTACTTTTACATATTTGACTGATGAATCCATCATACCTTTGTACTCGCAAAAAGTGTGAAACATTGTTGCAGTAAACATTTTTGAATATATTTGCGAGTCTATGGATGAAGCAGTATATTCTCGTTAACAGTTTGAAGAGTAAATTTGGTCATAATTATTCTACATTGAAGTATTTGTGTCCTAGAGTTAGTCAGTTTAAATATAACAAGAGGTTCAGGACAAAATATATATCTATCACTTCAAGAATTTGACTAAACAAGACTTGGTAAATTTAACAGAGAAATAAAGCCAGTATGCTTGTCCGTCATAATTACGCACACAATTTAAGACTGTAATTTCCCAAACGTGGGTAGACGTATTTCCAACAAGTCAAGTGATATAAATTTATCTGTTTAGAGTGCATGACCATTATCCCTTTTGTTTCTCCATTTCTAGTCTTTATTTTTTTTTTAAAGATAACTATTTCTAATTTTTTTTATATCCATAAAGTATAAATAAATTACACACTGCATGCAAGTAAGGTGGTGAGAGGCAAACCTGTAATAGATTACTTTCATGTTGCTTTGCATATTCTCAACATTAAATGTTGGCAAATCATTAATGTCACTTGATTTCTTTTCAGATGCATCTGAATCATCATGCCCAACCATAGCTTATGTTTCTTGTGCGTATATGTAACTTCTGAAAATGAGAAGAGAACAATAAACACAATGAATCAAACATGAAGCAGGCACGATTGCATTATTGTTAATTCCACACAATTCAAAATGAAACAATTAAAAGCTGGACTATGCAGCAAGAACCAAAAGATCATACTGAACCCCAAGAAAGTAAACAAGAGAGAACTCCAAGTTGACAACTGTCACAACTGAAGAAAGTGAAACTTCCACAGGTGACTAGATGCAAAAGGGGCTGAAATTTGAGCTGTTCAATGATCAATTCATTCCACAAGGCTTGTTATAACCTAAAGTTTTGCTAGAAATCACAGAAAATCCATAAACATACATATATTGACATAAGCCCTACTGTCAACCTCAAAAAAAAAGTCGTGGATGCTAATTGCTAAGTCACTAATAATCCAAGTTCAGGAGAGAACTAAACACACATATATAAACAAATATAAAAGTTCAGGAGAGAACTAAAAATGTATAATTGCCACCGAATTGGGCATTCAAAAGGATCTAATAAGTGAAAACATGCTCCAACAGAAACAAGCATCAATCTTCTCTTATGAAATAACGCATACAACTATGAAACACTAAAATTGACATTACTGAGATTTTACGAATCAAATTTAACAGATATGTCGTGTGTCTATATAGATCTAAGAGTTGAAGATCGCCATCCACAAGAGATACACATCTGCGTTTAGACATTAATATAACAGATCTAAGAGGCAAACAGATATCTAATAATAGTTCGTTTTAAGTGTGGTGTTCGTGATTACCTTCAAATTTGCCGGAGATAGAAAAATTCGAGGGGAGAGAAGCTCTTTTGCTACAGTCCGCTCAGACTTTTTGTGAATCACGCTCCTAATTTTGTTATATTTGCTCAATACGACTTTGTATTTTTTTTTATTATTATTCGCAGGAGAATTTAATAAATAATCCTGGACTAAAAGATCTTCTATTTGGGCCAAGGTCCAGAGCTCAGAAATGTAGCCCATTAATTAGGTGGGCTCAAGTCAATATAAATAGTAAATAAATATTTTCCATCAGCAACATTATTCGAAAAAAATCTGATTAATTTAAACATATCCAAGTCTCATGACTAGAAACGATTAAACATATTAGTCAAAACATTTGACTTTTCACCCATTCTAATATAAATCCAATAGAAACGATTAGTCAATCAAATTATAGATAGTAAACGAATCGGTTTGAAAATAAAATAATTGCTAATTGTAGAATATTAATTGCACCAATCATTCTTTCATGATTAAGGGTGTAATACTTTTTGTAATAGCGGCTATATTAACAGTTGGAACATGGTTGAAAGAAAAAAAAATCTATTTTATAGTGTTTCTTCCTATATCTATGAATTCCATTGAACCCATAAAATAATACATTGGAAGAATCCGTTGGATATGAGAGAGAGAGGTAGATACGTCTTAATCAACCACGAAAGATATTCATTTAAATATGGGTCCTTAACACTAATATACAACAATTAGAAATTATTTACAAAAATAAAACACAAACAACATAATTACAAAAATAACGCAATAATATTACGTTGCTAAAATTACGGATCTTTATCTCTCCCTACACGTTTATCTCTCCCTAAATTCAAGCAACTGAACAAAACATAAAAGATCGATAGCAACTCTGAGATCGGAGAAGAACAAATCGGAGAAACTTACTACAACTGCAATATCTATAACCAGAAAGTGATGAACTGCAAATCGGAGAAGAACATAAAAGATCGACATCAACTTCAAGATCTATAACCAGAAACTTACTGCAACTGCACTGATTGTTGATCGTACTGCACTGATTGTTGATCCATTACAAATTTGTATACTGAGGTATTTGAGTTTTCAATTTATATGCATAGTGTTACCGTGTATACTACGATTAAATCTATTAGTTACCTTTCTCAAATTTTTCGCTCTTTAAATGGTCACAAAGTCAAAATAATTATGAATGTTTTGAATGCAAAATGCATTTTAAAATGTTTTACACTCTGGTTACTAAATACATATAAATTGGTTACTGTTTATTATTGATTTCGATTTCTTGTGATAATGTTTATATCTTGCTTTATAATTTTAAAGTTTATTTCTAATCGATATTTTTATATTAATGATTACTTATTGAATACATTGGTTACCTTTCTGCAACTGTTGGTTACTATCTAATCTGAATTTGGTTAGTATATAATGCTGACTTGGTTACTGTGTAAAATTGCAATGGTTACTGCATAATATTATCCCTAGTTCATGGTCTGGTTACTAGTATTATGTAGTTTGGTTACTGTCTGACATTGAGTTGGTTACTTTACAGACCATAAGCTAACAGTAACCAAAAATATACTAAAAGGTTGCTTCATCTGATATATTGGTTACTGTCTAATACTGTTGGTTACTGTCTAATCTGAATTTGGTTAGTATATAATGCTGACTTGGTTATCGTGTGTAAAATTGCAATGGTTATTGTGATAATATTATCCCCGATTCATGTTCGTTACTAACATTATGTAGTTTCGTTATCGTCTACATCGAGTTGGTTACTTTATTGAGATTATAAGTTTAACAAAATAACCAAAAACATACTAAAAAGTTGTTTCATCCGATATATGGTTACTATCTAATACCGTTAGTTACCGCTCTTAATGAATTTGGTTAGTATATAATGTTGACTTAGTTACTTTTTATCAGATAAAATTGCAATGGTTCTATGCATAATATTATCCCCGTTCATGTTCAGTTACTAACATTATGTAGTTTGTTTGGTTTATGTCGACATTCGAGTTGGTTACTTTAGGACCGATTATAAGCTAACAAAGAACAAAAACATACTAAAAAAGGTTGTTTCATCCGATATATAAGGTTATCGCCTAATATGTATTTAGATAATCGTAAGATGTTTATTTTAGTTCTTGATAATGTTATTGTGTTTTATAATTGTTTCTTATATATTGGTGGATACTTATTGACTTCATTGGTTACCTTCATACAACTGTTAATCTGATTATATATATATTGATTACTGTATACTATTTAATTTGTTACTTTATAATGTTTATTTGGTAATGTACACTTGTACTGATGTTTTTTATAGTTATGGAAAGATTTGATCCAGTGGCAATTTGGTAATTTTTGTCAAGTTTGGAGTGTCAGATTTTGGCGTTTTCGGAGCCTAATTTCATTGGAAACGGGCCAACGATCAAAAGTCACCAGCTTTGCTCGTGATGTACATGGTTTTTTTTGTCAAATTCTATCATTTAGGCCTTCAAAATGGCATGTAAAAATGTTGTTTATGTTTTGGTTACTAAGATTATGCGGTTTAGTTCATCGCTCTCTAATATTGATTTGGTTACTTTATAATGTTTATTCAGGTTGTTATACTATGGAGATGATTCCATTGTGCTTTATTTCAACGGAACATATACATAAAAAAGAGTAAAAATACAGAATATATAATTGTTTATCGTTAAGTAACCATTAACCACATGTTTGGTAACATTTTTGATGGTGTACAAGAACTAAAATTGTTATTGATTAATATTTTGATTTTTGATTCCATCATGAGTTGTCAATATAAAGTAAACATATACATTGAACAATTGGTGACTGTTTTGAAATATTTTTATATAAATTTGGTTACCCATCTAAAATAAAATGGTTACCTCTATATTCATATTTAGTTATCAACTGAACCATTTTCAAATAACTTTTATAACTATGTAATTTAAAAGTATCCATCAGCTAGATAAATGAGAACCCTCACATGTACATTAAACACTTGATAACTGTTCTAATATAAGTTTTTAATTATTTGATTACTAACAAAAACTAAAATGGTTACCCTTATATGCATGTTTGGATACCAACTGCACCTCTCAAACTATTTTTATTTTAATATGAGATCTATAAGTAACCATATATATAAATGAAAACTCTCACATGTACATTTAACAATTGATGTTTGTCTTGATACAGTTTTTATAACTATCTCGGTTATTAATATAAAGTAACCATAATGTAATATAATAAAACAAGAACTACACATAATTATATGATAAGAACTGAGCAGTGTTTTAATGGTAACCAAAACATAAATATCATTTAATGAAACCCAATTTAGGCAATCCATGTATACTAAACAATTACATATTAACCGTAATAAAATAATAAAGAACTAAAATCCCACATCGAGGGCACAATAATAATAGAAGCTAAACCATAAGGTAACAAAGAATCAAAACATAATAAAGAAGTAACCAAATAGTTATATGAAAAGTAACCGTAACATGTTTTAATGGTAACCAAAATGTAAACAAATGTATATCCAACCCTGGGATTTAGGCAACCCATGTATACTCTCACATGTACATTTAACACTTGATATATGTCCCGATACAAGCTTTCAGAATTATATCGGTTACTACCAAAAAATAAAATGGTTACCCTTCTATGCATGTTTGGTTACCAACTGTACCTTTCAAATAATGTATCAGACACAACTTAATACGAACCAACAAACAACGTCAAATAATTGATTATATAATCAAATATGTAATTCCATTTACATAAGCTCCAATAAACATTATATACTCACTAACCATAACAAATGGTTATGGATATCCAACAAAAATCAAAGTACGAAACAAAATTCAGAAGGACAAGACAACGACAATCAAACTAATCAAAATCTGGTACAAATCTTCCTGAAACTTGAGCTTTTTGGCTGCTGCTACTTTCTTCTTCATGGCTGCTATCATTCTCTAGAAAAAACTTCTAGATTATGAACCTGTGGGAAGAAGATAAATACCTTGGGATTAGTGAATAGAGAGCCCATGTAGGATGTGTTTGTGGAAATAGAAGTAAAACTAAAAGAGCATAAACCTTGTAGAAGATATTTGAAGGAATTTACAAAAATAATACATTAATGTATACTAAGCAAATACATGGTTTAACCATACTAAAAAGTAACCGAACAATTATATGATAGTAACCAAACCATATTTTAACGGTAACCAACACAAAAAAAAATATGTAGACTAAACCCAGTTTAGTCAACTAATGTATACTAAACAAAAACAAATACAAGGTAATCAAAATAACATAAAAAAGTAATCAAAATCCCAAATTGAGGGAACAAGAATGGTATCCAAATCATAAGTTAACAGTAACAAAAAAAATACTAAAAGAAGTAACCAAACAGTTATATGTTAGTAACCAAAACTTATTTTAATGGTAACCAAAACATAAACAAACTTCCCTTCCTCTCCATAACAAACTTCTTCAAGTCCTTAACAATAATAAACACCAGAATCCATTCATTGTATGGATTGAACGATAAATAGTTCACCTGAACCGGATGAGAAATTCTATTAATAACAAATAAAAAGGATTTTCAATACATGGAGATAGAACAGACAGACATGACTAATAACATGTCATATTTATCTTACAAATCCTACAATATTGAAATTAAAAGAGGTTTCTAGAAAACATTATATTCATAGAAAAACTTCTGGAGTTATGAGGTGAAGAGCTTTGCATACTATTGCGTGCATGAATATATGAACGTAAGGCCAATAACTTCCCAAATTTCAATCAGAAAACATCTTTTTTTTATAAAACCCTCAGATTTGTAAGAACATCATTACGTGCAGTTTGCAGTTTAATATAAGCAACCTATAAAAGGTAAATTCACCAATAATTCACATTGCCAATCTAAATAACAGTTTGCTAAAATACAAATGCAACTCCAGAATAAACACCAGAATCGATCAATGGAGAAAAAGAAACCAGCTGAACCACTGTGCAACAACGATAACGAATAACAACGACAATGACGAACAACTAAACGAAGATGGCGAACAACTAAATGAAGATGATAACGAGTAATGATCACGAAAACGAAGAATAAATCACCGGCAACGATCAATAGAGATGAAGAACGCACGAACAAAAGAGAAAAACAAGGGTTTCAGTACGTAGAACAAGGGTTTGTAACTGAAGAGTTCCAATCAAATGATATATGGCAGTTATCACGCGATTTTAAGATGGACATTAATTTGCCATGTGAGTCCATTAATATTAATCCCTTAAATTAAGGACTCCTAATTGTATTAGTATTGTAAATAAATATGATGAAATATCATATTTTTGTAATTATTTTATGGATATATGATTATTGTAATTATTTTTAAAAATGTACTATAATATGTAATTAATCCTTTAAATATTTGTATTTGTCAAGTAGCCGAAAATATCACTAATTTACTCTTTGAACCAAGTAATATGGGACATGTGAAATCTTGTATAAATCAGTAAATCCAATTCAATTGTTTACTTAATTTTCAAGTTCAAACCCATTACGAGTCAAACCCAATATGATGAACCCAATGAAAATTTTCTTTTTTGGTTCACAGAAAAATACTACAAACATGATTTCAGTACTTAGTCCACAAAATGAGATGTAAAGAGGCTGCAAACTCTCGCCCAACTGCTGGAACAAGAAATATACCATACTTTCTCTTATCCAATTGGACCAATTCTATCATGGATTTCATGCAACCAACCTACTAAAGTAGCTCAGGGAGACCTTTTTACTACTTAGTATGGTTAACTTTAAAACATGACAAAAATATTATTAGTCGCAAAAACAATCTTCCCGAAACTGTATTAATTCATCTCTAAGAAAACACAAAGGGAAAATAATTACCTACCTACTTTCTCAGTTTTCAGTTTCCTTCTTCCGGTGCTACTTACATTCAGTTTCTTATAATTTCTATTTTCTCTATCATTGGATTCATCCTCATCTACATAAATGATGCTCTCTTCACGACCATCATCCAAACTAGCCACACCAATCTCATTCTCAGCATCCTCGCCTTCACCTTCATCTTCATAGTCATCATCATAATCCAAGTCATCTTCTTCATCATCATCTGTACCTGCTCGCATAGTATGGAACTCGGGGGGAGGAGGACAATCCTCTGTGATCACCTCGTCCCTCTTGATCACGAGATGACGAATGACTCTCTCATCTTTGTCTAACATGCTCTTAAACTCGTTAATATATTTTGCTTCCAACTCAAAGTTCATTAAGATGTAGTGAGCATTCTTCGCTTTCTGTATCTTGTATGCCAGTCTCCGGAGACCCCAATCACTGAATCTCCATACCTTGCCTTTCTTCTCCTTCAAAAACTCTGCAAGAAATTGTTTCATTGTTATAATAAATGAAGTTTTAACAATTTTTAACTGCAGTCTTCCTCACTAAAGGGCATATCAAATAAACAGATAAATGATGCTGGGTAATGCAAATAAGAGCACATTAAATACTTCACCAAAATAGATACTAGCAAATCCTCAGACAATCATGATTTCAAACCAAGTACTATCCACCCTATATTATAACTGAAGTCAAAAGACTAGGAAGTTTTGTTCTTCCTTCTTTTCATTGATGACCTGATTAATGAACTTTTATCAACCAAAAATGTAAACATAACAGCAATGAAAGGCCTACAACTTAAACTTATCAAAAATAAAGAAAAGTCACCTTGAACTTTAAGATTAACTTTCTCAACCTCTTCCACATGGTTCTCATGAATCAGGTAGACAACTTCGTAGTGGCGCACTGCAGAACAACATCAAAAATATATAATAACAAAAAAGAAACTATTCAGTAGATTCAAATCAGTAAATGTAAAGTAACACCAAGTTTATAGTTTTCTTCATTGCGGGTATTTCCTTGTATAACACAATAAAATTTTCTTTTATTGGTTAAGGAACGACACAATCTCACAAATAAAAAGGAAACAAGTAAGTTTTTTTTTTTGTCATAGTTCGAATTGTACAGCTGTGTGATGAAGTGTTAAGTTTAAAAAGTACACTGTATCGGGTCTTCTTCTGAGAAATCAACAATACAGAAAGCAGATATACTTCTTGAATCTTCCTGAATCCTTATACAAAATTAGTTAGGAATGTGAAATAACGAGGAAACATGCTTACTTCGTTCTTCATCCAAATCACTTTCCAGCAGAAGATTCAGAGCTTCATAGAGTTCCTCTACAATCAACAATTAACTCAACCACTGTAACCTCCATATGATCAGGAGAAAAGAGAAATAGAGACTATCAGAATTTCGAAATTCAAAACAATAATAATCACTTACGCTCTTCAAAGATCTCGCAAACTCGTGTGAAGCCTATTCAGAAATTGGGGAGGGAGGGAGGGAGGAGGAGGGAGGAGGAGGGAGGAGGGGGGAGGTTAAAGAAAGAGTTAACGACTTATGTAATATACTCTGAACCTAAGAAACTGAACTTTTAAGCTTCAATTTCCAAGAAATGGATACAATTTTAATATATAATTCTAGTTCACAAAAAGATTCAACTTCATGAATAATAGAATTGAATATACCCAAACACATAAATCCACTAATCTATATAACTCCCTCTAGTTCACAAAAGAGTCCCATTTTAAATTTAGCAAAAAAAAAAGTCACATTTGCAAAAAATAAATAAATATTTGATCCACATAGTCCTCCTTTTGTTGATGATAGTATAAAATGACACAATATCCCTAAGATTTAACATCACAACTTCATGACCATACTGCCACTACTAAACTAAACACCCGTCATATTTATGATAAACATGGAGAAAAATATATCCTTTTAAAATTTTACAAATGGGGCTCTTTTTGTGGAATGGAGGGAGTACTACATAAAGGCAATAGGTTTTACAGAACTTCTCTACTACATCCAATAACACTTGAAAATTTGAGAAAAGATTATATAACACAAGACATAATTCATAAAGGGTGAATTGGTAACCACTTTCAAGCTTTATATTCTTATAAAAGTTAAACTGAAATACAGCATGCTGGGCGCACGTGCATAGAGCATTTCACGACTCTAGTTGGGATATATTGGACCCAAATGCATATACTGTATACGTATCTACGGACACACAAAAATTCACAAAGGGTCCAATTTCTAACAACTGTTTCCTGGAGTGTTCCTGTACATCTGCAAACGTGAATACCCAAATCATACAATCTTAGTATTCAATGCCTGCAGTTATCTGGTGCTTGAATTTTCCACCCTAAATACTCACAATCAAGAATTACATACTTTCTACATTACTTCCACTATATACGCTAAAATAATAAATAATTATATAACACACATCTACACATGTGCCCCCAATACTCAAAACTCTTCTTCACATAATTCAAATACACACTTAAGTACCCCCATCTTCAAACTTTAGGGGTTTTCAAGTGCTTTTGATGCTCTAAATAGTCATAGCTATGGAATAATAATATAACAGCATATCAAGACTAGTACACCCATATGAGTAAATGTATTATGTATGTAAACATCTAGCAACAAATAAGAACGAATTAGAAAAAGAGAGCTGACCTCTTTAAGCAGGACAGCTTCAGGAAAAATGCCAGTGGATTCATCTGGTTTGGATACAAAGCTATGGGTGTCCACTTTTTTACTATTACTACTGTTATTCTTCTTGGCGGCCGCAATTATTGATGAAGTTTTGAGCTTTTGAGAAGGAAATGGGAAAGGAGAAAAGGAATACCCATTTGCGAAAAACAAACAACTATTCGAATTTATGCTGGATAACCCACCACCTCTATACAGTTTTCCAGCGTCAGAAAATTGAAGATTAGTTGAAGAAGAAGAAGATGTCAGCACCACTGACTCCATTGAAGCTTAGATTATCAAAAGATAGAACAATACATTTTAACTTTATATACTTCGAATAGGCTTTAAGAAGGGGAGAAGGGTATGGATTGTAATTTAATGGATGATTGTGGATACACTTGCAAGACTAGGATGAAAAGAGAAACAAAAGCGGAAAAGAGAAGCAAATGGGGTTGAGGGTTTGATTCTTCTTGCAAGTTATCTCATCTAAACCCCTTGATATAGAGGTTAACGATTTATTACCCCCTAAACCCCTCACCGCATTAAGGCAGTAAAATGAGCTCCATTAAAAGTGAGCTACCGACACAAATTATTTTATAAATATTTTACAAATGGCTGTATGTCTATTGATCAACAAATTGATTCAATATAGTCTTTGGTCTCACATAAAAGTTGAGATAAAGTATGCCATGTCAGCCGATTTATAAAATGTTTATAGAATAGTTTGTCTCTAGCATTATTCTTAAAAGTTTGATTCCAACTCGATTTGAAATGATTTAAATATGAACAACTTATTAGAATTTTTTTAAATTATAATTTTGTATTGACACCCGTTTAAAAAGTTCAAATTATTGGGGCTCGATATCATGCCGACTCGGTAACAAGTCTCAATCAAACTTTATTTTATACTCGATAAATTTTATGCACAGGACATTCAAAAAAGATGTGATGTATCATTATAAAAATAAATTTAATTATTTATATTTATAGATATTCAAAAAAAATGTGATCTATTATTATAAAAAAATTTTAATTATGTATATTTATAGTTATTTAACAGGAAGAATGTTAGTAATATACATTGTAATGGATGGTTAAAAGAATTTATAAATTTTAAACTTGTATTTTTCTTCTTCTTTTCCCCCCTAATTGTTTCAAGTGTAAGAGGGTTTAAGGACACAATAGTCAAGTTTTACATGTTTTTAATGATGAAATATGGAATTTTTTGTACAATTATTTCCTATTAATTTATTTATTTTGATTCACCTTAAAAAGACAATATTTAAATCCAAAAAGAGGAATGTTGGGTTGAATGGTTGCATTCAAACACTTGGTATAAAATCACAGTAATATCTAGAAATCGACAGATAACACTCAAAAGAAATTGACAGATGATCTCAAGCCATCCCAATGTTTAGTGATCAAAGAAAACAAGAACTAGAGCAAAAATAAATTCTTCTATATTTAATTATGTTGTTATTATATTTAAACACAGAGTTCCAAAATTGTCCGCGAAGTTTAATAATTCAGAAAATTTGCCAATTAAATCGACATCTCTTTCTTATACACTGCCTATCATCTTGTCCATATAACCCACTGCTGAAAGTTGGGAACATTCATCACAACTGTCATCACATTAAAAAGAAACTGCCATTAATTACTGGCAATTCATTCTTAAAATGAGAATTACAGAGTACAATTTCCCAAAGAAATGTGGGTGGGAAGCTATACAAACTCTGTATAAAGCTGGATTAAGGGGCAAGTTCACACCAGTGTACAATTAAGTGGAGTTAAATTTTTCCTCGGGCTTTCAAATTCTAAGAGACAAACTTACCCTCATCAAGTTTTCTGAGCCCTCTTTTCAGGCTCTTAAAGGTTCATCTGCCGTAGTAAGCACAGGGGTGGAATATTGCTCACCATTGCTTCTTTCCTTTTTCTTTCTCTTGCCACCACTACTGCTGGCGCCACCACCTCCGGGATTGCCCCCATCACTTTTAAAGCTGGTTCCAGCACGTGTAGACGGGCTATCTGAATTACCGCCAGCAAAATTAGCAAAATTGTCAAACATGCCAGCTTGCATTGCATTCAGTAACCACTCTTCAAATTCTTCCTCTGTCATTGTCTCCTCCATATTAGAAGATGGTATTCCACCTCCCCTTTGTCCCGAGTTTCCCTTCTCACTGCTATGCTTTGACGTTACACTTGTGTTCACATGGAAGCTTGGCTTGTGAGTGTTGACCGGACATCTCATTCCCTGCAACCACAATCCAGCATAATGTACATGGAAGAAATGTATCTGTTTTTACTTGTCCAAAAAGAAGAAGAAACGCAAACATGTGTGTAGACTATTGTTTTCTCCAGTATAGTTTTTCTTCAATACTGAATCTAAACCATAACTAAAATATATTTAATGATATCAGAAAGTTGATCTATTTTTTCTTCAAAAAGAAAACATATAACGTAATTATCGCCAAAATACCAAATAATGATCTGGATAGTCTTTTTTTCAATTTATAAAAGTAATTACCAAGTTACCATTCCACACTATTATGGTCCATTTGATAGAGAGGACATGAATTTAAGGGAAAAAAGGAGATCAAAAGATAGATAACTGTACCATCTTTCTCTTTATAAGTATGTACAAAAGGTACAACTACTTTACTATAAAATGTTGTATGGCAAAAGCACCATCTAGGGGGATTATAGACATGACATACAGTAAAATCCTACGAAGGGGACAAAGTTAATACTACCGGAATTTTGTTTCAAGTACAAGAGAGGGGGGGTTTGCCACCATCTAGGGGTATTATAAACATGACATACAGTAAAATCCTACTGAAGGGGACAAAGTTAATACTACCGAATTTTGTTTCAAGTATAAGGGAGGGGAGGGGGGAGGGGGGGGGGGAAGGATAAACCATTGTCTAAAAATGAGGTACAATTAAAACTAGTAAAATTATAGTTTTCCAATGGTTATGGGGGATAACTGCACCCATAATATGGATGCTCACTCCTGGTAAATGATGATCACTAAGGAAGGGATGTTGAGTAGGAAGGAAGAAAAGAGCAGCTACTATTACTAGCTTACACCATTATGTTGTTATATATAGAATGAGAAGTACTGTCTTTTCAGGTCCCTCTCATTTATGGTAGGAAAGAAGAATGACGATGCTCCCTCCTCTTTTCCATTCTTAAAAATAGAAAAATATCCATCACTTCTGGTGCCCCCCCCCCCCCCCCTCCCCTGGTTTCCCATAATGGCACTTTTCTTATATGTGATGAAGCACTGAAAAATATATGTAGTAGGAAGAAATGAGAATAGCTCCTCAAACATATCAATTTGGCAGTGAAACATGGATACATGAAATTATCAAGTTGATTATGTAATCACAGCATGTCACCAAATAACAATAAAAGAAAGCGGAATAGAGACTCAATTCCCTGAAGGCGAACTTATAACAAGGGTAAAGCGAAAGACAAAAGATGCATTAAGTTCCACTAGAAAACATAATGAGAAATTTCAAGACTAGCTAAAGCACATAGAATATTTTGACATCTTTAGGACATGTGAGAACCCACTCGACTCTCATTGCACGCTATATTTGGTTTGACCTTCAACTACATTTTAAAACTTAAAAGCACAGACTCGTGCAGTCTTGCTGACTCTTGCACAGTTAAAATATCAAAGCGCCAAATATTTTCTAACATTTAAGAATAGGTCTGCTTCTTTTGCACAACATCCGTAGACTACACCACTCTCAAGTGAAACTTTTTAGTTATACTAATTTCAGAACAGGAAATTCTGATTCTCTTTGTATGATATCAGTTCAAAGACATACACAAACACAATTTGAAGATTTTTTTTTTTTTACCTGACAGATATACCATTCAGTTGCATCATATATCTTGCTATCAGCACAAACATATGCACAAGGAGCATCAACCTGTACATTAGCCATTTGGAAATCGTTATTTCTACATCAATGAGGATGGAAGATAAAACACCATCGACATAGCTACTTTCAAAACACAAGCTTCTACCAATGTATACATTACCTTCTGCAATAACCCGAAAAAGAAGGGTTGGGAAGACTGTTCAACCCATCCATCCCCGTCTTTAGCTTGATGAAAATCATTGCAATCCTTCAAAATGTGATTAGAGAGAAACCTTAAGTCGTAGATCTCTTTTCTTACAATAAAACATAAAAAAAATCTGGAAAAGGTCTTGCAACATGCTAATATGCTAAGTTCCACTTTCTAAGAATTTTTAGCAATTTAAAATATTTTTGGAGAGAAAGAGAGAAAACCTGGCACCATCTTGCTCTAGATTTTGATTTCTTGGTAGGAAACCAGACATGAAAACTGTTGCACTTCCTGCAAGCCATACGCCTCGACTCCCCTAGAGGATCCTCAACATCCGCCTCTGTGCGTTTAAATCTTGAAGAAAAGAAACTATGCCCTCTATCCTGCAACATCATTGTTTGAAAGCATAAGCAGGTGAAGAAACTGAAATGCAGATTGAACAATGGTCATGTAAACAATGCCTAAATAGTTAGAATGATCCCAAAAAATTCACTATTATTAAGAAAGCTTACATCTTTTTTCCTTCACTTTTTCTTTTTCTGATAAGTAAGAAAGCTTGCATCTTAAAAACAGTTTTAAAAGTATTATGAGACTACTTGGTAGCCAGGAAGATTTGAGATTATTAACCAACCAAAATAAAAAGAAAGGTGTGAGATTCTCTAGGCAATTCGACAAAGGGCTACAGTTGATGCAATCTTTCATGAGCAGTCAGGTCTGGCTTGACAGGGAGTTTGAGATTGATTACATATAAAAAATGAACAGACTCGAAGCAGGGCCAAGGTTTTGACTCCTATATACATATTTATCACCTCAAAGGAGCTTCTATTTCTCTCATAATGCTTAGATATATTGTTTGATTGTAATCTTTCAGCTATTTGTCCAATTTGTGCTACTTTTGATGTTCTGTTCTCTTACTTGTAAATTACGTACAAAAGTCAGAGACTCAGCAATACAAACATCAAACATGACAAGGGCTTATTAGGACCAACTTTCTGGACAACTTAAAGGTCTAAGTTTTGTAGCCAAGCTAAGCCACACTAATGAACTGAGGAAATTTACCCAGATCGAAAATGATAAGATATTTATTGGCTTAACTCAAGTGTGACAGTCTTGAAACTCTGTATGATATATCCAAAAAGAAAATCATATAAGTAGGAATTAGTGTTCGTGAAAGTAGTGTTCATTTACATGACAAGAAACTGTCATTCATTCATGTATTGAGATCTTATCAGTAAAGGAATGTTGACAGTGTTGCAATTATTAATGAAACTGGAGACCATTGAAACACAAGATTAATTTGTTTGTGTTTTTCTTTGAAAAAGAGAAGGATATATACATATGCACGGACTAGTTACAACTGTTCGCGAATGTAGCAGGATTCATTGCCATACAGTTTTATTGTGTTACCGCATTTCTGAAATTGTAAGTTAAAAGTTATAGTGTTCACCACCCCCCAAATTTCCTTTTACCTGATACGTACGAGGTCAAGCTAACATATCTATTATTGCTTATAACCAAGGATTCCATGTCCTTAGAGGACTTTGCATATACAAATATATATTACTGCTAAATCTCTAATTTAGAGGCCACAAATATATGGAGCCATATTAGGAATACTACAGAGAATCCTTTCCCCTAAATGCCAAAAAAGAAACAAAGACAAAAAGTCTTTCAAATATTAATGCTAGAATATGATGGTTGCAAATTCCATTTCATATAATTGCAAGGGCAGAAAAATTTGTAAGGATGTTGCAAGTTTGCGGTTCTTTAAAGTGTAGAAGCATCAACTCAAAACCATATTGGCAACGAGTGTAGTAGCCTCCTAACATATAGCGAGCTTCAAGGCTTAACTTGTTCGATGGGGGACTTTGTATTCAACACACTCCCTCACGATGTTGAACGGATCAGGGAGTGGAATTAGAAATTGCATGAGATTATTTATTATTATTTAGGGAGAAATAAATTGCAGCTATTGTATCTTTTAATTAGCAGGTAGGCTAGTTTACATTAGTAATTAGAAGTTTGTTTCTTTATCAAATTTGGTTACTCAAGTTATACAAGAATTAGGATTTTATGTATTCTATTTAAAGTGATGTAATCCACCGTTAGAAAAGATTTTAATATATTGATTGAATTAAGGCTTTGTGTCATTGTGTGTTTCCACCGATTTTTAACAAGGGTAGGTTCTGCTTCACCCTTCCTTCTTCCTCCTTTATCCATTCTCTAAACTATTCTAGAGCTTGTTCCGAATCACCTTATATGTGTGGTAATTTTGAGCTTAACATGAGGACAATTTTATATTGGGTGGTGTGGGACTTTGAATTCTCAATATAAAGTATTTGGTAGGAGGAAGAGCAAGAATCAGTTTCCCCTTTTCAATATTGAGTGAAATAGTGGCATCTCATGCTTCTTCTCAGTATTTAACTATGGGTGCTTTTAGAATCTCCGGAATTCAGGGGGACTAAAAAGCTGCCCTTCATTGATTTTGGTGAGAGGACTCCTAAGTCCTAGGCTTCTTTCAGCTCTCTTTCTTATTCTTAATAGAATTCTTCATTGTCCAAAAAACGAAGAAGAAAAACTGTGACTGCTCTAAAGTAAAGGTATAAGAAAGATAATTAAACCTGCTGAGATCCATTTTGAAACCCACGGAAATAATTCAGCAGCTCCTCCCTCCTCAGTTCATCATCATATGATTTACGCTTCAATGAATCGAGCAAAACCTAAGAAAAAATAATTACACCCAATAGTCGGTCATGAAAAACAAGATTTAAATAGTGAATCTAGATAAGTAAAAGAAAATGGCAATCAAGAAAGGTACCTCATATGCATTTTGAAGTTTTTTAAAAGCTTCTGCAGCCTTTTCATTGCCCATATTTTTATCAGGATGGACCAGAATTGCCTAATAACCCAAAAAAATAACAAAAAAGAATAAGATGAATGAACAACCTTTAACCTTTTATTTTCAATAAAATATAAACATAACCTAAAATAAATAATATATCACTCCCTTGGAGAGCTACAAAACACCATGACTGCCTCGCAAGCACAATCTAATCTCAGCTCATGGAGAACCATAACTAGCTAGCAAGTTTTCTAGTTTCAACATATGAGAAACCATTCTGAGATGGAAATATACTACACAACAATCAAAACTGGCATTTCTGAAAATCTAAATATGGTACCAACAACCAACCTTTTTCCTGTATTCCCGCTTAAGAATGGAAACATCTACATTCTCAAATCTGGAAAATCCCAATGCCGAATAGTGATCCGTAGAGTTTAATAACCGACCAACTTCATCTTCAGATGTTACATCAGAATCAAACCCACTGGTTGAAGGTACTCCTGGGCTACGATCAGACGGTAGACCAGAACCATTTTCTGGGGATGAAGCATTCCATTGCTCACCGGAGAAGATGCCTGATCCAGCTGCTTGTTCAAAGGCACTGTTGGTCCTTCTATGCTTATTTAAGTTATTCCTCAGGAAGAAAATCAGAGCATCACTGGAGATGAATGATAAATTCAAGCTCAGAAGTAAACCAAGCCATCCAACATAAATCCATGCACAATAAACCGAATACACAGTGATGATTGACAGTGCAACACGTTCATGGTTAAATGTGAATGACAGTCCTGCATTCAAAAGAACCACCAGCATTAGGGCCAAAATTGAAATAGAGAGACATTATACTAACCACATCTAGAGAAAGGTCAAAAAACCACCTCCAAAGGAAATGACAAGCATTGTTGTCCAGAAGCTTCCATACAACCACAAGAAAACAATTCCAGAAAATGCAATCAACAGAGTAGCAATGGTGAGCCCAGCCATTAATCCCATAAAAGCAGCTATAGCCTGATAAATATAAATAATAGTTTATAAAGATAAATATATAATAAACTTGATAACTAAAAATGAAAAAGGAAGATAAATTTATAGTGCAGGTCAGAGGAGAAAAACAGCAAGACTCCAAAGCTAAATACATAAAAATGACTCCTCCTATAAGTAAAATTGAATGTTAGTTATATGTGTTGCAATTTTTGAAGCTACAAATTGCTATATACTAAAGTATGTTAATTATAGGAATCCACCCCCATACATGATTTTATGGCGTCAGAATTGGGAAAATTGTACCTATACAGTAATAAAGTCCAATATTCTTTTTATTAGTGACTTTCAAATTCTCTTTAGAATTTATGGATAGAAACACTCTGGATTCTAGCAAATAACACCAGAACTTACTAGGACAACGAGAATCTTGGTCACTCCAATCATTGTGACAAGCGAGAAAGTGCTGCACCATATAACTACAAAGAATGATGTTGTTCCCATGCGTAGTAAGGAGTCGATGCCTCTAAGAGAACAGTCCAACCAAACCATTGCCAAAAGAAGCAATATGTTCGCGAAATGCATGCTCCATCGCAAGACAATTGGATATGCATGCTCAACCTTCATACGGACATAATCACGAGCATTTAATACATAATTTGACACTGTTATGAACAAAGGCTTCTGCCTCTCAAGCCATTCCTTAGATGCCTTTAAGATTGACAAAGTTAAAGTCATCAGGCGCCTAACAACCACTGTATTTAAAACCTCTATACTTGCCATTGTAGCACCCATATGTAGTCCGTTCGACGAGTGGCCTAAACTACTTTGTGGAATCTGAGGGCCAAAATTACTGACTGGCGATGGCCCATTTTCTTCTCTCGAACCAGAAGCTTCTGTTGTATACATATACTCAATACTATCTCGTGATATACTGCCAGAGGGCACTGGTTGCTCTAGACCATGTGTCTCATTCACCCTTTGCTTTTTACTTCTCAAATGTTTCCCAAATTTTTGCTTGCTTTTCTTATCATCTCCTCCTTGATCAGTTTTACTAAAGTTCTCTGTCAAAGGTACAGTTGGCTCATTGCCATTAGGAAGTTCCTCCCCAGCAAGGACCTTTGTTTCACTTACTCTTCCCCTTTGCATTGTATTTGGAAATGCAGACACTGAATTTGAAACTCCTTTCATACGATTTGATGAGTGGTGATCCAACCCATTCTTCTGTTGGTTTCCCTTGCGAGCCATGATATACAATATAATAGGCTATCATTCAAGGGAAAAGCATCTAATTCGATCAATAATGCATTATATCTAACCCTTGCAAGTTTTATTTCATGTGTATGGTGGACCCTGTCACAGAAAGTATAGAGTTAGGGAATATAATGTTGGTATATTCAATGCAGGAAAGGGAGAATCAGCTTATGATATACTTCATAACAAGCTCTATATCAGAAAATTACAATTAAGAGACTAGTAAACTTAATCTTGTTAGCACTGAAAACTTAATCTTGTCACATTGTTACTGCAGAATGAATGCAGTGGCCACGTGAATAGTTCATGTAAAAATGAAGTCCACTGTGTGTCCCCTATATACACAAAAAGTATATCTAAAAGGACAAACTATTAGTCCTGTTCTATGTCCTTAGAATTTGGGTCTTGTAAGTCGTGATATAAGACTTCCAACTTGAGGGTTAGAAGATTATTCTAGAATCGTGATTTTATTAGTGTATATTATTATTATTATTAGAGTACATTATTATTAGAACTTGGTCACCAAGAATGCTTGGTGCCCACACATACTTGGCCATTACTCAACTAGTATATATAAGGATTTAGTACTCTTTGGATTAACATAACAACAATATTCAATATATCTATTTTATCACTTATCAACAACAACAACACAAAGCAATAATAATAAGATAAAAAAGATAAATCAGCCAATACACACTTGTTCAAATCTATCTAACACAGCCCCACTAAATGAGGCACAAACTAAATTAAGAAAGGATGGTATATACGGAAACAGATTTGAAACAATCAGTCTGAAATTAGAAACATGTGACACTCCTAAGGGTCAAGGTTATATTAATCATAGTTCACATGTCGTCAGTCACAACCTCGAGCCATATTCTTTGATTCGCTTCCTCCTCATAGGCCATCAAAAACACAAGTATACTTACTACTGGGAAAAACATGTTGCTCTTTATCAAATATGGACAAGAACTTTACCACACGGCTTTCTGTTGACCTGTTTTGCATTGGATCTACCACTAAAGCACTAACTTTTCATGAATGCACATCTATATCTAACTACTTTATTTCTTTGTTGCAAGTAACTTCACTCAACATCATTATATTCACTCTCAAATTACAGACATCATTCCTAATAATTCAGCATATAATTACTTTTTTGAAAACCTTGTCTTTAACTTGACCCTTTGTGTCAACTGGTTAGCCACTGTTTTTGCTTCATTCTAAGCCAAGATCATAATTTCCACAAGCAAGGTATTTCATCATCACATGAAATAGAAAAAAAAGTCTAAATACTGAAGTGCAGATATTAGACAACTAGCCACAAAATACATTATAAATGAAAATGATCCATGAATAACTAAGGAAATACATTATAATTGAACGAGTGAATAATAGCATTCATGGAGATATAAACAGAACAATATAAAGGAACAAATAAAATGTATTAAATCAAACATGAATTTGACAAATAACAAATCTAGAGCATTAAATTAATTAATCAAATATCAACCAATCACATGATTGAAATTAATCACATCCCCTGAGCTAGACATTTCTGAGTTCTCAAAAGACTTCCCCTAAATGCAACAGCAAATACATGTACATTAATATATCCACAAGACTTTTATCTCTAAGGAAAATGGAGTCCTCTCATAACAGTCTTATTCAGTTTCCAGACTAAATACCCCTTCACTAGAATTCAAGAATAATTCAACCATCAATCAGCGGCGAGCCCTAATTTCAATTTTTTTCCATCAAAACATAAGTAAGACGGTCTGTATATACATGTCCCAAACAGATGCGAATAAAGCATATATATATATATAGAGAGAGAGAGAGAGAAATTAAAGAGCTTACAGCTAATAGTTGAAGATGGTGATTAGCGATCGAGTAGAGAGAGAAAGATTGGTCCACAAGCTGTCAAGCTAGCCAAACAAAACATAATAAACAGGGAACTGAGACTACTGGTAAAAATCATGAGAAGAAACCAAGAACAAAAATAGACAGGCGCCGCGCAGCCAATCTTTCTCAGTTTCTATCTGTTCCTCGACCCGGCCCAGATCCGTCAGTTGCAGTAGAGACGAAGCCCAACTGGAATCATTTAGGTTTAATCCGACCCAATCCATTTGGATGGGTAGAAAGGGACCCCTTACAATTTGTATGTACAATTTTATCCATAATAAAGATTATGGGTATAATTTTAAGGAAGGAAAAAAAGCACTAGAAAAACTAAAGAAAATATATAACAAGTAAATATACTTCAAAATAAAAAGTAATACTCCCGTTCTAAAATTAAAGATGAAAGTTTATAATAAAATAAATTTTGTGATTAATAATTTTTGTTATTATAATAATTAAAATTTTAAAAAATCACATCAGTTTAATAATATATATATATATATATTTTGATGTCAAGAATTAAATTACTTTGACTATCTATTATTGTAAGTTGAAACTAGGTTGTTAAGGTGTGGCCATGGGATGGGAATAATAACAGCATAACTTTTTTTGTCTTGTGCTTCACCTATTGCTAATATACATTGACTACTTTTATGTAATCCATTTCTAGAAGTGGAGAAGGATGGGATGGGATGGGATGGGATGGGATGGGATGCATTAATCAATCAGTGAGTTGAGCAAGTGCAGCGCTAAATTTTGTAGGAATTCGTATGAATACAAGTCCACTAGTTTTATTTCAATTACTCCTATTTTAAAATAGGAAAGTGATATTTATCTTTTTTTCAAGTTTGATCTACCTCTTCTCTTTCTTACATTAGTTAGTGTATAATAAAACACAACCCCGGTTAAGAAAACTAGAACTAATTTGAGATGCAAGACTTTGAGTTGAGGAAAAGACAAAAAAATCCTTTACAAGGCAAACTATTTCCCCCATAATAAGGGAAGAAAACTACTATAATTAATTTAGACAAATCTTAGGTAGAGGGTGGTGGGTGTGTCCTTTTTAGCTCTAATTGTGAATTTTTAAGTATTCTACTACGCTACGCACCAAGTAAAATATATAGCCGCCAAACCAATGATGCTGCAATGTTATGTTATGTATGAAGCAAAGAAGCAAAGCGATAAATAGACATCTGTGAGAGAGACTACACTCATTCGAGTTCATCAAATCGTCTCCTCGAAAAAAAAAAGCCAATACATGCATAAGCTATTATTTTATTTTTTCAAGCCCATGCATAAGCTATTAGATTATATACTATGAGTTAACTTACTCCCAAGCTCTCAAAATTATAATTATCTTCTAAACTGGTTATAACTTCAGTGCTGAGAAAACTTCAAATCTATTTTCAAAAATACAAACAGATCCTATGGCAATAGGTGGTATGCTTGTAATTGTCCCATTACACTGCATGTTTTTTGAAAACAAGAATTTCAATCTATAAATCATATTAAATTTTCCTTCCACAAGCAAGAGTATAGAAAGCCGTACCCTAGCCTAGTAGCCGTGATCCAGTTCCCATTTGTCCAATCTTGATGAGGCCTCAAATAAGAATGTTGGAATTCCAGTACCTCATTTGTACTCCTAAAATAGACTTTGTAATTAGAGCCCACGAAAACTTCGTAGACCTGCCCAACCCACCAACCACCACCATACCAAGCATCAACTTCTTCAAGCGGTTTAAACAGCTCAACACATTGAATTACACATGGACAAGGTCTTATCCCCGGAGCATCTACCTCTTCTTTGAGGAGTTTTGTACCATCATCATCTGTTCTCAGTGTTAGGTATTCCACCAAATACTTCCCATTACATACTGGACCTTGAATGATAGCAGGAAACCAAATATCCACGTAATCCTCTTCACCACTTTTTACCTCTACCCTTGTTCCATTGCAAAAATTAGCTATTGATGCACCTCCACCATACGGAACCTTCATCTTCGCAATGGTGGGCTTCACTGCCAACTTGGGCTTTTTCTGCATTTCAAGAAATCAAATATAAACATAGGCCAAAATAAAATAGAAATCATAAACATTTTACAGATCTGTCCGGAAGATCCAGTTTGACTACATACAGTTGGAACTTATCTGAAAGAAAGTAATTTGCTTCTACAAAAGAGAAATAGGTTAGTTACGAATATGCTGAATTCAAATGTTTTAGTACATAAATATTCTCCTCGAAGGATCATTACGAGAGAAAAGTCATACCCTAAAAGAAATAACCCATTTTCCATCAATCCATTCTTGATGAGGCCTCAGTTTGAAATGGTCAAATTCCAATTCCTCATTTGTGGACCAGAAATAGACTGCATACTTCAAGCCATCCAGAACTTTGTATATAAGACCCATCCACCATCCATCGTTATACCATGCATCAACTTCTTCAAGCATTTTAAAACGGTCAAGACGTTGAATTACAGGGGGACAAGGCCTAATATCTGAAGCATCTGTCTTTTCTTTAAGGAGTTCAGATTCATCATCTGTTTTCAGGGTTTTATATTTCACCAAGAACTTGTCATTACCTACTGAGTCAACAATAACGGCAGGGTACCAAGATCCCTGGTAACCTTCTTCATCACTCTTTACCTCCACCATCGTCCCATTGCTAAACTTTGGCACTGACATTCTTCCACTGCATTTTATCTTGAATTTTAAGTCGTTGGCCTTCAAATCAGGTGAACAGCTCTGCATTTCAAGCTTTCAGAAAAATTGAACAAACATGAATCATACGAATGAAAACCATGAAGATTGTACAAAAAGACAAAGAGAAGTTGAGAAAATCTTGTTCGGAAGGCAATAATTTAAGCAATTTAAATCATATAAAGGACAATATTGCAATAAGAATAATATATACTGTAATAGATTTATACCTTAGAAGCTGGGGCCCATTTACCATCTACCCATTCTTGATGAGACCTCAATTTCGAATGTTCAAACAATATTTCCTCGTTTGTAGTCCCAAAGTAGACCATGTACTGGAAGCCATCGAGAACTCTAGAGATATGGCCCACCGACCACCCATCACCCATCATTATACCAAGCATCAACTGGTTCTAGATGTTTGAAACGGTCAGTCTGTGGTATTCCAGGTGGAAAAGGCCTAAGGCATGAAGCATCTATATCTTCTCTAAGGAATTGATTCATCATACATTTTTCGGTCGTCGATATTCAATCGAGAACTTGTCATTCCCCTCTTGGTCCGATAACTTCTGCAGTGTACCATGAACCACGATAACCTTCTTCATCACTTTTCACCTCCACCAACATTCCCTTGCAGAAGTTCACCTCTGATGTTTGTCTACTAAACTTTATTTTTAGTTTTAATTCTCTGGGCCTCACCTCCAGCTCAGAAGACTTGTTCTGGATACATGATTTCAAATACTGAGCGCAAATGAAACAAACATGCATGTTGGAAACATGATCATTATGCTTGAACATATAAAAAAAACAATATGGATCAAATACAACTATGTGTGGGCATCAGGAGTCAAATACATATTTTTGTGCTTTATTGGTTAAACTCGTCAGAACCATTCATTTAGTAACAAAACATATGTGTGGAAACTTCCCCACTGAAGTAAATGAATCAAGAGATTCATGATTTGTTGATACAGACCTACAGTAGAACAGAAAAAACAAAGATTTTACATAAGAGCACATGAAACACATGATTAAAAGTTGTTTGGTCCATGAAAGGGATCCTACAAATTGAAAGATTGAACATATGGAGTAAAAGAAATGTAAGAGTCTAGATGGATCGAGCTAAACCAGGGGTGGCAATGAACAACAGAGGAAACTAGCGTCTTGCTTCTGTTATATAGAAATATCCAATACCCACAAAACTTCTAATTCCATTTTCCCATTTTGTTTGTGTTAGATAGAATATAACTCCATTTCAATAACATACATGGAAATTGAAACTAACAAGAACAAGTGCAACTTAGCAGCCACCAGAAAGTACTTGTAACAAAATGGAGAATATTTGCATTACATAATTTCCATATCTGATCTATAATTAAACCCCATTTTCAAGTAGCCCATGTTTCATTACATACTTGGATTGCACAAAAATACCAAATAACTTAAAAACTGTATACCTAAAACAACATATTGATAAACAAATAGAAATATAATTAATCATTTAACTGAATACCCAACACATTCACGGGCACAATTTCCCCGTTTCATCTGCACAGTTGCTTTAGTATGTCAAAGATTTTCTTTTACATGTAAGAAAATATATATAAATGATATGTAAAAATCATCATTTTCGAACACCTGAAGTTGAAGAGGGGGAATCCATGAACCATGGTCCCAATCACGATGAAGTCGCACGCTCATCTGGTCAACCTCCTTAATAACCTGTTTTCCATGATTAAACGAGACCTTATACTTGGAATTCTCCAATATATCCTCAATTTTCCCTCCACTACGCCAACCCTCTTTCTCTATACACGCGTCCACAACCTCGCCCACCTTGAAAAACCGGTGGAACTCCACCGGCGGCACCGGCCTGACATCACCCACATTCACATACTCTCTCGTGGTAGTAGTATTGTTTCCTTCTCCAGCCGTTAGGGTTTCGAACTCCACGTAAAATTTGTTCCTGTGATTCGACGACGGCAGCCGTAATACGGTGGCCGGAAACCACAAATATTCTGATCGTAGTACCTCGACGTAGTCTCCCTTGTTGAAATGCCTCGCATCAGCCGGAAGAGGCATTGCAATGTAAAACCCTAGAATTCTGGAGAGAGAAAGTGGGATCAAAACTAAAACCCCGAGAAATGTTCAGATGATTATGGCGGGAGGAGGTGGTTTTGCAGCTTTGAGATTTTAGAGAGAAAAAAACAAGAAAACAACCAAATGGTCCAAAATAGGCTCCATTCAGCTATGTAACGACGGCGTTTTGGTGAATATGATTCACTAAATGATAAATCAACGAATGGAAGAGTGACGCGTTGCAGAATGTTTTAGCCATGACAACCATGGAAACATGCCCCGATGCCGGTTGGGAGTCCTTTGATTGTGTTGTGGTGGCCTTGTGGGTTTATATAATAAGGGAATTGTTTTTATTTTATAAGTTCTAATTTTGATATTTTTAAAGTATTTGGTAAAAAAAATATATAAATATTTGACTAAATTATAAATCTGACCTTCCTATTTGTTATATTATTTGTAAAAATGTTCCCTAAACTGTTTTCTTAGCACAAGTCTCTCTCATAGATACATTAATTATGGAAAATTGTTCCTCTAGCCCCTTTTGTCAATAAAAAACTTAATTTTATCAAATTAAATTTGCCCAAGGCATTAAAAAATGACAGAAAGTGCTAACATATTATTCATGCATAAAGTTATTGTAGTCATTATGGTAGTTAGACTTATTTGAGATGCATTTGAGAGCAACAAAATTCACGCACAAATGTGAGTTAAGAGGTCTTAGGGTTCAAATTCATCTTAATCAAACCATGAGTTTTAAATCAGGGCTAAAATTTATCTCAACCAAATTGTATTTTGTGAAATTAAAGTTACAAATAGTCGTTATGGTTTAAATTAGTGTTGGAAATGGAACAGATAATTCATTTACCACATTGAGAACATGCTGACACGCCAGTTACCACTATAATAACCTTAATTTATGAAATATAATAATATGTTAGTAGCATTTTTTTGTCAAATTCAATTAACAAAAATTACTTTATTATCAACGGAAAAAGATGAAATAATAATTTTACATGACTAATATATTTATGAGAGAGTCTTATGCTAAAAAAAATAAAATCAGGGAACACACTCGCAAAAACATGTCTAAATATTTTTACAAGGCCCATTTTAAGTGAGTTTGAAACCTAATTGTTTTTATAAAAAAACACTTAATTACTAATTCATGCAAATTCCAAAAAAACAAGTGGTAGAAAAAATATAAAAATGACGATGAAAAGATATCAATTCTCGATAACAATACAATTAGGGAATTAAGGAACTTTATCCAACAAATGGATAGAAATACAAAAAAAAAAGAGTTAAGTCTAATGAAACTTTTATATATAAAACAAAGTAAGTATGTCTTCTATTATCTTCCTCTATATATATATATAAAAGATCTAATGGTTTGGACATGTGTCTGCTATCTCTCATTTTAACTGTCAGTGTAACTCCTACTAACGGGCAGAAAAATAATTAAATTGCTCTCAATTTTATATGGATTTTCAAAAAGGTCGCAGGTTCTACGAACGATCAGAAAAAACGACGTAATTTTTACGTTGTCATTTTGTTATGATTTGCATAATTATGAACTCGGTTTAATCTTCATCTGGAATGTTTGGTTGAAAGTATTATGACTAAGCATTACTTATATTTAGGAATTAATATTAAGGAGTATTTTGTAACATAACAAAAGTGGTTTCAAAGTAGTGATTTTGAGTATGAAATACTAACTGGGAGGTCTAAAATTTAGCAGTTTTCAAATTATGGTTTACATTTTAATTTTAAAACGTATCAAAAAAAATTTGTAAAATGCTTTTAAAAACTATTTTCCCCACACATTTAACTTGTATAGGAAAGCACTCACCCTGGTTCTTGATAAGGTATTAGTCATTATATGACTGATTAAAACTTGATAAAGTATTAGTCATTCTATGACTGAATAAAATTTGTGAGTTATAGGTTAAAAATTAATGTTGTGTCAATTGTCTTCTGAATTTATGGAGTTTGCTTAATATTTTCAAGTAAAGTTTGTGTTGTATAATAATTTGCATAATTTTAGACTTGGTTTAAATTTCAACAAGATTACACTCTACAATCGTACGTAACGATCGTAAAATCACAATTAAACAATCGTAAAGTAATGACTTAACAATCGTAGAGTCGTGACTTAATGATCGTAGTCGTGACTAAACGATCGTAAAATCATTACTTAACGGTCGTAAAGTCGTGACTAATGATTTTAACATATAAATTAAGATATGAGTGAGTAAGATACAAAGAAAGATAAAAGAAAAAGATAACAACCTGAAAGAATTTATTTATTTTTAATTTCCAAATAAATACAGCCTGTCATGTAAATATCTTGTAATTTATTAGGTTCATTCGAGTCATACATTCCAACCAACTTAACACAATTTGAAAGATTTAATCTCATAAAGTGTCTCAACTTTGACAAATTTTTCACCACAGTAATGTACAACCACTTGCATCTAACATCGTTAGATTAGGGGAAAATTTCTCAATTATTGTTAGAAACCTTCAATTACTCGAGCAGAGTCATCCTAGATTGGATAGTTAACAAAAACAAAAGTCCATTAAACTCGGTGATAATATTTTATAGGGATAAGGTTCAAAAATGCCCCTGACATTTTTCCCAATGTCTACCGAGCACCCTATACTTTTTTTTTGTCCAAAAGTACCCCTAACGTTACAATTTTTGGGTCGATTATACCCCTGCCGTTGACAGACATGCCAAATAGACAAACGGAGTTAACACTTGGACATATTTTGCTGACGTGTCAAATAATTAAAATAAAAAATACTATTGTACCATCTAATGTGTATAAATATAATATTATATATATATTTGATAATTTATTTATTATGTGTATTTTATAAATAAGTTTTATTTATTAATAAAATCACCCACTCCACCACCAGTCCACAACCACCACCATCATCTAATACCACCACATATACATACAGATCCACCCAATCCATTTCAGCAACCAACAAAAAAGAACAAAGATAAAGAAAAGAATCAAAAAAGACAACCAATCAAATAATAGGGATCCTAAACAAGACTCCACCTTCGGGTTTAACTGAACTTATCAGTAACTATTCTTCCTCCGGCTCTGTCGTCTCCGACTCTCCCTCCCTCTCGAACTCTTAGGAAAAAAGCTGCTGGGGTGGAGGATACCCTCCTCCACTGAAATACCCTTGATACCCTTGATGCAGGGGTCTTTGCGTAATAAGTGTACCAAGTGGCGGTTGTGATGGGCTGAGATACCCTCGACCCATTTGGCATGGCGGTGGCGCAAATGGGTATCCTGGTGGTAGAGGATATGTAGAAGGACTCCCATACCCTTCAAAATTAACAATCACCACAAAATTGAAGTGCTAAAATTTAGATCTTGAAAGTCAATAATCAGTCAAATTAAAAATATTAGAAAAATATAGCAAAATCAAAATCTGAAAAAGAAAAAGAAAAGAAGACAAGAATTAGTGAAATTGAAGAAATGAATGTATACAGGGGAGGTGCTGGTGGTATGAGTCTTGAGGGTCATTTGTAACTTCATAAAATATTCTCTCTCTTCCCTTCGCTTCCCTGAGAAAGTGGTGGACGTAGGAGCACCGACAGTAATTGTATTCACCGACGAGAAAAAGTTACAGGTGCGTATTCAATTAGTGGCCATGACTGCTGTGTTGGGAGATTACCTGTTAAGCTTAATTAGTTTAGTTGATTACCTAATAAATGGTTAGAGGGATAGAATAGTCTTTCTATTTGTCTCAGTGAGGGTACTTAAGTCTTTCTTTTATGAGTCTGTTTGGAGTTTGTTACGTGTCATGTGCTGAGCATGGTGATGGCGTGTATTGCTGTAAGACCCCGAATTTTATGAAATAAAAGTATTCAATTTTTTTTATAATTATTATTCAGTAAATGGTTAAATTGATAAAAGTTTAAAGTTAAGGGTGATAAATATAAAATTTTTAAAATATGCAAGTGGTTATAAAATACTCATTTTTGTCGGAAAATATTCGTTTCGTCGTGGAATATTCTTGTTGTAGGGGAATATTCGTACGACGGCGCAGCCATTCGTGGGCCCCATAATAGAATAATTGTCAGATAAAGAAAACGACAAGTTTGAGTTTTTATAAATAACGACGTAGTTGTTACCGTTAACACTGTTGGAATACCTGGTGGTTAAAATACGATGTCTGGCGTGGTTGTGTGGTAGAAGACATTATTGTACATTATTTTTGAATTATTGATTCTTACGTAAGAAGACACTACTCAATAATTATTACTGGTAATTCTTTGTTCAATATTTTATTTTATTTTATTGATTCAATAATTGCTGCGTTGATATTTTATATTATTGTTATTGCAATAATTGTCACTGCACAGTATTTCCCATTATCAAATCAATAATTCATATTATTTGAATAATATTATTAGATAGCATTATTGGCAATGTCTAGAAAGTTCTGTCAAAGAGAGGTTTGGTCACCTAATTGCGAGCCAGTAAGGAGAAATCCTTATTGGAAAGCCCCCTCTTTCCTGGGAACCACCTGGTTGTCATAATTGTGATTCTATAATATTATTTGTGAATAATTAATTATTGATTTATATGATAAGGAAATATTTATTTGATGCGGATATAAATGATGAATTTATTTGTGGTTATAAATGAAGGAATTAATGTTGAGGTGTTTTATCAGTATTTTGTCGGATTGAAGGTATTAAAAGATCAAATCGGTGTTCTTAAAGCTCTATTGTGTGAGTTATAATTTTAATCTGACCGTTGGATCGTTACAATTTTTGGATATGTTATACATATATAAGTTGAGTATATATCCACAAATTTTGAACCGTTGAAAATTAACGCATGATTTGTTATGAATTTTAAAAGGTGTTGAAACGGTGTTGAAAATCGTCCGTTTGTGAATTTCGGATATTTTCTGTTTGGAATTTGAAAAAACTCAAAGCTATAAAGTTGTAGAGAATTCGATTTCATGCGGAATGAACATAAAATTTGTATCTTTCTAATATACGGGCTATTTTCTATGAATTATTGAAGTTTCGAAAATTAAAATATTTTTATTAAATTATGGGTGGGACCCACTATTGTTTTAAACATGTGGGCTGCCAAATTTGTTCAAGTGTGGTGGCTAAAGTTGGTCTAGAATGGCTGCATGCGTAGAAGGATGAATAATAATATTATTATTTTATTATTTAGTCTCATTTGGCGTTCTAGCATTTTCCTATAAATAGGCGCTTAAGTTAGAATTGAAAATCACACCAAAAACATAAGTTTTCTCTCTATATTGTCGAGCGTATTTTTGTGAGTATTTAGATACTTTGAAAGTTGCTATTCAGTACAAGTTTTCTTCGGCATTACATCCGACATTCTAGTCAGAAGTACTGCTCTTTTGAGGTAAGGGATTTTTAAGGGTTATTATGTTTTTCAGTTTCGTACTTTTTTTGGACCTTCAAAAATTCTAGAAAAATTTGAAATGATAATTTGATGAGTTTCCTTGATTGTGTCCAAAAATGGCGATTTTTGGATGTATAGATTAGGAGTTATGGATTTTATGAGAAAAGACTATTTTAAAAGTAAACGCTTATAACTCCTTATGGTTAACTCTAAAATTGGTGAAATTTTTATTGGGAGTACATCTATATAACATCAATATATTCTGTAAATTTCGGAATTTTTGGATAAAAGTACAATTTATGATAAATGTCTAAATATTCGACAGTTTTGGCCATGTAAAAAATAGTAAATGAATTTTAAAATTTTCAAAAAAAATATATGTTCAATATGGGACTATATTATGCTAAATCCCAGAAAAGAAATATTTTTGAAACTGATTTGGTATTTTCATAAAAATGAACTAGTTATGAATAAATAAATTAAATATGTTATGTGAAGTAACAAGATTGAAAAATAGGATTTTATGGCTTGAGAATCCTATATATGGTATATACAGATTTTTGATGAGGTTGTTGGTTATTGGTGATGAAATCTTATGAGTTTGGCATTTTAGTATGATTAAATGCATTAATTAGTAAAGTGTAAATAATTAAAATAAATTATTTATAAGTTTAAGAAATGATTAAAATATTGTGGTAGTATTAATAATATTAGATTATGAGATTATTAAGTGATTTATAACATTTGGATTAAGGTGTTATGAAATCATTGATTTATGAATCTTACTCTTGAAATTAAATGCAGTTGTTGATCGTATTGTTTTTATTATCATATATAACATTTTTATAATCCCGATGATAAAATTTCTCGACTTAAGTGTAAAGATGGGTAGATTATTGGTATGATCGTGACTATGGGTTCTCTTTGGCCAGTAGTGCAAAGATGAATGGTTGACTGGTATGATCATGACCATTGAATTTAGAATTGAATATTTTTAGCTTAAGTGCAAAGGTGAATTGATTAACATGGTTATAATTATGGTTTATATAAATTCTGAAATGATTATGTATTTCTTTGAGATATTAATATCTTTGGCCTGTAATGCAAATATAAATTATTGATGAATATCTTTGGTCCGTAGTGCAAAGATGACATGTTGTTGAATATCTTTGGCCTGTAGTGCAAAGATGAATTGTTGATGAATATCTTTGGCCGTAGTGCAAAGATGACTGTTGTTGAATATCTTTGGCCGTAGTGCAAATATGACATATTCTTTGAATATCTTTGGCCGTAGTGCAAAGATGAGCTGTTAATGAATATCTTTGGCCCGTAGTGCAAAGATGAACCTATTAGTATGATTATGAGCAGAGGCTGTGATTTGGTATAACCATGATCTTTGATGTTTTGAGGTAAAGACATGTGATGAAAAATATCTTCGTCTTGGATGAGAAGAAAATTAGAACTACAATTATAATTATGAGTTATTCACATATTTGTGAACATGATCACATTGATTTATGTTCTGAGGGTTAAAGCATTATTGGTGAACTTTTAACATGGAGAAGATAATAGACTTTATGGTCTATTTGACTCTTCTAATGGATTACTCGTTCACATTAATGACTATGGTTAAAATTTTTTATCATCTACCATATGTTCTAAATCTACGATTTATTCTTGATGAAGGCTATTGATAATTTAATTATCTTTAGTTATGATATTCTTTACTGAGCTAATTGTGCTCACCCTTTTGCTTCACAATTTTTTCGAATGTAACAAGAGTGTAATTTGAAAGTCGAGTGGGGGTATGAGGAAATAGAGCGGTGGTCTATAGTACATTGACGTTCTCCTAAATAGTATGAAAATAATTTTATTGAGAACTTTAGATAAGTGTGTCGTATTGTATCGTCATTTGATATTTAATTTTGGTGAACCAAGAATAGGGTGGTGAACCCAACTTTGAAAGGGTGTTTTGTCACTATCATACAAGATGTCTAATGACATACAATCTCGTGTTATCATAAGAAAGGGTTGTGCACATCCACTTGCTTTGAGTATATCTCGAGCACTACTATATGATCTTGGAGTTGGGTTGAAACATAATGTTTAATCATGAGACGGTGGAGATAGTTATATGTCGAGAGAAGACTCACCATTGGAAGGAACATGATAGTAATCTTCTCGTTTTTCTTTGGAGTCTATTGGATCAACCAAGGATAATTCTACGGACATATGATATCTATCATAACTTAGATTAATGGCCTCCCCATATACGAAGGTTTTCTTGAGCACTTCCCAAAGATTTTAATTTCTAAAAGCAGTTCTAGATTGTACCTTTATGTAAGGTATCACTGTGAGGTGTTGTCCATAGTTGGGACATGAGTCACAATTGGTATTAAAACTCACAGTATATGTGTTGTTGTATTTTGCACGACAATTGTAGTAATAAAGTTGTAGTTATTTTCTGTACCATGTATTTGGCGACTCAGAATAGGTTGGATAGATTGGACCTATTTTGGGGGCGTCACAATTGCTGCTGAGCTGAGCTACTATATGGCTATTGGGATCTGATTTGAGATCTATGGAATACATGAATCTTTATTCTTCAGTTAATTTCTTCTTTTCTGCAAGTTTAGTTCTCTCCTATAACCCGATTTCTAGAAAGTCATATGAGTAGTATCGAAGCAACCTTGGTAAGCGGTTATGGCGCAGACTCCACCGCTTAAACCCAGTTTACAAAAACATGAGAAAGATCTCAAGTCCTTGGAAAATAATTTGGAACAACTCCAAATGATGATGGAGAGGAGTTTTGAACAGACGAAGGAGCAGTTCGATCTGGTAACCGGGACGCATCAACGACTTCAATCCTCTCAGGATGAACTCTCGAAGAAGATAGGTGAAGCACTAGAATCCCTACTGAATCGATCGATCCAAAGTGAAGTAAGTGCTAATTCTAATGGTCTGAGTAAGACAACATCGATTGATGACGGTATTAATTGGGCTACAAATTTTCAAGTCGCAAATTCAGCAGCTGGACTGAATCCTTCATTGATTTCACAGTCTATTAGTCCTATCTCTGTACCTGCTACCCTTGTTCAAATTGGAACCACTTCTACTCCATTAACCACACCGCAAACTTTTAGTTCCTTCAATAATAATTTTTCCATTATTACAAGACCTCCCATTCAGATTCCAAACAATAATCAAGTACCTACAACTCCATTCGACCACATAATTACACATCCACCTCTGGAACCCGTCACGGCACCTATACAAATAATCAGATTAATACCACCATTCAGAGGTATCCCTTCAGTGGTACACTATGGAATCCCTATGTGGAACCTCCACCTTCCATAGGAACAACCCAGTCTATGCCTGGACCACATTTCCCTAGCAATTTGTATTCAGTACACCATAATTCTTCTAACCCTTATATGCAATATGGACCAAACTCCACCACTGGTAACCCACAATCTTGGGGAATTCCCCTTGAAGTTCCACAATACAGGCCTCACAACCCTTTTCTGCCCTTTCCAATGCCAAAAATGGACTTCCCAAAATTCGAAGGAAGAGATCCTAGAGGATGGTTGAAAAAGTGTGAAATTTTTTACCAGTTGAATCCTCTCATGGACTCCAGAACTAAGGTTCTATATGCGGCTCTCTATCTGGAGGGAGAAGCTGATATTTGGTACCAATCTCTTCAAGAGGAACACCCCTGGTTGCTTTGGGAGGACTTCATTCAACATATTTGTAGTAGATTTGCCTCTAGAGCACATGAGAACTTGACTGGTCAATTTAATAAACTTACACAAAGAGGCAAAGTTGATGAGTATATCAAAAGGTTTGAGGAGTTAAAAACCTTTATGTTGGCTCAGAACAAAGGTCACACAGAAGAATATTTTGTAGAGAGTTTCTTAAGTGGGTTAAAGGATGAAATTGCTACAACCCTATATGTAGTGAAACCACTGACTCTCAGAGATGCAATTAACCAGGCAAAAGGGCAGGAACTTCACTTGGAGTCCTTGGACAGAAGACAATCAAGTTCACATAAAGGCTACAATACTGCATCTTCCTTCAAGTCTTACTCACCTCTACCAAAAGAATTACCAGTAAGCAATAAAGGAAGTGGACAGATTAAAACTTATCCTATTAAAAGGCTGACTGCAAATGAGATGGCAGCTAGGAGAGATAAAGGCTTGTGTTACCACTGTGATGAGGTATACACTGTAGGCCACAGGTGTAAGAATAAACACATCTACATCATGATTGCAGAAGAAGAACAAACAGAAGAACATCCACAACAAACAGAGGAAGAAATTTCAGAAATAGCTATGATAATTCATGATGAAGGAGAAGAGACATTACAATGGGAAGATAATTGTGGGGTCTCCTTACATGCCATCACTAGTACTAGTGGAATTCACACCATCAAGTTGAAGGGGATGATTAAGAACAAAGCAGATTTGTATCTTACAGAGCGGTGATTCCACACACAACTTTGTGTCTACCAGCGTGGTTAAGCAATTTCAACTACCCACTGAACCATGTACTCCAGTAAAAGTAACTATGGCCAATGGGGACTCCATCAAATGTGCCAGAATAGTTTCAAATTTTACCTGGCAAATGGAGCAAGGGAAGTTTCAAACTCCAATGTATGTGATTCCTCTTGGTGGATATGATCTTTATCTTAGGCATTCAATAGATGAAAACTATCGATCTATCTATACTATTTGACTTTGAAGAAAAAGAAAGTGGTGATTCATGGTAACGGAAAGAAGATAGTTTTGGGGAATCAGGAAGAAACCCCTAACTTCTATAGTATGCAGATACAAGAAACATTCCATTGGAATCCCAAAGAAGAGACTTATTTTTTAGCCCAATTAACAGCTATGGAAGGAGCAGAATTAGGTGATCGATCACTTTACGTAAATAAAAAATCTACTAGATGAGTATGAAGATCTTTTTTTAGGGAGGAGCCACTGAGGTCGCCACCGGTAGAAGAAGCCAAGACCATCACATACCAATTGTTCGCAAAGAACCGGTCGATACCAATCCATACAGGTACCCTTATATACAGAAAACAGAAATTGAAAGGTTGGTTAGAGAAATGTTGGATAATGGTATTACTAAGCACATCACTTCACCTTATGCATCACCAGTTCTTTTAGTCAAAAAGAAGGATAACACTTGGAGATTTGTGTGGACTATAGGGCTTTAAATAACATCATTGTGAAGAACAAATTTCCTATACCTATCATAGACGAACTGCTTGATGAGCTAAAAGGAAGTAAAGTATTCACTAAATTGGATTTGAGGAGTGGATATCACCAAATAAGAGTCAAAGATGAGGATGTTCAAAAAACTGCTTTTAAAACCCACCAAGGACATTATGAATTTATGGTGATGCCATTTGGTTTAACCAATGCACCAACCACTTTCCAATGCGTAATGAATGAGGTGTTTAGTCAACAATTGAGGAAGTTTGTATTAGTCTTCTTTGATGATATCTTGGTCTACAGCCATTGCTTGGAAGATCATAAACAACATCTGAGAAAGGTACTTTCACTTTTAAGGAAGCATCAACTCTTTGTTAAAAGAAGTAAGTGTGACTTTTGTAAATCTGAGATTGAATATCTGGGCCATGTAATTAAAGAAGATGGAGTGGCAGTGGATTAGAACAAAATAGAAGCAATGAAGAAATGGCCAGTTCCCAAAAATTTGAAGTCACTAAGGGGTTTCTTGGGTCTCACTTGCTCTACTATGAAGGTTTATGACAAACATTATGGAATTATTTCCAAACCTTTAACCAACCTGCTTAAGAAGGGAGCCTTTCAGTGGGGAAAAGAAGCTGAAGAAGCCTTCTGTAGATTGAAAGAGGTTTTGTCTTCTACTCCAGTGCTTACACTATCGGACTTCAGTAAACCTTTCATCATAGAAACAGATGCATGTCAGACTGGTATTGGGGCTGTTTTGATGCAAGAGGGCAGACCTTTGGCCTATCTCAGTAAGTCATTAGCAAACAAACACATGGGGCTATCAACTTATGAGAAGGAATTGCTAGCCATTAATATGGCTGTCCAGAGGTGGAGAACTTATCTGTTAAGACAGAAATTTGTCATTAAAACAGACCATAAGGCATTGAAATATTTTATGGAGCAGAAATTAACAACACTAGTGCAACAGAAATGAGTATAAAAAATGCTTGGATTTGATTATAGTATAGTGTACAAAAAGGGAAAGGACAATTTGGTGGCAGATGCCTTATCTAGGCAATATGAGACTGCAATCAGGTGCACCACAGTTACAGAAATAAGCCCAAATTGGAAGGATGAAATCAGTGGCTGCTTGGAAGGGGACTTAGAAGCACAACAGGTTCTGGCCCCATTAATGATGAATCTAGATGTTAATCCACTCTTCAGTCTGAAAGAAGGAGTCTTGAGGAAGGAGGGAAAAATTTATGTGGGTAATCAGGGAGAGCTGAGGAAGAAACTAATAGAAGCAATTCATGGGAGCTCGGAGGGGGGATACTCTGGAATCACAGCCACTATTAAGAGGGTTGAAGCCCTTTTCTACTGGCCAGGGTTGAGGAATGACTTAACTGAATTTGTCAAACAGTGTGATGTGTGCCAAAGGAATAAGCATGAGAATGTATTATCTCCAGGTTTACTGCAGCCAATTCCCATTCCTAATCAAGCTTGGGAAGTCATAACGATGGACTTTGTGGAAGGGTTGCCTAAATCTGATGAAAAGGACACTATATTGGTAACAGTAGATAAGTTCACCAAAGGATGTCATTTAATGGCTCTATCACACCCTTACACAGCCTCACAAGTTGCACAGTTAGTATTAGATCATGTGATCAAGCTACATGGAACTCCAAAGGCCATTATATCTGACAGAGATAAAATCTTTATTAGTAGTTTCTAGAAGGAACTCTTTAAAGCCATGGGGACACAAATCAAGCTAAGTTCAGCCTACCACCCCGAAACTGATGGCCAAAGTGAAAAGGTCAACCAATGTATTGAGATGTACTTGAGGTACATGACTGAACATAAACCTGCTCAATGGAGAAAGTGGCTGACACTTGCTGAATGGTGGTACAATACCAATTTTCATACATCAATTGGCATGACTCCCTACAAAGCTTTGTACGGAATAGATCCTCCGATTTCGAAGTTCTTATCGAGGCCAGACCCTGAGGAATCTGCGGTGCGAGATGTTTGTCGGCAGAGACGGGGAAAAATTCTGGCTGACTATTAAAGGAGAATCTGCGAAAGCTCAAGAAAGAATGAAGATGTATGCGAGATAGAAAAAAGAGATCGAAAAGGATTTTGAGGTGGGAGATGAAGTTTTTCTTAAGTTACAGCCCTATAGGCAGTTTTCTGTTAGTGTGAGAAAGAATTTCAAACTATCTGCTAAATACTATGGACCTTATTCCATAGTTAAAAGAGTTGGAAAGGTGACCTATCAACTTAAATTACCCCTTGAAGCCAAAATTCATGATGTCTTCCATGTGTCTCAGCTCAAGAAGAAAATTGGAAGGAAGAAAGTTATACAAACTACGCTGCCTAAAGTGACTGCAAAAGGGGAACTAAAACCTGAACCAATTGTAGTCTTTGATAGGAAAATTATCAAAAAGCACAACAGCCCTGTGACTATGGTTCTGGTGCAATGGTCCAACACAATACCTGAGGATGCTACTTGGGAAGAATGGCAAAAGATCTGCAGTGAATTTCCTAACTTTAATCCTTGAGGACAAGGATTTTCTTAAGGGAGGGAGAATTGTTGGGAGATTACTTGTTAAGCTTAATTAGTTTAGTTGATTACCTAATAAATGGTTAGAGGGATAGAATAGTCTTTCTATTTGTCTCAGTGAGGGTACTTAAGTCTTTCTTTTATGAGTCTGTTTGGAGTTTGTTACGTGTCATGTGCTGAGCATGGTGATGACGTGTATTGCTGCTGAGCTGAGCTACTATATGGCTATTAGGATCTGATTTGAGATCTATGGAATACATGAATCTTTATTCTTCAGTTAATTTCTTCTTTTCCTGCAAGTTTAGTTCTCTCTTGTAACTCCGATTTCCAAAGAAAGTCATAACACATCTTCTCGCTCCTTTTGATCGAATGGAGACGGAGAAAGCGAATTGGAATCATCGTGCTCTTTGCTCCTTTTTTAATTAGTGTAAGTGATGTAATTAGTATTTTACATATTTACAATGTAATATGTAAATATATAAATATTTTTTTTAATTATTTTACTAAATATTAGTATTATATATTTTTTAAATACTAAAATGCTATTTTATTTTATTTATTTTATTTTTATTTTTATTATTATTTTATTATTATTATTATTATTATTATTATTATTATTATTAATGTTATTGTTGTTATTATTATTATTATTATTATTGTTTTTATTATTAGTATTTTAGTACTTTACATATTAGTATTTAATCAAAGTCCATGTATGGTACCCACGTAAGCAATTTGAATGGGATGTTAGTCTATTGGCATGTCTGTCAATGGCGAAGTACAATCAATTAAAAATTATAACTTTAGGGATACTTTTGGACAAAAAAAAGTATAGGGTGTTCGGTAGACATCGCGGTAAAAGTCAGGGGCATTTTTGACCTTTCTCCCATATTTTATATTACACCCAAATTTCATACTTATGTATTTAATTGTTTCTTTCAAGTAAATAATGAAATATATCAATAAATAGATATCAATTGATTGAAATTACTTACAAATAAAACATTAAAGATTACATCTTAAATACTATGGTCGAGTCATAAATTATTCTAATAACTGGATGAAAGGCTTAAAACAAACTCCATATATTGCTTCAACCAACATAAATTAAAACCATTTGCAATAAAAAAAAATTAGGTTGAGTGATATCAATGATAAACAAACATCCAAATACTCTCTTTGATATGCAGCAAATGCATGATAACAATAACCAGATCCAAATAAAGTTTAGAGAAATTTAGTCATAGTTGTGCTGGCGGCTAGAAGGAATAGCGATCTTCCATAACAAATAGTTGTTATGAATCACTACCCATATATATATATATATATATATATATATATATATATATATATAGTGTCTATTATACAGTCGAGTTATGACGACGGGTTTTTTGGGCTATGACGACGGTTCACCCGTCGCCGTAACCCAGAATAACTATGACGATGATTTCTATAGCCCAAAAATCCGTTGCCATAGCCAATGGCAAAGCCAAAAATTATTTTTAGTGGGGTAAAAATTATTACTAAGATATAAATAATTTGGCGGGAGTTCGGAGGCAGTGTCCACGAGCCATTTTTTTTAATACTTTTGTATTTACGTCTACAAGGTCTTTGGCACACACTTTACATATATATATATATATATATATATATATATATATATATATATATATATATATATATTACAATGAGAATATAATAAGTAATAATATATGGTATATATACACTACTATATTGACTAATAATAGAATTTTTTAATCACTGGCTGTTTATATGTAATTAATTCATTAATTATTTTTAAAAATAATATAAATTAAATTACTATTTAGTTTAAAATATTATAAAGAGATATACATATATTGAGAGGATATGAGTCATATGTGGTTAAAATTTGATTGACAAAGTTATAAATTTTTAATTTGACCCCGTATAATAGAAATTTTATAAAATTTTAATAGGGTCAATATATACATAATACTTAAAAATTTTAAAATTTATCTTACATTATAAAGCAATTATTATTTTTTTAAATTAAATCAATTATTTACATGATGATGTATGTAGCTTCGCTTTGTGGTATATTAAATTCTTTGTGCACATATATTTTTCTCAATATATATATATATATATATATATATATATATATATATATATATATATATGGGGAGGATCTAAATGATGGATGAAAATAAAGCGGACCAAAAAAGAACGGACCAAAGCAAAAAACACACGCTGAATTGGGTTGAACCACGTGATTTTTTAGTTGAGTTCAACCAAACCAGCATGTGTTTTTTTGCCTTGGTCCGATTTTTTTTACCACTTATTTGGTCCGCTTTAGAACGGCTCCGTATATATGTATATATATATATATATATATCAACATATTTTACATATTTTAATGTGAAAATGGGATTTTATCAAAAAAAAATATAAAAATTCAACCTATTATAACTAATATATTTTGTAAATGAGCATGTGGGGGCATGCAGTTAGATAATTCAATAATATACGGCAACATCCATCCGATCGGCGATCACAATAAACAACTTAATAGAATAAATAAATTATATGATCCGGATCTCGACTCATCCTACAAAATCAACATTCACTATTAATGTTGCATGCAAACACCAATCAAATTGCATATAATTTTAATAAAGATATCAAATTTATATATCAACCAAATTATTATTAGCAACCAAACTCAAATTGTCACAAGAATGTACTATCAGAAAAGGAGAATTACACACTTGTAGTGGGAGAACTAAATAATATCATCTATCTGACTGTAGGGAGATGTTGCCCAGACAAGAAAGAGTGTATTAGAGACAGAGCCGCGCTAGGCTTGTTGAGAGGTACCAAATGTCCCGCCCCTCTCACAGTCACCATTGTTAACCCTTCATACTCCACCATCCTCCCTCCCACCTGCAATTTTTCAAGTTTTACAACCAACAAGAAAAACAATATATAAACTCATTGATTTGCTTATAGTTTAAACCACTTGGGGCTATATATGCAACTTGTCTCGCTAATATATGTGATATTGATAACTCATTGAATTTTTTTTCTTACAAAAACAAAAAACCCACAATCTTTTTGCTATCATTTACAGGAATTTGAACAAAAAGTCGAAAACAACTGGTGGAGTTTCCTTCAGAATCAGAAGCAACAAGAATTTGGGTTTGCAGTTGATGTAATATAAAATGGATTAGGAAAGATATACGCTAGCCAATCACCTGTTGATTGTGAAACCAAGAACGCCACGAGGATTTGAGAGGCAGCCCAAGAGCTTCAACACAGTATCTTGACCCTATAACTGGCACTCTCCCATCACAGTCCCCACTATTACAAATAAGCACAAAAAACGAAATCATAAGAATAAAGATTTTTAAATTACATTAGTTTTTTTTATAAAGAGAACAAAAAGTGACAATAAATCCAATTGCAACACGTGGGTATTTAAGGATGGGAGTTTATTTTCGGAAAGGATCATACATCATATTTTGTTCATATTCTCGAGTATAAATTATGAGTTTGGCATATATACATTACCCCAGTCAATCTTGTGCAATTATTAGACAATTGCAATTTGATTTTAGCCGAAAATAAAGTTGGCCTTCAGGTATCACTAATTGGCCAACAATCTGTTCAATCAATATTTAACCCCTGCTTAATCTGTTCTTTTAGCCCGTATTGACAAACACTTGAACTCTCTCCACTCAACCACAGGCAGCGGATAAGTTCAATACAACTACCTCCAGGTAAGAGATTCTAACTTGCATCAGTCAGTGTAACAATATGTAGGATGATATGTACCAAATGTTGTGAAATTTACCATGTGAATTAAAGTAAATTGATAGTGTCAGTTCAAAATCCATATGGTTCTAATGCTGACCAGTATGCCAATAGAATGCTGAGGTCTGTATAGTACAATCCCTCTTTTGGGAAAAAGAGTGTTATTTCTTCATAAATTGTAAAGAAAAAGGTTATCTTTATACGGTTAAGATACAATACAATACAATACAATGGCTAATGCGGAGAAATGAATGGAGCTACCTGTAAATCCAGATTTTGAGCCCACCCTTAACAAGTTTTGTGTAGATCGGTAGAACAGACGAGACATTTAACGTGTATGTATTAAAAACAAGATCACTGAGTCAAGAAAAGATGTTATATTAGACAGCTACTGATAAGCAGAATATAAATGAGAGAACAAGAAATATGAACATAATTGATAGACACACAATTCATACATTTTAATATCCCTAATTTTTTCCTTTTAATTATATTAGTTTATTAAATTAATATGTTTTATTTTATTTTATAGGATTTAATATTTGTTGCAATAAAGTCAAAATCTTAGTGATCAATCAGTATTTAAGCAAGCTTTTATTCATGGAAGGAAAGATGCAAGAAGAATAAGGAAGGAGGTGGAGCAATATTGAATTTATCTTGTTTGTCTTGGTGAACAAGTAAAACATAATTTTACAGATTTTAAAGATGAAAAATGATTCTTGGGAGATTGCCATATAGAGATTGAAGCTAAGAAGGAAAGAAGAGAAAAAAAAGAACAAAAGTGTCAAAGTTCAATGAATCTAAATTAGGACACAAATTTATTTTCCCTATAAATAAATAGGTTTCTTATTTTAGAGAGGAGGAAGTATTAGGTAGTATATTAGTTTAGTTTAGGAGTAGATTAAATTATTTCTTAATTGTACGTTCGTTGGATGATCGCTAATTAAAGGGAATTTTCTTATTTATTTTTAATCTTCTTCTTTTCTTTATTTTAGTTAGTTTAATTATTTTTCATTTCTAGCTAATTTCTTTAATCTAGGAAGAAGATGAAATTAAATAATTATTTTTGATAATATTTTTCATCTCTTCTATTATTTATGCCTTTACGTTTAATTGATTTTGCCTTCATGTTTCGTTATTGAAATAACTTCGTTTTATAGTTCTTATGTGATTTTAAATTAATTAAGAGGTTTTGATAGATTATTGTTAAGATTTGAACTTTTCATAATCCATGTTTGCTCAAAGAAGTTTTGATAGGTTATACGTAATCCTTAAATTTTCATAGTCTATGCTTGCCCACGTTAATTGTAAATTACTAAATTAAAGGGAAGGAAGATAAAAATCATATTTGAGTTTTAAAAATAGAAGAGATTGAATTATGTTATGTTTATTATATAATAGATTCAGATTCCTAGATTATTTTTTCATTATTAGTTCTCATATTCTAGTTAATCAATTCTCAATATTTATTTATAATTCGCCTAAAATAGATATTAAGGAAATATTAGAATTAATCTAGTCTCTATGGGTTCGAATTTGTCTTTGGCCGGATTCTTCAATTCGACACTATGCGATTCAAAGATTACATAATTTTAACACATCAATAATCATATTGACATAAACAATATTGCATAAGGTAGCTAACTCACCTGCACACCTTATAATGGACGCTAGTATTTGCATGGAGGGCTTTCTTAACATTAATCCTGTTGAAGTACTGTTCTACATATTTAGTGTAGCACGGATCATAACCGCCAGGGATGCGTCTCATTCTATTGAACCCATGTGTTTGTGCCTGCAAATTAACACTAAATTTAAATTCAAATGTGGCTACTAACAAAAGCAAAGGTTTGTGTTTAATTGAAGATGCGTTGTTATTACAATCACCTTAACAGGAGAGACACCGTTACTATGACTATCAGCTAATGAAGTAGTGCTGTTAAGAAGACATATTGGAGCATAAATGTTATAGATGTCAACCTCCCTGTAGTTGCCAAAGAGTATTTCCATGGCAGCATTACATTCCTTGGACCAGTCGGAAGTCTTGAAATCGCATACTTTCTTGGCTGTGTCATATTCCTGGTCTGATATTACTGAATGGCTCCATCCATACTCTAAAATGCCTTTATAATCATAGCTATCATCAGTTTCCGGATTACCTACCTGCAATTTATTAATGCATTTAAAACAGGTAAAATTAAATGTCAGTGCACATAGAAGTACTCATAAGTAAAGGGCCAAAAATTTGTTGAACCAATTGAAAATAGCAGAGCAGCAGCATGAAAGGGTACATACTATGAAACCTTTGAGATTGATATGTGGGTATTTAGCTGTATCATTGTTTCGATCATACACAAGCTCTGCCAGTTGAGGCACATAATGGCCTATACATATAAACACAAAAGATATGAGAAAAATGGTAGAAAAAATAAATTTCAGAGCTTGGCTAGCTATATTACCTGCATAACTCTCTCCAGATATAAAGAAATCATGGGTTTTGAATTGTGGGTATCTTTGCAGCCATTTCACCAAGAAATTATAGGTATCCTCAGCTAAGCAAGATACAGATTACATAGATGGTTAGCTAACTTGCAAATTACAAGTGGGTAATGAGTAAGTTTCTAATTGTCAAGGACAGTGAATTACCAACAAATTTATCATCCAAATTGTCCAAATCAGAGGATGTATTAGTATAGGAGAACCCAACTCCAACTGGGGACTCCACAAACAGCATATTTGCTTCTGCAGAAAAAAAATCTTTAATTAATAATTTAATATGGATAAAATTACAAGACCTTTTTAAATAATAATCTTATTAATTTCAGAGCCACCCAGATCCATATTAAAAACCCAACTTAAACTTTATAAAGTTACCAAAACAAGAAGTATAAGAAACAACCTTTATTCCAAGAATTGGGGTTAAAGTCAAGACCAACTCCATTTTTCTTTACTCTAAGAGGACCCAATTCAACAGCTGCACCATACCCAACTGATGAGCAACCAGGTCCTTCAAGAAACCAAAGTAATAAAGAAAAAAGAGTTAGATAATCCAATCATAAAAAACAGATATATTATAATTTAACCACCACATTTTACATAATTATGTACTATTTATTATCTAAAGTATAGTAGTATATAGGAATGTTGAACTAGGTATGTACCTCCGTTAAGCCAGAGGAGCAGGGGCTTATTGGAGGGCTGAGATTGAGCCTCAAAGAACCAGTAAAAAAGGGCTCTCCCATGATCTTGGTTGACTGTGACGTATCCAGAGAAGTGAGAGACTGGTGGGCTTGAGGGTTGGCCTGGTAGATTAATTACTCTATCATATTCCTGGGATTTTAGGTGTGCTTCTGATGGTTTAATGCAAGTAATAAATGAAGCAAGGATCGGTAGAGCATTTACAATGAAGAGAGAGAAAAATGAACATTTCATTTTTCTAGGATTTAGAATTGCAGAGGCCATTGACTTATTTATGAGCGAGTCTGAGAGTAACAGATTGGGGAGACAGGGCACCGGTTGGAGTTAATTTTGATTAATTGACTAACTTAACATAAAATTAAGATAATGGAATCCAAGAGATTGACAATATGTTTCTGAAAAATGGGATAGAGAATTTAAAATTTTTGAGAGAAAAAGGAGAGAAGAGAAGTACATTTCCTTTATTATTTTTATGAGTTTTGGTAGGAAATTTTTACTTAAAATAGTATATTGTTATTTTATTTTTATGAAATTATATTTTAAAAATTATTATAAGGATAATTTTGGTATTTTAATTTGGAAGATAAGTGTTTAGTAAAAAAAAATTCAAATCTTTACAACATTGGAAGGAAATTTTTAGAAAGAAAAAATCTTATTCTCTTCCCTAAACTTCTTTTCTTGTATGGTGTTCATCGATAAAAAATTGGATCGAACTGAGTCGGCCCGAACCGAACCGAATATCGAAAATAGCTAATTTTATAAACCAAAACTGGTACCGATTAAACCGGTATCCCGAACCGATTATCCGATTCGGTACCGATTTATACATGGTTTGTATCGTTTTATACTTGTTCTTTATATACCTGGACAGTGAATAATGGACCCATTCATGACACCAACAAATCTCATCACACAATTAAGTAAATCAAAACAAACATTTGTATGGCAGTGAGCTGTGACTTGTGAGCGTGTTAACCATATATAAGATTAAACATAAAGTAGTCATGCACTCATGCTGCAACTTGCAAGACAGCCCGTGAGCCTGGTATGTCTTAACCATAGTATCAATACATTATACACTAGATAATAAAACAGTTTCTCCAAAATAAGACATAACATCAATATTATACAAAACAATAATTCTCCAAAATAGGACATAACATTAAAAACAAAACAATAAAAGTAGTAGTAATAAAACAGTTAGCACTCAGCAGCAGTGTGCCAGTGTCATTGTGTCAGCAATAAAACAGCTCAAAGCCACCATTCAGATGTCAAGGAAAGCATGATCCGCCATTAGTCCATTACTGCAAAGCATGATTTACATTTAGCTTATCCAAGTAGAAAAAAGCATAAAACTTCAATAGCATTCAAGGCTTTTCGCTGCACCACATAACAATGAAGCACATTAGTAACCCATGGCAGACAGTTTCAAGTGTCACCAACACCCATAAGTAAAAACAGAAGGAAATACATTGCTATAAGTTCCACATTAGTATTTTTTTTAATATTATTAAATAAACCGGTACAACCGCTTTGGTTCGGTATATACCGATCAAGCCAAATAGCCTATCGAAACCGGTCTCAAAAATCCAGTATGTATCGGTTATGTGTACCGGTACCAAACCGATTCATATTTGCACCGAATTAACCGGTTCGAACCGATTCAATTTCCCTAAAAATTGAAAAAATTATTTGGTTTAAACACCCCTACTTCCTTGTACTACTTTCTTTTCTCTCTATTTTAGAACTCCCAAACACAGCGGAAGGAGTTGGGCGTGCTGGTCTATTTTTCACCCCTTTCCTTTTTTATATTTCAAAATTTATTAGAAAAATCGTGGGAAACTAAAGGTGAAAATATTTAAAAATTTATTAGTACTATATTGTACTATATTTAGTCATTTATTATTAAATTGTATAGTACCAGTAGTAGCATTGTTGATATTGCATTTATTTGAAAGTATGTTAGTAATAACTATAACTACTTTTATAAAGTATTTCTTTCGTTTCTAAAAGATTGTCATTTTAAAAGAAAAAATTTGTTTTAAAATGTTTGTCGTTTACAACTTTCGAGGAGAATAAATTATTTACTTTCCTATATTATCCTTACCTTCTCTCATTGTCTCAAGAAATTATATCTCTTATATTAATAGTTTTCAACTTCTCATAAAGTGGTAGTGATGGAATTTTAAATAAATTTTACTTGATAAGTGATACTTTTTTAATCCATGTGCAAAAACGTTAAACGATAATTTTTTAAGAACGGAGATAGTAAGTACATATTTTACATTTTCTTGGCATTTTCAAGTTTTCAATTAACGTACCGGAATGGTGCAAACGGGGCGTATACAAAGGCTGATTGATTATAATTGTTCGATCATATTCAAACCCTACCAGCAACACCGACCACAACTTTCTTTATAGTACTCCAATGGCATTAGTAGTATTGGATAAGGGGCTGTAATGTAATAATAATAAGAAACAAATACTACTCCCAATAATAATAAATAATGGAGTACTCCAATGGCAATGGAGGGATGAGTCCAAGCAGAACTTCTTCCGGAGTCGATTTTTTGTTCTCAAGTTTTCTGTCTCCCTTGTATCCTCTCATTTAAATTTTGATACATGTCATTTTATTTATTTTTAGAATTAATTAGTGTTAAGTAAATAATTAGATGTCAAAATTTAAATAGAGAGACAAAAAAAAACAAAAAAATTGAAAACGGAGAATCTGCTCTCAACTTCTTCCACTTGACTTGACATGCAGTAAACAACGTTCGTCAGTTCCGATGCAACTGAAGACAATCCCAAGGAAGCACTTAAATTTTAGGACTAAATTCCAATACTCCCTCCGTCCCTAATTATTTAACGTTTTAGAGATGGACACAAGAATTAAGATAATGATTGAAAAACATTAAATATAATACTCAATTGTCTATAATACCATTAAATCTTTTGTTGAGATAAATAGAGTTTTGTTGGAATAATAAGAGTTTTATTGGGATAAGGAGAGAGAAAGAGTTTAAAGTATCAAAAATATAAAAAGAGTAATGAGGGGTAATTTTAGAAAAATTGTCATTAATTCTCTTGAATTTGAACAAACGTCAAATAATTAGAGACAAATGAAAAAGTCTAAAACGTAAAATAATTAAGGATGGAGGGAATACTATACTAGTATATACCCTAAAACTTTAATCTTTATACCATAAATTTTATTTTTAATTAAATACCTCTGCATCTTATTAAGTCATTAAAACATGGGAAATACGATCATTTTAAAATAATTGTTAAATTTTTATATTTTAATGCTATCAATGAACATTTGACGAAAAAAGTGCATGCTAAAAGTAAAAGGGATATTTAATTCAAAATAAAGCTTATGGTGCAAATTGAGTTTAGAATTAAAGTTTTGGGTGCAAATTAAATTTTAGTCTAAATTTTACAAATTTTGGTTGTTTAACTTGTACTATCATTTACTAGATACCCATAACAATTGATTATGATAAAAACAAACAAGTATAGCCGGATATTAACAAAATTAGCTGGAAAAGTTGGACTAATTACTCATGTCCAATAAGTATACTCATGTCCTCGTAGATTTGGACTAGCCAAAATTTACATTTGAGACTGGAGTATAATTCAAGGAAATATAGAGATACAGGGAATGAGACCATGCGTTGATTGTGGGGAGTCAAAGGTTGCACAATTGTTGTCTTCAATTCAAGACGATCATCCTTTTTTTTCTCTCAACAAATACAACTATACAAGGGCATCTTCACATTATTTACCTATACACCTAACTGTAGTTCCATTTTGCTTGCTAGAACTTGGGTTCTTCCCATAGCATGTCAAGAAACACATACTGAACTATACCTGCAGAGACATTCATGATATATATATATATATATATATATATATAAGGCAAGAGCAGAAAGTTATATGTCATAAATAAATAAAATATAGGTATGAAAAAGCAAATGCATGTGGTGAGTTCAGTTGAAACACAAGCTCAAAAAGTACATACAGCAAAAAATTGGTGCAATCCAGAGATGCTCAAGGGTATCTTGATTCGGAGTTCATGAGCTTCTGAATATTAAAGGCTGTAGTTTGGAACTTGGAAAACTAAGGAAAAAGGAGGAAAAGGAAAAGAAAATTCAATCTAAACAATCTATTGGATTTTTTTTAAACCATCCGTTGCATTATTTTTTATATTGATCTTGATAATATATATTAAAGAAGTATGGATAATTAGACTTGTGCTATATAAGGATATTTTATCCTTAAATTATACTTTCTTTTTCTTTTCATCCATATTTCCCAAGTTCCAACATACTAAAGCACGCTGATTGTAAACCTATCATTCGGAAAGAAAAAAAGGGAGGGGGGGACTTGGGAACAAGGTGCCAAGCTAATGGAAACTTATCTAACAGGAAATTATTGAAGGACCATGTCAAAGGTACTAGAATTTAGGGTCTTTTATGATTCTAGCCTTTCTAGGTAGCAAATCAAGGTTGTTAAAGATACATTGCTCATAATGTGCTTGACAGAAATGTAAAGGGAACTGTCCCCAAAAAAATGCAAAAAAAAAGGAGAAAAGAAAAAGTGTGAGATACTTACTTCAAGGGGTTGGAGAATCAATTTCTCACGACCCTTTTTTGCTTTCAATTTGCTTTTCATGGAGAAAGGTTGGAGAACATATCGTAAGAAACGGCTGAATGGGTCCTGCAAACCTTCCATCTCGTAATGTCCAAACCGCCAATCTCGTTCAACATAAGGTCTTAATATAGGTTCATCAAGGCCTCCTGTTGAAAAAAGCATGTACATTCAACATACCTTGGACATGAATCTTCTCAGCATAATGAATAGAAAGAAAGAAACTAAACAAAGCACATAACTGAGAAACACAATTTAATTATGGGTAAAAGTCCATATAAGTGTCCTTCGTGTTCTGATAACAAGTGAATTGACAACTGACTTCACAAGCCAGAAACCAGCACACATACTAAACAGGCAAGTGTCCATTGTATTCAAATAATGAGTGGATTGATGACTGTGTTTCAATACTGCTTTGTACTTCTTAAAAAACCGAATCTTTATTTTGGACATAAAAATGATTATAATTAGAGCACATACTGAGATATTCCCAAGTCTACATCATATCATGGATTAGGTCTAACTCGAGATGGGGTAGAGTATTCTTTAATAAACTATCTAGAAGTTGGATTACATGCGACCTCTTTGTTAGAATTTTTGTTATATGAAGTATGATATCAAGCAGAGAAGATAAGAATGTGAGACTGGATTATGAAACTGGAAGAATCCATGATATTCTGCCTACCTGCATACATAAAACCATGTTTATTTACTGCTCGGTAGAAGGGTCTTGTTTTTTTCTCTTTAGCAGCTCTTTGAAGTTCATTCCATGCATGTTCCCTATCTTGACGAGTGATTATCCCTGAAGTCACCACCTGAAATCAAGATGTCAGCCAACACATGATTGAGAAGCACAATATGGAAGAAAGGACATGAAATTGAAATGAAAGCACACGTGGAAGTTGTTACTTTTGTAAACAAATGGTATGAAGGACGTGGAATCCGTGCAAGATTATTGAGACGATCAACTGCTACAAGTCCAAATTTAGGGCCATAACCATCAGCCCACTCCCAGTTATCTGAGATAGTCCAAAACAGGTAACCAAGAACACGGACACCCTGCAGAATTAGCATTAGCACCTCTACAACTTAATAAATTTATGACAAAACAATTTTGGAATTAAATAAGGTAAGTCAAGAGTCAAAACCATCATCATGGCTGCATAAATTGCAAGTAAATGTTCCAACAGATATGGTTGTCGGATCAAATCTGTCTCGTCAGAAACACCATTTTCAGTAATGATGAAGGGTACATTTAAATGTTTGTATCTTTCATGGAAGTGTAGCAGCACACGGAATAAGCCATCAGGATATACCCCACGTCCAGATTCACTATACTCATCAGTCTCCACCAGCTTCAGTCCAGCACCAGCTATTACTTCCTGATCAACAAAAAAAATTGATGTCGAGTTTGTCAGGTTGCACAGACACAAAATATGAAGGCTAAGTTTGGAACTTGAAATACTTGAGGGAGAAGGACTCACTCACTCACCTACTCCTTATCTATCTAATAGTTGGAAAAGGAAATGAAATCTAATATTTTATTGGAGCATTTATTTTTTTCCACTAAATTTAACATTGTTCCCAACATTAGATTTCTCAAAAGTATAGATGGCTAGTTTTATCTTCATTGATATAGATCTTCTTTTTTTTTTTGACATTTATTATTGTTTTCCTTTTCCTTTCTTTTTCTCCTCGCTTTCCAAGTTCCAAACGGAGCCGAAGTATTCTGTGAAGAAGTTAAAAGTACCTGTCCATAGTAATTTATTCCTATAAAATCCAGCTTGTCAGAAATGTTATCGAGATATGGAAAGAGAGCCAAGGAATTAGCAAATGCAACTGAAGCAACGTCAAAGAGCCCATATGGACGCATAAACGAGACATGATGTGCTACTCCAACAGGTGATCTCAATAACACGCTCCTAGAAATAAAACAGATGTCCCCAATGTTATAAAGTGAAAGAGACAAAAAAAATGCAACTGGAACCGATAACATATTATTATACACACATATATGCGTGTAGACATATATATATATATATATATATATATATATATATATATATATATATATTATCATACACACACCAACACTCTGCTAGTGCACAATGACTTTCCTAACATAGCCATATAATAACAATTATCAATATCTTTTTTATATTTTGTGTTCCAGGGAAGCACAAACATGGATATCCTCAAATATATAATTCTTGATGGAGGCAGAAAAACAAATTAATATGCTTGGTTTGGCAGGAAACCTTTGTTCATGAATATAGTCATAGGCCTTCGAGTGAGCAATTGCTATCCAATGCATGGCTTGATTGAACACACCAGTTGGTAAAGCAGAAGTGGCAACCTCCAGCATATCAGGATTACCACCAGGCCAAGCACCAGCGCAATAAGTGAGCAAACAGAAGACATGAGGCTCGTTAAATGTTATCCAATAGTCTACCATGTCTGATACACAGTCAACAACAAGTCTGCAGTGTGGAAGAACATATGAATGAGGTCAGGAACTAATACCGGAGATACAAAATATCCCCACACAAGATATACTCAGCAAGTCTGCATGTTAAATATACAAATAAAATGACATTCACAAAACAAAGAAATTGAAATCCTGCCCAGGGTGTATCTCTCACCATGATGTCACTAAAGGTAGAAAATGTCACAATGGATAGCAAGCATATGAAACTTCTCCTTTTAATTTACCAGTTTCTCTAAAAGATTTAAATTATTAGAGAAAGGTCACAACAGTGTATATCTTCTACACCACTCCCTCTCATGTGCAATCCCCTCTTGCACGTGAGAGTGATAACCAAAGCACAAGCCAAACAGAGTGTATGTAGACCATGGACTTAGTATTGCAACTAAAATCTGGGAGGAAGAGTCGCCACTTCAAACTTCACATCAACTGTAGACGCTTTAGTTTTTGTAGACACTAGACAGGATTGTGTTTATCTATCAAAAATTAGTTGGGGTCATTGATAAGAAAAATTAGGGTTAGCATTAAACGTAATTATCTGAAGATGTAACATTAGTTAACCACAACTACAAACAACCTATATCTGCCACTGCTGCAAATGATATATTATTAGCATGATCCTACATCAAACTTCTTTGACTTTTCCACTACTTATCAATTCTGCAATGCTCCGCTCTACATGTCATTTTTCAGATATACAACTAATACAAGTATACCACCCAATACTTTTTCCCAAATAATCGCCAAATCAACAATTATCACTCTGTAATCTTGGGTTTGAAAGTTAGGCTTATTAGTTAAAATAACACTACCTTTGAGAGTTATAAACAGAAAAGAAAAGAACCAAAAGCTTAAATTAGGACAGAAAAGAAAACATAAATATTATATGTTTTCCATCGTGTTGTTTGTGTCTTTACGAAAAGGAAAAAAACCATAAAATTTAAATTCAAATTACCTCTTTATCCTTTTGTGAAATCTTGTTGGTTTTGTATATAGAGGGTAATACAGAGAGTATAAAATATTCACTTAATTCATTTCTTTTCCATCAAAATCTTTCCATTTTTTTGACAGAAATCTTGGCTAGAAAAAGTGGCCAAGTTTTAAACAAGAGAAACAGACAGAAAATTTTATTTTTCCATCCATTTCTTTCTTTTTTGAACATTTTAAAACTTAAAAACACAGAGTAAAATAAAGAAAAATATGTACTAAAATTCAAAGGTTTATATGGATATCAGCAAATATTAAAATGTGGCACGGCACTGTGATATGTTATAATGAAGATGGGATGAAAAATTAATGGCACAACCAAAAGCATATATTAAAACAATATTAAGCCTGTCATTTGAGGGAAGCCTAACCTGGTAAAGTCCATGAAATAATCAACAGTTTTCTCCAGCTTCCATCCCCCATACTCTCCAGCCCATGGTGGCAGAGAATGATGGAACAGAGTCAGCATCACCTTCATACCATAAGAGCGAACCCTGTTGATGATCCATTTATATCGTTCCAATGCTGCATAATTCACCTAAGGGAGAAGTCAAGCATCTGAATTTATTGCAACTTTTCATCTATAAAAGTAATCTATTATGAAATTCCAGAATGATTACAACAAAACTATATCAAATTTGAATTGCAAGTCCACTCTTGAAAATGGCACTATGGCGTATTGATAGCATGAAAGGTACACAAACAAATGCCCACATGCTTACACTGTGCTATGCATGCACGTATAGGAACATTTTATTTAGGTATTATAATGAATGTGAATGTGTGCATGTGTGAGTATGTGTGTGCGCGCCTGTGTGTGTACAATATGGTCAGCATAAGCCTTACAGTTTCTTTAAGCCCATTAACCGGCTCCTCCGGCATGATCCTTGTCCAATCTATTCCCATTCGAAAGACACGAACACCAGTATCTTTAGCCAATTTCAATTCTGTATCAGGATCAGACCAAAATCTTAGCCTCTCCTCCCTGAAAAACAACTTAAAAGAATTTATTGGGTCCTAATTTAGCAGGAAGAAGTTTACACAGGCTCTTAGTTTTTTTCTTTAAAACGTCATAATTTAGCAGGAATATATCATGGGTAAAGCTAAATACAGTGGACTAGTGGAGCAGGGTCCACTGCAGATGATCCAAATAGCAGGGATGATGTATTGCTGAGTTGATTATAGCTAGAACTATAATATGCATTATGCTAGTTGCTTTAAATTCAGCTTCTAAATATAGGTATTGGGCTTACGGATGTGGAACATTGTGCCAGGCAGCTACGTTATGATGACATTCTTCAGTCACTGTGGCTGGTTCTTCCTCTTCTATGTACTTCTCAAATCCTCTAATTTTCGCTTCCATAGCTATCTTAAGGGATTTCTTTCTCTTTATGCTATTATTAGCTTCCATCACAGGTAACAGGGCTTGCTGAGATCCACCATCACCAGAAGCAGAACCCATAATAGCATCCGCAGGTTGTTGTACTTGCTGTGTCTCTGATTTGTCGCAAGGGTTATTTTCAGCAAACTGAAGCCAAGCGTCATTGAGCCTGTCTTCAACGTGTGCTGGTGCCGTTGCCAATCCAAAAAAGAATTCATTTTCCTCCTCTACAAAGAACCACAAGTACTATCATATAAGCATTCCCAACTACGATGAAGCCAAATGTTTCCCGACTGGCCAACAGTGATTTTATTCTCAATGTTGTAAGAGTAAAAAGGCAATGTCAACTCTATCAAACAAAAAATTGATTTTTTTTTTATTTTGATAGAAAATAATATATTAGAAGAAAAAACCTAGCGTACAAGTAGAGTGGGACAAGGAGTACGCCCACCCTATAACAAGTGTAAATAAAGTAACACTTATGAAATAGTAAATCTACAATCTCCACAGAGATCTAAAAAGATTATACACACATAATTTGCCCCTACAGGCACCCACGACAATTGACAGAGGGCCATAAATAAGCAAAACTGAAATTTAATATTGAGAAGCTATACTTAAACCGGTTTTGAGAGAGTATTACTGTCCATAGAACTGATGAAAGTGATGAAGTGGTCATATAAAAATTAAAAAGAAAGATAAGATCTTAAGCTCGTCAGGATAATTGAGGGAAAGACTTGAGAGTTGTCCAGACTCCCTTCAGCAAACTTACAACATAACTTCCTCTAACTGAACAAATTACTCGTATTGCAATTTTGATTGGGGTCAATAAGAGAACTGACCACGATCCCCTCTCACTATATAACCAATTGACTTCATGATAAAAACTTAACTAGGCGGAATATTGCACATCCAGCATTTGGTTAGTATATGTACCTGGTAAAATGAATATATAAACAAATAGCAAACATTTTTTTTCCAAAAAAAAAATTGGGACAATTCTAAATGCTGGAGTGTTTGAAGTTGTGAAATATGGAGTAACTACAGAGAGTGAAATTGAATTAGGCAATTCTAAATATTCATTTTCATTTCACAAATGCTTCTTATTTTAATTCGAATAATAGCTAAATGATTTTTATTTTCATTCTCTTGTAAGTGAATTAATGTAAAAGAAGTGGGAATATTAGGAGAGTTAAATAAGTTTGAGCAGCTGCACATAATACATTATTCTGAAAACAAAAAATACTGCTGTAACAAATGACAGTTTGCATGCAGAAATTAGGGTTTATAAGATTGGAGTAACCGGCTGAGGTATTGGTGTTGAAAACGGCGAGAGTGTCGGCGGACTCGTCGATGGGCGAGTGGAAGGGTTTGAGGTTCTTTTTCCGGTAACGAGAGAATGAGAAGGCGTTTGCGGCGAAGGTGACCGTTACTAGGAGTCCGGCGAGCTTCGTCGCCGATACGAAGAGTGCTAGAATCGCCATCTTTATTGAGCAAACAGATAGGATAAGATTGACAGCCCAAAAACAAAACAACTGTTAATTGCCTAGACTTGGCAAACGAAAGCAAAGATTGGTCTACTGCGATTGACTTTAGACACGTGTACAACAGTTAACTGACATGGGCAAGCTTAGTAGCTTACTGGATTATCATTATTTATTTGTGTTTTGTTTAAGGGTTAACTGTTAAAGTGTCACTGAGAGTTCTACAAAATTTTACTTTTAGTCTTTAAGTATCAATTTTCGCAATAATGTTCCTTTAAGTTTAATTTTATTATAAAATTGTTTCTTTTTAACATATTAAGGTCAATACTCATATTTTATATAATTAAATACACATTTGACCCATTTCAAATGTACGAATACAATAATACACACGTTATATGGAACATAAATACATAATTACCAATAATTTTAGACATGTATGTGAAGAATTTCGACTTATATTCATTAATATGTTAAAAGGGAACAATTTTATAAAAAAATTAAACTTGAAGGAATATAATTGAGAAAGTTGTTACTTTAAAACTAAAAATAAATCTTTGTTAAACTTTGAGGGACACTTTTATAATTATACCTTTGTTTAATACTCCATCGGTAAGTACTCTATTTGTTAGTTATTTTTTTTTTATTGTAATATTTTAATTTTAGACATATATGTTGAATATTTATCGTTAGTTATGAAAAGAAAAGTGATATTAATTGATAGGAATTGTTTTGTAAATGTAATTATTTATTCATTAGATTTATCAGCGAATATCAATTTGTTTTTTCTTTAGCTAATTACAATTCTTAATTTTTTTTTATTTTATGATGAAATCTAATGGGAGAAAGAAGAGCGGGAAAATAATTAATTCCATTCCATCTTAATATATTATCCTTATCTTCTTATATCATATAAGAAGAATTCGATTAATTGTATGGATCTTACACTCTGTTTTTGAGTTTTGAACAGAAAAGAAAAAAATAAAAAATTTAAATTATAACATAAAAAAAAAGAATAGAAAATTTGAAATTTTCCTTTGTGTTGTTTCTGAGTTTTTAATAGAAAATAATAGAAAATTTAAAATTGAGGACATGAGTTGTAATTAAAATTTTATTATATTAAAAGTTGAGGATAATATGAGCATTATAAAAATATTATTTATTTTAATTTTTTTTTCGTCCAAATCAGGCCAATTTTGGACCAAAAATTTTGGCAGGAAAAGTGGCCAAGTTTTTTATCCATTTCTTTTCTTTTCCGTTTATTAAAAAATTCAAAAACACAAGAATTAAAAAGAAAACTTAAATTTTCCATCTATTTCTCTTTTTTTCTGTCCATTTTAAAACTCAAAAACATAGCGTTATGGACCGCCCGACTAGGCTTGCCCGGCCAGCTAATTGGACTACCGTGCATGAGACAACATGTAAATGGCCCATAAGTCTTTCTTAGACCTTTGCAAAATATCTGTTACTGGAGGGCCTGTCTTACTATAATACTACTACTAGCTTTCATTTTGTCGTCCAAGCCAAATTTCTACAAATAAATCTTCCCTATTTTAAATTTGAGGAACGCTAGAGACATAATTTATTTTATAATTTATTGATGTGGTATACTCTACTTTAACATATTAATGAACAAATTATTTTAATATAATTTTCGACCCCACATAAAAGCTGAGGTGAAGTATGCCACATCAGCAAATTATAAAATAGTTGTAGAATAAGTTGTCTCTCTAGTATTACTCTTTAAATTTTGACTACTTTTTTTTGTTACGGGTATTAAGTTTCACTAAAGAATAATAATAACATACTCCTTTCCGTTTTAAATTATAAGATTATTGTTGACTTTTAATTGAGATATTTTCAAATTTAAAATGAAAACGATCTATTAAAATTTATGAAACATTAAATGATTACAATGAGTAATGTTCATTTTAAGTTTGAATTGACTTCAAAAGGTCAATATTGATCTTATATTTTAAAACGGAGGAGTAAAACTTTTTATGAGCATTACGTTTTAATTCTTAAATTTGTTCTTAAAAAATATATATTTATGTAAATTGAATAAGGGGAGTGATCCACAACAAAGTATTTGTTAGTAATATTTATGCTACTTAACCTTACGCCCCGTTCAGGGGCATCCATCTTAAATAGTATTATGTTGCTTAAAGAGCATTCCTTTTAAAAAATAATCTTTTTTATATCTCTCTCCTCACTACACTACACAAAGACTGAGCTCTCTACTCGCCAAAGACTGAAATCTCAAGCTTGAAGTCGTTAATCTAAGGCTCTCTACTCACCATTGATCTCCTCCAGAAAATTGAAGCTCGGAATGATGTTAATCTAAGGCTCTCTCCTCGCTACACTCATAATGTAACACCCTCAAAATAGGTATACAACACCCATTCTGAGTCGCCAAATACATGGTACAGAAAGCAAATGTGACGCCCCCAAAATAGGTATACATCACCCATTTCGAAAGTTGTCAATATACTGCAGTGCGAAACAACTACAACTTTATTATTACAATAGTAAAACTGTGAGTTTGAATACAAATATTATCTTTCAGACAATATCTATACCCAAATAAATCCTCATCACATTTATTGATACATTATTTTATAAAAATGGTGAGGACTACTAAACAACTCTCTCTATAACCATCATTCCATACCCCACTCGCATCATGCTGCCATTCATTCGCCTCCCGAGAAGAAAAATGGAACAAAAAGAAAAAGGGTGAGCTCAACTAGCCCAAGAAAAGAATATTATGACTAAGATAATATACAACAAAATTATCGTTAGTCTTCAACAGGAAAAATCTAATAGAATACAATAGACAACAAGTTTTAAATCAATATTCGCATTGAAATAATAATTCATTAGAAGAGTTAAGTAGAGAATGCAAACTACTATCTTCTATGTATGAATTTTAAAGTTAAATCGTCTATCTTTTATCCCGTAACATCAATCAATATATATCCGGAATCAAATATTCATCTTTGCACTTCTACAGTCAAAGATATTCATCGATTAGTCATGTTCATCTAAACACTGTTCATCTTTTGCACTACGGGCCAAAGATATTCATCGAAAATCATTCATCTGCACTACAAAGCCAAATATATTCCATAATATCATCATTTAAGACCGAGGATGATGAAAATATTTTTAAAGAAAGCGAATCCAAGTGAATCAAAATGACAAGGATTAAGGATTAAGGATTCGTACTTTGTTTTATCCACGTCCAAAAATACCTCAAAAAATAATCATAGTGGTGTAAAATTCAAGAATGATCAAAACATGGATACAATCAAAGCTAGTATCCACAATAGATATTTTAGACGAAAAGGAAAAATTTTCATTTTTCGATGAATAAGTCAGATTCGTGAATAAAGACTGCAAATTCTACGTGAATAAGATCAGTATCGTGAATAAGTAACCCGACACTAAAAGTTCCAAATTTGATTAAAAAGTTCAGATCAATACTTGACATAATGATATTAGAATAAATAATATCATTTAAAAAAAATAATATCTCTTACCTCGAAAGACAAAGATTACAATAAACGCTTCGGATATTGACTATGACTTGAACTTGCACCGTATAAAGAATACTCAAAGTATACTCAAAATACTCACAAGAATATTCGATAATATAGAGAGAAAACTTCAGATTTACGGTGTAATTTTCAATTCTAACCCAAGACCCTATTTATAGGAAAATGCTTAGAACACTAAAGTAGAAAATTTAATTTAATAATATTATTATTATTTCTACAACTTCCTACGCATACCAACTGAATTCAGCCATTAAAACACATGCAAGACCCACACTCAAATCACCAAAAACGTTTTTTCATATTAAAAATATTTTAAACTTCCAAAATCAATTATTTGAGCTTGAACTTCAATAATTCATAATAAATAGCCCTTTTATCAGAAAATTCGAATCTTGTGAGTTTTTATAGGAAATTCAATTCTCTACAACTTTGCAGAAGAAAATTTTTCCAATTTCCGAACAGAAATTGACCGAAATCCATAAACGGACGATTTTACAGGATATAATCAAATTTCAGTCAAGAAATGGGGTCCACCAACATGTTTAACATGTTTTAAACATTTATTGCAACAAAAATACTCTTTCTCCTCGTATACTCATATATCATACATTCATTGTAAAAATATCACCATTATTATATTATTAAAAATATAATAATATATTTAAAGAATTATTTTATCGTAAAAAGATAAAATTTTAATTTTCAACAATTGTCACATTAAAAATTTTCTCCATCTATATCCATATAAAATCAATATTTTTCTCATCATATAAATCAATAATTAATTATTCACAAATAATATTACGAATCACAATATTGACCACCGCAGGTTCCCAGGAAAGCAGGGCTTTCCAATAAGAATTTCTTCTTCTGCTGGCCAAGCAATTAGGTGACCAAACCTCTCCTTAGATGTAACTTTCTAGACATTGCCAATAATGTTATCTAATAATATTATTCAGATAATATGAATTATTGCTTCGATAATGAAAAATATCGTGTAATGATAATTATCAAACAACAAAGAATATAAAATATCAACGCAACAATTATTAAATTAATAAAAAATTTAAGCAAGAATTACTATAACCATTATTGAGTAGTGTCTTCTTACGTAAGAGTCAATAATTGGTGCAATCTGGTGTCTTCCATCAGCAACAACGCCAGACATCGTGTTTTAACCATGAAGTATTCCAACAACAGTAGTACCTTGCGGTAACAACTACCAGTTATTTTTAAACAACTTATATTTGTCATTTTCTTCCTCCAATCTCTTTCAAGTTATGGGGCCCCACATGCATTTGCTGGCCGTCATACGAATATTCCCGACGATCTGAATATTCCACGACCAAACGAATATTCCCAAACAATAATGAATAGTTTATAACCATTTGCTTTATTTTGAAATACTTGCGTATTTTACCCATAACTATCCACATTAATCAAATCAACCCTTACTATTTCAAAATAATAATTAGAGGAAATTAAATTTTATTTATTAATTATTTGGGGTCTTACAACCTCCCTCCTTATGAAATTTTCGTCCTCGAAATTGACATATGTACTGGTGTTTGAAAAGGTGAGGATACCTCGCTTTCATTTCATTTCCAATTCCTGTGTCATTTCCTCACATATAGTATGGTTCCTCCACAAAACTTTAACTTGTGGTATGACCTTCGTCGTGGGGACATGCTCCTTCCTATCCAAGATCTTGACAGTACCTCCTCACACGTTAAGTCTTGGCAATCTCATCCGGTTCTAACTCAATAACGTGGTTCGGGTCTTTCACATATTTACGAAGTACAGATATGTGAAACACATTATGAACACGAGATATACTTGGAGGTAATGCGAGTCTATAGGCTACATTTCCTACTTGGTCAAGAATTTGAAATGGACCAATAAATCGTGGATTGAGCTTTCCTCTCTTCCCAAATCTTGTAACTCCCTTCCATGGAGCAACTCGCAACAATACATGATCCCCTATACTAAATTCCACGTCCTTTCGATGAAGATCCGCATAACTCTTTTGTCGATCTTGTGCAGTTTGTATACGTTGTCGAATCATTTGGATCTTTTCGGTAGTTATATCGACTAACTCGGGTCCCAACAATGTTGCTTCACCCACCTCATCCCAACATATTGGAGAGCGACACTTTCGTCCATATAATGCTTCAAATGGAGCCACACCTATACTTGTCTGATAAATGTTGTTGTAGGAGAATTCCACTAATGGTAAATACTTATCCCAACCGCCCTTGAAGTCTAGGATCTGAGTCTTAATAGATCTTCAAGAGTTTGAATAGTCATCTCTCCGATTGTCCGTCTGCTTTGAGGATGGTATGCGAATCAATCGAATCCGTCTTTCATAGCTTTTTGTAAGCTAACCCAAAATCTTGAAGTGAATCTTGGGTCACGATCCGAAACTATGGATCTTGGCATGCCATGCAACCTCACAATCTCATTTACATATATACTAGCAAGACGCTCAAGGGAATAAGTCTCCGTGTCGGCAAAGAAATGAGCAGACTTGGTTAATCTATCAACAATAACCCAAATAGCATTGATGCCTTGAGAAACCGTAGGAAGACCCGTAACGAAATCCATGGTAATGTGTTCCCACTTCCATTTCGGAATCTCAAGTGGTTGCAACGAACCCTTAGGTACTAGATGCTCCGCCTTTACACGTTGACAAATTAAACACATCGAGATAAACTTTGCAATCTCTCTCTTCATATTGTTCCACCAAAATGTATGTCGAAGATCACGATACATTTTGGTACTTCCAAGATGGATTACAAACGGTGTATTGTGTGCCTCTATCATGATCTTGTACTTCAATTCAGAGTCATTAGGAACACAAAGTCTGGAGTGGACTCGAAGTATTCCTTCATCATCGATTCTCGCTTAGGAATAAAGACCTTCTTGTACTTTCTTCTTCATACGCATCGAGATTCCGGTGGGCTTGAACAACCTTAACTTTTTCTATTAAAGTTGGCTCTATGCGTATACTTGACATCATCGCACTCGTTCCTGCATATGATCTTCTACTCAACGGGTCAGCTACCACGTTCGCTTTTCCAGGATGGTATTGAATAGTGTGGTCGTAATCTTTCAATAACTCAAGCCAATGTCGTTGCCGCATGTTGAGTTCCTTTTGCGTGAATAAATATTTGAGGCTTTTATGGTCTGAATATATCTCCACTTTCTCCCCATATAGATAGTGCCTCCATATTTTTAGCGCGAAAACAACTGCTGCCAACTCTAGATCATGAGTAGGATAATTCCTCTCATATTCTTTAAGTTGTCGCGAGGCATAGGCTATGACTTTCCCACGTTGCATGAGAACACATCCTAACCCTTTGCTCGAAGCATCGTACAGAGATAACAAATCCATCCGTATTTAGATGGTATTGTTAGAAGCAGTCTTAGAAATAAGTGTCCTCTTAAGCTCTTGGAAACTCTTCTCGCATTCCTCGCTCCATACGAATTTTATATCTTTCCGAGTCAGCTGAGTTAAAGGAGTAGCGATTTGAGAAAATCCTTCCACGAATCTCCGATAATAACCAAATTTAAGCCCGTAAAAATCACAGATTTCCGGCCACCGACTTTGCCATTGCTCTAACTTTGTATTGCTTCAATCTTCACGGATCAACAGATACTCCATGTTTCGACACCACGCGCTCCAAGGAATGCTACTTTCTCAAGCTAGAACTCGTGATTTCTTTAACTTGGCATAAAGCTTGTTTTCACGAAGCCTTTGGAGTACCAAACTTCAAATGGTGTTTCATGATCTTCACGGCTTTTGGAATATATGAGGATGTCATCAATAAAGACAACAACGAACTGATCCAAATATTCCTTGAATACTCGGTTCATCATATCCATAAAAGCCGTAGGAGCATTAGTCAATCCAAAAGACATGACTAGGAATTCATTAGCATTAGGGATTCGTGTTACAGTTTATCTAAGATCACTAATACTTCATAATAACCAATTTTGAAGCAGAATTCAAAAATAACGATCAAAACATGGATACAATCAAAGATAGTAGCCAAATAGACATCTTGGACAAAAAGAAAAATTTTTATTTTTCGATTAATAGTGCCATATTCGTGAATAAAGGTCAGATATCGTGAATAGTAACCGACATACAAAAAGTTCCAAATTTGATTAAAAAGTTCACCAATATTTTAAGATAATGATATTGAAGAAAATAATATCATTTAAGAAGAAAATAACATCCTTACCTCAAAATAACTGTGATTTAATCGAATTTTGGGATATAGTCTTGATGTAAACTTGCACTATATATAGCAACACTCAAAGTATCAAAATACTCACAAGAATACGCCGATAATATAGAGAGAAAGAGAAAACTTGTTTACGGTGTGAATTTTAATTCTAACTTAGTCCTCTATTTATAGGAAAATGCTAGAACGTCAAAGGAGACTAAATTAATAAAATATTAATAATTCTTTTCTTTTCTCTACGAATGCTAGGTTGGACAATCAGCCATCTTTGAACAAAATTAATAGCCCATGTGCATTCAACACCAACCAAAAAGTGGGTCCCACCCATAATTTAATAAAAATTATTTTATTTTCTGAAACTTCAATAATTCATAGAAAATAGCTCGTTTATCAGAAAAATACGAATTTTATGTCCATTCCACACGAAATTGAATTCTCTACAACTTTGTAGCTTTGAGTTTCTCCAAATTCCAAACTAAAAATATCTGAAATCCACAAACGGATGATTTTTAATACCTCCATTCCGACAAAAATACTGATAAAATACCTCAGCATTAATTCCTTTATTTATAACCACATAAAATAAATAAATCCATCATTTATATCTACATCAAATAAATATTTCTGTATCATATAAATCAATAATTAATTATTCACAAATAATATTACAGAATCACAATTATGACAACCAGTAGCGCTCCGGAAAGAGGGACTTTCCAATAAGGATTTCTTCTTATCGGTGGCGCATGATTAGGTGACCAAACCTCTCATTGATGAGAACTTTCTAGACATTGCCAATAATGCTATCTAATAATATTATTCAAATAATATGAATTATTGATCCGATAATGGAAAATATCATGCAAAGTGACAATTATTGAAACAACAATAATATTAAATATCAACGCAAAGAATTATTGAATCAATAAAATAAAATATTGAGCAAGAATTCATCGTAACAATTATTGAGTAAAGGCCTTCTTACCTACGTAATCAATAATTCAATAATCATCGCGCAATACCGTGCTGCCATGCAACAACCACGCCAGATTATTATATTTTAACCACCGGGTAATCCAACAATTGTTAATTGTGAATAACTATGTCGTTATTTATAAAAACTCATACTTTGTCGTTTTATCCTCATAGCTTATTATTACATTATGAGCCCTACAAATGGTCATTGGGCTGCAAGCATTTAATATTTCTCGAAAAAAGAATATTCCACGACCAAAAGAATATTCTCCGACAAAAATGAATATTTTATAACCACTTGCTTATTTTATAAAATTTGCACATTTCACCCATAACTAAAGCATTATATCAAATTAACACCTTATTAATTTAGAATAATGAATAGAGGAAAAATTCAATTTTAATTATAATAAGTTGGGGTCTTACACATAATACAAAGACTGACGCTAGAAAAGCCCTAGAAATCTCAGTCATTTTATCTCATCAGTTCGAATGGTGATCTCCTTCATCTCGACGTGCCGAATCGCGATCTAGGTTGAGCCCTATAGTCTTCAGAAGAGAGAGCCCCTTAAAATCTCTACGTGCCCTAGAATCGCGATCTCCTTCATCTCATCAGTTCAAATCGGTAAGGGCTTGCGATTCTAAATTCGGTAATTGCTAGTTTACAACTTACAGTAAATGTGTTTTACATTAGATTGTTCTAATCAAAACCTAAAATTATGTTCATTTCCTAAATCGCGAATGTGTTTTACACAGTGAATTTGTGACTGAAATCTCGAAGCTTTCCATTAAAATCGAAGCCCTTGAAATCGAGCAATAGCAAATCGAAGCAAAACTTCTCCAAATTTCTTAACTCCTGTTTGGTGGATTTGTGACTGAAAATTTTATTCTTTTAAGAATTCATATTTCTACAAGCACTTTTTATACTTTCCAAAAGTCTCTGTCAAAAAGTACTTGCTGTTTAGATAAATATATTGCTATACGGAACCTACATTGTCCTTGTTATCTAGTTTCTCTAAGCAAAGGTGCTCGAGAAATCCGAATTTTAAATTCTAGACCTAGTGTGCATGCCAAGAAGAAGAGAAGATATATTAACTGCCTAAGTATTGGCTGCCTAGGCATAGTTTGGCTATTAGGCATCCTAAGTTAAACTCTTACGTTACGTACAAGTTTTTTTTTTTGACCTTATTCTTATACAGTAGTTGACTTAAAGAAAGGACTTAAACATGTTGATAATTAATAATGGAGAAGCTGATTTCCAATTATTTTTAGGTGTTTAAGTGGGTTTTGTTCGTGGGTTTTGATTTCCATACAATTTCAATGAATTAATTCATAAATTGATTTGCTTTAATTTCTATAAAATTCAATAAATTGTGGAGTAGTTTATATTTATTATTCAAACAATAAATGAAATTATTTTACAAAGTTGAGCTTAATTATCATCAATGTCAGCGTTGTCGACAAGATTCTTACTAATGTTTAAATCCCATTCAGAAGATCGGTTTTACCATCAAATTCAATGAATGTGTCTTCATCAATTAAGATTGTCTCAATCAAAAGAAATAGTCAAATACTCCCTCCGTTCCTAATTATTTAACGTTTTAGAGGTGTAAACAAAAATTAAGATAAATTAAGATTGTCTTCATCAATTAAGATTGTCTCAATTTGTATTCGCTCGATTAAAAATTCGATTCGAGCGAGACTCGAAATATAAATAATTCAAATATGAGCAAATTTTAATATTCGATAAATTACTCAAATCTCCTCGAATTATAATTTTCTATTGATATTCAGATTATATTCGTTCGAAAAATTCAAATTGTTTGGGCTCGATTCAAGATCGTGTTTGACGTGATAGCTAAACGAGCCACAATCAAACTTTATTTTATATCTAATAAATTTTGTGAACCAAATTTAAACAATTCAATACTCAGCTTGACTCGAGTCAATTACACCCTTAACTATAAATGACATTTTAAGAACCTTGATAATAGAAAAATAAAAATGTATTTTTAAATTTTTAAAAATGAAAAAAAATCCTAATCTTAGGAAATGAGTCGCTATTTGTTTTCTTTAATACAGTCAGCCGGGCAGCATGGTCAGATTTAACGGGCAGGTGGGCTACCGCATTGCTGGCGCCCGGCGAAGCCAGGATTTATCTGTTATTAATTATAGTGTCGTTATTTAAATATCAAAATATTTTTTAATTTAGAATTAATAATATTAATTAAAGATTATAAAACAGTAAATATTATAATTAATAGTATTTATTAAATATCTTATAATGTTTATCATTAAATTGATTAAAATCATATAAATTATATTAATTTTAAATTTAAATTAATTTTAAAAGGAAAAAATAATCTTATAGGAGTATTGTGGAAGGAGTATTTTTCAAAATATAATAATAATAATAATAATAATCTGGGCCGTGGGCCCAACCATTCACTCGTATTCATATAACATTAAATCCTCATCTGGCTCTCTCAAAATCTCTCACTAAGAATAACAGCTAGGAAGTCCAAGTGTGTGTAGTTTTTATGGGGTGGGAGAGAGAAAAGAGTTCAAAGCAGAAAGCTAGACACAAATTCTTACAAGGTATGAAAACTTAGCATGCCATGCTCAATTTTGTATTTCTCCCCATTGTATGGTTGTTTACAATTTTTTGTACTATAATCTTAAAATTTCAGGAACACATATATATTTTTCCACCCTGCATAAAGCTCCGGTAAATGGAGACCATAACCGAAAAGAGATCAATTCTAGAAACGAGGATGATGATACTGACGGCTTTCTGTTCGACTCCATGAACATTATAATGGCTAGTTTACTATAATTTGGTGCTATCCTACCTGAGCTTTTTCTTCCACAACCGTCTCCCATTTCTCTTCCTTTTCATTTGTTTTTTTGACTTGTTGCCTTTTGTGTTTGTTAAATGCTTATTTTTCTTGACCTTGTAAGACCTTTTCTTGACCTTGTAAGACCTCACACCTCCTGTTTTGTCAATCTCTCTTCTTGTATTTCAAACCATATATCGTGAATTATGGATATAAGGTTTGTTAAATTTCTTTCTTCTCTCCCGCAAAACTCACGTTCTCCTTCCTTGTCTATCCCTCATGAGCTATTACAATTACCTTAATTACACATCATATTTATAATGATTGCAACGATCGAACAATCTTTGTAAATAAGATTTATATGAAATTATTTAATAAAATGAGATTTTGTTGATAATTTATTTTTTATGCGACTTATGGTCGTTATATGATCGCACTACGTGTTATGTGTGCGTTTTTGAGTGTTTAAAAAATAAATGTGAAAAATAAAAAAATTTCGAGAAAAGACGTAAAAATACTATTCACGCTAAAAACGCAAACCTGTTTTTTCGAATTTTTGAATTACAACATAGTGTTTCTTCGGAAGAACGAGGGAATCGATGGCAAAATTGAATTTTCGAAAATCGAAAGTCGCTTTTTTGGCTTACCGAACGAATTACGAAAATAAAACCAAAAATGTTAAAAAAACCTAACTGGATACTAGAATTTAGTTGCACTAACTAAATCTAAGAATTTCATGGCTTGGTTAGGAAAATTCAAGGCTTGGCTAGATTGAGCCAAGAGAGTAAGACAAAAGCTAAGTGGGAATGGCTTGGCTAAGTCTAAGCCAAGTACAATTCAAGGTTGCATGTGGCTTGGCTAAGATTGAAAGACATGGCTCAAGCCTTAGGTTTAAATCTAGATACGTCGGTGACATGCAAATTTTGGGCGTTGTTACGCTGGGGCTCGGACATGCTTTATTAAATTTATCATAACTCTTTCGTATGACATCCGATTTAGGTGTTTCGAGATGATCCGAAAAGATAAGAAGTACACTTACATCTTTCATTCTTTAATAATTGAGAGATAAGGTCAAAATTAAGGTCTAAATGAGACTTTTTAGGATTGTTGTGTAATTGAAGGCAAATCGGGGTGGTTTCTTCACAACTCCGGGGTGCCAAGCCATGTTTGACTAGTGTGTTAAAGTTATAAACATTTGAACTTCGGAAATATAATTTAAAGAAATGTAAACCAAGGAATGGTTGATATTTTTTATGTGTTAATCGTACGCAATGACCTGTCGGTTAAGCGTTCGGGTTAGAAAAGTCGGACGTACGACGTACGAACGTCGAATCGCCTAGTCAAATGTTAATGAACTTAAATGGTGTTCCGATTCTTATGAGACGGATATTATAAAACATGTAATAGAGTTCATGTAAATCATGAGTGACGTTTATATGTGGCTAATTGGTATATTGATATGCACTAAATATGTAAGACTTACAAAGGGCGATTAAATCTAAAGTATTAAAGACCGCAAAGGCAAGTACTCTAATTGCATTAAATCTTTATTTGAATGTTGGTTTAAAATATGTGGGTGTATATTCTTATGAATAATCCTTATATATGCTTCGTTTTATACAATGTTTAACGATTGTGTAAACTTAGACTTATACAAACTCATAATCATATTTTGTCAGGTCTAATTCGACGGAATATTCCGTCATTAATAATACTATCTCGACGGAATATGTTCTATCAAAAATAATTCGGTGGATCTTTAAGGGTTTTTCTTGTTGGTAATGTTCGAAGTGAAACTGATCTTTGTGAGGTGTGTGCTTATCTGTTTTGATGGTAGAGAGATGTAACTATGTGAAGCTAGTGAAATTATTAATTGATTGGTTATATTGACTTTGTTATTATATTAAATTATTTTCTCATGATCATATGCAGTTGTAGTAATTATGAATGTACAGTTTTCTACAGTATATATTCTATTTTATCTGTTAGGCCATCAATTTGAATTGGAAGTATATGGGCAGTTTCAGTTTGGTTGTTTTATATGCTGTTTGGTTGAGAGAGAAAACAAGAGAATAATTTTGGTTGCAGATATCTGTGAAAAGAGGTTCCCCCTCCTCCCTCCCTCCCTCCCTCCCTCGTGACTGCTTTCCCATGTACGAAAATGCACTATATTATTGGACCTCTCTCTTCTCCCCCATATAAGACTTCCCTTTTATTCTGTACTAGAAAAAAAAAAAGAAGTAAAGTTGATTCATACAAAAAGCTTAATATAGCTCTCACTCTGGGATTAAACAATGTATCAAATTAGAAATATTTATGACACAAAATATGTATGCTTAATTTCTACTTGTGACTCTACATGACAATATTATGCTCAATCTAACTTATGTTGATTAAACTACGTACAAATCTTACTTTCTCAAGTGATTTTATACCCTACGGACAAGAAAAAAAAAAGGACTTATTTGTCTAATGTAACCTAGACTAACAAGACAATAAAACAAACAAATAAATTTTTTTTGAGAACTGATATTTCCACATGGTCTCCTCTTACGTTAATAGTGAGTGGATCCCACCTCCATATGAAAATATCAATTTCCCAAAAATTCGTTAGCGAAATATGTCACCTATATGCATTAGCGTAAGTAACAGTATGAATATGACACTTCACAAGAAAGAGAAAGGTTGATAAATATATTTATATGTGTGTGTATATAAATAAATTAACAAATTTTGAAAAGAAAAAAAAAGAAGCTTAATTTGTTTGCTCATGAGCATACATGTACATGAGCACTAGAGTAGATCTTGATATCAAGCTCGACTCCATTTGCTAATAAACAATATAAAATAGAGACACTGTCTTGAAACAGATAATTTGAGACTTGCCTAGAAAAAAGAGAGGCAATGAGTTGGTTCACATCTTCAATGGAGAAATGTTATAGTTACTGCCCAAATTTGGGAATTAACATGCCCCCCTGTCATTACTTATTACTACTACTCCCTCCATCCAGACGTTCTAGGAGTTTCACAAAGATTAAGAATAGTTATAATTTTATTATTTTATCCTTTATTAATATTGCGTCTTTTTTCCTCTGAATCTAATAATAGTGGTGGGAAAAGAAGGGTAGAGAAGGAAAATAAATCCCAAAATATTCTTGAGATTGTAGAACGTCAGATATTTAAATAATATATATATATATATATATATATATATATATATATATTCTAAAACGTCCATTATTTTGAGATGGAGAAAGTATTATTTATTATTACGATAATCATTTCTTTGAGGACCTCCCGGAAAAGTAGGGCATGTGACAGTTTTCCTCAATAATTGCTTGATTGAATAAGTTTATTTTTACCCATACCTCCTACTTTTGACAGCATTACCAAACCAAAGTTTTTAACTTTTAAACATAGTCTAACAGAATAATAGTATGTGTATGTGTATTAATTAATTATATAGAAAATGTTTTGCACTATGAATAGAATTTATATATTATTTATTAATAAAAATATATAAAATACTCAATTGTAGATTTCATTTTTATTTTTTTAATATTGTATGTACATAATATTTTATATTTAGTTTGTATCTCTAGTATAACTGGTTTCTAATAACGTATTTGTGCATATTTGAAGGCATGACAAATGATAAGTTTGTGAGCTTGAGACGTAGAGCCCTAGCCATCTCAAACAAAGCTATAATGTCAAATGTCATATTTTTAATTATTTTGTAGTTTAATTTTATTATTTGTAGTTTACTTTTATCATTTAGTTTAGTTAATTATTTTATAGTTTACTTTTATTGTTTGGTTTTTATTTTGACTTTTTGCTTTTATAATTTAACTAGCTAAGTGTCCCGTCATGTGAACTACGAGTTGTTTTTAAATAAAATTATTTTTAATTTTAATTTATATTATATATAATAATTTTAAAATATTTTTTTTCCAATTTCAAATTAATTTACTAGTATTATTATAATGATTACATTTTTTTCTACTAGTACTTTTAAAATAATATACAATATTTCTTATTATATTAGTTATGAGTTTGAAAATATCTCAAATTAATTTAAAAAAAATAAATAATTATGTTATATTTCAAAACGGAGCAATAATTTTTTTTTTTCAATTTATAAAAGGAGTTAGCATTTTATAATTAGTAATATTTGTTTGATAGTTTATAACATTCAGCAATGTTTAACTAGTTTTTTTAAGTATTTCTTTATTGTGTTTGTAAATACATTTTGTGATATAATATATTTCATTTGTTGCAAAAAAAAAATTACAAGAAAGAAGGTTAGCTCTGTTTCTTTTCCTTTTTTTTTCCTCATCAACTGCCAAAAGTTTTTCCTTTTGAATCCCAAGGTTTAAACTTGATATGGGAATACATTTAATTTTAGAGAAAATAATTATAAAAACTATAAAATATTAAAAATGTATTACTAATTATAATAATTATTTAAATAAATCAAACTATTTTTTAATTTAAAAGCATCTCAAATTAACTTTAAAACGTCAAATTTAATTTTATATTTTGAAACGGATAAAATATTATTTTTGTTATGTAGTTAGCTAAGTTATGGTCAATTTAATTTTAATTTTTCAAAAATTTATCCAGTCAAATGAGATTCTCATCAATGTCTAAAATAAAATAAAAAAGTATATGAAAAAATTGACTGTATAATTTTTTTTTAGAGAAAACAAGTGTTCAAAAATTTTAGAGTGTGTATAAAATTTTTTAGAGAAAAGAATAATGTACAAGTTATTAGAGATAAAAGGTGAAGAAATATAAATATTAAATATCATAAATATTTTATTTAATTGGACCATAATAATAGTAAATTTGAAATTTGAAATATGTAGTTTGGTAGGGTTAAATGATTAAATATGGTACATTATATACTTATGCTACGTTTGGATTAGAGTAATGAAGTTGGGAATAAAATGACTTATTTTTATGGAATGAAAAAAATTATGTTTTGATTATTCCTCTTAAATTTATGAATTTTATTCTTCGAGGAGAGAGAGTATGGAATAACTTATTTCAACTAGAATATAATGAATTAAATTTAAATAAAATTTTTATTTCAAGTCTTGTCGTTACTTTGATTCAAAAAGTAACCGTAGCAGTAAAAAAACAATTGGGTGCATTGTTACTCCCTTTAAGCTTATTAAAATTCTAAATTAATCTGTTTAAAAGTGTATTAAATAAAAATATATCATAAATATTGGTATCTTACTAAATTTACTAAATTGTAACGCAATCATTACAAATTATAAAATTAATATTGATTTTTTAAATATATTCAAACTCAAAATTGACATGAATTCATGTAGTATATGTCAATCTAATTATAAATACCATAAACTATCTAAAAAGTATTATAATTATAATTATAAGAGTTATTATTTTTAAAATTTAAATGAAATATGTTATTTTTAAATTTAAAAATATTTTGAATTAACTTTAAAAAAATCAATATTAATTTTATATTTCGGAGAGAGGGAGTATTTTGTAATAATTTGTATCAGACTATAACATAAAATTAGTTATATTTTACATTTAAATAAGGTCCCTCTCAGGATAGCAATAGCATAGATGACTGTTCCATTTAGCCTTTGTCTACATTGTTTTGTTGGGCCAGTCTTGGTGGCCCACCAGAAACTCTTGAAAGAGGTAAATTTTAGTCCAGTAGCTGAAACCATGATTAAACACGGGCCTAGTTCCATACTACTGCTTGTAACGTTAGGATAGTCCACAAACATCCCAAGTTTGGGTTCAATTGGAGGTCCAGAGACATAAGAACATATATTACAAGCACTAGAAATTTCTTCATATAATAATAATTTTTTTCTCTAAAAGACAATTAAAATTGAAATCAGTACAATTAAAAATTATTACATAATCAACATCAAGATTACTTGAATTACAATATGAATGACAATATATATCTTAGGGATTTTCTACTAATATGTGAAGAAAATTGCATAATATATCATGTAAAATTAAGACCATATATGCACATGAAATAAATTAGTAATAACCATATGATTAATAACATATTCAATTCAATTTTTATTTTATTTTTTAGCAAACGGCAAATGATATTTTATTTATGAGAAATCAAAAGATTTAAATTTTGACGTAGTACAATACTGACACTAAAATTAATTACATATGAAAAACATTTTTACCCTAAAACAAAATATATGTCAAAACTCAATACATATACATAAATTCTGGTAGATTCATGAAACGTAAGCACTGATGCCATTTCTGCAACCTCTCACTCACCAAATTATACCACTAAACCAATCACTTTCATCTTATATTAATCACAGCTTCTCGACTTGTATTACTACAGTTTTCAACTTGATTCTCAGTCGAGCACTAGCTAGGCTTAATAATTCTCACTTTCATTATATATATATATATATATATATATATATATATATATATATATATATATATATATATATATATCCAGCCACAATTTCAATATATAAGTCAAACTTAATTTTACCATGCATCTAAATTAAATTTTCTATGTTGATTAATCCTGCAATATAAGTGAGACTACTGACCATCTCACTAGTAGCTGCGCATGCATTGACCTTTTTAATTACTAAATTAATTATGGTGGGTTTAATTATCATCATAGCTGCAAATTGAACAAACAAACAAACTAACCCAACCCATATATGACTTTTTATTTTTCAGTTAATCAAACTTTGATTAACCTATCTATCAGAAATTAATGGTAATGAATTTCATCAACCACTAATTCCATGTGCAGTACTCCTAATTAAAATTAAGTTCATTGCTTGCGTATAAAATTACTACTACGTACTACTACTTAATAGTCTGTTTCTGTTTAGATAGATAGATAGATTTGGTACCAATCTTAATTTCTCTCCATTTCAATGCTAATTAATCTTTATCGACAATGCCTAACGAAGAGATATTAATTGCACGTACGTACGGTTATATATATATATATATATATATATATATATATATATATATATATATATATATATATATATGCTTCAATAGTTTCTTCATCCATGATCTGAACAAGGAGTAATTGCACATGCGTCTCAACGACTGTTCTTTATGCGTATTTCCTTCAAGGGTTGGGTTATGTATATTAGGGAAAAAGCAGTATCAAACAATACATCTTATTATTGAAAACTAATCAGAAAAGTGCATTCATTATTTACCTAATTAATTAAGCTTTATTTTATGCATGGTATTTAATTAATTAATCTTCATTAATTTTTGATGGGGTCAAGAACCTGTCAAATTAAAGGTAGGGATCACCAAGTATTTCTTTCAAATACTATCTGTTGGGCTACGTATTTTGTGCATAACAAACTCAGCTCCTAAGTTCAGTAGGCTTGAGTCACTATCTTGTCAATTAAGGCACCATGCAATTATCATATCCAATACAAACTCTTATATATATATATATATATATATAGTACTTATATATTTTTTTAATAATAGGATCTCTCTATACAATTTCAATCAGGAAAATGCACATCTCTCTCATCGGCTTCATTAATGTACTAAAACCCATTCAAATTAATTAAAGGACATTTTCTACGATTGTTCGTTCACATTTTCTACAATTATCTTTCAATGATACGCACACGGATAAGCCTAAGGCTAGCTATTTATTGCTTATATATATATATATATATATATATATATATATATATATATATATATATATATATATATATAGTAGTTAGTTCGTCATCAGATTCTCAAAAAATTAAGACCAAATTAAAGAATTCTAGACTTAATTAGGATATATAATCATGAGGGATAATTAATACGTTTTTAGTAATAGTGGAATACCATCAGGAGCATTTATAGGAATTGTTGCGGCTGGGAAAACTATTCTATACTTATAAGGAAATTGCCCAAGAATCTGTGAAACAAAGGATCGATGTCAGTCACCATTTAATTTGCTTTTGTTAACCCTCATGATCGTACTCCATCCGTTCAAAAAGTAAGTATATATTTTCAAAACCGAGACTTTTAAAAGATAATATTATATATTTGTTTAAATGTGCCCTTTGAACTAGCTAGCTAGTCCTCAAGTTTTTTATTTTTTTGGTTTCTCAAAATGTCTCCAACTCGCACTTTAAACTTGTTCATGACTAATTCTTTGATATACGGTCGGGCGCCAAAGCAAAGACCTAACTTCAAAAAATTTATTGCATCCACAAAAGTTTGAAACCGAATTAAACCTTTTTTTAAGAGGTCAAAACCCTTCCACTCAGGCCAACCTTGATTGATAGCTAGTTCTAAAGTTAGTAGTGGTGGTGTGATATTAAAAATATTAATAAAAAATTATTTTTATCTTAAAATATAAATATATCTCCAATTTTGAAATTCAAATGGTAACAAATTCTTTCAAAATTCAAACAGAAACCTTCAAGCAAGTGATGATTGAGGAAGATACAATCAACTCAGAACAGTAAGAAGGAGAAGAGATAAAGGTAAAAGCACCTGGTAACATGTGGCGATATCATCATTTTACCTAATGTAGTCTCGTCAATAATTTGCGTGGAGTGGGTTTTTATGGAACCCAATACATGCATATAGTTCATTAACGTATTATCAAAGCTAGAGAATCGACCAGCTGATTCACTATATATACTTCTTTCAAAAGCAAAGAATTACAAAAAAGGGGATTATTTTCAAAAGAATAATTAGTGAATAAACTCTGATTTTGTGAAAAAAATTAAGCAAGATTAATGATTGGAAGGGCAACTTGGTCCATTAATTACTGTATGCCTGCACTGCATCATCATAGCTAAGTGGTACTGGTTCAAATAATTATTTGAACAAATACCCCCTACCTAGGTATAATGTAATAATGGAGCAAGTTACTGGTTCAAATTATTTTTATGCATGTGAATATGTGATAGTTATTGGTTAAGGTTCTCTTTCTGTCTCTAGCTAGTGTTGAAAACCCTATAATCAAGTGTTAACTGTGGACCGGTCTAGGTCTCGTACATATATATACCTAATTAATATTGTTGAATAATCAAGCTACTCGATTTTCATCTTTAAATTTTTGAATAATGAAAGAAAAATATTTTATTAATTATGATGTAATGGAAAGTAGGAAACAAGAAGAAGAAGAAGAAACCCTATATATTCAATTTCAGTAGTAAACAAGATTACTTTGTACGTCACGTGATTTAAGTGAGTTCTTTATAATATGTTTCATACCTATCGAATATTGACCATGGTCTGTTAGGTTTGGGGGAAATTGAATGAGCATTTGAAATAAAAATATTTATTTTTATATTTGGTTACTTAAAAATTGGAAGAGCATATGTACTTATTCTAATAGAATGTCTAATTATATGTTTAAATGAATTTTATTTATATCATCTTATATTAAGATGGATAAAAATTAATCATTATATTCCAATTGATAAGTTTAAAAAAATTCCGATCGATCAAAAATACTGTGTAGCTTCTCGTTCTGACCAAATATATTTATCGAAATACCCATTCCATTTCGTTCTCATTCAGTACTGTCGAAGCCACATTAGAGAGTGTGGGGTCAATTGACCCCACTAGAAAAAAATTATTTTATAATATATGATAAATTTAGAAGAAATTTAAGTATAATGAATAAATTAACCCTACTGAAATTTTATAAATTTTTTAATATACGGGATCAAATTGAATTTTTTATAACTTTCTCAATTTCATATTACTTCTTACTCCTTGATGTATGCATCTTCATCTAATATTTTTAAAATAAATAATAATCTAATTTAAATTATTTTTATAACATAAGAAACTTATATATTTATTAACAAATTTGTGATTAAAAAGACGAATTAATTAGGGGCCAATAAGGGGCGTGTGTATGTGTATGTGTGTGTGTATATAATATATATATGTTATTATTTATTATATTAACAATATTATAACTAAATACACGTTTTAAATGATATACAACCGGTCAAAAATAACATTCACTATTATCTAAGAACAAAATATAAATATTTTTATTTTTGAAAATCTTATTATGAAAAGTAAAATACATTCACTATTACAATATCAAATTAAAATAAAAAAAACACATGCACTTCATATAACATCAGAAACAAACTGCTAATCAAATTTGCGACCTAAAAGGTCATATGGCCTACACTCATTGTGAAAAGCATTTTGTTTGCTAGTTAAAAACGTACAGTAACTCAATACTCAATAGATAAGAATGAGGTTAAATAATTGAACAAAATAATTTAATTATCTATTTAAACAAAATATTGATGAGCACATAATATTACAAATAATGACCTATAATTAGGAGATTGATTAATATAAAATTAATTTTAATAAATTAATAAATATAGTGTTAACACGCAAAGTGGAATGTGATGTCCCTATGCATGTTAATATAATATAAGTCAAACCGACCATTTTTTTATTGACCAATGGTACTAAGTCAAGGTTGCTTAGATGGAATCAGATGTTTCCACGTGTTAGAATTTGAACAAGATTGATGATTTGATGGTTAATTGAAAAATGAAAATGGTCCTACACCTGACCCCACAGAAACAAAATGAGAACTATGTTGTGAAGAAAGGAAATATCCACGTTTAGCAAATATATATATCTCCACGTGGCGGAAATTAAATCAAGACTTGTTTATAGTGGAGACCAGTTGTACATTCCTTGCGTGTAAAAGCTAAACGATAACATATCAATTATAATCCCTCCATTCCCAAGAGGACGTGCAAAAAATTACTTATATAAGAGGAAGATAATAAAATAAGTATCATTTAATAATTTTTTTTTTAAAAATTAGAGATATAATTGTTATTTTTATTTTTAAAATTAAATTATGATATATTAAAATTTAAATGATATAAATTTATTTAATTTTAGTTGATACAATTATTATAATTATATATTATAAAATAAAATTATTAATAATAAAATTTATTTTATTCTAAACTTTTATGAGTCATACTAATTTTAAAATTTAATATATTTTTGCTTGATCGTAAAATTCAAATATATCTCTCTACTTTGGAATGAAAAGAGTATTAAGTATATTTTTTTAAGGATAAGCTAGTTTTATAAATATTTTATACTCCCTCCATTCCAAATCCAAATCATAATAACATTTTTGATTTTTGAAAGTCAAAATAAAATATTTTTAAATTTCAAATTAAAATAATTCATTAAAATTATAAAATAATAAATCTTACTCTATGTAGTACTTTCTATATTGTTTAAATATTAATTATTGTACCAACATAAAATTAAAAAAAATAATAATGTCAATTTTAGTTTAAAAATATGTTAAATTGATTTAAAAAAATTAGTACTGATTTTATATTTTAGAATGAAAAAATATTTAATTTTATACATTTAAATATACTTTTATGGATAAATTGTTTTATACTAGAAGTGGATAAAAAGACTAAAAGACAAATTGCACCCCAAACTTTATACCACTGTATTTTGCACCCTAAACCGAAAAAAGTGTCTAATTACACCCCAAGCTTCAATTTACTTAACAAAAGACATACTTTTTTCACTTAACCGGTCAAAAATGAACAGCTAAGAATGTAATGTTTATAACAGGGGTAAACTTGGTACTTCTCCATCTACACGTACCAATGTCCTGAAGTATACCGTAAGTTACCAAAAAAATCAGCAACTCCCCCTTTCTCTCTCCAAATCTGAAAATTGCCATGAACTACAATCTTCATCATCAATGGCGTAAAGTAAAATCTATAATCACTAAAATCTAAAATCTTCATATCTTATATAAACTTTTTTAGGGATTTTGATTTTGATTTAAAGAGTAAAAAAGAGTGAGAGTGATTTTGGAGAGAGAAAATAGAAAGAGTGGTATGTGTATGAAGACGAAGAGAAAGAGAGAGAAAAGCCAAGCTGGGAAAGTTGGGAGTTGGGAGGCACATGATCGGAGATAGGGAATGGGAAGTTTACAGAGTTTTAGTTAATGAAGGGGATGGGTATTGAGACCAAAATTTTGGGTGTGTGCTTCAAGGGTGTGTGCTCCAATTTCTAGTGGTATTGAGACCAAAATTTTGAATGCTTCAAGTAAAAGATTGCTCAATAAGATAAGTATAATGCTCCAGCTTGGTATTCTTTACTGTAATTGCCCATTCTAAGGAGTAATAGTCATTTGTTTCTCAATTCTGACCTTTTCTTTATTGCTTAGTAGCATTATTAAAAAATAATGTTTCCCTTTCGAGCATATTTTTAGCCAATCTATGCCCACTGTATTGTATTCCATCTCTTCCACATCTCTTCTTTTCCTTGAGATGAACCACATACTCCAATTCCACTTCTCAGAAACTTCCTTATTCTCTACTGCTATGATATTCTTTTCTTCCACCCTTTCATCATTTAAAGCTTCAGTTGAATCCATGCTTCGGATTGTCCTTTCAAACATCCCTGACATTTGTTGCTTGTTATTACCATTGATATCATTTATGAATCTAGCAAAGTTCATAGATATAATTTCTTCTTTGTATTTGTAACCGTTGAGATTCCTTATGGCTTCCACTGCAGCTTTCTTACTCTTAAGACAAACAAAGTCAAATCATATTCCTCCTTTATTTCTCTTCATCGAAATGAATACGTTATCAACAATTCCATACTTGCTGAATAACCTCCAAATATCTCCTTTGAATCCATCTTTTGCTATACATTGAACGTAGATTGTCCTTTTTATAGTTCGCGGATGATACCCTTATATTTTCATTCTTTGTATACATATCAATAAGCGCACTAGCCATCACTACATCCAAATCAAAACCTTTTCTAATAACAAGGCCATGAATCTGCTTTCCCAATTCACAAGATCCTGAAATAGCAGAGGATTTTAGCATACTAGTGAATGTAAAATCATCACCCTTAACCCCATTCCAACTCATCAAATTGAACACCCCTAAAGCCTCTCTTCCCAAACCATTGAAAGCATAGCAAGACACCATCAAATTCCACATAACCACATCTCTATCCAAAATAGAATCAAAAATTTGTCTTACATCTTTTACTAATCCAAATTTGACATATAAATCAATAAGAGCACTACCCACAAAACAATCATTATACCATCCTAATTTAACAATCAAAGAATGCAATTGTCTATCAATTTCAACATCATTTTGTTCAATGCACAAACGAAGCAACCCTGTATAAGTAGTGCAATCAGGTACAAACATTTCTAAAACTATTTTAGTAAAATAACAAAACCCTAGGTGGGCAAAACTTCTGCCACAACCAACTAACCCATATATTAAAATATTCCAGGTTACAACATTCCTAACAAGAATTTCATCAAACAGCTTGAGTGCATCATCAAACTCAAGTTCAAATATTTTCACCATCCACTGCTCCTCCTCCTCCTCACCAAAGTTTGAGCCATTTAAGCAGCTCGGCTACAAATATTAATCCCAAATATGAAGAATGGGTGAAAGAAATGAGGAGCGGAATTTTAGTCATGGGATCACTAGTAGCAACAATTACCTTTGAGGCTGCACTAAATCCTCCTTGTAACCGGACTTTTCACACCAAAAAATCATTCAAAACCCTCCAATGCTCAACTTCCAATCCTTAAACTCAGATAAAAGTGAGTTAATTCTGGAGTCAATTGGCCAAATCGGTTGCTTTGATATCCTTAACCATGGAATTCCGAGCGATATTATCCGTCGGTTCTCAATTCTGGTCCCAAAATCTTTCAACTATTATCGGAAAAGAAGGCCATCGTGTCGAGGTGTTCGAGAGAGTGTACGAGTTTGTGGATTTCGACGATGAAGAGGAGAGAGAAACTACTGAAGAGTTTGTTTGGTGTAAAGAAGAAAGCCTGAGGTTGGAAATGTAGAAGTACCGAGTTTACCCTTCAGTTATAAAAATTACAGCCTTAGCCGGTCACTTTTGACCGATTAAGTGAAAAAAGTGTGTCTTTTGTTAAGTAAATTAAAATTTGGGGTGTACTTAGACACCTTTTTTAGTTTGGGGTGCAAAAATCAACAGTGGTATAATTAAAGTTTGGGGTGCAATTTATCTTTTAGTCGGATAAAAATAATCGGGCTCGTGGCTCGTGGGTCTGGATCGTTGTATATATTTTTTGGACAAAATTTAAATGTTTTGTTTTAGTTATATATATATATATATATATATTATCAAAATCAAGTCATTTTGAAAAACGTTATTTATTATCAAAACTATATCGTTTTGGGAAGCGTATCTGCCCGAACGGAAGTGTTAGTGTTGCATCGTTTTAGGAAGCGTTATTTTTCTGAACGAATACCCCAAAACTACATCATTTTTCCTTGAAAGAATGCGTTTTTTCTGTCAATTCTAAAACTACGTCATTTTTGGCTAAATGTGTCTTTTCAAGGGGTTGTGTCTGATGAGTAGGTTTTTAAACCATGAATTTTGTTCAGTTTGTGTGTTTTTGTGTTTGTTTTTATGCATTTTTGTGTTACTGTTGATGGGTTTTTCGTTTAATATAGAAAAAGTAGAGGCGTATCACGTGTGGAAGCATTTGAGGATGTGTGAACAGTTAATGAAAGGTTGCTTTGATGGTGTAATATTTATCATTATTTGTGTGTGAAGCGCCGAAAGTCTTGTTGGAATTGGGCTACTCATCTTGCTATATATTATGATGCGCTTGAGGTATGTATGATTGCGTCGGATCAAAATACTTATCGATCTTTGAATACCGATCGCATTTGGGGTGAAGGTTAGTATGACGCTAACTGCGTTGGGTCGGTGTGTTGGTTTTTAAAGAAGAGTTAGGTGGCGGTAGTCGGAGAGAATTAGAATTATTTTAAGTTGTTTTGGGTAGGAAGTGGAGGGAAGCTAGGAGAGTATCTAGACAAGTGATGGTCTACAATAGAGAAGGGGATAAGGAGAATAAGATATACATACTTTTGAAGGAGAACAACATTGGAGATCAAGCTTGGAGGTCTAGAGAAGAAGGAATAACTTCACGAAAATTGCAGGAATTGAATTCAGAGAAGGGTGGTGTTTTATTATTCCTCTTTAATTTTTTTTTATCTGTAATTGGGATGATATCTCCTTTTACTTATTCAGTAGTTAATTTATTTATTATGAACTAACTATCTTTTTAGGTGATTGATGGATCTTTGAGTGGAACAATGGTTAATTAGTTTTAATTCTCAGTTTAATAAAATATTCAACAGTTTATCTATATTGATTTGAGCTTGAATTTATGAATTTCCTGATCAACAATTCTTTGGGGATTTGAATGGATTCGAGAGAAGATGTTTAAATCTAGACTTAATTGATATAGCATGTGTTCATGAATTTTGTGAATAGCAGAATTGTGATGAATATTAAGGTAGAGATATGCTTAACATCGCATGTAATCGTTAGAGAACTTAATCTTAAACTTCTTTTGATTTAATTTGCATAGAGATATTGTGAGTTAATTGATTGAAGTGTTTGGCTTAATTCTGTCTTAATTGTGGATTTGAGTTAATTTGGTATTAGTGCACTGAGAGGTGGTTAATGCTACAATCGTGTTCTTGATTAATAAACTGGAATAATTGAGTTGAACTGAGGAAAAAGTGAATTAATCTGAGTGAAGCTTAGAGTGAAATCATGATCCTAATTCTTCAAGTATTGTTTGAAAATTGAGTTTTATCTTTGTGGGTTATTAGTGATAGCTAGAGTATTAGTTGTTAAGATTTTCTCATCATTTATTAAAGTTAGTTTAATAAAATTTGGATTAGTTAAAAATTGATAGTTGTAAGCTTGAGTTCTTGCTAGTTGTCTCTGTGGGAATGATACTTAACTTATCACTTTATTACTTGTTGACCACGTATACTTGCGTGTTGTGCGTAATTAGATTTTACCCAACAAGTTTTTGGCGCCGTTGCCGGGGACAATTTAGCATAGATCTTAATTTATTACAATATTAGTTAAATTAATTCAGTTTTACTTAAACAATTTATTTTTTATTTTGTTTGATATCTTATTTCAGGTGATTAAAGCAGTTTATGCAAATTCGGTCCAAAAATCCTGACTTGCTTCCTTTGGAGGACGACATCGAGAAAAGATTTCAAAGATTGAGTAAGTGGATTAAGGAAACGAGACAGGAATTTGAAACACCTGAAAAAGAGGAGGAAATGACAGCCGAAGATCACAAAGCACTAAGGGTTCGCCACACCTAAGGTGACTGAACTGCAGTCAAGCATCACGAGGCCCGCAATAGCTGCAAATACGTTTGAAATTAAGCCGGGAACAATTCAAATGATTCAGAATTTGGTTCAGTTTGGGGGATTGACGAATGACGATCCAAACGAGCATCTGGTCAGTTTCCTTGAGATATGCGACACCTTTCGGTATAATAGAGTGTCGGATGATGCAGTACGACTTCGCTTGTTCCCATTCACCTTGCGGGACAAGGCGAAGAGTTGGCTACACTCTCTACCATCCGGATCTATAACTACGTGGGAAGACCTAGCTCAGAAATTCCTCGCCAAATTTTTCCCACCTACAAAAACGGCAAAAATGAGGAACGAGATAACGATGTTTGAACAACAACACGGGGAGTCATTGTATGAGGCATGGGAACGATATAAAGAATTACTTCGAAAATGTCCACATCATGGGTTGCCGAAATGGTTGCAATTGAACACATTTTATAATGGATTGAATGGGAACATCGAGCGAGCATTGATGCGACTTGTGGGGAGCATTTATGGCAAAGAGTTATGAGAAGCGTATGAGTTGATAGAGACTATGGCGACTAACAATTACCGATGGCCCACAATGAGAATGAATCAATCAAAGGTCGGGAGGCGTTAGAAGTTGATGGAATGATGGCAATACAAGCACCTGATTTCAAAGACTCTCAAAGAAATTTGATTTATGGCGGGGTGCAATTGCAATAAGCGCAGCAGTGCAAAGAAGTGGCAATTATTTGTGAGTTGTGCGGCGGGAGAACATTCTACGGACCAACGCATGAATTAATCCGACCTACATGCAATTTGTGGGTAGCTACTGATAGAATTACGCAAAACACCTATCGAATCGTCTGACCAAGGGAATAGAAACCATCCAAATCTATCGTGGAGTAATAACCAAAGAACAACAAGCTCAAGGCCATCTTATCCCTAGGATTTCGGACACATCAACAACCAACCCAATACCAAGAAAGGAAATCAGATCTGGAGGAGTTGGTGACAAAGTACATAACCAGCAACGAAGCATCCATGAAAAATCAAACAATGGCTATAAAAGCACAAGAAATGGCCATGAAATCACAAGAAACTGCAATCAAGAATTTGGAGAATCAAATAGGACAAATTGCACTGGAATTGAATAATAGACCACAAGGAACACTACCCAGTGATACCGAAAGAAACCCGAAAGGTAATCACGATCAATGTCAAGCTATTATGTTGAGGAGTGAAAGACATCTTGAGGGGCAAGAAACAAAAATAGCGGGTGTAAAGGAAGTTGAGACGGATCACGAAAAAACAGAGACCGAGGCGGAAGCGGAGGGGGACGATAAACCGGTAAAAACGAGCATCCCCGGTGAAGCGAAACGAGTTAGCTATCCTCCCCACCATTTCAAAGACAGAATCCAAAAGCGAGAAAAGTAGACAAGCATTCAAGAAAATTTTTGGAAGTTTTTAAGAAACTTCAAATCAATATCCCGTTTGCAGAGGCGCTGGAGGAGATGCCTAGTTATGCCAAATTCATGAAAGGGATTCTATCGAGGAAAAAGAAGTTGGACGACTATGAGACAATATCATTAACCGAAAAGTGTAGTGCAGTGTTACAGCGAAAATTGCCACCAAAGTTGAAAGACCCAGGTAGCTTCACCATCCCCGCTGCAATTGGGAATCTGGCGTTCAATAAATGTATACGTGTGACTTGGGAGCAAGTGTGAATCTTATGTAGCATTTCGGCCTACACAGAGTTGGGGTTACTTTCCAAGCTTCTACAAACATTTCTTTTGCAATTGGCGAGATAGGTCGATAACATATCCAAGAGGCATTGTGGAAGACATCTAGTGAAGGTGGACAAATTCATATTCCTGCGCAGACTTCATTATCTTAGATTATGAGGAAGACAAAAACATCCCAATCATTCTAGGAGGCCTTTCTTGGCTACGGGTAGGACGCTTCATCGACGCATACAAAAGGAGAACCGACTATGAGGGTTGAAGACCGGAAATTAAATTCAATGTGTTTAAGGCCATGAAATTCCCGACGGATGGTGAAGAATGTTTTAGGATGGATCTTATTGACCGCATAATTGGCGAAGACATGAACAAGAGCTTGGAGAACGATCCATTGGTGACAACATTATTGGGAGATGAAGGACTCGACGATCCGAAAATTGGAGAATATTTGCAAGTATTGGACTATCTGCCACGGGTGAGCAGATTCAAAGCACCTTTCGAAACGTTGCACATGGAAGAGCGAACAAGAATGAAATCGTCATTGGAGGAACCACCAATTCTTGAGTTGAAACCACTCCCTAAACACCTTAGGTATGCGTATTTAGGCAATTCAAATTCTTTACCTGTTATTATTTCTGCTGCACTAAACGAATTGCAGGAAGAAAGGCTGTTGCGAGTGCTTTGGGAAAATAAATCGGCGATAGGATGGACAATCGCGGACATCAAAGGAATCAGTCCATCCTTTTGCATGCACAAAATTTTGATGGAGGATGATGCTAAACCGGTCGTGGAACAACAGAGACGACTCAATCCGATCATGAAAGAGGTAGTCAAGAAGGAAATTCTGAAGTGGTTAGACGCAGGTATCATCTACCCAATTTCGGATAGCAAGTGGGTTAGTCCAGTTCAATGTGTGCCGAAAAAGGGAGGTATGACTGTGGTTCAAAATGAAAATAAGAGCTGATTCCAACAAGAACAGTGACTGGATGGAGATTTTACATGGACTACAGAAAATTGAATAAAGCAACTCGCAAAGATCATTTCCCTCTACCCTTCATCGATCAAATCTTGCCGGATGATGGCGGGTCATGCATACTATTGCTTATTGGATGGCTACTGGGGTATAATCAAATTATCATCATTCTTGAGGATCAAGAGAAGACAACATTTACGTGCCCATATAGATGCACGTTCTCATTCGAGAGAATGTCATTCGGATTGTGTAATGCACCGCCACTTTCTAAAGCGGTGCATGATGGCCATCTTCTCGGATATGGTGGAAAAGAATGTGGAAGTCTTCATGGATGATTTCTGCATCATGGGGATAATTTTTGGCGCGTCTTAGAAAATCTAGTAATGGTCTTACAGAGATGCATCGACCACAAATCGGTACTTAATTGGGAGAAATGCCACTTTATGGTAGAAGAAGGCATAATTTTGGGACACAAAGTCTTGGTGCAAGGATTGGAGGTCGATAAAGCCAAGGTGGAAACAATTGAGAAATTGCCTCCGCCAAGTTCAATTAAGGGTATTAGAAGCTTTCTAGGACAAGCAGGGTTCTATAGGAGGTTCATTCAGGATTTTTTGAAAATAGCCAAACCATTGTGTAGCCTCCTGGAGAAGGATTCATTATTCAAGTTTGATGAGGAGTGTAAGTTGGCCTTCGAGTTGTTGAAGAAAAAAGCTAACTCACTGATTTCGTTATCGTCGCTCCGGATTGGAGCATGCCATTTGAATTAATGTGTGATGCAAGTGATTATGCAATCGGGGCTGTGTTGGGCCAACGACGAGACAAGATATTTCATGCTATTTATTATGCAAGTAAAACACTCACAGAGACTCAATTGAATTACACAACAACTGAAAAAGAATTACTTGCAGTGGTGCACGTGTTTGATAAATTTCGGGCCTACTTGATCGGAACAAGGGTGATAGTCTATACGGATCATTCTGCCATTCGGTATTTGATCGCGAAAAAAGATGCAAAACCACGTCTTATCCGATGGATTCTCCTCCTACAAGAATTTGACTTAGAGATCAAGGATAGAAAGGGGACAGAGAACCAAGTTCCTGATCATCTGTCAAGGCTGGAAAATCTTGATAAAGAGAAAGAGGACAAGTGTGTCATCAACGAGACCTTCTCGGATGAACAATTATTCGGGATTCAAACAGAAGTACCATGGTATGCAGACTTCGTCAATTATCTAGTCAGTAACTTACTACCTCCTGATCTTACACGACAGCAGAAAAAGAAATTTCTGCACGATGTCAAATGGTATATGTGGGATGAGCCGTACTTGTTCAAACAGTGTTCCGACAAAATGATCCGAAGATGTGTGCCTTACAGCGAACAACGAAGTGAAGAACATCTTGCACGAATGTCACTCATCTGCGTATGGCGGGCATTATGGTAGTACAAAACGTGACAAAGGTGTTTCAATCGAGGGTTTTATTGGCAATATTTGTTTAAAGACTATTTCAAAGAATTTGTCAAAACATGCGATTGATGTCAAAGAGTGGGTAACATATCAAAAAGAAATGAGATGCTTAATTCTACAAGCAATTTTAAAGGTCGAAATCTTTGATGTATGGGGCATTGACTTCATGGGACCATCCCCTGCGTCTCAAAGAATCAATATATTTTACTTTACGGTGGACTACGTCTCAAAATGGGTGGAAGCAAGAACACTACCATCGAAGCGATGCCAAAGTGGTCCTAAGGTTTCTACAAAAAATATCTTTACAAGGTTTGGAACACGAGGGCCATAATAAGTGATGAGGAAGTCATTTACGCAATAAAGCGTTCTGACCTATTTGCAAAATATGGGGTCAATCACAAAATAGCGACGACTTATCATCCCCAAACCAATGAACAAGCAGAGGTGTCAAACTGGGAGGTCAAGAAAATATTGGAAAAAGTAGTCAACCCAAATCGTAAGGATTGGTCGCTTCGATTAGATGATGCACTTTGGGCATACCGGACCGCATATAAGACTCCAATTGGCATGTCACCTTACCAGTTGTTGTATGGAAAGGCATGTCACCTTCCGGTTGAGCTACAATACAAGGCTTATTGGGCTATTCAAAAACTAAACTTCGATCAAGCAGCAGTGGGGGAAAAGAGATTACTACAGCTAAATGAGATTGACGAATTCAGATTACAAGCTTACGACAATGCACAATTATACAAGGAAAAGGTAAAAAAATGGCATGATCAGAAAATCAATCACCGAACGTTCATGCCAGGTCAAGCAGTGCTGCTATTCAATTCAAAACTGAGATTGTTTCCAGGCAAACTTAAATCGCGGTGGTCAGGACCATTCACCATAAAAACGGTTTTCCCACATGGTGCCATGGAGCTGTATAGCAGAAACCCATTGGAAACCTTCAAGGTCAACGGTCAAAGATTGAAACACTACTGGGGTGAGGATGCAAATGTGGACACCATCAATATTACCCTCACAGACACGCAATAAAACATGAAGGATTTGCTTGCCAATGACATTAAACAAGCGCTACTTGGGAGGCAACCCAAGCTCTAAACTCTATCTCTTACTTACATTTAAATTTTTAGTTATGGCTTAGACATTAGAATGTATACTTGGAAAGTAAAAAATCTCTATAATTACGGGAACCCCGGCAGGTGTAGTCAACAACAACATTATATAGCAGCGAAGAACATAAACCCGATGATCTAGGCTTACCAAATCAGTTTAAGATCAGCCTTGTATGACGACAATACACAAATTGAATACAGATCGCGCCATCAACGTCGGAACCAGTATGAGACCACAATAGCGTTATTGAATCAACATATCAGATACATCTGCTACACTGACCACGCAGGGGGCCAAGGACTGTATTTAGGGTCGAGAATTATTAAACCATCGAGGCGATCACGGCAGAAGTTGAGGCTTGAGAATGAAGTACCGATGTGGCACAGCGTGCGCATGGATTTCAAAGAACTAAAGAGGCATGATTTAATTGAATAACTCTACCTCTCCACCTCTTTATTCCATAAATACCACTTCTCCATTTCTCCTAATTCTATTGCACTTCCTCTTCCCCATAACTCCACATTAATTTATCTTTACACTCCTTCTCCTTTACAAATTCCAAACCCACTAAACCTTTCAAGTCCCAATTCCCACCCACGTTGGTGTCCTAGTATCTATATGAAGCTCCTTCATTCTAGACATATTGATACTACAAAACTCAAGAATCACAACCCAATCCTAAATCTAACACTAGCCTTGCACAAAGTGATACAAATTGGGACTTCTCTTCAAAGAGGTAAACCCAACTTATAAAAGGTATGATAATTCTCTTCATCCCTCACAAAATCTCTTGTTGTGACATCAAATATTGAGTGGAAAAGCTGAGAATTGAGAAATCAAGGAGAAGGTGCTGAGTTTTGTGTTGTTTGGGTAGCAAAGCTTCATCAACAAAACAAGTTTGGGGGAATCACATATTCCGCCCACCACCTGTTTGAGAAAAATACAAACCTAAATTTTTGTGTCAACAAAATTGGAAGAAACATGTCTTCACACAAACGACAAAGGGCATCAACCTCCTCAACTCGCCCAACATATGACCATTCAAGATTTGTTAGCGAGAAGGCCACAGAGAGATTCACTACATCCATTGACAAGAAAATATTGGAAAAAGTAGTCAACCCAAATCGTAAGGATTGGTCGCTTCGATTAGATGATGCACTTTGGGCATACCGGACCGCATACAAGACTCCAATTGGCATATCACCTTACCAGTTGTATGGAAAGGCATGTCACCTTCCGGTTGAGCTACAACACAAGGCTTATTGGGCTATTCAAAAACTAAACTTTGATCAAGCAGCAGTGGGGAAAAAGAGATTACTACAGCTAAATGAGCATGACGAATTCAGATTACAAGCTTACGACAATGCACAATTATACAAGGAAAAGGTAAAAAAAATGGCATGATCAGAAAATCAATCACCGAACGTTCATGCCAGGTCAAGCAGTGCTGCTATTTAATTCAAAACTGAGATTGTTTCCAGGCAAACTTAAATCGCGGTGGTTAGGACCATTCACCATAAAAACGGTTTTCCCACATGGTGCCGTGGAGCTGTATAGCAGAAACCCATTAGAAACCTTCAAGGTCAACGGTCAAAGATTGAAACACTACTTGGGTGAGGATGCAAATGTGGACACCATTAATTTTACCCTCACAGACACGCAATAAAACATGAAGGACTATTGGGCTAGCGACATTAAACCAAGCGCTACTTGGGAGGCAACCCAAGCTCTAAACTCTATCTCTTACTTACATTTAAATTTTTAGTTATGGCTTAGTCATTAGAATGTATACTTGGAAAGTAACAAAAATCTCTATAATTGCAGGAACCCCGAGCAAGTGTAGTCAAGCAACAACATTATATATATGAAGAACATAAGAACCGTGATGAATGCGCGCTACCAAATCGATTTCTCAAGATCACTTTGCTACCGACAAATACACAAAGAAGTAATACAGATCGCGCCATCAACGTCGGAACCAGTAGCAGATCAAGCGCCACAATAATGTTGACCGAATCAACATATCGCATACAAAGTTATTCAACAAAATAATAAAGAATGGAATAACAGAAGAATTCACCAGGCATACGATAGATCGCACAAACAAGTTATTTCAACAGAATAATAAAGAATGGTGTAACAACCCTTACGAGTATTGAAAGAAAATAAGTCTCTTCGTGAATACGAAAGAAATAATACCCCTTACCTTAGAAGAAAACTAGATATTGGAATAGTGAGGTAGCAGACTTCTCTTCTTCTTTCTCTCTATAATTTCTCTCTATAATAATTGCTCTTGTTAGACTTAGTGAATTGGTGAGAATAAAAGAAGAATGAGCTTCTATTTATAGAAAAATATAGTTTCGATAATTGCACGTTTTGGGGCTCGAAATATTACAGTATAATACCTTCCTCTTTTTTTATTTTTAATTTAGTACTGCAAGTATTATTAAATTTGCACCACCTCCCCTAATAGTAAATCATGTGAATTAATAGTTTATTCATGTGACTCAATAGTATAATCATGTGAAAAAACTAATTACAATATAGTATCTTCATCTATACCTCCATTTTTAATTTAGTCATGCAAGTATTATCAATCTTGCACCAACTCCCCTAATAGTAAATCATGTGAATTAATAGTACACACATGTGAACATATAGTTATAAGCATGTGAACTAATAGCAATTAATTGTTTATTTATCCGGTTAATTACCCGATTGGTCAATATAACCTCCAGACATCAATTATTATCGAAATAAATGTCGATTTCCACTAACACTAATAATTTCCACACAATGGAACTATCAATTTCATCTTTAATCAACACGAACTTATTTATCATTAATATTATAACTCACAATATTTAACAACCAGGTCGCGCAATTAGATTTCCGATAAGGATTTCTCCCTATTGGCGCGCAATTAGATTATCTAACCTCTTCTTGACAGAAGTTCTAGACATTGTCAATATTACAAATAATAATATGAATAACTTTGTCGTCTCAATTATTGATTTAATAATAAAACATATTATACAGATGATACTTTGACAATAATTGAATCAATAATATGAGAGATATGATGTATCAATTACTATAGCAATAATTGAGTATAACTTAGTGACTTCTTACGTAAGCATCAATAATCAATACAGGTACTATGCAACTTATGCGACCACAGCGTATTCGTAATTTTACTAAGGGTAGTTCAGCGGTTTTAACGGTAACACTTTCACCGTTATTTTTATAAAAAGATAATTCTGTCGTTTTCTAACTGCGACAATACTTCCGTTGTGGGGTCTACCAATGATTGTGTCGTCGTACAAATATTCCCTGTTAAAACGAATATTTTCCGACCAATCGAATATTCCCTGACACAACGAATATTTTATATTAACTTGCTTACTTTGCAAAATTTTTACATATCACCCTTAACTTTAACCTTTTATCAATTCAACCATTTACGAAATAAAATAATAATTATAAGAAAATTGAATACTTTCATTTCATATAATTCGGGGTCTTACATCTTTAACAACCCTGTCTTTATTCCCGATTGAATCGAAGATTGGGACCAATAATATTTATGATATTATCGAAAGAGGACAGAGCATTCCTTTGGTTCGTTGTGTGTGTTATTTGTAGTGTTGATATAACACACGTTGTCATTGTATCTTGGGACACAAGTGCTGCTAACTCTAAGCATCAATAAGGAGGATATAATTATACGTAGTATCAAGTACTAGCCTTGATAAATTTACTTCTCTAATTTGGCTTGCTTGAAATAAATTTTATATATATATATATATATATAGACACACACACACACACACACACACATATATATATATATATATATATATATATATTTTGTCCTTGTTCATTCAGCTTTCTTAACAAAATTCACCTACTTGAATTTATAATTCCCCTCACTAAATTATACGTGACATTTATGTGATCTATTAAAATATTGAGAAATCTAACAAAAATCAATTTTAAACCACTAGTTTACTAAGTTTAAAACTGTAGGTATATTTGATCTCGTACATTGCATATCAAATATAAGGTTTCCACTAACGCATGTGTACTTTAGATTTACAATAACTATATCAGAATTAACTTCCAGTGTACCATCATTATTAAGCTTCAATTTCAAGATTATTAAACTTAGTTTAGTACAATCCCTTAATAAAATTAAATTGGTTTATTTGAAAATCACACTATGTTTCAGATGATACTAAGATAAGAATTATTTTATAAGTTTTTTAATATAAAGACAAAAAATAAATGTCTTAATCTCGTTTACATTAACAATACTATATATGTACAAATAATCAACATATATATCATAAATATACATAAAAATTATCACATTATAGTTTATAAAATTATATTGTTAGTGTAAACATACAATAATTTTATATCCAATGAATAAGAAAAACGTGAAATGTTAATTCTCAGTTAAGACCATATGTACATAACTATTTCAAATATTAACCTCTCAATCTAAAAAACAAACAAACTATCTTGCTCATTCACCATATACTCCCTCAATCAAATTTATTGAAAACTTTTGTTGTAGTAATATCATAATCGCGCGGTGCTAAAATTTTAAACTAATTTATACTCTTTTGCCTAAAGGTTTGAAAATTATTTTTATTTTTAAATTAGTAAAATAGTCATCAGTATCGAATCACTTCTTATATAACGAATTTTGAATTTCAAGATAAATATGTACATACCCAAATTTTATCACCTAATATGTAATCTACTATAATATTTATAGGTTATTTTCAATCTTACTATTGAACTCGGTCATTATAAATATTTTAGATCATATTTAGGTTAATAAAATAAGTATTTTATTTATCAAATTATTATATTAATTTTCTTCATCAAATCAATATTATTCCTTCTAAATATTTTAAATTAATATTGTTACTGTTAACACCAAGATCCTTTCACACGTCTCAATCACGTAAAACACGCCCGATCCTGCACAGTAAACACGACAACACCAAAAGCAGCGGCTTGATGAGTGAGAGGATAACTCGGCGTGAGAGTCGATCTGAGGAGATCTGAGGTTAACAATGGAGAAAAATAATATCTAGTGTATTGAGAAAAAAAAAATATCAGTTACCTGTTCTTGTGTGATCCTCTTGCTAACATATACTCCAAAGTCCGATTTCCCGTGCCACCCACTGACCCTAACACAATCCCCCAACTCTAGTGATCTCAACCGACTGCATGCAGCTCACCTGCTCCATCCCATCACTGTTCTCCACCGCCGGCCGACTAGATCATATCCACATTAATGCTTGACAGAGATAATAGTCAACTGTTATCTTTTTTTATCATTACCGGTCAAAGCCAAAAATGTAGATATTTTAGTTATCTAATGGGTCGGTTCAACAATTCGGCTCAAGACTTTGCAAAACCCAATCAAGATAATCCACAGAATTGGCCCAATGGCTAGGCCCAATAACCACATGACCCAATAATAGTAATCTAATAGATCCACCAAGAATTTCGGCCTAATGCACACAAAATATCATGACCCAACAGTTATCAAGGTGGACAATTGTCACCTTTGTTCCTAATTAACTGCGTCCAACCAGCATGAATATTCCGTTACAAATTTAGAATATTCCATATTTAATTCCCCTTGGTAATCTCCAAATAATATGAACGTCTATCTTATCATGAAATCAAAACGTGGATATAGAGAAGTGGAGTAGTATTCAAATCTTTCCCCCGCCTCCCCCCACTCCCCCACCCAACTACCTCACCACCTCCCTTCCTCCCCTCTTTCCTTAAATGGTTAATTAAATATTGTTAACAGACGGTTTAAATGAGTAGTAGTTCCAACTTCAAAATAAACAAGGGAAACAAACGCGGTACGTGGCCTGCAAAAAAATCTAAAGAAATAAACAGGAGAAAAGAAAATGCTTTGCGTTTCAATGGTTGCGGCTCTCAGTGCTTCGGTCTAGGTTGCCTATCTAATATTTTACTCCATAGTCTTTACTTTTAATTTTTTTTTTTAAAATTAACTTTTTTTAAAATAAAATAATGTAATATCTTTTAAGTTTGTCATCATAATTTTATAATTATACCACACTACTAAATAGATGCGGATGTATTAGAAGAGTTGAACTTGGAAGCGGCTAAGCCAGAAATATATTTTAGTAGGGTCAAAATTATTATTGAACTATAAATAATTTGGCAGGATTCGGGAGTAGTGCACCCGAGCTAATTTTTTTAATAATTTTGTATTTTTGAGTCACACACACACACATATATACTATATTACAATGACAATATAATAAGTAATAACATATGGTATATATATATATATATATATTATATTGACTCATAATAGACTTTTTTTAATTACAACTGTTCAAAAGTAATTAATTTATTAATTATTTTTTAAAAAAATATAAATTAGATTATTATTTAGTTTAAAATATTATAGAGAGATATACATATATTGAGAGGATATGAGTTTAAAATTTGATTGACAAAGTTATAAATTTTCAATTTGACCCTGTATAATAGAAAATTTATAAAATTTTAGTGAGGTCAATTTATATATAATACTTAAATTTTTTAAAATTTATCTTACATCATAAAGCAATTTTTTTAGTGGGGTCAATTTACCCTACAATCTTATATGTATGGCTTCGCCACTGCTTCGAGGAGACAAAAAAAAGTTTCATTCCTGTAAGACCCCAACTTTTATGAATAAAGATGAATTTTCTATAATTATCATTTTTGAATATTATGGAATGAATTTGATATAATGTTATAGTTGTGGGTAATAGTTATAAATTTTGCAAAATACGCAAAGTTGTTATATAATATTCGATTGGTCTGGGAATATTCGTTTTAACGGGGAATATTAAATGACGACCAAGACAATCATTAGTGGACCCTAACGGAATTATTGTCGAATTAAAGAAAGCGACAAAAATATTTTATAAAAATAACGGCGGAAGTTTTATCGTTAATTGTTGAAACACCGGTGTTAAAAGAAATGCAGAATACGCGTGGTTGCATAGTAGTAGCACACGGTATTGATTATTGATGCTTACGTGAGAAGTCACTTTCGGTTTTGTTCAATTATTGCTTCGAAGAATTGTTGCATAGTATCTCACGTTAATTTATTCAATTATTGTCGATATTTTATATATTATTAAATCAATAATTGAGACAACGAAGTAATTAATATTATTATTTGTACTATTAACGATGTCTAAAAGTTCTGCCAAGGAGAGGTTTGGTCACCTAATTGCGCGCCAATAGGGAGAAATCCTTATTGAAAATTCTCCTCTTTTTTGAGAACGACCTGATCGATTAATAGTGTGAATTATAATAATGATGATGAAGTTTTGTTTTATTAATATTATTAATGTAATAAAATAGAAAAGTTTTTTATATAAAACAAAATACTTTTATAAAGTTATTCGTTTTATTAGACTATAAATAGAATATATTATATTTTATTATGCATAGTGCATGCATAGTGTTTTACATAGTAAAATCTTTTTATATAAAACGTAAAACTTTTATAAAGTTATTCATTTTATTAGATTATAAATAGAATATATTATATTTTATTTAAAAGATTTTATTTTATTAGAATATTTTATAGTGAACCAATCTGGACCGTCTGTTTAAAAATAAATCAATACGGACCGTTCAGAATTAATTCTTATTCAGGTCCATTCTCCTATAAATAAGCTCATTCCTTCATTATTTCTTACTTAATTCACTTTGAAACTCAGAGAGAGAAACTATAGAGAGAAAGAAGAAAGGTATTCTACTTACTTCACTACTCCTATATCCGGTTGTTCTAAGGTAATGGGTATTATTTCTTTCGTATTCATGAAGAGAACTTCGTTATTCTATTTTTTATTACATTGGAATAACTTGTATACTGTGATCTCATCCTATACTTGGTAAAATTCTTCTGTTATTTTATTCTTTATCATTATGTTGGAATAACCTGTCTATGCGAAGTACCACATACATGGTGAAATTCTTTTGTTATTCCATTCTTTAATATTATGTTGGAACATCCTGTTTGTGCGTTTACGCATGACCTAGTTTCGTTATTTATTATTCTGTTGGAACATCCTGTCGGTGCGAATTTTGCCTGACCTGGTTTCGTTATTTATTATTCTGTTGGAATATCCTGTCTCTGCGTTTACGCATGACCTGGTTCCGTTATTTATTATTCTGTTGGAATAACCTGTCTGTGCGGTCTATCGCATGCCTGGTGATTTCTTTTGTTATTTCATTCTTTATTATACTTAGTTGGTTAAAGTTTTGACTTCTATATACTCCATGAAATTAGTGGAATATCCTTGATATTTGCGCTTCATCCAAAGATCTTTTCATGGAAATATTCTTACGAGCACTCTTGAATTTTACTCTACAAAGAAGTATCATGTTGACAATTTGGACGTTATTAGTTCTGGATAAATTAATTCTTGAACTTGTTTTATTGAATTCTTATATCATTGTCATCATCCTCATGTTTATATTATGTTGAAAGTCATACGTGGCACTGTAGTGCATAGATGGACTTTGTATGATTATGACCGAGGATTAATCGGTATAATCATGGTAGTAATATTACAAATGATGTGGTAAAAGTCCTCATTGGCCCATAAGCGCATTGATGGACGATTGTTTGCATGATCATGACCATTGATGAATACACGAATATCTTGACCGTAGTGCATGGATAATTTATGGTTGTGATCTTAATGAATATCCTTGGCCGTAGTAGTGCGGGGATGATGTGGATTATTTATTAAAAGTGAGTCTCGGTGATAAAAGTGATGAAAAACCTTTTAAATCATAAAAGATAGTAGATTTTATTCTCTACTTGACTCTTTTAATGGATTATTTGTTCCGCTGCAGTTAAACTTGATGTTTGTTATATTGTATCAGTTTAACACTGTTAAAGGCTAACGATAATTTATTCTGTATTATTTTAGTCACAATATTTTTTACTGGGCTAGTTGAGCTCACCCTTTTACTTTCATTGTTCTCTTCAGGAAATAAGAATGTAGCAGAGAATAATCGGGGAACAGAGTGACGGTCCAGATAATATCATTTGTAGTCCTCACTATTCTGTTAAATAGTGTGATAATAAATGTAATGAGGACTCAATTGAGTGTGGATATTGTCTATATGCCAATATTTGTATTAAAATTCACATCATATGTTTTGTCATATTTTACACAACTGTTGTATAATTAGGTTGTATTTGAATTTTGTACCATGTATTTGGCGACTCAAGATAGGTGATGTATACCTATTTTGGAGGCGTCACAGTTGGTATCAAAGCTTAGCGATATGATCCCTGGCTAAGATGTGAGACAAGAATAGGAGGGGAGAGACGGGAAATTCCTTCACTAGTATGACCTACCTAAGTTTATTTGGTATTTAATTGGTCGGTCAGAGTATAGGGATAATATGTTATATGTTAATTAACCCTTGTTTTGTGGCAGTATTTAAAAATGACATTCGAGAATGTTGAGAACATCAATGGAGCATAGGAGACCGTTGAGTCTCCACAGATCAATAATCGAGGATAATATGCTTCTTCGGCGCGACAATCCTCGTGCAAACAACAACACACGACCGGATGATGAGCGATGGAATGTTCGGAGGCTTTATGCAATTCATGCAACATCGAGCAAGAAGCGGCTCCTCGTACAAAATGCGGTGGAAACACTGGCAACTCTTGGGCCAGTCGCATTAAGCGATTCAAGGAGGCCGAGACCACCGGAGTTTTTGGAGAGCAAAACCACTTAAAGGCGGAGGCGTGGATAAAGAAGATTTGCAAGATATTTGATGTCTGGGATGCTCGAGGAGAGCAAAAGGTTCCCTTTTCCACCTTCATGTTATTGCGTCAAAAGCGATTCTTGGTGGGAATCAGAAAGCGTACTAAACCTACCATGACATGAAGATGACTTGGGAGAAGTTCCAAGAATTGTTCAACGACAAGTACTTTCCGAAAGTATTCGTCACATGAAAGAGGTAGAGTTCATCAAGTGGAGCAAAACAACATGGACCGTGTCATAAGACGAAGCCAAGTTTACCGAAAGTTGTCCGGTTTGCATCCCATTTGGTTGATAATGAGGAGAGAATGACGCGAATGTTTCTAAGAGATTTGAAACCCGAGATACGTCAATATCTTATCTCTCATAAACCGTGTTTGTATTGAGGATGTTGTTAATAGGGCTCGATTTTTGAGCGCGATAATGAGTCAACCCAACCAAAAGAGCGATCGGCAAAATGATAATACTAGTGATAGTAGATCATCAAAGCGGTGACAATAAGCGTGGAGGAATCAACATGCCAAATATGGTAACCACTTGGTGGTAATCATGGCCAAAACAATAAGAATGGACATTTCAAGAAGAGGAGATTCAACAATGATGGAAAGGCGTCGCCAAGACTGGCACCCATTGTTAAGGAAGGAGAAGCGACCACCTATCATATGCTTCAAATGCGGAGGGAGGACACATCGGTCCAAATTGCGCGATGTCAGTCAAAACATGTTATAATTGTGGAAAGAAGGTCACCTAAAGACGATTTTGTCGTTCACAGAAGACAAGTTCGGCTAGGATGGAGGCACCAAAGGGCGTCCAGAAAAGTCAAAGCCCAGTGAGTGCAAAGAGGAGGCGTTTGTCGTGACCTCCCAGGAAAGTAAGGAACCCGAATAAGGTCATCACGGGTAAAAGCTTATCATAAACTCTAGCAAAGTATATATATTATTTGATACCAGTTCTACCCATTCCTTTCTTTCTCCTACTTGCGCTCAACATTTAAATTTGACTCCAGAGAAATTAGACTTTGACTTATCTGTTAAAACTCCGTTGGGAGAATCCTTCATTACGTCCACTGTTTATAAGTCTTATTTTGAATGATATTTATATTGTTAATGAATTTCCTAACGTATTCACGAAAGAACTTACGGCCTACCCCCAGAGTGTGAAATTAAATTTTGTATCGACCTTGAACCCGGTATAAAACCCATTTCCAAAGCCCCATATCGAATGGCTCCTATTGAACTTCTGGAGTTAAAGACCCAACTGCAGGAATTGTTAGAATAACCTGTATATGCGGTCTACCCTATACTTGGTGAAATTCTTACATTATTCCATTCTTTATCATTATGTTGGAATAACTCGCCTATACATCCAAATATCGCATACATGGTGAAATTCTTACATTATTTCATTCTTTATTATTACATTGGAACATCACATAAATGCGTTCTTTACGCATGACTGGTTTCATTATTTATTATTCGTTGGAACATCACTTCGGTGTGAATTTTACGACTGGTTTCGTTATTTATTATTACATTGGAATATCCTCGCCTCTCTGCGTTACGCGTGACTGGTTCCGTTATTTATTATTACATTGGAATAACACATGCATGCGATGGCCTATCGCATGCACGGTGATTTTTTTTTATTATTTCATTCTTTATTATACTTAGTTGGTTAAAGTTTTGACTTCTATATACTCCATGAAATTAGTGGAATATCCTTGATATTTGCGCTTCATCCAGTATCTTTTCATGGAAATATTCTTCTGAGCACTCTTGAATTTTACTCTACAAAGAAGTATCATGTTGACAATTTGGACGTTATTAGTTATTGGATAAATTAATTCTTGAACTTGTTTTATTGAATTCTTATATCATTGTCATCATCCTCATGTTTATATTATGTTGAAAGTCATACGTGGCTTTGAAGTGCATAGATGGACTTTGTATGATTATATGACCGAGGGGATTAATCGGTATAATCATGGTAGTAATATTACAAATGATGTGGTAAAAGTCCTCATTGGCCCATAAGCGCATTGATGGACGATTGTTTGCATGATCATGACCATTGATGAATAATACGAATATCCTTGACCCGTAGTGCATGGATAATTTATGGTTGTGATACTAATGAATATCCTTGGTAGTAGTCTTGGGGATGATGTGGATTATTTATTAAAAGTCGAGTCCAGTGATAAAAGTGATGAAAAACCTTTTAAATCATAAAAGATAGTAGATTTTATTCTCTCTTGACTCTTTTAATGGATTGCTTATTCCGCTATAGATTAAACTTGATGTTTGTTATATTGTATCGATTATAACACTATTGAAGGCTAACGATAATTTATTACGTATTATCTTAGTAATAATATTTCTTCTTTGGGATAGTTGAGCTCACCCTTTTACTTTCATTGTTCTCTTGAAATGAGAGCGTAGCGAGGACTAGTCGGGGAGCGGGTGGCGGTCGGATAATAGCATTTGTAGTCCTCATTATTCTGTTAAATAGTGTGATAATAAATGTATTGAGGACTCAATTGAGTGTGGATATTGTCTAGATGACAATATTTGTATTAAAACTCACAACATATGTTTTGTCGTATTTTACACTACTGTTGTATAATTAAGTTGTATTTGAATTTTGTATCATGTATTTGGCGACTCAAGATAGGTGATGTATACCTATTTTGGGGGCGTCACAATTCCTATTCTAAATACAAAGTACAGACTCAGTTGTTCATTCTACTTCTTCTACATCTCCGCCACTACATCTCTACGACTCCACTGCTCCACGACTTTTTATTTTCTCTGCGACGAGTGACAACCACCGTCCACCGCGAGCCGACCTCGTCTTTGTTGGTTAAGAAGAATATATAAGACTAATTTGTTTCGTCGGGTTTATTTGTTGTTGTTATTGACTTTGATTTTGTCGATTGCTACTGTCACGGTGGAGATGATATTTTCAACGATGAATTTGTTAAAATCACTTTCTAAAACCAAATGGTCGATAAATGGTTGAGTTATTGTTTAGTTACTTACATTGAAAATGATGTATTTAAAACTATTGATAATAAAAGTATCATAGATCATTTTCAAGCAATTGGGCATAGGAGGATAGTATTATAATTTATAAATATTATTATGATCAGTTAATATTATGATTAGTTTAAATTTTCTTTATTTAATTTTAACAAAAAATTAGTTAAAATCCATCCCTATCAAAAACAAATCATGGATCCCCCTCTGCTACTAAACTGATATTCCCTTTTGTTCTAAAAAATAAATCTCATTTGCATAATGTCTTTAAATTTATTTATTATAGTATTTTAAAATAGCATAATGTCTATAAATTTAATAATACAAATTTACTATCATGTTATCAATACTAAACTAGACACTAGTTATAATTAAAGATACACATTAAGAAAAAAAATGTCCTTAAACTTTAGAATAACTTTTTTATATATATACCTTTTTTTTTGTAGGCTCACTTTTTAGGGAATAGTACAATATAATTCTTAGTCATGTACATTATAAATTTACAAACAAATTTCACATAAAAAGTAAATAAACTTTCCATAATAGAATAAATAAACGAATAAAAAAAATAAGAAATAAACTCACTTAAGTGAGACTCAAATTTGAGATCTAAAGTTCTCATTAATTTATATATATGAAACAAGGAATATAATATTTAGAAAAAAATATATATATACAGCTGTGTAGTACACAGTCGGTTATGACGATAATTTTTTTGGATTATAGTAATGGTTCATCCGTCACTATAGTTATTCTGGTCTATAGTGACGGTTCACCCGTACCGTCGCCATAACCCAAAAAAATTATCGATATAGACGACTGTATACTATACAACTGTGTATATACATATAATCTTAATATTTATTATTATTATTATTATTATTATAAACGAGATTATGTTGGTGAAAAGAAAAGATTATTAATTTACATTTGGTTATAAAAGACAAGTTCCTATTTATATTGGAGTTGCCGACAAGTGGTGCCGTGGTGGCTTCTAACAAACACTCTCACCTGGACCACCTCTTTGGTGGCTTCTGTAATACTTAAGTTGTGTTGGATAAATTTGAGAATTAAGATCTGAATGATTATGATGTCTTAATAAATTAGATTATCTGAATAGTTATGAGGTCTGAATCTAAAAAATTGTTTGATAATTAAAAAGTAAGTTGTCTCTTAATGACACTATTTTACCATTTAAAAGGTTAAAATTTTATTTAATAATTTTAAATATTCAATTTAATAAAAATGAGTGCATAATATTGTTGAATATATTTATATAAAAAAAATATTATCAAAAATTTTTCATTAAGAGGTACCTCTTAATTATTAAGATTTTATTTTATGTCTTACCGATTAAGAGGTATTCAGAGGTAAAAAAAAAATAAAACAAATAACATCATACCTCTTAGCGAATAAGAAACAATCTATTAAAAGACAATCAAATATAAACAAACAGCACCTTAGTAGTAGTAATAGGCACCCGGCCCTTCTTTCTTTAACACCGCCTCTCAGTCCCTCTCTCTCCAATATCGACTATTCCATCACGTTTTCTTCAGCCTTTTCTCTCTCCATTCACGTGTGAATTTCCTTGTAGGAAGTGATACTTACATATAAAAATGATTTTTTTTAATGTCGATATCATAATTTTTTAAGAATACTTTATAATTTAACCTATTTATTTTTTGACATAATAATTTTTTATTAGATTAAAATATAAATAAGTGAAATTATAAAATACTCATGTCTAATTTTCATGCCCAATTATCATGTCTGCATATAATTTTTCTATAAAAATTGATATTTTTATATTATCTCTCTCACATGAATAGTGAGTAATTAATCTTACCTTCATGTGAAAGAAACTCATGTAAAAATATCATTTTAACATGGGAAATATCTGCTTTCTTTTTTCTATAAGAATTTTTTATGAGGAAATTAATATTTTCACAACACTTTTTAATATTTTTACATGAAAAATATCGATATAGATGTATACTGTCGTTATAAGATCTATAACGACGATTTTCATGAGAAAATATAATTTTCTGTTGTAAATTTATCAATTTACTAGCTAATAGTTTCTTCTATATACAATTGTTTAAAAGATTAAAATTATATGTGTACAAAATTCAATTTCCTAAACATAGTTTATATATATTTATATATATATATATATAGGACGGGTAGTATGAGAGCTATATATAGATCATTTAATTTGACTTGATTGACATGGAATTTTTTTTGATATTTTTATATATATTTTTATATAATTTTTTTTTATATGAAAATATTAAAATCAATGTAAAAATAATATTCACAAACAAATATTATATAAAAATCATGTGAGCTCAACACGAAAATGATTATCGTATATACTTTGCATGTAGTGTGATTTGACTTTAAAAATGAGTATTTTGCTTCCTCCTGTCTAGTGTATAACATGTTTACGTAAGCATAAAATTCATACCAACTACGTAATCATTTTGTTTTAAAATTAAAAATATTTTTATCCTAATTTATTTCAAAAAATAATATATTTTTATTTTAAAATTATAAAGTGACATTATATTCTTAATTAATTCATTATATACTTTATTACTATCAATTTTAGTATTTCATTAACACTACTTAATTATTAGCTTATAGTAAATTAAAAATGCATCTAAAAATATAAGTACTTTTTAAATTATTATTTTACATATACATGTACTTCTAATTTTCAAGTGAAATTAGTAATTAATAACGAGAAGAAGAATATTGCCACCAATATAAGACTGTTAGATTTTTTTATTATATAAAATTTGAAAGGAATTTCAAAGTTAAGTGTGCTTTATTGTCAATATTTAATTTCATATTGTTTGCGAGTTACAAAATTGATATATATAATTCCATTACAAAATCAATGAAATTGATTTGTATTAATTGTGTAATTGATTTCCCAGTCGTTGCAAGCCTTTAAGTTTCTACAAAACCTTTTTGGTATATAACTAATAAAGCCTTTAAGTTTCTACAAAACCTTTTTGGTATATAACTAATACTTGGCAATGCATGATATAATATAAATGGATAGACTTCTACTCATAAAAAGAAAAATCAGCATGCATGTTTTTTAGTTCATAATATATGTTCACGCCAAAGATCTTCTCCAACGTCTCAATCACGTAAAACGCCCTGATCCTGCACAGTAAACACGATAAATATCACAAATTTGATGGCTTCGACCGTCGGGGGATAGCTCAGGCGTGAGAGTCAGTATATGTGTTCACAAGGTTAACAATGGAGGATGTAATGTCTAGTGTATTGAGAGCGATAATAATTCTCAGTTGTGTGTATGTGTGAATATAAATATGAACGTACCTGTTTGTGAAGACTTAGCTGATATATTATATTTTCTTTGCACGATTCGATTTTCGCGTGCTGCCACCCACTCTTAACCGACCACATTACATGATCCGAAGGCTCTGTATTTGCATCGACGCGATCTTACCCACTACCTTTGGTCATTGTTTATTCCATACGTAATAAATTTATATTTCCATCCACATTAATGCATGCAGTGTCTTAGTCAATCATTGTAAATGCTTTTTCATCATTACAAGTCAAAGTAATTGAAATTAAAAGATCCGATGGGTTAGTCCAATGAAGCGAAGCTTCGGTTGCCCATAGGGTTAAATAAGTAATATGGTGGTAAGTAGGTGACTTTCAAGGTTCAATAATGAAGGCCCAATAGATTAATTAAATAAATAAGCCCAATTTACTCGGCCCAAAGAGGAAAAATATCATGACCCAACAATATATGTATATATATTATAAGTAAAATTCTTGAATTATCTGTTCAAGAATATATATATATATACACACACACACGCTACAATCTTTTCTTGAATTATCTGTTCTAAAATTCAAGAAAAAATAATGAGTTGTTCATATCACTTTATCTTTTGAGTGTACATTAAAGAAGACAAAATTGTTGAATCCTGCAGAGTATTTGTTGTGACCTTTTTTTCATCGGTGATATAAAATATTGGAGGGGTGAAAATTATCGTTTAAGACCGTGTTCTACGCACAACTCAATTCATTTGGGGTGATATTTTCTTAATTCTCTTTTAATTTTCATAGTAGTTTTTCAATTATTTTATTACAAAGACTAGGTTCTTAGGACAAAGGATTAAGATATTGTTATTTCTCTTAACGCTTGAACTCCTTAAACCAACCTATCCGAGATAGGGTTTTTGTGTTAACAATTTTTTTGAAATCATTTTGACGACTTAAAATACTCTTTTAACTGTCATTAGGCCTACAAACGAATTGAACAAATTTAAACTTTATCGAACTCGAACCAAATCGAACACTGTTAGTCAAACTTTTACATGTTCGAGTAACATGATCTAACTAACATTCATGTGCGAGTTCGATTGTGAGCTGTTTATGAATCGAGTGAACATGATCGATTCGCGAACATTAATAGTCCGCGAACGTTCACGAATACATGTTCGTTCACGAACGTGATCAAGTTTGCGAACATTTTGACTAATCACATCGATTGATTACATTTCATACTTCCAAGTAATAGGTTAATAAATTTCACATGTAAAAATTCGAACGACTCAAACCCATGTTTGAAATTGAACTACTCGAACAGAACTCAAACTTCTCGAACTGAACTGAACCAGACTAGAACTATTCGCAAACACAGACTAACCGAGTCACATGGTTCGCGAACATGTTCGATCGAACAATCGAACGTGAAATTAGGTGCGAACTCGACACCAAACTCGAACTCGAACCGGACTGAACCGAACCGTATCGGTTCACGAACGATTTGGTTCATCATATAAATTTTTATTTTATCCTTAACACTTCAATTTTACTTGTCTTCTTATTTCAACTTAAAATTTTAATATCTTATTATTTTATTTTCAAAATTTAAACTTCATAAATTCTATTTAAGATTAAAATTTGAACTTTTAAAAATTATTAATTTAAATTACACGTCCCATAGGCTAGTTAAATATAATCTACCTTTGGCTTGCAAAATGGCATCTACCTCATTTGTCCATACAATGGAGAATTAGGATGCTCTTAATTTTAAATAAATTAGAGAATTTTCATTTTATTATTTAAATTTAAAATATATTACTATGATAATGAGAGACAGACGAGATTATATAAACTAAAATTAAAAAAGATGGTGTAACGTAACAATAAGTAGGAATATAATTGGTTCACATTCACATGCACATCACCTCACAAGCCACTGACGTGGCATTCCCTATACAATTTGATAAGAATATGATCTTACCACGTTGTATTGAAAGAAAATTCAGACTATTACGCCACGTTGCTAAGTAAGGTACATTTCTTTCTCTTTTTCTTTTTAACTTAATCTAGAACAAAGGACAAGACTCTTTTTATTAATTAAGGTACCTACGGTTCATGCCTCATAGACTAGGTTTTGAAAATTCCACGACTTTATTATAAAATATTTATTATTATAAAGACATATAAATAAAGATAGTGGAACCAATTATGCCACATCTCTCTCAATATATCACTTTATAATAATACAAACAAAATTAATTACCACCAAGCCAGTTTCTACATAGTAAAATGAAACCACTAGTGATTTTAATTTAAAGAAAAATAAATAAACATATCCTAGTCATTATCAAAGAATGAGATTAAACAACCTCAAATTACAGTTTTAACCCCCCCATCCAATAAAAAAAAAAAAAAAAGTGAACTTAGATAATCAACAATTAGAATTTAGACTTGTCCTTCCGTGGTCCTAAATATTTCTACATGTATCCTAAATTTTTACTCACTTTTAATTTTGATGGACATGCACTTAATTTCCTATATATTTTTCAAATATTGTTGCTGAATTGCTGTTGTAGAAACCATATGTCCTCAACATTCCACAAATTGTCCGATACGTCCCCACCGCCTATCCATGGGTTGTTTGGCTCCATGGATTGGAAGTCCATGCCTGGGTTATAGTAACCTGGGGGACTAATTAGGGATTCCGTGAACTGATTAGCCTGAAAATAATCCTGATTATTAGTAACCGGAGGATGATTGTAAGCACAATCAGTGAGGTCAGAAAGCGTAGACACTTGTGAAATTCCAAAAGAGTCTGATGAGCTAGAATTCTCCGGTGTGATGCTACTAGGCCGGTTATTAATTGATTGGACACTAGTAGTAGTCTCAAAGTTGTTACACGTGATAATATTGGCCCGTGGCATCATCACTTGACTTGAAACAATATTGTTGGTATTACCGTAGCAGCTAGAGACTGTGGTGGTTCCGGTGGAGGTTGCGGCGGCTTGAATTCTTTCAACTAATCTTGGCATCCAAAGGTAACGCATGGTGTCCTTGAATTGCTTGCTGTTGACGTCGCATTTGAGTTGTTTGGCGTGTTTTTGGACTCGTGTTCTCCAGTAATTTTTGATCTCATTATCGGTTCTTCCGGGCAAGTGCTGTGCTATTTTGGACCACCTGCATATATATAATGATTATTCAATTCGATCGAGTTAATTAAGAAAAAACAAATTAATAATAAAGAAATGGAGTATTGAGAATTAATTAATTAATTACCGGTTGCCCCAACGAGAATGAAGTTCAAGAATCAAGAGTTGCTCTTCAAGAGTGATGTTTCCACGTCGAACATCGGGACGTAAATAATTAAGCCATCTTAATCTACAGCTCTTTCCGGTCCTCTTCAGTCCTGTACGTACAATTCAAATTAATAAAGTCAAATATTTATCTATGAGCACGCACGTAATTAAGATCATCAAATTTATTAATTACTAGAAAGTATGTACATACTCCACATGTTTGTTGTTAATTATCACTAATTCATGTTGATTAATTGTTGTACGGACGGACAGTACGTACTCCGTATACTGCCTAACCTTAAATACATATGGTTATGGATGAAATTAATTAATTACCAGCACAACGAGCGAGAGAATTCCAGCGGCCTTCGCCGTGTTGGGCTATGTAATTGATGAGGGCAAAGTCTTCTTCGACGGTCCATGGACCTCTACGGAGCTCCATCATCGTCTCATCTTCTTCGCTACTTTGTACGTCCGATGAGATGATGCTCATGTGAGCTTCACCTTTAACATCCATATGATTATATTAATTTCCCCTTTAATTATGTATGGATGCCAAGACAAAAAGCTGGTTATCGATTGATGATACCACAAGAGGAGATATATGATATATATCTATTTTGAGAGAGAGGGAGAGTTTGGATTAGAAGAAGAGGATAGAGAAGGTGGGGTTTATATAGATGGAAATGTTTAGCGAATTTAGAAGAATAAAAAAAAAAAAAAGAAAAAAGAAAAAGAAAGGTGGAGGCATGTGAGAGAGAAAGAAGAAGGAGCCCCAATAGCAAATAGCTATTTGGTTCTTTCATTTAGTTTGTTAATTTGTTAATTAATTAAATTAGTACTCTCACTTAAAAATCGTTTGTAATTTTATTTGGAGTTTGACACTTTGACCGTCTGACTTCATTTTTCTTTGTTTTTGTCTTTCGGTGGGAAATAATGGTACTAGAATCTAAAAGTTCTAATTTTAGGGAAATAATAATAATTTTCTGACATTAAAATTATATATGGATAATTATCTATGGGTAATAATTCATATTATGTATTTATTGTGAATTCTTATAAAACATACACTATTTATATTATTAAGAAAAAAAGAACAACCAAAATTATAAATTGAAAATCGACGTCCGCTAATGGTAAAAAAAACACATATAACTATTAGTAGTGGACGTTAATCAGAATAAAAGTTTGATTTTATTAACTAGAGTTTAGGGTTTACTAATTAGGATTTAAGATTTATTAATTAGGGTTAAGAGTTTATTAATCACGATTTTGAATTTATTAACTAGAGGTTAATAAATCCTAACTCAGTTAAAAAAAAGTTAATAAATATTAAATCTTGATTAATAAATCCTAAACCTTGGTTTATAATTAAACTCTAAATCTTAGTTAATAAACTCTAAAATAAAACCAAACATTTTTTTTTATCAGCATACGCTATTATTAGTAGCAGAGAGTATATATTTTTTTTAATGTCCACTATTAATAGTAGTGAACGTCGATTTTTAATTTTTAATCCTAATAAAAAATATATGTCATATAAAAATTTATAATAAATGCATGTAATATTATCTATAAATCTACACTCATAATTAAAATATGCGCGGGATCTATGAACAATGTTTGAGAATACAAATTTAATGCCATTTCATTATTTCATGTATTGATTAATATATTGTTACTTTTTATTTAAGAAAATAAATATAAATAAGTAAGTATGTTATATCTAACAGTAATATATAACACAAGACAAAAAAATAATACAGTTTTTATTATTATTTTATTTTATTTTACAAAAATCATAATTCACCCTAAATACACTATTAATATAGAGTTATGTACATAATTAACCTTAAATACACGATTACATGAACCAATTATAATAATATTGACTAAAGTTAGTAGTCTTAATGAAGGATTTACAAATAGATAGTCTAGACTTAATAATATTAGTAACATCCTTTGCAAGGACGGGGCCTATATAGTACTACTGTAGGAAGTGAAAAGACTTGGAGGAGATTGATGACAAGATCTATTAGTCCAAGAAATTTACTGACAAAAACAAATATCAGTTAAAGAAGAAAAAAAAACACAATGACGACTAGGCTACGTACAGAAAGTGCATATATAGGAGGGTATTTGGAAAATAAAAAAACTTGGTCAATTTCTCTTTTTGTAAATGAATGATAGTATTTTTCTTGTATAAACTTAATTTCTCCTCTTCTTTTTTTTCGTCTTTCTTCCTTTTTTTTTTCCCCTTGTGTATTCTAAATTCCATGGAGATAAAAAGGCCGATATTATTTCCTTAGTCTATGTTAGAATCTTAACATTAATTTGTCTTTTAAACTATATGTTGGGTCGTTATATTTTCTCTCTGGGCTGGGTATATTGGGCCTACTCATTTAATCAATCTATTAGACTTTTATTATTAATCCGTGAAAGTCGTTGGACCCGATCACCATATTATTTCCATTTCAACCTTTAAAATCGGGTCATTTCAGTGGATCGACCCATTAGATATTTTAATATCTGTTACTTTGACTTGCAATGATGAAAAAGCATGACGGTTGACTAAAACTCGCCATGCATTAATGTGGATGGGATCATAAATGCGTGATGAAAGCAAGCAAGTAAAAGCGGTGGATAGACTACATCTGATCGGTGAGAACTATCGGATCGGGGGTGTCGGTAGTAGTGGGTGCTTACGATAATCCAAAGCGGAGATAGTATAACCTAATGAGGAAGCATTCTCGAGCAGTGCGTTCTCATACATTTTTCATATTCATATTCTCTCACATACACACAACCGAGAATTATTATATCTCTAGACACTAGACAGTACATTCCTCCATTGTTAACCTTGTGAACACATCGACTCTCACGCTCGAGTATCCCCGTGAACGGTAGTCGAAGCTTGTGGTATTTATCGTGTTCTTGTCTGACAGGATCGAGGCGTCTTACGTGATTGGGACGTGGCAGAAGATCTTGGCGTTAACATTGGCGCTAGGAGGAGGGCTTTGAGTTCTAGTGTCATTGAAATTTTCAATCACAATCGTTTAACCTACTTCGGAAGATGATGAGGAGTAGGGATGGTACGCCAGAAGGGCAAGCGATGACTTTTAACTCGTCACTACCTCGTGTTTCGGTGAAGGATCGTCTGGGTCCTTCTAAAAGTGCTCACGAGAGCACGGCCTCTAAGCATAATTCAGGAGATCTCTGTCCGAAGATTCATGGTGGGGCCAGACGAAGAGTGGTTTTCGGTGCGGATAAGGAGCAAGATCATGGTCGAGGGCAGGCGGAAGGCTCACCGACCAGGACATATCGTAGAGGTGGTCAGGAAGATAGAGCCGCCAAATTGGCGAGGATGGCGGACGAAGCAGATAAAGCCTTGGAGGTTCTGTTGAAGCAAAGAGAAGATATAGCCGAACAGATGCTTCGGGTGGCAGATTTAAGGGACGAAGCATCTAGCCATGTTCAGTCCGAACGACGGAGTAGGCATAAGGAGGTGCCACGGCTAGAGGGTAAAGAGCTGAAGCATTCCGCGCATGTTTCTAGGGATCGTTCTAGCAGTAGGAGGAGATCGAGGAGCAGAACTCCCGTGGCCTCGAAGAAGGCAATAATGACCGTTGCCTCTCAGCATCGAGACGACGATAGACAAAGGAGCAAGTCAAGGGAGATCATGCCCGAAGTCAGGGTAAGGGACTATCAACGTCATCATTCTCACCATAAGGACAAAGTTGTACACCGGAGTAGATCAAGAAGTCCCACTGAGGCGGTAGGATCGGCGGGGAGGAGGTCGATCCTCTCGAGAGATGAATGTTGTTCACGAGAAGAGGTCTCCCCACGGCCAAGGCGTTGATTTTTCGGTGAAGGAGCTCTCGAGCGGCGGTGGTGAGGTCGAAGAATGAAGGACGCTCCGGGAAAGAAGGCATCCCCTTTATCCTCAGATATTCTCAAAGAAAAGGCAGATATCACTAAAAAATTGCCTCGCATGGAAAGTTACGATGGGACCGGGGATCCTTATAACCATAGCCAGGCGTTCGACCGGCTAATGGACTATTATGACTTTACTTGACGCGCCAAGTGCCACACTTTTATTCTGATATATGAGAAAAGATGCGAGACAGTGGTTGGGAACTTTTTCGTCAGATTCGATATCCTCTTGAACTGAGCTTTGTGATAAATTCCATGCCCGTTTTGGGAGTAACCGAAGAAGAGGGAAGCCTACGGGTTCTCAGCGCAGATCCAAAACGATTTTACCAACGAATCTTTGGGCGATATATAAAGAGGTTCGGAGAAGCGATTGGTGGTGTCGAACCTCAATGATCTCAGTTGTAGGTTTGTTCGAGAATAAATTTGGATCTTGTGAAGTCCGAGAAGTTGGTGAAGAAGTTGATGTTCCACCATCCAAGAAGAGCTTGGCCGAAGCCTTTGACAAAGTGAAGGCTATATTGTTGTGGAAGAAGTTTATGAGCGACTGACTGCATCCTCCTTCGGACCAATTGAAAGAGGCGATAGTTCCCAGCGTCGAAGTTGATCGAGGAGAAGAATGGGGGTACAATGATCGACCCAGAGGCGATTCAAGAAATACAATAACTCATGACGGCAAGAGGAAGCGATCGTCCCTCTTTCAAATTTAAAGGTGAATAAGGTCTACACACCAAACCGAACAACGATAGATCGGTGATTCGGATCAAATCAGAATCGGCCTTTCTTGAGCCACCCGTGATAACTACCGAAACGGGACGACAGGTAACTCTCGTAAGTATTGTGGCTATCATCAAGCCATGAGCCATGACACTAATGAGTGTTGCAATTTGAAAGATTTCGTGGAGAAGAAGATTAAAGATGGCTTGTTGGTGCAGTATGTGGCCACGAATGATCAGCAGACAATTAACCGTACTGTGGGGAAGTTGATAGGGAAGAAGAGAAGGGCCTACCTAGATTCGGTTATGACCGTGATGATCTCCCCACGAAGATTGAATGTTGTTCGAGGGACCGTCATATCATTTACTGACGTAGATTATCCTTCGGAGCCCATCGAGCCACATGAGGGGGCCTTGGTGATCACAGCGCAAGTGGGCACGGTGGACATGAATCGCATGATGATAGACAATGGATCTTCAGTGGATATTTTATATGCCCATGCCTATCAGAGGATGCATCATGATGGGCAAAAAATGGAGGTCGGGCAGGAGGCACCTTTATATGGCTTCAGCAACGATCCGGTCAAAATTGCAGGCACTATTGAACTCCCGGTTATCTTTGGCACAGTACCCCAGCAGGTCAAAATAATATGCAAATTCTATGTTGTGCACGTTGATTCAGCTTACAACGCTATACTGGGAAGACCTACCTTGACTGCTCTCCAAGCTGTGACCTCCATCCCTCATTTCAAAATCAAGTTCCCTACGACACATGGGGTAGGAGAGGTGGCGGGAGACTTGGATCTGGCCCGACGATGTTACAGGAATGCTGTTATTTCCTCTGGAATGGGGGTCATCAAACAAAAACAGACGATGGCAATTGAGATTGAGCCCTTCACCGAAATCAGTTTTGAACCGATGGTGATCCCTGCAGGTGGTACGGAGGAGGTCGAGTTGATCATTGGAAAGCCAGGCAAGACCGTGAAGTTCGGTTCGAGTCTACCAGAGCCTCTTCGGACAAACCTTATGGAACTCTTACGCTGCTATGCGGATATCTTTGCATGGGAACCACATGACATGCCTGGAGTTAAGCGGGAAGATGGTGAGCCTGATCACCGAATGTAGATCCTTGAAGAAGCGGTTCGGCCAGAAAAAGCGGATCTTTGCTTCGAAATGACGAGAAAATCATTGATGAGGAAATCGCAAATTTGTTGGTGTGACCTCATCTGTGAAATTGATTATCCCAGTGGATGACGAATGTGGTGTCAGTGCGAGCGAGAATAGAAAATGGCGGGTCCGCATCGACTACACCGACCTCAATAAAGCTTGTCCGAAGGACTTTTATCCTCTGCCCCATATTAATCAGCTCATCGATGCCACTTCGGGGTATGCATTACTAAGTTTTATGGATGCTTTTTCAGGTTATCATCAAATATCCATGCGTAAAGAGGACATTCCAAAGACAGCGTTCATTACACACCGTTCGGTGTACGCTTACAAGAAGATGACTTTTGGCTTTATAAATGCTGGAGCCACCTACTAGAGAATGATGAATTTCATCTTCGATAGGCAGCTAGGGAGGAACATGGAGGTATATGTCGATGACATGATCGTGAAGAACATGCAGGTTCAGAATCATTTGGACGATCTAGAGGAGTGTTTTCAGACTATCCGTCATCGTCAACTGAGAATCAATCCGGCCAAGTGCACTTTCGGCCTCGGTGCAGGAAATTTTTTGGGTTATCTGGTCAGTCAAAGGGGCATTGAGGCCAATCCGGAGAAGATCCAGGCCATTCTTGATATGAAGACTCCTCAGTCGTTCATAGACGTCCAACGTCTGACTGGCAGGATTGCAGCTTTAAGGAGGTTCGTCGCTAGATCTGCGGAGAGGTGTCTTCCTTTCTTTGATACATTGAAAGGGCCGAAGAATGCGAAGACGTTCCAGTGGACTTCAGAGTGTGAAGACGCCTTCCAAGGTATAAAGGCATATCTTTCTTCTGCTCCTTTATTGGTGAAGCCCGCCCCAACAGAGACCTTATATCTGTACCTTGCAGCAAGTTCGTTAGCGGTTGGAGCAGTCTTTGGTTCTGGAGGTCGTCGATGAAGTAGCATCCGCCTATTATGTCGACCACGTCCTACGAGATGCTGAAATCAGGTATCCGAATATGGAGAAGTTTGCCTTTGCTTTAATAATTGCTAGTAGAAAGCTTCGGCAGTATTTTCAAGGTCGGCTCCTAGTCGTCTACACGGATCAACCATTGAAGAAGGTGATGGGCAAGCCAAAAGTTTCAGGAAGACTAGTGACATGGACTATGGAGTTGTCCCAGTTTTTCATCGAATATCATCCCCGAACCGCTATCAAAGGTCAAACTTTGGCCGATTTTATGGTAGAATGTTCGTTCACCGAAGCAGATGCCGACTTGCCAGAGGCTGAATCGTCTGATCGAACAATTATAGTTCTTCAACAAGGCCAAAATACTTGGACTCTATATGCAGATGGTTCCTCTACTCTGACTGTTAGTGGGGCAGGAATTATCTTGACAAGTTCGGACGGATTCAAAGTTCAATTGAGCCATCGATTTGGATTCAAAGCAACGAACAACGAAAGTGAGTATGAAGCGATCTTTAGCGGGTGTTCGATTAGCAAAGAGTCTAGAAGTCCAGAAGCTTATCATTTACAGTGACTCTCAGTTGATTGTCAAGCAGCTGTCGGGAGATTATGAAGCTCGTGGAACTCGGATGATCAAATATTTGGCGGAGTTAAAAGACCGACTTCAGTATTTCGCTTCGTATGAATTTCAGGGCATAGAGCGTAATGACAATTCCATCGCCGATGCACTGTCGAAGTTGGCCACTACGGATGCAGATGTCTTCGATGGATCGGTGTATTTGGAAGTATTCGGCGGTAGAAAGTGTTGACGTGAAAGCGGTGATGTGTATTGAGCGATCTAACTGCTGGATGACTCCCTACATCGAGTATTTGGCAGATGGCGTCCTTCCTTCGGATCAGATGTTAGTAAAGAAGATCAAGTACAAGAGTGCCAATTTTGTTCTTATCGATGGGGATCTTTATTGATTGGCCTTTTCCTCACCATTACTGAAGTGCCTGGTCCCATCCGAGGCAGAATATGCTCTTCAAAAAGTTCACGAAGGTATTTGCGGTGATCATATGGCTGCTAAATCTTTGGCTTACAAAGTACTTCGACAAGGATATTATTGGCTTACAATTTTCAAGGAAGCTACAGAGTTTGCAAGAAATGTGAAAAGTGCCAGCTTAACAGTCTGATCCCACATCAGCCACCAGAAGAGCTATACTCGATTTTATCTCTTATACCCTTATTTATGCAGGGGTAGATATATTGGGTCCGTTGCCTAAAGCTAAAGTTGAGTTAGCTTTGTCATGTAATTCTTATTGATTACATGACTAAGTGGGTAGAGGCGAAGCGACTTCGGGTAATAACGGAGTAAGAATGTTTGAAGTTCATAAAAGAGGTCGTAGTATTAATATCGGACAACGGACGCCAGTTCGTAGGATCAAAATTTGAAGCATTTTTAAAGGAGTTGGGGATTCAGCATAAGAAGACTTCGGTGGCTCATCCACAGTCAAATGGACAAGTTGAGATGACCAACAGGACGCTGCTGAACGGGATCAAACGCAGACTAGATAAACTAAAGGAAGATGGCCAGAAGAGCTGCTCAGCGTGTTTTGGGCTTACCGGACTACACCGAGGACCACCACGGGGTATTCACCTTTTCGACTGGCCTATGATATTGATGCCTTAGTCCCTGTTGAAATCGGATCTCCAAGTCTTCGGGTCAGTCAATATAAAGAGATCTACAATGACGAAGGACTGAAGGCCAATTTGGATCTGCTAGAAGAAGTCAGAGAGGTGGCTCTACTTAAACTGGTTGATTATCAACGAAGAGTAGCTAAGCATTACAACAAAGGAGTCAAGCTTCGCAGATTCGAAGTAGGAGACTTCGTCCTCAGAGAAGTAGAGGCTTCTACACCTCAAAATACGGGAAAGTTAATGCCAAACTGGGAAGGGCCGTATGAAGTGATCGAAGTATCAAAGCCGGGCACTTATCGGTTAAAGGCATTAGATGGTTCCGAAATCAAAAACACTTGGTATGCTGGCAGGCTTCGGAAATACTTTCAATAAAGATCAAGTCAATTCATCGGAAGTCTGTATATTATTGTTCATTATCAATAAAAAGTCACTTTTTCACTATTGATCCTGGTCCTATTTGTCCTATGGTCACTATGGTCACTATGGTGTAAGGAGGTATGGTAGGAATCGCTGGCCATTCGATGGCAGCCCATTTGTTGTTCTACCCCGAGTGGTAGACAAAGGTCCGTATGATCCTATATTGATTTTACCAAGGGTGGTAAATCAATGATCACTATTGATCCTGGTCCTATTTGTCCTATGGTCACTATGGTGTAAGGAGGTATGGTAGGACTCGCTGACCATTTGATGGTAGCCCATTTATTGTTCTAACCCGAGTGGTAGACAAAGGTCCGTATGATCCTATATTGATTTTACCAAGGGTGGTAAATCAATGGTCACTATTGATCCTGGTCCTATTTGTCCTATGGTCACTATGGTGTAAGGAGGTATGGTAGGACTCGCTGACCATTAGATGGAAGCCCATTTGTTGTTCTACCCCGAGTGGTAGACAAAGGTCCGTATGATCCTATATTAATTTTACCAAGGGTGGTAAGTCAATGGTCACAATTGATCCTTATATCTTGGTCCTTATATCTTGATCCTTATATCTTGGTCCTTATATAATTGTTTCACCCCGAGTGGTAAACAAATGACCGATCTCACACTTCGGAACCGATGAGTATGTATTACTTTATTTTATTTAAGTGTTGAGTTCAGTCCATTCAATTCAGTTAAGTTAAATTCTGTCCATGAAATTCAATTCACTTCGTTTCATAAATTAACTATTATATGTCTTAATTGATTCACTGTTTAGGTTCATTTTACTGATATTGAATTATTGACAAGAAACTAATCGAAAACATAGTTCACAATTAAGGAAATTGCAAATTCATCAGGAAAACTAAACATTCATTCAATCGATTCATTCACGAACTAATTACACAAATATAGAAACACTGTCAACGTCCATATATAAAATTTCAAAATAATCTCAAAAACATAAACAGTTAATTTTTACATAAGTCAGAACAAAAGCAGGAAGAACATTTAGGCACCACCTTCGTCTTCGGAGTTGAGCAAAGTGGGATCCAGCTGAGCAGCAGACAGTTTTTCTTTTCCTTGCTCTCGGCAGTCTTCGTAACCTTCCGAGTAGACCTTCATGATTTCGACGTTAAGTTCGTCCGAGTCCCTGTATTCTGCCTGAATCTGCTTTTGCAGCTCTTCGGTCAGAAGAGGACCCCTTCCCTCAAGCTCCTTTATTTTATGACAAAGTTTGTGGCGCTTGGTCTTATGTCTCCGCTCTTTGTCCTGGACCTTCGCCTGAGCCTCGCCAAGTTGAATCGCTTTAAGCCCGGTTGGCAAGAAGAAAACTCCTTTTTGGCCTTTAGGAGTAGGTTTTCTCGACTGTGCCGGCGTTCAGATCGATTAAAGTCTGTTGGTCGGCGAGATGCGGCTGACCCATCATCCTTGTGGCCCTTAGTTCGTCTTCAGGTCCATCTTAGCACGATCTAAGTCTCGTTGGAGGCCGTCGATGGTGTGAAGAGCGTCTTCGTGATCGGTTCTTTCTCGAGCCAAGGTCGATTTCAAAGATGTTGATCTCTTGTCTCATGAAATCTTCCTCGGCTTCCCCATTTATATGCCTTGGGACGCAAACGTCCAGAAAATGACGATTAGCACTGCATATGTTCAAGCGAAGACTCAAGTCGATTACCGGATATCCGGTAAAACGGAAAGATAGAGAATAAAGAAATGATTATTTACCTTAGCGGATAGCTCATCCTTCATCATGACGATTCCGTCGTGTGATCATTTGAGCCGATGGTCGTCAAGATTCCATACGAATTCCCAAGAGGTCGAAGGAAAATTTGCATTGAATCTAGGCACGCGAGTGGAGACCCCATGGCCTCGACATGATAACCACGACTGAAGGGCCAAGATTCGTTCGGGGAGGGGTCTCGAATTTTCCGTGAAAGAATTTGGTTGCTCCGGAGAGAGTAGGTTCAAGATACGGTTTGGGAGAAGGGATTTATTTGGGATGGGTTCTTGGAGAGGAAGCAGAGGCGAGAACTTGGATGGTGTCGGTGTGACGCTTCCTTTTCACGGGCGGCGTTTGAACCGCTTCCCGTCGATCACTTTCTTCAGCAATCTGTATTTCTACAGGGGGCACGAAGGGGGGAATGATCGAAGACTGGGGCACCCTGAGCTCTTCGGCGGTCAACGGGGTGATCTTGGTTTTTAACTTTTTGATCCGGAGGATAGTTCTTCGATCAGGACGATCGAGTAAGCCTCCTCGTCTAGGAATGGATGTTGTGGTTGGCTCAATTACTGGGGTGGCTTCCGAAGGGTCAGGAAGAGGAGTTGATCTTGGTTTCCTAATGGCCCTATTCTTCTTGCGAGGCCGGAGGGTCTTTTCCGGAATGGGAACCTCATAAGCTTCTGGTTCTTCAGTTCTAAATTCGTCAGTATGTATCTCCGAGGTCGGCTCGACTTTGGGAGTATCTTCTGTTGACAGAATCTCAACAGCTTCCGAGGACTTCTCGGACAAAAAATCTTCGAACTCTTTTGTCTCTAAAGAGCTCGGTTTGATCAAAGATACTGCATAAACCAAACAGTTTTGTGTTAGAATCCACATTATAAAAGCATTTTCAAAAATTCGTATACATATAAAATAGGCCGATACTTACATTTATGGTCATATAACCATGCCTGCTTCGAGAGGAGTCCATACTTCCACTCCTCCTTAGGGAAATTGTCGAAAAGTTCCATCATTTCAACTTCCCGTTCTTCAGAAATGTCTCCGAAGTTAGCAGAGATCTTCTCATCAGTGGCCCAGTTCGGTAAGGAAAATTTTTTGGGACCTTTGACGTAGAACCACTTCTCGTGCCATCCCCTATTGCTCGAAGGAGTGTTCACCAGCGAACGCCTCTCGAATTTTTCTCCTGACTTCGGAGAGTGTTTGCTAATGGCCTTGAACCCCTTCTCCCTAGATTAGACTATCTTGTATACGGTGAAGAAGAAGTCCAAGGGGGCTCCACGCCCAATTCATGACAGAAGGCCACGAAAGCCAAGATATGAATGTAAGAATTTGGTACCAGTTCGGCGAACCCCACCCCCAGGAACCCCATTAAAGTTACTATGAAAATGTGCAGAGGGAAGCGAACCCCTTCTCGAGCAAGGTCACAGGAACGGCCGTCCAACCTTCTGGCCGTTGGTACATCTTCTCGTCAGATCTGGGAACCCTAACCGCATGGGTATCCGGGATGTGGCATCGAGATTGGATCCTTTTCAGTTCAGCCTCCGTGACAATAGATGGAGTGTTGGCGTGCGAGAAGCGATCCTTATTCCTATAGTATTCAGAGGGGGTTTTAGGAGTTTTTGGGGGAGGATTTTTGTCAATTTTCGACCCCTTTGGATTCAAGGTCGAGGTTCCTTCACGAGCAGTAGGGTTTGGCGGAACGACAAAGATCGGTGTTACTAGTATGGGAGAACCTTGTTCTGAGTCTTGGGAAGCCGCTTTTTTGGTTTGCGAAGAGAGAAAGTTCGGAGAGCGAGAGAGTTCAAAAGGCGCTCGAATTTCAAATAAATGAAAGTAAAAGCATCAAATTTGGTAAAGTTATCTTTATATCTTGTGATTACCACGGTGTTGGTAAGCACATTAAATGTTAGTAATGATTTAGAGTTTGAAGGGAAGCGTCGGGTTAGGGTCCCGTATATCTATTAGATAGGGCTTTTCTGATTTGGGCCTCCATTCTCCTCTCATTTCATCTCGTGAACAATAACTGGGTGCACTTCAATTATTTCTTACTGTGGACCTTTGGTAAATTATCATGGACCATTTATAGTTTTCTATTAAACATTCTGTTCAAGAAAAAATTAGGGGGCAATGTTGGGTCGTGATATTTCCTCTCTTTGGGCCGGGTATATGGGCCTACTCATTTAATCAATCTATTGGGCCTTTATTATTAATCCGTGAAAGTCGTTGGGCCCGGTCACCTTATTATTTCCATTTCAACCTTTAAAATCGGGTCATTTCAGTGGATCGACCCATTAGATATTTTAATATCTGTTACTTTGACTTGCAATGATGAAAAAGCATGACGGTTGACTAAAACTCCTACCATGCATTAATGTGGATGGGATCATAGCCGGTCGGCGATAGAAAACAGTGGCCAAAAGCAGTGGATAGACTACATACAGTCGGCAGAGCCCATCAGATCAGGGGGGTGTCAGGTAGTAGTGGGTGGCACAATAATCCAGGCGGAGATAGTATAACCTAGCAAGGAAGCCTTCTCGAACAGATACGTTTTCATACATTTTTTCATATTCATATTCTCTCACATACACACAACCGAGAATTATTATCTCTCTCTAGACACTAGACAGTACATTCCTCCATTGTTAACCTTGTGAACACATACTGACTCTCACGCCGAAATTTATCCCAATTTTAACGGTAGTCAAACTTGTGGTGTTTATCGTATTTATTGTGCAAGATCAGGGCGTCTTACGTGATTGAAACGTGGCAGAAGATCTTGGCGTTAACACCATATATCTTGTCTCTTAATTATTTTAAGGAACATGCATGCATTATAGTTTGAATATATGGGAGGAGGGTTTCTCAAGGAGTACAAACACTGTAAAAATATCTCTCTGATCGATCTCCCTGTTTTAAAATTATATTTTTCTTTTTAGTCCTTAAATTTTCGTAATTAGAGATATCTTAGCCTCTAAACCTAAGTAATAACCTAGTTAATTAATAAATTAGGATAAAATAAAAAAACTCTACATGCACAACACATGCAAGAAAGAAAATAAAAGAAAGATTTACTTAATTCATTGATATTAAATGTGTTTTCTTCGGCACATATATTTTCCGAATCTTGAAGAAAAGAAAGAAAAAAAAGATAGGCCGGCCGGGGACCATTTTGTTTTCCCATTGTCCCAAAAAACAAACTCGTGAAGTTTCCATGCATGTTAACACAATTGCACTGGATCGGAGACTAGGAAAATTTTTGTTTTGTTGACTTAAAATAAATTCCAATTAATACCAAAAACTCAAAATAAATAAATAAAAATTCGTTGGGGGTGGTTGTTATTACTACTGCTGCTAAATATTGAGGAATTAAATTTAAGACTAAAAGACAATTTGTACCCTAAATTTTATACTGGTGTTGACTTTTGCACCATAAACTGAAAAAAGGTTAATACAAAGTCAACTCAAACTTCATTATCGTAATAAAGCACACTTTTTCTTCACTTAACTTAGGTCGAAAGTGAATGACTAAAGTGATAACAAAAGTTTGGGGTGCAAATTGTAACAGTTTAAAAAAATTTAAACTTTTTTTAACAATTTTTGTTTAAAACAAACTAAAATTTATAACAGTTTAAACTTTTTTTTATAACAGTCTAAATTCTTTTTTGTTAAAAACAGTTAAATTATTTTTTGCTAAAAGCAGTAAAAAAAATTTGTTTTGTTTTAAAAAAAAATTTATAACAGTTTTAAAAAAAATTGTTAAAAACAGTTTAATTTTTTTTTTTATAACAGTTTTAAATTTTTTTTGTTAAAAACAGTTTTAAATTTTTTTTGTTAAAAACAGTTAAATTTTTTTTTTTTGCTAAAAACAGTTAAAAAAATTTATTTTGTTTTAAAAAAAATTTATAACAGTTTAAAAAAAAATTATAACAGTCCAAATTTTTTTTTGTTAAAAACAGTTTAAATTTTTTTTGCTAAAAACAGTTAAAACAATTTATTTTGTTTTAAATTTTTTTTTATACCAGTTAAATTTTTTTTTAACAGTTTTAAAATTTTTTTGTTAAAAACAGTTTAAAAAAATTGTTAAAAAACAGTTTAAAATTTTTTTGTTAAAAAATTATTTTGTTTAAAAAAAATTTAACAGTTTTAAATTTTTTTGTTAAAAACAGTTAAACAAATTTATTTTGTTTTAAAAATAATTATAACAGTTTAAAAAAAATTATAACAGTCTAAAAAAAATTTGTTAAAAATTATTTTGTTTTAAAAAAAAAAAGGTTTAACAGTTTAAAATTTTTTTATAACAGTTTTAAATTTTTTTTGTTAAAAACAGTTAAAAAAAATTATTTTTTAATTGTATGCTAACTATTTTAAAATTCTGTTTTTAAAAATTCTTATATTTAAAATCATTTTATTTTATTTAAAATTAATTATTTTGGCAATTTTTAAGATATTGTTACAATTTGCACCCCAAACTTTTTATTCTTTTGCCTTCAATTGGTCACTTTTGATCGGTTAAGTGAAGAAAGTGTGCGTTTTGTTACGTATAATGAAGTTTGGGGTGTACTTAGACATTTTTTTCAGTTTAAGGTGTAAAAGTCAATACCGATATAAAATTTAGAATGCAAATTGTCTTTTAATCTAAATTTAATTATTCTCAATGTCTCATGTATGTTGCTTGAGTAAACACTGATTAGATAACACCCATGGATGATTAGTCGCTATCGTGCCACTAGTTAAATGCGCCTGCCTGCCTGCAGCTTCATGTAGAATTTGTTTCCGCCGGTAATTAACTTGTACTACAAAATTTCCTAAACTCTAGCAATCAATCATTGTACTATGAGAAATGTTAAATAAATTAAATAGGTACGTGTACTCTTAACGTTCAAATTTGTTCGTACGTTTAAGATATAAATTTGTACTGAAAAAACCACCAAAATTATCTTTCCTCATAAAATACCGAATAAAAATTTCGATGAACTTTTTTCGCGATATTAAAAAATGAATAAAATAATAAAATTATCTATAATAATGTCATTAAATATGGAGAGAGAATTAAAATAAAAAAAATATGAGATATTTAATGCTACGGTTATAATAGGAAAATATGTGTAAAAGTTTAGTTATTAAAGGAAAATAGACATTTAACATGGGACTACCCAAAATAGTACTCCCTCCGTTCCTTAATATTAGTCGTTTTAGAGAAATATTTTTGTTCCTTAATATAAGTCGTTTGAGAATTTTAAGTAAGCATTAATTGTTTAGTTTTCAATATTACCCCAAGTATTGAGTGTAACTTTGATTGTCTCACTATTTTTTGTCCAATAAATATCAAACTCTTATTCCAATACAAGAGCAATATAGACAATTGATATTATAGTTAATGCTATACAATCATTACATTAATACTTGTGTACAACTCTAAAACGACCTATATTAAGAAATGGAGGTAATAATAAAAACTTTTATCATGGGACGGAAGGAGTATATTTGACGGCTTGAACCAGATTGAGATACCTATCTCTCTTATAACTAGGATTACAGCTAATGCTTCCCTTTCTTTCGTAACATAAATATATGGAACTTGAGAATCATTAAGGAAGATGTGGCTTGCTAGCTAGATGCTAGCTGACTCTAGTGGCCGAATAACATGCTCTCTCTTTTTTTTTGTTCTTGCGACTCATTTCCTCTCTTCTACTCCTCCTTGTTATCAACAAATTATTGATCAACAATACTGAAGATATCAAACTACCGTTTCCACTGTGTAAAAATAAGTTTAATCAGTAAATTTAACCTAGCTACTCTAGATTTTGTCTCGTATTTCAGTCATAATTTGTACGTATGTGTAAAATTAATATATACAATTAGAATTAAACTAGCCGTCATGGCTAATAATGCCATCAAATCACCATCATCATTAAACTATATTAATTTAAGGGTCTCCGATCCCTCACAAAATTTAATTTACGACTGAGTTTTGATGTACTCCATCTGTCCCATAATATATGACGTTTCAAATGATTTTATTTTTTTTAAATTATTTATCATTTTATAGCATTAAATATAATATCAATTGTCTATAATATCCTTATATTTAATGCTATAAAATCATTTCATTAATTATTGTGCACAACTTTAAATTATCATATATTATGGAACGGAGGAGGGATTATATAAGAAGTTAAAAAACAATTTAAATTGTTTGGTTTTGTCCACTTTAGAAATATTAAATCTTCTGTCTATAACTTTTAACATTGTCAAAAGAAAGAGCATGTTTTCAACAACTGATTCCTTAATCTAAGCAATTAAATTCCATTCATAAAAAACCAATCTCTTCTCAGTTCTCCCCCTCCCTTTGGCACATTCTTCTAGCAAGAAAATTTTGATTTTGATTTGTTAAGTAGTATCTCCTATACCTAACAATCAAAGTATTCCTTGCAGCCTTCATTAATTAATTAGTTGCAGACACATGAGTTTGTTTCTAAAATGGACCACCAATAAGGCAATATATATATATATATATATATATATATATATATATATATATATAATTTTTAAAAGACTATAGATAATACTTTCTATGTTTCAAAATATAATATTATTATTAACTTTTAAAAATTAATTTTAAAACTGAAGTACACAGGAGTATAATATTGAAGAGAAAAGAAATTTAAAATATAACATGATGATCACGTGTTTGTCGTAACATCAATTATACTTACTTTGGTGTCAAATGCATGCACTTAAAGATCATTTGATCTTTCTCCTTAATGCTTTTGAGTACCCATATCTGTGTCTCATATAATTAGAGTTTTATATACAAGTACGTACTAAAGAACATCTTTATTTTTAAAACTTTAGATATTAATTCTTGTCACCTTGTGATTCATATATATATCATTAGGCTACCTTTTCATGTGATACTATCTAGTAGTGCATGCAGCATCAAATGCCATACAAAACAATATAAAGCGAGCTGAGTAAAAGAAAATGGGGACACCCACAGGCCACAACCATCCAAACCCTTTTTTGTTAGTTTTCTAAAGTTCTTGATGCGGGCCAATTAGTGTGCGGAACATCACTATTTTTATACCTTTATTTTGGTGAAAAATGATTGGAAGACCATCTATTATTTGCTTCGACTTAATTTCTTTTACGAATAATAACTTAATTATGAAGTCATTGATTTTTATTCTTTTTCTTTGACAAAATTAATATACTAGTTGTTAATGTTTATTATAAAAACGTAAATAACGATGAAGTGAGTAGTCATATGCAAAGTTATTGTTCGTGAAAATTAATAATTAATAAGTGAACAAAAGTAAGACTCCTAAGTTGATGAAAATATACAAGTGCTGCAGCTGCAGGAGGATCCTTTTTCCTTACTAATTAAAGTCATCATGTTCAGCAATAATGCTTCTCCACTGTGTAGATTCTTCTGATAATAATTTCACTTTTAATTAGTGGTAAGAGCAATTTATTTATAAGATACACAAACAAATAAGACGTACTCCATAAGAAAATGAAAAATGGCTGGTGAGAAAAGTCAGCGTGAAAGGAAGTTATACTTGATTGGAGTTTTTATTTATTTATATTTCTAGTGGGAATTATACATATTCTAGAAAAGTGATGAATTAATTCTCCTACTCCCTAAAAGGGGACTTGAGGGGGAAAAGGTATTCAAACACCAAGCTTGTCCAACCGTAGGAAATCCTTTTCTTCCAAGACTGAAACTCCACTCAGTTCTCCTACAGTATCAGTCACTTACTACATATTAATTGATTGATTAATTAAAGATATTTTTCATGCCTTAAAATAATTTCTTTTGACCGATATATCGACTGACTAATCGTAAACAACATGACTCACATCTGTCTCGGCTCTAGCTAGCATGGCAAAAGATGTCGTATTACAACGTGGTACATTGAAACTTGCTTCAACTTGTACAAATTTTAAGTTATATTTTTAATTCCGTTGTCATGATCACCTAATTTCAAACCATATATTCATGATAGTTGAAATTGTTTTTTTGCAATGATAACGAATACAAAAATTATAACATTTTGTTTTTATTTGTGTAATTAAAACGGAGAGACGAATAAGGTCTCATGTACTAGTCTTGCATTTAAGCTGTTATATGCGTGGAGACGAGAGTCACCCGTCGGTGTCCCTAATTTTGTCACTAATCATTTTCTTTGAAAAAAAGATAAACAAATTAAGAATTTTCTTCTCAATCTAATTAAAGAATACTGAGCTTATTAGAAAAATTATCACGAAAAGTTTACGTGATGGCTTTAAACATCACAATGGCCGTCTTGTATACACCCATCATGAAAAATTTTACGTGATAGTGTTGACAATCACGCAAACGGTTAGTACTTTTGTGATGATTAATACAATCACATTAACATATAATCTATTGTGATTGTCAAAGTCATCACAAAAAAAAAACAAAACTTTAGGGATCAAATATAAAAACGTGAATCTCTATTTAACGAGTATTACCACTACACCAAAGTCCAGATCATGATTATAATTTTAAAACAAAATATAAAAGGAAACATATGTGAGTTGACTTACTAAACAAAATTACTTCAACATAAGATTTGGTGATTGCAGTGGCAGTCACAAATACTCTATAATGATGGTAAAATTAGTCATCACTAAGAGCCATCATATATTTTATTGTTTTGTGACGGCTTTAAAATTCCATCACAAAAAACCTTCTTTTTATAATTGCAAATAAAAATCGTCACAAAAATCTATCTTTTTAATGATTGTCACGACCGTCATAAAATATTGTTTTGATTATTTCTTATATTAAAATATTAGTGATAGCTTAAATGCAATCACAAAAAGGGTATATCTATAAGTAATGACTTAGTGCATCACAAAAATAAATTTTATTTTGCGTAAAGAAATTGGTGTGATTGACATGGTCATCACAATTATAATACATTGATGGCAATATTAGTCATCACTAAGAACCATCATATATACTATTATTTTGTGATTACATAAAAAGTCCATTACAAATTACTATCTTTTGTGATTGTTTTTAAAAACTGTCACAAAATTCCGTCACGTATTCTTGTTTTTCTAGTAGTGTTTTAAATAATTAACTGACTGATTATGATTAAGGCTGTAAACGAGCCAACACAGTTCGGGCTCGACTTGAAAAAATACGAGCGAGACTCGGATTTGTTAATAATATGATCCAAATCTAAACATTAAAAATAGTTCGAATAAAAATATGAGTAGAATCTGAGCAAGGTTATACTCGACTCATTTAACATTCAAACTACTCGAATTTTTTATTGTAATTCAATACATAATCGGTTAATACATATTCGATTAGATGTTCGATATATTCTTTTATAATATATACAAATTTAAATCAAATTAGGATAATTAATTATTATTTTGTTTTGTTTTTAATTTTAATTGTGATTTTATATTTGCAAAGTGTAATAATAAATATATTTTTAAGTAAAATAACAAATTTAATTTATAATTATATTTATTATAAAACTAATTATTATGTGGAGACTCGAATTAGAGCTTGAATTTGAAGCTTCATGAGTAGTTTGAAAAAATATTGAGTCGAGTCGGATCGAATTGAGTAATAAATATTCGAGTCGAGTCGAATCTAAGTAAGATTTTAAAATATAATTGAATTTGAGTAGAATTGAGTATCAATTTATTATTTAAAATCGAATTCGAGTAGCTCTCACATTTACGCTAGGTTCGATTCGTTTCTGCTTAATTATGATAAAATTAATTTTGGTCGATTATTTAATAAAATATTCTGTGTGATGATATTTTTTTTTTGTCAAGATCTTTGTATTAACACGCAAAAACATACGTGTATATATAGTTTATAGACTATAGTAGCTGGCTAGCTACTCGGCAACTCAATCTCATATTTTCTTATAGTTAGTGTTATGTTATGTGTACGAAAATCCTAGCTAGCTATTACAAAGAGTTATAAAATAAATAAATTAAATCACTCCGAAATGAAAATTAAAGGAAATGCAAATCCATTTTTTTTGTTGAAAAAATGAATGTAGGAACGTACTTAATTAGTTGAATTCATGAGAGAGCGACATATACATATAAAGTTATTCCTGGTCATTCGTCAAAAGATAGCCCGGAATATATGGGCTGTTTAATTGGGTTTGAAGTTTCTTGTGGATGCTGTACATTCATGCATCTCTCTCCGCTGCGTACAGTACTACTCTAAGTAATCATTATTAGTAGCAGTAACGCTAACTAGTTAATGTATTTAAAATGCTAAATTATTCTCTTTTTTCTTATCTATCTGATGCGTCTTTGACCGAAATTACACACATATATACATACTTACATACACACACACACATATATATATATATATATATATATATATATATATATATATAGATTCTCCCAACAGATCAGTCCGTTAACAGATCAGTTATGGCGATAACTTTTTGAACTATAGTAACGGTATGAATTGACCTATATATATATATAGAACTTTCTATGTTGATGTTTCACATGCGAATCATCTTTAACGACAGAAAAAATCATCGCTAAACTCGTCTCTATAGGTCTGAACTGTTACGATAGTCCAAAATCGTCGCTATAGTTCGTTTCAAACTCTATGATGACAGATTTAAAGATGATTTTTTCTACCATTAAAAGGTGATCGCATACTGAATATACCCGCATAAGAAAATGGGTGATATATATATATATATATATATATATATATATATATATATATATATATATATATATAGAGAGAGAGAGAGAGAGAGAGAGAGAGAGAGTCCGGATCCACTCCGGGATCCCGGACTTTATAAAATACGGACTTTTTTTTTTTTTTTTTTTTGAAACAACTAAAAATAAATAAAAATAAATTATGGAACTGGAATTTTTACATAATACAGTGTTTTGAGTGTGATTTGGATACATATAACAAAACATGTCTGTACAGTCTGCACATACTATACTATGTAAAAATTTCAATTTCATAATTTATTTATTTATTTTTTTAGTAGTTTCAAAAAAAAATTAAAAAAAATAAAATTGAGGTCCGTATTTTAGGTCCTGTCCGGGAGTCCGGACAGGATCCTTATTCTACATGTATGTATATATATATATGTAGATAATATTATTATTATTATTATTATTATTATTATATGTAGATAATATTATTTTGTTAAAATAATAAAATGTAGATAAGTGCCGGAGACTCTCGGAGTAGTAATAATAATAATAATAATAATATTATAATAATATTATTTTAAAATAATAATATTATCTACATATAATAATAATAATAATATTATTATTATATGTAGATAATATGTTTAAAATAATAATATGTTTAAACATGAAATAATAATAATACTAAATATAATAATACTAACATATTTTTGGATGCAAATGTAGAGAAGACCCCTGTCACCACAAGCTCATGCGGCAGGGAGGTGAAATATTGGCAGGGGCATGGAGGTAATTTACTAGAATTTTTTAGCATCAAATGACTGCCGCTACAGCCTGTAGTGGTAGGGCTTTTTTTAAATTAATCTCAGCCTTTTATTATGTAGATCAACGGTGATTAACTCGTTTGTTGAACTGTATTCGTGGTAAACGTTTATCACGGATGAATTCCCTTATATATATATATATATATATATATATATATATATATATGTGTATATGTATATATATATATATGTATGTGTGCTGCTACAGCCACGTTTTAAAATTTTCTTCTTACCTGTTACCATTAATGTTTTGACCACCTAATATGTCCATTAAGCGTATAGTTAGGTAGGTATAGAATAATAGAATTATATGGTTTGTTCAACCGCACAGCGTATATCTACGACCTCGGTTCTAAAATCCGAGATATAATGACGTAAATAATAATTTAATATTTTTAGTTTCAAATAGTTTGTAGTGATCATAGCGTGATGGTAAAAATGACATTAAGAAAATAATCACAAATTATTTTATAATTTAAAAATAAAATTGTATTTTTAATATTTTAACGAATTAAAGAGAAATACGTATTTTTCTTAATTTTAAAATTGAGGGAATAGAACAAATATAAATCGTTCATTGCTAATGTTTATAGAAAATCAATAAAAGAAATGGCAGTAAGAATATAAAGCGTTCATTGCTAATGTGACTTTAGAAGAATGAGCTTTATCAAGCTATATCTATTAATATTTATGACGGAATGATTTTCAACTAAGGGGATATTTGATAAAATTAAATAAAATAATTCATAATATTTAAATAATTTGAATAGGCTGAATGAATCAGAATTCTGAATAATAAATATAAAAAAATTGTTTAATAATTGACAATTCTAAAACATCTGAATAATAGATTTTAATTATTTTATCCTCTAAAAATATAAAAAATATTGTAAATTAATTTCCGCCAGTTAGATGCTACAGATGCGGAGAGGAGAGACACATAAGTCCAAATTGTTCACAACCTTCCAAGGTGTGTTTTAATTGTGGAAAAGACGGTCACATAGCCCGATTTTGTCCGGTAACGAAGTCAAGTCCAACTGGAACGGCGGCACCAAAGGCGACTACGGACAAAATAAAGTCGGTGGTTCAAGGAAGGGCGTTTGTCGTGACTGGCCAAAACATAAGAAATCCGAATAAGGTGATCACGGTAAGCTAAACTTGAACTCTTGCGAAGTTTATACCTTACTTGAATCTGGGGTTCTACCCATTCTTTATCTCTCCTGCTTTCGTGCTTCAACGATATAAACTTGACTCAGGAGAAATTGGACTTTAACTTATCTGTTGAAACTCCTTGGGTGAAACCTTCGTTACATCTACAGTTTATAAATCTTGTTTGATCCAAGTTGGCACAATCACATTACTATGATCTTATCTCTTTAAAGATATTTGCATTTGATGTGATTTTAGGGATTGATTGGTTAACCACCATCATGCCAAAATTGATTATTTTCGTAAGGTTGTTAGTTTTCTATTCTAACCAACCTCTGTTATCTAATTCAAGCAACTAAATCACTAAAATTAGTTTGTCATATCAAGCCATAAAAGCTATTCGTTTATTGAAAAAGCGGATGTCAAGCTTTCTTAGCCCATATTATGGACTTGAACAAAAACACGTCGATTTGAATAATATTCACATTGTTAGTGAATTTCCGACGCATTTCTGAAGAACTTCACGGTCTACCTTACGGAGCGTGAAGTTGAATTCTTTATTGATCTTGAACCAAATACAAAGCCCATTTCCAAAACCCATATCGAATGACTCTATTGAACTTGAGGAGTTAAAAGTCCAACTATAGGAATTGTTAGACATCGATTTCATTAGATCCTAGTATATCTCCTTGGGGTGCTCTGTTTTATTTGTAAAAAAGAAAGGCGGAGTATGCGACTTTTGTATTGACTACTGAGAATTAAACCATGTCACCATCAAGAATAGGTATCCCCCACCTCGTATTGATGACCTATTTGACCGATTCAAAGGAGCACAATTCTTTTCAAAGATCGATCTTCGTTACGGATATCATCATTTGAAGATTAAAAGCGAGAATATTCCAAAGGCGCCCAGGACTCGTCGGGCATTATGAATTCTTAGTCATGTCTTTTGGATTGACTAATGCTCCTGCTGCTTTCATGGATATGATGAACCGAGTATTCAAGGAATATTTGGATCAGTTCGTTGTTGTCTTTATTGATGACATCCTCATCTATTCAGCACCATTTGAAACTGGTACTTTAAAGGCTTTGTGACAACAAGCTATATGCCAAGTTGAAGAAATGCGAGTTCTGGCTTGAGGATTTGTTATCTACAGCGATGCTTCAGGCAAAGGGTTAGGATGTATTCTCATGCAACATGGGAAAGTCATAGCCTATGCCTCGCGACAACTCAAAAAATATGAGAGGAATTATCCTACTCATGATCCGGAGTTAGCGCGATCGTTTTTTGCGTTGAAAACTGGAACACTACTTGTATGGGGAGAAAGTGGAGACTTATACGGATCATAAAAGCCTCAAATATTTTTTCACCCAAAAGGAACTCAACATGCGACAACGACGTTGGCTCGAGTTGTTGAAGGATTACGACCATAGCATTCAATATCATCCTGGAAAAGCAAACGTTGTAGCTGACGCATTGAGTAGAAGATCATATGCGGGTACGAGTGCAATGTTGTTAACATAAAGGCCCATTTTTAACGACTTACAAAGGATGGAAATAGAGTTAAAGGCTCCAAGTACCCACGTGATGATATCAAACATACGAGTAGAACCGACTTTAATCGATAAAGTTAAAGATGCTCAAGCTACAGACCTGGGGCTGATGCGTATGAAGAAGAAACTGCAAGAAGGTGCTATTCCAAAAGCAGGAATCGATGAAGAAGGAATACTTCGAGTCAACTCCAGACTTTGCATTCCTAACGATCCTGACTTGAAGCATAGAATCATGATGGAGGCACATAACACACCATTTGAAATCCATCCTGGGAGTACTAAAATGTATCATGATCTTCGACATACATTTTGGTGGAACAATATGAAGAGAGAGATCGCGGAGTTTATCTCGAGGTATTTAACCTGTCAACGTGTAAAGGCGGAGCATCAAGTGCCAAAAGGTCCATTGCAACCACTTGAGATTCCGGAATGGAAGTGGGAACACATTACCATGGATTTCGTTACGGGTCTTCCCAAAGTTTCTCAAGGAATAGATGCGATTTGGGTTATTGTTGATAGATTAACCAAGTCTGCTCATTTTTTACCTATACGAGAAACTTATTCCCTTGAACGTCTTGCTCGTATATACATGAATGAGATTGTGCAATTGCATGGCATGCTAGTATCCATAGTTTCAGATCGTGACCCAAGATTCACTTCAAGATTTTGGGTTAGCTTGCAAAAAGCTATGGAGCGCAGATTTGATTGATTGACCAAAGATACCATCCTCAAACGGAGGGACAATCGGAAAGGACTATTCAAACCCTTGAAGATTTATTAAGACTCTGTGTCCTAGATTTCAAAGGAAGTTGGGATAAGTACTTGCCATTGGTGGAATTCTCCTACAACAACAGTTATCAAGCAAGTATAAACATGACTCCATTTGAGGCGTTGTATGGACGAAAGTGTCGATTCTCCAATTATCTTTGGGGCGAGGTGGGAGAAGCAACGTTGTTGGGACCAGAATTAGTACGCATGACTACAGAAAAGATCGAAATGATTCGATAACGTATTCAAACCTCATAAGATCGATCGAAGAGTTATGATGATCTTCATCGAAAGGACTGGAATTTAATATTGGGGATCATGTATTGTTACGTGTTGCTCCATGGAAGGGAGTTACAAGATTTGGGAAGAGAAGAAAGCTCAATCCACGATTTATTGGACCATTTGAGATTCTTGACCGAATAGAAAATGTGGCCTATAGACTCGCATTACCTCCAAGTATGTCTCGTGTTCATAATGTTTTTCACAGATCTATGCTTCGTAAATATATAAAAGACCCAAACCACATTATTGCGTTAGAACCAGATTAGATAGCCGAAGATTTAACGTACGAGGAGGTACCTGTCAAGATATTGGATAGGAAAGAGCATATCCTACGAACAAAGGTTATACCACAAGTCAAGGTTTTGTGGAGGAACCATGCTATTGAGGAAATGACTTTGGAGTTGGAATCAGAAATGAAAGCGAGGTACCCTCACCTTTTCGAAACACCAGGTACGTACGTCAATTTCGAGGACGAAATTTCATAAGGAAGGGAGGTTGTAAGACCCCAACTTATTATGAATAAAACTAAATTTTTTCTATTTATTATCTTGAAATAATAAGGAGTTAATTTGATATAATATTTTGGTTATGGGTGAAATGTACAAATTTTACAAAATAAGCAAGTTGTTATAAAATATTCATTTCTGTCGGGGAATATTCGTTTGGTCGTGGAATATTCTTTTTGTCAGGAATATCCGAACGACGACGCAGTCATTTGTGGGCCCCATAACAGAATAACCGTCGGATGAAGAAAACAACAAATTGAGTTATTACAAATAACGGCGTAATCGTTACCGTTAACACTGTTGGAATACCCGGTGGTTAAAATACAATAATACGCGTAATGGCGCAGTAGCACACAGTATTGCAGAGTATTGTTGAATTATTGATCCTTACGTAAGAAGGCACTACTCAATAATTGTTACAGTAGTTACTGTTTAATATTTTATTTTATTGATTCAATAATTGCTGCATTGATATTTTATATTATTGTTGTTTTAATAATTGTACTACACTATATTTCCCATTATTAGATCAATAATTCATATTATTTGAATAATATTATTAGATAGCATTATTAACAATGTCTTGAAAGTTCTGTCAAGGAGAGGTTAGGTCGTCTAATTGCGCGCCAGTAAGGAGAAATCCTTATTGGAAAGCCCCCTCTTTCCTGGGAACGGCCTGGTTGTCATAATTGTGATTCTATAATATTATTTGTGAATAATTAATTATTGATTCATATGATAAGAAAATATTTATTTTATATAAATGATGGATTTATTTATTTTATGTGATTATAATTGAAGGAGTTAATGTTGAGGTGTTTTATCTGTATTTTTGTCGGAATGGAGATATTAAAAATCTAATCAGTATTTTTACGATATATTGCGTGAGTTATAATTTTTAATTTGACCGTTGGATCGTTGTGATTTTTGGATATGTTATATATATATATATATATATAAGTTGGGTATATGTCCACAAATTTTGAACCGTTAAAAATAAACGAATGGTTTGTTATGAATTTTTAGAAGTGACTGTTTCGAAAATTAGGGTTATAAATGATTTTGGAGGAAAATTCTAGAATTGAGTGGGCCCCACTTGTGGTTGGTGAAGAAATGTGCTGAATTTTATTTCAAATATGGTGGGTGAAAATAGTAGCAGGTAAAGCCATCAGGTAGCAGGTCAAGTCTGCTTCGGCGGGCTAACATTTTCCTATAAATAGAGGGCTAAGTTAGAATTGAAAATCTCACCAGAAACATAAGCTTTCTCTATTTCTCTCTCTATATTATTGAGCGTATTTTGTGAGTATTTAGATACTTTGAGAGTTGCTATTCAGTACAAGTTTCATTCAGCATCACTTCCGACTTTTCATTCTGAAGTACTGTTTCTTTGAGGTAAGGGATGTTATTTTCATTATATATGATATTATTTCTTTCAATATCATTATGCCGAAGTATTGATCTGAACTTTTAATCAAATTTGGAACTTGTTGTGTCGGGATTACTATTCACGATATACAGTCTTATTCACGATATATGACACTATTCACAAATCTGAGATTATTCATAGAAAAATAAAATTTTCTCTTTTTTCTTCCGGATGTCTTTTATGGTTCTTATCTTTGATTGTATCCATGTTTTGATCTTTATTTTTGAATTCTACTTCACACTTGGTTATTATGGAGTATTATTGAATTTGGATAAACCAAAATTTAATTCTAATATTTGTCCTTCTTTCTCCTTTGGATTCGCTCTCTAAAATGTTTTTCATCATCCTCAGTCCTTAATGGTGATAATTGATGAATATCTTTGGCCTGTAGTGCAAAGATGAATGATTACCTGATGAATATCTTTGGTCTGTAGTGCAAAGATGAACAGGTGTTGAGATAAACATGACTAACTGGTGATACAAATGAATATCTTTGGCCCATAGTGCAAAGATCAATATTCGCAGCGGAAATAATAATTTATAGATGAGTTACGTAGAGAATGAAAGCTACTATTATCTATGAATTTAAAAGTCCATAAACAGTATTTTTATCCCTGTAACATCAATTAATACACATCTTAAATCATATATTCATCTTTGCACTACGGGCCAAAGATATTCATCATAAAATCTTTAATCTTTGCACTATAGGCCAAATATATTCAGTTATATCATCATTTAGGACTGAGAATGATGAAAAATATTTTAAAGAAAATGAATCCAGTGAAACAAAAGAATAAATATTAAGGATTCGTATTTCAGTTATTTCATGTCCAAAAATACCTTATAAATAATCATAGTGAAGTAAAATTCAAGAATGATCAAAACATGAATACAATCAAAGCTAGTATCCACACTAGATATTTTGGACGAAAAACAAAAAAATTTAATTTTTCTGTGAATAGTGCCGTATTCGTGAATAGTGTCGTATACGTAAATAGTGTCGTATACGTGAATGGTAACCCCGACACAAAAAGTTTCAAATTTGATTAAAAGTTCAGATCAAGACTTTGGCATAATGATATTGAAAGAAATAATATCATTTGGAAAAAAAAATATCCCTTACCTCGAAAGAATAGTGTTTCTGGCCGGAATACTGAATATAGTGCTGAAGAAAACTTGCACCGTATAACAACACTCAAAGTATCAAAATACTCACAAGAATACGCTCAATATATCGAGAGTGAAAGAGATAGAAGATTTCAGTTTCTGGTGTGCTTTTCAATTCTAACCTAAGCACCCTATTTATAGAAAAATGCTTGGAACACCAAAGCAGAAAATTTAATATAATAATAATATAATTAAAAAATATTCAAGCCCACCTCTAGACATTTGAATTCAGCATGTTGCACATGTTAATGTAGCCCACCAAAACCAAAAAAAACGTTTTTCTTAATAAACATAATTAAAACTTCCAAAAATCAATTATTTCGGAACTACGGAACTTCAATAATTCATAATAAATAGCCATTTTATCAAAAAAAATTCAAACCACATGTCCTTTTCATATGAAATTCCATTCTCTACAACTTTGCAGAAGAAAGTTTTTCCAAATTCCAAACAAAAATTGACCAAAATCCACAATCGGGCGATTTTACAGGCTATAATCAAATTTCAGTCAAGAAATGGGGTCCACCGACACACAAAACATGTGTTAATTATTTAATGCAGCAAAAATAATCTTCCTCCTTATATACTCATATATCTCATATTCATTGTAAAAATACCACCATTATTATATTATTAAAATAATATATTTAAATAAATTATTTTATCAAAAAAAGATAAAAAATTAATTTTCAACAATTGTCACATTAAAAAAAATTTCCCCATCCATATCCACATAAAATCAATATTTTCCTCATCATATAAATCAATAATTAATTATTCATAAATAATATTACAGAATCACAATACTGACAACCAGCTTCTCGGAAAAGAGGGTCTTTTCAATAAGGATCTCTCTCATCGGCGCACGCAATTAGATGACCAAACCTCTCCTTGATGTAACTTTCTAGACATTGCCAATAATGTTATCCAATAATATTATTCGGATAATATGAATTATTGCTCAAGATAATGGAAAATACGCAGTAGTGACAATTATTGAAACAACAATAATATAAAATATCAACGCAACAATTATTGAATCAATAAAATAAAATATCGAACAATAATTACTATAACAATTATTGAGTAGTGACTTCTTATAAAAGAATCAATAATTGATGCAATACCGCTGTATCTTCTTGTGTTTTAACCAACCGAGTATTTCAATGAAGATAATAAAGAATAACTACGCCTAGTTATTTATAAACAACTTATATTTGTCGTTTTCTTCATCCAATCGACTTTTTCCGTTATGGGGGCTCACATAAATTGCTTGGCATTGCATTTAATATTCCCAAACGGTAAGAATATTCCACGACCAAACGAATATTCTCCGATAAAAATTAATATTTTATAACCACTTGCTTATTTGAAATATTTACGCATTTTACCCATAACTAACCACATTAATCAAATCAACCCTTACTATTTCAAAATAATAAATAGAGGAAATTTAATTTCATTAATAATAAGTTGGGGTCTTACAATGGAGGTTTTCTGATTTTCGCTGTAGTTGTTTATCTAAAAGTTGTTGTCTATTGTATTCTATCAGATTTTTCCATGTTGAAGACTAAGAATAATTTGTTGTACATTATCTTAGTCATAATATTCTTTACTTTTGGTTCCATCGTTCTTCTCAGGAAGCGAGAATGTAACTGAGGCTAGTCGGAGAGTGGAGTAATGGTTCAAATTTTTTATTATAGTAGTCCTCCCTGTTTTGTAATATCGTGTGACAATAATTATAATGAGGACTTTATTTGTGTTTGGATATTGTCTACGAGACAATATTTGTATCAAAACTCACAGCTTATGTGTTGTCATATTTTGCACGATAATTGTATAAATAAAGTTGTATTTGAATTCTGTACCATGTATTAGACAACTTAGAATGGGTTGTGTGGACCTATTTTTGGGGCCTCAAAGTTGGTATCAGAGTTATAATTAAAGAGCCCCGAGCCTCTTGTTGGTGACTTCCTTGTGTGGGATGCACCGAAGCCAGACTCTCCGTAGGGGACACCGTGAATAATGGTGACAAACTGATAGGTATCACTGTGAGGTGTTATCCAAGGTTGAGATGAGATTCATGGTTGGTATCAAAGCTTAGGGATATGGTCTCTGACGGAGATCTGAGACTAGAACTAGGAGGGGAGAGACGGGTAATATCCTTCGCTAATTTGTGTCCTACCTAAGCTGAATTTTCTTAATAAGTTAACAAATTGCGATATGTCAATTAACCTTTATTTTGAAGCTGTATTCTGGAATGATATTTAAAATCCAAGAGATGAGCAAAGGAGAAATCATGATACAGAGGAAATGACCAAGAAGATAGAATATGAAATGAAAGCAAGGTATTCTCACTTATTCGAAATACCAGGTACGTAAATTTTGGGGACGATATTTCATAAGGAGGGGAGATTGTAAGACCCCGAATTTTATGAAATAAAAAAATGACTTAAATATAAATTACTACCCAAACTATAGGTCATATTCGACTTTGGTGATCCACCTTTCAATTTTATCAATTAGATGATTTAATTATTAATTTTTTTCAATTCCATTCAATTGAGTCGCCACGTCAGAAATTGCTGACGTGGCTGTCCAAGTGGAGCATAACTTAGTTGATGTGGTTAAAAAAAAGTTTCTAATTTTTTTAATTTAACATTGGTGATATATTAAAGGGAAAAATTATCCCGTTACTTTATATCAAACATCAAAACTAAGCAAAAATTATCAAAACCTTTAACCATCAGAATCGATTCTTTCAACGAAATCCCAAAATTCGATCGACAAAAACCTTAGATCCGAGAATCAAAGGTTTCGCAACAACTCTCTAGCTTTTCAGTTGATCGACATTTATACTGTGCCGGAGAATAAAGAAAGTCGAGAACGGGATCGGGATGGGGACGGGGAGAAGGATCGGTCCGGTAGTAGGAGGAGAAGGAGAAGAGAGTGAATGATGAAGAAGATGACGATGATGATAACTTATGAAAGCAATTGAACCTCTTAGTCAGTGGTGGTGTTGGCTCGATTTGACCAATTTTGTATGCTTTCTTGCTAGTTGTGGCATTGAAATCTTGGGTGTTGTATTCCAATTTATCAGATTTAATTATTATTTTTTAGCTCTTGATTTATTGGATTTGTTTTCTCATCTTTGCTCTCCAATTTTTCCTGCTCCTTTCGAATTTGGGCTGGTAGGGGGTTATTCCCCATGTCTGATTTTCCATTTTGTTTATTATTGAAATCCAATTTGTTTTGGGTTTTTTTCATTCTAAATTCCAATGATTTTCACTGTTTTTCCTATCTCGGGTTCATAGAAACTCTTTGGGTTTGGTGGAAAATTTTCCATTAATGAATCTTTCTGTTATGGTCAATTGTTGATGTTCTGGCTTGGCTGTGGAAAATGAATTTATGCTCTTCTTGTTGATCAATGTTATAATTGCTTTAAGATCCTTACTATGTCAAGGCTATGCCTTTGATGATACTTGTTACTTTTACCATGATTTATTCATTATGCCCATTTGAAGTTATGATCTGTTAGGGTGGATGGATTTTTTGGGTTGGGATTTTTCAGATCTTGATGTTTGTCTGTGTTGGGGGATTTGGATGTTGGTTCTTGTTCGAATTGGTCTTGCCGGAAACTGGGTCCAGTCATATGGCTTCTAGGGGTGAGCATTCGGTTATTATCCGAACCGAACAAGAATTTCGGTTATAACCGAAAACCGAAATTACACTATTATGGGTATCCGAACAATTAACCGAAATATATGATAACCGAACTTAAAAGAAGCAGCAAAAGAGTACATCAACAACAACAAAACAATCCAACCTCTGCAGAAAGTCCAAAATATTTTGTAGACACAACCAAACTAATGATGTATAAAGTCATAAAAGACAGCCAAAAAGTTATTATAAACAACACAAAAATAATCTAAAAAACAGGGAAGAGTTTTAAGAATAATAACCATGGGAGGCAGATTATCCATACAGACCACACCAAAGACAACGACGTCAACAACAACAACAACAACAACAACAAACCGTCAAACCCATCAACCTAAAGCCCTAAAAACCACTGAAAGTAGAGATCCAGATCCAGCTGTACAAGAATCATCAGATCCTCCATTGATGGACAAAATCGAAGAAACCACAGAAAACCCATACGGGAAGATCAAGTTAGAGGGGGAGGATCTTGAGAGATCTGATATCTTGACGAGGATTTTGGGTCGAGTGCTGACTGTTCTGCTGAGTCAAGAGTCTAAGAGTCAAGAGTCATTTATTATTTTAAAGTGTTATTCGGTTATTCGGTTAACCGAATAACCCAAAAGTAATACCCGTACAAACTAATCGAAAACCGTACAAAAATTCGAATATAACCGAAATAGTAAAAATAACCGAATTGTCAGAATATTTCGGTTAAAATATTTCGGTTGTGTTCGGTTTTTCGGTTATACCTATTTTTTGCTCAGTCCTAATGGCTTCGGTCTTGTCGGAAACTGAGTTTAGTTTAGTTTAGTTTAATTGTTAATTTAATAAGTTTAATTTATATTTGTTGTGTAATTTTTAGAGTTAAGTTACTTGTGTAATTATTCATAATTATGTTTTTTCTTCTTATGTAATTTGCTTAATTATTAATGTTAATTTTATATACTTTTTAATTTATATTATTTGTCTAATTTTTTATAGTTTTATTTGTTATTTAATCTTTTTGTCCTTTGTCTCATTAAAAATATATATTCTTTTTACACATAACCACTCATTTAGCCCATTAGGATACCACGTCAGCAATTTCTGACGTGGCAGGCCCAATTGAATGAAATCAAGAAAAAATTAATAGTTCAATCATCTAATTGACAAAATTGAAAGGTGGATCACCGAAGTGGAATATGACCTATAGTTTAGGGTAGTAAATCATATTTAAGCCTAAAAGTATTCAATTTTTCTTATAATTATTATTCTATTCAGTAAATGATTAAATTGATAAAAGGTTAAAGTTAAGGATGATATGTGAAAATTTTACAAAGTAAGCAAGTTGTCATAAAATATTAGTTTGGTCGAGGAATATTAGTTTTGTCGGAGAATATTCGTACGACGTCGCAATCATTGGTGAACCCCATAATAGAATAATTGTCGGATATAGAAAGCGACAGAAATAACTTTTTTATAAAAATAACGGTAAAACTTTTACTGTTAAACTGTTGAAATACCCGGTGATATATAAAAATATAATAATACGCGTTGTTCCATAGTGGTACGCGGTATTGAAAAGTAGCACACGGTATTGCACAGTATCTCTGATTATTGATGCTTACGTAAAAAGTTACTCAGTTTTATTCAATAATTGTCACATAGTTGCTGTATAGTATCTTATATTATTGATTCCATTATTATCACAGTATCATCTGCACAATATTTTATATTATTAAATCAATAATTGAGACAACACAATTATTCATATTATTATTTGCATTATTGACAATATCTAGAAAGTTTTATCGAGGAAAGGGGGTTAGGTTATTTAATTGCGCACCAATGAAGAGAAATTCTTATCGGAAAATGTGACGCCCCAAAAATAGGTCAAATCCATCCAACCTATTCTGGGTCGCCAAATACAACAACAATTGTGACTCATGTCCCAAAAAATAACTACAACTTTATTACTACAATTGTCATGCAAAATACAACAACACGTATGCTGTGAGTTTTGATACAAATATATACCAATTGTGACTCATGTCCCAACCTTAGATAGCACGTCACAATGGCACCTTACATAAAGGTACAATCAATACATGTTTTAGAATTTAAAATCTTTGGAAAGTGCTCAAGGAAACCTTCGTATATGGGAGGCCATGCGTCTAGGTTATGATAGATATCATATGCCCACATAATTATCCTTGGTTGACCCAATAGACCCCAAAGAAAAACGAGAAGATTACTATCATCTTCTTTCCAATGGTGAGTCTTCTCTTGACATATAATTATCTCCATTGTCTCAAAGTAAAAATTATATTTCAAATAAACTCCAAGATTATATATAGTAGTGCTCGTCAGAGATATATTCAAGAAGTGGATGTGCACTGACTGCTGTTTTTATGATAACACGAGGTTGTATGTCATTAGACATCTTGTATGATAGTGGCAAAACACCCTTCTAAAGTTGGGTTCACCTCACCACCAAAATTAATTATTAAGTGACGTATAATATACGACACACACATCTTAGGTCCTCAATACAATTATATATTATATGTCATGCCGTTTTATAATGTGTTGAGAAACTTTGTGATCTCTCGGACCACCACACTATTCCCCTGTTATACCCACTCGACTCAGCTACACTCTTATTACCTGAAAGAAATTGTAAAGCAAAAGGGTGAGCACAATTAGCTCAGTAAAGAATATCATAACTAAAGATAATTAAATTATCAATAGCCTTTATCAGTAATAAATCAGAGATTTAGAACATATGGTAGATGATAAAACTTTTCAACCATAGTTGCAGCGGAACGAGCAATCCATTAGAAGAGTCAAATAGACTATAAAGTCCATTATCTTCTCCACATTAAAAGACCACCAACAATGTTTTATCCCTGTAACATCAATCAACAGTTCCTTTCCACAATCATATGAATAACTCATAATCATAATTGTAATTCTAAATTTCTCTTATCATCTAGGACGAAGATAATTTACATCATAAAAAATCATTATCATTTCATCTTTGCACTACAGGCCAAAGACATTCATTAACAGGTCATCTTTGCACTACGGGCCAAAAATATTCATCAATAGTTCATCTTTGCATTACATGCTAAAGATATTAATATCTTAAAGAAATACATAATCATTTCAGAATTTATATAAACCATAATTATAATCATGTTGATCAATTCACCTTTGCACTTAAGCAAAAAATATTCAATTGTAAATTCAATGGTCATGATCATACCAGTCAACGATTTAACTTTGCACTACTGGCCAAAGAGAACCTATAGTCACGATCATACCAATAATATACCCATCTTTACACTCAAGTCAAAGAGAAAATTTGTTCACCAAGATTATAAAAATGTTATATATGATAATAAAAATAATATGATCAAAACATATAGATTTAATTTCAAGAGTAAGATTCATAAATCAACGATAATTAAAAGAACCCAATTTTGTCGTGAATAGTAACTTATGAATAGTAACTCGACATGAAAAAGGTAGAAATTCCACAATAAAATCCAAACCATTATTTATAACACCTTAATCCAAATGTCATAAATCACATAAAAATCTCATAATCTAATATTATTAATATTACAACAATATTTTAAACATTTCTTAAACTTATAAACAATTTATTCTAATTGTTTACATTTTACTAATTAATACATTTAATCATCCTAAAATGTCAAACTCATAAGATTTCATCACCAATAACAAAAATCATCATCAAAAATCTGCATATACCTCATATAGGATTTTCAAGCCATAAAATCCTATTTTCCAATTTTCTTCCTTCACATAACATATTTAATTCATTTACTCATAAACTAGATTATTTTCATGAAAAATATCAAATCAATTCCAAAAATATTTCTTTTCTGGAATTTAGCATAATATAGTCCCATATTGAACATATATTTTTCTTCGAATTTTTAAAATTCATTTACTATTTTTCATATGGCCAAAACTGCCAAATATTTAGACATTTATCATAAATTGTACATTTATACAAAAATTCCAAAATTCACAGAATACACTGATATTATATAGATGTACTCCCAATAAAATTTTTATCAATTTTGGAGTTCACTACAAGGAGTTATAAGGGTTTTCTTTTAAAATAGTCTTTTCCCATAAAATTCATAACTCTTAATATATACATCCAAAAACCGTCATTTTTTTACACAATCAATAAAACTTATCAAATTATAATTTCAAATTTTTTCAGAATTTTTGAAGGTCTAAAAAGTTACAAAACATAAAAAACATAACAACCCTTAAAATCCCTTACCTCAAAAGAGCAGTACTTCTGACTGGAATATAAACCCGAAGGAACTTTGTACTGAATAGCAACTCTCAACGCTTGATAATATAGATAGAGAAAGCTTATATTTCTGGTGTGATTTTTAATTCTAACTTAGCCCTCTATTTATAGGAAAATATTAGCACGCCGAAGTAGACTTAACCTGCTACCAGATGGCTTTATCTGCTACTATTTCCACCCACCACATTTGAAATAAAATTCAGCATATTTTTTTCACCAACCACAAGTGGGGCCCATTCAATTCTAGAATTTTCCACCACAATCATTTATAAACCTAATTTCTGAATTAGTCACCTCTTAAAATTCATAACAAATCATACGTTCATTTTTAACGGTTCAAAATTTGTGAACATATACCCAACTTATATATGTATAACATATCCAAAAATCACAACGATCCAACGGTCGGATTAAAAATTATAACTCACGCATAATATATCGTAAAAATCTTGATTTGATTTTTAATACCTCCATTCGAAAAAAAATAATCGATAACACCTCAACATTAAATCCTTCAATTATAACCACATAAAATAAATCAATCCATCATTTATATCCACATCAAATAAATATTTTCTTTTCAATAATTAATTATTCACAAATAATATTACAGAATCATAATAATGACAACCAGGCAGTTCCCAAGAAAGAGGGGGCTTTTCGATAAGGATTTCTCCTTACTGGCGCGTAATTAGGTGACCAAACTTCTCATTGACAGAACTTTCTAGACATTGCCAATAATGCTATTTAATAATATTATTCAAATAATATGAATTATTGATCTGATAATGGAAAATACTATGCAGTGACAATTATTGAAACAACAATAATATAAAATATCAATGCATCAATTATTGAATCAATAAAATAGAATATTGAACTGTAATTACTGTAACAATTATTGAGTAGTGCCTTCTTACGTAAAAATTAATAATTCAAAAATACTGTGCAATACTGGTGCCATCACAAGTTAACCACCATATTATCGTATTTTAACCACCGGGTATTCCAACAGTGTTAACGGTAACTACTACGCCATTTTTTATAAAAACTAAAACTTGTCGTTTTCTTCATCCGACAGTTATTCTGTTATGGGGCCCACAAATAGCTGCGCCGTCGTATGAATATTCCCCGACAACAAGAATATTCCACGACCAAACAAAAATTCCCCAACAGAACCGAGTATTTTATAACCACTTGCGTATTTTGAAAATTTTATATATATCACCCTTAACTTTAACTTTTTATCAATTTAACCATTTACTAAATAGAAAAATTGAATACTTCTATTTCATAAAATTCGGGGTCTTACAGAAAGCCCCCTCTTTCCTAGGAAGAATCTAGTTGTCAATATTGTGAGTTATAATATTAATGATGAATAATTATTGAAAGATTAAAAATGTGTTATATATATTTATTAGCGATAAATGAAGAGATTTAATTTAATAGTTAGTCAAGATTAGTTAAATAGTTTGAACTAACTAAGAAAGCAAAACTGTGTATAAAACATAAAAAAATGAAATTAAAATTCGAATTTGAGTTCAGAGTTGAATTTGGAGATGCAGACGAGATATTTGAGTACGGGATGATGAAGTTAGTCAAAATAGACTATAAACACAAAATTGTTGTGGTCGACATTTTGGTCAAAAAGTCAACAGGTGACTTTTTTAGAAAAAGTCAAACTTCAAAAATTCAAATATGAAATTGTTGATAAAAATATTTTCATTGTGTTGGGAATATTAATGTTAGAGGAAATTGATATTTATTTCGATAATAGTTGATTTCTGGATGTTAAATTAACTAAATGAGTAATTAATCGGATAAATGAGTAATTAATTGCTATTAGTTCACATGCAAGGAATTATTGGTTCAAATGCAAGTACTATTAGGGGAGGTAATGCAAGATTGATAATACTTAAGGAACTAAATTAAAAATGGTGGCAAAGATTAAAGTACTAAAGTGTAATTAACCTTCTAATTTACCACATTTTTCTAGCCTATAAATACTCGTCCATCCATTCATTATTTCCGACCAATTTGAAGAGCAAAATATAATCACAAGTTATAGTGAGAGAAACTATAGAGAGAAAGAAGAAAAGTATTCTACTGCTACACTATTGCAGTATCCAATCTCTTACTAAGGTAAGGGGTATTATTTCTTTCGTATCCGTTAAGGTTGTTATTTTCTTCATATTCATAAGGATTGCCATTCTATTCTTTATTAATCTGCGAGAGTAACCTGTCTACGCGAATTACCGCATGCATAATGAATAATGACCCTTCGTATTCATTCTTTATTAATTTCCGGGAGTAATCTGTCTATGCGAATTACCGCCTGCATGGTGAATGACCTTTCATATTCAGTCTTTATTAATCTGCGGGAGTAACTTGTCTACGCAGATTACCGCATGAATGGTAAATAACCCTTCGCATGCATTCTTTATTAATTTGCGGGAATATATAACCTGTCTACGTGGATTACCGCATGCATGGTGAATAACCCTTCGTATTCATTCTTTATTAAATTGTGAAAATGATCTGTCTACGAGGAATATGTACGCATGACTGGTGAAAATTCATATGTAGATTCGTATATTCGTTAATACTTGTATGCGATATCATTTCTTTTGTACTCATCAAGGGATATCGTTTTCTGTTATATTTCTCCATTAATGGTATGAATTTATTGTTTGTTTCCATAACCTTATTATTAAATGGTGAAAACGCTTGAAATTAGTGGAATATTCTTAATAGTTTGTGTAAGACCCCGAATTTTATAAAATAAAAGTATTCAATTTTTCTATTCAGTAAATGGTTAAATTGATAAAAGGTTAAAGTTAAGGGTGATATATATAAATATTTTAAATACGCAAGTGGTTATAAAATACTCATGGTTGTCGGGGAATATTCGTTTGGTCGTGAAATATTCTTGTTGTTTGGGAATATTAAATGCGATGGCGCAGACCACTTGTGGGCCCCATAATGAGAATAAGCGTCGGATGAAAAAATGATAAGTTTGAGTTTTTAAAATAAGCAGCAGTAATAGTTTCAAGATTAACATTGTTGGAATACCGGTGGTTAAAATACGATGAATACACGTGGTCGCATTGCGTTATTTGCCATGATATTTTTGAATTATTGACCCTTACGTAAGAAGGCACTACTCAATAATTGTTACAGTAATTACTGTTCAATATTTTATTTTATTGATTCAATAATTGCTGCGTTGATAGGTTATATTATTGTTGTTTCAATAATTATCATTGCACAGTATTTCCCATTATCAGATCAATAATTCATATTAATCGAATAATATTATTAGATAGCATTATTGGCAATGTCTAGAAAGTTCTGTCAAGGAGAGGTTTGGTCACCTAATTGCGCACCAGTAAGGAAAAATCCTTATCGGAAAGCCCCCTCTTTCCTGGGAACTGCCTGGTTGTCATTGTTGCGATTCTGTAATATTATTCGTGAATAATTAATTATTGATTTATATGATAATGAAATATTTATTTGATGTAGATATAAATGATGGATTTATTTATGTGGTTATAAATGAAGGAATTAATGTTGAGATGTTTTATCAGTATTTTTACCGGATTGGAGGTATTAAAAGATCAAATCGGCGTTCTTAAAGCTATATTGCGTGAGTTATAATTTTAATCCGACCGTTAGATCATTGTGATTTTTGGATATGTTATACATATATAAGTTGAGTATATATCCACAAATTTTGAACCGTTGAAAATTAACACATGATTTTTTATGAATTTTAAAAGGTGTTGAAACAGTGTTTAAAATCACCCGTTTATGGATTTCGAATATTTTTGATTTGGAATTTGGAAAAACTTTCTTCTGGAAAGTTGTAGAGAATTCGATTTCGTGTGGAATGGACATAAAATTTGTATTTTTCTGATAAACAGGCTATTTTCTATGAATTACTGAAGTTTCGGAAAATAAAATAATTTTTATTAAAATTTTGAGTGGGACCCACTTATGTTATAAACACGTGGGCTGCTGAATTCTCTTCCATGATGGCTGCTTGTGGTTTTTTCAATTGGTAGGTGGCGTAGGAAATTAAAGGAAATAATATTTTTTTAATATTTTAGTCTCCTATGGCGTTCTAGCATTTTCCTATAAATAGACGCTTAAGTTCGAATTGAAAATCACACCAGAAACAAGTTTTCTTTTTCTCTATATTGTCGAGTGTAATTTTGTGAGTATTTAGATACTTTAAGAGTTCTTTATCCAATTGCAAGGTTCCTTGACTTTTACATCCGATATTTCGTCGAAATCTTCTTTGTTTTTTGAGGTAGGGGATTTTGAGGGTTATTATGTTTTTCAGTTTCGTAATTTTTTCGACCTTCAAAAATTCTGGAAAAATTTAAAAATGGTGATTTTTGGATGTATAGATTAAGAGTTATGAATTTTACGAGAAAATACTATTTTAAAAGTAAACCCTTATAACTCCTTGTGGTTAACTCCAAAATTGGTGAAATTTTTATTGGGTGTACATGTATGTAACATCAGTATATTCTGTAAATTTTGGAATTTTTGGATAAAAGTACAATTTATGACAATTGTCTAAATATTCGACAGTTTTGGCCATATGAAAAATAGTAAATTAATTTTAAAAAATTCCAAAAAAAATATATGTTCAATATGGGACTATATTCTGCTAAATCCCAGAAAAGAAATATTTTTGGAACTGATTTGGTATTTTTCATAAAAATGGACTAGTTATGAATTACTGAAATAAATATGTTATGTGAAGTAAGAAAATTGGAAAATAGGATTTGATGGCTTGAGAATCCTATATGAGGTATATGCAGATTTTTTATAAGGGTTTTGGTTATTGGTGATGAAATCTTATGATTTTGGCATTTTAGGATGATTAAATGCATTAATTAATAAAGTGTAAACAATTTAAATAAATTATTTATAAGTTTAAGAAATGATTAAAATATTATTGTAATATTAATAATATTAGATCATGAGATTATTAAGTGATTTATAACATTTGGATTAAGGTGTTATAAATATTGATATGAATTTTATTGTGAAAGTTTATCATTTTGTGTCGGGGTTACTATTCACGAGTTATTATGTGACACCCCCAAAATAGGTCTACATCCCCCATTCTGAGTTGTCAATACAGTGCACGAAACAACTACAACTTTATTATTACAATAAAAAGCTGTGAGTTTAAATACGAGATATTGCCATCTGCAGCAATATCCACATACAAATAAATCCTCATCATAATTATTGATACATTATTTTACAACAATGGTGAGGACTACTAAACAACTCTCCCTAGAACTTTCATTCCATACCCCCGAGCTCGTATTTGCTTTATATTCTCGCCTCCCGAGAAGAAAAATGGAACAAAAAGGAAAAGGGTGAGCTCGACTAGCCCAAATAAAGAATATTATGACTAAGATAATATACAACAAAATTATCGTTAGTCTTCAACGAGGAAAAATATAATAGAATACAATAGACAACAAGTTTTAAATCAATATTCGCAATGAAATAATAATTCATTAGAAGAGTTAAGTAGAGAATGCAAACTACTATCTTCTATGTATGAATTTTAAAGTTCATCGCCTATTTTATCCCCTGTAACATCAATCAATATATATCGGGATCAAATATTCATCCTTGCATATTACTGCCGAGGACATTCACCCGATTGGTCATGTTCATCTAAACACTGTTCATCTTTGCCTTATGGGCCAAAGATATTCATCGAAATCATTCATCTTTGCACTACGGGCCAAAGATATTCATCGAAATCATTCATCTTTGCACTCATGGCCAAATATATTCATCATAAATCATTCATCTTTTACACTACTGTGCCAAAGATATTCAATAATATCATCATTTAAGACCGAGGATGATGAAAATATTTTTAAAAAAAGCGAATCCAAAGTGAATCAAAATGACAAGGATTAAGGATTAAGGATTAAGTACTTTGTTTTATTCCGTCCAAAATACCTCAAAAATAATCATAGTGGCGTAAAATTCAAGAATGATCAAAACATGGATACAATCAAAGCTAGTATCCTGATAGATATTTTGACGAAAAGAAATTTTTTATTTTTCGATGAATAAGGTCGTGATTCGTGAATAAGATCAAGTATCGTGAATAGTCTTAGTATACGTGAATAGTAACCCAGAACACCAAAAGTTCCAAATTTGATAAAACTTCAGATCAATATTTCAAAGATAATGATATTGAAGAAATAATATCATTACGAAAAAAATAATATCCCTTACCTCGAAAGATCAAGATTTAACCGGAATAATTGGATATAGACTATATCTTGAACTTTCACCGTATAGCAATACTCAAAGTATACTCAAAATACTCACAAGAAACGCTCGATAATATAGAGAGAAAACTTGGGTTTTCGGTGTGATTTTCAATTCTAACCCAAGACTATTTATGAAAATTGCTTAGAACACCAGCGTAAAATTTAATATAATATTAATATATATAAAAATATTATACGTATTCCTTGAAATCTTAATCTCAAGCAATTCACACATGCCAACCTTCTAGAAAAAAAAAAAAAAAACGTTTTTCTAATTTAAAATAATTTAAACTTCCAAAATCAATTATTTGAGACTTGAACTTCAATAATTCATAATAAATAGCCCTTTTATCGGAAAATTCGAATCTCGCTTGTTTTTATAGGAAATTCAATTCTCTACAACTTTCCGGAAGAAAGTTTTTCCAAATTTCTAACAAAAATTGACCGAAATCCACAAGCGGGTGATTTTAGAGTTTATAATCAAATTTCGATCAATAAATGGGGTCCACCGACATGTTTAACATGTTTTAAACATTTATTGCAACAAAAATACTCTTCCTCCTCGTATACTCATATATCCCACATTCGTTGTAAAAATATCACCATTATTATATTATTAAAATATAATAATATATATTTAAATGAATTATTTTATCAGAAAAAGATAAAATTTCAATTTTCAACAATTGTCACATTAAAAATTTTCTCCATCTATATCCACATAAAATTAATATTTTCCTCATCATATGAATCAATAATTAATTATTCACAAATAATATTACGAATCACAATATTGACAACGTGCGGGTTCAGGAAAGAGGGCTTTCAATAAGAATTTCTCCTTACTTGGCGCCGCAATTAGGTGACCAAACCTCTCCTTAGACAGAACTTTCTAGACATTGCCAATAATGTTATCTAATAATATTATTAGGATAATATGAATTATTGTTTCGACAATGAAAAATCTTTGTGTAATGACAATTATTAAAACAACAAAGAATATAAAATATCAATATGACAATTATTGAATCAATAAAATAAAACACTCAACAAGTAATCACTTTGTAACCATTATTGAGTAGTGCCTTCTTTACGTAAGAGTCAATAATTGGTGCAATACCGTATCTTCTTGTTCAACAACGCAGACATCGTGTGTTTTAACCATAGGGTATTCCAACGATGTAAAGCAGTAATAACTACGCCGTTATTTTTAAACAACTTATATTTGTCATTTTCTTCCTCCAATCGCTTTTTTGTTATGGGGCCCACACACGGCTGCTTAAATCGCATCGAATATTCCCGAAAAGCATTTAATATTCCACGACCAAACGAATATTCCAAACAACAATGAATATTTTATAACCACTTGCTTATTTTGAAATATTTGCGTATTTTACGTGAATTATCCACATTAATCACATCAACCCTTACTATTTCAAAATAATAATTAGAGGAAATTAAATTTCATTTATTAATTATTTGGGATCTTACATATTATTCATGAGTAACTATTCACGGGGTACTATTTACGACAAAATTGGTTTTTTTTTTTCTGACCAAATTATCGTTGATTTATGAATCTTACTCTTGAAATTAAATGGAATTTTTGATCATATTGTTTCTATTATTATATATAACATTTTTATAATCCTGGTGAAGAAATTTCTCTTTGACTTGAGTGTAAAGATGGGTAGATTATTTGGTATGATCGTGACTATGGGTTCTTTTTGGCCAGTAGTGCAAAGTTGAATCGTTGACTTATATGATCATGACCATTGAATTTATAATTGAATATTTTTAGCTTAAGTGCAAAGGTGAATTGATCAACATGATTATAATTATGGTTTATATAAATTCTGAAATGATTATGTATTTCTTTGAGATATGAATATCTTTGGCTGTAGTGCAAAGATAACTTTGTTGTTGAATATCTTTGGCCCGTAGTGCAAAGATAAACTTTGTTGTTAAATATCTTTGGCCCGTAGTGCGCATGGATGTCCTGTTCTTTGAATATCTTTGCCCTAGTAGTGCAAAGATGACACATTCTTTGAATATCTTTGGCATGTAGTGCAAATGAGCTGTTAATGAATATCTTTGGCGCGTAGTGCAAAAAGATGAATTTATTAGTATGATTATAAAGCGAGGCGTGATTTGGTATAACCATGATCTTGGATGTTTCGAGGTAAAGGCGGTGATGTAAATTATCTTCAATCCGGATGAGAAGAGAATTTAGAATCACAATTATGATTATGAGTTATTCATATGATTGTGGAAAAGGGCTGTTGATTGATATTACGAGGATAAAACATTATTGGTGGACTTTTAATGTGGAGAAGATAATAGACTTTATAGTCTATTTGACTCTTAATGGATTTCTCGTTCACGCAACTATGGTTGAAAAGTTTTATCATCTACCATATGTTCTAAATCTCTAATTTATTGCTGATGAAGGCTATTGATAATTTAATTATCTTTAGTTATGATATTCTTAACTGAGCTAGTTGTGCTCACCCTTTTGCTTCACAATTCCTTTCGGGTAATAAGAGTGTATTTGGGTCGGCCGGGGATATGAGGGAATAGTGTGGTGGTCCGAGATCATCAAAGTTTCTCAACACATTATAAAACTGCATGACATACAATATATAATTGTATTGAGGACCTAAGATGTGTGTGTTGTATATTATATGTCACTTAATAATAGATTTTGGTGAACAACAATAGGGTGAGGTGAACCCAACTTTGGAAGGGTGTTTTGCCACTATCATACAAGATGTCTAATGACATACAACCTCGTGTTATCATAAAAGCGAGGTTGTGTACATCCACTTCACGAGTATATCTACGAGCACTACCTATATGATCTTGGAGTTTTGTTGAAGTATAATTCCCAATTGGAGACAGTGGATATAGTTATATGTCCAGAGAAGACTTACCATTGGTAAGAACATGATAGTAATCTTCTCATTTTTCTTTGGGGTCTATTGGGTCAACTAAGGATAATTCTCTGGACGTATGATATCTATCATAACTTAGATTCATGGCCTCCTATATACGAAGGTTTCCTTGAGCACTTCCCAAAGATTTTAATTTTTAAAATAGTTATTGACTGCACCTTTATGTAATGTATCAATGTGAGGTGATGTGCATAGTTGGGACATGAGTCACAGTTGGTATTTAAACTCACAGTATATGTGTTGTTGTATTTTGCACGACAATTGTAGTAATAAAGTTGTAGTTATTTCTGTACCATATATTTGTCGACTCAGAATAGGTTGGATGAATTAGACCTATTTTGGGGGCGTCACAGTTTGTGCTTCACCTAGTATCATTCCACTATTGGTCTGAACTTTCTTATTAAATGACGGTATATTATTTATGTCGGGGTACTATTCATTTGAAATACTATTCATTCATGGTACTATTTATTCGGGGTACTTTTCATTCGAGTACTATTCATTCGGGGTACTATTCACGATAAAATTGATTTCTTTTCTGTCCAAATTATTTTTGATACATGAATATTATTCTTAAATTTTAGTCCACAATTAGTTACCATGTTGACAATTTGAATATTCTTGAACTCTAGATAAATTGAATTATAAATCTCTAATATTTATCCTTGATATCACTTGATTGATTCTTTATATCATTATCGTCATCCTCATGCTTATATTGTGCTGAAAGTCATCTTTGGGCTGTAGTGTAAAGATGAACTGTTGATTGGTATGATTATGACCAGAAATTGTGTATTTGTATATTCATGACCTTTGATGTTATAGATAAAGGTTTGTGGTGAAAATCATCATTGACCCGTAGTGCATAGATGGACATGTGTTTGACATGATCATGGCCACTAGTGATAGAAACAATTTTCTTTGGCCCGTAGTGCATAGATAATTTATTGATTGGAAATAATTATTAATTGGTGTTACAGGGATAAAATATTGATGATGAACTTTTAAATCATAGAAGATAGTAGACATCATGCTCTACTTGAATCTTCTAATGGATTGTTATTTTTGCTGCAGTTGTTGATCTAAAACTTGTTGTCTATTGTATTCTATCAGATTTTTTCCTGTTGAGGACTAAGGATAATTTATTTTATATTATTTTAGTCATAATATTCTTTACTAGGCTAGTTAAGCTCACACTTTTTTCTTTTGGTTTCATTGTTCTTCTCAGGAGGCAAGTGTGACGCCCCCAAAACAGGTATACATCACCCAACTTGAGTCGCCAAATACATGGTACAAAATTTAAATACAACTTAATTATACAACAGTCGGGTAATATACGATAAAACATAGCTAAGAGTTTTAATAAGAATATTGTCATTTAAACAATATTCACACTTAATGGAGTCCTCATTATATTTATTGTCACACTATTTTATAGAATAGTGAGGACTACTATGACACCATCTCGGACCGTCACTCCATTCCCCGACTAGTCACTATTTTATAGAATAGTGAGCTCAATTAGCCCAATAAGAAATATTATGACTAAGAGAATGCAGAATAAATTATTCTTAGCCTTCAACAGTGTTAAACTGATAAAATACAATAGACATCAAGTTTAACAGCAGCGTAACAAACAATCCATTAAAAGAGTCAAGTATAACATAATGTCTACTTTCTCCTCTAGATTAAAAGTTCATCGTTAATATTCCATTCCTGTAATATTCATCAATAGTTCTTTGTTACACCCAAGATAAAAAAAAACTATCATCACCTTTCTTCACCTGAACCACCAAAGATTATAGTTAAATCCACAATTCATATTTATAATCATGTAAATCAACAGTTTCTCCTTGCCACAAAGGCTTAATAAAACGTTTACTCAATATCCTTACCCCAAAAGACTAAAGATATTCAAGTGTAATAACAATGATCATACCAATCAGTTGTCTACCTTTGCACTACGGGCCAAAGATATTCAACTATAAAACCAATGGTCATGATCATACCAATCAATTATCTGTCAGTGCACTACGACCAAAGATATTCAACTGTTAACTAATGGTCATCATCTTGCCAATCACATCATCAAATTATCCATGCACTACGGGCCAAGTATATTCGTTATTATCACCAGTGGTTATGATCATGTCATAAACATGTCCATCTTTGCACGTTAGCCAAATATATACAACTATAAAATCAATAATCAACAGTCCATCTTTGCACGTATGCTAAAGATGACTTTCATTACAATATAAGCATGAGGATGATGACAATGATATAAGCATTAATCAAACGAAATCAAGGATAAATATTAAAGACTTTAAATTTATCCAGAGTTTAAAAATATCTAAATTGTCAACATGATACTGCTTTGTGGAGTAAAATTCAAGAATAAAATTTATGTACAAAAAAAAATTTAGAAAAAAAAGAAATATATTTTTCGGGTGAATAGTATCCCGTGATTAGTACCCTGTAAATAGTACCTCGTGAATAGTACTCCAACATGAAAAGTGTCCCAAATACCCGAGTGAATAATACTAGATTGAATAATAATCAGTTGAATAGTAACCCATGAATAGTAACTAAATGAATAGTAATTCAAAACCTAAACCCGCCTCAATACGAGTGAATAATACTAGAGTAAATAGTAACCGGGTGAATAGTAACCCGTGAATAGTAACACGAAAAAAATACCAAAGAAAATGATATTCCATGACGAGTACAAAAGAAATGATATCTCAGACAATATTTTATAATTAATCAACTATATTATCAGACAATATCCCATATTTCATTTTTCTTCCACGTGTGGCCCCCCACCTTTATAATATATACATTGAATAATTTTTTACTAATTATTTAAAAAAATGGGTAAATAGATGTCCAAATAATAATCAAAATTTACAACAAATACTTCAAAAAAACCTCCTCAATATTTTTAACAATATTTATTCATTATTATTATAACCCGCAATATTAACAACCAGATCGTTCTCAGGAAAGAGAGGGCTTTCCGATAAGGATTACTCCCTATTGGCGCGCAATTAGGTGACCAAATCCCTTTCCTCGATAGAACTTTCTAGACATTGTTAATTATGCAAATAATAATATGAATAACTTATCATCTCAATTATTGATTTAATAATATAAAATATTATGCAGATGATACTGTGACAATAATAGAATCAATAATGTGAGATACTATGCAGCAATTACTGTAGCAATATTTGAACAAAACTGAGTGACTTCTCACATAAGCATCAAATACCGTGTTCTACTATATATGCAACCACGCATATTACTGTACTTTTATTTTATCACCGGGTATTTCAACAGTTAACGATAAAACTTTCGCCGTTATTTTTATAAAAAGATATCTTGTCATTTTCTAACTCCGACAATAATTCTGTTGTGGGGTCCACCAATAATTCTGTCGTCGTACGGATATTCTCCGACAAAAAGAATATTCCCCGACCAATCGAATATTTTATAACAACTTGCGTACTTTGTAAAATTTATAAATATAACCCACAACAATAACATTATATCAAATCCACACCCTAATATTCAAAAAAAATATTTCGAAAAAATTAAATCTTTATTCATAAAAGTTGGGGTCTTACAGTGCCGTCGTACGAATATTCCCTGATAAAATGAATATTCTCCGACCAAACAAATATTTTATGACAACTTGATTACTTTGTAAAATTTATAAATATTACCCACAACTATAACATTATATCAAATCAACACCTTATTATTCAAAATAATATTAAGAGAAAATTAAATCTTTATTCATAAAAGTTGGGGTCTTACAACTTCCCGACAAAAAAAATATTCCCCGACCAAATAAATATTTTATGACAACTTTTTTACTTTACAAAATTTATAAATATTACCCACAACTATAATATAATATCAAATCCACACCTTATTATTCAAAATAATATTTAGAGAAAATTAAATTTTTATTTATAAAAAGTTGGGGTCTTACAGGGGTGATCATGGCTATTGTGATAAAAGGAAAGTTGTCTTTGACCATCTAGGTTAATTCAATTTTAGGTTTTGATTATTTTGACTATGTTTAAAGAATTGTATTTAGTACTTCATTGATGGATATCATTATTAAATATTTTAAAGTTATAATTAGGGTTTTATTTACTTATTTTGATGTTTGCTGTGTATTGTGCGTGATCTCTCTTTTTTATTTGGGAAGGAGGTGTTACAACAATCCTATTTTTAACGTCATCCACTACTATAGTAGCGGACAATACCCGTTATCCGCTACTATTAGTAGCAGAAGTTATTCCGTCGTCCGCTAATAATAATAACACACGTAAATTAATTTCGACCGTTGTTTCGTATATTGAACTATAAAAATGATGTATGCCTATTTTTAATAAATAAAAAATAAATTTTAGAAATCATATATATATATATATATACACTCAGTGTCAGTGTTGTTTAATCAATCAAAAACATTTTGTTTATTTATAGAGTGATCGAAGCCTGATGTTGCGCCGCTAGGTACGGTCCATAATATTAGATAATAGGGTTTACCTAGTTAAATGATTTGATTTGATTTGATTGTTGTGCACGCTCGCTCTCTCTTTCGGACATTAGCTAGCTATCTTCATCGTCTTTCTTAGTCAGAATTCACATTAGATACTGAGATGGGATCTCCTGGATGACGTGGCGGTTCTTCGTGTAGGGTTGGGTTGTACTAAGATTAGTCACGGCGATGGAGACTCATTTGTCGGACGCGTTCGTATAAATTAATCCCCCTTTGTGTAGGTCGTAATCACCTATTAATATACCGGTTAAGAAAACTTATTATTTATTCATGTATATATAGGACTGATACTGCTAGTATAATTAAAAATGAAGTTATTAGGGTAAATATATATTTAATTAATGACATTTTGTAAATATTATTCTAATATTTTAAACAATATTTATTATTTTCATTAAACAATATTTACTGTTTTTATTAAATAATATTGTTTTTATTTTGACAATATTAATTAATTATACTTATTTATTAAATTAATTTAATTGATATTGATATTGAAACCGGAGTTGACGTCTCATACATGTTTAGCTAGGGTTTAATTTGTACACATGTTTAATTTTTGGTTGGACAAATTAAATGCCTGAATTTTAGGGTTAGGAAAGAAAATCTAAACAATGTCATACGAGGAAGATCGCGTATAAATTAGTTAACCTTCCAAAGTTACGTTTCCAAATTGCAAAAAGAACTCAAAGAATGCCATTTTGGGCGATAAACTCTATGACATTTGGAATACTACTTGGGTAGGGGACCAATTATCCACTTACCTCTCCATTGTAAATTCAGTTAATTAGTTTTTGTGGAATGTTTCAAAATATATATATATATATATATATATATATATATATATATATATATATATATATATCTCCAAAATCAACATCATCCATCCCACTAGCTAGTAAAAAATACAAATAGCACCCTCCCCAAAGGACGTGTAAAATGACGTCTGTTATCATTATACAATTAGGTGTATTTTTTAAAAATTTTATTTAACTAAATATTAATCGTTTTATTTAGTATCATAACATGAAACACTATATTATATATTTGAGCACAAAATTTAAGATCACTAACCTTAGTTTTAATTATGTATAAAAAAAATAACCAAAGGTACATGATATTAATTGTTTAGTGGAGCTAGGGTATTTATATTATTTTTTTGGGGTATTAATTTGTAGTACTGAATACTGTCAAACAGATGCATGAACAAATACTGTTGGCGAACTGTTTAATTGGTGTATGTATGTTAATCGTAGTTCAACTTTAATTATATATATATGTGTGTGTGTGTGTGTGTGTGGTGTCAATCCAATCCGATAAGCAGCCACATGTGAATATGATCGATTGATTAGCTAGGATGACGATGAAAATGACGATATTGATGACAAATTAGATGATAATGGTGGGTGGGTATGTAACAACAGTTGTATTGTATTATCTAAAAGCAACTTATGGGGAGACGGTGACCGATGGAATTAAGAAGATAACATGACTTTATGGTTCAATGCAAATCAACAAATTGAAATGAACATATATATATATATATATACTGGTCTAGATACAATGGAACCCCCGGCCCTTTAAATTAAGTCTACCCAATATAACCACTTAATTGTCATTTGGAATGATTCTTTTTCCCCCTAGCCTTGGCCTTGTTTTGGAATAAAAATCTAACAACTGTTATTTTCAAATAATTTCTACTAGTATTACACATGCAAGTAACTGCGATTTGGACAAGATCTGCATATCTATGATGTACAACATTAATTTTGTCTTTATTAGATGGTCGAAAAGCACCATTTTAATTTCAATTTTGTGAACTTATTAATTATGCTCTCTCTAACTGGTTATTTAATTATCGAGTTTGAACAAATTTATTCACCCTCAACTAGATTAATATATAAAGTTTAATACCACAATCTTTTTAATTTGATAAGATATATAGACTAATTAATAAAGTTGACTACTTTAGTTAATATTTCAAAGAGGTTAATTAATATATGGGTAATATTGACAAAAATTAACTACTGTCATAACTATTTTGACTAAATTTGTATGTATTGTAGGTTAATTAGGAAGATTTACGCTTTACATGTTCTCATAAACCGGCAAATTGACCACATCATATCTTAACCGCGGACCAAAACTTTTTTTAATTGGGGAACCTTCAACAATATTAATTTAGTGTCAATGATCGATCCTAATTTTTTAGGGGAGAGTGTGACAACCTGAGAATTTAGACAATTTATTAAAATATTAAATGATTGATTTAAGGTCAAATAATAGACCTAGACAGAAAATAAGTGTATGCATTTGATGTTATTGGGATGAAATTTTGAGGATTTCAAAATTCTGTGAAGGATTTGGGTGAATTATTCAGGATTAAGGATTTATGTGAATATATTCTGTGTTTATGGTTATGTATGTGTTCAGAATATGGTTAAGGGTCAAGGGTTGACCAGATAAATTTTATCCGTGTCAAACCCTAAGTTTATATTAAGAACGCCAACGTTCAGCTAGAAAACCCTAACGTCTGATAAGAAACTCTAGAAATCGGTTCTGGAAACCCTAGCTTCCGTTCCGGGAGTCCGAAACCCTAATTCAGTATTGAAAACCCTAGATTGGGAATACAATGATATGTATAAGGTTTAACGTTATTAATTATAACTTAATTAGGGAAAACCCTAATGAATTACCTGAAACCTTAAATTGTTTATTAGAAAACCCTAATACTTGATCTGAAAATCCTAATTTGATTTTTTCAGAATAACAAACCCTAATCGGGAGCTTAACTAGAGAATTTTAATGCTTTAGTCTTTATTAATAAAATATTAATTAGGGTAACGCTTAATTAATTAGCAAACCCTAATTTCAAATTATTGAACTTTAAATTGTTCCGTCAGGAACCCTAATGTACAGTTGTGGATTTAATTGCCAAATTAGCAATATTAATTAGGAATTATAAATCCTAAATTGTGTTAGCCCTAATATGATTAGGAAATTGTAATGTAATTATAGAATTCTAATTACGATTTTAAATTGTTAATTTTCTATTTCGAAAACCTTAATCCGAAAATTTTAGAATTTCAAGTTGCTAAATCTTTAAGGGTTAAACCCTAAACCTTAAAGGGTTAAACCCTAAAACCCTAAAGGTCCAAATCTTAAACCCTAAGGGTTACAAGAAATGACCATACTAGAATTAAAATTTGTGTGGAAAATGACTTTAATGCCCCTTTTGTATTTAATTAAGTTGGAGTGCAAATCTTGCCAAGATGTGGGTTGTTGAACAACCCTAACCACTCCTTGACTTATATCTTAGCAAATCAGCAGCTATGCTAGCTCCATTCAATGAATCAATTAGATTAAATGAAGAAAAGTGAGAAAAATCTCTCACTTTATTTATCAAGCCAACTAAGTCTCTTCTCTCTTTAGAATTTCGTGTATGAGAGTGAGAGAGAGTTGAAAGTTAAACCATGATCAAGTTTTAGCAAGCCAAGAACAGAATCCAAAGTCAGATTCATGAATCAAAGCTCAAAAAGTGGTATAAAACCCTAAACCTAGAAATCCTATGATTCTATGTTAAATGTTGTTGTTGATTAGTTAATGTTGTGTATTTAGGTGTCATTTAGTGATCTGGGTTGTTAAAACCCAGATCCATAACATTAAAGAGCTCAAATCTTGCATTTTTGGAAATCTAGAAAACTGGAAAAAAAAATGGTCTGACAAGCAAATGTCAGACCCCATAAATCCGTATGTGTTAATTGTTTTAGTGTTTTAAGAGTTTGTAGTTGTAGTATGTTATTTGGTCTTTAATCTCCGACTTGAATCAAGTCCAGATCATGTGTTGATCGAAAGATACAAGCGGTTAAAGGTCGTTGACCAGTCACAAAAACTTGAATCTGGGCAACCCAGAAATATTCTATGTTGTCTGACAAGATTTTCCAGGCTATGAATCTTACTGATGTTTGATGTTTAGGCTAAGTTTTTGCTTTAAGCTTGTTGTATGGTATATATATTATACACTAAAGTCCTTAGATCTCTCATATCTTCAACAGAACAGTGTAGAATCATGGTCAAATATCATTGACCGAACTGCCAGATGAAGGTTTTCTGGAAAACCCAGATCTTCATCAGCCGAATTTTTGTCAGAACTTTGACCAGCTTTAATCTTGTGTATATGTTGTTGTTAGATCTACTTTTTGATATGTAATTGTAGCCTTACATCTCCCCTACAAGACTGAACTTTTAGATCACAGAAACAAAACCTAGATTGCAAGTTATAAGGATCTATAGTAGTCACCTAAGGCTGTTCTTCAAATCTGGAAAACCCAGAATTTGAAAAACAGGTCTGACAATGAATTCTAAAGCTTAGATCTCACAACTTTGTTATGTTTTGGCCATGACAAGTGATTAATGTGGTAGTATGTCATTAATACTACAACAATAGTGCTAGATCGATCCTAGAAATCATCAACAACACTGTTGTAATTGAGGTCAAACCAAGTCACTCGAAATCTGACATGCATTTCTGGGAATTGGCCAAGAACACCAAGAACACCTATAGCGACGGTTCTGTCGCTATAGGGCCCCTTTAGCGATGCTTATTTTCGGAAAATGCAGATAATGAATTAAAAATTAGAAAAATTAGATTTTTAATTATTTAAAATATATATTAAATTCTGAAAAATTATTTTACGGTTCAAAAAATAGTTTTTAATTATTTTGGGTATATTTCAAAAATATTTAATATTTTTTTTGTATATAAAGTTATTTAAATTTTTAATTATTGTATTAAATAGATTATTTAAAATGGTTTTAATTCATGAAAAATCATGAAAAATTATATTATGGTGTTAGAAAATATTTTAAGTTATTTTTGATGACTTAATATTTTGTGATAAATTTCATTAATATTTTAATATTAATTGTAATTATTTTATTTAATAAATATATTAAATAAATTAAGAAAAAATAGAATTAATGTTTTAAAAATCATTTAAAAATGATTTAAGTGTTATAAAAAATATTTTAAGTTATAAAATATAACTTTTGATATTTTATCATGAAAATATTAATATTTTAATAATATTAATATTTGTAAGACCCCGAATTTTATGAAATAAAAGTATTCAATTTTTCTTATAATTACAATTCAGTAAATGGTTAAATTGATAAAAGTTAAAGTTAAGGATGATATATAAAATTTTTCAAAATACGCAAGTGGTTATAAAATATTCAATTGTCAGGAAATATTCGTTTGGTCGTAAAATATTCTTTACATGCTGGGGAATATTAAATGCACAAACATGACCATTTGTGGGCCCCATAATGAGAATAAGCGTCGGTTGAAGAAAATGACAAAATTAAGTTTTTATAAATAACAGGCGTAATCGTTCTCAATTAATAATTGTTGGAATACCCGGTTGGTAAAATAAAGTAATACGTGTTGTTGTTGCAAGAAGACACTTCAGCACGGTATTACGAGATTTTTGAATTATTGATTCTTACGTAAGAAGGCACTTTACTCAATAATTATTTAAGAATTATCGCTCAATATTTTATTTTATTGATTCAATAATTGCTGCGTTGATATTATATATTATTATTGTTTCAATAATTGTCCTTTGACAAGATTTTTATTATCGGATCAATAATTCAAATTATTTGAATAATATTATCGAGATAACATTATTGGCAATGTCTAGAAGGTTACATCAAGGAGAGGGTTGGTCACCTAATTGCTTGGCCAAGAATGAGAAATTCTTATTGGAAAGCCCCTCTATCCCAGGAATGGCTTTGGTTGTCGATCTTGTGATTCTAATAATATTATTTTGAATAATTAATTATTAATTATTATGATAAAGAAAATATTTATTTTATGTGGATATAGAAGGAGGAAAATTTTAATGTGACAATTGTTGAAAATTAATATTTTATCTTTTTACGATAAAATAATTTATTTAAATATATTATTTTAATAATATATTAATGGTGATATTTTATAATGAATGTGGGATATATAAGTATATGAGGAGGAAGAGTATTTTGTGGCATTAAATGTTAAACACATGTTTTGTGTGTCGGTGGACACAATTCTTGATGAAAATTTATTATAGATCAGTAAAATCGTTGGTTTGTTGATTTTGGTCAATTTACATTTTGGAATTTGGAAAAATTTTCTTACGCAAAGTTGTAGAGAATGGAATTTCTCATGGAAAGTCATGAGTTTCAATTTTTTCGATAAACGGGATATTTTCTATGAATTATTGAAGTTTGAGAAAATAAAATGATTTTTATTAAATTATATGGTGGGACCCACTTTGTTTGGTGTTAATAACATGTGGGCTGCTATATTTTTCAGAATTGGCATGCTTGGATGGCTGGTCTTGGATGGTTGGTGTGTAGAAAAGAAAAATAATATTTTATTATTTTAGTCTCCTTTCATGCGTTAAAGCATTTTTTACATAAATAGAAGCTTAAGTTAGAATTGAAAATCACATCGTAATTCATAAGTTTTCTCTATTTTCTCTCTATATTATCAAGTGTATTCTTGTATCTTGAGTGTTGCTGCTATACGGTGCAAGTTAGTTTCGGCGTTATTCCAAATGTAAATAACGCTTTCTTTTTGAGGTAAAGGGATTTTAAGGGTTGTGATGTTTTCATGTTTCGTAACTTTGCAGACCTTCAAAAATTCTGGAAAAATTTAAAATGATAATTTGATGAGTTTTGTTGATTGTGTCCAAAAATGGCGATTTTTGGATGTATAGATTAAGAGTTATGAATTTTACGGGAAAAGACTATTTTAAAAGTAACCGCTTATAACTCCTTGTGGTTAACTCCAAAATTAGTAAAATTTTTATTGGGAGTACATGTATATAACTTGAGTATATTCTGTAAATTTCAGAATTTTAGGATAAAAGTACAATTTATGATAAATGTTTAAATATTCGGTGGTTTTGGTCATATGAAAAATAGTAAATGAGTTTTAAAAATTCTGAGAAAAATATATGTTCAACATGGGATTATATTGTGCTAAATCCCAGAAAAGAAATATTTTTAAAACTGATTTGGTATTTTTCATGAAAATGTTCTAGTTATGAGTAAATGAATTAAATATGTTATATGAATGAAGAAAATTGGAAAATATGATTTTAAGGCTTGAGAATCATATATGAGGTATATGCAGATTTTTGATGAGGATTTTGGTTATTGGTGATAAAATCTTATGTGTTTGGCATTTTATGATGATTAAATGCATTAATTAGTAAAGTGTAAACAATTTAAATAAATTGTTTATAAGTTTAAGAAATTATTAAATATTGTTGTAATGTTAAGAATATTAAGATTTTGATATTATTAAGTGATTTATAACATTTTAATTAAGGTGTTATAAATATTGATATGGATTTTATTGTGAAATTTTATCTCTTCGCAGGTTTGCGGGATACTATTCACGAGTTCTTATTCATGAGTTATTATTCATTTAAATTACTATTCATGAGTTACTATTCATGACAAAATTGGTTTCTTTTTCTAACCAAACTATAGTTGATTTATGAATATTACTCCGGAGATTAAAACTATATATTAATTATATTGATTTTATTATCATATATAACATTTTATAACCTCGATGTTGAAATTCTCTTTCTTTGGAGTGTAAAGATGGGTAGATTATTGGTATGATCATGACTAGGGTTCTCTTTGGCCAAGAAGTGAAAAGTTGAATTGTGACTTGTATGATCATGACCATTGAATTTATAATTGAATATCTTTAGCTTTAAGTGCAAAGGTGAATTGATCAACATGGTTATAATTATTGTTATACAACTTCCTCGAAATGATTATGTATTTCTTTAAGATAAAGATGAAGCAGTGTTGAGGTGAACATGACTTGTTGATGAATATCTTTGCTTTGTGAGTGCAAAGATGAATTATTGATGAATATCTTAAATTTGTAGACAAAAGATGAATTATTGATGAATATCTTAAATTGTAGTGCAAAAGATGAATTATTGATGAATATCTTAGCTTCGTAGTGTAAAAAGATGAGTTATTGATGAATATCTTTGATGCAGTAGTGCAAAGATGACTTGTTGTTGAATATCTTTGGCATGTGGTACAAAGATGAATCTGTTGATGAATATCTTTGGTCGTGGTGCAAAGATGAATTTATAAGTATGATTATGAACAAGAATCGTGATTTGGTATAACCATGATCTTTGATGTTTCGTTTGTAAAGACAAGTGATGAAAATTATTTTCGTCTTGGATTAAGAGGAATTTAAAATCTCAATTACGATTATGAGTTATACATGTGATTGTGGGACGATGAATTGTTGATTGATGTTACGAGGATAAAACATTGTTGGTGGACTTTTAACATGGAGAAGATAATAGACTTTATAGTCTATTTCGACTCTTCTAATGGATTGTTTCGTTCACCGCAACTATGGTTGAAAAGTTTTATCATCTACCATATGTTCTAAATCTCGATTTATTCGATGAAGACTATTGATAATTTATTTATCTTTAGTCATAATATTCTTTATTGAAGCTAGTCAGGTTTCACCCTTTTGCTTCACAATTCCTTTCGTGTAATAAAAGTGTACTGGGTCGAGTGGGGATAACGAGGAAACAGAATGGTGGTCTATAGGTGTTAAGGGTGAGACAAACCCAACGTTGGAAGGGTGTTTTGTCACTATCATACAAGATGTCTAATGACATACAACCTCGTATCATCATAAGACGAGGATGTGCTCATCCACTTCACGAAAGTATATATAATGAGCACTACCTATATAATCTTGGTGTTTGTTTGAAGTATAATTCTCAATTAGAGATAGTGGAGATAATGATATGTCAAGAGAAGACTTACCATTGGGAAGAATATGATAGTAATTTTCTTGTTTTTCTTTGGGGGTCTATTGGGTCAACCAAGGATAATTCTGTGGCCATATGATATCTATCATAACCTAGACGCATGGTCTCCCATGTACGAAGGTTTCCTTGAGCACTTCCCAAAGATTTTAGTTTCTAAAACAGTCTTTGACTATACCTTTATGTAAGGTGTCACTGTGAGGTGTTGTCCACGGTTGGGACATGTGTCACATTTGGTATATATTTGTATCCAAACTCACGAGATATGTGTTGTTGTATTTTGCACACGACAATTGTTGTAATAAAGTTGTAGTTGTATTCTGTACCATGTATTTGGCGACTCAGAATGGGTTGGATTGAATAGACCTATTTTGGGGTCGTTACAATAGCAATTATCGGATAATGGATTTAAGTTTTTAAAAATCATATAATTATGATTTTAAGGTATTAAAAATACTTTGATATATTATAATTACATTATAATATTATGTGATTTTCATTAATATTTTATATTAAATGAATATTAATGATTAAGGAATTATGTGGTATTTAATTCATTTAAATATGGTTTTAATGATTGAAAAATGTTGATAAATGATATTAATTATCTGAAAATTATTTCAAGTCTTTGAAAATGTTTTGACTGATAAGAAATTATCTGTGATAATTGTTAAGTGTTTAGGCAGAGTTTAATTGAACTTAAACTTGATAATTCGTCCGACTAGACCGTCGGGATGATAGAATTGTGTCGGTTTCAACTCAGACTTAAATAGTTTGAATTGATGCTTTGTCTTATGGGCTGTATAGACTGATAGGCTTATGTGTTATGTGTTTAGGTTATTCTGTGTATATAAATATAACAGTATTATATTGTGATGATATTATTCTAATATTGGAGATCTATATTACTAATATTAGGTCTTCGGATAAAGTGTTATAAATTGCGTTGCGGTAATCAACAGTTCAGGCAAGTTTGTTTTTACTTAACTCTACTAAGAGTGTTTTATTCAAGCTTATGGTTAATCATTCTTGATTGCCATGAAAATTGTACTCTGTACATCTTGCGTATATAAGTCGTCGTATGAAAGGTCGATCACCTTCATTACCTGGGTTGGTCCGTAAATGTTTGTTCATATTTAAAACTTGTTCATCAAAAGTTTGTTCGTCTTTAGTTCTCAATTATATTGATGAATTATAGCCAATTTTATTATTCATACTCTTCAATCATGATATATCCTTAAATTGTATTTAAACTTACTGGGCAACTTTCATGCTCACCCTTGCTATATCATGATAAACATTGCAGATAAGGCGAATGCGTTCGGATACAGAAAAAGGTTAATGCCAAGTTCAGCTTGGGATAAAATATGCAGCTAGTTTGTAATAGTATAGTTTGATAATAATAATATGTGTTATTTAAGTTATGAATTGTGATTAAGTTAAGGTTACTCGATTTTGGAGAATAGTGTGTAAAGTTTAATGTATAAACAACTTGTGTTTATATCTTCCGCAAAAAGTTATAGAAATAGTGAACCGGATCCGAGGTGATTTGGGACCTGGATTCGGGGACGCCACAGAGAGGGAGCATGTCAAACTAAAACTCTCTTTTTTTTCATCAGTCAAAAAAAATAGGTATTTATTAATTAATAATGAAATTGTGGGTTACACCGGCATATTAGAGAACAAAGGATACAATAATTACAATTTTAATCTATCTATTAAATATATTAAATTGTAGTACATAATATCATTACATGATATTTGTCATTCTCAAATTGCAACACATGTACTACCTAATTAATGTGCTCATCTATTACTCTAGTTTTTATATTATTGTTACTGAATTATTATCTCCTAAGATTATTAGTTTTAATCCCACATTAATATTTTAATTTTATAATTCCATAAATCACTACAAATCTAAATTGTTACGATAATGTTAATTGTTTTAATATTATCATTACTAATTTAATTATTATCTCTCAAATCACTACTTTTTAATTCCAAATTAATATTTTGAATTTATAATTCTCTAAATCACTACTACAAATATAAACTTTTTGGTAATATCAATTGTTACGATATTATCCTTTCTAATTTAATTACTATATTATAAAATTACTACTTTATGATATTATCATTACTCTCCGTTATTTAACCAAATTTTCTCCTTATAAATACAACATAATATTGTACCATTTATAATTATATTACAACATAATATTATAACGTTTAAAACATTTAAAATAAAATTAAAATAACAAATATTATCAATAATAACTTACTATGTTGATTTTATAATCCTCAAAATCCACTACTTTTCTAAACATAATTATTATATCCTAAAATCACTATTTTTTTAATATTATACCACACATTATATTATACATAATATCTTTATACCATACATTATATTATACTATACATTTATATCTTTATATTTACTCTTCTAAATTTTATAAATTTTTTATTTTATCTCACATAATTTATATATTCAACGCGTGTGCGGGGGGAGCTAGCGACTACTATTGATAATAAGTTTGTCAAGTATGAACTCAACAATCCTTCCCAAAAAGAAGATGTCAAAGTACACTAGCGAGACATACTTTGTAGCTCTAATCCTTGGCATTGGAGACATTAGGTCGGTAAAAGGCCCAACATTAGGATGAATTAAGCTATTAATCAAACTTAAACTTGGCCTTCAAAAGTACTCTTTAGTTTTTAGTATTAATATATAGAGAGTAGCATGCATGTTTGATTTGATCAGCTCACATACTAATTATAAGTAAATTAGGACAATATTAATATTATTCACCAAGGATATCGATCGATAAAGTTATAAATCATTATTTTAACGAACGCCATTATCATCACATTTTAATACTAATAAACATTAGAAAAGGCTTTTTCCATGATCAGCCTTTTTATAACCAAACATATATATTCGAACTACATATATAAATTCAACTCTTTATGTTTCTCTTTGTAATGACCTAGCTAGCTAGCTAGGGTTTCAACTTTCAACTTTCCATAGCCGAGTCTACAAAGTTGTCATTGACCATACGTGTGCTCACAGCTCACTCGTCAACAAAAGAAGCTTCATTAGTGCTTTGTTGAAGCATTTCATTCCAGTCAGTCTCTAAATTAATACATGAATCGTTACACTGGTTTACAATTCTTTCCATAATTAAATAAAGTCAATTGAGTATTTCATGGCCTAACCAGCCAGTCATTCAAAAGAAATTTAATGTTACTAGGGGACATTAATAGTTACGTAGTATTTGGTCTGTAATTTACCAAATTTATTAGGTTAATGATCAGGTTAGCAATTCAAAACCAAACAATCCATGTACGGTTGGATCGAGCTTGCTTGTGAAAATCCATTGGCTCAAAATGATGATTTTCCGGTCGGAGGATCCGATCAGAGCTTAATATATACCCATTTTGGACAAGTGCATGCATATATATATATATATATATATATATATATATATATATATATATATATATTAAGGCAAGTGTGTATTTGCAGAAAAACCTAATATTCCATTTTGACATCGATCTTAAAGAAAGTTGATTTATATCTGCTTCTATATATTTATATGTCTCTTCATGTACGTACGTTGATATATATAGTTTCCTTTTGTTCTAGATATATAGGACTAATGTATGTACAGAACCTTCCTTATATAATTTTGCTTCCTGTTGGTAAAACAATCTAATCATTCTAATTACAAAAGTCAAATTAAAATAGAGAGTATTGAGAAACTTGAGGATGTTATGTGATTTTAAATATTATTAAAAGATTATTATTTTTATATAAAAAGTTAATAATAAGATTACTTAATTAGTTCATTCATTCATTCAAACGTCCGGCTGTCAAGAAAATATATCATTTGCGCCAATTACTCAAGGAAAATGCAACACATCATAATGAATGAATGGACCGATTAAAATAATAATCTTATTTATCAACTTTCTCATTTTTTTTACTAAAAAAAATAAATATAATAATATTTTATTAATAATAGTATTTAAAAATCACATAACAACCTCAAATACTTCAGTTAGTTAAATTTGGTTGACATGATGAGTTTGAACTTATTTGCCACGACTAATAAGAACATATATAGCAGGATAACTTTTATAATAAAAATACTCCTTCCCCTTCAAAGATAACATTCTGATTTCAAAGTAAGTAAAAACTAATAAAAATCTAATTTATATTAAAAAAATGACAGCGAGTTCTAATGATTGTTGGTCCTATTCTCCAAAACCTACCCATTTCAAAAAGAAAAACCAACCATAGAGTTTTGGGCCATGACCTAAAGTAGCCTCGGCCAAGTTATGGGCCTTTACACTTTTCTGGTCTGTTCCTAAGCCCAAAAGACAAAAAATTAGGAACAATTATATTTTTTATTACATTTTAAAAAATAATTACATAAAAAGAGTACAAACAAAATAATTACAAAAAGAGTGATGTGCAATATTTAATTACAAAAAAGAGTGCAATCTTATCCCTTTAATTATGCACATGATTACCATCTCTCCCACAATTTTCTCCCCATCTCTCCCACTCCATTTCTGTTTCCCTTCTTCTTATCCTCCCTCCACCTCCTCCTGTCCAACCCTCCCCACCCTCCGCCTCCCCCGCCTCCCGCCTCCCGCCTCCCCTCCTCCCCTCCTCCCCTCCTCCCCGCCTCCACTTCTTCCCGCCACTCCCTCCCCACCCCCTCCCTCTCCTCCCGCCTTTCTCCTCCTATTGCCGCCCCTCCTCCCCCGCCTCACCACCTCCCTCTCCTGCCTCCCCTTCCTCCCAGATCCCCTCCTCACGCCTCCTTTCTCCTCCCCCTCCCCGCCCCTTTTCTCCTCCACCTCCTCTCCTCCCACCCCCCACGCCCCACCCTCCTCCTCCCGCCTCCTCTCCTCGATCTCTCCGCTTTCCCACCGCCACTTGGGTCCATTCTTTATTTTCACCCAGTAATAAAATCTTCCGATAAGGTAACCAATTCAGGTTTTATTAGTTCTTAATTTATTTTGGATGTGTGATGCATTTAGTAATCAAACTTCATGTAGTTGGTTACCAAATCATTTGATAAGGTAACCAATTCGTTTTATTAACTTACTAATATATTTTGAATGTGATGCATTGGTAACCAAAATATATGCGGTTGGTTACTAAACCTTCCAATAAGGTAACCAATTTAGTTTTATTAAACTTACTAATTTATTTTGGATGATATACGATTGGTAACCAAATTTCATATAGTTGGTTACCAAACCATTTGATAAGGTAACCAATTGCTTTTATTTGATTACCAATTTTATTTTAAATGTAATGCGATTCTTAGTCAAAATTTAGTATAAAGGTAACCATTTCAATTTTTGTGGGTAACCAAATCGTCAAAAGAAATGAGAATAAGAACTCAAATAATGATATATGAGAGAGAGGATGATGAACATTAGCTCCTTCATAATTTTTTATTTTTAATTTCTCATTTTGATTTGAATTTTGAAATATGGATTTGAAATTGTTGTTAGAGACAAGATTTGAATTTGAAATTATGGCAGTTATTTTTCTTGATTTTAGGTTTCTTTATTAATGTGAATTGTACTAGTTTTTTGTAATATGAATTCTAATTACACTCTTTTGTAATTATTTAATTGATGCACTTTTCTTGTAATTACTTTTTATTTGTTGTATACTTATGTAAAGGACCCAAAAAATTATGCATAAATAGAGAGAAAAATTAGTATATGTATGAGTCATATTATAATTATTGATAAAATTTATTAGCTCTTTAAATTACTTTTATTATTTAATACATGAGTGATAATGTTTGTAGGCAACTATTGTTCACATAGGATATTAGTTATATACTTTAAACTCATAAAAGTTACAAAAAAAATAAAATATGATATCACATTTATATTATTTTCTTTATCATTCTAAAATATTAATTTTATTCTAAATTATAAGATTATTATTAACTTTTAAAAAAAATTTATTTTTATTTTTTTAAAATAATCTTTCTATTATATTTTGTCACTCGTGACGTGGCAAAGTAAATAAAGAAACAATCAACTTAAAAGTTTAAAACTTTAATTGCATGAACCCTCACGATTTTAGTTCACTAATACTCCCTCCCTAATACTCCCTCCGTCCCATGATAAAAGTCTTTATTATTATTTTGGGTAGTTTCATGTTAAATGTTTACTTTTCTTTAATAACCAAACTTTTACATATTTTTTCTTAATATACCCGTAACATTAAATATCTCATACTTTTCTTAATATACCCGTAACATTAAATATCTCATACTTCTCTTATTCTAATTCTCTCTCTATAATTAATGACATTATTATAAATAATTTTGTCATTTTATTTATCTTCTTAATATTCGTGAAAAGTCTACTAGGACCTGGGACGGAGGGAGTAATAATTTGTTTATTGTTTATACTTAATATAGTACCTTCCTTCTTCTGAACTCAAATTTCCTCAATCGAAAAAAAAAAAGAATTCAAATTCCATCAATTCTAGGTCAAATCCATCAATCAAACCAAACACTCCGATCATTCTTTAGAACACGATTCTGGAAGATAATTTCGAGGCAAAAATTGAAGTAGAAGAATGTTCTTCAATGGAGATCCGTCGAATCTTAAGCCGGGTCGATTTAAGCAACAAGTTCTAAAGAAAGATAAAAAGATAGATATAGGCGAAGCTCGGAGCAGATTTAGGTTAGAGAGGAGAAAAGATTGAGGTCATAAGCAACAAAACTATCTTCGCTATCAAAATTCAAAGTTACCTCATTGTATAGTAATGTTTTGTTACTACCAAACCCAAATTTCCACTTTCCAATTTCCATATGACAAGCTATCACCTTGGTATTCATAACATTCCACCATACACTGTCTAGCGAGACCGACGGAATGCACTTTAGACCTATCGGCATTCCATGGTAGTTCCATGGTCTCTGCTCGATTATTACAATATCTATTTCCTCCCGAAAAAGCTAGCTATCCAAGTAATGGGTGACGGAAGGTTATATCTCACCCAAATAATATTCAACTTTTCTAATATTTCAATCCCTAAAGTACATTACTATTTATAATACTCCTGACAACGTTTCTATCCTAAATTGAAATCTAACTAGATAAATGCAAATTAAATAAGATAATTACAAACTAAAGCAACCAACTAAAATACGAATACTAATCTATGAGCTTCCAAAGCCTTTTATATTGTCCAAGTCTCACATCGGGTTGTCTACATTAGTTCTCCAGAGAAAAACTCGATTCGTAAGTTAAAAACATCAACACAAAAATAAGACGTCCGCATCACCAATGAATTCTTTGTAAGCTTCAAATTTGGCATGTCGATAAAGACAAGTAAAGAGTGAACTTGTTATTGCCTTTAATAATTGAATATATATTAGCACGAGTATCATGTTGCCATCTCATAGTCATGTATGCCCTAAGATAATGTGACAAATTTAAAGGGGTAGAATATCACACGTAACGATATCCAAGCCTACCAACAAAAAATGTAACCAAACACCTCTGAGTAACCCACAACTTTGTATTTGTAATCTATAAAACATCATACGGCTCCGGGTGAGGCTCAACTTTTAAACTTATTTTCTTAACTGCTTTTTTGGATATAACATCCGTACAACTTCCAGTATTAACCACAAGAGAGCATAACTGTCTCACACATTTGACTCTTGTCCCACAATGAATTTTAGGATCATCCTTATGTTTTTGAGTAATAAATAAAGGTCATAGAACACCTGGATCAACTTTCAAATCCTGGTCATCAGGCTCATATTCGACGTCTAACAACTTTTAAGCCTCTTTCTCTAAATCAATTTTCCTAAACTCTGTCAACAATAACAAGTTGCCTAGAGGGAGAAAAGGCAACATTCATCTTCAGGGAAGGACACTCAAAAGACATGTGACCAAAACCACGACAATTATAGCACCTAGACGTAGGGTTGTTGCTAGTATTAGAAGAACCTAGGGTAATATTAGACTTGCTAGCGTAGTTGTCACGATGCCACGACGAGTCACGGTGGTAGTCGAATGTCAGGACGCCTAGGCGACAAGGGGACCACCATGGCGTCCGTATGGCGACAAGTCGTAATGTGTAATTTATATATTATTTCTTTTACTTAACAAGTATATTGGCAATAAAATTTCATAGACATTAAAACCCAAAATATAACACTATGGAATGACATTAAAAGCACAATTATGTAAATATTTAGCAATACCAATCCAAAAATAAAAACACTTGATATTAAAAACTAGTAGAAAAAATGAAAAATTCAACAAACACCACATAAAAAATAAAGTTGCAACCATCTATCACATATTACTAGTCTAATAAAACCATTGTCAAGTAGATAAATATTACATATCAATGTATAAAATGTAAAGAGTACATATATAAAATATAAAAATAAATATATATAATTATAATTGTGTATGTGGCAAACTATGGAATTACTGGAGTAAAAAATACGAAAGCAGTAAAGAAGCACTAAGCAGAGCAACTTATATATGAAAATTTGGAAGCAAAGCAGCCTACCAGTCGACCACCAGAGAAGAAGACAGAGAAGAAATAATAATAAATAAAAAAACCAAATCGATCGATCGAAATGAGTGACCACCGTGAGAAAAGAAAGAGAATAAAGAAGAGCATACTTGAAAAAAAAGAAACGATAGAAGCTGTGGTTCGTCGTCGCCCCATCGGTTGTCGTCGTCGGAGTTGTGGGTAGTACCAGGCTCGCTCAACGCTCTCCCCCTTCTACTCTTCTACTTCTGCTCTTAGACTACTGCAATTGCTATTAGGGCCAGCCTCAAACGATGTCGTTTTGTTCTTTTTTTTAACCCAACAATATCAAGTCATTTTTCGCCAAATCGTGAGACTAATTTTTCCTAAGTCACTTTAACTTGCAAGCCTTCACCAAGTCGCCTTTCCACCTTGCCACTACATTACCGACTGGACGCTTAGGCGCCTTAACAACTATGCCTACTAGTAGCTGAAGGGCTCCCTGAAGTCCTGTTTTTAATGGGTTCCTCAAAAGTACGTTCGCTTCGAGTTTGGACTGGTATTGGAGGTCTAACAAAATATATTTTCAAATTATCCTCTACCTGGGTGACAACTTGAATGACATCATCCAAGAGCAAGAGTTTACTTGAAGCTACACCACTTGCAATCTCTAGATTCAGTCCTCGACGGTACATGGAGATTAAAACTTCTTCAACTCAAGGGAATTCAGATTGTGTAACTGTTGGTCCAAATGTAAAATTAGGGTTCGCATGACCTAATTGATTTAAATGCGCAATTAGGGTTTGCATAACCTAATAAAATAAAGACGGAAAAGTCAGGAATAAATGGGCTAGACCTGGGAAAAGCCTCCACGTGTCCCGAGGCAGAAGACTCGTGGAGGCGGCTCGTTTTGGGAATTGATTGAGGGATTGGACTGGTGGCTAGAAGGATAGGGCAATATGGGCATTACTCTAATGACTAAAGGGTATTTCTGAAATTTACCTGAAGGCATGTGCTCTGCACATGACTACTTTCCAGAAAACCCTATAAATACCCCTTCCATTTCATTTGGAAGGGGACTTTCTCTTCAGACTCAAGACTCAGACTCTCAGAAGATAAAAGAGACCCTTTTTGGTGACTTAAAGGCTTGAAGATTCCACCTAAAAGCACCAAAGGGGTTTGGACATTTCTCTAAACTCAAATGACACTCAAGAAGGCTCTTGGAATCCCAATAACCCTAACACGGTTCCCGGATTCTAGGGGTTACGCCACGCGTCATGAAAGTAATAGCCCAACATCGTTCTCCCTCTTCAATCAACCAATCAATTCCGTGCGTCTTTCTTTGTGGATTTCTCTCTCTTCACCAACACGAAACCCTAACCCTAGCAAGGTACGATTTCTTGCCCACATTTATTTGGCGACTTCTGTTGGGAGGTGTAGAATTCGTGAAGGTATGCCCACAACTCGAAGTGGGAGAACTATGGAAGAGATGCTTCACCAACAAACAAAGATTACCTCACCAGATCCGGGCCCAAGGCAAGCCACTCAAGCTTTCCAAAGCGCAAACTTGGATTTTGACCAACCACTTATCAAGACGCTGACTTGAAGGAAGTTCAACATCACCACATATGGCCAATCAACAACACACAAGCGCAGGAAGGCAAGGCGAGGATGCAGGTGGAGACCCAACGAATGTTGTGCAACTGGAAATGCTTAAGGCATTGAAGGAAGCACGAGAAGGGCAAGGAATGATGATGGCCATGATGCTGGAAATGCAAAGGAAGCAAGAGGAGATGGGGAATTTCCGCCAGCAGTTAATGCAGATTCCCACGTTCAAGGCCATGTTCCCAGGAAGTTCGCATGGGGAACAAGCAGGTGTGGAAGACAATAATAATGGTAACAACGACAAAGAGAACCAGATTGTACCTCCATTAACGGAAAGTCAATCGGTTCCAATAATCAACTTGGAAGCCCAGAACAGTGGTGACGTGCCACAACCTAGGATGGAAGCAAGCCAACCTCAGGCAAATATCATCTCAGCTACTATTCCATCATTTTCACAGGTGCAAATGCCAATCATTCCAAGTAATGTCCAGCGAATGAGCCAACAATTTCCACTAGTGCCAGCTGTTCATGATACAAGTGTTCATCAACCAATTTCTCTACCATACACACCGCCGATGCAACAATATATCACAACACCCCAGAGAGTTCATGCTTCAAGCCCGTATGTGACGAAGGATGATATGATTGACGTGATCAATCGCCTTCGCAGACAGACATCTCGACCCCTGAGTTGGACTTTACTCCTCCTTACCCTATACACATTCGGAGGCAACCTTACCCAACAGGTATATTGAGCACCCCGCAATTTCCAAAATACAACGGGAGAAAGGAAATGTTAGGGAACATATTGCGTGTTTGTAGAGTCAATATGTCTCGTGGCTCGGATATGATGAAGTGAACAATCACAACTTGTTGATCACGGAATTCAACAAGACTTTGTGCAAAGTGCCTTTAGTTGGTACTACAATTTGGAGAAGGGTCATCCATGATTGGGATGACTTAAAATTACAATTTTCAAGAAATTTTTCTATGTGCGTAAACATGTAACCATTGTGGAGCTTATGCGGTTCAAGCGAAACCGAATGAGGAGTTGTCGATTATGTTGTGAGTTCAGAGCTCGAAAGTACGAAGTGTGCGAGAACTAATTGAAGAAAAGAACTTAGTCAGCATTTGCAACAATGGTGCCTTGGATTCTTTCAAGCCCCACCTCATCACCAAGGCTTGTGATTCCTTCGCGACCCTCTCATCTTTCAGATGGACTTGGGAGGAATTGTGACATTACCCACTAACCATGCGATTTGCTATACATGGAAGGGCAAGAGAACAAAGAATCGTGGCTCGGCCGACTCTCATCAAAACCACAAAGGGGCAAGAGGAGAAACACGAGAAAAATTTTGGCCAAAGCGGAGGAAAGCACGGAGACAAATATGCAAGAAAATTTGGTCCGGAGGCTATCACATGTAGTGAGAAAGCATTCAGGGGTTTGTATGAACAATGGGTTGAACATTGAGTAGTGAAACCCCCAAGGCCTAGATTTGCGATGTGGAGAAATAAAGAAGAAGACCGGACTTACGTGTATTCCACCAATACGCGGGACACTCAACGATGGATTGTTATATACTGCGGAGGATATTCCACGAAGTCGGCAAATGGGGAGATTGAACTTGGAAAGGAAAGTAGTGTTCATGACAATGTCACCGCCAAACCACAAAGGGAAGGAAGCGTGCAACACCAAGTATTCACAAAGACAAGCCCGAAGTGGAGATGATGATGGAAGAAAAGGAAGAAAGTGTGATCCAGCCTGCAGGTGATGGCATTGATGAGCAGAGCCAAGTTCGTAAATTTTTTGATCGATCGATAGGATTGGCCAAGGAAGCAAGGATTGAGGCAACCAGGGCAATTATCAAAAGCTGCCGAGACGCAGGAGACTTGTATGGCCATGAGTAAAGATTTGTGAAGACGATGGAGGAAGAAGAAAATAAGATATCTTTCCAAAGCTGATAGAGAGATAAGATACCCGCACAACAAAAGCCGCTTATACGTGATGCCGAAGAATCAATGGCATCGAAAGCGGAGGCATTCATTGATAATGGAGCATCTGTAAATATCATGCCCTACACCGTGTTCAAACGGTTAGGCCTGCCGGAGAAGAAGATTGTGAAGGAACAAACGAACATTACGGGATTCGCCAACCAAAGCACAAGAACCCTGGGACACATTAAGGTGGACATGCAAGTTGGGAAGATTCGAGGGCTGTAATGTTCCATGTTGCAGAGGTGGATGCATCATATCATGTCTTGCTAGGAAGGGCTTGGCAAAATGACTACTGGGGTAGTACCCTCGGTCTTTCATCAGTGCCTTAAAGCTATTTGGAAAAGGGAAAGTAAAGGTACCAAAGAACTCGGAATCCTTTTGGACCAGAGGAGGCACACATCACCGAAGCAACTTTCTTTGATGATGTCGCTGAAGAGGGAGAGAACCAGATTGCATGGCCTAATTCTCTAAGACTAGTAAGCTGGGAGGAAGTGCAGGAAGATAAGTTCGTGCCTGCAGAAAAAGAGAAGAAGAAGACCTCGGAACACGGAGAATGTTCCAAAAATAAGAAGCCCATGGTAGTAGACTTAGAGAAAGAAGGAAGAGAAGAAAAGAAAAGGCCAGCAGACCCTGAAGATGCCAGAAATATAATAAATGCCAAGCGGATGGCACGATCTGAGGATGGCCAGAAGACAAAATGGGAGAGGGTTGTTAAACCCGACGGAAAGGTGGTGTTTCGATTGTGACGATGCAAGGGGTTAGAGCCCTTAGAAGCGTGTGAACCCAACGGCTCAGGAGGTGTCCCCCACTCTAGCAATAATGGAGAAGAAGAAGTTGTACAACAGAAGGTAGAACCAGCTCCAGAATGTTTTGAGGATAGGCCAAAACCCCAACAAAATGAATTAGAGGAAGTTAATTTGGCAACAAAGGAAGGATTGCCAAGACCGACTTATGTCAACAAGGAGCTGGATGTTAAACAGAAGGAGGAGCTTGTACAATTATTGCAAGAATATAGGGATGTATTTGCTTGGAATTACGACGAGATGCCCGGAATTGACAAGGATCTTGTGGAGCACAATCTAAACATAAGTCCGGGAATGAAGCCAGTAAAGCAAGCACCTCGCAACTATGCACCCGAAGTAGAAACTCAAATAAAAGAAGAGATTAAGAAGTTGTTGGAAGTAGGGTTTATCAAGCCAATTCAACATCCAATATGGCTATCCAGCATTGTACCGGTAAAGAAGTCAAATGGACAGCTACGAATATGTGTGGATTTCAGAGATTTGAACAAGGCATGCCCAAAGGACATGTACCCATTACCCAACATAGACACTTTGGTAGATGCAACGGCTAATCATGAGATGATGTCATTCATGGGACGGGTTTGTGGGTTACAATCGAGATAAAGATGTCAAGTAGAAGATGCAGAGTCGATGAAATTTTCGTACCCGTTTGGAAATTTCTACTATGTAGTAATGCCATTCGGGTTGAAGAATGGAGGGCAACTTATCAAAGGGCAAACGCACGCCATATTTCATGACATGATTCATGATATAGTGGAGGACTATGTAGACGACATAGTAGTGAAATCCAAGAAGGCGATAACTCATGTGGAGGACCTGAGGAAAGTGTTCGAATGGTGCCGAAGGTATAAGTTGAGGATGAATCCGAAGAAGTGCGCCTTTGGGATGATGGCTGGAAAGTTCTTGGGCTTCTTGGTACACAATAGAGGCTTAGAGGTGGACCCAAGCAAGGCCAAAGCAATCACAGAGATGCCCCAACCAAAAACGCAGAAACAGTTAAAGAGCTTTCTAGGGAAAGTTTCATACATGAGAAGATTCATGCCAGCATTAGCCGAAGTCACAGAACCTTTTGGCAAATTGCTAAAAGGAAAGGCACAATGGGACTGGGGGCAAGACCAACAACAGGCGTTTGAGAAGGTGAAAAGAATTTTGGCTTCAGCACAAACAATGGTAGTGCCACAAAGAGGAATGTCGTTGCAGTTGTACATCACATCTACCGAGAAGTCCATAGGTGGATTGATCACACAGGAGGTGGATGGAGAAGAAAAACTCGTATATTACATTAGCCGGATAATCCGAGGACCGGAAACCAGGTATTCACAGGTGGAGAGGCATTGCCTAGCATTGGTATTCATTCACAAAAAAATGCGGCATTATTTTTTAGACACGTAAGTAAAGCTTGCAACAAAAAATCGATCCAATCAAATACCTATTAACTAAGCCAAAGCATTAGTAGGAAGACACGCCAGATGGATGATGATTCTTTCAGAGTACGACATCAAGTGTGTAACAATCAAGAAGCGATCCGATGTCAAAGCTCGCGCACTGGGCCGCTCAATTTCCAAATGGAGAATATGAACCCCCTTTCAAGATCTTAGGGTGAAGAAGTAGAATCAATCGAGTTGATGAATGAGAACCCAGAATGGTGGAGTTTGGCTTTTGATGGATCATCTGCACAAGGTAAAGGTGGAGCAGGAGTGGTATTGACCACTAAAGAAGGAAATGAAGTGGCCTTGTCATACAAATTGGATTTCCCTTGTACAAATAATGAAGCAGAATACGAGGCGTTCATACTAGGGTTGTTGGTGGCTCAAGAATTAGGAGCCAAACATCTTAAAGTAAAAGGAGATTCAAACCTCATAGTGCAACAAATAAGTGGCCAATTCGGAGTGAAGGAACCTATCTTGGCGCCATATCGAACTGTAGCACAAAAGGTGATTGAGACTTTCAAGAAGGTGGTGATTGAATATGTTCCAAGAGGACAGAATAAACAACCTGATGCACTAGCAACAGTAGCGTCTCGAGTCTATGTCCAAGGTGAGGATTTGGATGTAAAGGTAATGAAGAGAACCCTCCCAACCACGGTGCTAAATTTGTTCCCCAAAGATATGATAGATGATTGGCGATACGACATCTCCCATCAATTGCAAACAAAGGAGGGAACAATACCTACTGTGAAGTTACAGAAGTACAACATCATCAAAGGTGTCTTGTATCACAAAGAAGCAGACGGTGTGTTGACACGATGCTTAGGGAGGCAGGAAGCAGATAGAGTATTGCAGCAGTGCATGGCGAGAAGCTGGATTAGCGTATATAAGCTTGTATCGTAGGTTCTGACGTCGCAAGCGGTATTATTGGCCTGAAATGAAGAAGGAAGCAGATGCCCTACAACGCCAATGTGTTTCATGCCAAGAATACCCTGGGGAGGATGAATGCGCCTTCATTGAAGACATAGTGGATTGGCGAATCCCTTATGTGGAGTTCTTACAAAGCGGGACTCTTCCAACCGAAAAGAAGGACGCAATTATAATCAAGAGGAAGTCACAACGTTTCTTCTTGCAGAACGAAGAATTGTTTAGAAGGGGATTCAATGGCAAGACCTACACGGTGTCAGAATCAGGAGAAGCCAAAGATTTGGTTTACCAAATGCACAAGGATGAACATCAAGGGGGAGCCAAGTTGTACAACAACTTATCGATCATGGTTACTACTGGCCAAAGATGGAGGGAGATTGTCTAGAATTTGCTAAAAAGTGCCACATTTGTCAAATACATGGAAACTTGATCCATGCTCCCACCGTGAATTTGCGAACCTTGGCAACACCATGGCCCTTTCATACATGGGGAATGGATCTTATAGGTCCTGTTCACCCTAATTCCAAGGGTAACATATGGATTTTAACTGCCACCGAGATGTACACAAAGTGGGTGGAGGCAATACCCTTGAAGAAGGCCACGGGACCAGCAGTGGCCAATTTTATCAAGGAGCACATCATTTGCCGTTTCGGGTTCCCGAAGATAATTTTGTCGGATAATGGAACTCCCTTCATCAATAGGGACGTCAAAAATCTGATGGAAAGATACAGGGTGAAACATTACAAATCATCGCCCTACTACCCGAAAGGCACCGAGACAAGAGAGGGTACTAAACAAAACCTTGATAAAAAATTTATCAAAACCCTGAGACGATCATCCGAAGACATGGGCAGAACAATTACCAATAGCGTTATGGGCATATCGAACTTCAAAAAGGAAGCCTACAGGTGAGACCCCATATGCTTTGGTTTATGGTGAAGAAGTTGTTTTGCCCGTTGAAATAGAAATACCTTCGGCTCGAATGAGACTTGAAGCTTAGTCGAGGAAGAAAAACCGACCAGCGACTACAGAGGCCTTAGTTGAATTTCGAGATAAGGCTAAAGAAAAGCTTGAATGGTACCATGAAAGACTGCGACGACAATACAATACCGCAGTAGTACCACGACGAATTCTGGTGGGGGACCTGGTACTCAAAAGCAGCAACTCAAGTCATGAGAGGACCCCAACCACTAAATTTTACCCCAAATGGGAAGGCCCAGATAGGTACTGAGAGATCTCCGAAAGCGGGTATTGCAAGATATCTCGTGTGGGATCGAGATCCGCGTCTCAGGCCCATTGAACTTGAAGTGGGTAAAGAAATATTACATGAGAAGAAAGATCACAAAAGTTATACTTTCAACTTCAAAAGTAATCAAGGCACTGACTAAAATGACCTTGGAAGTTACACTTTCAAACTTCAAAAGTGATCGAGGAAACGATTAATGACCCTCGACAGATATACACTTTCAACTTCAAAAGTGACCGAGGCACTGAGTATAAGCCCTCAACCCGAAAGTTACACTTTATCTTTAAAAGTGGTAAAGCGTTATGCTTTATTCGACAAAAGCAAAGAAAGTTACACTTTACCTCTAAAAGTGGCAATCGTTATGCTTTCTTCGACAAAAGCAAGATTTACTAATGAAACGTTATGCTTTTCGTTAAAAGCAATTTTATTATCAATAAATTTACACACTTTCACTTATACTTGAATGTTATTTTTAAATTTCTTTAAAAAAAAAGGAGTATAAAGTCAAGTTTTGGTTTGTGAAAACTATATATACATATTTTTGATAAAATTCATATTTACTTGTGGTTGTCTTGTAATATTAATTTGAATAACTTGAGATTCAATGATAAATATTGAATTTTAAGGAATCATTCAAATTAAAAGCAATCAACAAGGTTGAAGAAACTACATTTTGATAAATGAAACATGTATAAATGAGTTTCTGAAACAGGAAATCTTTAAAAAAAACTACTACAACAAGTTATGATCTAAAGGCCAAGACATATCAAAATGAAGTGGAGGCACAACTAAAGCTTCTAAATCAAAGAACATGAGATCTCGAATCTTAAGATTTGCAGCTTTCAGTTCCCTAACTTGTTGGGTAGTTGACTCTAAGTCCCGTCGCTGGTGCCCTACCTCCCGAAGTCGGCCCTCTAAATCTTGAGACTGAATCTTCAATTTGTTGGCGGCTTCATCAAGCTCAGAAAGCTGCACTGAAAAGGATTCATCTTCACACTTACGTACAACAACCTCTGAACGTAATGAAACAAGATCAAAATTTGACTTGAGAAGAATCAATCTATCACGAAACGGAGACATGTCAACACCTATGGCTGTAAGGTCGTCTACTTTATCATTAAACTTCTTCAAGTCCTCGACTCGCAAAGAATATAAAGAAAGAGTGTGCAATCTACAAATAAGGCCTACGAGCTGATCTAGGAAGAAGGTTTGGGTGGAAGTCTCCTTAATAATTAACCGGTCAAGATCTCGGGGAACCGAAGCTAGAGACGCCCTCGGACTTTCCGACTAGAAGATGATATCTGAAACCCTCCAAGAAATAAGATCCCCATTTGGATTGAAGGAAGCTCGCAAGAATTTACTACTTTAGAAGCCACCATTGAATTTATCAAGTCAAGGGGTGGAGGAGCAGAAAGATGTTGTATGGTTGAGGATTCTTCAAAACCTTGGTCACCTGGAGGATAACCAAGGTCACTATATGGCGAGTGGGAAACATCTGGATGGAGAGCATCAAATAAAGCGAGTGCCTCAATAGGCAAAGGCAAGTCTTTCATCTTCTCGCCCGAAAAAACAAAATGTCAAAACACAATATATTAAAAACAAAGAAAGAAAGGAAATTCAAGACAAATCACATGTTGATTAAAGAAGGATACTCACAATATAATCAATGGAAAAGGAGCGGGAGATGCCACGTAAAGGGAATGTTATTCAACCCACGAGAATGTTATCAACACCGCCTCCCCGAGCAAATCACAAACTTCGGTAGAATCCTTCCGGGAGGATGAGCATCACCAATAATTTCGGAAGGATTCCCCCTGGGAAGTGAGAGCCTCATCAACATCTTTACACTCATCATGAGGAGCGATCACGGGGAGGTGTGAAGAAATAGTCAGATCACCCAAAGCGGGACTCGAGCTCACATCGGATAAGGTATCCTTAGATCAAAGCTAACACAATCATCACGAGGAGTAGACGACTCAATATCAACAAAGACAGTTGGGAAGGCTCACGACTAGTGGAAACCACCATGACCGCCATCATTGGCGAGATTACAAATAAGCCAGCCAAGAGGAACGTCATCATCATCATCATCTTCATCGACCACGGTAACCTAAAAAAAAAACCCCAATCAATTACTTAACGATGTGTGAAAGTAGTAATACAAGGGATGAAAGAAAAATGAGAATAGTACAAAAAAAATTAATTATTACCAAATTTCTCTGGCGTTGCTTTGGTTGGATCCTCGATTCTTAAGATATTAGAATCAGCACTATCAAGAGGGCGTTTTGCCAATGGCTTTATGATAAGCCTAATAGGAGGAAGACGGCTGACTGCAACCCCAGAAGAAGCAATAGGAGGAGCTACTTCAGAATCAGTAGTAATAGCCGCTCTCATTTTAGAACGAGTAACTCTCATTGCCTCGGCATCAAAGGATCCCACAGGGAGGAATTTGGAGGGAGACACGAAATGGAGCCGTGGTGGAAGACTCATGGAAGTAGTGGGAGCTTGTACATGAAAAGTATTCGGATCACCTCGAGGAGGAATGTCTGCTAAATGAGGAAGAGAAGACTTAGGCATCAAGACCTCGTGCTCAACCAATTGGCTACTGGCTGGCCAAAGTGTTGGACGGATATTAGTCTTAGGAGAGCATAGCAGTTGGCACTGGCAATGAACAAATCAAGGTATCATCCTCCCATCTTTTAAGATTGATTTGCCAAGAATTACGTTCGCCAAGAAGTATATCGTCCGCTCCGGAATTATCTGGTATTACAAAAGGAAGGATCTATGAGGATCACTTTGTAGCCTCGGAAATGCCCATATAAAAGAGGGGAGAAATGCAGAGCCGAAATTGAGAAGAAAGCAATTTCATAACTTCCTCGGCAGTGTGACCAAAAAGGCGTTCTCGGTCATATCCGAATTGTCTCATGACGGTGAGGAGAATAATCTGATGCAGTGCCAAAACTATTATTCTCGAGGAAGTAAGGAAGCTACTCAGACCAAGAAAGACAAACCAAGATAATGCGAGAACCACTCAAATTTGGTTTTGTTGAGGCTCGAGTATGTATTTAATTGGCGCCACAAAAGTGAGGTAGATGGTAGTAACCCCTCTCAAACAATGGTATAGGGACCAGGCGGTGAACAAAAGTATAATCATCAAGAAAAGGCCGCAGATCCGCACTATCGAAGTCTAAGTCGGTGATCAATCCAACGTGTCATGCAAGGAATTACGTTGGGTGATGAAAAATAGGAAACTTCTTCTTCTCGCTTAGAGGAATAAATTAAAAGCGTTCAAAAAAAAAAAATCGAAGAAAGGAGCATGGAATGAAACAATTGACATCATACGAAGGAATAAAAATCAAATAAGAAAAAGGTTAAAGGAAAATAAGTGCGGTTGGGAAGACAAATAATATATATATATAGGAAAGTGATTACCTCCCAATGATTCTTTTTATAAGAAGGATTGTTTAAATCAGAGAGGCGATATAAGGACCCTAAGAAGAGAGAAGCAAGGGAATCTACGAACCTCGGGATAATAACGCCGCCAAGTCTGAACACACCAGGCGTAAGGACCGTCATGGGAGATCCGAGAAGATGAAGCGGGACGACCACATAGCAGATAAGTTTGCAGGAGGAAAAGGACAAGTCTCTCCACGGAAGGCAAGAACAGATTTGTCATGAATAGAGCTGTCCCATTGGTTGGTCTTGTAGTCACGGAAGAAGTAGCGTACCCAGGATAACCAAGAATTTTTCTGCCGACTGGATGTCTCGAAGTCTGGAAGGAGTGTATCGCCCTTGAAGCGGGAGATGAAGCGGGAAGATTGCTTGAAGGCTTCCATCAAGTAGGCAACACATTCGTTATCTCTAGTGGACATGTTAGAAGGGCCGCAGGAGTTCAAGCAACAACGGAAGGCTACAAGATGAGATTTAAAATAAATATATATGTTTGAGAAAAATGAGAATGAATGAAAGGAATAAAAGAAGAGAACTTCTCGATAAAGGGTATAGACATCCTCAGAGTAGGGGTGAATTTCCCCAGCAACGTGATTGAATGTGCAAGAGAGGAACACCATCATGAGATCAACACAGTAAGAGCGTTATGGTCATGGTGGATGCATAGGTCTCTACACAGTTGAACACAACGAAAGATGCTTGCGTTTTTTAGTATTTCCACGTATTCAGCATTTCTAAGGATTTCGTCGGTCCAATCCTGCCATCCTTGAAGGCGACTAGATGAATCAGATAGGAAGTGAAGAGGACTGAAAGGGTATTCTTTCTTCTCTATGCATAGGCGGGGAATGCAATTAGCACGAGGGAAGTCATCCCAACCTCTAAAAGCTGGGGCATACAGAAATAGGCCTTCTTTCTCTGGTGAAGGAAAAGTTGTACGGTCATAGTCCTTAACTCTATCCCAGAAGGTATCAGAAGGACCGAAGAAGGAGCCCTTCCCCAATCAAATGATGAAGGGGACTCGAGAGTGGTTTTGGTTCTCATGGAGCATTCAAAGTGAAAAAGGCCTCTAAGCAAGGAAAATAAGCAAGGAAAGTTCATCATAAGAATTCTATATAAAAAAAATGCAATGTAAGAATGTCAAAGGGAAAAGAAATGCTCACCATGACAAAGAAGAAGGTTTGATATGTAACCACAAAGACACCTGAAAAAAGAAAAAAAAAAAATGTCAAAAGGAGTCTAGACATTGATTTCTCCTGTGGTTCTGACCCCCTTCAGGTTCAAATTTCCTAGGGTTCGCCCCCCTAGTATTCGACCTCTAAGGTTGACTACGATTGGAGTAATTTTTTGTCAGATACAGAGAATTTTTCTTGCTTTAGGTTTTCAAAAAAAAATTAAAAAAATGGCGACCACGGTGAGAGACTTGATAATATGTTCTTGCCTTGGATTATACTACTACTACTATTGTACACTTATTTTTAATGAAATGTCAAATGGGGCGACTCTAGCATTCATTCGTCCAATCAAATAATAAAGCATCAACAAAACAAAGCAAAGAAAGCAAAACAAAGCGGGAAAAGAAAGATGGGCAACAACAACAATTCACTGTCTTTTGCCACACAAGGACCCACATTTGCCATAACTGGAATCATATTGCAAAAAAAAAAAAAAAAAAAAGAGTTAAGGGTGACATATCGCTGCTATGGGCTTTATTGGTAAATCATTTGATTGAAGAGGCATGTGATTTCTTTTTTTTAAAATAAATAAACTTGGGGTCCTCCTAAATTTGGTGGTGGACACACTTTAATTGATGGGTACTGTAAAGAAGGAACATGGAGGCTAAATCATGGTACTGTACCTGCTGAACTACTACTAGAAGGGAAATCATCATTCAAGATTAAATCTGATTTTGTGCAAGTGTTAATCCCAAAAAAAAAAAACTGCTTCCATTCATACCCTTGAGGTCCTGTTTGCTCTGCGAATCAACTGCTTGAGACGAATAGTTTTTCACCGCAAAAAATTATAGCCTTTTCTAATGAATTCCGAGGGAAAAAACCAAGATATAATCAAGGTAATGGGACTCGGAAGACAAAAGAAAGACTAGAGTCACCTTCAACAATCGAAACAAATCATGGGTTTTTCTTGAAAGCAAGTCACCTTCATCAATCGAAACGAATCATGAATTAAAGGACGATTATAATCAAGTTTCCTCGGTCTTATTTTTCAAAAAAAAAAAAAAAAAAAAAACTATTCGTCTCAAGTGTAAAATTAGAAAAATTATTAGAAAACACTTTTAACAATATGCTAATTTGACAGGAACTTTAAGCTAGTACATATATATGGCTTTAAGTTCTTTAAGTTCACGTAGAGAACGCAGGTGCAACGTGGACACCCCAAAGCAGAACAAAGAGTTTGAGAAGGCACTTGCGAAATTCGACAAGGACACTTGGGAATGGCGGTGGCATGGACAATTTGTATTTTCGGAGGATTAAGGTGAACCATACGATACCAAATTTCTTCAGATTCGGAATAGTCGACTACGTCCGGCTTTTTTTTATCTTCAATTTTTTGGCCATATTGTTTTCTCAAATATTCAGTGGGATGAAAGATCCTTCCAAGTTCACCAAGGTCTTGCTTTTTCCCAATTTGATTATTTCTTGTTTTAAAAAAAAATTAGTTAGGAAAAACTTTGTAGAAATGCATACGCATGCATACCCCATCTAAATCTCTATATGGAGACCAATCTTGACTCAAAAGTTGGAATTTGAATCTACTCCATTACACCCTTTCATCATATTTTGATTTGATTTGATGTAAATACATTGCATTGCATGCGTGATTTGATTTAAAAAATAAAAATCTCTTTAAAAAAAAAAATAAAGATTTGAAAGATTTGATTTGATTTTTCAAAATAAAGAAAGATTTTATTTCAATTTTCGAATAAAATCAAATTTTATAAAATTAAGATTTGATTTTATAAAATTAAGATTTGATTTTATAAAATTAAGATTTGATTTTATTTTGGTAATGAAAAATTAAGATTTGATTTTGTTTTGGAAATAAAAAAATTAAGATTTAATTTTATTTTGGAAATAAAAATCAAGATTTGATTTTATTTTAGAAATAAAAATTAAGATTCGATTTCATTTTAGAAATAAAATCAAGATTTCAATCAATGCATGTTGCACCCAAATAAAGTGATGGTACTAAGATGTTGGATCGCAAGAAGTGAAACTTTTGGTTGATTAATGAGAGAGTAGACGTAAGTGGGTCATGGATTATGATTAATATTATCGTCGCACTGACAGCGATTAAGTAATCCTGTGTTTTGAAATAAAAAAAAAAAAAGCTGCGCCTTCTTTCACATAATGCATAATAAAGACTGCTTATACGATGATAATCTGCAAGTGAATAGAAGGTTCAAAGATAAGCTTTGATTCACTGTTGAAAATAACAACACCTTGCTTATTTTTTTATGGCAAATAAAAGTTTGGAAGCATGTGAAGACTTTCTCATACAAGAGGTGTCGAATTATATTACTGATCATCTTTGCCCAAAGAATTATCAAGGCTTGGTTTGGATGCAAGAGATGCTTCATCAATGGGACCTCTCAAAAATAAGATAGAAATAAATATTGGGCAAGATCTGAGAAAAATTTTGAATATTTTTCAATATGTCAAAGAAAAGAGCCTTATTTAGTCTCTGCCTTCCTACCAGGGTTTAACTCTAAGGTTTGGCTCCCCTCAGGGTTCCTCTTCAGGATCATTTCCTTCAAGACTGAAAAGTGAAGTCCCGCAAAATCGTTCAAAGAATTGTAGTCTTTCGCACGCGATCGCTCTATTTGGAAACGCGATTTCTCGCATTGAGGGGCAAATGTTGGTCCAAATGTAAAATTAGGGGTTCGCGTGACCTAATTGATTTAAATGCGCAATTAGGGTTCCACGACCTCATTAAACGCGCAAATGGGTTTTCGTAGATAACCTAATAAAAATAAGCGGAAAAGTCGAGGAATAAATGGGCTAGACACGGGAAAAGCCTCCACGTGTTCCGAAGCGGAAGACTAAATGGAGGCGGCTCGTTTTGGGAATTGATTGAGGATTGAATGGGTGGCTGAAGGGACGAGGCAATATGGGCATTACTCTAATGACTAAAGGGTATTTCGAAATTTACTCAAGGCATGTGCTTCGACATGACTACTTTCCGAAAAACCTATAAATACCCCTTCCATTTCATTTGGAAGGGACTTTCTTCGGACTCAAGACTCGAGACTCTCGGAAGATAAAAGAGACCCTTTTGGTGACTTAAAGGCTTCAAGATTCCACCTAAAAGCACCAAAGGGTTTGGACATTTCTCTAAACTCAAAGGACACTCGAAGGCTCTTGGAATCCCAATAACCCTAACACGGTTCCGGATTCTGGGGGTTCTACGCCACGTCATTCAAGTAATAGCCCAATTAATCGTTCTCCCTCTTCAATCAACCAATCAATTCCGTGTTCTTTTGTGGATTTCTCTCCTCCTCACCAACACGAAACCCTAACCCTAAGAAGGTACGATTTCCTTGCCCACAAGAACTCAAATTGTAGAACATCAAGTATACTAGGTTACAAATTTACTTCCTTTCACCAACTCGATTAATCAGTAAATATGTTGAATTGCTTATAATCGAAGGCACATACCAAATAATGGGGATGGAGTTTTGGGACAAAGATTATATCTCACACAAATAATATTTATGCAAACTAAAAACAAATCTAATCATTCAATCTCTCAAAATAATAAAGTACATCACTATTTATAATACTCCTAGACAAATTTTCTATTCTAAATTGAATTCTAACAAGATAAATGCAAATTAAATAAGATAACTACAAACTAAAGCAACTAACTAAAATACGAATACGTGTCTATGGGCTTCCAAAACCTTTTATATTGTTCTAACCAAGTCTCACGTCGGGCTTGTCCTACATCACCAAAACTATATCAACCCCACATTAATGTGTCATGCAACCGATGTGGGATTCTACCTCCCATATAACAAGCTCATATTGATATTTATAACATTGAGTAGGATAATTCATTATTTAAGTTTAGTTTAAACTGATCAAATAATTGTTGCATGTTGGAATTTGTGAAAGTTGTCACTTTTGATTCAACATTTAACTGTTTGATGAAGGGTTTTTGTTTATGTGCAAAGTTGAAATTGATTCTTTTGGTCCAGAATGATCAGTAATATATATATTTTTGATTCTTTAGTTCAGTAAAGTAAAATGAGTTATTTTTGTTTAATTTTCTGATGGGGAGTCGACAATGTGGTTTGTAATTGTTGCGTATTGGCACCATGCAGTGGTACGGTGTTGACTATATCTATTGTGTTGAAATGGGTCTTTGATCACGAAGTTCTTTACAAGGGAATCACCTTTTAATTGGCTTAATCATCACCTGTTCGATAGGAACAGGAAATATTTAGGCTTGTTTGGAATGTTTTTACATAGACATTAACACTTGCATTTTATGGTTAGTAGACGCGTTTTTTGGACAGACCAAGAATATAGAAGTTATCGGGAGATAGAAAAGGATAGTTGTGGTGATTAAATTAGTCCATTTATTGCTAAGGGAAGTTGTTAGATGTTGTTACAGACATATGCAAATTATAACTGGTTGTAGCAAAAAGTGCGGCCAACATAGTCTTAAAATTTTCCCAGGAGATGCCTGTAACATAGAGAAGATATTTGACATGAGGTTTGGTTTTTGGAGTTTTGATGGATAAGAAAGAAACTTCAAAAGAATCCACTTTCCTCATTTTGTAATTATGTAAATATACGTTGGATTTCAAATATTTAATATCGTATGTGAAATAAAGATAGTGACTGTTTGAAATATTTTATTATGGAATACAGATCTATGTTGAGTGAATATCTTGTAGTCTTAAAGCTCTTATCATGGAAAAATCTGTTTAACAGGACCTTGTTTTAGTAATATTGTTCTCATGTTATGTTTTCATTTGTAAGCCTTTAATTTTTTCAAATTTTATTTTGGAATGATAACAAATGTGAAGATGCGCTTTTGATATTGCATTTCTGCGTTATTTTATACTTAAACTCTATAATTCAGTTTCACATACTAAGAGAGCAATTTTTTTCTATTGTAATTTATGTGCTTATTAATAGGATAAGAATTTTACATTAGCGAATTAACATATTTTCCCAACTTCAACAATACGTTCCATCTTGATTTTCTTTTTGCTGACTTTTAAGGAACCTTTTCATGTATTCTTGTGAAGCTTGGAACTTGACTAATTACTTGTTACAAAAATGCTTCAGAGGACGAAAGGTGGTGGAAGCTGAATGTTCTAAAGTGCGAGAGCAGTTTTTTTTATCACTTATGGGAAACACTGCCAGAATGTTGACAGGTGTATTGTTGGATCCTTGTCCTCAACTAAATATTTATTATTGAATGGTGCCAATTCTTTTCCACCTATTTCTATTTCCCAATATAGTTTCTGATCCCAAAGTGCTAATATTCTCTAGTAATGCTCTTTGTATGGATTTTTTTTCGTTTTCATTCTAAAATTTTGCAATTCTATTTTCTGTATATTCAGGCATTGCTTTGGGCCAGAGTCGGATTTCCTTCGCCAGTTACTTTTCTTCTTTAATCCAAAAAATGCTGCCGATTTTTCTGCCCTAGTGAAGACATGCCAGTTGCTTCAACAGCATGCTCAAAACAGTGGTGCATTTTCATCAGATTTCTTTCATGAATTTTCTTGTCAATGTTATATGTTGCGAGTAGAATGTATATCTTCCTTTTCGATGCTAGGAACACTTTGACAACCGCACACCTTGTGTCATTTGTGATGTTTTATATTATTCATATATCTCTTGCTAGTTTTAAGCTGATTTCCTTTTGTGGATCCGGCTTTCTCTCTCTCAGATAATTATTAAATCTAACCGAATAAATTAAATGCAGTTGTGTAGGTACCAGGCACCAGTGCCTTCCATATGTTATTAGAATCCAATTGGGAATAATATCTCTTAACTTTGTTGAGAGGGTGGGGGTTGGTGAAAAGATCTAAAAATTCCTGTAGCTGCATGCCTCTTTATCAGGAAATTCTTAAGTACTGAAGTAATTTGAAAGCCTTAGAAGACTGATGTCATATTGACGAAGTATAAGAAGTTGTTAGGATTAGTTCTAGTTAAATGTAAAGGCCATAGGTGCCGTAGGGTAAAATAATTAATGAATGAAAGAAGGTAAGCTTGCATGTAAGGTTACTTGTGCTGGTTACATGAGTGATGGACAATGGTGGAATTGAAAAGGTGGTGGGTTTGAATTTTGATGTAGAGATAGAATAGGTGGTAAGTCAAATAATACTAGGCTTAGCTGTAATACAAATTTGACCCAGGATCGAATTTTAGAAGAGATTAAATAAAAAGAAAGACAAAGAAAAACCTTGCTATTAGCGTGCATGATAAAATTCGTTTGAAAAATTAGTGTCATTTTACGATTAGAGAACAATGTATGCACCTATTATTGTTATTTTATTAAAGAAAGTAATTATTAAATACATAAGTTTGTTAGAAAATTATAAAAGAATTGATTTAATAAAGTTTATAAATTCCAAAATTTTGATTAAATTAATTATTATTTTATATTTTTGAAATTATCATGCTGAGATTAATTGCTATAAGTTTGTATTTGTGTTAACTTAATATGCTGACCATTCAATTTAAAACAATTAATACCAATAGTGATTGTTACTTGTCAATGTAGTGTGGACCCACTTTTTTGGTAGTGGAAAGTTTTTACCCATTTCACTCTACTTAATCGACTTAGTGCATCAAACGCAGTAATCTTTTTGTTCGGCAAACCAAACGCTGAAGCCTTGCGTCCGCAACCGTGTTTGAGAGCTATAACGCAAATCAAGTTTTTTCCATGGTTGTGTTTAACAACCAAAACGCAGATACCAGAACATGTATGCATTCCTTCTTTGCCCCTGATTTGTTTCCATGCTTGTATCATTCAAGTTTACACTGCTACTTCAATTTCCTAATTAAGATAACAATTTGATTAGTTTGTGCATGATATATAAATAATATAGAATAATATAAATGTAATAGTAACTAAATTAGTTATATTAATAAATTAATTATAGTTATTATAATATAATAATGAAATATTAAATGAAAAATGATATTACATACTGTATTAATTTTTTTCCACAAACTATTTATTTTTGTATGATTACATAATTAATTTATTATCATATATCTATACGATATAACAAATTATTTATTTTTTGGTCATTTTGCACCATTTCACCAAGAACCAATTGTAATTCTAGCCGAACAAGAATTATAATTTCAACAACATTACTTGTTGGTAAATGAACATGATCATAATTTTTCAAACGTTGCTACTGTTGCAAATGCACTTTCGGTTACTTTTATAAAACACTGCTACCGTTATAACGTAAACAAACAAGCCCTTAGTTACCCAAGAAATGAAGAGAGTTTTTTTCTCTCTCCACATGGTTGGTTGATTTGACTTCACTACATTATAACTTAGTCAAATTGCTACAAAGCTTCTGAAATAACCTGGGTCAAATCCAGATTCCAAAACAAATCTCGAGTTAAATTCTAAATTCGAATCGAATCAAATCCGTTTAAACAAGTCCTTAAACAACTAACCCAATATTATTTTCTTGGGTCATCTTAGCCCACCACAGAATCACCTAAAAGGTCATGACTGAATGTGCTATTGTTAGTAACTTAATTCGTTAAATACAGACAAATTTTTCTCATATCGTTCGAAGTGGGACTGGGGTATTACAAACTCCCCCACTTAAATTTCTAACGTCCCCATCAAAACCGATCACACACACGGTCCACATCTTTGTCTCTCTAACTATTGTGGGATAATACCGACTGACTTTTTGTCCCCACCTCCGGACCTCCCCTCTCTCCATTCAGGGATAATACCACCAGCTTTCATGTTCCCACCTCCGGCAACCTGATCGGCTAACCAGGATCCGAAAGCAAAGAGCAAACTCGATACCATATATAAACAACCGTGGTCAAATCGAATCCGTGTCTGGAACAAATCTCGGTCAAATTCCAAGTCCGAATCGAATCAAATCCATCCAAATAAAGCCTTAAATCACTGTCTTTGTCATCTTAGCCCACCACATGCTCATCCAAAAGGTCATGACTGAATGTACTATTGTTAGTAACTTAATTCTTTATATACAGACAAATTTTTCTCATATCTTTCAAGACTGGGATGTTTCATAGTTCATATGGCGAAGACTCTCTTCATTTCTCTTACTTTTCTTTCCTTTTTCTTTTATTTTTTTTGTGACAGACTTGGTTGTTCGAAGATCTGAATTTGGTTAAATATTGTAATTGTTTGATCAATTTTTCAAAGGAATTTTGGCTTGACTTTGTGTTTGGGATAGTTATAATTTGTTCTCTCAGAATCGTTCCAACTTCGTAGAAATTGTCCGATTTATTGATTCCCTAAAAAACCGGCCGGTTTTAACGATTTATCTCTGTCCTGTTGCATGCCCGATCATTTTATAAAATCGCAGTTAGGCACTCAGTTCATGGTTGAACCGGCCGGTCCGGTCCAGTTCTGACAACAATGGTGGGATAACAATACTTATATTGAAAACCCTAATTTTAGTATAACTTAGGAATCTGAATTCTGATGAAATAAACTCTTAATTATCACCTACTATATTTAAAAGATCTAAAATTATTACCATCATTTTTTTAATAAAATAATTTACTCGTTGCAGTTAACAATTGTCTTCTTGTTCCAATTCTGATAATCTAGTATAACTTTTGGAATCTAATGAAATAAATTCTTAATTATCACCTGCTATATTTAAAAGTTCTAAAATTATTACCATCATTTTTTTAATAAAATAATTTACTAATAATTCCTTGCGGTTTACATTTGTCTTGTTCTGTTCCGCATCACTGTCCCAACTAGTTTGTGATAACAGCGTTGCTGAGTTGAGTTGATTACGTCTTTTTGGCTTAGCATAGTTGCAAATAGCCTTGCTATAACTTTCCATCAAACAACAAATTTGAAAAAGGAAAAAATAGAAACTAAATTTGTGAACAGTTTTTTCTACACGCATCTGGTTACTTTCTTGATCAAATCCAGTATGGAGCTGTGACTAAATTGAATTGCATTAATTATTTGATAAAATTCAAATTTTGTTATGATCTTTGCACTTAGGAGCCCCCTGCTTCTTTTCTTTTTCCGTGACAATGTCGTCGGTGGCTTTATAATTACATGTCATGATTTTTGCTAAGTAGCTTTTGTTGCTTCAATTTGCTGAAAATTCAGTAACTCTGTTAAATTAAAGACTAGAATACTAATCAAAGAAAAAAGTGAAGTTTTCCTTTTTTGTTTACCTTCTTTTACTGAAAGTGGGGTGTGCGTATGCTTGCTTGTGCATGCATTTGTTTTTTCAGTTCCATCATCCATCATTTTTTGGTCACGTGGTTTTGCATTCAATTGTTTATTTAGCTTAGAACTTTCTTTCTGTATCTTTTGTTTTGCCCAGAAACTTCTTTTCTTTTGTTGACAATATCTTTCATGCAACAAGAGATATTCTTAGCCTCTTTGGCGGTATGGACTATTTGTTTAACCAAGCTCAGGTTGGCTACAGGGTGATGCAATTTGGTTATGCTTGTATTCAGGCTGTTCATAATAATAGGTTTGTTACTTGGGCACCATTTGCTGAATGTATTGCATTTTAAGTTCTGTTGAAACGAAAATAAATTTGAAATTATTGGATAAATTTTGATTGCAAGAATTTCAGCTTAAGACTTGAATTATTCTGTCCTTTTAAGATTTATGATGATGCTATATCCAGCTTTTATATTCACATCTTTGTCAGGATCTCGACTTCATCTTATTCTGTACTCGCAATAATGATTCACCATGGAATCCAATATGATTTGTATTACGATCTCTTTAATGGAGAGAGAACTTGGGATATCCAAGATACATACCAAACCATGCAGAACATAATTTAGTTTAATGCAGTAATTACGGATAAGAAACTACTGTTCTTCTGGTTTCTGGTATAATTTGAAACAATTTAATTTGTTTTTGTGCAACGGCTTACTTTGAGAGACACTTTATTTTGAAGTCTATCGCTGTAAATCATTGAAACTATTGCAAAGTATATATGCTTAATAATGTCATTCAGAAATTAATACTTGGTAATTTTTAGAACAAGGAAATACCTACTTATGGTATATTTGTTCTGGGTACAAGTTTGCTCAACTTGTAAAGTATAAAGTTATTGTTTTGGTTGAAAAGTAAATGTTCTCAAACAACTCACCAGAAAGGGGACGTCTAGGGGGGAAGGAAAGGAAAGGTTAACAGTGACCTTTGTAATTGTTCCGGAAAACAATGAAGAATAAGGTAAAAAAGATTTTAGATGGCAAGTTAGAAAAAGGAAAGGGAAGTGTCATAAAGTTAAACTATTTTCTCGTTTTTTCTTTAAATCAGTAAATAACGGTGGACTGCCAACTTTGGATGTCTACTGGACATTACAGAAACCACATACACGAGTACCCCATAGAAAGTATGTTTGGGTGAGCCACAGGAGATAATTGCTTCCACAGAGTATTGAACATAACCTTTCCTTGAAAGACAATTATCACTATGACCACTACCACTTGAGATATCCCTTGGGGCTAGAAATTCCATTGTTTTCCTTCCTATTTTTACCACTCTTGGGAGGAAACAAGGCAAGGTGTTACAAGTGTAACCCCTTTCTTCTCTCTTTTGATCTGTGCCAGTCCAAACAAGTTAAAAGTTATCTCTCCTTCTCTTCCATTTTCCCTCTAGATCCTTTAATCCAAGTGGAGTATAAATGTCTTCGTTTTGGAGACAAGTCTCCACTCTCTACTCTCTCTAGTCATAGCTCAAGCAAAGTCATCAACTATGAAGTCATTGAAAAAATGGGTTACAATGGGTCATGATAAAAAATGACTTAATCACTTAATTTGGACCCTGCTACCAATGAGTGAGCCTTGGCGGCTCGGTGTCCAAGGGGTTGTCTTGCCCTTGTCCAACGCTAGGACACCTAGTCGTCGCCTAGGCAAGTCCATGACAACTATGCATGGATTGCGCCACCAGTTTTAGTTCCTTATGAATAAAATAAATAAATGTTGATAAGTATTGTTTTCCTTGGGAATTATGAAATTTCAAATACAAGATAAGTAAGTTTTGTTTCTCGCATTACATTATTTACAGTTTTACACTTGTACATAAAATACTTAGATATGGAGCTACAAGTTGTAATCAGAGAACTATAGTCTACAGTTTTAGTGGAGATGAACAGTAAGACATGAAATCTCAAGTAAAGGTTATGCTCCAATTCTGTGACTAAACCAAAATCATCTGAACCATCAGCTGGGACTTGATAAAGAAACCAATGTGATGTAAGATCCCTTATATTTACTACCAATGTAGCAGTCTTGTCAACACTCTACACTACGATACTGCCACAGTAACTCTACAGTGATATAAGTTTTCTTTTTTCTAAGTATTATGTTACAAGTGATGCTTTGTTTGCCTTGGGTGCCAAGCTATATTCAAGTTATATTATACGTGTAATCAGTAGGCTGAGGCTCAGGCAAAACTGAAGTAGCTAGGAGCTTTAACTGAAATTCACATAACCTGGGTTCTGCTTGAGCTAGTTTGTTTAGTTATCCCTGAACCGTAAATTGTAAGCATTCATAAACATTTGGTTCTGCTATGTTTCTAGTTTTTCAGTAGTTTTCAATTTTCATATCAAATTTGTAACTTGAGGAATTTTTTACTTCTTATCTAGTATTTAATTTTTAGAAATTTTTTATGTTTGTGGTACTCCATTTTGGATGTTGAAAGGTATTCTGGCTAATTTGATATTGAACTATTGAAACTTTGTGACAACCCGAAAATTTCTAAAATCTTGAATGATTAGAATAAAGGTTAAAGAATAAAACCTAGATGAGAATTTGAGAATTTATTTAAAATTTTCAAGTAAAACCTATATGGTTTGATATTCGAATGAGAATAGAGAAAATATGGGTTACAAAATTCCAAAACCCTAGAAATGAATTAATATGTACTTGAAGGATTATTAAGAATAAGGTATCACGATACCTGTAAATTCGATACGAACGAAATAGTCTAAGAAGTGTTATATAAGTACATATGGAAATTTTATTATTGGAGATAAGATTTCACATGAAGAGATGCTATGAGGTTAAACGAAGATGATATATATATATATATATATATATATATATATATATATATATATATATATATATATATGCTTAGTAATGTGCTATATATATTTTAGCAAGAAGAATGATGAATTAAGTTAATGATATAATGATCAAGATAAAACTATGTTAGTAATTAACATAGCTTGAGTGTTGGCCTTGGTTGGCAAATAAGAATTTGAAGAAGTATAAAGTCGTTAGTTAATACGGTTAGTAATAAGAAGTGAGTAATTTAAAACTCAAAATTTGAGTTAGAGATAGAATTTTGAAGCATGGATCGCTTTCTTGCGTAGGAACGTCAAGTTTAGTCGAGAATGACGAAGAACACAATATGTGTAAAGGTTGATTTTTGGTCAAAGTCAGTTGACTTTTTATGGATAAAAAGTCAAAATTATAGAAGTGAAATATGTTATGATTATGTGAATTATGTGTATGATTAAATAAATATACATTATATAATATGAATACATTTATTTTGTATATAGGAGTGAATTAAGAATTAAGTTATGTAACCTAATATATATATTAGGTGTGATAATTAAATAACCTGAGAGGTTATAATATGGGAGAATATTAGTATATAAATGTATATACTGACATTATGAGATTTATTTTATATATCTCCAATAATTAATTTTATAACCAAGTCTAATTTGGTTTATGAAATTAAAAAGGCATGAGTAAGGAATTTGTTTACGAAGGTGTAGTGGAACCCTAATTAAAGGATAAAGTAATGGGCTATAGTAAGGTCATAGCCCAATTAATTTGAATAGAGTCCAAGAGAATTAAATTTAATGGACTAATGATGTTATATCATTTAAACAAGCCCAATTAATTAATTAAGCATGGGACTTGTAGATAAAGTGATCAAGGGCAATTAATTATTTAATCTAGCCCAATATATTATGTATGGGACAAGTATTATAATGACTCAATTAAATTTTGGGTGGAAGCCCAAGTTAGTTTTTTGTTATAAGTTCTACAAGTAAAATGGCTAAATTAAATGGAATTAATTAATGGCCCAAACTAAGCCTACTTGTGGGAGAATAGTAATAATATTAAAATTATATTAAGTTAAGATATATATTTTTATTATCTCAAGTTATTAATTTTGTAACTTAATTAAAACAAGCTTAATTGGGTTATAGAATTTAATGTAGTAGAGTCATGATTTAAATTCGAAATATTTAGAATGGATACTCTAATTAAATATTTAGGGTGGGGTAAGATAGAAAAGAATTGGACTATGTATATATATTAATGGCCCAAAGGATTAAGTGAGAAAGCCCAAAAGATGAATTGAATGGCCCAATTTATTAATCCAATTAATGATGGGCATTTTGGACATTTAATAAAACAATTAAATTAAAAGAGATGGGAGCTAGGAAGGCCACATGGCCGGTCATCAATGTGGCAAAAAGAGGGCCAAGTGGCCGGTTGTTATGAGAGGAGAGGAAGAGATATTTAGCTTATATCTACTTTTAATAAAAGAAGCATACTCACTTTCTTCATTCTCTTTCATCTTTCTTTAATTAGCTATCAAGAGAGAGAGAGGGAGAAAGGACCGTGAGGGAGAAAGAGAGGAGTGATCGGCAGCCTTGAAGGGGGGAAAAGATGGAGAAATCTCCATGGATGGAAGAAGGAAGAAGAAGAAGATGAGGAAGAAAAGCAAGGTGTAATTCCTTTCCTTTATTTCTTTTTGTAATTGATGAAAAGGGGGTTTTGATTTGGATGTATCAAACCCTATGATCTAGGTGTTTATCTTTGATTCAAGTATGGATCCACCCATGATGAGTGTTGATTTGGTTAGAAACTAAAAGGAAAAGGGGGTGTTGATTTGCATGTTCATGTATATTATTTCTCTATGGAAGGGTTTTGCTGTTATAGACTTTGCATTCATGAATCATGAGCAGAGGTCTAAATGTCTAATCAGAGTTTCTGGTTTGACTGTCGATTTACATGAATCACTTTTTGGTTTCGCATTTTGTCGTTATCTGAACTCATTTGTTTGACTAGATAATGATAATTTATCTGAACTGAGATAACCTAAAATCACAATTTATTAGTTCTATTATTTTATCTGATATGTGGTCTACTTTGCAAATTTTTTATGTACTTATGTTGGTTTGCAGTCTTCTTGTCTGCAGTTTCCTTAGTTGTAGACATTGTAGTTTTAGATCTTTTTTGCTGTTTCTTATTTACCCTTTTTCCTTTTGGTGCCTATTCTGATGTCTTGTTGTATTGACGTGGTAATTTAATGATATTGTTAAATCTTTGTAGAAAAACATAATTTTCCAAGGTTCTTTTGCGAAAGGCTCTTCTTTGGAGCGTGTGCTTGTCCTCGTTATGTCTCATACCATGTATTTACCCAAATTCTGACCTACAATGGAGCTTCACATCCCAGATTCTAACGATTCCTTTCTTGTGGCAGCTTTTCCCATACCTAAAACAGGTAGTTGAATTCTCAAAATTATGCTCTATGTTAACATTTGTTTGTTGCTCTTGCCACAGAAACTTGCGCTACACCAGTTACATGGGTAGAATCTTGCTTATGAAGTTAATTAGGTCAATTTATCTATCAGTACTTTGCATCTCCGTTGATTATTTTGTCATCTATGGTCACCTTGTTGCGAGGACCTTATATGTCTTCCCTTGCCAAAATTCCTTTTTGCGTATTATGTATCATTTAAGCGCATATATAATTGCTGGTGTTTATTCTCCTTATCCAGGTTTTCACCACAAGAGATCTTTGTCAATGTTATATCCATCAGATGGCACTTTGTGCCAAAGGTCATGCTAAAGTTCTTCCAATCGATAGATCAGTCGAATTTCCTGGTTATGCATGCCTGCTTGGGAATGTAATGGAAACAGCTGCACTTACTTTTGCTCAGCCTGACTGCTCATTTGACTTGGTAAGGAAATTTTGAGATTTCCTACTAGACCAGTAGACCGTCACTTGGTTTTTTTCCCTTCCTTGCTTACACTCCGTTGATAATGAATAGTTTGAACTCATAAATGTTACTTGCTTTTATCTTCACTCCATCAAAGAGATTGGTTTCTGGTACTTCTTTCTCATTTTCTTTTTAACCAGATTACATATTGGCTTATATTGATCAACTTGACCAAAATTCTCCTGATACCATTGTTGATCGATTTCACAATCAAAACATATGTGCAAGTATATACGGTCAACAAGTAATAAAGTGAAAGTAGAGTATCGTTTCCACGAGAAATTATTTAATAAAATTCACCAAGTACTAGTTTTTAACCAAGCTAATTTTATTTAAACAGCTGCAATTTATGATTTTTAAAATTAAGCAAACTAAATTAACTAGTTAAACTGAATTACTTTATAAATGAATTCAAATAAATAAAGGTTAAAGACTACAATATTCCCAATTATGAACTATAAACCAATTATTACGTCACCTAAATTGTTAACAGGAATTCTAGTTGTTAAAAACCATTTCCCAAGTAAACAGATAACTTTTATTCAATTCAATTAATAGCGCATGTTTTAGTTTTAAAGCATCATTCATTTATTATAAACTAAAACTATTTTATGTGTCTCATTGTTCTATGATTTGATGGTGAATTTGACATGTTTGGCAGAAGGAGCTTTGTTTCTATGCTTGATATAATTCTCATTGCCGACTCTGTCACTAAGTTAATTACTCGATGCGAGTTCTGTGTTAAATTTTATTGAAGGCTTAGACATTTTTGTTGTTTTAATTGGTTTTGGAACCGAAATCGCACCAATTGAAACCGCATCGCACAATTTAAAACCACATCACACCAATCATAAGCGGTTTCGTGTGCGATTTTGGATTTTTCAAACTGCATCTAAGCGGTTTCGGGTGCGGTTTGGACTTTCAAACCGCACCATGCTCACCCCTAGTTATTACCATGCCAGTAGGCCTTGCTAACTACTATCAACAACAATTGAAAAGGAAAAATAGTTGGAGAATTGACACATAAAAATATGTTACAAAAAATGCAGTTTTGAGAAATTAGTGCATACAGACAATTAAAAGATAAAGATATAATTGGAAGTTTAAGCATAAATTATTTTATTTCGAAATCCTGTCGGCAAAGGAAGTCCTAAAAACTGCAGCTATATTGGAATTTATTAGTTATAAAAACCAAATCAATCACATTCATCTTTTCTATTGACATTTTTTTATATGGAGTACAATTTATACTTGGCTTTACTCTCACGTAATAAGGCTACACATGCGCCCAAAATGTAGATTAATTAATTAACTAGAAAAATGAAGTCTCAAAAGTAAAATCGTAAACGAGTCAAATAATTCAGATTCAATTCAAAAAAATACGAGCAAAATTTGGATTTATTAATAATATGATTCAAGTTTGAGTATAAAAAAATAGTTCGAATAAAAATATGAGTAAAATCTGAGTAATGTTATACTTGTCTCGTTTAAGATTCAAATTATTTGAATTTTCGATTGTGATTTGATACATACTCGATTGACACAGATTTGATTAGATACTCGATACATTCTTTTATAATATATATAAAATTAAATCAAAATAATTATTATTTTTGTGTTTTATTTTTATTTGTGATTTTATATTTGTAAAGTGTAATATTAAATATATTTTCTCAATTCTAAGTAAAATAACAAATTTAATTTATAATTATATTTATTATAAAACTAGTTATTATGCGAAGATTTGAATTCAAACTTGACTTTGAAACTCGTAAGTAGTTTGAATATAATTCGATTAGAGTCTATCGAATTCGAATAATAAATATTTGAGTTGAATTTTTTAAATACAATTTAAATTTAAGTATGAATTTAATAGTAGTATTTAATTGGAGCAACTCTTGTTCGTTTCGGATGGGTTCGACTCGTTTACGTAAAAGTATGTCAGATTTGAATCCCACGTCAATTTATTATCAAACAATATTAAAAAAATCCAGCTAATTCATGATCACTTCAAAAAAATTATTGAGTTGTTAAACTTTTGCTACAAATATATTTAATCCAAATCTTTATATTCTCGATTTTTAATTTACGAATATTGCGGTACTACCTGTGATGACGATGATGTCATTGTGGAGATTGAAAGTCCAATTTGGGAACCGCAATAAGTGCACATCACGTGAATGGGACCCATGTACAGAGAATATAAAGGAGACCGCCTATTCTAAAAAGATGTATGACTTGGGGCCTGGCCTGTCTTTTGAGTTCTGCCGGCCTCTAGATCTAGTTTTAAATCTTTTGCTCTATAATAGAAAAAAAAAGATCGGACTGTTCTCCGACACCCCTACCCATATAGATTATACGAAAAAATCATACAATTTTGATGATAACCGATTTGATTTTTCATGTAATTGATTATTGAAGTTTGGTGGTTATCAAGGTTGGGTGATTTTCTTGTAAATCTGTATTTTTCCTTCAATCCTTGCACAGATCCAAGCCTTTATGATGTTTGTTTTTTCATAGTATATGGGATGATATTCTATCCAAGCCTTGATATTCAATCCTTGCACAGATCCAAGCCTAGATGTTTGTTTATCAAGGTTTCGCTGTTTGTTTTTTCATAGTATATGGGATGATATTCTATCCAAGCCTTGATATTCAATCCTTGCACAGATCCGCACAGATCCAAGCCTTGATGTTTGTTTATCAAGGTTTGGCTGTTTGTTTTTTCATAGTATATGGGATGATATTCAATCCTTGCACAGATCCAAGCCTTATGTTTGTTTATCAAGGTTTGGCTGTTTGTTTTTTCATAGTATATGGGATGATATTCTATCCAAGCCTTGATATTCAATCCTTGCACAAATCCAAGCATTGATGTTTGTTTATCAAGGTTTGGCTGTTTGTTTTTTCATAGTATATGGGATGATATTCTATTCAAGCCTTGATATTCAATCCTTGCACAGATCCAAGCCTTGATGTTTGTTTATTAAGGTTTGGTGGTTAGCCTTTATGATGATGTCTTTCTTGATTTCTTTATAGGAGATATTCCTTAGGTTTTTCTTTGCCTTTCAAAGTATTCAAAACAATTACAATATTTTCAAGAAAGAGAGATCCAATTAAATTTATACCTTTACCTTGATGTTTGTTTTTTCATTGGTATATAGGATGCCTTGTTTTCCTGATTTCTTGTTCAAAACAATTACAATATTTTCAATTTCAACAAAAATATAACCTACTACAATATTTTTTTGTATTGAAAATATCATTCCTACAAAACCCTAAATTTTTTCATGATTTTATTCTTAATTTTTTTTTGGCCCACTACGACGGCCCAAATTTTTTATTTTTTAGTTTAAAAATTTTATAATTTTATGCATAAGCTTAGCCCAGCGACCCGCGGCCCAGCTTCGGAGGTATTTCCGCATTTTATTCTGGTTACGCATTTGCTCCTCCATTTTCATTTTACTCATTCTCTCTTTGCTAATGGCTTCCCAAATGGCTAGCGGCGATTTGAATTATTTTATCACAAGTGCACAGCAGGCGGATCCTTTGAATGATCCGCGTTTTTTTCTAGTGCTTTCAGTATTTTGGCCACCGGTATTCAAGGTCGACGACCGCGACATGGATGCTTTTATATCGAGGTTGGAAAGCCTCAACAACAAAAAAAACGACACAAAAGTAATTTCGATTCATACACTTTCATTGGGAGGGGTAGGCCATCCCCCTGACATGCTATTAGATTAATATGATTCTTCTGCCATAATCGATGTGACAAAAGAGCTAAGGGTAAGCCTGATTTCAGACTGAATGTTATAAATGTTATTGAGAGTGTTAGTTAAATCTTGCAATACACGAAGAGACTATAAATGAGGGCTCTCATGACACCAGAGATCTCAAAGTTACAGCTGATTTCTATTCTATTATTCTCTTGCTTTCTGACCGTTTAGTTGTTGAGGTTGGTTATAAATGATTTTCTGGAATGGTATTGTTTTGGTCAAGTACTGTGTCAATAAGTGCATCAAATTATGGAATGTACTGTTAGATGATTTTGCTCATTGATATTCTTCCTATTTGAATTTTGTAGTCCATGAATATTCTTTGGTTTTCGCCATTTATAATCAACTTGATTTCAAACTGAATGTTAGTCCTATTGCTGATATAGCGCACGTAAAATATAAATGTTATGGATAAATACCATCACTATGCTCTTTTATTTTTTTTCTCACTATGTTTGAATGCAATTATTCTCTGAACGTGTAAATTTCGTTGTTGATGGATGATGTATCTGATTGAGAGTGTTAGTTAAATCTTGCAATACACGAAGAGACTATAAATGAGGGCTCTCATGACACTAGAGATCTCAAAGTTACAACTGATTTCTATTCTATTATTCTCTTGCTTTCCAGAAAATCATTTATAACCAACCTCGGCAACTAAACGGTCAGAAAGCAAGAGAATAATAGAATAGAAATCAGCTGTAACTTTGAGATCTCTGGTGTCATGAGAGCCCTCATTTATAGTCTCTTTGTGTATTGCAAGATTTAACTAACACTCTCAATAACATTTATAACATTCAGTCTGAAATCAGGCTTACCCTTAGCTCTTTTGTCACATCGATTATGGCAGAAGAATCATATTGATCTAATAGCATGTCAGGGGGATGGCCTACCCCTCCCAATGAAAGTGTATGAATCGAAATTACTTTTGTGTCGTTTCTGTTGTTGTTGAGGCTTTCCAACCTCGATATAAAAGCATCCATGTCGCGGTCGTCGACCTTGAATGCCGGTGGCCAAAATACTGAAAGCACTAGAAAAAAACGCGGATCATTCAAAGGATCCGCCTGTTGTGCACTTGTGATAAAATAATTCAAATCGCCGCTAGCCATTTGGGAAGCCATTAGCAAAGAGTAAAATGAAAATGGAGGAGCAAAATAAAAAAATTGGGCCGTCGTAGTGAGCCAAAAAAAAATTAAGAATAAAATCATGGAAAAATTTAGGGTTTTGTAGAAATGATATTTTCAATACAAAAAAATATTGTAGTAGGTTATATTTTTGTTGAAATTGAAAATATTGTAATTGTTTTGAACAAGAAATCAGGAAAACAAGGCATCCTATATACCAATGAAAAAACAAACATCAAAGTAAAGGTATAAATTTAATTGGATCTCTCTTTCTTGAAAATATTGTAATTGTTTTGAATGCTTTGAAAGGCAAAGAAAAACCTAAGGAATATATCCTATAAAGAAATCAAGAAAGACATCACATAAAGGCTAACCACTAAACCTTCATAAACAAACATCAAGGGGTGTCGGAGAACAGTCCGATCTTTTTTTTTCTATTATAGAGCAAAAGATTTAAAACTAGATCAAGTGTTAGTGTTCTCGATCAAAGATTTGATCGACTCATCTAGATCCTGATCTCAAAGGAACCAATTTAATAATTTTGAGGCAAACCAACCTCCCAAATTTAAAAAGCATATACTGATGATACCCATTGCATTAGTTGTTTCATACATATCAACCTCTTTCAAATATACAACATGGATTCTGGCACTGCAATGTAGTTGGACTCTCATGTCGATCCCAGAGAGTCCTACAAGCATATATATATATATATATATATATATATATATATATATGAACCCCTTTTTGGAAAAGCTGTGTTAAGACTTTTTAAAACATTTCTACTGTACTTGAAGCTGTGTAAAACAAGGAGTAAAACATAATAATATCTTTTTTTATGCTTTTTTTACACCCCAACTCCCTCCCTCCCTACATATTTTCAAAACTTCCAGTGCAATATCTTCACCTACTTTGATTTTTGTTTGTATCTTTTTGTTTCCCCACTCCCTCGTTCTTCATTCTTTTGGGTCTTCAATTTGCTTTGCAATTGTTTATGATTGCTAGTATTAGTTTTTGTTATATAATTTCTTTATACTGAGCAGGCAAGATAATTTCATCTTTTGATGCATAATTTTAAACTGGATTTTTATTTGTTTTTTTTGTTCGTCACTGCAATATGTTTCTTACTGAGCTTAGCTTTTAGTTCCTGTTTCTTGCTGATTTGTTCAAACATCTGTCCTGTCACATGGTGTACTTTTAGCTTTTAGTTCCTGTTTCTTACTGATTGCATTACTGTTGTTTAGGATTGGTGTACTTAGCTTTTAGCTTTAAGTTCCTGTGGTACCAAAATTCTTCTCTCTCCTCGCACACTCTGATCAGCCAAAGCAAAAAGAAACCCAAATTTCTTCTCTTTCCTCGCACTCTGAACAGCCAAAACAAAACGAAACCCTTATTTCTTCTCTCTCCTCACACTCTGATCAGCCAAAACAACAAGAGACCTTAGCTCGATTCACTCTCGTCGATTTCGTCTGCCCATCTCGTCGATTTCGTGCGACTCACCAAACCTCGTGCAGTGCAGATCTCCTAAATTCAACCCTTATTTCTTCTTTCGTTCGCTCGATTCACTGCACGCCTCACCAAATCTAGTCCGACTCACCAAACCTCGTCTGGCCATATAGTCGTTTCCAATTCGGTCAGAGCAATAAACCCCCATCTTTTTTCTTCTCGTTCCAGTGTTCGGTTAACAATTCCATAAATAGTATGAAGCTTGCAACATTCATTTAGATACGTGGACATTGTTGCTATTTTATTGTTTTTTTAAATCTACAGTGAGTGAAATTTTTTAAAGACCTTACAATTTGCATAATATGTTTCTGTTTTACTGTTTTTTAGAATAGAATAAATTGAAAGTCATGTTTCTAAATTAAGTTATAACAATGTTGATGCTTGAATTGTCTACCATTGAGAAAATTTGAAGTGGGTTTCTGCATTTTGTTGCTGTTAGTGTTGAATTATGCTTAAATTTTTAGATTTTTTGTTTTGGTTTTCAATAATTGCTTTTAGGTGTTTGACCCAGTTCAATTCATGAAAGTTTTGTTGAGTACTAGAGATTTTCCTTTATTTTGAGCTGACAATAGTTTGAATTCAAGAATTTTCCTTGTTTTGAGTTGACAATAGTTTCAGTTTTAGGAATTTTCCTTGGTAAAGTTTATAATTTGTTTAGTGGAGGATGTGCATACTTACTGGAGGTGGGTGATGCAAGGCGGGTTTAACATTCTAAGGTGTGTTTATGGATGTTTATTTGAGTATGAAGTATTTATTTGTTTTCAAATATTTACAGGGGTTAGGAGGTTGAGGAAATAAGCTGGTATATGTATTGGGATTTAAATATTTACTGTAAATTATAATTTTAAACTGGATTTTTATCTTTTTTTTTGTTCGTCACTGCAATATGTTTCTTACTGAGCTTAGCTTTTAGTTCCTGTTTCTTACTGATTTGTTCAAACATCTATCCTGTCACATGGTGTACTTAGCTTTTAGTTTCTGTTTCTTACTGATTGCATTACTGTTGTTTAGGATTGATTGGTGTACTTAGCTTTTAGCTTTAAGTTCCTGTGGTATCTTTTTCCTTAAAAAGGATTATCTAGGCACAGATTGCATTACTGTTGTTTATGCTTGTTAACCAATGTTTCTGTGCTTGCTTATATTCCTGTGAATATCATAGACATTTTCCAAAATGCTGATGCTACTTGAACATTATTAGGCTACTGCTTCTTGAAGAAAGGAACATTATTAAACCATATCTCACTTATTTTCAATGTATTTAAATGAACAGGATGCCAAGGGACTCTCGCTCGCTGACAGAGTTTGTACTCGGGCTGGAGGAACTGCTTTTACGTGGCTGTGAACTGGATAATTAATTGAATTATGATTTTGGGGTGGTGGTTAAAATGAATATAAATATGATCTTATATCTTCTTCTAGGTCTTGTTCAGTTGTCTGTCTACTTTGTCTCTTCCAGGCAATGTGAAATGGCTGGTACTGGAATTAATGTTCTTTGTACTTCAATTCAAATGCTGTTTTGCTAAATATTTCGTTTTAAGTGCCAATTTTATTTATTTATGGTTAGCATATTTTATTTTATTGAGAGTTCGTCTCTGAGGTTTGAGCTTTAGTCTGTGTCGGTGAAAGCCTTCTGATTACATATTTCCTGTACTGAAAAGAGAAAACAATGTGTGAGAACACTCCCATCTCACAAAAACTGCATAATTCTACCATCTGAATTGCGCAACTGTACCAAATTGGCATGGTTCATTTATCGTCGTCCCTTATTATTTATGGGACAAATGTCCTCTATGGAATACGGCATTTGTAGAGCAGGCAGTTAATAGCTCTCAGTGGCCTCGAGAACAGGCAGATAGTTTATAGCTCTCATTTTATTTAGCTAAAGTTAGACAATTATATAATCAAGTCGAATGATGCTGCAGCCAAAAGACAGAAAATAAATTGACAAAAGCACCAACTTTTGGAGAGCTGTTTCAATAAATGATTCAGGAGTTCAATTCCTCATACTTGCAACTGCTACACCAATCATCTTCCGAATTTGATGAAGCATGAAGCTCTGTCCTATTACCTCACACTTGACAAATTCAATACCATCAATACTAACTGTGGTGTCACTAAATGAAACAATGAATATCTGAGCAGAAGGGTCCTCAACTTTTATTCTAGTAGTGAAATTATGAAAATTGTGAGTTTAATAACGCAGTTCCATTGTTAGACGAAATGAATGACTCAATTAGTGAGAATGCAAGTGTTTTGGTGGGTTGAAGATAAGGCTTTGGAAATGTATTTTTTTTCTAATAAACAATCTAGCATATCACATATATAAACAACCTGTGCAAAGCATATCAGCCTTGAAATTAAAACCTCCAAGTAGACCATTTATTAAATCAGTTTTGCAGTCTATGCTACATTTGAAACAGTGTGTGGCACTGTTTATATAAATCAAGTGCTTCAGCTTGAAAAACATGGTAGACTAATTACATTTTTAAATAGCACTACTTAGGCATAGTCATGAGACTCCATCCAACATGAAAAACAAAAATCACCTTGACCTTGACTATTAAGATCACATAAAATGCCCGGTATAAACTTGTGACACTCCCTCCTAATTCTGCTCAAAATCACATTCTCAGTAAGAAACATATTTTTTATACAAACGACAAAACGAATATACAATACATCTTTTTTATGTTAATGTAAAAAAAATATACCCTTTTGAGTAGCTACAATACAACAAGTAACAAGGGATCGAATCTGCAGTTTAGGAGACACCATCTTGGTCAGTAAATCCCTTTTTGTAAACCTTCTTCCTAGGTTTGAATCGGTCCATGCTGTTTTAATTTGAGCTCGCCTCTCACAATCACAATGTGCTTTCATGGCAGCTCGCATCCTTCCTAAAATCATTATTCCGAGAACTGGATTCGAGAAATTAAATAGTACTAGAAGTCCTAAATTTCGAATTGAAGAGACGTGAGTAGTGGTGTTAGCCGAGCAGAGTAGTTCGATACTCGACTCGAGATCGGTTCGAAAATATGATCCAAAGCTCCAATTCGAAGTTGATTCGAGTCAAATATGATCCATACTCGTTTTCTGTTTAATGATATACGAGTTGAATTCGAGTATACTAGTATTCGCTCAGATTAGGGTTCAAGTATTTCATTTTTTCTCGAATCATACTCGATACCTGCTCGATGGATTATATTCGAATACTGGTCTGATCCATACTAATAAACTAAATATGTGATATTTGTATCAATCTTTATAATTTATAAAGTGTAGTATTAAATTGTGTAAGCTTGTACTTGAATAAATCAGTGAATTGATTGTCAATTCGTATTACATTCTTTGTAATTTCTTTACATAAATAAAAATAAAAGACTTTTATACATAAAACATTAGTTCAATAATCAATTTAGTATGTAGTGGTTCAGTATTAAGCGAAATGGTTCATATTCGAAACTCGATTTGAATGCTCGTGAGTAACTCGTTTTGTAAATGAGTCGAGTACTTACGAGCCGAGTAGGTCCGAGTAATGATTCGAGTCGAATCTGACGCAAAACTAGAAATTCCTTATCAAATTCGAGCTCAATTTTTTCGAGTCGAGCCGAATTTGAGCATTAGAGTGTTCGCTGAGATTCGACTCGTTTTCACCCTTAGACGTGAGCATGAGAATCAATTAAATGTGCATTAAAATTGAAAGCAATCAAAATGACTAGAATATATTATGCTTTAAATCGAGAAATTGCAAAGGAGAATACCACTAGGGACTCCGATGAAATTACACCTAAAACACTATATTTTATAAAAATTCCTGTTGAAATAAATACTATACATTTTTTGAGATTAACAAGTAAAAAAAAAAAAATTTGGAAATTGTCCAATTTTCATGTCTAAAAAACCTGTCCGCCAAGACTTTTTCTTTCTATTGTACTTGAAGCTGTGTAAAACAAGCATAATAATATTTTTTTTTATTCTTTTCTTACACCCCAACTCCCTCCCTCCCTACATATATTCAAAACTTCCAGTGCAATATCTTCACCTACTTTGATTTTTGAATTTGCTTTGCAATTGTTTATGATTGCTAGTATTAGTTTTTGTTATATAATTTCTTTATAACGCGCAGGCAAGATAATTTTTTTGGGTCTTCAATTGTTTATGATTGCTAGTATTAGTTTTTGTTATTTAGCCAGATTCCAACTACTTTTTGACTTATGTACACTTGTTCCACAAAACTTAAAATTCAATGGAATTTAGAATAAAAATAAAAATGACATTTCATTTCTTTATAAAAGTAGTACTACTTTTTTTCATTTCCGTCCGTGTGTCAATTCCCCAAACAAATAAATACTAGCACTCCATCGTTCATTTCTCTTAAACTTTAAAAAATCATCATTCATACATTTATCTTAATCGCTTTCGAGATTAATTATGTAGCAACTCATATAATAGCAATGAATTAATGAACAAATTATCTTTAAGAGTGCATACATAATTATTGTGTGTTAAGAATAATTGTTGGAGTGCTTTTATATCCATCAAAAATCTCCTATATATATATATATATATATATATATATATATATATATATATATAGAGAGAGAGAGAGATCCGCCATGGACTCATTTGACGGACTAAAGGAAAAAGAAAAACACGCGGTCAAAAAAGGAGAAAAGAAGCGGGTCACAAAAAAAACGCTGTTTCTCTCACTCTTCCTCTCTCTCTCTCTCAAAGCATTCTCAAGAATTCCTCTCATAAAAAAAAGCGCGAGAGCGACTTCACATTCGAAGACTCCCTCTGCTATTCCCAATCTTCCGATTCTCTCTCCCATATGAAATTCGCGATTCTCGAACCCCTTTCCCGATTCTCTCTCAAGAAAATCTAAGGCAGCGAAGGAATTGAGCAGGTTTTGTTGCAAATCGGAGCGGAAGGTTCCTACAAAGAAATCGGAAGGTAAAGATTGCTACTTAATTTTGTAATTTTACATTTTGGAGTTTGTTTTGGGAAAAGTGTATAACGTTATAGAGTTTTATCTATAGGGTTTGTTTTGGGGAAAGTGTATAATGTTATAGAGTTTTATCTATAATGTTATTGGATACTCTTTTTCAACCAAAGATTAGCTAAATATGAAATTCTGATATAATATCTGAATTAGAATTTTCCAAGTCTTGGATATCTGAAGCAAAAATTTAAATAGGAGTTGTTAAATTTAAATAGGAAATTAAAAAATTGCTTCCATAATCCTGATAATGTTTTAGCATATAAAACTCCAAATGCTTTATAATTCAACTCGGGGCAAATTAAATAGTTTTCAGTGGTGGTTCTTACTCATAACTGATATATTTGTTGCAGGCTCTATTCCCTTCGATTGCTTAAAGATTCAATCCTAGGACAAATTAAATAAACTGCAATTTGTTTGTTCTTACTTACAAATTAAATAATCTTTGCTTCAGGTTGAATCAGTGGACATTTGTTCCCATTCCTACATTGGGATCCGTCAAATGTATATATATATATATATATATATATATATATATATATATATATATATATATTCGAGCCCATAATATTAAACTTTTTTTTAGTTGTTTTAAAAAAAAAAAGCAAAAAAAAAAGTTTCTCATTTTAAGAAAATGAGGATCCTTACTTGATCTCGAATTCTATATATCCATAAAGAACCCGGTTGCCATAAGAGCTGTAATAACCCCTTTTTGGACCGTTGATAAACTTATTGGAAGGCTGAGATTGAAACATAAATATACCAAGCCGCACAACTTGTACCGGCTTTTATTTTAATATGAGGACCCCACCATAGTCAACATGTTGTCAGTTTATTGAAATAAAATGAATTTTAATATTAAATAATGCCCGACCAAGACAACTTGTCTCTACTTTGTATTTTTTTATTTTTATTTTTAAGCATTTCTCCATTAATAGTCATGACTCAAAGACATTCAACGTAAACTTAAAAAAATATAAAATACTCCCACCGCTACTGACTCTTTACTATTTAAAAAAAAAAAAAAAAAATCAATGACACAACCTCTTAGAAACCTTACAAGTTCTTTTATTTCTTTATTCTTTATAAAATATTTGTTATTTTTATAACTCTTTCATTTAATAACAAATAAAGAATTATAATTCAAATAAAAAATAATATCTATTTTATAAAAATATATTTTTATAATTTTTTATTTGCTATTTTTATAAAAATATTTTATATTCTTTATTTGTTATTTTATAATAGGATATAAAATAGGATATAAAAATATTTTTATAATTCTTTATATAACAAATATATTAATTTCTTCCCACTTTAATTTGTTATAAAATATATTCTTTATAAAAATAGCAAATAAAAATTATAAAAATATATTTTTATAAAATAGGATATTATTTTTATTTGAATTATAATTTTTATTTGTTATTAAATGAAAGAGTTATAAAAAATAACAAATATTTTATAAAGAATAACAAATAAAGGATTTGTGCTGGTAGGAAGAGGTTGTCTTTGTCTTGGATTTTTTTTTTATTATTATTTTTTTTTTTTAAATTCTACTGGTACATTTTTTATTTTTCCTAGAATGCATGACAGCTTATACTATGGTAATGGGAGTATTTTATATTTTTTTTAAGTTTACATGAATTTGAGTCATGACTATCAAATGTATCAAATATATCAAAAATGTATCAAATGTATCAAAAATATATCAATTATCAAAATGTATCAAATGTATCAAAAATATATCAAATGTATCAAATATATCAAAAATATATCAATTATAAAAATATATCAAAAATGTATCAAATGTATCAAAATATATCAATTATCAAAAATGTATCAAATATATTAAAATGTATCAAAATTGTATTAAATGTATTAAAAATATATCAAAAATGTATCAAATATATCAAAATGTATCAAATATATCAAAATATATCAAATATATCAAAAATATATCAATTATCAAAATGTATCAAAAATATATCAAAAATATATCAAATGTATCAAAAATATATCAATTATCAAAAATATATCAAATGTATCAAAATTGTATCAAATGTATCAAAAAATATATCAAAAATATATCAAATGTATCAAAAATATATCAATTATTAAAATGTATCAAAAATATATCAAAAATGTATCAAATGTATCAAAATATATCAATTATCAAAAATATATCAAATGTATCAAAATTATATCAAATGTATCAAAAATATATCAAAATATATCAAATGTATCAAATATATCAAAATGTAAGACCCCAACTTATTATAAATAAAATTAAATTTCCTCTAATTATATTTGTGAATAATAAGGTATTAATTTGATATAATTCTCTAATTATGGGTGAAATGTGCAAAGTTTACAAAATAAGCAAATGGTTATAAAATATTCATTATTGTCAGGGAATATTCGTTTGGTCGTGATATATTCTTTTTGTCGGGAATCTAAAATGCAATGGCAAGCAGATCATTGGTGGCCCCATAACGAGCGGTTGGGTTGGATGAAGGAAAACGACAAAGATTGAGTTTTATAAATAACGACGTAAATTGTTACTAATTAACACTTTGTTGGGTTTACGGTGGTTAAAATACGATGAATACGCGTGGTTGCATTAAAGAAGACACCAGTATTACCGCATTATTATGAATTATTGATCCTTACGTAAGAAGGCACTACTCAATAATTGTTACGGTGAATTATTATTCAATATTATATTTTATTGATTCAATAATTGTCTGCGTTGATATTTTGTATTCTTTGTTATTTCAATAATTGTCATTATTACACGTATTTTCCATTATCAAATCAATAATTCATATTATTTGAATAATATTATCGAGATAACATTATTGGTAATGTCTAGAAAGTTACATCTATGGAGAGTTTGGTCACCTAATTGCTTGGCCAAGAAGGAGAAATCCTTATTGGAAAGCCCCCTCTTTCCGGAACTACCGGTTGTCGAGATTGTGATTCTCGTAATATTATTTTTAAAATAATTAATTATTGATTATTATGATAAAGAAAATATTTATTTTATGTGGATATAGATGGAGAAAATTTTTAATGTGACAATTGTTGAAAAAATATTTTATCTTTTACGATAAAATAATTCATTTAAATATATTATTTTAATAATATATTAACGGTGATATTTTTATAATGAATGTGGGATATATGAGTATATGAGGAGGTAGAGTATTTTGTGGCATTAAATGTTTAACACATGTTTTTTGTGTGTCGGTGGACATAATTCTTATTAGAAAATTTATTATGTATTATAAAATCACCCGTTTATGGATTTTGGTCAATTTCTATTTGAAATTTGGAAAACTTTCTTACGCAAAGTTGTAGAGAATGGAATTTCCCATGGAAAGTCATGAGTTTTAAATTTTTTCGATAACCGAGCTATTTCCTACTTAATTGTTGAAGTTTGAAAAATAAAATGATTTTTATTAAATTAATGGGTGGGACCCACTTTTTGGTTGGTGAGTAAAACACATGGGATGCTGATTTTTTATTCAAAGATGGCTGGTATTGAAAATAAATAATATTAATTTATTATTTTAGTCTCCTTTGGCGTTCTAGCATTTTCCTATAAATAGAGGGTTAAGTTAGAATTGAAAATCACACCGAGAAACAAAGTTTTTCTCTTTCTCTCTATATTATCGAAGCGTATTCTTGTGAGTATACTTTGAGTGTTGCTATACGGTGTGAGTTTCACAAGACTATATCCGAAATTCAATGTAAATACGGTTATTTTGAGGTAAGGGTATTATTTTCTTCTTAAATGATATTTTTCTTCAATATCATTATGCCAAGTATTGGTGAACTTTTTTTATCAAATTTGGAACTTGTTGTGTCGGGGTTACTATTCATGTATATACGGCCTTTATTCACGATATCTGAGACTATTCATTTAATCTGACTATTCAATAGAAAAATAAAAATTTTTCTTTTTTTGTCAAAATATCTATTCGGATACTAGCTTTGATTGTATCCATGTTTTGATCATTCTTGAATTTTACACCAATATGATTATTTTTGAGGTATTTTTGGACATGGGTAAAACAAAGTACGAATCATTAATCTTTAATCCTTGTCATTTTGTTTCACTGGATTCGTTTCTTTAAAAAATGTTTTTCATCGTCCTCGGTCCTAAATGGTGATATAAATGAATATCTTTGGCCTGTAATGCAAAGATGAACGATTAACTAATGAATATCTTTGGCCCAGTAGTGCAAAGATGAGCAGTGTTGAGATGAACATGACTAATCGGTAATCTAAATGAATATCTTTGCTTTTGTAGTGCAAAGATGATTAAAGATGTATATTGATTGTTATTACGGGGATAAACTATTGATGATGGACTTTTAAACCTTAGAAGACGGTGAGAATTCTTCTCTACGTGACTCTTCTAATGGATTCTTTATTTCATTGAATTTGTTGATCTAAAACTTGTTGTCTATTGTATTCTATTAGATTTTTTCCTGTTGAAGACTAACGATAATTTGTTGTATATTATCTTAGTCATAATATTCTTTCTTGGGCTAGTTGAGCTCACCCTTTTCCTTTTGTTCCATTTTTCTTCTCGGGAGGTGAGAACATACAAGAGGATCGAGTGGGGGTATGGAGTGATGGTTCAGGAAGATGTTTTAATCATCTCCTCACTATTTTCGTAAAATAGTGTATGAATAATTAATGAGGACTTATTTGGGTGTGTATATTATGCAGAAGACAATATTTGTATTTAAACTCACAGTTGTATTGTATTGTATTATTCTCTACGACATACGTATTATCAAAGTTGTAGTTTCTTATCTCATACCATGTATTTTGGCGACTCAAAATGAGTGTGTTGTATACCTATTTTGGGGCGTAAAAAAAAAATGTATATCAAATGTATCAAAAATATATCAAATGTATCAAAAATATATCAATTATCGAAAATATATCAAAAATATATTAAATGTATCAAAAATATATCAATTATCAAAATATATCAAATGTATCAAATTGTATCAATCAAATCAAAATAAAATATAACAAATGTATCAAATATATCAAAATATATCAAATATATCAAAAATATATCAAATGTATCAAAAGTATCTCAAATATATCAAATATATCAAAAATATATCAAATATATCAAAATATATCATCAAAATATATCAAATGTATCAAATATATTAAAAATGTATCAAATATATCAAAATGTATCAAATATATCAAAATATATCAAAATGTATCAAATATATCAAAATATATCAATTATCAAAAATGTATCAAATGTATCAAATATATCAAAATGTATATTTGATACATTTTTGATAATTGATATATTTTTGATATATTTGATATATTTTTGATATATTTGATATTTTTGATATATTTGATACATTTAAAAAATTTTGATATATTTTTTGATACATTTGATATAATTTTGATACATTTGATATATTTTTGATAATTGATATATTTTTGATACATTTGATATATTTTTGATATATTTTTCATACATTTTGATAATTGATATATTTTTGATATATTTGATATATTTTTGATACATTTAATATATTTTTGATATATTTGATACATTTGATACATTTTGATATATTTTTGATACATTTGATACAATTTTTATATATTTGATATATTTTTGATAGTTGATATATTTTTGATACATTTGATATATTTTTGATATATTTTTTGATACATTTTTGATAATTGATATATTTTTGATACATTTGATACATTTTGATACATTTGATATATTTTTGATATATTTGATACATTTAATACATTTTTGATATATTTTGATACATTTGATACAATTTTGATATATTTGATACATTTTGATAATTGATATATTTTTGATACATTTGATACATTTTTGATATATTTTGATAATTGATATATTTTGATATATTTGATATATTTTTGATACATTTGATATATTTTTGATATATTTGATACATTTGATACATTTTGATATATTTTGATACATTTGATATAATTTTGATACATTTTTAATATATTTGATACATTTGATACATTTTGATAATTGATATATTTTTGATACATTTGATATATTTTTGATATATTTTTGATAATTGATATATTTTGATATATTTGATACATTTGATATATTTTTGATACATTTGATATATTTTTGATAATTGATATAGTTTTGATACATTTGATATATTTTTGATATATTTTTGATATATTTGATACATTTGATAGTCATGACTTTCAAAGATTCGTAAACTTAAAAAATATAAAATAATATCAGTATTCTACAAGCTCTTTTTATTTGTTAAAAAAAAAAAAAAATCGAGACAATCTCTTTAATTTATTAAAAAAAAAAAAATCCAACCACAAACCTCTTCCTTGGGGTTTGCACAAGTTCTTTTATTTCTTTATTCTTTATAAAATATTTGTTATTTTTATAACTCTTTCATTTAATAACAAATAAAGAATTATAATTCAAATAAAAATAATATCCTATTTTATAAAAATATATTTTTATAATTTTTATTTGCTATTTTAATGTCCTAAAGAATTATTTTATTTGTTATTTTATATCCTATTTAATAAAAATATTATTTTTTATTTGAATTATAATTTTTATTTGTTATTAAATGAAAGAGTTATAAAAATAACAAATATTTTATAAAGAATAGCAAAATAAAGAACTTGTGTGTTTCTAAGAGGTCAGGCTTGGCTTGGTTTGTTTTTTTTTTTTTAGTAATTGTAAGAGCTCATTCTGATTGGATTTTTTTTTTTTTTTAATAACATTGTAAGAGCTTGTAATGGCTAGAGTATTTTATAAAAAAGGCACAAATGCATAAATCGTGGTTTGGCATTCGGGCATTATTTAATATTAAAATTCATTTTATTTCAATAAACCGACAACATGTTGACTATGGTGGGGTCCTCTTATTGAAATAAAAAAAGTTACAAGTCATGCTTATTTGGGTATATTTATGTTTCATCTCTCGACTTAGATAAGTTTATCAACTATCAAAAGGGGTTGTCACACAGTCATATATAATTTCATAAAACTGTTTGATATTGACCCGTAAAAATATTTATTTTTATAATAAAGAAAGTTTTGACGTATACCCCACTATAAACATTTCCATCTTAATGTAACGAAGGATATTACTATTGGGTTCGTATTAGCCATCAGGCGAGACAGAAGCCAAGGAATTAAATATGCTGCCTCAGAATCCAATTCCATCTAAATACAGAAACTACCCCATCGAACCCTAGATACTAAATTGTTAGATGGAGATAATATCACTGAGGATTAGAGAGATGGCGGAAGAAGGAGGAGTCCCTAATCCTCCGGTGTTGTCGACTTCTCCGATAAATTTCCATTATCCTCCGGCGTTGTTGACTTCTCCGTTGGAGTTCCGTTATCCTCGATGGTTTCCTGAGGATTTTTATCGTGGTGAGCAGTTTTTACCCGGAGTAATTTGTTGGCATCATAAAGATGTTTGTTTAGTGGTGGAGTATGATATGCGTCGCCTTCGTCGTCAATCACAGCCACAGATGACGGTGGAGGAGGAGGAAGAGAGGCAGATAAGAGAGAAGAGGGCGATTGAGTTACAGAGGAGGTATTTGATGATTTCAGCGGCAGAGAAGAAGATGCCGGAGGTGGAGGGGTTGGAGAAGAAGATGCCGGAGGTGGAGGGGTTGGAGAAGAAGATGCCGGAGGAGGAGGAGGAGGAGGAAGAGGAGAAGAAATATAAGAGGAACAAAACTTTCGATTCTGAGGGCTCTACCAAGACGTGGACGTTCGAAGAGGGTAAGACATACGATATCTCACTTCTCCTCTCAGGAAGAACAACAAACAGAGATTACCTCATCAATAACAAGGGGTTTCAGGTAAAATTGTTATTAATGTAATTTACTGATTAGTTATTCATCCACCGCTTAATCAGTTTGTTTGTTTTGTGTTTCTGAAACTTTCTTCTAGCAATTTGTTGGTTATTATCAATTCAAATTGGATGGGATGTTGTTGATGTGAATTCTTTATTAATCAATTTGAGAAATATGTTTTTGTTCCTGAAATGAAACCCAAACCTGAAAACATCATCCCTGCATCTCTCCAATTTGCTAATCCATTCTTTATTTCCAGGTTAATATTCATCAGCTCTCTGGCAAGTATGTTCTTCTTTACATTATGTGCCTGCCCGATAATCATAGACATTTTCATTGTCATGTGCCCGACCCCTTTCGTTATGGGGACTTGGAAGAACTGTACAGTATTTTCAGTCCCCAGGGGATGCTTGAGATTGTGGTTGTTGCGTTAGGTAACAACAATGATGTTTTCTGTGATTCAATTTCTCACATGCCCTGGCTTGCCATCCCACACCAAGATCAAGAATCCAGAGATATCTTCAAAATAGAGTTTGATATTCCATACCCATCAGCCGTACGACCTGTTCTTTTTGCTCCGAACGGCACGCTCGTGCTTGCCGATGCATGGAGCGCCATCAGCTTTTACGGAGTGTATGGCTTTCCCTTCACCAATCAAAAGATTTGTGTACTTCTTGATGAATGTCGTGCACTCCAGGAGGAACTCTTTCTGGAGAAAAAAATACCCTCCTTGACTGCACTTTTGGGCGATTATGTAATTTCTAGCGATGGGAATAAGGCAAGTCAATTTTATTTTCTAGGGTGATTATAATTTCTCTCTATTTCGTCCGTGATCTGTTGTGGTTATCAATTATGTATGCAACTTTTGTTTGCAGGATCCTGTCTCAAGCTTGAAGGTAAGATTGTGGGACTGTATTTTTTGAGCCAACATTTAGTGGCTTTCAACAGTGTAGACAACTCTTGGAAATTTGGCAATATTTAAAAAAGAGCATGAAGATTTTGAGATTGTGTTCATCAACAAAAAACCTTTTAATCTTTCCTATGCTAAGGCAAATTCAAAAGCGAGTTTGGATGTGCTATCCCTTGGTACTTGCTAGAAGTTTGTGGTCATAAATTGAGCCTAGTTTTCAAAAAAGAGGGGATCAGACACCGATGCAGCTGGTGATTTGATTGTCCTTAAGCCCGATAAGTATCAACATCTGAGTTACTTTGCCTTTCACATCTTTTTAATGTTTGGAAGGATGCATATCCATTTACCCTACAAAGGGCTGTGGAATTAGCAAAGAGGAAACAACAGGATGTACTGGTGCTCGACAATTTTTCATCCCGAAGCTACTTTTACATGAGAGGAGGTTCTGCCTACAAGGTATGTTCGCTTATTAGTGTAATATTAACTCTGTCATTTTGTGCTTCCAAGTTGAATGACCTCTAAATGCTCTGATCTGCTTTTCTGAAATTTTCCTTTTGTAGGAGGAAAGTGATACTACTGTTTCCAAGGTCTTAGGAAGCGTGTCCTCCTATTGTTTGCAACACATTCTTGTTATGAATCTGGATTGTTTTTACCTCAACTGAAGCGAATGTATGAAAAGAAAAGGTCCATTGACGATTTTGAGATTATTTATATCTCGCTGGACTGCAATGAATCCCCATCTTCCTTCCTCGACTGCTTCCAAGAAATGCCGTGGTTGATCCTTTGTTTGGCCCCGGAATTTACTGTTTCCTTGACCCGAGCACTGTTTGATGTATTTCCTCCTCGTCTGCCAGCCATTGCAGCCTTTGGACCATATGGGCATCTTGAAACAAAGGAATCCAACTTGGCTTTTAAAAATGACTTCAACTCCGAGTATCCTTTTATTCAAGCTGATATGTCTGAAGAGGTGTGCGTGGAACTAATGTATCAGTAGTACTTGTGGGACTTGGACCACCTCATCCTCCGTAGCTTTTTCCGAAAGTAGGTTTATGTTTTCTTGGCTTTCTCCTTTATTTTCCATCCCTTCCATCCCTATTTAGATTAAGTGACTCCTGATTACAGTTAGTTTTGACCCAACTCCATATTCAGTCAAAACTGTAAAAACTAATTGATGCAAATCCTCCTAGTTTGAGTTGTTTACTTAGCATTTTCTAACAGCTTATCAAAGTATCGTTTGATAAAAACTGGTATTTTGTTAACTTCAATGCTTTTTCGCCCTTAGTTAGATTCTCTTAGGTACAACATGAATCACATGGAGAATGAGTTAAATAGTGGGGCCGAGGAAAAAATACAATTAATCTGAAGATTTGAATATGCACTTGCGTGTTCTTCCCCAGGAAGATGCTTCTCAATAGCATTAAAGAAATCAGCCACTTCCAGTTCAGACATTTTAGCTATAAATTGTTGTATGTCTACTGTTGTTCTTGCTTGCCTCCATATTCTATGTTCTTATTCATCAACAGCACTTTTCCTTTGAAACCATGCCTTAGAGTTGTGTCCCTGCTAGGAAGAAAAGGAGCCATGGAGGAGGCTGAAGAGTTGGTGAATGACTAATATTAGGGGAATTAAATCAAAGGAACCAATGGAATAACAAATTTAAAAAGCATATACTGATGATACCCATTGCATTAGTCGTTTCATACATAGAGAGTCCTACAAGCATATATATATATATATATATATATATATTGTTTATGATTGCTAGTATTAGTTTTTGTTATATAATTTCTTTATACTGCGTAGGAAAGATAATTTTGTTGGGTCTTCAATTGTTTATGATTGCTAGTATTAGTTTTTGTTATTTAGCCAGATTCCAACTACTTTATGACTTATGTACACTTGTTCCACAAAATTTAAAATTCAATGGAATTTAGAATAAAAATGAAAATGACATTTCATTTCCTTATAAAAGTAGTAGTACTTTTTTTATTTCCGTCCGTGTGTCAATTCCCCAAACAAATAAATACTAGCACTTGGTATTAATTATTAACCATCGTTTATTTCTTCTTAAACTTTAAAAAAATCAGTCATTCATACATTTATCTTAATCGCTCGAGATTAATTATGTAGCAACTCATATAATAGCAATGAATTAATGAACAAATTATCTTTAAGAGTGCATGCATAATTATTGTGTGTTAAGAATAATTGTTGGAGTGCTTTTATATCCATCAAATCTCCTTCATATATATATATATATATATATATATATATTGTGACGCCTCCAAAATAGGTTCATTCCATCCAACCCATTCTCGAAATGTGCCAAATATATATGCAGTAAATAACTACAACTTTATTAATACATTTGTCATGCAAAATACGACAACATATATATACTGTGAGTTTAAATACAATTATTGTCTTCTAGACAATATACATACCCAAATAAATCTTCATCACAATTATTTATACATTATTTTACAAAATGGTGAGGACTACTAAACAACTCTCTTTATAACCATCATTCCATACCCCACTTGCACTTTTCGCTACATTCTCGCCTCCTAAGAAGAAAAATGGAACAAAAAGGAAAAGGGTGAGCTCAACTAGCCTAATAAAGAATATTATGACTAAGATAATATACAACAAATTATCGTTAGTCTTCAACAGGAAAAATCTAATAGAATTCAATAGATAAACCGCTTTTTAAATCAACAATCGCTTGGTAACAACAATTCATTGAAGAGTTAAGTAGAGAATGCAAACTACTATCTTCTATATATGAATTTAAAAGTTCATCGTCAATATTTTATCCCGTAACATCAATCAATATATATCCGAATCAAATATTCATCTTTGACTCTACAGCCAAAGATATTCATCATTAGTCATGTTCATCTAAACACTGCTCATCTTTGCACTACGGCCAAAGATATTAATCAGTCATATGTTTATCTAAACACTGCTCATCTTTTGCACTACGGGCCAAAGATATTCATCAAGAAATCATTCATCTTTGCACTACACGTCAAAGATATTCAAGAATATCATCATTTAGGGTGAGGATGATGAAAATATTTTAAAGGAAACGAATCTAGTGAAACAAAAGAACAAATATTAAGGATTCATTATTTTAAACAATCCAAGTTCAAAAATACTTCACAAGTAATCAGAGTGGGGTAAAATTCAAGAATGATCAAAACATGGATACAATCAAAGCTAGTATCCGAATAGATATTTTGGACAAATAGAAGAAATTTCATTTTAAATGAATAAAGTCAGTATTCGTGAATAGTGTCGTATATGTGAATAAGTAACTACACCAAAAGATAGAAATTTCATAAAAAACATCTTCACGCTTTCGTGAATAAGACTTTCATGAATAAGAACTCATGAATAGTAACTCGTGAATAAGAACTCATGAATAGTAACCCCGACATGAAAAAGTTCTAAATTTGATAAAATTTCTAACCAATATTTCTAAGATAATGATATTGAAGAAATAATATCATTTGAGAAGAAAATAACATCCCTTACCTCGAAAAGACAAAGATTCTAAAGTTAAACACCTAGGATATAGGCTATGACTTGAACTTGCACCATATAGCAATACTCAAAGTATACTCAAAATACTCACAAGAATAACTCGATATATATAGAGAAAACTTCATTTACGGTGTGATTTTCAATTCTAACCCAAGACCCTATTTATAGGAAAATGCTTAGAAAGCACCAAAGTAGAAAATTTAATATAATATTAATATATATTTTCCAAAACCTCATACTCACACTTGGCAACTGAATTCAGCTCCTACACATATTAAATGAGGCCACCTAAACATTCCAAAAACGTTTTTCCTATTTTAAATATTTTAAACTTCTAAAAATCAATTATTTCGGAGCTTCGAAACTTCAATAATTCATAATAAATATCCCTTTTATCAGAAAATTCAAATCTCGCATTTTTTATAGGAAATTCAATTCTCTACAACTTTACAGAAGAAAGTTTTTCCAAATTCCAAACAGAAATTGACCGAAATTTACAAACGGGCGATTTTACAGGCTATAATCAAATTTCGATCAATAATTGTGTCCACCAACACACAAAATATGTGTTAAACATTTAATGCCACAAAAATACTATTCCTCCTCATATACTCATATATCCCACATTCATTATAAAATATCACCGTTAATATATTATTAAAATAATATATTTAAATGAATTATTTTATCGTAGAAAAAGATAAAATATTAATTTTCAACAATTGTCACATTAAAAATTTTCTCCATCTATATCCACATAAAATCAATATTTTTCTCATCATATAAATCAATAATTAATTATTCACAAATAATATTACAGAATCACAAGATCGGGCAACTGTGCCGCTCCTCAGAAAGAGGGGCTTTCCAATAAGGATATCTCCTTCTTGGCGCCGCAATTAGGTGACCAAACCTCTCCTTGATGTAACTTTCTAGACATTGCCAATAATGTTATCCAATAATATTATTCAGATAACATGAATTATTGCTCCGATAATGGAAAAAATCTTTGTGTAATGACAATTTATTGAAACAACAAAGAATATAAAATATCAATGCAAAGAATTATTGAATCAATAAAATAAAATCTTCGAATAGTAATTATCGTAATAATTATTGAGTAGTGCCTTTCACGTAAGAATCAATAATTGGTGCAAATCAACGTGTCTTCTTGTTCAACAAAGCGTATTAGTGTGTTTTAACCAACCGGGTATTCCAACAAGATAATGCTTCAGTAATAACTACGCTGGCAGTTATTTATAAACAACTTATATTTGTCGTTTTCTTCATCCAATCGCTTTCGTTATGGGACCCACATAAAAGACCTGCGACGTGCATTTAATATTCCCCGACGAGCACGAATATTCCACGACCAAACGAATATTCCCCGATAATAATGAATATTTTATAACCACTTGCTTATTCGAAATATTTGCATATTTTACCCATAACTATCCACATTAATCAAATCAACCCTTACTATTTCAAAATAATAAATAGAGGAAAATAAATTTCATTTATTAATAATTTGGGGTCTTACAACCTCCTCTCCTTATGAAATTTCGTCCTCGAAATTGGCGACGACGATACTGTGTTTCGAAAAGATGAGAATACCTCGCTTTCATTTTCGTTTCCAACTCCCAGATCATTTCCTCAATAGCATGGTTTCTCCACAAAACCTTAACTTGTGGTATAACCTCAGTACATAGGACATGTTCTTTCCTATCCAAGATCTTTGATGTACCTCCTCGACGTTAAGTCTTCGCTATCTCGTCCGGTTTCTAACTCAATGACGTGGTTCGGTCGTCCACATATTTACGTAACATCGACACGTGAAAAAGCGTTATGAACACGCGTCATACTTGGCGGTAGAAACGAGTCTATAGGCCACAGCTCCTATTCGATCGAGAATTTCAAATGGATTAATAAATCGAAGGTTTGAGCTTTCTCACCTCACCGATTCTCGCTTTTGAAATAACAACTTTTGCACCTTCTTATTCAAATTCATCACTCCGGTGTGTGTAGCTTGAATAAACTTTAACTTTATCGATTAAAGTTGATTATACTCAGATATCATCACGTGGGTACCTAGAGTTTTCATCTCCATCTCTATTATTTGTAAATTATACTTAAATGAGTCTTTGACAATATCGTACTCAGATTTGTATACGATCTTCTACTCAACACGCCGCCTACCACAGTTCGCTTTTCCAGGATGGCATGGTCGTAACATGTGCTAAAATGAGTCTCCTCTTGAGTTCTTCAAGCTCTTTCCACATTCCTTGCTCCATTCGAATTTTGTATCTCTACGAGTCAGTTGCGTTAATGGAATAGCGATTCGAGAATATCCTTCAACGAATTTTCGATAATAACCAACTAAGCCTATAAAGCTACGTATTTCGATTATCGAAACTTAGGTTGTTCTCAATCGTGACTCATATCCCAACCTTGGATAAGACGTTACAATGACACCTATCGCTTTACTATCGCATCTAATATGGTGTCCCTACAGAGAGTCGGCTTTGGTGCATTCCACAAAAGGAAGTCACCAGATAAAGGCTCAGTACCAAATTTATAGTTGAATTTTAACTCTCAAGTTCAATAGAGCCATTCGATATGAGATTTTAGAAATGAGTTTTGTACCGGGTTCAAAGTCGATACAAAATTTAATATCGAGCTTTGGGAGTAAGCCAAGAAATTCTTCAGAAATACGTCAGAAAAATCAATAACAATAGGAATATTATTCAAATCGGCGTGTCTTTATTCAAATCCATAACATGGACTAAGAAAACTTGACATCCGTAATAAACGAATGACTTCATGACTTGATATGAAAATGTTTGACTACAATGGTTTGATTGCTTGAATTGAATAACAAAGTTGCTTAGGAATATGAAAACTAACAACCTTACGTAAAGTAATCAATTTTGCATTGATGAGTAGTTAACCTTAAAATCACATCAAAAGCAAATATCTCTATAGAAATAAGGTTAACTGTAATGTGATAGTGCCAACTGAATCAAGAAAGATTTCTAAACAACGGATGTAATGAAAGTTTCTCCTAACTGAGTCTCCATAAATAGGTCAAAGTCTAATTTCTCCGTAATCAAGTTCAAACGTTGAGCGCAAAGCAAGAGAGATAAAAGAATGGGTAGAATCCCAGATATCTAGTAAGGTATAAACTTCGCAAGAATTTATAATTAACTAACGTGCTAACTTCGTTCGGGTTCTCGTGATTTTGATTAGGTCACGACAAACACTCTTCCAGAACCGTTGACTTTGATTTTTTCCGGGACATCCTTTTGAGTCACCATTCTATTGGATCTGGGTTTCGATATCGCATAATCTCGAAAGCGATATGTCCTTCTTTTCCATAATTATAGCATACCTTAAACTGCAAGGCGCCAATGATGATGTCCTCTTTCCCAAGATTTGTAACATACGACCTAGGTGGTCTTTCTCCTCCTGGAACCGATTCTTCTTTGGTGTTGATGTCTTCACATGGTCGTTGTTGAATCTCCTCTTTTTAAAATCTCCTCCGACTCGCTTCTTCTATTTTCATGGCCACGATTACCACCAAAGTGGTTACCGTGATTTGTCCGTATTCTTCTTTCTCCATTTGGTTATCAAGTATTCGATGATCGCTATCTTGGTATGATCCTCGGTTATGGTCCTCGGTTGAACGTATATTTGTTATCTCGTTCTAACAATCGAGCCCCGCTGACAACATCTGAATAGAGAAAATTTATGAGAAATGAGATATCGACGTACGCCGAAGTTTCAAACCTCTCACAAACATCCGCGTCATACATTCCTCATTCTCCACCAAATGAGGTGTGAACTCGATAACTCCATGAACTTCGCCTCGTCTTTGGGACACCGCCATGTTATTCTCGTTTCTAGTCTAATAAACTCCACTTCCTTCATACGACGAATACTTTCGTGGAAGTACTTGTCATTGAACTATTTCAAACGTCTCCACGACATACTTCGAGTGCGTAATTTGGATGGGTACGCTTCATGATTCCCACCAAGAATCTGCCTCGTTCACGGAACATAAAGTAAAGCGAATGAAACTTTTTGTTCCTCCGTGCATCCCAAGACATCGAATATCTTGGTAATTTGTTTGACCCACGTCTCGCCTTTAATCGGATCCGGCTTCCCAATTCGGTGGTCCCAACTTTGAATCGCTCATTTGTGACCACCCGTGAATTGCTATCATTTTCTCCAATATTTTGAACACGAAGTCTCCTCGTCGATTTTTTATGAATCGCAAAAAGCTTCTAAACATCCCCTCGCTCATCATCGCTTTCGTTGGTGTTGTTCACAGGAGGTACATTGCACAACTGTCTGACGTTCTCATCGTTGGTAAAGACAGCATCTCCACGGCCTCATTTACTCTCATCGTTAATATTCTCAACGACATTCTCAAATACCGCCATAAAACAAGGGTTAATTAAGAAAATCAATATATCACATAATATCCCTATATACTAACCAACTAACAAATAAGCTTAGGTAGGACACACTAGCGAAGGATTTACTCTGCCTCTCCCCCTCCTAGTTCTATTCCCCGATCTCCGCTTGAGATCATATCCCTAAGCTCGATACCAACCATGACGCCCCAAAATAGGTCCATTCCATCCAACCCATTCTCGAGTCGCCAAATACATGGTATAGAAATAACTACAACTTTATTAATACATTTGTCGTGCAAAATACGACAACATATATATCTTGTGAGTTTAAATACAATTATTGTCTTCTGCATAATATACATACCCAAATAAATCCTCATCACAATTATTTATACATTATTTTACAAAATGGTGAGGACTACTAAACAACTCTCTCTATAACCATCATTCCATACCCCGACTGCATTCGCTTACATTCTCGCCTCCTAAGAAGAAAAATGAAATAAAAAGGAAAAGGGTGAGCTCAACTAGCCCAAAGAAAGAATATTATGACTAAGATAATATACAACAAATTATCGTTAGTCTTCAACAAGGAAAAATCTAATAGAATACAATAGATAACTGGGTTTTAAATCAACAACTCTGCAATGAAACAACAATTCATTAGAAGAGTTAAGTAGAGAATGCAAACTACTATCTTCTATATATGAATTTAAAAGTTCATCGTCAATATTTTATCCTCGTAACATCAATCAATATATATCCGGAATCAAATAATCATCTTTGCACTACTGTGCCAAAGATATTCATCGATGGTCATGTTCATCTAAACACATTCATCTTTGCACTACGGGCCAAAGATATTAATTAATCTTCAATATATTCATCTAAACACTGCTCATCTTCAGACTACGGGCCAAAGATATTCATCAAGAAATCATTCATCTTTGCACTACACGCCAAAGATATTCAAGAATATCATCATTTAGAACCGAGGATGATGAAAAATATTTTAAAGAAACGAATCCGGTGAAACAAAAGAACAAATATTAAGGATTCAGATTTTAAACAATCCAAGTTCAAAAATACTTCACAAGTAATCGAGTGGGGTAAAATTCAAGAATGATCAAAACATGGATACAATCAAAGCTAGTATCCGTAATAGATATTTTGGACAAAAAGAAGAAATTTTATTTTTGGTGAATAGTGTTTTATTCGTGAATAGTCTGCAGATACGTGAATAAGAATCTACACCAAAAGATAGAAATTTCACAAAAAAATATCTTCTTCGTGAATAGTAACTCATAAATAGTAACTCATGAATAGTAACTCGTGAATAAGTAACTCATGAATAAGTAACCCGACATGAAAAAGTTTTAAATTTGATAAAATTTCCAACCAATATTTCAAGATAATGATATTGAAGAAATAATATCATTTGAGAAGAAAATAACATCCCCTTACCTCGAAAGACAATACTTTTAGTTGAAACAGGATATAGGCTATGACTTGAACTTGCAACCGATATAGCAATACTCAAAATACTCACAAGAATACGCCGATAATATAGAGAGAAAACTTCAGCTTCTCGGTGTGATTTTCAATTCTAACCTAAGACCCTATTTATAGGAAAATGCTAGTAACACCAAAGTAGAAAATTTAATATAATATTAATATATATTTTCCAAAACCTCATACGTACACTTGCCAACTGAATTCAGCTCCTACACATGTTAAATGAGGCCACCTAAACATTCTAAAAACGTTTTTCCTATTTTAAATATTTTAAACTTTCAAAAATTAATTATTTCGGAGCTTCGGAACTTCAATAATTCATAATAAATAGCCCTTTTATCAGAAAATTCGAATCTCGCATCTTTTTATAGGAAATTCAATTCTCTACAACTTTGCAGAAAAAAGGTTTTCCAAATTCCAAATGTAAATTGACCGAAATCCACAAACCAAGCGATTTTACATGTGCTATAATCAAATTTCGATCAATAATTGTGTCCACCAACACACAAAATATGTGTTAAACATTTAATGCCACAAAAATACTCTTCCTCCTCATATACTCATATATCCCACATTCATTATAAAATATCACCAATTAATATATTATTAAAATAATATATTTAAATGAATTATTTTATCGTAAAAAGATAAAATATTAATTTTCAACAATTGTCACATTAAATTTTTTTCCATCTATATCCACATAAAATCAATATTTTTCTCATCATATAAATCAATAATTAATTGTTCACAAATAATATTACAGAATCACAAGATCGCAACTGTGCCGCTCCTCAGAAAGAGGGCTTTCCAATAAGGATCTCTCTCCTACTGGCCCAATTAATTAGGTGACCAAACCTCTCCTTGATGTAACTTTCTAGACATTGCCAATAATGTTATCCAATAATATTATTCAGATAATATGAATTATTGTCTCAGATAATGGAAAAATACCGTGTAATGACAATTTATCAAATAACAAGTAATATAAAATATCAACGCAAAGAATTATTGAATCAATAAAATAAAATATCGAATAAGAAGAAATTGTAACAATTATTGAGTAAAGGCCTTCACGTAAGAATCAATAATTGGTGCAATACCGCAAGTGCCATCGTTCAACAAAGCGTATTAGTGTGTTTTAACCAACGGGTATTCCAACAAGATAATCTGTAATAACTACGCCAAGTTATTTATAAACAACTTATATCCGCTGTTTTCTTCATCCAATCGCTTTTCAGTTATGGGGGCATAAAAGATCTGGCTGGTCGCATTTAATATTCTCCGACAAAGATTTAATATTCCACGACCAAACGAATATTCCCGATAATAATGAATATTTTATAACCACTTGCTTATTCAAAATATTTCATGTATTTTACCCATAACTATCCACATTAATCAAATCAACCCTTACTATTTCAAAATAATAAATAGAGGAAAATAAATTTCATTTATTAATAATTTGGGGTCTTATATATATATATATATATATATATATATATGAGAATGATCCATAGCATCTATATGTTATGGGATTAAAAGTGGCATATAGGCTCTAAATCGTCTGTTTTATTGATGAATGGATGCGATCAGATTTGGGTAAACCCCGTCCGCTAGTAATTCTAGCGGACGTATAAATCATAAGTTGTGGACGGTTATGCCCCCTTATACACAACACTTAGCGAAGAGAAATTATAGAATATACACAATCCCCTAGACATACTAGCGGATAGATTTTAACTAACACAATTAGAGGAAAGGTAACAAAGGTAAAACAATACAGAGGAATCTGATAGCATACAATTCTGCAAATTTGGGGGAAAATCGAATTGGGCGAAAATCGACGAATCCTAGAAGCAATCATTCCCCAAATCACATATAAGACAAATACAGAGGAATCGGTAATCTATGAGATCTGCGAATTGGGCGAAGCAATCATTCCCCAAATCACCTGCAAGTTCTCGAATTTCGAGTCATCTGCAAATCACCTGGAAGTTCTCGAAGTTCTCGGAATTAGATCAGAGGAAGAGTTCGTGAAGTGTTTTGCGAATTGGGCGAAAATCGACGAACCCTAGAAGCAATCATCTGCAAATCACCTGCAAGTTCGTGAAGTGTTCTATGCTTTTTCACATTTTTTGAGTTGCAATCTACTTCTGCCAGGTACATTTGATTATCTCTTCTTCCCTTGTTTTTTGCATGTAAACATTCCATTGGAATTTGAACATTGATTTGGTCTTAAAATTACATTTTTTTGGGTTCACATTTAGCTCTGTCAGTCATGAGATACATATCTTTTGATTCTTAAAATTTTCAATAGAGAAAGAGAACCTAAGAATTTTATCTTGTTTTGATTCTGGGTGTAAATATCAATTCTTTTTACTTTTGAATTTATGTTGATGTGCAACATTACTTGAGTCTTGAAATAGTTCCTTCTTTTTTATCTTGAATCTTGATCTCATTGTTCTAGATTGAAGAATTGAGTTATGTAATATGTTGTTTTCTTCTTTTTTTTCCAGTTCAGTTAGATGAGCTATTTATTTCCCCCATATTACAACCTGAATTTGTTTCTGCTGTGTAATAATCATTATTGATAATTTATAATAATATTTTTATGCTACATGATTAATGTATTAAAGAGGTTAAACCCTTCACCCCCCTCCCCAAAAAAAGAAAAGAAAAGAAAAAAAAGAATGACATAAAGTGGCCATCCATATGGTGATTGATTTCAATTTCTTTCTTTAAAACAACTTGCTTTTCAATCTAAACTTTTTTGAAAAGGCTGCATTTCCTCCCATTGTTGCAACACCAAATATCTTGTTTTTATTTGTAATTTGATTGTACTCTAAAATGATTGCATTCGTATGCTGCTAGTATGTCTAGCGGACGCTGCACTTACTGCTTTTCTTGTTCTATATTTGGTCTATTGGAGGGGCATAAATGTCCGATAATTTTACTATTTGTGTCCGTTAGAATTATTAGCGGACGGAGGTTACCCAAATCTGATCGCATCCATTTATCAATAAAATGGACGGTTTAAAGTTTATATGTCATTTTTTATTCCATAGTATATAAATACTATGAATCATTCCCTATATATATATATATATATATATATATATATATATATTCAAAAAAAAAAAATTCCTACCTAGCTAGTATGTAGTAACGTCAGCTTATAGATGAAAGAGCTCTATTTTTTTCTGTAAACTTTTCTTTTCATATATAAAAATCGGCAGATTTAAGATGTGACATAATTCTATACAGTCCCTCCGATCTACATGAAAATCTCATTTATAAATATTAAGTATGTATTTTTGTTGAATGTTAAGTTATTACAGGCGATACGAAATTAAATGAAACTATGATGATAAAACTGAAGATATAATATAATATTATTTAATATTACTATTAATATAAAATAACTTTTTTATGAAATAAAAAATTTGATAGATGATGCTTTTTTTGTGAAATAGAGGAGTACTACAGAAGTTCCAAATTTTAAATTCAATATTAGCAAAGAGATTATTTAAAAAAATATTTTCATTTAAATGTGTCATTTGTAAACTTAATATTTATAAGAAAATAAAAAGGAGGAATGTTGCTATTTATTACGATAAATATTTACATTGAATTATAATTATGAAATTTATTAATACATAAAATTAATAAAAATTATAAAATCCCACTTAATTAAGAGATAATGTATCTTAATGTTTGAAATTGAGATAAATTTTTTTTCTAAATGTCTTTAAATCATATAAATTAAATATGAGTCTAAATTATTCATAAGACCACATTAAAATATATTAAGATACATTAAAAGATGAGTTATTCAATATATTAAGATACAATCAAACACTCTCTTATTAAACTTATTACGTCCCTATAAAAAAAAATAAGAAACTAATATTTTTATATAATTCTCTCACACGAACGAATACTACAGTGAGTCAAAGTAGAAAAAAAAATAACATAAAAATATAGGTAAAAATAGTGCTACTAAAAAATTGGATTAAATACATATTTTTCCACTCTACTAAGGATCGGTTTACAAATGCATCATCGAACTGATTTTTTTTACGGTCAACTTATTGAACTATATATTATTTACAAAAAGTGATTTTGCCGTCTATGTCCGTTAATCATTTAACAGAACAATAATGTGACAATACGTGGCAAGAGAGAGAAGCTGAGTTGGATAACTATTAAATTAAATTATACTTAATTCTATAACAAATAGTTAAACAAAATATAAATCAAATTAATATACATAACAAATAATTAAATTAAATTAATTAATTAATAATAAAAATAAATTAATGAATAATTTTTACAAATGTATTTATATAAATTAACAAAATATAAATTAAATTAATATATATAACAAATAATTAAATTAAATTAATTAATTAATAATAAAATAAATTAATAAATAATTTTATAAATATATTTATATAAATTAATTAATTCATATTTTTTTAAAAATTTAAAAATGTTAATTTTACTTTAAAAATATAAAATTATCTAATATTTTAAAATTGAGGGATTATTATTATTCTCCTTTTTCTTATTTTTATTATTCTCATCTTCTTCTTCGAACCCAGACTTCTCCCAATTCATCGGCGACTTTTGATTCTCGACAACGATGACGATTCTCCCACTCGCTGATGTCCGAAATTGATCTGTTCCCCGACGACGACTCTGTGAGCCATACTGTGACGCCCCCAAATAGGTATACATCACCTATTCTGAGTCGCCAAATACATGGTACAGAATACAAATACAATCTTTAATATACAACAAGAAAGCTGTGAGTTTTAATACAAATATTATCTTCTAGACAATATCCACTCTCAGAAAAAATCCTCATTACATTTATTATCACACTATTTAACAGAATAGTGAGGACTACTAATACTATCATCTAGTTCATCACTCCATTCCCCGACTCGTCCCAACTATATTCTCATTTTCTGAAGAGAACAGTGAAAGAAAGTGTGAGCTCAACTAGCCTAGTAAGAAATATTATGACTAAGATAATGCAGAATAAATTATCATTAGTCTTCAACAATGTTAAACCGATAAAATATAATAGACATCAAGTTTAATCAGCAATGGATCAAGCAATCCATTAAAAGAGTCAAGAGAGAATAAAATCTACTATCTTTTATGATTTAAAATATTTTCATCACTTTTATCATTTGGGACTCATTTTATTAAATAATTCACATCATCCCCTCGACTACTACCAATGATATCCATTAGTATCACGACCACAAATTATCCATGCACCACTACGGCCAAGGATATTCGTGTATTCATCAATGGTCATGATCATACCAACAACAATTGTCCATCAATGCACTACGGGCCAACGAGGATTTTTATCACATCATTTGTAACATTACGGGCCATGATTACAATCGAATAATCCTCGGTCATAATCATACCAAGTCTATCTATGCACTATGTGCCATGAGATAACTTTCAAAAAAAAAATATAAACATGAGGATGATAACAATGATATAAGAATTCAATAAAACAAGTTCACTTAATTAATTTATTCAGAACTAATAACGCCCAAATTGTCAACATGATACTTCTTTTGTAGAGTAAAATTCAAGAATGCTCGTAAGAATATTTTCATGAAAAGATATGGATGAAGCGCAAATATCAAGGATATTCCACTAATTTCATGGAGTATATAAGTCAAAACTTTAACCAACCGAGTATAATAAAGAATGGAATAACAAAAGAAATCACCATGCACGCGATTGCCGCAGACAGACAAAGTTATTCCAATCGAATAATAAATAACGGAACGAAGTCAAAGTAATACGCATTAAGCTGTGATATTCAATGTAATAATAAAGAATGGAATAACAATGAAATTACCATGCATGCAGATTACTTGATGTAGATAAAAGTTATTCCAACAGAATAATAAATAACGGAATCGTCCAAAGATAAAACGCATGCATGTGAGGATATTCCAACATAGTAATAAAGACGGAACCAGTCCCGCAGAAACGATGTAAAGACAGGATGTTCCAATGTAATAATAAAGATGGAACCGTGTTCGACGTGAAAACGCATGCATGTGATGTTCCAAATGTAAGAATAAAGAATGGAGTAACAATGTAAATCACCAAGTATAGGTAGATCACAGATACAAAGTTATTCCAATGAATATAAAGAATGGAATAATGTAAGTTCTCTTCATGAATCTGTAAGAAATAATACCCCTTACCGTAAAAGAAACTTGATATCTGAGTAGGAAGTAGTAGAATACTTTTCTTCTTTCTCTCTATAATTTTCTCTCTAGAGTTTCAATTGAATTCGTAAGAAAAAACAATGAAGGAATGAGCTTCTATTAATAAAGAAATGGATCGTAGATAAGAATTAACTCATGAACGGTCCGATTTATTTACTTTAATCGATTTCATCCATACTTAAAGCAAAATTTTTAAATAAAATATAATATATATTCTATTTATAATCTAATAAAACGAATAACTTTATAAAAGATTTTACTACGCAAACACTACGCAGCACTATGCAAATACTATGCATAATAAAATATAATATATTCTAATTATTATCTAATAAAAATGTATAACTTTATAAAAGTATTTTGTTTTATATAAAAGATTTTACTATTAGCCTAATAAAACGTAATAACTTTATAAAAGTATTCGCTTTTATATATAAAGTTTTTCCGCTTTTATTACGTTAATAATACTAATAAAACAAAACCGAGTGACTTATCACGTAAGCCTTTAATAATCAATAACGTGTTATTACGCAACCAATGCCAGACATCGTATTTTTTTACTACCGAGTAGTTCAACAGTATTAACGATAAAACTTCTGCCGTTATTTTCATAAAATATTTTTGTCGTTTTCTCAATCCGACAATAATTCTGTTGTGGGGTCCACCAATGATTGTACCGTCGTACGGATATTCCCTGACAAAAAGAATATTTCCCGACCAATCGAATATAATATGACAACTTGCATACTTTAAAAAATTTATAAATATTACCCACAACTATAACATTATATAAAATTCATTCCATAATATTCAAAAATGATATTTATAGAAAAATCATCTTTATTCATAAAAACTGGGGTCTTATAACCTCCCATTCTTAAGAAATTTCTCCCTCGAAATTAGGGTACGTACCTGGTATGTCAAAGTGGTAAGGATACTTTGATTTCATTTCAGATTCTAACTCCCAGGTCATTTCCTCAACATCGTGGTTCCTCCATAAAACTTTGACTTGAGGTATAAACTTAGAGCATAGAATATGTTCCTTCTTATCCAAGATTTGAACAGGAACCTCTTTATACGTTAAATCTTCCGCTATTTCGTCCGGTTCTAACTCAATAATGTGGTTCGGGTCTTTCACATATTTACGTAACATGGATATATGAAAAACGTTATGAAGATTTAGACATACTTGGCAGAAAGCGAGTGTATAGCTACGATCCCTACTCGATCGAGGATTAAAATGGGCCAATGAATCGAGGATTGAGCTTTTCTCTCTTTCCAAATCTTGTAACTCCTTTCCATGGAGCAACACGTAATAAACACATGATCTCCTATATCGAATTCCACGTCCTTTTGATGAAGATCAAGATAACTCTTTTGTCGATCTTGTGAGGTTTTTATACGCTTTTCGGATCGCTTAAATCTTTTCCAGTAGTCATACGCATCACTCCGGCCTCAACAACGTTGCTTCACCCACCTCATCCCAAAGATAATCGAGAACGACACTTTCTTCCATACAACGCCTCGAATGGAGCCATGCCAATACTTTTGTTGATAATCGTTGTTATAGAAAACTCCACCAATGGTAAGAACTTATCCCAACTTCCTGAAGTCAAGGACACGTAGTCTTAATAAATCTTCCAGAGTTTGAATAGTCCTCTCTCGATTGTCGTCTCCGTCCGAGGATGATATGTCAAACTAAATCGTAAACTGCGCCCATAGCTTTTTGCAAACTAACCCAAAATCGTGAAGTGAATCTTGGGTCTCGATCGTAAACTATGGATCTTTGGCATACCATGCGATCTTACAATCTCATTTATATACATACGAAGCAAGGCGCTCCATGCAGTATAAGTTTTTCAGATTGGTAAGAAGTGAGCAGACTTGGTCAATCTATCAACAATGACCCAAATTTCATCTATGCCTTGAGAAACCTTGGGAAGACCAAGAACTAAATCCATGGTAATGTGCTCCCACTTCCATTCTGGAATTTCAAGTGGTTGCGAAAGGACCTTTTGGTACTTGATGTCGCACTGACTCGTTGACACGTTATACACCTTGAGATAAACAACGCTTATCTCTCTCTTCATATTGTCCCACCAAAATATATGTCAAGATCATGATACATTTTAGTACTCCTAGGATGGATTGCAAGCGGTGTGTTGTGCGCTCCATCATGATTTTATACTTTAACTCGGGATCGTTAGAACACAAAGTCCGGAGTTGACTCAAGTATTCCTTCATCATCGATTCTTGCATCCCAAGATAAGACCTTCTTCTGCACTTTCTTCCTCATACGCATCACCTCCCTGTCGTAGTTTGAAAGCAGCTTTTAACTTAATCAATTAAAGTCGGTTCTACTCGTATATTTATCATCATCACATGGGTCCCTGGAGTCTTTAACTTTATCTCCATCCATTGCAAGTCATACAAAATGGGCCTTTGCGTTGACAATATCGCACTCTGCATCCAGATATGATCTTCTACTCAACGCGCAAATACCTACCACGCTCGCTTTTCCGGGATGGTATTGGATGGTATGATCATAATTTTCAACATTCAAGCCAACGTCGTTGTCGCATGTTAAGTTCCTTTTGAGTGAAGAAATATTTGAGGCTTTTATGATCCGTAAAGATCTCCACTTTCTCCCCATACAAGTAATGCCTCCAAATCTTTAGTGCGAAGACAACAGCTGCCAACTCTAAATCATGAGTAGGATAATTTCTCTTATATTCTTTGAGTTGTTGTGAGGCATAGGCTATAACTTTCTCATGTTGCATGAGAACACATCCTAACCCTTTGCCCGAAGCATCACTATAGATGACAAATCCCTCCGAACCAGATGGTATTGTCAGAACAGGTGTTGAAATGAGTCTCTCTCGAGTTCTTGAAAACTCTTCTCACATTCCTCGCTCTAACCAAACTTTGTATCTTTCCGAGTCACCGAAAGTTAATGGAGTAGCGATTCGAGAAAACCCTTCTACGAATCTCCTATAATAACCAGCTAAGTCGAGAAAGCTACGATTTCGATCATTGATTTAGGTTGTTCAAACTTTGAATGGCTTCAATCTTTTCACGGGTCAACATATATTCCATGACTTGATACCACGTGCCCAAGGAATGCTACTTCCTCAAGCCAGAACTCGCATTTCTTCAACTTGGCATAAAGCTTATATTCACGAAGCTTTTGGAGTATCAGCCTCAAGTGTTTCTCATGATCTTCACGGGTTTTGGAATATATGAGGATGTCATCAATAAAGACGACCACAAAGTGATCAAAATATTCCTTGAATACTCGATTCATGATATCCATGAAGGCAGCAGGAGCATTAGTCAATCCAAAAGACATGACTAGGAATTTATAATGCCCGTACCGAGTTCTGAAAGCCGTCTTTGGAATGTCATCGGTTCTAATCTTCAATTGGTGATATCTGGAACGAAGATCAATCTTTGAAAAGAATTTGGCTCCTTGCAACTGGTCAAACAGGTCATCAATACGTGGCAATGGGTACCTATTTTTGATGGTGACATGATTCAACTCCCGATAATCAATATAAAATCGCATACTCCCATCTTTCTTCTTCACGAATAGAATAGGAGCACCCTAAGGAGAAGTACTAGGACGAATAAAGCCAATGTCTAACAATTCCTCGCAGGTTGGGTCTTTAACTCCTCAAGTTCAATAGAGTCATTCGATATGGGGCTTTTGAAATGGGTTTTGTATGGGTTCAAGGTCGATACAAAAATCAATTTCACGCCCGGGTAGGCAGAAGTTCTTCGTGGAATACATCGTAAAATTCATTAACAATAGAAATATCATTCAAAACTGACGTATTTTTGTTTAGATCCGTGACATGAGCTAAGAAAGCATGACTTCCGTTTTTTAATAAACGAATAGCTTTATGGCTTGAGATGACAGTGATTGATTTTAATGGTTTGGTTGCTTGAATTCGCATAATAGGTTGGTTAGGAATATGAAAGATAACAACCTTACGAAAACAATCAATTTTTGCATGATGAGTAGTTAACCAATCAATCCCTAAAATTACGTCAAATGCAAGTATTTCAATGAAATAAGATCGACAGGTAATGTGAGGGTACCGATTTGAACCAAACAAGACTTATAAACCGTGGATGTAATGAAGGTTTCTCCCAATGGAGTTTCAACAGATAAGTCAAAGTCCAATTTCTCCGGAGTCAAATTTAAACATTGAGCGCAAGTAGGAGAAATAAAAGAATGGGTAGAAACCGTATCAAATAAGGTATAAACTTCATTTAGAGTTTATGATAAACTTACCCGTGATGACCTTGTTGGGTTCCTTGCTTTCGGGAGGTCACAACAATCGCCTCCTCTTGCATTATCGGCTTTGACTTTTCCGGGACCTTTGGTGCCTCCATCCTACCGAACTTGTCTTGGTGAACGACAAAATTGGGCTAGGTGACCTTCTCTTCCATAATTATAGCATGCTTTGGACGGCATCGCTAGCTTTGGTGATGTGTCCTCCCTCCGTATTTGAAGCATATGATAGTGGTCGCTTCCTTCCTTCCTAACGACAGTGTTGGTGGCCGACGCCTTTCCATCATTGTTGAATCTCCTCTTCTTGAAATGTTCATTCTTATTATTTTGGCCCCGATTACTACCTCAAGTGGTTACCATTTTCGCCCTGTTGATTTCTCCACGCTTGTTGTCACCGCGCTCGATGATCGCTTCTCACTAGTATTATCATTTTTCCGGTTCTTTATCTTTTGGTTGGGATGACTCATTATCATGCTCCAATAATCGAGCCCCTATTAACAATATCTCAATACAAACACAGTTTATGAGAGATAAGATATTGACGTATCTTAGGTTTCAAACCTCTTAAAAACATTCGCGTCATTCTCTCCTCATTATCAACCAAATGGGACACAAACCGGACAACTCGGCAAACTTGGTTTCAGATCGCGACGACCTGGCCATGTTGTTTTGCTTTCTAGCTTGATAAACTCTACCTATTTCATGTGATTTAATACTTTCGGAAAGTACTTGTCGTTGAACAGATTCTCGAACTTCTCCCAAGACATCTTCTTCGCTGCGGCAGTTGAGTACGCTTTTCTGATTTCCACCAAGAATGCCTCGCCGCAGAACATGAAGGTGGCAAAAGGAACCTTTTGCTCCTGAAGCATCCCAATACATCAAATATCTTGTTGATCTCGCTTAATCCACGTCTCCGCCTTAAGTGGTTTTGGCTCTCCAAAAAACTCCGGTGGTCCCAGTTCCTTAAACTGCTTGGAGGTGACCATGCGACAGTTGACAGTGTTTCCACCTGCATTTTGTATAGGAGCCACTCTTGCCTGATGTTGCATGAATTGCATAAATCCTCTGAATATTCCATCGTTCATCATCTGGTTAGTATTGTTATTTGCCTGAGGATTGTCGCTTTCCTGATGCACATTATCCTGATTATTGATTTGTGGAGACTCAACGGTCTCCTGTGCTACATTGATGTTCTCAACATTCTCGGATGTCATTTTAAAATACTGCCACAAAACAAGAGTTAAATAACATATCACATATTATCCCTATACTCTGACCGACCAATAAAATACCAAATAAACTTAGGTAGGTCATACTAATGAAAAGAATTCCCCGCCTCTCCCTCCTAATTCTTTTTCACATCTCATTTAGGATCATATCCCTAAGCTTTGATACCAACTGTGACGCCCCCAAAATAGGTATACATCACCTATTATGAGTCACCAAATACATGGTACAGAATACAAATACAATCTTTAATATACAATAAGAAAGTTGTGAGTTTTAATACAAATATTGTCTTCTAGACAATATCCACTCTTAGAATAAGTCCTTATTACATTTATTATCACACTATTTAACAGAATAGTGAGGACTACTAATACTATCATCTGGTTCATCACTCCGTTCCCCGACTCATCCCAGCTATATTCTCATTTCCTGAAGAGAACAGTGAAAGAAAGGGTGAGCTCAACTAGCCCAGTAAGAAATATTATGACTAAGATAATGTAAAATAAATTATCATTAGTCTTCAACAATGTTAAAATGATAAAAAAAAAATAGTCATCAAGTTTAACTACAGTGGATCAAGCAATTCATTAAAAGAGTCAAGTAGAGAATAAAATCTACTATCTTTTATGATTTAAAAGGTTTTTCATCACTTTTATCGCTGGGACTCAGCTTATTAAATAATCCACATCATCCCTGCACTACGGCCAATGATATCCATTAGTATCACGACCACAAATTATCCATGCACTACAGGCCAAGGATATTCGTGTATTCATCAATGGTTATGATCATGCCAACAACTGTCCATCAATGAACAACGGGCCAATGAGGATTTTTATCACATCAATTGTAACATTACGGTCATGATTACACCGAATAATCCCTGGTCATAATCATACCAAGTCCATCTATGCACTACATGGGATGCCCCCAAAATAGGTATACATCACTCATTCTGAGTTGTCAATACATGGTACAGAAATAACTATAATTTTATTATTACAATAGTAAAACTGTGAGTTTGAATACAAATATTATCTTCTAGACAATATTTATACCCAAATAAATCCTCATCACATTTATTGATACATTATTTTACAAAAATGGTGAGGACTACTAAAAAATCTCTCTATAACCATCATTCCATACCCCACTGCACTTTCGCTTACATTCTCGCCTCCCGAGAAGAAAAATGGAACAAAAAGGAAAAGGGTGAGTTCTAACTAGCCCAAGAAGAATATTATGACTAAGATAATATACAATAAATTATCGTTAGTCTTCAACATGGAAAAATCTAATAGAATACAATAGACAACAAGTTTTAAATCAATATTCGCATAATGAAAATAATAATTCATTAGAAGAGTTAAGTAGAGAATGCAAACTACTATCTTCTATATATGAATTTAAAAGTTCATCCTCGATATTTTATCCTCGTAACATCAATCAATATATATCCGAATCAACTATTCATCTTTGCACTACTGAGCCAAAGATATTCATCGATTGGTCATGTTCATCTAAACACTGCTCATCTTTGCAGACCACGGGCCAAAGATATTCATCGAAATCATTCATCTTTGCACTACAGGCCAAAGATATTCAATAATATCATCATTTAAGACTGAGGATGATGAAAAATATTTTTAAAGAAACGAATCCAGTAAAACAAAATGATAAAGATTAAGGATTAAGGATTCGTATTTTGTTTTATCCATGTCCAAAACTACCTCCAAAATAATCATAGTGATGTAAAATTCAAGAATGATCAAAACATGGATACAATCAAAGCTAGTATCCACAATAGATATTTTAGACAAAAAGAGAAAATTTTCATTTTTCGATGAATAGTGCCGTATTTGTGAATAGTGTTGTATACGTGAAATAAGGCCAGTATCGTGAATAAGAATCTCACACCAAAAGTTCCAAATTTGATAAAACTTCAGATCAATATTTTAGCATAATGATATTGAATAAATAATATCATTACGAAAAAAAATAATATCCCTTACCTAGAAAGATTAGAACTTCTAGCTGGAATACTGGGTATAGTGTTGAAGGAAACTTGCACCGTATAACAATACTCAAAGTATCAAAATCCTCACAAGAATACGCTCAATATATAGAGAGAGAAATAGGAGAAAACTTGGGCGGTGTAATTTTCAATTTAACCAAGACCCTATTTATATGAAAATGCTTAGAACACCAAAAAGTAAAATTTAATATAATATTAATATATATATCAAAATTTCCTACGCATCTCTTTACCATCCGATTTCAGCCACCAAGCACATGTTAATGATGTCCCCAAACATTCCAAAAACGTTTTCTAATTTAAAATAATTTAAACTTCCAAAATTAATTATTTTGAGCTTGAACTTCAATAATTCACAATAAATAGCCCTTTGTCGGAAAATTCAAATCACGCGAATTTTATAGGAAATTCAATTTCTATAACTTTGCGTAAGAAAGTTTTTCCAAATTCCAAACAAAAATTGACCAAATCCATAAGCAGCAAGCGATTTTTGTGCTATAATCAAATTTCATCAAGAAATGGGGTCCACAAACATGTATAACATGTTTTAAACATTTATTGCAACAAAAATACTCTTTCTCCTCGTATACTCATATATCACACATTCATTGTAAAAATATCACCATTATTATATTATTAAAATATAATAATATATTTAAATGAATTATTTTATCGAGAAAAAGATAAAATTTTAATTTTCAACAATTGTCACATTAAAATTTTCCATCTATATCCACATAAAATCAATATTTTCCTCATCATATGAATCAATAATTAATTATTCATAAATAATATTACATAATCACAATATCGACAACCGTGCAGTTCCTGTGAAAGAGGGCTTTCAATAAGAATTTCTCTCATCTTGCCGCAATTAGGTGACCAAACCTCTCCTTAGACAAAATTTTCTAGACATTGCCAATAATGTTATCTAATAATATTATTCAGATAATATGAATTATTGCTTCGATAATAAAAAATATCGTGTAATGACAATTATCAAACAAAAGAATATAAAATATCAACGCAAAGAATTATTGAATCAATAAAATAATATATCTTTCAATAAAGAATTATCAGTAACCATTATTGAGAAAAGTGCCTTCTTCACGTAAGAATCAATAATTGGTGCAATACCGTAATATCTTCTTCGTGTTTTAACCACCGGAGTATTTTAACAAGATTAATTGTGAATAACTACGCCTGTTATTTTTAAACAACTTATATTTGTCGTTTTCTTCATCCAATCGCCGTTATGGGGCCACACATGGTCATCGCGCCATCGCATTTAATATTCTAAATGAAGATTGAATATTCCACGACCAAACGAATATTCCCCGACAACAATGAATATTTTATAACCACTTGTTTATTTTGAAATATTTGCGTATTTTACCCATAACTATCCACATTAATCAAATCAACCCTTACTATTTTAAAATAATAATTAGAGGAAATTAAATTTTATTTATTAAAATCCTCCGACGTTGACCTAAAAGGCTCCATTTTGCCCTCCTCCGACGAGAACACCAGCAATTTTAAAATCGCCGCACCGTGCTACGATCCTTTTATTGATGGATCAAAAGGATCAGTTTTGAGGATGCAAAAAGAAGTTTCTTTTCGATGAAGTCAAATTTGAACGAGAAAATTTGAGAAAGTCGATGTTTTTCGATTCAAACGGGTGGGTGGTTGAATCGTGCTGCTCAGAAGATGAAATCGAAAGAAGAAGAAGATGGTTTTAAGTTTTTAAGGTTATTTAACAGAGAAATAACAAGATGGTTTTAATTTGTTAAGTTTTTTCAGATCAAATCGGGAGATTTTTCAGATCTGGTTTGGGAGATTTGACAAAGAAAGAAGAAGATGGTTTTAAATTGTTAATGTTTTAGGATTTAAAAAAATAATAATAATTGATGTTGTAAGTGTTTTAATATTTTAGTTATATTTTTGAAATTTGAATTTATTTTTATGAATTTTAATTTTTAATTTGTGCTTATTATAAAAATATATAATTCAAATTCAAAATTTATCCAAATTTCTCTTATTTTAATAATATATGTAATATATCCGAATACAATAAAAGATAAATTTGTCAAAGAAAAAATATTAATAATTTTTCATTATTAATGTTGAGAGTATTATGACAAAATTAATAATATAACATATCATACATATATTCATATGTTATATTACTAATTTTAGTTTTATTTGAAGAGAAATTAATTAAATTAATGAATTTAATGAGTTATTTAAATTAAAAAAAATTACATATTTATGTGTAATTTATCTAATTTATTTAAACTTGTACCATACTGGAAAAAAAATTTGTATGCTATAATACCGAAGTTTACCATACCAAATAAATATTTGATTGCTTTTTTTCCTATTGTTTTATTTGGTTAACTTGTCTTAATTGTTGGCTTTTGAGTATTTTAATTTTTTTTTTCATCATGACATGCCACGTGGACATATATGCCATGTGTACTCAATTCGTTAAAAGTCAAACAAGTTAACAGAATTTGTAACGGTTTGTAAACAAATTGTAGTTCAATAAGTCGAACGAAAAAAATTTCAATTCAATAATGCATTTGTAAACCGAAGTCAAATAAAATGAGAAAAAAAAATATATTTAACCACCAAAAATTTATTACCAATACTTCTACTCCACTTAAATATGGAGCACAAGTCAAATTTAGTGTTCACAAGTCAAAGGCGGTATATATAAAGGAAGTGGTTAGTATGAAGTTTATTTTGGGGTAAGTTGGTTAATTGACCAATAAAATACTGACACGCATACGAAATTATACGTGTATTAGTATTCTATTGGCCAATTGACCAACTTACGAAAAAAAAAAAATAACTTCGTACTAACCGTATCCATATACAAATATGGGCAGAAAATTGGAGAGAGAGAGAGTAGAGGAGAGGTGCAAGGAAAAATGGAGGGGGGGAAATCAGGAGAGATGAAGCACATATTGCTCGCAAAGTTTACAGATGAAACGACGTTGGACCAGATTGAGCAACTCATCAAGGGTTATGCCAGCCTAGTCTCTCTTATCGAACCCATGAAGTCTTTTCGATGGTACACAACCTCCATTCCCATCTCTATCTCTCTGCAATTATACCTTATATTCATATATGCCCTTGTAATTAATTTTAAATCTAGATAAATTAATTTGATTTTCAACTACCCCTTATTGTCTGATAATTGGTAAATGTATTTGTGGGTTCGATCCGACTTTTCTAATTGCTGACAATCCAAACTTCGCCAAATCCCATTTGATTTAAAGCTTCGACTTTTCTGTGAATATCTAATCAACCTACTGATCCGTGCTCTGGATTGGATGTATATTGGTTATTTTTCATTTTGTTACTGTTATTATTAAATTTGTTAAGATTTAGGATTTCTTTGTATTATACAGCTAACTATTTATGTTAAATTCTGCATTTCAGAATTATCTTGCCTCTTTGAGTTCTCTGGTAAAATTATATAAGTAAATCATACGGAAATCAAAGTTCTACTATTTTATTGACTTATTTTTTCCCCAATGTACAAAATTGATCATGCCTTGCGAACGGATTATGAGGAAGTGGTTAGTATGAACTTAACTTTGTTCAATTGATCGTGTAGTGTTGACACACAGGCTGAGAGGTGATCTCTGCATGTTAGCACGGTATTGATCAATTGACCAACTTACCATAAAGTTTAACTTCATGGTAACCCGATCCGTATTATCAAGTTCAAGGACTTCTGAAAATAATATTAAGATTCTCATACTCTGATGTCCTCTAGTACTTTGGCAGCTTGCTAACTTGATTAATGAGATACTTGTCAGCACTTTATATAGAAATAAGTTAACGGTTCCGAAAAGCCACTTCATGCAATTAGTTAACTGTTTTCTCCAATCAAGAGTTCGCTAAATGAAAATTTTCTTATGTGTTCATTCTAATGGATATAATATAATATAGGCACTTATGTTCAAATATTAGACCTTTATGTCCCACCCTCTTTTGTCCGTTCAGTTCTTTCAATAAGCTCAACAAGTCCTAGAATTTGTTCTTATGGCCTCATTTGTCTACATTAACTAGGAAAAAGTGTTGCATGCTTTTTCAAATTACAGAAATATGTGGAATCAGAGATCCTTCCTTGACATCTTCCACAAAATAGAGAAACTACATAAAGGTGTTCTACCTATTACATGTCAAGCAACGATTTAGTTGAACTAGAAGCGGGATTCGCTTTATAGACTGATCATTACAAAGTTCTTTCTAGTTGATTTAGGAAGTGATAAGTTTTGCAATATCAAGTTGTCTCGCAACTGCATGTGATTATATATGGCCGGAAGCTGAAGTTCCAAAATTTCATATAACTTTGTAAATTAAACAAAGAAATCTGTCTTGTTATGTTGTAGGGGCACAGATGTGAGTATTGAGAACATGCACCAAGGTTTCACCCACGTCTTTGAGTCAACCTTTGACAGCGCAGAAGGCATTGCAGAGTATATTAGTCATCCAGCCCATGTCGAGTTTGCGAATACTTTTCTCCCTAAATTGGACAAAGTAATTGTTATCGACTACAAGCCCACAGCAGTCCATCTCTGAGTTAAATGGGTTTCCAGTTTAGTTCGTTTATGGAGGTTTGCTATGTATTGTGAACCAGGTTCTTTCCTAATTTACTGAATACTCAGCTAGCTTGAGTTATGAGGGCTGGCTATGTTGTTAAAAGTCATGCCTCGGAATTTTCAAGTGTTTTTCTTACTAATAATGAAGCTACTGCTGTTTGAAATTTAGAAATTTCCCGAGGATTAATAATATTTTTATTTTCATTTTCATTTCAACGCCCTCGGGCATCAATTTGGATTTGGGGTGATGAGTACAAATACAAATGAATTATATATTCTTGCATGGAGAATTTCTTTAAAATACTAGTAAATCTCTTAAATTGTATCTACTTAATGAACTTTTGCCAAAATAGCCACAAATGAATTACAATACTCTCTTGTAATTTGGAAAGTTACCATGATTATCCTTTAGTTGTTTATTTCTCCCTCTCTTTCTAGATTCTTCTTTAATCACAGTTTCTTTTTTAGTTCTTCTAATTTATTTTCTTCCTTTAATCTTCTTCTTATGCACCTTTCCAGTAAAGAAATTACGAATGGATTTAATCTTTGTTTTGACAGTTTGGAAGAGAGCGTTGTAGTGTATCATAATTTTTTTATTAATTTGAAAGATTGATTTGCTTTAGAATTTAACTAGTAATGTATTTATTACGCCAACTTATAAATTACCACCAAATAATCTTATTCAAATAGTTTAAGGGGGTAAAATTGGAAATTACTATAATTCAGACGATTTTTCTCATTCAGTGCTCAATTTCAAACCGAACTTCTAGACTCGGTAAGAATAATACTAAAGGGGAAAATTGGGGAATAATATAAACCCCTTGCAGCCGAAGGCTTAAATTTCTCACTTATATTTTCTGTAGTATTTTTTTAAAGAATATTTACTTGAAAGGAAATTGTCTAAAATATAGGTGGAACAAAATTAAATATAAATAGGATCAATGACACGTTATAGGAAAAAAAAAATATTAGTTCTAATATCAACATCGTAATTTTTACATTTGCATGATATAGAAAATTAAAACTAATTCACATTTGAAATGATTTTAAATAATATCAGTGTAAAGCTAATTTGAAAATTAATAAGTGAAAATTAAAACTAATTATCAGTATAAATCTTTTATACATAAGCCAGACCATTTTATTCATAAGAAGACGAAGAAGAACAGACATTAGAGTTCATATGAGAAAATGAAGATTCTGATGGTGCTGGTGCTGGTGCTGGTGCTGGTGCTGCTACTGCTGAGGCTCAAGTATCGGACTAGGAAGGCGGTGACAACGAGGGCGCTGTCGGAGATGCTGGATGAGGAGTATTCAGAGCCATTGGAGGATGCAAAGGTTTTTGTGGGTAAAGATGTCATTTAGAGTAACTTAAAATTGTCATTATATTTGGTGAAATCTACTTATTTAAAATGATTTATAAACTTTAAATGATTTATAAGTCATTGTTTAAGAAGTAAGAATTTGTTACTTTCCAAATTTTACTTGTAACTTAAAAAATAAGTCATCTTCAAACATTTCAACTCTAAAAAAGAACTTACAAGTTGGTTTGACCAAATTAAAAGTTATGTTTATATTAAATACTATTTTTTTTCTTTTATCCTTAGTTTTTATATTCAGACAAATTAAACATTAATTACATTTTCTTAATATTTATATTTTTCACCTAAAACGTCATTTGTAAAAGAATGAAGGGGGAGTATTATGCATGCAGAAATAATTGTGTTTAAATGGTAAAAAAACACTCGATAAATGATAGATAAAAAAAAAGAGAAATTATTAGAAGAGTGATGCTATGTGCACAATTGTTATATATGTGAGTTCTACTGTTTAGTTGGTAAAATTAAATTCCAAATCTTCCGTTACAGTCATTGGTGTATATATATATATATATGGAAAATCATCAAGTGTCGTTACATGAAGCTCAATTTCTTCTCTATCTACGAGGTTGTAGCAGAAGAGTGTTCTTGCCTAACTCTTCTCTCCAGCTTTGCTCTGTGTGGCAGATCGATCAATTCCAAAATGCCCCTTGCTTTTATTTCACCCTTGCCGCATGAGCTAGTAGCGGCAGGCTTCTCACTTTTCTTACAAGTTACAAATATAATTCTAATATTCACATATTATTATTATTATTATTATTAACAGGTCTAATAATAAAAATAAAAATATTAATATTAAACATAATAATAAAAACATAATATTAAACATATTAATATTTTTATACATTTTTTTATTGTAAAAATATTAAACATATTAATATTATAATTATTATTGTAAAAATATTAAACATATTAATTTTACATAATATTAAAAATATTAATATGCTTAATATTAATAAAAATATTAATATGTTTAATATTATGTAAAATTAATATGTTTAATATTATGGTTTCATAATTATAAAAAAATTAATATGTTTAATATTTTTACAATAATAATTATAATATTAATATGTTTAATATTATGTAATATTAGTATGTTTATAATAATAATTGTAATATTAATATGTTTAATATTATGTTTTTATTATTATGTTTAATATTAATATTTTTATTTTTATTATTAGACCTGTTAATAATAATAATAATAATATGTGAATATTAGAATTATATTTGTAACATGTAAGAAAAGTGGGAAGCCTGCCGGGGGCATTTTTGAATTGATCTGATCGCCGCCATACTGTCAGCTATATGAGAGAAGATTAGTCAAACACCGCCTGCCACAAACAGAAAAAGAGAGAAGAAATTGGTTGCCACAAAGAAACTATTGCTACGGATGATCTCCTTATATATATATGGGATATGATCCATAGCAAGTATTTGCTATGAAGGGAAATTGGGCAAATAGAATAATAGCCGTCCGTTCCATAAATGAAGGGCCAAGATTAAAAAAGTAAACTTCCCTTACGCCAGTGCGTCTGGCGTACTCTGTATATCAAATTTAGAGACGAATTTACCCTCACTTACGCTACTTGAAGTGGCGTACTCTTATATAATTTCAAATTCTGCCCCATTTCGAACCCCTGCGATAGTTATGCCCCATTTCAGCGTACGCCATTCAAACCCATCGCCCATTTCGAACCCCTGCTGTGCGATTCAATGCAATTTCAGTTCCTAGGTTGCGAGAGTTCTGTTGTGCAATTCAATGCGATTTCAGTTCCTAAACCTACATTTTGCTGCGATTTCGATTCCTACAAACTGCTGCGATTTCGATTTCGATTTCGAGCAAACCCTTAAAATCAAACCCCGCTGCGATTTTATTCAGATTGCGAGCCTGCTGCGATTCATCTGTCAAATCCCCAAAACCCTGTTGCGATTTCTGATCGATTGACCAGGTATTTTTGATTTTGTATATTTCTTGAATACAATTTCTTCATTTTGTGTTGTTTTGATCTTTGAAAGTTTAATGGTGCTGGAGTTCGGCTGGAAGTTCATAGTAGTTAGTAACCACTAGTTTGTTTTGTTTTTTTGGCACTACATCTGAAGAGATCCTTGACGAATTAAATTTTGTTTTAATAGATGAATGAAGAAGAATATAGCAGGTTTAAAAGTCACATACAAACACAAGGCCATCAAACAAGCATAGACCATGAAGCAAAAGAAAATCTAAATTCTATAGGCTGCATCTCCTTTAAATTTGTAGATTGGACAAATCAAATTGGGATTTCCAAAATATGAAATTAAGAAGTTGAAAAGATAAATTTTGAACTGGAAACTACAGTCACTATCTTCTAAATAAAAAAGATTAATGGAAATAAGAGGAAATAACCTTCGCTGCACTGGAGGTATTCCTTCCTTCTCCTCAACCCGTTCCTTAATCCGGTCAATGGTATCAGTTGGTTCAATATCAATTTCAATTTCCTTTCCAGTGAGAGTCTTCACCTTGATCATAGTTTCTCCTCTAAGTCTCAGAACTAAGTGCAGTGTTGACTCTTTCTGGATGTTGTAATCTGCAAGAGTTCGGCCATCTTCCAACTGCTTGCCAGCAAAAATCAGTCTCTGCTGGTCCGGAGGGATACCTTCCTTGTCCTGGCATGCACAAATACACCACGTGTTCAAAATAAGACGCAACTCATTAGCACATCAAGAGTGGTCTGCAATAACTAGCCTAGTTGTTTAAACAAGTAACAAGAAGACAAATATAAATGAGAAATACAACAGACAGATCCAAAATTGAATTATATGGTAGGCTATTCATTTCTTTTACTTCAAACAATAATTCATAGGTTAAATGTTCTCCGACAGAAACAGTTTTTGACAATTAACTATGCATAACAACTTCCCACAAATATTGAATATAAAAACTTGTTTTCATAGCTTCGCAGCCAACCTATTGAAGCGTCCAAAAGCATTCAGCCACTTCAATGCCATTGTATTCTCACTGCTTGGTTATATTTTTTCATGTTGCTCATATCCATTTTGGATGGGAATTTTTATAAATTATTTAATACTCGATATTTTGATGAATGTGTAGGAAACATATGGATATTAATCCCGGACCTACTAATCCTATTGTGTTATGGGACCAAGAAAATCACGTATCGTCGGACTTATGGCAAAATATTGTAAGTTTATTAATGTTTAGAGACTTTCATTTTGTTAAACATTTGTTAGAAATATTCATGTTGTGACGATTTATGTTTTCATGTTGTTGGACGTGTAGGATGGGGGTGTGTTAGAAATGTGTCAAATGTCTGCAAAATTAACTAAACGGAATTTGACTGAACAACAAGAATATTTGCTGGAACAAGTAGGTTTTGGTGTATTTTGTCATCAATCTATAGTGTCAAAGATTGATGCATCTCTTGTATCTGCTCTAGTTGAACGTTGGAGAAGTGAAACAAATACGTTTCACTTAAATTGTGGAGAGATTAGCATTTTTTTAGAGGATGTGGGATTTTTATTTGGGTTGCCCGTTTTAGGAAAACCTTTGACTTGCGGAGAATTAGAAAATCCCAAAACCTATTTTATAAGGGTTTTTGGGCAACAAGTTGTAGTAGATGAGTGGGAACAATGCTATAAAAAGGGGGGCATAAGTTTGCCATGGTTAAGACAGAGAGATACTGGTGATCTTTACTCAGGATGATGTCGTAAAACACACCAAGGCATATCATTGTACTTGTGTGGTATTTATTTTGTTTCCAACCAAGCTTTAAAATGTTGTGCATCCTAGATATTTGTTGCTATTGGAAAGATTGGAAGACGTAGTTACATATGCTTGGGGGTGGCAGTTTTAGGGCATCTGTATAGGGGTTTGCATGAGGCTACTCGCAAAACAACGAAAAAATTCGCCGGTTGTGCAACCCTTCTTATGATGTGGGCTCATGAACGGTTCAACATTGGTCGTCCTACCCCTAAGCCTATGTCCCAGAAGTTGATACCTAGGGCATTATCCTGGGCATACTCCTCTTTTGATCCTAATTCAAAACAATATCAGCGCCTTAAAAATCCACATCACCATCTTCTATTTTACTGAGGAGAGTTTAATAATATGTTGGAAACAGATGGGGTGTGGTGTCCATATTAGTTATTTGATAGACGTTTGTCTTGGGATTTTTTTGAGGCAAGGTTAGGTGGAGCTGCTCGTATACCATTGATACATTACGACATTGTTGAGTTCCAAATGCCTGACAAATTTATGAGACAATTTGGATATTTGCAGTCGTATCCATCTAATGCTGAAAATATGGTGGAATTGCGGAAGGAACATAAATTATTTCAGAGAATAAATTTTGAAAATAATAGGGCCAACTATATTCGCCTGTGGGATGCATACATGGAGAGTTTAGAAGGACAAGTGTTGGAGGCTTTGCAACATATATCTACCGAGGATTATATGACGTGGTATAGAGAAATTACTCGACGACGGATACACCATACTCGACCCTTTAGGCGTCAAGGGGAAGATTATGAGCCACGGGTATTCATTGACCAATATTTGGCTGTAAACACTGTAAGTTATTCAATTTATAAAATTTATTAATGTTTTTGTTTTATTAAAACTGATTATCTTGTTTTATTAATATAATTTTTTTTATTTAATTGTAGATTGAGAGTGCAAAAGCTATATTTGAAAAGATGTTGTCAATTGGACATCCACCTGAGTTAAGAATCATGTATGACACATGGTTCAATACATTATACCAGCCGTTGATGAATGACTATAGAGGGGTTCCATTCAATCCAAATCCAACGCAACCTCAAGTTGGGCAGATGGAGATTGACATGACAGGATCCCAACCAACAGTTGGGCAGATGGAGATTGACATGACAGGATCCCAACCTACAGTTGTAGAGACTCAGCCTAGCGTTGGCCCTTCTACTCGACATAGTAAGAAAGTGCCAGCTAGAAGGATGGAGGGAACAAAGCACACTCACTTTTTCAAGTACTTAAAGATGGAAAAAATCAATTGGCTAAATCAGCATTGGTTTAGTCCAACTCACGACCCATCAGACTTTCCTCATAGCCATCCAGAAGGTCTATACATATTCGTTCCAGTCTTCAACGAAATCAACAGTCATTTTTGCTTGTTTATTTGGAGTGTCAACAAGTGGAAAGTAATGCTACTTGACCCACTTTATGATGACAAACCATTAATGCCAGTGTCATAAATATACCAAAACTTCTTTGCGATTGTGGTGAGTTCAAAAATATATTTTTTGTTTTTAATGTCATTACACAGACATACAATTTCTTCTAATTCGGACTTATAAGTAATGGGTTTATGATTTATAGGTGGAGTTAATTCCTTTGCTGCTTCGTCAAGCAAATCCTACAGCAAAGTGGCCAAAATCGAAGCCGAAAGTTGAAGTCTGTGTGAATAGACCAAAACAATGGAACGCAGACGATTGTGGCATATATGTTGTGAAGTACGTGGATTTCTTTTTACACCGTATAAACATAATGGATGAACTGAGGTGGACTCTTAACGAGGCTTATAATTTTAGATTTAGAATAGCACATGAGCTTAAGATGTGTAAAGCTAGGAACATTCTTGAAAAATATATTTGACTAACTTTTGTAATACGTTGATTTAATTATGACAGCTATTAAATTGTTTGATTCACGATCATATGACAAGGTTTGATTCTAGTTCGGGCCTGAGTTTGATTCTATTGACCATTTGCAGGGACCATTTGAGACATTTTTAGTTGGTGGAGACATGGCTGAGGTCTGTGATATTAAACTTAGTAATGATGGTAACTCAATGCTTCTGACCACTAGAAAGAAAACAGCGTTATATCTTTTGAGAAAATGTATTTTGTATTTATTAATGTTTTTCTATTTTTTTATTTGAAGCTGCTTTTGCTTTATTAGTTCACTTTTGCTTTGTGATGCTTGTGAGTCTAATATGTCTCATCATGATTCTCTAATGCAGGGACCTGGGCATCTCAAATTTTTTGGGCAGCTATACAACTCTGCAAGTACATTCCAGAAGCAAAGTGGCCAAAATCATGAAGACCAAACCTGTTGAATTACGAAAATCATGAAGCTACGGAATTGGGAGCATGGGTCAGCTTCCAGCATGAAACGCCTAGTGCCTACGGAATTGCACGCTTGGGTCAGCTTAGCTTCTCCCAGAAAGCTCATTTGGCGTGTGTACAGTTTTGACTGAAAAGATGGCACATATGTTTTACCCAATCCATTATTGTTTTATTTTTTCCCCTCTTTTCCGTATGGCACAAGTTCATGTTTATAGTTTACTATCAATATGAATATTTCTACTTGATAATTTCCACTAAATATTTTTACTTGGGGAGTTCTAAGTAGGGATTTTTTTTTAAATTCCTAATGAATATGTTATTTAAAACTTAATATAATTATAATTGGGCCATATAACCACCATGCATCAAAATCACATATTAAGATAATAAACAGATTGCAAGCAAATAAAAAGCATGCTGCTTAATCTAAATATATAACCAAAAGTAAATAGTTTTCCCATTACATAATCATTAAACCACATATTAAGATAACTTCAAAACACGTGGTTTTTCTTGACCCAAAATTTTGTAGTGGTTCCGCTTATCATAATTGGTTATCATATTGCATATTGCACACTTTCTCAATTGTTTACGATTTGCAGCTTCTTCGATCCCACTCTTTATTCTTGTTGCTTTTTTCCTCCCCTTTGTTTGCGAACAAATAGGATCCAATAACGGCTCATCTTCAACGGGCTGATCATCATCTTCTCGACTATCAGGAACCTCTTTTACGCTATTTTCATCAGGGTCAAATTTCTCAACAATGGGTTGATTGTCAATGCACAATTGTACGACATGCTTAAAACCATTAATTGAGCATGATCCTGTAGAAGCTAATCGCAAGAGCAACGTCACCAAATAATTGTAACACATCGTTTGAGATTCCTCGTAGTTGGACATTTCAGTCAAAATCTTTGGTAATTCAGCGTTCACTTTATTACCATCTCTACACCATCGCCTTAAAATGTATTTATCAGGTATCTTTTGTGTACTTTTTGCAATCATATGCCTTATAATGTGTTTACAAAGCATACCAGAATGTTCAAATTTTTTATAATTGCAATTTATATCTCCAGTTTGAACATTAATAACAACAGTCACGTACCTATTTGATTCTTCGTTGTCGCTTGCCTTGCATAATGCATACGACTTTCTATCCGATGTTGTCATATGTTGAAGGTTTTGCATTACGTACTTATGAGATTTTATTATCTCAATCTGAAAGCGTCTGAACATCTCCTTTGTATAAATATTTGCTCCATGTGTTTCCAATGGTGATTCAAGAGTCATATTTTCGTCCGATGACAAGTTACATAGTCGACTTTTCTCTCTCTACGACCCGCTTCTTCTCAAGTGCTTTTTTACGTCAGATTACGATAAATTCCTTGATACTCGTTGTCGCATTCACATATTCATCGAACAAACTGTTTCATTCCTTCACTCGGATGTAGTCGTCATTCCCGCCCAAAAAAAAATTCTTTGTGTACGCCTTGATCCATTTGTGCTTAACCTCATAAAGTGATTGGAGCCAATCATGGTCATGCAATTCGTAATCTATCATCAACTTTTTCCATCGCTCCTCAAAATTTGCAACTGTCAAAGATTTATACACATAGCAGTTAAAATCATGTTTAAATGTTGGGTACTGTTCATACAATGTATGTAATTTCTCTCGAAATTTATTGCTAATATGCCATGTGCAAAGAGCATGGTGTGTTTCTGGCATAACCTTAGCAATCGCATTGCTCATAGCTTTGTCCTGATCAGTGATAATGGTAACCGGTGCCTTGTTGTTCATCGCTTGAAACCAACTTTCAAAAACCCATACAAAAGTATCCTCTGTTTCGTCCTGAATCAGTGCAAAACCAAACAAGATGGAGTGATAATGATGATTTACCCCCATGAACAGAATAAACGGCATAGAATACTTATTCGTTCGATAAGTAGTATTAAATGTCACTACATCCCCAAAATTTTTGTAAGCTATCATTGATCGATAATCTATCCACAAGATGCATTCTATGCGATTATCTTCATCTAATTTCATATCGTAAAAAAATAGAGGATTTTCCGCCGACAGTTTTTTCAAGTACTTTAATGCTGCTTGGGCATCGTTTGAATCTATTGTGTCACGTCTTATATCTCGTACAACATTCCGAATATCCTTATCACTGAAACCGACATTTTCCACCCCTCCTCCAATTTCACTAAATACATTCATCATCTTACTTGGCCCAACTCCAACCCTTGTGAAAGTTCCAATTAAACTTCGGGCAACATGAGTAATATTTTTCTATGTTTGAATGAAATTTTTCTTGCTCGGAGTCACCAAATCATGATTGTGAGACAGCTCAATTTTTGAAACTTTCCATGTATCTTCATTCTTCAGGTGAACAACAAACATTCTAGCTTTGCACAACGTCCGACCTATAGAATCCCTTTTTCTTTTGACCTTACTACCACCAACTTCATCAACGTCTTGTTTCTTTCTTTCAATTGGTTTTCTAGCTTTCTTACATGTAAAAAGTCAGTTGGACAAATTGTTGGAGTGAGCATATTTATGAGTTGCCCCAATTTTTATTTCAAATCCACAACTACGTGCATATCTTCTATAAAATTCTCCTGCCTCTTGGACAGTAGAAAAAATCTGACCCTCATATGGACTTTTTAAAACGTCTATATGCGATTGGTTCGTGTTATGAACACCAATATTATCCATGTCAATATTATCATCAGAAGAATTTGAAGAACTTGAATTAAACATATCTTCAGCCATAATTGAAAACTTACGAGGTTGATTTTGACCTGCAAAACCTTGCTTGATTAATTACCCTGTTTTCTTTCTTAATTTTTGTTTGAAGGATATTTAAAAAAAATTAAAAGGAATAACTACAGTATAAATATAAGGTTTGTATATTTTTTTTTGGAGGATATTTGCTATAATTTTATTTCATATTGGATTGTTTGCCTTATTTGTGTTACGAACCAAGATATGAGTTCCTATGTAATATTGGATTGTTTGCCTTATTTGGATTGATATGACCGGTGAAATTGATTCCTTCTATAATACTACTTCAAAGAAGAATATTGCATCATGCGCTTCAGCGAGATCGTCGATATTGGAATAATATTTATACGATGCGTTCTCTTGGGGGCAGTTTGGGAAAAGAAATTTTTTTTGGGTGTACGCTACTTAAACTAGCGTACGGGGTCATGGGAATTTCAGAGTACGCCAGACGCACTGGCGTAAGGGAAGTTTACTTTTTTAATCTTGGCCCTTCATTTATGGAACGGACGGCTATTATTCTATTTGCCCAATTTCCCTCCATAGCAAATATTTATTATGGATTATATCCCTATATATATATATACGGTGCCGTTCAAAAGCATTACTGCTAAATAACATTACTTGCTTAAAGAGCATTCCTATTTAAAAGATTCGTGTTAGCTCTCAAACGAGTTCCCTCTAGAAAACACCTTGCTGCTAAAATCGGAATCCTTGAAATCGATTGCTGCAAAATCGAAAAGAGAGAAATCGAAGCCAGATTGAAAGGCCCAGATCGTGGTTTCCTCTCTCCAAACAAATTGTGTTTCCTCTCTGCAATATCAGACCCAAATCACGATTCACCCATCTTGGGTAGATAGGTTGAATAAATCGGCACTCGGCATCCCCTATTTCAGATTCAAGCTCGAAAATCTATTTCGGTGACAAGAAGACTAAGAATCGGTATATATTTCAGTAAAACATTCACTATCATCCTTCACTATGTGCTTTCTGCGAGATTCTTTCCCTACCCAATGTTGTCGAGGTCTGAAATTTTTTTCCATTCTGTATTTTGGGCTTATTTTGTGGTTTATGTTTTGCTGAGCCAATAACTTATTTGTTAGCTCTAAGAAATGGAAATTTTGATTAGGAGTATTAGGCTTTATACTGGGTATTCGGGCACTTATTTTGGCTTTGCTTAGTTATAAATTTATCAAATTAGCTAATTTGTTAGCTCTAACAATTAGAAATTTTATACAAGTATGGACAAACTAAGAAAAACAGAGTTGTTGAGTGACTGTCCTAGCTCTAACCTAACTGACATTCCGCATAAAATTTTGAAAATAAATAAAGGTACAATATTTGTGAAATTTGGGAAAGACCCTTAAGCTTTATAGCTGGATTTGCTTTATCCCTCATGAACTCTCTTGTTCCATCTTCATTACAGCAACTAGCAAGCAAGTTTCTGTAGGTAGTTGAGCACAGTAGCCACCATTAATTAATTTAATTTTTTAGAATTTTGTTATCTTTATGTAGTGTACATGTGGTAGAAGGGAGATAGGTACTATTGATTGTTTGGAATGAAAGGAGTGCAACAGTTGGTTAGTTGATGGTTTTTTTTTCTTTTTCTTTTTCTTTTTCTTTTTCTTTTTCTTTGAATTACAAATACTTTTGTTTATTTGCAGTAGCTGTTGAATTATGTAAAATTTTATTTCATTTTATTTGCTGTAGCTATTCCACAAAAACTACGGTGTTGAGTGATTAGAATACAAGTAGTTGTTCAATTATGTAAAATTTTAAGTAGGAGGAGGCTTTGAAGTTTCAATTCCTTGAAGAATGGAGTTTTTATCTTGATGTTCCCTTTGAATTAACTGGATTTTGTTTAGTGGTACCTAGTTGATTGTTTCAGAACTGACTTCTTATATGTGTAATAGTTGGTGAACATCACTATTAATTGGAGTGTACTAGTACATATGGATAATGTTAAACTTTTTTTTTAAAGTATGGTAGGTGTTGCATGTTGCTTGGACCAAATCAATTTTCAAAGATATTTTCATTGTTTCATCTAATTCATGTTTACCCAATTTCTATTTTTGGTCTAATAAGCACAAATGGGGTAGTGTTGATTGATCTGGTAGACGCATCTTTTTATTTGGTGAATAGGAATGCTCCACTGGTTCAAAGAAGATTTTGCTTAGTTTTGAAAGAAAAAAAAAGTTTTACTCTTGTGTCGTCCTTCAGTACACTGTGTCGATCCTTCAACTAACTAAGATTTGCAAGAATATAAAGATTATTACCCAATTTTATGTTTGATCTAATTATGACAGTTTCTCTTTGAAGGCAACAATGATGAAGACTTCAGCAACTACTCAAAGAGCTGACCAACCTACTCAATAAACTCAAGGAATTCAAGCACCTGTTGCATCTCAAGCCACTCAAGGAAACCTATTGCATCTGAAAGCATTCCACAGCTGAGAAAATTCCCAAGTCTGGTTGAGAAAAAAAACAATCTTTTGGTGTTTCCATGAATGCTCTTAGTTTGGTTGAAACAAGAATGCTTTTGGTCTTAATTATTTGACCAATTTTTGGTTTTAAGTATGTAACATTGGTGCTTTTTGTTTACTTGCACATGGATGTTTTTGTTTTAGTTTCACAGGTTTCTTTTGGTTTTAGTTGAACAGGGTTCTTTTGATTTTACTTGCACAAGGATGCTTTATATAAACAGTTGTGCTTTTTGTTTGCTACCACTAATAGTACATTTATACTACCGCCATCCTTAATTTTTTATACAAGTGTTTTATGCACAATTCCATTCAAACCAGTAACATATTTGATCTTCATTTGTTTTCTAAAATTTCATTCACTTTTGTTCAACTTCATAACAGAAAAGGCTAGACCTTTCTTTCATTCTGCTTGGTATTTTTCTTATATAAATAAATTAGACCAATCTATTCCAAATTTAAAAATAAATAAATAAATAAAATGGAAAATACAAACATAAACTTCATATACTTCATTCACTGTGCATTATCTTGCAACTCCTGTTATCCATGCCGACAACTTGCCATATGTGCAAAAAGCATTAAATCTCTCCATAAATCCAATCACACAAGTGAAACATGCCATTATTACCGTCTCACGGGATTTCTACAATATAAACAAACAAAAGCAAACATAATTTACCTCCAGCAAACATGATTTACTATGACTAATTTTCGGATAACTAAGAGATATTAGGTAAAACAGAAAAATGAATCACACTTTGCTGCTGCTTGAGGATCTTTAATGGACTTTATCATATCAACTCTCTTGGTTGTTCATCACCTGCACACCAGAGAAATGCAGTTGGATAAGCTAATTGACCAATCAACTCGAGAAAACGTTAAAAGGATAGAACATAAAAGGAGGTTTCTATGAGAAGTTAGACACAACAGAATGAATCATGAGTTATGAGCAAATACCACCTATCAAGTAAAATGAACAGAAAAATGATAAATATGGGCTTTGACATAGCAAGTGAAATAGTGGACTACTCGATTCAAAGATGATTCAATTTAAAATTTCACATAAAAAAGTGGGAAAATACTAGAAAAACAAAGAAAACCAACATCTTACACAATTTAGCTATTGTTGAACATGATAAATAACATATTAGTGGAATTTAGAGATGCTTACAAAGGGATTATCATAGTACCAGCTCAGTGGACTATAAGCCACCCATCACACGTTCATGGTCCTCTCCCAACTATATAAATATATATTAATATTTCTATACAAAAAGAATGGCAACCAATGGGTAATAGAAAGAAAAAATGAAAAACTTTACTCTTTCCACTTTGACACGACCCTGCGAGAATGACAACCAATGGATAATAGAATATCATCTGCTCACCAAATGTAACATTCTATTCTTAAGTAATTCCAACTTCCAAATAAGAAAATTTCTTAGACTTAGCCAAGTGACAATTAAGGAATTTGATATTAAATTAGTAAATTGGTCACTAAAACTTGTGACAAAGTGGCCAGTCTTATGCTAAGCATATAATACAATGTAGACATGACATGCAATTAACAGATGCATCTTCTATGGAAGAGGTTTACTCATTACAAATAGATATGTTTCAAAGTGGAAGAATTTCTACTTCATGGACTGTGTAGAGAGGGCTATAAGGCCGTAAAAAAAAAATTCAAAAAAAGAAGTCTAGTTATCTTTTCACAGACACATACCAAAACAAAAAAAGGAAATCTTTATGCCAACTACTTTACTATCTTCTAGGAAGAATTTAACCAGAGTAGTAATATGAGGAATCTTATGTATTTCACACTAATCCAAAAACAGACACAGATTAGTTATCAATATAGCCACACAGGAAAGAGAGTATTCAGGTATATCATACAGCTGAGTTCTCGGGCACTGATACTTCATGAATATCAACAGAGTTGTCAAACATTTTCACAACAAAAAGCATAATTTATATATATACAATCTTTCAATTATTACCCAGTATTTGCAAATTCATGGATGCTCATTAAAGCTTGAAAATAAACCTTGTAAAAACGACTTTCTTTAAGTTTATTAAGAACCTGTATAGCAAAGGGAGAGTAATAATCACACTGTGTCCATATCTGAGTCTATATCTCTGCTTGTCAGAGTATAATATAATGCACACTAAGTTGTTCTATTAACAAAAAAAAAATCATATTCATTTTTTTGGGTTTGAAATATTCCAAATTATACATGTAGAGAGAAAGTCCAACTCTGAAAAGGAGAAAAAAGAGAGACGCGGATAGATAAAATTGCAAGCCCTTACCGAATCGAACGGAGATCGCGATTCTAGGGCTCGGCCTTCAGTCGATTTCGTAGCAATCGCGTTTCTAGGGCTTGCCTTGGCTTGGCTTTCTCTCTTGCAGCAATCGTGATGTAGGAGGAACTCGTTCACTTCATTCGATTTTGCAGGATTGGATTTCAATCGTGATGGAGGAGGAAGTCGCTTGCTTCTTAGTTTGAGAGCTGAGTGAAGTGAGCGAGGAGAGAGATATAACAAAACACGGGTTTTTTTAAAAAAAATGCTCTTTAAGGGAGTAATACTCTTTAGCGAGAATGCTTCTGAACCGGCCGTATATATATATATATATAGCTAGCTAGCTATATTTTATTTTGGGCGAAAGGGTATTATTGCAGATTCTTCTTAATTTCCACCGGCCGGCCGGAGTATTTATTGATTGCCAATATTCTTATTAAAAGGAAGCATCTGCATATTTCTTAATTTAAGTACCTTTTTTTTTTACTACCAAGATATTAATTATAGCTAGATAATATATTAATTTAACATGCATGTGAGCATGTGGATAATATACTACGAAACTAGGCCAAATCATACTTAATTTTATTGATCTCAAGTACAACTCAACAATTAATATATAGTTCTTATAAGCCGCCCAAATCAAATCAAATATGAATGTTGGTAGCACTCAAAATTATGCTTACATAATCTTCAAACCTTTCAGTTGCTGTTTTAAGATTGTTGGGCAAGTCTTCTGCTTCATCAACGAAAGTATCTGCGTCCGTTGAGGCAGCCGAGGCCTTTATGTTTGCATCTGCAAAACGTTTGCTGGCCAAAAAGGTGTTGCATTGATTTAGATTATCGGCGGCATCATCATAAACCTCCAAGCACGTTTTATATTCTTCTTTCTGCATCGGATTGGTAGCACTTTTTAGCAGTGAGTTTATCAATTTTGACGTGGATTTTGCGCTATACAATGCTAATTTAACAGCGGTTTGTGCGAGGGTAGCACGATCAGCATGGACATGGGCTGAACCTTTGAAAACCCGGTGACATAAATTTGGATTTCGTGTTTTTTGGCAGATAGAATTAATTAAATGCCGATCAGCAGATGCAGGGTTGATGAATAAGGCAGCAGCTAATGATAGTAAAAGAGGGAGCAACAAAAATGATATGATGCTACGACTAAAAGAAACAGAAACAGCCATTTCTATAAATATATTAGTAATTTTTAGCTACGTAAGTCTCACTCTTTTTCTTCGGTTTAGCTCTCCAAATGGTGGGTGTGAATTTCATTAATAATGACACCATTCTATATATAGTCCTCAAGGAGGAAAATATAAGGCAATGTATCAGCTACTATTAATTTGTAATCACTTATTATCTGAAATTTATAATCATGGATATATTCTCCCTACTAAATTGTAATCACTTATGATCTGAAATTAATAATCATGGATATATTCTCCTACCAACCATATTTGAGGTCTATATGTATATCTGGCAAATATGTATTATCTGATGGACTATATGACGTTTTTTTTGGACTATGGCGACGGTTCACCCGTCGTCCAATTCTATAGCTATAATGACATGACGAAGTGAAACCGTCGCTATATAATTTAAAAAATTCGTCGCCATAACCGATCGCAGAATATATATATAGTTAGATATATATTTTTTCCTTGCATTTATGACAGACTTATATTTTCACAAATTTTCTCTTATTGAGTGATTGAGGGGTCTATTGACTATTTATGTGAAATTATCATTTTTACATATTAATATTGGCACATGGTTTAACCAAAGATTTACATTCAAAAAAGATTGTGAAATTATCATTTTTACAGTTTCGTATTAATTGTGTCTTTACAACAATTATAAAAATATCGTTAAATTTATATTTGTTCTTGTAGCATCATTTTTGCTTTGTCCATATTAACGGCCTGAAAAAAAAACACCGCTCTATCACAAAAATTTAAATACTACTCCCTTTGTTTCAAATTATATGATTATTATTGACTTTTAAAAGTCAATGTGAGACATTTTTAAACTTAAAAATGAGATGAGTCATTAAAAATTATGAAATAACAAAATTTACAATGAGTAATATATTTTATATAGTTTATAATATTCATCATTGTATTCATTAAAATTAAAATAATCTTTTAGTTTTTGAGTTTAATTTTTTTTAAGTTGCACTTTAAAAAGTCAACAATGATTAAATAATATAGAACGAACGAAGTATTATGAAAATATGTAAGAAATTGAAGAAAACAAATATTTTTATATGAGTCTCTCACATAAATGTAAAACTCATTTACTATTCACACCAGAGAAACCATGCGAAAATATTATATTTTCTTATGAAAATATAAATTTTCAAATATTTTAAAATTATCATATCACACCAATAAAATTTATGGTAGTCAAAATAAGCAAAGTTGACATTTATGGCAATACATAGCAAATATTTTTAAAATATTCTTTTTTTGAAGAGAATCGGTGAAGTTAAGACTCCGTTTTTCTCGAGAAAAGGATTCATAATAAATACTCCATTTATGGACACTAATACAATTAGTGGGTCTCCAATTGTCTATAAGTAAATCCAACGGCCAAAATTAGAAGGATTAACTCTAGTGACGGATGGGCTAATTGTCACGTTGCCTTCGTTTTAATCCCCTTCGAGTAATTATTTATTAATTAAATTCCTGCAGTTTTCATATATATATTTATTTTAAAATTAAAGATACATTTTAATTTTTTTTAAAGTAATTGATATAATTTCGTTTAAGTTTTGAAAATAAATTAATAGTATTTTATAGTTAATTTACAATTGTGATATTTATTTATATTAAAATTAAATAAATTTATATCAATTTTAAATTTATAATTTTATAAATTGACTCAAAAAAAATATCTTTTTATTTTAAAACGGAGAGAATAATAAAGTAGACATTCACCTTTTTATGAACATGTTAAAGTAAATCATTCAAGTTTTAAAAGGTGTTTTAGAAAGTTCCATCAACTTGCAATAAAGGTTGGTTAATTGATCAATAAAATGAATCGAAAGATTCATGTTTAGTTCGATAAGGGATAATGAAAATTTTTAAATAAATAAAAAGAGAATTTATTTTCATTAAGTAATTTATTAGATAATTGAAGAAATTTAGAAAAACTCTTCGAAGGAGTCATCGAATAGCTAAAAAAGCCTGGACGGGCTTACGAAAAATAAAAATGAAAGCATATCAGTTTCGGATGAATAGATACTTTAGCTAGAAAAGTAAAATTTTATTAATTCAACTTCTAATACTATTGCGTTGCCCACTGGGACAGAAAAGACTTGGTTGCTCTGTATGGAGTGGCCCGTGGTTCCTCGAGTGGCGCAAAGAGAAATGCCATCAACTATTGGCCACTAACCGCTCCCTTGTCATTTGTGAATTACTCCAATTTGTTTAAAGTCAAATTAGTTTATTTGCGTGAAACGAATGGTTTATCACAAGACAAGAAAGACATTCATACATGAGGTTTGTTTATTTTCAAGTAGACATATCTGAACCTAGACAATTTGCTGCCCGTGATTTTGTGACTCCCACTATTTTATTGTCCAGAGCCAGAGGGAATTTGTCTTTCAGAAAAATAATTATGCCACCCCATAATTTTTGACCTGTCCTTTTATAGAAACCGAACCACCTAAACTAATTAAGAAAAAAAGTTGCTGTGTTTCAAAGGAACGTTCAAGAAAATGAACAGCACAAAACCAACCAACGATAGAAATCTCATCATATTATTGACCATTTCAATATGCAGATAAAGCAGCAGCATTCGGAATTAGTATGAATTCCAAAACAAAGGAAAGAAGAATAACAATTTTAGCTCGAGCAATTTTGATATACTCAACTGAATGCTTTGCTCAGTCATTCCAAAAATTTGCAAGAGATATGCTAGAACAAGAAAACAAGGGTATACCATCACATCTAAATGTGAATGGGCTTGTCATAAGTGGCCATGGCAGCCTCCTTCAAGGCCTCGGACATTGTTGGATGCGCATGGCATGTGCGTGCAATGTCCTCACTTGACGCCCCATACTGCAAGGCCAGCACTGCCTCGTGAATAAGCTCCCCAGCATTCGGTGCCATGATATGTACACCTAATATCTTATCAGTCTCCTTCTCCGCTATTATCTTCACCAGTCCTTCTGCATCATCAATTGTCTTGGCCCTGCTGTTGGCTAGTAAAGGGAATTTTCCAACGCGGTACGAAACCCCTGATGTCTTAACCTGCTCTTCAGTTTTGCCAACAGATGCCACCTCCGGGTGTGTATAAACGACGCCAGGGACCAGATCATAGTCCACATGACCTTCTTTCCCTGCAAGGAATTCTACACATGCAACCCCATCCTCTTCTGCCTTGTGAGCCAACATTGGCCCTGGGATAACATCGCCAATAGCATACACTCCCGGTACATTTGTAGCAAAACGTTCATTAATGGGGATCCGACCAATCTTGTCAGTTTCAACTCCTATCTTGTCCAAATCAAGTCCAGCAGTAAATGGAGTTCTACCGGCAGAAATAAGAACGACATCAGCTTCTAGAATGCTCTGATCACCACCAGCTGCTGGTTCAAGGGTCAATTTTACACCATCACCAGATGTGTCCACTGATACCACCTTAGTTGTGAGCATGAATTTCATCTTTTGCTTCTCAAGTGTACGTTTGAATTGCTTACGTACTTCGCCATCCATTGTTGGAACAATGTCTGGAGCAAATTCAACGACAGTGACCTCTGAGCCAAGACGTGCCCATACAGAGCCCATTTCAAGGCCAATATAGCCAGCTCCAATTACTACAAGTTTCTTGGGGATTTCTGACAAAGATAAAGCTCCTGTCGATGATACAATTTTCTTTTCATCGATGGTGACACCAGGTAGACTTTTTACATCAGAGCCAGTGGCAATGATTATATTCTTGCCTTTCACTACAGTATTCCCACCTTCAATGGTGTCGACAGAGATTTCAGAAGGGGAGATGAACTTACCATAGCCTTTAACATAGGTGACCTTGTTTTTCTTAAAGAGACCCTCGATACCTCGTGTCAAACCAGAAACTGCTTTATCTTTTTGGGCCATCATTGCAGGTAGATCAATCTCAACAGAAGGGAATTTCACACCGTGGTTGGCAAATGAATGTTTGGCTTCATGATACATGTGTGAGGAATGAAGAAGTGCCTGAATATAAGGAATATTAAAGAAACGAAAGGTATTCAAATTGAATAGATGACCTTACATCAGTTTTGTAAAGAGTAAAGGTTCTAGATGTTAAAAGTAATATACTAATATAGCTAAATTCCTACATCTAAACCTACAAGTTCAGCTGCATACTATACCACACTAGCTTCCTGTATGAATTATGTGCATCAAAGTATTTGAGAAACCATTCATTTAGCATTTTGTGCAAATTTAATTGGACTAGGTTTCTGCAAGCAGATGCCAAGCGTATTTGAATACAAATTTTGGTTGCTGACTTTCTATATTAAACCGTCTATCGCTAACCTCGTTCTGAAGGTGCTGGCTAACAATTTTGTACTTTGTATGAGTGCTACTTAGCTAACACATTTTTTGATTTTAAGAATGTAAACATCAAAAAACTCGATTCATTTTTAGCGTCGCCCAGGAGATCACATAGTTGTTTTCACTATAATTCTACCTTCCCAAAATTGATCCTTCTTAAGTAAATATCACATGTGTGTACTACATAATTTTAGTCCCACATAATTTCACACTTGTATATGGATTCATTTTCAGTCCACCCCAGCTAGTTCGGGATAAAAGACATTGTTGAGTTTAGACAATAGTCCGGGAAGTATAACTTATCATTATATTTTGTACAAAGTGATGCTGAGTGTATAATCTACAAATAAATGTTGGTATTATTGTGTTCGATATCCATAAAGCCCATAAATGGTTAGAGAAACTTGAGAAAGTAACAAATCAGATTCTTTAGCAGAACAATAAAGAACTAACTCCCCTGCTCAAAAGACAATTGAATAAATGTTCTAGAATTGTAAAATACAATTAACTTCCAAAAACAACTAATACAATGAATAATAACATAGCTCTAGTGTTCTCTCATGGAAGAACACAATGTATTGTTCAATTATGTGAGACAGAATGCATGTCATGTCACTCAACTATAAGCCATTGGATAAGCAATTCATCATTAGTCAATTTTGTATGAGCTGTGTGCTGGGTCATAAATTCTCAGCTAGATGCAACAGGTCGGCAGTTTACTACCATTTTCAGGTGCAAAAGTTCAATCATTACAATTTTGTATGAGCTGTATGTTAGGTCATAAATTCTCAGCTAGACGCACCAGGTCGGCAGTTTACTACCATTTTCAGGTGCAAAAGTTCAATCATTAGTTCTTTATTCAAGGATGGAAATATCTTAAGCAAAATCTAATTCGCCAAGGTGCCTAGTGAAAGCTACTCCTCTCACAAACCAACTTCACAATAACCACGAGCCTCTATGCTCTCTCTTATATGATGGTAATGTTGTTTCAGTACAAACAAATGTCTCAAGAAAAAAATCACTCTACATCAAATAAAAATGCCATCCATGCTCTCTCTTACATGATGCAACACCAATTATTTGCAACACCTATAAATTATTTATACACACAAAAGGATAATACATAATATTAAAACAACTCAACTTCAGAATCAAATTATATTGGCCGAATTTCAGTTACTAATATATTTCAAAAATAAAAAACTATTCAATTTAGCTTCAGTCTTCATATACTTTAGACATTAAACTACTGATAATCCAATCAATCCCAGATTCCTTATATTTGATAACCAGTTCTGAACATTAAAAGAACGAGCAAACCGCATCTAAAACGAAATCAGAAACATAACGGACGGAGAAGAGAAACGAAAACAATACCTTAGAAGGAATACAACCGACGTTGAGGCAAGTACCGCCGAGAGTTCCACGCTTCTCGATACAGGTGGTCTTGAGGCCGAGCTGAGCCGCCTTGATGGCGGCGACGTAGCCGCCGGGACCGCCGCCAATGACGACGACGTCGTTCTCATCGGATCCTGAAGAAGCGAAGCCTCGGGAGAAAGAGGAGAGAGAAAGAGAGTAACGGAAAACATCGGAATGATTGTTAGAGAGATGCTTCGAGAGAAGCGTAGCCTTTCTTCTGGCAAAGCTCGCCATTGCCATTTCCGCTTCTCAATTCAACAAATTGGATTGGAATACCGAATACTTCTTCTCTGAATATGAGCGACCTTTTTGATTTTATGAATATCAGCTTTTAGTTTTATTTATTTATATAAAAATTCCAAGTGCGCATTAAAATTTTAATAAAAAATTGGATCGGAGTATATTTAAATTTCATTCAATTATATTTAAAATGAAAATATAAATAAATAAAATTTAATTACATTTTGATTCATTTTTCTTGTCTAATTTTTATGTAAGAGCTCTTATTTATATTCTATAAATTTAGTAGAGTATTTATTGAGCTATACTCAGGTGTTGCTGGAGTATTTACTGATACTGTGGTCTCTTTAATAAAAATATTATTAATATTTGTTATAAAACTCTAGCGAAGTGTATAAAATATATTCTTATAATTGTTGCATAAATTTAAAGAGAGTAAGAGAAAAGAGGGAGAAATTCTAAACTTCAGAAGAATTCTATCTGCAATATTTCATTCAGTACTCTTACTTTATATAGAAGAGAAGAGGAGTACTAGTAGTTCACGGGTTGTTAGCAAGAATGAAGGGAAAGGGGAGAGCACATGGGAGATTCCCTTACATTGAGGGAAAAGAGAGGAAGCTTCCTATATACTACGTAGGTAATCACTTTTATAACACTTCTCCTGATTTTCTACGATAGAAGATTATGTCTCATTAAAAATCTTGTTAAGAAAATTCAGTAGGAAAAACTTAACAAAGGGAAAAAGAGTACATATCTTTTACATAAATATCTTAATTGACTCATTGACTGCCTCGTTAAAATCTTGTCAGGAAAAATTCATTGGGATAAAAACTGTGACTAAGAAAAAAGAGTACAGTCTTCCCCTCAAAAGGATTTCATTACTCCTTGATGAAATATTGTCATAAGTCTTTTCAATGACACATTAGATCCTTTTAGAAATTTTGCAACGTTGCATTTGGTAGCGACTTTGTGAATGTTAAATTTAGATTATCACATGATCTAATTTGATGCACATCTATATCACCCTCCTTTTAGTAATTTCGTGTGTGAAGAAGAATTTAGGTGAAATGTGCTTTGTTTTATCTCCTTGATGTATCCTCCTCTAAGTTGAAAGCAATAAATGCGGCGTTATCCTCATCTGAAATTGTAGGAATGTACGTGATTGATGGTAATCCGCATGACTTTTGAATATCTTTGAATAATTGATCTCAACCAAACACACTCTCCGCTTGATTCATGTATAGCGAGAATCTACGAGTGATTTAAAGATGAATTTGTCATGGTTTGCTTTGTAGATTTCGAGGATATAGCCGTGTCACAATATGTAAATACATAACTTTGTTTATGATCTTTCATGTGTGGATCGATAAATATCCTACATCTCCAAGATATCCAACCAATCGCGAAGTTGAATCTATTGGATAAAATAAACCAAGATCAATACTTCCACGGAGGTATCTCAAAATGTGTTTGATCCCATCCCAATGTCTCTTAGTCGGGAGAAGAATCAGATCTTGCTAACAAGTTGGACAAAATCGGGTTGTACACGGTTTGCAAGATACATAAGAAGACCTATTCAGACTTAGGAATGGAACTTGAGTCCAAGAACTTTTTCCATTTCACTTGGGTATGGAACTTGGGTCCAAGAACTTCTTCCATTGTCTTAGGCATGGAACTTGAGTCCAAGAACTTCTTCCATTGCACTTAGGCATGGAACTTCAGGTCCAAGAACTTCTTCCCCACTTTCTAGAGGCTGAAATGGATCTTTATCAACTTCTAAAGATCGAACAACCATCGGGGTAGTCAAAAGATGAGCTTTATCCATATGAAAATTGTGACGCCCCCAAAATAGGTATACATCACCCATTCTGAGTTGTCAATACATGGTACAGAAACAACTACAACTTTATTATTACAACAAGAAAAAGCGTGAGTTTGAATACAAATATTATCTTCTGTACAATATCTATACTCAAATAAATCTCGATCACATTTATTGATACATTATTTTACAAAAATGGTGAGGACTACTAAACAACTCTCTAGAACCTTCATTCCATACCCCGAGCTTCGTATTATTTATATTCTCGCCTCTCACGAGAAGAAAAATGGAACAAAAAGAAAAAGGGTGAGCTCAACTAGCTTTAGTAAAGAATATTATGACTAAGATAATATACAACAAATTATCGTTAGTCTTCACGAGAGAAAAATCTAATAGAATACAATAGACAACAAGTTTTAAATCAATATTCGCAGCGGAAATAATAATTCATTAGAAGAGTTAAGTAGAGAATGTAAACTACTATCTTCTATGTATGAATTTAAAGTTCATCGTCTATCTTTTATCCCTGTAACATCAATCAATATATATCTAGAATCAAATATTCATCTTTGCACTACAGGCCAAAGATATTCATCGATTAATGGGTCGTGTTCATCTAAACTTTGTTCATCTTTACACTACGGCCAAAGATATTCATCGAAATCATTCATCTTTGCACTACTGAGCCAAAGATATTCAATAATATCATCATTTAAGGCGAGGATGATGAAAAATATTTTAAAAGCGAATCCGATTGAAACAAAATGACAAGAATTAAGGATTAAGGATTCGTACTTTGTTTTATCCGTGTCCAAAAATACCTCAAAAATAATCATAGTGGTGTAAAATTCAAGAATGATCAAAACATGGATACAATCAAAGATAGTATCCACAATAGATATTTTAGGCGAAAAGGAAAATTTTTATTTTTTGATGAATAAAGTGTCGTATTAAGTGAATAGTATATATATCGTGAGCGAATGTCAGTATCGTGAATAGTAACTCAAAAACCAAAAGTTTCAAATTTGATAAAAACTTCATATCAATATTTGAAGATAATGATATTGAAGAAATAATATCATTACTAAAAATAATATCCACTTACCTCGAAAGATCGATCTTAAATTGAAACAGGATATAATTTATGACTTGAACTTGCACCGTATAACAATACTCAAAATATACTCAAAATACTCACAAGAATAAACTCGATAATATAGAGAGAAAACTTCAATTTCGGTGTGATTTTCAATTCTAACCTAAGCACCCTATTTATAGAAAAATGATTAGAACACAAAGTAGAAAATTTAATATAATATTAATATATATATATCAAAATTTCCTACGCACCTCTTGACCATCGATTTCAGCCACCAAACACATGTTAATGATGTCCCCAAACATTCCAAAAACGTTTTTCTAATTTAAAATAATTTAAACTTCCAAAAATCAATTATTTTGAACTTGAACTTGATAATTCACAATAAATAGCCCTTTTGTTAGAAAATTCAAATCTTGCGAGTTTTTATAGGAAATTCAATTCTCTACAACTTTGCGGAAGAAAGTTTTCCAAATTCCAAATAAAAATTTACCGAAATCCATAAGCAGACGATTTTCAAAGTTTATAATCAAATTTCGATTCGAGAAATGGGGTCCAAGACATGTTTAACATGTTTTAAATATTTATTGCAACAAAATACTCTTTCTCCTTGTATACTCATATATTACACATTCATTGTAAAATATCACCATTATTATATTATTAAAAATATAATAATATATTTAAATGAATTATTTTATCGAGAAAAAGATAAAATTTTAATTTTCAATAATTGTCACATTAAAAATTTTCTCCATCTATATCCACATAAAATCAATATTTTCTTCATCGTATGAATCAATAATTAATTATTCACAAATAATATTACAGAATCACAATATGTGACGAGGCGGTTTAAGGAAAGAGGGGCTTTCCAATAAAAATTTCTCCTTACTGGAGCGCAATTAGGTGACCAAACCTCTTCTTAGACAAAACTTTCTAGACATTGCCAATAATTTTATCCAATAATATTATTGGATAATATGAATTATTCTTCGATAATGAAAAAATCTTGTGTAGTGAAGTGATTATTGAAACAACGGTAATATAAAATATCAACACAACAATTATTGAATCAATAAAATAAAATACTAAGCGGTAATTTATTGTAACAATTATTGAGTAAGTGCTTTCTTTACGTAAGAATCAATAATGGTGCAATACATCTAGTGTCTTCTTGTGTTTTAACCACTAGTATTTTAACGGTGATACTTAATTTGTGAATAACTACGAGTTATTTTTAAACAACTTATATTTGTCGTTTTCTTCATCCAATCGCTTTTCCGTTATGGGGCCCACACATGCCATTTGCGGTTGTAAATGCGAATATTCCAGATAAATACGAATATTCCACGACCAAAACGAATATTCCCAAACAACAATGAATATTTTATAACCACTTGCTTATTTTGAAATATTTGCGTATTTTACCCATAACTATCCACATTAATCAAATCAACCCTTACTATTCCAAAATAATAAATAGAGGAAAATAAATTTCATTAATAATAAGTTGGGGTCTTACAACCTCCCCTCCTTATGAAATTTCGTCCTCGAAATTGACGTCACGATACTGGTGTTTTGAAAAGGTGAGGATACCTCGCTTTCATTTCCGCTTTCCAATTCCAGGTCATCTCTCCATAGCATGATTCCTCCACAAAACTTTAACTTGTGGTATGACCTTTGTCGTAGGACATGCTCCTTCCTATCCAAGATCTTGACAGTACCTCTTACGACGTTAAGTCTTTGGCTATCTCGTCCGGGTTCTAACTCTATAACGTGGTTCGGGTCTTTCACATATTTATGAAATGCGATATGTGAAACACATTATGAACACGAGACATACTCGGAGGTAATGTAGCGAGTCTATAGGCTACATTCCTACTCGGTCAAGAATTTGAAATGGACCGATAAATCGTGGATTGAGCTTTCCTCTCTTCCCAAATCTTGTAACTCCCTTCCGTGGAGCAACTCACAACAATACATGATCCCTATACTAAATTCCACGTCCTTTCGATGAAGATCGCATAACTCTTTTTTCGATCTTATCTTGCTTTTTATATCGTTGTCGAATCATTTGGATATTTTCCGTAGTCATACGTACTCAACCCTCGGGTCCCAACAATGTTGCTTCACCACCTTTCGTCCCCCAACATCTTGGAGAGTGACATTTTTATCTACATATAATGCTTCAAATGGAGCCACACCTATACTTGCACGATAAGCTTGTTATTGTAGAAGAATTCCACCAATGGTAAATACTTATCATTGCCGCCCTTGAAGTCAGGACACGAGTCTTAATAGATCTTGAGAGTTTGAATAGTCCTCTCGATTGTCCAGTCCATTTGAGGATGGTATGCGAATCAGATAAATGAAATCCGTACCCATAGCTTTTTGCAAGCTAACCCAAAATCTTGAAGTGAATCTTGGGTCACGATCTCGAAACTATGGATCTTGGCATGCCATACAACCTCACAATCTCATTTACGTACATTTGAGCAAGGCGTTCGAGGAATAAGTCTCCCATATCGGCAAGAAATGAAGCAGACTTGGTTAATCTATCAACAATAACCCAAATAGCATTGATGCCTTGAGAAACCGTAGGAAGACTAAATGCTTGAAATCCATGGTAATGTGTTCCCACTTCCATTTCGGAATCTCAAGTGGTTGCAACGGACCCTTTGGTACTAGATGCTCGCCTTTACACGTTGACAAGTTAAACACATCGAGATAAACTTTGCAATCTCTCTTCGTATTGTTCCAACAAAATGTATGTCGAAGATCACGATATATTTTGGTACTTCCGGGATGGATTGCAAATGGTGTATGTGTGCCTCCATCATGATCTTATACTTCAATTCGAGTCGTTAGGAACACAAAGTGCAGGAGGACTCGAAGTATTCCTTCATCATCGATTCTCGCTTAGGAATAGCACCTTCTTGTACTTTCTTCTTCATAATCATCGACTTGAATTCGGTGGCTCGAGCAACTTTAACTTTCTCAATTAAAGTTGGTTATATCGTAAACTTGACATCATTGCATGAGTCCCCGAGTCTTGAATTCTATTTCTCATCTTTTGTAAATCACACAAAATGGGCCTTTGTGTAACAACATTCCACCTTCGTTCTGCGTATGATCTTCTACTCAATGCGTCAACTACCACGTTCGCTTTTTCAGGATGGTATTGAATAGTGTGGTCGTAATCTTTCAATAGTTCGAGCCAACGTCGCTGCCGCATGTTGAGTTCTTTTTGAGTGAAGAAATATTTGAGGCTTTTATGGTCTGAATATATCTCCACTTTCTCCCCGTATAGATAGTGCCTCCAGATCTTTAACGCGAAAACGACTGCTGCCAACTCTAGATCATGAGTAGGATAATTTCTCTCATATTCTTTAAGTTGTCGCGAGGCATAGGCTATGACTTTCTCACATTGCATAAGAACACATCCTAACCCTTTGCCTGAAGCATCGATGTAGATAACAAATCCATCCGAACCAGATGGTATTGTTAGCATAGGTGCCGAAATAAGTCTCCTCTTAAGCTCTTGGAAACCCTTCTCGCATTCCTCGCTCCAAACAAATTTTGTATCCTTCCGAAGTCGGTCGAGTTAGCAGAGTAGCGATTCGAGAAAACCCTTCCACGAATCTCCGATAATAACCAATTAAGCCGTAAAGCTACGTCGTCTTGATCCACCGTCTTGGTTGCTCCCAACTTTGTATTGCTTCAATCTTCGTCGGGTCAACAGATACTCCATGTTTTGACACCACGTGCCCAAGAAATGCTATTTCCTCAAGCCAAAACTCGTATTTCTTTAACTTGGCATATAACTTGTTTTCACGAAGCCTTTGTAGTACCAGCTTCAAATGGTGCTCACGATCTTCACAACTTTTGGAATATATGAGGATGTCATCAATAAAGACAACAACAAACTGATCCAAATATTCCTTGAATACTCGGTTCATCATATCCATGAAAGCCGCAGGAGCATTAGTCAATCCAAAAGACATGACTAGAATTCATAATGTAAAATCTTGAGTTCTAAAGCGGTCTTTGGAATATCCTCGATTCTAATCTTGGTGATGATATCCGAATGAAGATCGATTTTTGAAAAGAATTGTGCTCCTTGTGAACTCATCAAATAGGTCATCAATACGAGGTGGCGGATACTATTCTTGATAGTGACATGGTTCAATTCCAGATAATCAATACAAAGTCGCATACTCCCCGTCCTTCTTCTTTACAAATAAGCAGAGAGCACCCCGAGGAGATGTCTTGGGACGAATGAAACCGATGTCCAACAACTCTCGTAGTTGGACCTTTAACTCGAAGTTCAATAGGAGCCATTCGATATGGAGTTTTAGAAATGGGCTTTGTATCGAGTTCAAGGTCAATAAAGAATTCAACTTCACGCTCTCGGGGTAATTTGAGAAGTTCTTCTTGAAATCGTCGGAAAGTCAATAACAACAGAATATTATTCAAATTTGACGTGTCTTTATTCAAATCCATAACATGGGCTAAGAAAGCTTGACATCCGTTTTTCAATAAACGAATAGCTTTATGATTAGATATGACAGTGATTGATTTTAATGGTTTAGTTGCTTAATTCGAACAACAGGTTGGTTAGGAATATAAAAACTAACAACCTTACGAAAACAATCAATTTTGGCATGATGAGTAATCAATCCCTAAAATCACATCAAAAGCAAGTATCTTTAAAGAGATAAGGTCAACAGGTAAGGTGATGGTGCCAACTTGAATCAAACATGATTTATAAGCGCAGTGGATGTGATGAAAGTTCCTCTAACTGGAGTTTCCACAGATAGTCAAAGTCTAATTTTTCCTGAGTCAAATTTAAGCGTTGAGCACAAGTAGGAGAGATAAATGAATGGGTAGCACAGGTATCTAGTAAAGTATAAACTTTACAAGAATTTATGATTACTTACACGTGATCACCTCGTTTGGGTTCCTCGCATTTTGACCGGTCACAACAAACGCTTCTTCCAGAACCAGATTGACTTTGACTTTTACGGGACAATCTTTTGAGTCACCGTCCCTCATTGACCTAGGTTTCACTATCGTCTAATCCGAGTGATATGTCCTTCCTTTCCACAATTATAGCATACCTGAAGCTGTTGTGGGCGTTTTGGTGATATGTCCTCTTTTCCAGTATTTGTAGATATCGACCGGTGGTCGTTCCTCCTGGAACGATTCTTCTTTGGTCTTTGCCATTTCACATTATCGTTGTTGAATCTCCTCTTTTTAAAATCTCCTCTCGATTCGCTTCTTCTATTCTCATGGCCATGATTACCACCGAGTGGTTACCATTTTTTCTGTTTTTTTTCTTTCTCCGTGGTTATCGTTGTTTTGTTGTTCGCCATCTCCGTTATGATCTGGTTGTGGTCCTCGGTTCCTCAGTACTTTCGTTATCTCATTTCTATTAATTGAGCCACATTTACAACATCTCTGAAGAGAGAGAAAATTTATGAGAAATGAGATCTTGGCGTATCACTGGGTTTCAAACCTCTAAGAAACATCCGCGTCATACGTTCCTCATTCTCCACCAAATGAGGTACAAACCTGGATAACTCTGCAAACTTTGCCTCGTACTGAGACACTGTCATGTTGTTTTGCTCATCATATGAATCAATAATTAATTATTCACAAATAATATTACAGAATCACAATATTGACAACCAGGCAGTTCCCAAGAAAGAGGGGGCTTTCCAATAAGAATTTCTCCTTACTAGCGCGCAATTAGGTGACCAAACCTCTCCTTAGACAAAACTCTCCTCAGCATGTCTTGGGAGACGTTTCAGAAACGGATACTTTCCTGAAAGTGTTCGTCATATGAAGGAAGTGGAGTTCATCAGATTAGAGCAAAACAACATGACGGTGTCTCAGTATGAGGCAAAGTTTCCAGAGTTATCCAGGTTTGCACCTCATTTGGATTAGTTTGTTGTTGTCTTTATTGATGACATCCTCATATATTCCAAAAGTCGTGAAGATCATGAGCACCATTTGAAACTGGTACTACAAAGGCTTCGTGAAAATAAGTTATATGCCAAGTTAAAGAAATGCGAGTTACGGCGAGGAAGTAGCATTTCTTGGAGCACGTCAGTGTCAAAACATGGAGTACTGTTGACGTGAAGATTGAAGCAATACAAAGTTAGAACAGCAGAAGGCGGTGGATCAAGTGACGTAGCTACGGGCTTTATTTGGTTATTATCGGAGATTCGTGGAAGGGTTTTCTCAAATCGCTACTCCGTTAACTCAGTTGACTCGGAAGGATACAAAATTCGTTTGGAGCGAGGAATGCGAGAAGGGTTTCCAAGAGCTTAAGAGGAGACTTATTTGGCACCTATCTTAACAATACCATCTGGTTTGGATGGATTTGTTATCTCTGATCTTCGAGCGCAAAGGGTTAGGATGTGTTCTCGTGCATGCGTGGGAAAGTCATAGCTTTATGCCTCATGACAACTTAAAGAATATGAGAGGAATTATCCTACTCATCGTGATCTAGAGTTAGCGGCCGATCGTTTTCGCGTTAAAGATCCTGGAGGCACTTATCTATACGGGGAGAAAGTGGAGATATATTCGGACCATAAAAGCCTCAAATATTTCTTCACTCAAAAAGAACTCAACATCTGGCAATGACGTTGGCTCGAAATTTATTGAAGATTACGACCACACTATTCAATACCATCCACGAAAAGCGAGCGTGGTAGTGACGCATTGAGTAGAAGATCATACAGCGAGGAACGAGTGCGATGTTGTTGTTAACACAAAGGCCCATTTGTGTGATTTACAAAAGATGAGAATATAATTCAAGACTCAGGGGACTCATGCAATGATGTCAAGTTTACGTATAGAACCAACTTTAATTGAGAAAGTTAAAGTTGCTTCAAGCCACCCCAAACCCGGGTGATGATTATGAAGAAGAAAGTACAAGAAGGTCTTTATTAGGGCGAGAATCGATGATGAAGGAATACTTGAGTCCACTCCGGACTTTGTGTTCTAACGACTACGATTTGAAGTACAAGATCATGATGGAGGCACACAATACACCATTTGCAATCCATCTAGAAGTACCAAAATGTATCGTGATCTTGACATACATTTTGGTGGAACAATATGAAGAGAGAGATTGCAAAGTTTATCTCGATGTGTTTAACTTGTCAGCGTGTAAAGGCGGAGCATCTAGTACTAAGAGGTCCGTTGCAACCACTTGAGATTCGAAATGGAAGTGGGAACACATTACCATGGATTTCATTCACGGGTCTTCCTACGGTTTCTCAAGGCATCAATGCTTATTTGGGTTATTGTTGATAGATTAACCAAGTCTCCGCTCATTTCTTGAGATATGGAGACTTATTCCTTGAACGTCTTGCTCAAATGTACGTAAATGAGATTGTGAGGTTGTATGGCATGCCGGTATCCATAGTTTTGGATCGTGACCCAAGATTCACTTCAAGATTTTGGGTTAGCTTGCAAAAAGCTATGGAGTGCAGTTCGATTCGATTCGGCATACCATCCTCAAATGGACGGACAATCGAGAGAGGACTATTCAAACTCTTGAAGATCTATTAAGACTACGTGTCCTGACTTCAAGGCGGTTGGGATAAGTATTTACCATTGGTGGAATTCTTCTACAATAACGATTATCGAGCAAGTATAGGTGTGGCTCCATTTGAAGCATTATATGGCGAAAATGTCACTCTCCAGTATGTTGGGACGAGGTGGGTGAAGCAACATTGTTGGGACCCGAGTTAGTGCGTATGACTACGGAAAATATCCAAATGATTCGACAACGATATACAAAGCGGCACAAGATCGACAAAAGAGTTATGCGGATCTTCATCGAAAGGGCGTGGAATTTAGTATAGGGGATCATGTATTGTCATGAGTTGCTCCATGGAAGGAGTTACAAGATTTGGGAAGAGAGGAAAGCTCGATCCACGATTTATTGGTCCATTTCAAATTCTTGTGAGGAAGTAGGAAATGTAGCCTATAGACTCGCGTTACCTCGAAAGTATGTCTCGTGTTCATAATGTGTTTCACATATCGTACTTCAGTAAATATGTGAAAGACCCGAACCACGTTATAGAGTTAAACCAGGACGAGATAGTAGAAGACTTAACGTACTGAAGAGGTACTGTCAAGATCTTGGATAGGAAGGAGCATGTCCTATGCACAAAGGTTGTAAGACCCCAAATAATTAATAAATCAAATTTAATTTCCTCTAATTATTATTTTGAAATAGTAAGGGTTGATGTGATTAATGTGGATAGTTATGGGTAAAATACGCAAATATTTCAAAATAAGCAGTGGTTATAAAATATTCATTGTTGTCGGGGAATATTCGTTTGGTCGTGGAATATTTCGTATTATTGGGGAATATTAAATGCGACAGCCAAGCATGACCATGTGTGGAGCCCATAACTTGAAGCGATTGGATGAAGAAAGCGACAAATATAAGTTGTTTAAAAATAAAGGCGTAGTTATTCACAGATTTACCTTTGTTGGAATACCCGGTGGTTAAAACACGATGAATACGCGTTGTTGACAAGAAGACACGCAGTATTGCACCAATTATTGATTTTTACGTGAAGAAGGCCTTTACTCAATAATGGTTACGATAATTCTTTATTCAAAGATATTTTATTTTATTGATTCAATAATTCTTTGTGTTGATATTTTATATTACCGTTGTTTGATAATTGTCACTTCACGTATTTTTCATTATCGAAGCAATAATTCATATTATCGAATAATATTATTGGATAACATTATTGGCAATGTCTAGAAAGTTACATCTAAGGAGAGGTTTGGTCACCTAATTGGCGCTACCAAGTAAGGAGAAATTCTTATTGAAAAGCCCCTCTTCCTGGTGAAGGCTACACGGTTGTCAATATTGTGATTACGTAATATTATTTGTGAATAATTAATTATTGATTCATACGATGAGGAAAATATTAATTTTATGTGGATATAGATGGAGAAAATTTTTAATGTGACAATTGTTGAAAATTAAAATTTTATCTTTTTACGATAAAATAATTCATTTAAATATATTATTATATTTTTAATAATATAATAATGGTGATATTTTACAATGAATATGTGATATATGAGTATCTGAGGAGAAAGAGTATTTTTGTTGCAATAAATGTTTAAAACATGTTAAACATAAATTGGACCCCATTTCTTGAATCGAAATTTGATTATAGCACAGTAAAATCGTCTCGTTTATGGATTTTGGTCAATTTCATTTGGAATTTGGAAAAACTTTCTTCTGCAAAGTTGTAGAGAATTGAATTTCCTATAAAAACTCGCAAGATTTGAATTTTCTAACAAAAGGGCTATTTATTGTGAATTATTGAAGTTCTGAAGCTCCGAAATAATTAATTTTTGGAAGTTTAAATTATTTTAAATTAGAAAAACGTTTTTGGAATGTTTGGGGACATCATTAACATGTGCTTGGTGGCTGAAATCAGATGGTCAAGAGGTGCGTAGGAAATTTTGATATATATATATTAATATTATATTAAATTTTCTACTTTGGTGTTCTAATCATTTTTCTATAAATAGGGTGCTTAGGTTAGAATTGAAAATCACACCAGAAATTGAAGTTTTCTCTCTCTATATTATCGAGCGTATTCTTGTGAGTATTTTGAGTATATTTTGAGTATTGTTATACGGTGCAAGTTCAAGTCATGCTTTATATCAGGTGTTTCAAATTTAGAAATCTTGATCTTTCGAGGTAAGGGATATTATTTTTTAGTAATGATATTATTTCTTCAATATCATTATTTGAAATATTGATCCGAAGTTTTATCAAATTTGAAACTTTTGGTTTGAGATTCTTATTCACGATATCTGACCTTTGTTCACGTATCACGATCTTATTCACGAATACGACCATTATTCATCAAAAAATAAAAATTTTCCTTTTTCTAAAATATCTATTGTGGATACTATCTTTGATTGTATCCATGTTTTGATCATTCTTGAATTTTACACCACTATGATTATTTTTGAGGTATTTTTGGACATGGATAAAACAAAGTCTGAATCCTTAATCCTTAATTCTTGTCATTTTGTTTCCTTTGGATTCGTTTCTTTAAAATATTTTCATCATCCTCGGTCTTAAATGATGATATTATTGAATATCTTTGGCACGTAGTGCAAAGATGAATGATTTCGATGAATATCTTTGCCCGTAGTGTAAAGATGAGCAGTGTTTAGATGAACACGACCGGTGATGAATATCTTTGGCTGTAGTGCAAAGATGAATATTTGATTCTAGATATATATTGATTGATGTTACTGGGGATAAAAAAGATGAGCGATGAACTTTAAATTCATACATAGAAGATAGTAGTTTACATTCTCTACTTAACTCTTCTAATGAATTATTATTTCAGCTGCGAATATTGATTTAAAACTTGTTGTCTATTGTATTCTATTAGATTTTTCCTGTTGAAGACTAACGATAATTTGTTGTATATTATCTTAGTCATAATATTATTCTTTGGGCTAGTTGAGCTCACCCTTTTCCTTTTTGTTCCATTTTTTCTTCGATGAAAGCGAGAATATAAGCGAGTACAAAAGTCGGGTATGGAATGAAGGTTCTAGAGAGTTGTTTAGTAGTCCTCACCATTTTTGTAAAATAATGTATCAATAAATGTGATGAGGATTTATTTGAGTATAGATATTGTCAGAAGATAATATTTGTATTCAAACTCACAGCTTTTTCTTGTTGTAATAATAAAGTTGTAGTTGTTTACGTACCATGTATTGACAACTCGAAGAATGGGTGATGTATACCTATTTTGGGGCGCCACATCATCTCTTATCCCTTTATTGAGATTTTGAACCTCTCCTGGGGCTATTCCCACTCTAGGAATATGTACTTTTCCTTGGAGGCGGTTTTTACCTCTCTTCCGGGGATATTCTACTCTTGGAATAAGTCTTCTACTTACGAGGCGGGCATTCTTACGGGATTCAACTTATTTACTTTTGATTATCGTGGTACAATGTCTTTTGCACCAACTTGTCTTCCACGCTTCTGGTGTGGTTTAGATTCTTCTATTACCTTATTTGTCAATTCTTCAGGAATTGATTTTTCAATAGGCATTTCTATCTCTGTTGCAGTATTCACTGCAGGTGTATATGACTTTATCATTTTTTTAGCATCGTTAAATGCATCTGGCATTTGATTTGCAATATTTTATAAACAAATAATTCTTTGATCTTCAATTTCACATTGTCCTGTACGAGGATCAAGTGAATTTAATTCTGATGCATTTCATGATATGTCAGAGGATTTTTTATTTAAAACTTTCCCTCCTTCTAATGGTGGAAAAATATATTCATCAAAATGACAATCTACATAACATGCAGTAAAAATATCTCCAGTTAAAGGTTCAAGATATCTGATAATAGAAGGAGAATTAAAACCAACATAAATACCTATTCTTCGTTGGGCTCCCATTTTAGTTCTTTGTGGAGGTGCAATTGGATCATATACCACACTTCCAAAAACTCGAAAGTGTGATATGTTGGGTGTCTATCCAAGAACTAATTGTAGAGAAGAAAATTTATGAAGAGCCGTTGGTCTTACCTGAATGATGACCTCAGCATGAAGAATTGCATGACCCCAAACTGAGGTAGGTAAGTTAGCCCTTAATATTAATGAGCGTGCAATTAGTTGAAGTATTTATTAAAATCATGAAATATCGAAATGAGCCAGACAATGGGTGAATAGGTCCACAAATGTCTCCTTGAATTCTCTCTAGGAATTTTGGAGCTTCCTTAAAAACTTTTGTTGGTGATGGTCGAACAATTAATTTTCCTCAAGAACACCGCAATGAAGACAAGGAAATTCACCTTCTTGGGAAAAACCTTCTTATTTTTGAGAGGATGACCAAAAGAATTTTCAATAATACGACACATCATAGAAGTACCTGGATGACCGAGTCTTTCATGCTAAATAATAAAGGATTTGGGATCTATGATTTTAAAATCATAAGAGTATGAGACTCAATTGCTCTAATTTTCATAGTATATAATCCAGAAGAAATTTAATGAAGTTTTTCTAGGATATTCTATTTTTCAGAAATAGTAGAACTGACAAGAAGATCTTCATTAAAAAATGGTCTGACACGTGTAAAAACATAAATAAAAAATATTATTTATGAAAAACACATACCACGTATAGAACGAAAACTAATAATATTATACATGCAGGGTGTTTAATTAAAACAAAAATTAAACGTTATCCCAAAAGATACTCTCAGAAGGTCCAGTAATATCAACAACCTTTTCCTCATTGTTGGTCATTGGTGGATCATCAACAATATCTAATTGATGATTAACAAAGTTTGTTTCTACCTCCATTACTTTGTTCTTTTGAAACTCCTGAAATAAATTAGCCAGATGCCTCGGCGTACGACAGGTACGCGACCAATGTCCTTTCATCCTACACCTAAGACAAACATCTGATTTGTTCTTTATCTGTGTTGCATTTTCTTTATTTTTACCCGACCCAGACACTTGCCACTTACGGTGCTTTGAATTGTCGAGGTTCTAGAATTTGTTGTTATGATGGCCTCGTTTATTATTTTTCGCCCCCAAGGCTTCTTATTATATGGCCATCTCTAGTCACGTTTATTACATTGGAATGACGTCTTTATTAATATCCTAAGCGATGGAGTATCACGTTGGTTGGCCGTCTTGATAGTTTTTCAACAACAATTCATTATTCTTTTTCGCAACAAGGAGGATAAGCGATAAGTCTTTGAATTTTGTGAACTTACTGCATACATATTATTGTGTGAGAATCATGTTGGTGGGATGAAAAGTTGAGGCGTTTTTTTTTCTTAACATTTGGGTTTTAAACTGGATCTCCACATAAAGCCAAAATAGATGTTATTCTATAAGCGTTAGAACTATATTTAGTAATTGTCTTTTCTAACTCATTTGCACTAAGGTGCAATTCTGCATCAAGTGCCCAAGCCAAATAGTTATCTCCGGATATTTTAAAATAGAAAAATATATTTTTATCAAGTTTGACATTTATTTTAGGTTAAAACACAATTCTATTATTTATTAAAATAATAAATAATTGCATGTATGATATATATATAAAATAAACTAAATCACGACTTGGTGGTGATAAAGTGCAAATATAGATAATATAAATATTCTTATATATATATGTTATTAGCATATTATCTTAGTAAAAAGAATATGCAATTGTTAATGTATATATACAATTACAAATATATATATATATATATATATATATATATATATATATATATATATATATATACAAAGCGCAAATGGATCTTTACTCGCACATGATACGGTAATCCACGTAGACAAATTATTTTCATAATTTAATAAGGAATGAATACAAAGGATCATTCACCACGTGCGTGTGATAATCACATGTATGCGAGTTATTCCAATGCGGAATAATAATGAATGCGGAATAATAAAAGACATCACCATGCATGCGATAGAGGCAAGCATGCAGACGAGTTATTCTCAGCGAGAATAATAAATGCGGAATAATAAATATTGGAACCGGTCGGTGAAATTTTGCAAGCGAGGATATTAAACAAAATAATAAATAATGGAATAACAATAGATTTCACCAGGTATACGGTAATCCGCGTATACAGGTTATTCTAACATAATAATAAATTGCAAGAATTTAAAGGCAATTATAAGAATAAAATTATATTATTGGTGGCATATATAGCCAAACCAGTAATATAATAATAAATTGCAAGAATTTAATTTTATTGTCTCAGTTGGTTAGAGCTTCGTGCTGATAACGTGTTATAAAATTCTAGCGAAGTGTATAAAATATATTCTTATAATTACTGCATAAATTTAGAGAGAGTAAGAGAAAAGAGAGAAATTCTAAACTTCAGAGGAATTCTATCTGCAATATTTCATTCAGTACACTTCCTTTATATATAGAAGAGAAGAGGAGTACTAGTAGTTCACGGGTTGTTAGCAAGAATGAAGGGAAAGGGGAGAGCACATGGGAGATTCCCTTACATTGAGGGAAAAGAGAGGAAGCTTCCTATATAGTAGGTAATCACTTTTATATTCAGATTTTTATTGGTGTTGGTGAAAAATAATTTGTGATCCATCTGTAGAATTTTTCTTCTTTGTTATTATCAAAAAGGAAATTGATATTTTTATATGATTTTTTGATTTTTTTATATAAAAAATATAGTTAAATATATCTAATTACGATGAAAACGTCGTTATAAAATACACGATTTTCACGTAAAAATATTAAAAATTCATGTGGTAAAAATTATAGATAGTTATTCTACAGCTGTGGCCAGAATCAAAGACCACTGATTTTTAAAAAAGACCATATTATACATATATTGAGAGAAAATAATCTTTTTTTTTATCCAAATAACACTGGTTGGTCAAGGTTTTACAGCAAAAAATAAAAAATAAAAAAATGGTCCTATTAAGATGAGAATATATGCTCCAACCGTTCCAAAATGAAAGGCTCATTTAATTTTTGACAAAAATACCCTTTAATCAATTATCTCTCACATAAGTGTCATTATCAAATTAGATTAATATTTGATTATATTCTGTGTTTTTTTGTTAGCCAATGGCCAATGCTATTTGTTAATCTACAAGAGTATTGACTCGAACTAATGCTGCTGATGGATCAAACTTTTCTAAAAATACCAGGACACTTAAAATTGATGTTTATGCTCACATAGTAGATCAGATTTTCCCTTCCAAATCTATTATAGGAACTTGCTGAATATGAAGAACAAAAAGATATATAACATTAAAATAATTTCATTTATATTAATCCTCCAAAAATATTGTGGTTTACACTCTGCCCCAGTCTTGCATTGGCAACTGGCAAGAAAATAATTACTACAATTACTACGTAACCTAATAATAATTTAAAAATAATTATTCAGTTGTCTTGTAGCAAACTACGTAACCTATTCCGGGCCTCCTCAGACAGGCTGCAGCACCTGAACTTGGGCCGCTGAGAAGGGGATGAGTCTCTGCATTCAACAGGGGAAGAGAAGCACACGACAATCGCTGTAAGATTGTCAGATGTATCCAGGCGTAACGCTTGATCCACTAGAGCTTTGGCACATTTCTGTGGGTCATCATGCTGTCTTAGCTGGCGGCGTACAAGGCCGATGGCTTCCTGATTTGACATCACATCCCAGATTCCATCACAACCAATGATTAAGAATTCGTCATCCTCGGTCAATAAGGTCTGTTGAAAATCAGGTTCAGCAATGAGCGGCGACGGACACCCAGAGGGAGATTTCATATACCAGTCTCCAAGGGCCCGTGTAACTGCAAGTTCACCGTTAAGGTACCCATACTCGATGTAGCCACCTACATCCTCAACCCTTCTCTGTTCTGGTAAATAACTCGGCCTGTGATCTTGAGACATCGGAACTGCAACTCCTTTCCTGCAGAGAACTGCACGAGAGTCGCCAGCATTCGCCACCAGTAGATGCCTTCCTAGTACTAAGGCAGTCAGAGCGGTTGTTCCACAAGAGTCGCAGACACTACATTCATCAGCCAATGCTCGGTCAGCCAGTAAAAATGCTTTCCGGTGACAATTCTCCAGATCTTCCAATAATGCATCATCAACATCAGACATTTGTGGCAATACGGCATCCTCAAAAAATAATCTCATGGCATTATTCTTGACATAAGATGATGCACTGGAGCCTCCATGACCATCGAACACAGCAAAGAAGGAACTTGGCAGAGGCCACCTGTAGTGAGAACCCAACCGAGCAGATAGATCATCAATGCAAATGTGTTCATCCTCGTTGGATCTGCGTGGTCCAATATCAGTATAACTGCCTGAACGAATGCTTGGAACAAATTTTGGGGCAGCAGAGTCGAGGGAAGTAGCTTGAATACTAGTTGAGCACCTCAAAACCTATTAAACACGGAGCAAAGAAGGTTAGCCCAATTACAAGGTACATCTCAAGATCAGGTAAACCTAAAGGCAATGACTGTTACAAAAAGCAATGGGAAAAACATTAGATCAACTACGGAACACAACATTAAAAGTAAGATAACATCATCACTCACACAGAGCTAGCCAATTTAATATACAGCTTCCAACAACTCCAAGAAAGCACTAGAAAAGTGCAATAAACACACCAGAACATAAGGAAGACTCAGTGATTCCATAAACTACTACAAGCATCAATCACATAAAGCATAAAGCGACTATTTTTTTTCTTATTGAGTAAACAAGCTAATGATTAACCAACTATGATTTATGTAGAAAGGTAAACTACAACCAACTGTGAAACCATAAAGATAAGAAACCACAAACTAGAATATCTCAACTAAAATCAAATGTTTCAGTAAAAGGTAAAACAATCAGTTAAAATTATTTACAAACAACAAATAAAGGTAGGTTCTTGATAATCAAGCTACACCCATCCCAAAAAAAAAATTGGGTAAGCCAATAAACTCTAAATTTGCAAAGGCAGGGTCAATTTCACCCCAACCAATACCCAGATGTTAACACACATACACACATGAAAAGCCAATAATCCATATCAATCGATCAAATTAATCACCAAAGCCAAGTCAATAACAACGGATACAAAAATCATAAGTCTTACCTGTAATCTAGATAATAGATATCATACTCGAAACCCAATTCATAATCACATAAAAGAGTGATAAGAAACTAAAAACATACCGATTCAGAACGAGCGATTTCGATGGACACAGATTCAGAAGCACGAGCATCAAGAAAACCCTTAGATGTCAACGGCGTGGAGACGTCGAAGAACCCTGGACCAATCGAAACGGCGTCGGCGATGTACTGAACAGAAAAGCTCTGTCCACACAAAATATCAGCTTCTGCTACCATATTTCTGATTCTTGTTTACTATTACAATCAACCACAACCCTAATTTAAGATAATTTTCTTCCGGATTGATTCTAAACGCTATGAGAGATTTTTTTGGCGAAACTATTATTTGGGGAATTGCGATAATGAGGGTTTTGTTTGTATTTGGAGTAATTTATAAGGGAGAGGCGATGAGAAATCCTATTCATATTGGGAATTTGGGATATTATGCGTATTAGGAAAAAAAAACTCTACGTGGACGTGAAAAAATTAGGTCAAAATCTCAATGTCGGTGCCGCGTTTGGGAGTGCTGTCATAAACTCGTAGGAAAGAAGAAAAATCTATTACAATAATATTTTATTCCATATTTAGATATTATTATTATTATTATTATTATTATTATTATTATTATTATTATTATTATTCACATTTGTGATCAATTCATATTTTTTTACTAAGAAATCTCGTTCATTTAAATAATAGTATATTATTAAGTCATTCAATAAAATAAAATTAAACCAAATTTATTAAAAATCAAGAATAAAAAAGTATCACTAAACTTTGTAAATAATTTAATAAATTTTTTATTTTAATTCACTCAACATAGCATTTTATTTGACAAATTTTAATTTTTATAATTATATTGACTATTTTTAAACCTAGAACCTAGTATTCTAAAGATGTCTACCATTAGTGTATCACATTTAGTCTATACACAATTTAAATAGTTTTAAATTAAGAACTAAAATGTGTTATTTAAAAAATATGATCAAACTTATCTGCTATATTTTTTAATTAAAAAAAATAACAGATTGCACACAAAATATATATACCACGAAATATGTGATGCATTTGTGGTATAGCTAGGCTAGGTTGATTAATACAATGAATGAGCAATAACGTAATTTAGAGAAGGTGTGACGCCCCAAAACAGGTATAATATATCACTCATTTTAAGTCGTTAAATACATGGTATAAAATTCAAATACAAACTAATAATATAGCAATCGTGTACAATACAACAAAATATATGCTGTGAGTTTAAATACAAATATTGTCTTCTAGACAATATCCATTCTCAAATAGAGTCCTCGTTATATTTATTATTACACTATTTTACAGAATAGTGAGGACTACTAAGACACCATCTCGGACCATAACTCCGTTCCCCGACTAGTAGTCCAAATTTATATTCTCATTTCTCAAGAAAATTGGTGAAAGAAAGGGTGAGCTCAATCTAGCCCGATAAAAAAATATTATGACTAAGATAATGCGAGAATAAATTATCATTAGCCTTCAACATGATGTTAAAGCGATATAATATAACAAACATCAAGTTTAGCTGCTTAAATGAACAAGCAATCTATTAGAAGAGTCAAGTAGAGAATAAAATATACTATCTTCTATGATTTAAAAATGTTTTTATCAACTTTTATCACCTATATTCACCTGAACCACTAAAGATTATAATTAAGTTCACAATTCATATTTATAATAACATGAATTAACAATTCCTTCTTGCCACAAGGCTTAATAGAACGTTTACTCAATATCCTTACCCCAAAGGCTGAAGATATTCAAGTGTAATAACAATGATCATACCAATCAGTTGTCTACCTTTGCACTACGTGCCAAAGATATTCAACTATAAAACCAATCGCTGAGACTCAGCTAAATAAATAATCCACATCATCGATCATCCCCGCTACTACGTGCAAAGATATTCGTTAGTATCACCAATGGTCATGATCATATCATACACATGTCCATTTTTGCGCCACGTCAAAGCTATCAATAACAGATCATCTTTGCACTACGTGCCAAAGATATTCAACAACATATCATCTTTGCACTACATGCCAAAGACATACAACTGTAAAACCAATAACCAACAGTACAATAACGAATGAAATAATAGGAGTTCTCTTCACGAATACAAAAGAATAATAACTCTTACTATAATAATATCCCTTTACGAATATTGAACGAAAATAATATTTATATGAATATAAAAAATAATTTTCTTCGAAAAAAATAATAATCCTTACCTTTGAAAGAAGAGTACTTCATTTGGTAGAAGCGAGAATATACTCAAGAAAACTTATACTACTACGCCAAAGCTTTCTTAAACTCTAAAGAAAATACGCCAAGATTATAGAAAGAGAATTCTCGAACTTACGGTGTGATTTCAATTCTAACTAAGCTTCCTATTTATAGGAAAATGGATCAAGATAAGAACCAATCCATGAGCGATCCAGATTGATTTACTTTTAATCGACGATCCATATTTAAAGTAAAATCTTTTAAATAAAATATAATATATTCTATTTTATATAAAAAGATTTTACTATCTATCTAAAACTACTACGCAAACACTATGCAAATACTATGCATAATAAAATATAATATATTCTATTTATAGAATAACTTTAATAAAGATTTTACTATTAGCCTAATAAAACGAAATAACTTTAATAATAATTTTACTATGCAAAATACTATGCAACACTATGCATAATAGAATATAATATATTCTATTTATAGAATAACTTTAATAAAGTATTCTGTTTTATATAAAAAGATGTTCTGTTTTATTACGTTAATAATACGAATAAAACAAAACGTCATTATCGCTATAATAATTCATATTATTAATCGACAATAATTGAATCAAACTGAGTGACTTCTCACATAATTATCAATAATCAATACCGTGTGCTACTATACCAAAATAGAAAAATTTGAATACTTTTATTTCATAAAATTCGGGGTCTCACAATCTCCCCTCCTTATGAAATTTCGCCCTCGAAATTTACGTACATACATGATATTTGAAGAGATGAGAATACCTTGCTTTCTTTTCAGATTGTACCTTCCCGGTAATTTCCTCGCTATCATGATTTTCTCATTTCTCATCTCCTGTATTTCAAATATCATTCTAGAACATAGTTTCAAAATAAGGGATAATTAACATATCACATATTATCCCTATACTATGACCGACCAAATAAATACCACATAAACTTAGGTAGTCATACTAGCGAAGGAATTCCCTCTCTCCCTCCTAATTCTTGTCTCACACCTTAGCAGGATCATATCCTAAGCTTTGATATAATTGTGACGCCCCAAAAGCGGTATACATCACCCATCTTGAGTCGCCAAATACATGGTACAAAATTCAAATACAAACTAATAATACAAAAGAATCGGGTACAATACGACAAAACATATCTTTGTGAGTTTAAATACAAATATTGTCTTCAGACAATATCCATTCTCAAATAGAGTCCTCGTTATATTTATTATTACACTATTTTACGAATAGTGAGAACTACTAAGACACCATCTCTGGGACCATAACTCCGTCCCCCGATTAGTCCCAAATTTATATTCTCATTTCAAGAGAAGCGGTGAAAGAAAGAAAGAAGCTCTCAACTAGCCCTAATAAAAAATATTATGACTAAGATAATGCGAATAAATTATCATTAGTTTTCAATGATGTTAAACCGATATAATATAACAAATATCAAGTTTAAGCTGCAATGAACAAAGCAATCTATTAGAAGAGTCAAGTAGAGAATAAAATATACTATCTTCTATGATTTAAAAATATTTTCATCAACTTTTATCACATGTATTCACCTGAACCACTAAAGATTATAATTAAGTTCACAATTCATATTTATAATAACATGAATTAACAATTCCTTCTTGCCACAAGGCTTAATAGAACGTTTACTCAATATCCTTACCCCAAAGGCTAAAGTATTCAAGTGTAATAACAATGATCATACCAATCAGTTGTCTACCTTTGCACTACGTGCCAAAGATATTCAACTATAAAACCAATCGCTGAGACTCAGCTAAATAAATAATCCACATCATCGAATCATCCCCGCACTACGTGCCAAAGATATTCGTTAGTATCACCAATGGTCATGATCATGTCATACACATGTCCATCTTTGCGCTACGGGTCAAAGCTATCAAATAACAGATCATCTTTGCACTACAGGCCAAAGACATACAACTGTAAAACCAATAACCAACAGTACAATAACGAATGAAATAATAGGAGTTCTCTTCATGAATACAAAAGAATAATAACTCTTACTATAATAATATCCCTTTACGAATTGAACGAAAATAATATTTATATGAATATGAAAAATAATTTCTCTTCAGAATAAAAAAAATAATAATCCTTACCTTTGAAAGAAGAGTACTCCGACTGGTAGGGCGAGGATATACTCGAAGAAAACTTATACTACGCTCAAAGCTTTCTTAAACTCTAAAGAAAATACGCTCAAGATTATAGAAGGAGAATTCTCTGAACTTCTGGTGTGATTTTAATTCTAACTAAGCTTCCTATTTATAGAAAAATGGATCAAGATAAGTAACTAATCCATGAACGGTCAGATTGATTTACTTTTTAATCTGACGGTCCATATTTAAAAGCAAAATCTTTTAAATAAAATATAATATATTCTATTTTATATAAAAAGATTTTACTACGCAAAAACACTATCAGAACTATACAAATAATATGCATAATAAAATATAATATATTCTATTTATAGAATAACTTTAATAAAGATTTTACTATTAGCCTAATAAAACAAAATAACTTTAATAATGATTTTACTATACAAAATACTATGCAACACTATGCATAATAGAATATAATATATTCTATTTATAGAATAACTTTAATAAAGTATTACATTTTATATAAAAGATATTTATTACGTTAATAATCTGAATAAAACAAAACGTCATTATCGCTATAATAATTCATATTATTAATCGACAATAAATGAATCAAACTAAGTGACTTCTCACATAATTATCAATAATCAATACCGCGTGCTACTATACCAAAATAGAAAATTTTGAATACTTTTATTTCATAAAATTCGGGGTGTGACGCCCCCAAAATAGGTATACATCACCCATCTTGAGTCGCCAATACATGGTACAAAATTCAAATACAACTTAATTATACAACGATTCGTGTGTAAAGTGCACGACAAAAATACATCTTTGTGAGTTTTAATACAAATATTTCCTTCTGATAATATTCACTCTCGAATAAGTCCTCAATACATTTATTTTCACACTATTTAACAGAATAGTGAGGACTACTAGCTAACACTATCATCCAGAACATCACTCCATTCCCCGACTCGTCCCAGCTACGTTCTTATTTCCTGAAGAGAACAGTGAAAGAAAAGGGTGAGCTCAACTAGCCCATCAAGAAATGTTATGACTAAGATAATGCAGAATAAATTATCATTAGTCCTCAACAATGTTAAACTGATAAAATACAATAGACATCAAGTTTAACTGCAGTGGAACAAGCAATCCATTAAAAGAGTCAAGTAGAGAATAAAGTCTACTATCTTTTATGTTTTAAAAGGTTTTTCAACACTTTTATCATTTGAGACTCGAACAATAAATAATCCACATCATCCCCCAGACTACTGCCGAGGATATTCATTAGGTCACGACCACAAATTCCATGCACTACTGGCCGAGGATATTTGTGTATTCATCAATGGTCATGATCATGCCAACAAGCTGTCCATCGATGCACTACTGCAAAATAATGAGGACTTTACCACATCATTTGTAACATTACGATTCATGATTACACCAAATAATCCCTGGTCATAATCATACCAAGTCCATCTATGCACTACAGGCCACAGATTACTTTCAAAAATATAAACATGAGGATGATGACAATGATAAAAGAATTCAATAAAATAAGTTCAAGAATTAATTTGTCCAGGAACCACTAATGTCCAAATTGTCAACATGATACTTCTTTATAGAGTAAAATTCAAGAATGCTCAGAAAAATACTTCCATGAAAAGATACTGGATGAAGTGCAAATATAAAGGATATTCCACTAATTTCATGGAGTATAGAAGTCAAAATTTTAATCAACTGAGTATAATACCGAATAGAATAACAAAAGATATCATCATGCATGCGATATAGGCCATGACGCAGACGAGTTATTCTAACAGAATAATAATAACGGAACGGTCGGGTGAAATTCACGCAAGCGAGGATGTTCCAATGAGAATAATAAATGCGGAATAATAAATGATGGAACCAGTCCACAGTATATATGCAGTGGGATATTAAGCAAAAATATAAAAGGCGGAATAGTAAAATGGAACCAGTCCCACAGATAAATATGCAGAAAGGATATTAAACGGAGAATAATAAAGGCGGAATAATAAAATTGAACCGAAGTCCCACAGATAAAGACGTATACGACATTCAAACGTAAATATAAAGACGTAATAGTGAAAGAATGTCACCAAGTATAGGGTATTACTGCGATATCTGAGTTATTCCAATGAATAATAATAAAATGGAATAATGAAGTTCTCTTTTGAATACAAAAGAAATAACATCCCTTACTGCTTTTAAAGAAGAACCTGAAATAAAGAAGTAGTTAAGTAGCGAGAATACTTTTCTTCTTTCTCTCTATAGTTTCTCTCTCTAGAGTTCAGTGAATTCGTAAGAAAATAATGAAGGAATGAGCTTCTATTTATAGGAAAATGGAATGCATAGTAACTAATTCATGAACGGTCCAGATTGATTTACTTTTAATCAGACGATCCATATTTAAAGTAAAATCTTTTAAATAAAATATATTATATATATAATATATATATATATATATATGTAATAATAACAATAATACACCCTCCGTATAAACCAAAACAATTTTGACAACTTTGAAAAAAAACTCCCAACCATTCCATTTTCAATACCGTGGGCCCCACATGTCCCCCTCCCCCCAACATGTCAATATCACAAGGGTCCCATTATATTTAAATAGCTTTCTAACAATAATATTGAAAAATAGGTAAATGGGGGTCTAAATAATACGCCAAATTTATAACAACTATCTCAGAAAAATCCCTTCAATATTTTTAATAACATTTATCATCACTATTATAATTCACAATATTAATCGACCAGGTCATTCCCAGAAAAGAGGGGGCTTTCCAATAAGAATTTTTCCTATATGGCGGCGTAATTAGGTGACCAAACCTCTCCTCGCGTAACTTACAGACATCGTTAATATTGCAATTTATAATATTAATAACCCTGTCATTTCAATTATTGATTTAATAATATATAAAATATCGACAATAATTGAATCGAATAACGTGAGATATTATGCAACAATTACTACAAAGAATAATTGAACAAAAGCTGAATGACTTCCAACGTAAGCATTAATAATCAATATCGTGTGCTACTTGCAACCAATGCAGCGTATCTTTACTTTTTACTACCGAGTAGATCAACAAGATAATTCAGTAAAACTTCGCAGTTATTTTCATAAAATATTTTTGTCGTTTTCTTAATCCGACAATAATTACATTAATGGGGTCCACTAATAATTGTCTTGGTCGCACTAATATTCCCACGACACAAAGAATATTCCCTGACCAATCGAATATTATATAACAACTTGCATACTTTGTAAAAATTTTAAATACTACCCATAACTATAACATTATCTCAAATCCACATCTTAATATTTAAAAAAATATTTCGAGAAATTTAAATATTTATTCGTAAAAACTGGGGTCTCACACGGGGTCTCACAGAACGAATAATGTTTGATATTTTAAAAGCGTCTTAAATACATACGCATAGTAATTTTATTAGTTTATAATAATTGTTAAGAATTTATTATAATATTAGACAACTAATATAATGATTGATTGTATATGCACATATGAGACACGTTGTTACAAATTTTCTATTTAAGAGTGTTAATTAGAGTGTTGATATGCTGATAAATTTATGTCTATATTTTGACATATTTAAATATATATAATAGGTGGGAATAATAAAACAATTCACAAATTATTATTTTATCTTCCCGCTTAAATTTTCAAATTATTCGCAATTTAAATTTGTTATAAAACTATTCTACGTATAAAATGGGTAATTACGAGAGTTTTATATAGTTATTGCACAAGAATAACGGGTATTTTATGTTTTTATTGTAAAAGATATATTAGTCCGTTTCTCCAACGAAATAAAAGTAGTGAAATAAGAATGAACCGGCTATAACGACGGTTTTTTCCATTCTATATAGCATAAATAGGTTTTTATGTTATAGCACTATAACCGATTATTTCTTAGTTATTTCTCTCCGGTTATTTGAGAAATAGGATATATATATATATATATATATATATATATATATATATATATATATATATATATATATATATATATATGGCAAAAAGCACTTTTACACCACTTTGTGGTTGTAGTGTTTTAACCAATTAGTCACTATGTTTTAAAAATATTCAATTATTAATTGTACTTTTTAAAAATGTTCAATCAACCCATTTCGTCCAATTTCTTGGACGGAAGTTAAATAATTACACACGTGACATTGAAAAAAAAACAAAAACTTAATATTTTCTGATGTGGCAACATAAAAAAATAAAATAAAATAACATCATTGATTATGTGGCATGTACAATACATCATTGATTTGTATTCTTTTCCTTATCTCTTTTTCTTTCTTTTAATAATTATTTTTATTTTAAAAATTAATACTAATATATATTTTAATGATATAAAAAGTTAAGTTCATAATTAACATAAAATAAAAATTTGTTTAAAAAATAAAAATAAAATATTAGTTTAATTGAGATGGCCATGGTGATAATTTTAAAAATAATTAATTTTGAAAATAAAAAGAAAATATTAATTTTAAAAACAATTAATTCTTTGTTAAAATAAAATAATTTTAAAAATATTTATATTATTATTTTCACAGTCTTAAATTAGTCGTTCTCTTTATTTTTTTTTTCATTATTCCAAAATTTAATTACCTTAATTGTTGATTTATATTTGCGTTATAATTTAATACACGTATAACTAGAGTCGTTGTAAAATCCCAGATTTTATAGATAAAGATTTAAATTTCTTAAAATAATTTTTTTTATATTATGGTGTGAATTTGAGATAATATTACAGTTGTGGGTAGTATTAATAAATTTTGTAAAGTATGCAAGTTGTTATATTATATTCGATTGATCAGGGAATATTCTTTGTGTCAAAAAATATTCGTACGACGGTACAATCATTGGTGGACCCCACAACGGAATTATTGTCAGATTGAGAAAACGATAAAAATATTTTATTGAAAATAACGGCGGAAGTTTTACCGTTGATCTTGTTGAACTACTTTTTAGAAAAAAGTACGATGAATGGCGTTGTTGCATAGTAGCACACGGTATTGATTATTGATGCTTATGTGAGAAGTCACTCAGTTTGATTCCATTATTTTAATAATATGAATTATTATAGCGATGATGACGTTTTGTTTTATTCGTATTATTAACGTAATAAAACAGAAACATCTTTTTATATAAAACATAATACTTTATTAAAGTTATTCTATAAATAGAATATATTATATTTTATTATGCATAGTGTTGCATAGTGTTTTGTATAGTGTTTTGCATAGTGTTGCATAGTGTTTGCATAGCAAAAATCTTTTTATATAAATAGAATATATTTTATTTTATTTAAAAGATTTTTCTTTAAATATGGACCGTCAGATTAAAGTAAATCAATCTGGACCGTTCATGAATTAATTCTTATGCATTCCATTTTTCTATAAATGAAGCTCATTCCTTCATTATTTTCTTACGAATTCACTGAACTCTAGAGAGAGAAACTATAGAGAGAGACTATAGAGAGATAGAAGAAAAGTTTTCTGCTACTTCACTACTCTTATATCCAGTTCTTTTACGGTAAGGGGTGTTATTATTTCTTATTCATGAAAAGAACTTCTGTTATTCCATTCTTTATTATTCTGTTGGAATAACCTGTAAAAGTGGCATACCCTATACATGACCTGTATACGCGGCATACCCTATACTTGGTGACATTCTTTTATTATTCCGCATTTATTATTCTGTCGGAATATCATGTATGCATCTTATCTATGGGACACTGGTTCCATTTTATTATTCCCCATTTACTATTTTGTCGGAATATCCTATCTCGTCTTTATCTGTGGGACTGGTTCCATTTTATTATTCCGTCTTTATTATTCTACTTCGGAATATCCTTTTTCGTGCTATATCTGCATGGGACTGGTTCCATTTTACTATTCCGTCTTTATATTTACGCGGAATATCACTGCTCTGCATATCTTTATCTTAAGGACTGGTTCCATCATTTATTATTCGCATTTATTATTACATTGGAACATCCCGCTGGGGTGTGAATTTCAATTCGACTGGTTCGTTATTATTATTACTGTTAGCTATAATAACTCGTCTGTCTTGATGCTATATCGCATGCATGATGATATCTTTTGTTATTCTATTCGGTATTATACTCGGTTGATTAAAATTTTGACTTTATACTCCATGAAATTAGTGGAATATCTCGATATTTGCGCTTCATCCGAAGATTTTCATGAAATATTCTTCTGAGCATTCTTGAATTTTACTTTACAAAGAAGTATCATGTTGACAATTTGGACGTTATTAGTTCCTGAATAACTTAATTCTTGAACTTGTTTTATTGAATTCTTATATCATTGTCATCATCCTCATGTTTATATTTATTGAAAGTCATCTATGGCCTGTAGAAAATGGATGGACTTGGTATGATTATGACCAGGGATTATTCGGTGTAATCATGACCGTAATATTATAAATGATGTAAAAATTAAAAGTCCTCATTGGCCCGTAGTGCATTGATGGATAGTTTTTGGTATGATTATGGCTATGGATTCTCTTCGGCCAAGGGAGCAAATATGAATTGTTTTATGGCATGATCAGGACCATTGATGAAAACACGATTATCTTTGGCCCGTAGTGCATGGATAATTTGTGGTCGTGATACTAAAGAATATCCTTGGCCTGTAGTGTAGGGATGATTTAATGATGTGGATTATTTTATTGAGCTGAGTCTCAGCGATAAAAGTGATGAAAAACTTTTTAAATCATAAAAGATAGTAGATTCTATTCTCTACTCTCTTTTAATGGATCGCTTGTTTCGTTGCTTGATTAAACTTGATGTCTATTGTATTTTATCGTTTTAACTTTGTTGAAGGCTAACGATAATTTATTCGTATTATCTTAGTCATAATATTTTTTACTTGGGCTAGTTGAGCTCATCCTTTCTTTCTTTCTTCGTCTCTTCAAAGAAATGAGAACGTGAAATGGACTAGCCGGGGAATGGGTGATGGTCCATATGATAGTATTAGATAGTAGTCCTCATTTATTCTGTTAAATAGTGTGACAATAAATGTAATGAGGACTTATTCTCGCGAATGGATATTATGCAGAAGGCAATATTTGTATTTAAACTCACAAAGATATGTTTTTGTCAGTATTATACACGCATCATCTTGTATTATTAGTTTGTATTTGAATTTTGTATCATGTATTGACGACTCAAGATGGGTGATGTATACCTAATTTTGGGAGCGTCACAGTCTTCCTCTCCTCCACCATTCTCGCATGATAGATCGGTTCAACTTTTTTATATAACTAGGACTACAAGTCAAGGCACCCATCTTTCTCAATTAAACTCAAGTGGGCTCAATTTTCTCGATCGTGATCTGCAACAACAAATTCTTTGAACTCTATCTTGGTCCGTCAGTCGAATATCATGGTGGACATAGTAAAAAAGATCTTAGCAAAGCCGATCCAATTAGCAGACCATGTTATTAAAGTAGCAGACGAGGCCTCTCCCCTTCACAGTTAAGACCGCACAGAGCTCAAATCCAAAAGCAGAAACTTCTTGGGACTTCTCCGCCACATCATCGATGACACCAGGAGTTCTAGCAGATTACGGTAGGATTACATGGCTTTGGGTGGCGGTGAGGCGATGATCGAGGTAAAGAAGATCATGCGGGCGAATCAAATGGGAATGGGTTGTTGGTAGTCGGTTACATTGCACCAGATATTTTTAATGAAAGCCTCTTTTTGTCATTTGGGAATTTGGGTTTATGTAAATTAAAATTAATGATTGTATAATTAATTTTAATTTTTATATCATTTGTTTAACTAATTTTTCTTAATTGTATCAAATTTTCTATTTTATGTTAATTATATTCTTACCTTTTTTATATCATTAAAATATATATTAATATTAATTTTAAAATAAAATAATTATTAAAAGAAAGAAAAAGAGATAAGGAAAAGAATACAAATAAAGAAAATGAATTAAACTATTTATTTTAATGTTATTATTATTTTAATTATTTTTTGTAACGCAATTAATGATTTTTAATTTTAATTTTTGTAGAAATTAATATAATGTTGTCTTAGATCTCATTGATACAAAAATTTTTGATAAAGAAGGTTAAATGAGATGAATAAAATTAATTTTATTATTATTTTAATAAATATTATAAATATTATAAATATTTAGGTAAAGAAAAAGAAAGAAAATTTTATTATTTCTTTATGTTTATAAATATTAATTTATTTATGTTTGTAATTTGCATTATTTTTTTTTTTTGTCTAAAAATTCAAAAAATATTTGGTCTTGTACATTTAAATATAAAGTCAACAATACATGCCACATAATCAATGATGTTATTTTATTTTATTTTTTTATGTTGCCACATCAGAAAATAATAAGTTTTTTTTTTTTTCAATGCCACGTTTGTAATTATTTAACTTCCGTCCAAGAAATTGGACGGAATGGGTTGATTGAATATTTTTAAAAATACAGTAGGCTAATTGAATATTTTAAAAGACGATGATGGTAATTGGTTAAAACACTACTATTACGATTGGTGTAAAAGTGTTTTTTATATATATATATATATATATATATATATATATATATATATATATATATATAGGGATTCCATCACCGTTTGTTGTTGAAAATGACTTTATTTTTGGTCCAAATTGGCTAAACCTATAGCGAACATTATTAAAAAAAAGCTATTTCCTCAACAACTCGTCTTGTGGATGAAATCCATATATATATATATATATATATATATATATATATATATATATATATATATATATACACACACACGTGTCTAAACAACAATCATCATATCTATTGATTTCAACATTATAATTACTTAGGCATATCCATCAAGGCAGGCTTAAACGTGCACAATTAGGTGACAAAATTTGAAACATATTGAAAGACAAAAGTGTAGAATAATAATAATAATAATAATAATAATAATAATAATACCAAATAAAATTCGAGATATGGTATGAATCAAATGCTTCTTCATCCAAAGGAATGAAAATACAAAAAGAAGAGAATAAAAACAAAGTTTCGAATTTTCTACCATCTGCATGCCCTCCTCCTCATGTTTCCAAAGGTCATCGGCATTCTGTTTTTTGCTAATAAGGAACTGAGCCACGTGCTCATAGATTATAGGTTAATTACTAATCTCTTTTGGACCACAAATATAATTGATTATATAATATAATTCGTAAGATATTATGAGTTGCCCATAAACCAACTCAAGCGTGATCTGTCATAAAAAAAATGAAGGAAAAAGCTTATTGCCATGAACAGAAAAAACAAAAAAGAGGAATGAGTGTCCTTAATAAGTGGCATCCTTTCTTTGGTCACGCAACCATCATATATTCATATTCATCCCTCTTCCTCTTTGACAGCGGATGGATGGCTACAAATTCAATCTAATCAAGATTGGGTTTCAACTTTCAACCACTTTAAAAAAAATTACAACGGATTAATATAAAGTTAATTTGATGATAAGTTAGTCATTTGATCAATACAGTGTTGAAGAAATTACCTTTTCTTGACATCAATTTTATCTTGTATTGATCGATTACCAAAAATTAATTTCATGTTAATCAGTCTAAAATAAAAAATAAAAATAAAAGAGTAATTCTTCTTCTACTAAATGCAAGGTATAATATAATATACCAAGTAATTGTCAAACATCCTCATTATATATCTTCTACATGTAAAACTAACTACAAGGCATCTTTAGCGGCGTGGAAGAAAAAGCAAAGCTTATCAAGCCATTAAAAAAATGACCATTAATTAATATACCTATAGTGGAATACAAATGGATCTGTTGTTGTCGAATGATGGGGATTTAAAATTTTAGTCTCCCTTATCTCTACAATGTTTTTAATAAAAAGTTTACAGAAATTCTTAAATATAAAATTTTGGATATATTTATGGTTAGTCTCTTTAACAAATAAAAATTCTTTTTTAGATTGAACAGTTCAAATTCAAATTTAAGTGAAAGATCACACCCAGCAGTATACACTGTTCCAGTGATTGATCCTGTAAATGGTTTGTTTGTTTACACAAAAATGGGCTCATCAAATCTGAATGAAAGAATTGACGAAAATCAATGAAATTGATACCGAATTAAATTGTTGCTCTACAAACCTCACATACACAGCATATATATATATATATATACACACACACACACACACAACGTTGCAAAATTTGCCCACTGAAGTGGTGTACCTACACTACACTAGTGTAATTCTATAAAGGTTTTTGAACTACCGACTGGATTTTCTTTAATAAAAAGTGATGTAAACATATACATATACATATACATATATGTATTATATATATATGTATATGTATATATGTATGTGTCTATTTACAACTATCCTCGACTTTTCTTGAAAATTATGGGGATTGCTTGCAGGGACTCCTCCTTTGCGCCAATGTATTGTTTGTTCCTCAGAAGCCCTTGGAAATTATTGTTGGCTTGTAGTTCGTCTTTAACGGCTTAACATCTGAGAAATGCTCACTTTTCTCATTCCAGCTTTCTGTCAATTGCGAGTAAAACATCAATCAATCTGAAAAATATTACTACAAGTTTATATTGACACCATAACAATTGCTCTTCTAATAAGTTTGTGTCGAGCATAAACTTGGCTTTGTTTTGGTTGGGTCAAAGTATTCCCAAGCTTACTCCAGTAAGCAACTTTACAAGTATAAAGTTCAGCATAGTTTGTCGTATAGAAACATACATCCGCCAAAGACATACAACTATAGACGGAAAACTTCATATTTATACAGTTTTCAGGAAACAAATATTTAAAGTTCCCTCATTTTTTTTGAGTTGCTTTCTTTCCTGTCTGTGCATTGTGTTCCATCGTAGCTTATCTATACTTTCCGGATAAAATGGCGACAACAGTACTGGACTGAAAATCAATAATATCAATTTAATGGAAATAATGATATCATGAATTAAATCTGTTTATATAAGAGAACACCCTAAACTTAACGTCCAAGTAAAATATTATGCAATCTAATTAAAAAAGGAAAGAAGTTTTTAATAATAATCTACTGCTAAAAATAAAACTTTTAGAATAGTCTTAACTAATATTATAAAGAGAAAACTATATACCCGGGGAACCGGATATACCTTATTCCTTATTTCTGCAGTCCCAATGAAACAGCGTCTTCGTGAGCTTAAAATTTTAATTAGTTACACATACGACTCTTCATCTTAAATACAAGACCTATGTATTATCGATCATCACTTCTGAGCTCCTTCGGTCATCCAACTTCAAAACAACAAATTCGACCTCAAACTCTAGGTGGTGGTACAAAAGGTAATTATGGATCTTGTTGGTGGCTGTGATGGGTAGTGGTCGTATTGTGACTTGGTTGGTGGTGGAGGAATAGAGAGGCTAAGAATTCTTATGAGAGAGAAATGAAAGGGAAGGAAGTTAGGCTAAAGAAGATTAGGATGTTTAAATTAGATATATCCGGTTCCCCATATATCCAGTTTACTCTAATAAAATATGATTATACCAAATATTTATATCTAAATAATAACATCATATATTTAATAATTACAAACAATCTTCTCTCTCCCTCGTCATTTTTTTTCCTTCTTTGAAAAAAATTCGTGTTTTAAAATATGAGAGAATCCATAGGTTACAAACTGGACTCCAAATATGAGAGTAAGCTTGAAAACCTGAAATTAGAACGAGCTCTTAGAAGCCAAAAATATATATATATACTTTCAATACCACATAATTGAGCTTGTCTGGGACGATGAAATCAATATATTGGGGACTCGATGTGCCATGGACCAATTTTGTGGTATGATATTTTTCAACAAACACATCTACTTCGATTTCCACCCTCAACATGCGACTCTTCAATGGTTTTTTAAACTTTTTCTTCAAATGGGACTGTTCCCTAGTATCATAACAAAGATAGAAGGTATGTGTCTACTTAATCAGAGAGCAATATATTATCTTCTCAGTTGTCTGTATTTTATCTCATTCTATCCAGTTATTGGACTATGAGCTCTTTTCTAACTGTTCTTATGCAGTAATGTCAAACAAAATATAAGACATGACATACCTTTAGACAATTTGTGTAGGTCAATAACCTGGCATCTGTAGACCAGAGAATTTATAAAACCATGCATTGATATTTTTGTCATTAATTTGCACCACTGCCGAAAGTTGAATTCAGAGAAACTGATGAAGGCATATGCTGGGGAGACAAGAAGTAAAATGTATCTTTTGGGATTGCTTCAGTAGTAGCGGTATCAGTAATTGGTGAATATGGTTTTGTGACTTTCCTTTTTGTCGTGACCTGAGGAATATCAAAAAGTTTTATAAAATTCATAACCAAGTAACAACACCTCTCAGAGTCTTAGACAGAGTTCTTCCAACCATGCTCAATTTTTGAAAAGAGCACATACCCTAAAAGGCATAGATGGGTCAGGAATTTTCTTAATCAAGCATAGAATTCAAGCTCTACAAAACAGAAATGCACATAACTGAAACACAAAGGAATTTAAATCCCAACCTTTGATTGGTTTGGCCCATAAGTATTCATTGCTTGCTCAATAGAAGAATAAACCTCAAAAGCTTGATTAGAATCACGGTTGCATTTAATGATGCGAACTTGATCCTTTGTATCTAATTGTCTTGTTTGTAAGTAAAGAAACGACCCGTGAAGGTAGTGCATTTGGGCGATCCTTTTTTCCATGAGTCAACTCCATTGTTATCAGGTCATCCCACAGTACATCCCACAACACAGAACATGGATCTCTGGCTGGGTTGAACTTCTTTTGCCCAATAATGTTGGTGGCTTGCTGAAAAATGACAGACATATCATCATTTTAGTTTTGCCACAAGAAATGGTTGGGTGACACGAGAATGGTTTGAGGACATAGTTTCAAATTAAATTGACTTACTTGCAAAAGTAAAATCCTTCTGTGTGTGACAACAAGAAATTTTACTTTGGGAAGTGAAAAATGATCTTCATAAGCATCCGACAAGGCAAACTTTCCACGTACTTTAAATAAATCCACTTGGCCCAAGAAAGATACAGATTCTGCTAGCTGCAGTATCACCTTCATGATGACATCATATTAAGTAGATTAAAGTTGGAGTTGCATTTCAAATTTCAATTACATGACTTAAGCATCAAGATGAATGGCAGAATACAAGCAACTAATATGACAATATCTTGATGTGATCACCAGATTCTAGTGATTTAGGTGCGAAAAATAAGCGCTAGTTACTTTACAGCAGTTCGGTTATTTTTTATTAGTTTATCCTTTCCCAGTTGATATCCTGCATCTCTTCGACTCAATAAGGTATTGGTTTCACAATATTTGCATTAGATTCCCCATTTGACTGTCTACGTAATTAAGTTGCCCTTTTTAATTTCTCCTGTTCCTTTTTGCTTTTCTTTCAATTTCTTCATCTTGTCTATGTGTACATTCTAAGAGGAAGATCGAGAGCGTGATAAATATTTTACGACCCATTCTCAAAGCACTGGGCAAGTGCTTGTCTGACACTGTTTTTATCCTGTAGTACTTAGATTTCAAAAACTATTTGAATATTCCTTCATATTCATTATTCTCCCAAATAAGAACATCAGAGACGAAAGAACTTGTGGAGCACATAGTAGGAAGATGACCACTGATACCTGTCCCTGAGCTTTGTCCGGATCGTATGGTCGTAGCAAATTATCACCACCAATTACTCGGGGAAGCCTCTTGCGAAGGAGCTGATCTTCTGAAGCAATAGCAGACGCTATCTTCATTCTCATAGCGTTGGCACCTTCAGTAGTTTTTGACAAAAGATCCAGAACTCCACTCACGGGTTGTGCAGCAGCACCTATTATTCCTTTTCCAACACCTTGAACAAAACCCTCAACACCAGAAGCTTTGGCACCTTCAAGAGGCTTTGTTAAGATTCCAGTAAATCCTCGAAATAGTCCCTTTGCTAGTGCTCCACCCCCCTCTCTGATAACGTCACCAAAGTCTTCCACACCCTTGTTCTCCTGCCAAGCAAAAAATATGTTTAGTTTTCAAATACACATTTACACAAATATGTTGTCATCTGGTGGTACAATATATTATGCAAGAATAGCCTTATATTCTAAGAGGATTGTACTGCGTCCCATCAGTGTACAAGACTCATATGTACGAAGCATAAAGAAAAAAAAGAATTTTTTTGAATAACTTCATAAGGGTGTGTATCTGTGACCTGAAAAGATTATGCAAATTGAACATATGAAGTAAAGCACGGAAAAATTTTACATGAAAATACTAAGGGTGAGTATCAGTGACCTGAAAAGATTATGAAAATTTGCACGCAAGCAAAGCAAGCATCCAAAGTTATGCATGCGACATAAACACGAGTTCAGCTACGTACTCTCTCTCACACATGTTATAAAATATAAACAAGCGGTGCATCCGTATAGATGTATATGTGTCCTCGTGTATGTATTTCATACATAATATAGTTATTCTACTAACTACATTATCACCTACAATTTCAGTAATCATCACTTCTGTATTCTGGTTTACAGCCTCTAGCCTGTATTAGTTGAAAAGCTAAACGTAGTTACATTACAAAGCTTTATAATCATTACAGTTTACGTAGGGCAGGATAAATACCAATGCATATACTCAAGTTCCAATGCAGCTCATATGGCAGGAAGCCAATTTAAAGAATGGAGTCTCTAGCAGTTGAAACTATAGCTTCAACGAAGAAAGGTAAAATGACAATCAATGTCAACTGTCAAACCTGTCTCTGCCGACTTTGAATGAATTTCTTATCCATTGATAAAGCTGCAACACCTTTGCTCATATGCCCAAGAGCACTGCTTGCGTTGCCCAGTATGTCAACGCCCGAGAGCAGTTGAAGAGGCTGGCTGAGAAGATCTTTCTTGATATTTGAGATTGCATTACTTATAAGAACACTTTGCCTCATGCACAAATTTTCCTGAAACCTTTGATTTATCCGGATCTAAATAACACAGATTAAATGATTTTACTTAGTTCAATCACTCTTTGTAATTTATTCTCCACAAAATGCTACCAAAGAAGAAGAATAAGTGATGGTACTTTTGCCAACGATACTTATAAACAACAAAAATTACATAGATTATTGATTATGTTACATAAAATACGATGAATCTAAATACAACAATGAATCTGAAAGAAACAATATGATAGATCAAGAGCTTGATCTATACCCATGAATCTAAATACGATGCCCCCTTGAAGAACCCAGGGTCCAAAAGGGCCAGGCTGAAACATCTGCAACTGACCATAAACATAATATAGAGGGGCAACTTGAAATAACACCATCAGTCCATTTTGTTATTGTCAACTAATATGATGAAATCTAATGATAATCTTAGGATGGGGTGTTAAAACTCATGATACGATGTCTGGCGGATATTTCAAGTTTTCCATTTTTTTCTTTTTGACAAGTCCGAGTTTTACAAAAATATAGCAAGGTAAGTGCCCTGTCTTAGGTTCTAATTCTTTAGACGCTGTGGTTTCTGCATTCATTATATTTTGAGATTCAGATATAGTGAATTACTAAAATATATCAACATAAAAAGCAATTACAGACGGATTGAATGCTTACTGGCATATTTTCAGTGTTTCCAAGTGCAGTCATCAAGGATGCCCAAAACCCAAGAACACCAACTGGTCGTTGAGTTGGTGACATAGCCATTGAGACTTTGACCCGAACTTCAGAGAAGTTAAGAACACTGTGAAGTGAAAGTTATTTGATAAAAGTTCAAAGCAGTAAATAATTAGGTAAAATAAGCTTTAAGATGCACAATACGTACCCAATTTGAATGATTGGATCAACAGAAACAGCAGTGGTTTGAGTATCATATAACCTGCTCAAGTTGACCTGCTGGATCATCCCATGGAGACGCCAGATGATTGGTTCATGAATGTTAATAAGAAACGCAGAATTTTCAGGCCCCTGATGGGCAGAAAGCAATAGAAATTAGTAGAGGAAGGGAAAAAAACAGAGATAAATATTTTGAACAGACTTAACACAAACTTTGTGGAAAATAGTATATTTGGCATACTCACTTGGAAACCAATATATGGATACACACATAAATCTAGTGATCCATTAGACTGCTGTGTCATGGAAAATTTCAGGATGTAATCAGTCTCATCTCCAACTCTTTGTGGCCTGAAGAGAACAGGCGTTGGAGTTAAAGGCAACTGATTATCCAGCTGAATCCCGCGCATTCTTAATTTGAACCTGCAATACAGAACATGATCGTTATTTTCATCAGATGAACCAATACGACAAACATACATATGATTCAATTAGTAAGCAAAATTTGTGTGCATGAATGCAGATTAGCATATCTATTGAACAAGTTGTTCTTCTCATTGTTTATTGGATTTGGATTCTAGGCAGTTGGTTTTGGGCAGTCCTATAGGAATTAGTTGCATTGATATAGCTTAGAGTTGCATTATGGTGGCCTTTGTTATATATGTATTATAAAATTGCAACTCTCTAGCTATACAAATGCAACTCACTCCTATAGAACTGCCCAACAGATAGCCAAAAACCAACTGCTTGGAATCAGGATCCTGTTTATTGATAGAATATTACCTACTGATCCCAGAACCCAAGCCAGTTGAATATGAAAGCAGAAGATTCTGCATGGACAGATATAAGATCTCTTCAGGTGTATGATCAATAATAGATAGTCCAAACTCAGCAACCTCAAAAATAATATGAAATTCACAATTTGAAGTGGATGCCGATTGTTGAAGCTGCGAATCATTTTCAGAAATTTGTGATATATATGAAGAAGCTCTTCTATTGATAGCTGTGCGGGGTTCATTCTCTGGCATCCAGTCACTGATCCTGATGACATTAACTTTATCTTCTTTCAGAATATTAACACGTAGAGCTCTATTTGGTCCTCCATTCACAAGGTTGGGCTGATGATCGAATATCTCATCAATATTGTACTTCAGTGATGTTGAATGGTCAGTACCATCAACCATAAGTTCCAGTAATCGCGGTCTACCAAGATCTTCCCATAGAAAGGAAGCAGATGCATTAGGAAGAAGACACCGCCATGAATCACTGGCACCATCAACTTGCTGGAAACGGATGGGCAAAAACAGAGAACGATTTTCAATCCTGTCAATAGATAATTTTATTGTTATTCTTACTACAACAGATAGTTATAAAGATAGAAGTCAAAACCTTGGAGATTTTTTTAGTGAATCGATGATAACTGATGAAATTAACTATGAATTTTAATAACTTAATATGTGATTTAGAACACAAAAGTAAGACAGCCACCTAACATTGAATATGCTGGATGTCTCAGAAAACAAACACATTTAGGTCATTGAAAAGAATATAGTTTTGTTAGTAATAAAAATATGTTCCAAATAAATATATCTCCCTCTGTCCAAATCAAGAGTTATCTGAAAACAATGTTTTCAACAGACATTTTAATCGCAAGACGCTAACACAGTACATATAGAGAAAATGTTTCTAATATAATTTTCATTATTCTTTAGGAACTACAGTGAAGCTCTAATAAAACAAAATGAAATATATAATATCTAAAAGTGCCTTATCTGGGAAACAAAGTTTTCATCAGACATTTTAATCGCAAGACGCTAACACTGTACATATACAGAAAATGTTTCTAATATAATTTTCGTTATTCTTTAGGAACTAGAGTGAAGCTCTGAAAAAACTAAATGAAATATATAATATCTAAAAGTGCCTTACACTCAATATGGGACGAGGGGGTACGTAAATAGCTTCACACACACACATATATGTATGATATGCACCAGTATTTTCAGAATAATAATTATAAGAAAACATAAGACTGATTCATTTACCAATTAATTAAAAATCTACCTTTCATAAATAAAAGAAGAAAATTTTATTAGACGTGAGAAGTGGAACTACAATGCAAATGGAGGAAAAGAAGTCCACCCAAAAGGAAATAAAACTCAGAACAGTGAATTTAAAATCTTACAAATAAATAATTAGTGGAGTTTAGATAAATTGATATAATCAAGGATACTTGACCACACATTTCAAGCCTCCTTTTGAGTTTTCAAGATCTCACAAATTGCACAAAGAGGCACAGCCAATAAAACTCAAGAAAACCAAAATAAAAAATCTGTGTTTTTTCTCTAACCTGTAAGGACTTGAGAATGAATTGGGACGAAATATGACTTCATAGCGAGAGCTCCTTGCGCCACTTCTTACTTCTACCCTTAAGTGCATTGGATCACTTGCTGGCTCTTTTCTCAAAGAAATACACATAACACCTTCAGTCCAAACACTAAATGGTGTACTCCATTCATATCCATCAATCCCATAACTGAAATGAAAGGAAACTAGCCGCATAAGATGCAAAGTTGCTCTAGCTCAAGGAAAACTACCCATGGTCAGTACGAGAATTGACAATATGATTTAATTGTAAAGTCGGTTAAAGTTTTTAATAGTGCAACTTAAGTTAATCCTAAAACCATAGATTTGATATATGAAGTAATTTCCTCCTCCAAAATCTATCTCACATCATCATTCACACCATATATAAGGTTGTTCATTCTTATATAATTTGAGACGAGAGAGTAATGTATTAAATGTATAGAGGAATGGTTTATTTGCTCATACTTTCAACAATTCAACTTTTGGAGGGGATTGCCATCCCAATTGTAGAGGAGGATCAGTTGGATGTATCCATTCAAATGACTGAGTATCACACTGCTGCAGACATAGACTGCAACCTAGCCTATTAATAAACAGAGCGTGGGGTTGAAAAGTAACCACCTGCAGTGGAAAATTCACACAGTAACAATTAGTTGTCCACAGGTTAGAAATTAACAGTATACAGTAAGTTTGTAGTTCAGTATCTCATATTTAGTGATGTATATGCTTTTCATTTAGGATAAAAATAGAATAACTTAAGAAAAACATGAGTATCGAATTAGAGGACAACTGCTTTTTTGAACCAATTAACTAAAAAACCTGACTTTCTCACAAATAAATATTGGACTTGAATATTCTAGAAACTATCAATATCATCAGAAAAGAAGAGATTAATATCATCCACAAAGTGCAATAGGAAACTTAAAATCTTATGAGTACCCAATTTCCGCGGACTCCAAATGAGCATGAGCATACTGCATACCACCTCTTCAATATAGGACCACTACATCAAAACAAGATAAGGACCTAGAACACCACAAAATGCACTTTTTTTTTAAACAATTCCCTTAGCCCTTGCTCTTGACTTCATAATTAACAAAAAACAAAGAAGCCAATTCACATGGTCACACACTGTATCAACACCTAACCTGAAGATTATAACTCCCTCCCTCTTATTATGCCCAACTGAAGAACTCTGAGAGGGACATTAGTTAGATGGCTTTCCCTTTGGAAGTATTTTTAACTTGGATGGCAATCCCATCTGGAATGATGTTGTGAATAAAATAAAAAAGGTACATGATCAAAAAACACCATACCTCTTAAATTAGAGTTTGATCAGAATTATGTACTCACTACTTACGAATTAATTGGCAAGTCTTTGTTCAAGGATTATACTGGAATTAAAATAACATGAAACTGCAAAGACTCGCATGACCTTCATTATGTCCCAACTCCCAACAAAATTCTAATATGGCAAAGTACGACAATCAGGACCCTGTGAAAAAAATCCTGTCTCCTATGCCATGTGGTTCACTCTTGCATGCTGTGAATTCAGTTAGACCACCTAACATTCCATCAGATTTGTAGTTGTGAAAGAAGTTTATGCTCAAAAGTATATGATAATGTAACTGTTAAATTTTCTCCAGCAAGTCACAAGAAGGAATGTGAGCAAAATTATGACAATAAGTTACATTTTGAAGTTGAGAAATTTCATGTGGTAAAAGTGCTATGAAAAAAGTCCAAATTTTCTGAGGATGCTGGTAAAATTCCTTGATTAAACACCAAACCTAGCTCCATGGGGAATAAGTTTAAAAACTGATATAATGAACTTGAGGATATTGCAGAGCATAAACGTTATTGCCATACTCAAGTGTCAGGATAAGCAAATAAACCTTTGTTCTATCTGACGTCATGTGTAGAACAGCTGAAAGTTTATAGTAAGATCCATCAGAACTAAAAGCCTTGACATCAACTCGTTGCTGTAAAGAATCAAATTCCCATGAATGCAAGAAGTTAGAACACGGAAACACCAGATTCTGGAGCAATTTTTAGAAGATATGTAAGTAGTCATTTGTATTACCTTTTCTCCAGTTCAAGAAGAGATACTCCAGGACTGTAATTTTCAGAATTTGAATGGCAACAGCAACACCCACCCGTGGAGACAGGTATGCATCGTTTATGAGGAAAAAGCACAACTCCACCACGGCCCACATAGTCTTGTGGAGATAGCATGCTAGGTGTTGGAGTAGTGTCCTCAATTACTTCTAGTATTTGGAGGTTTTCCTCAAGCTAGTAGGCTTCCTATCCAGGGAGGTACTAGGATATCTCATGGCTGCTGTTGAAGATTTACCTGTTTTAGAGAGCTGGATGGAATCCACGTCCGAAGCCTCAAAAGGTTCTATTTCCACCACTTGGTAAGCCAAAGGCAGAGATGAATCATTACTAATCCAATATGGAACAAAAAATCTTACGGTTTTTGGACCAGCTATGGTCCCACCCATGTCACGCTCAATGCTCACACGCAATCTCCTGCACAAATTATCCATGAAGATAATAATATTATAGACGTACTTCATAAAGTAATCATAAGAAATCAACTGTCTGCCTAATAATTGATAAACAGCGTCCTTGCCAATCAAATAAAGGGGCGACATTGAAAATCAATTTTTTTCATGTGGACTGCAGCTCAATATACTAATCCCACAATCAAGAACTTGCAGACTGTAAGAAAGATAATAGTGAACTGGTGTTGCCTATGCAACAAGGCTGCTGAAACTGTTCAACTGGTAACTCATTGTGAGTGGGCGAAGGACTAGTAGTTGTGGAGTAACCAAGGACAATTTATTGCTTAATGGCCTGTTAGAGAAGGGGTTAGAGTGAGAAAATTGCTGAAGAATTGGGTGCTACCCCTTTGTTGCATATGCCTATATGAGGTTGATTTAGAGAAAATGAAACAAGAGAATTTTCGAACGGATTAAAAGATTGATTTATCTAGTCAGGACAACTTCGTTGAATCTCCTCTTTGGAGGATTTTTCTAATAAAAATACTTGTAGAAAAATAAAAAAGGAAGAAGTCCATGGTAGAATCCACTCCCGGGCAACTACTAATAACTTGAACCAATTGAGAAGCATATACACAAAAAGATAATAGAATAACCTGCCACACAGTTTTGTTTTTTTTTAAAAAAAACACCCTTCAACTGTTTGACCAGATAATAATTAAACTAACAAAATATCATGGAGTATATACATATCAAAAGTGCATTTACCTGATTTCATATAGATTACTTGCTAGTGCACGTAATAGGAAGAGATGAATAAATTGATTACTAATTCGAGGAAAAGATAGCTTAAAGTGTTTTAAAACTTGTAAAACGAGCAATAATGCTTTACATAGTTTCTCAGACTTAGGAGATGGACACATGCAACATTTAGAAGACCACTTCACTTTGGGTGGTCTGCATGTGTGAGATTTGAAGGCTGGAATGGAAGCTCTTTAGAAGGATTTACTAAGTCACAAAGTGACTTCACCTATATCGATAGACTGGTCTTATATCTTCTATTCATGAAGACATCTGCTAAGGCAATATTAATTTGAAACTATCAGAAAAATCATTGATCTGGTCCATGTCTCTATTTTACCCGCACAATTACAAGAACAGAAGATCAAAGCATGAAGAGACAGTTGCATACTTACAGCTCAATCATGTATGGTTTATATAGAACTAAAGATTCAAAAGCAGATATTAAATGTCCAAACTCATGAAATGTCCCCTTGAACAGCAAAGAGCATGGGAGGCTACTGATCATGTATAACTGAATGTAGTTTTGGAAAAAGAGTTTTGAGGGATAAAAAAAATTTAGATTAAGAAAAAAAAGTTATTCTGACATAGTTGCTGTCCAGTTGTATCCATCTTTAATTATTATGGAATAAAAATTTTACAATTATATATATTAGTCAAGAGGCACTGCTTAGCTATTGCCATTATTCCGATTTTCTTGTTTATGGTCTAGTCAGTAAGGGCTACAGAAATATTCATAGACATGACAAGCAAGATCACAAACCTTCTTCTCTGTTGGCGAACCATCCAAAATGAAGAGATGTGATTGTTAGATGACAGATCCAAAATAAGAACAGGGTCCTGTTGCGATGAAGAATAGAGATAAGGTTTCTCAGGCAAAACAGTTTCCACAATCTTTATTTTTTACTTTAAAAAGAAGATTAATTTTACCTTTTCCAAAGACCAACCTCCCTGTATAAACAATGTAAGATATATAGGGTTTCGGACATCAGCACAATATATATTCACAGTTCCACGAGATAATATAATACCACGCTGTCGCTCAATACTGTTACCATCTTTTGATTTTTCCCAGACTATGAATCTTGCAGGACAAGGAAGTCGGTTCTCCAACTTCAAAGGAGAGTTAATCGATATTTTCCAATCATAAACAGGGGAATTAAGCTCTGTATGAAGAACTGATGCGTCTGTACTGACACTGAGCCAGAACTGTTCACTGTGGGTACTTGAGCAACAGAAGAATACATCATTCTTCTCAAGTTGAGTTAGCTTGAATGAAGAAACAGACATTTTACTTCTATCCTTCAAGGTATTTTGTCTAGAAAATGAACCTTGTTCACTGGAATGTTGGTCCTTTCCCCAGTCATACCCAGAACCTACAGTAACGAGATGCCCCCATGAACAAGGGGGGTGAGGATGATCATTGCAAGGACGAACTAGTAAACAGCAGTCAGAATTCTTAGACATACTTTTCCATGGTAAAACAGCAGAAGAACCAGGTGTTAAAGGATCTACAACATTGTTTGTTGAGAGGACGTTATTGTCAATCATAGATGCATGACATATGGATATTTCCAACTTGACATCAGAATCATTCAAAACTGTAGCAAGACCCCTTAGAACTGCATGTTTCTTGCCATCTTTCATGATAACTTCAACAGCAATAAAGTCATCTTTCAATGTTTTAGTAATCACAGACAAAGGAAGAAATGAACGGAAACTTTCCCATGAACCTCTTGGGGAAAGCCCCACCCAAAAACCTATATCCCTGTCAACATCGTTCCATTCTTCCGCCTCACTTTGAAAGTTCGCAACTGTTTTTCTTTCAAAATAGGAAGTAGAAGCAAGAAGGCAACCACGAGAATGCATATCATCACTGCTAGATAATACCTGAGCACAAACAAAGCGGTAACAGTGCAAGAGTTGAAATTAGCTATAAACAAAATAAAGCTATAATGGACATGTATACATGTCGGTATGTAGGAACAATATGAACCAGATTAACTAACCGTTCTTTTTAGGGGATATGATAAAATATTTTGAACTTCAGATGCTTGATGCAGCATTTTTACTGAAGACACCTTCTTTAAGGCATTTGCACCATGTCCAACAGAAAATGAAGATGCACCCACAACTTCACCTACATTGCAAGTAAGATATTTGATTTTAATATACAATTTCCTATCATCAGCTTTTTGTAAAAATATTATTCCTACTAATCTTAGTCGCCAAATCTGCCTATTTAGGGTCACAGACATTTAAACGCATGGATTAGCAAGGGTGACATGAATTCAGGGGCTAGTTAGTGAATTAAGAAAGTCAAACTTGCTAATGGATTCGATCAGTTTAGGGGTGTTTGTTTAGAGCTAAATGGAGTGAATTCAGGGGCTGTTTTGGTTACTTGAAATTAAGAAAGAATGGCTAAGTCAGATTTTTGAGTTGAATGAGCATTTGAATGAAGTAAAAAAATTAAAAATTAAAAAAAATATTAACTATTATATTAAGTAATATTAAATAAATTTACAACAATTTTGAATTTTTAATAAAATAATAAGTCATTCAGGAGTTTCGGACATGTCAATTATCAAGCACTTTTTTCATTTAGATTCTCATTCAGATTGATTCAGATTTATTCAGTTTTTATCAAACACCCCTTAAAACCAAATGTGTCCCTGGTTTGAACCTCCGACATGTTTCTCAGTCACAAAGCACTTGTCCATTGCAGCTAGATGAATCTATATAAGTAAAATCCTAATATCTAAACTCAACAATGCCTATCATCCCAAATTAGTTGGGGATACGCTGAAAATGAATCCCACGAGTAAAAGTAGAAAGTCAAGGAGAAAAATAAAATAAGAAAAGAGTAAATATAATAATGTAAAATAAAAAGAATCTATATTATTAAGGGAGAGCTGTAAAAATAACTGCTATCTTGAAGTTGTGTCACATTTAAACTTTTTTTTTCTCCTCACTTTTTATCCCTAAAATCTCTTTCATATTCACTCATTCCATAAAATTTACATTTTTAATTGCACACACAGTATGTGCCACAAATACTAGTAGAAATAAATGAAAATAACTAAAATAATAGCACAAAACACGTATTATATATATATATATATATTTATATATATAAATCACATTGATACGTAAGTTTGGCCCCGTGTGGATTGAACTCACGTATAAATAAAAAAGCTTAAATAAAATCAACAGGAAAAATTAAAAATGTAGGGAGAGGGGAAAGAGGAAAAAAATATTAAACAAAAAAAGAGAGGAAAAGGAAAAAGATGGAACATCCTACTTGACCTTCGATATGCGGATTACTCCACCACTCACTCCTATCAAAGGTCGTGTCCTCCATTAAATTCCACTTCTTTCATTCTCAGTCTTCCTGTATCTTATTCCTGATACAAGGCTCCTCTTCGTAATGGTGCATCTATAGACCAATGTTGGATATGACAAAGTCATCTAAGTAAATGCTCCCTCATTTTCCTCATTCGTTGTAATCCAAACCATCTTTCAGATATCCTTATTTACGATCATATCCAACTTTGTATGGAGACACATCCACCTTAACAATTTCGTAATGGCAACTTCCATCATATGCATGTTGCATCTTCGTTACCCAACAATCAGTCAGCACTATATAACATTGTTGCTCTCACCATCATCCAAAAACCCATCACCTTGGATGGGATTACAAGGGTTTAAATGCATATTTCTTGGGCATCTCTTATCCCAGTATATTCATAATGCATGTGGGTCCCATCAATATTAACAACAAATAAATGCAACATGACAATTTATTATAAATGTCATCATTTAGCTCATCCAGGCAACAAAAATAAGAGTTTAGCATCAATTTTGGGTGGTAAAGAATTCATTGGGTGTGCCATCACAAATTTACACACAAATGTTTGTTCCATAATAAATGTCACATCCTTCATAACATCAAATTACTTATTAAACACTTTATTCTTTTTGAAAAACCTACGAAATGACCATCCTTGGAACCTTACTATATGCCTTATGTTGATAGGTAGTATACTAAAAACACCACATAAAAATAAATGTTTTATTATATAGACACTCTCAACTCCATTTATTCATTAATTATAACTTTCATCCTACCACTCCAAGCTTTGGTGATTTAGGTTGGAATCACCAATTGCATAAAATGAAACTAGATTATGCTTTCTAGTAATGTTTAAATGCATAAATGCTCAAGAAGAATATTTGAGAACAATGGTAAATACCAAATGTGGAACAAGTTAAAATTAAATCAATATAAATCCGAACTGGCATAAACAATTCAATGAAAGTATGCTAAGCATAATCTTACATGATAAGTTAGTCATACTTATAATTAAAATATAAAAAATACATAAATAAACAATTTTTTATATTTCTTATACGTGATGCTTAAACAAACATAAGTTCCAAACTTCCAATAGCCAAAAAAATATAAACATTACAAGCCCTATATATATATATATATATATATATACACACATATATATATATATATATATATATATATTATATAGTTCCAGTTCCTTTTTCTGTTAACATGGTACAAGATAGCATGATTCTGTAACCCTTTCTGATTCTGAAGGAATATGCCTTCGTAGCTCAAGTGGCATAGATGGATAGCAATACAATAGCATAATGATAAAATAGGAGTATTCAGACAACATTAACTGAAAATTGCATTTAGTTCTGAAATTGATTTGTCAAGGAACAAGCACCTTTTCCGGCTTTTGCTGCAAGGTTTGTCACCTCCACTTCCAGCTTAGCCAGACCCTGAAGCATTACAAACAAAAGATTTATATGGCTTACAATTCAGATTACTGATAGTAAGAGATCCAAAACTTTAGTGAAAACAATTTTCTTTTGGCAAGGTAATGAAAGCTATGTTAATATAACCGAAGGGGACACCACCCATGACATATACAGAGGTGGAGGAGAACTAGAATCTCGCAAAAAGTCTATAAAAGACACAAATGCTTGAGTATAAACTTTACTTCTCCAAGTAAAAGATAGAATAACTAACAAATCATTAGGAAACATATTTATGATTTTAAAATTATACATCAAGAAAGATGAGAATAGGTCTTTGGGTCATTTCCTTATATCATAGAGAAATGACTTGGTGTCAATATTTTTTTTATCATCTAAGTGTTCGAATATGTGTGTTGATATATGTACGTTGAAATAGCCTGATATCTCTAAGTATATAGTTCTGTAATTCTATTATTACTATCCTCAATGCATGCACTTCATTGCTGCAATTTTTAGGTAAATATTGGAGCCCGCAATCATTGGGTAACGCTTATTTCTCCTAAAATCGTATATACCATATCGACGTATACTTTATGCATATCCTCTATAATGTTAATATATCTAGTTATAACTTTTCTTACTCTAAAATTCACTATATTGTATCTATCAGACACTACTCTCAAGCGTAGACTTCTTCAAATCTATAGAAAATATATGAATTTGCTTTTTCTTCTAATATTAATAATATCGTTAATGTATGGACTTTCTCTGTATTCCCTAACATACTTGTTCTTCTAATGTTATTAATATTGTCAATGTATGCACTTTCTCTATTGTTATTTACATGAGTCTCCACGCTAAGTAATATAACTATCATCTATCTTTTACTCTTTAGTATAGTTCCAAAATAATTCTCAATTATATCCATCTATATTTCATGTGTTTGGAAGTGAGAAAAGGAGACGGCGGGACTGAGCCCCCCACAGATTTTGTGGATAATTTGGAAAGGAATAGTAGGTGGATGACATCATTTAATGACATTCATCCCTTGTTTATCGTTCCTATGTAGATTAATTGTGAGCATAGTTCAAAGTATCAGCCGTTACACCAAAATATCGACGTATCGGTCAGAACCGAACTGCAACTTGACACGATTCCTAAAATTACAAAGTATTCACGTAAAGGGTACTTTTCGGTGAAATTTTGACAACTCGGCTTAACGTAGTGGTTTCGGACCAAATAAAGGAGAAATCACAGCGTAAAGGGAGAAAACACACAAAAAAATATTTAATTTGTTCAAAGATATAAAGGGAGATGACAAAAGAAAATAAACTTTTCTCTATAAATTATACTTATGTAGTACCTTGTTAAGTATACCTTAAAAAAATGTACTTAACATATAATTAATTAAGCTAAATTATTATTAAATTGTACTAATATAGTTCCTAGTTAAGTATAATTTAAAAAAAATAGCACTTAAAATGTACTAAAATAAGTTAATTTATAATTAAATTATGCAGAACATGTGTCTTCAACCATTTGAGCCAAGACAACATCAATATCAACTTTATTCAAATATAATTAAACATATTTAAGAAACATCTGTTTTATAATTTGGATAATGTTGTGTGCACTAGATATTATTTTTTTAACTTAATTGATTCCTCTTGTTGCTTTTATTATTTAGAATTTTTCACAACTTTTTTATTGTTTTTGAAGTTCCTAACTAGCTAGCGATGCGTATCGCCCAATACCTATATCGAAACTGATACTAAGTCCTTCCGAAACATAGGCCGCTACTGCGACTTTGAACCATGATTGGGAGAGCTTGTTTTGAGAGCATATGTAGTCATTTTATAGGTTTTCCTTTGTAGATAGCTGCTTTTTACTTTTTCACTACATCTTTTGCATACTTCTTGTGCCCATGAGTTCCCCACTTAAGCGCTTCTACAGAATTTTTGTACTAATCAGATAAAAAGAATATATTATTTTCCATATCAAAAAGACTACCTTTCGAGGAACTTCAAATATAAAGAGTTCATTCCAGCGGGCAGTGCCTTCATCAACATCATTGATTTTTGAAACAGAAGGCTTAACACATTTGGTCCTTGCACTCTGTGGAAAAAGTTTTTGTTTCTTTGTCTCTTGATTTTTTCAATTTAGGCGTAAGGCACAGAAAAAGTTATGACTATTTCCATCATCAACAATAGGTAAATCCTGCACATAACTGGAAAAATCATATTTCTCTTTCAAAGGTAATTATAACAATTTCAACTAAACATTAGATGAGCAATATTTAACCTTGGCTTCAATTATCTGTACAGCAACAAAACGGCGTGCTTCCCTTATTTCATCCGCAACATTCAACCTGTCAGAATACCTAGGAGGTGGAATCCACAAAGAAGTAGAATCTTCATGACGCAGTAATCCGACTGCATTTGTATTCTGATCGGGTTTCTTCAGATATATATCACAGCCAAGTTTATTTTCTATTGTAACAGTCTGGAAATCTTCCTCATTCAACGCGGAGAAATTTGAATCATCTCCACGCCCACGATGACTACCATCTTCCTGCAAAGTCAGTGATTTAATATGAAAATTAAATAATGTCAGCATTAAATCATTTTATTAAATAGTTTATGAAATAAACATTTTAGGCTCCATTTAACCTCATTTAGTGTGACTGCTTTCTGTTCAAGTTCTCTCTGTCTTCTCCATGAAGTAATGGATTCCACAAACATATTAAGATTTGCTGTACTGAGATTTATATTCAGAGTAGTGGTCGCAGCAACACGTGCTCTTTTCCCAAGTCTTGATGGTGGATGTTCATCTGCATCATACGTTTCAAACCTCCAAGATGCCAAAAGGATATTTGATTAAGGAAAACATATTGACAACAAATGACATAACAATAGGCTGTTAAAGAAAAATACTACAATAATAAATATAAAAACACATATTACTTAAATATCCCATCAAAAGGCTCCACAAGTGGCTCCCACGCTTCCAACTGTGTGTTAAAAGTTGACGCAGCTATAGAAGAAATCAGTACAGCATTCATTGCCTCTAATCGACCATGAGTTGCAAGCTTGATATTAGAAATTGTGACATCAAAAAGTGGTGTAATCTGAAAAGGATCCAAATTTACAAGTGAATGATTAATAAAGATAAAATAACTTCCATATCAAGGCAATAAGAGCAAAATCCTCCTTCGGATGCATACCATGCCACATAAGCTGTCTAAAACAGTAACAGAGAAGCATCTCAATTTCATTTCAGCAGTTATGTTGTCCCGTGTCTTGGTTTGACAGAATCACCAATAGTAAAGGCCAATCGGCTTGAAGGTTTTTTCATATCAGGCGTGCAAGGAAAGTGTAAGCCTAAATAAAGGGAAAAAAGTTTAATTGCTTGAGGTGTGAAGTATATATTTATTTTAAATCTACAATATTTAACAGGGGAAAATGAGTGCAGAACAACGACCATGCAATTTATAAACTATAATTATGAGCAATACATTGATTCTTATTCAAATATACATAATTTATTAAAAAACTTGAACTGTGAGTCCTGCAAAAGGTAACTCTGACCTGATTTTCCACTTTCCATATACTCCAGCATTGAGATCCTCTCGAACTTGAAGATCGAGATATGGGGGTCTCAAGAATGTTTGCTTGGCTGACAAGATCCATCCTTGGGCAACAAATTGAATCCAAACGTGGCGCCTCATCTGTTCGCGAGACAATGCATCCCAGTGAAGCATAGCCAGGGGGAGCAACAGGATACCAGAAAAAGACTTCATCCACACCTTTCCTCACAATATGAGCAACTTTAGTGAATTGCACTGGCTTTGCAGAGATTTCAGGGTTATCAGCCTTGAAAATTATGCCCAGAGCAGGAGGTTCTAAACTGAGAAGGAAAAAAATAATACCATTAGTGAATGTATAAAGTTATATGAAAGTTAATGGCCCTAAAAATTACAAAGTAAAGAAAGAATAGGTCCAACCCCTCTGTTATGCAATCACCAAGAATAGCATAGCCAGGACGTGGCAAAGGTCGCCATATGGAGACTGGTCGGCGGGTATCACCACCCCTGTCCCACCAGATTCTCTCGAAGTTGGGAGTTGAAATGTAACAATTAGTTGATTTTGAAATGGATCTGACTATGTCCCATCCTGATGAATTAGCACTCTGGCTATTTGTTTGCCCATATGCATGATCATGGTTAAAATTTAAACTGGAGGTAGATTCCTCGACGGAAAAATGAGTCCGACTTGAGTTCTTCACAACAAGATGATTTAGGTCATGACAAATGCCTATGGGAGGACAGGCAGATGAAGGATGAGCATAAAAGGACCCAAGAACATTGTCCAATCGCCAGATGCTAAATCCTGACAAGAAGGACGAATTTGCAGATGTACTAAATATGCACTCTGAATATGTTGTGGATGTTACAAGATCAGAACGTACACAATGAACAATGTGAGTAGGTGGTGGTTGGTTTCCTTTATGTGCAACACAACCTAATGCCATATATCCTTGTGGTGCAATTGGTATCCAAAGGGAGCAGTCACCATTAATATCAAAATGGCCTTCTAAGCCTTCCCATTGTTGAACACAAGAGAACAATCCAATGAGCTCGAAACCAAGAGGTTTCCGTACACGCCCATATGTACTGCTCACAGCCATTACTGCTTGTGACGGAGGAATTGACCTGAACATGTTAAACTTTAGTAGGAAAATAATTCAGACATCACAGCTAATTATAGTATCACATCTATATATCCTACTACTCTTCAGAAAGGAAAGTGGCAAAAATTTAGACACAATAAAAAATTAAATAAAGAAAAGGAGAAAATGACACGATCAGCATTAATGATCCAAACAGTATGATCTGCATTAATGATCCAAACAGTAATGCCTTTATGATCAGCCAACTAGTGATGTGGATGAATATATAACATACTCCAAAACTATGGAGTTTGAGTACTGGAATTTCCACAAATATTGGGCCATGTGAACATTAAAAATAGTTTTACCTAGATGTTACACAATCTCCTAATACAACATAATTTGAAGGAGCTCGAGGCCTCCAAAATGTAAGGTTGTTCAAATGTCCATTTTCTGCAAATAGATGAATAGCCAAAATAGTCAATACTAAACCTGGTCAGAGACTTGAATGACTGGGAAATATAGAGAAAATCAGAAAATGAATAACATAATGCCAACATGATGCTACACAATTCATCTGCCAAAACATAAGACGACCTTTCAAGCGACACCCAGACTTGGTCAAAGTGAGTACAAGGAGACAGAAGATCAGCATTTCCAAATTGTAATGCTGCAGCTGCCTGATTTTGAAGGTTAAGAACAAGGGAAATAACACTTATAGAAAGATGGATGTATATATCAGTAGATATCACAGATATGTTTGTTTTATCCTTTACAGAAGTATATCCTCCGGAAATATCCACTGGATCCAGAATGATAAGCCCAGAACCAGCCTCAATAGTTAGATCCTTAAAAAGTGCACGGATCCAAATATCATTTTCCTTTGCTGCGTACCTGTTTGAACAGAAACAGGCTACAAATTTTAATATAGGTTTAATTCTTCCTGACCATTGACAAACAAAAGGAAACTTAGATCAACCTACTCTGACAGATTGAAAATAAATAAAACTTAAATAACACAAAACAATGACTAACAAATGGAAAAACCCAAAAATGATTTTAATGCGGATATTCAGTAAAAACTAAGCAGTAATTCATTTGAGTACATAACTCGATGCTGTGCATTTTCCTTCACTTGTTAAATTTTAAGCTTTTCTTATTGCAAACCTTTTTCTAAGTCATTCTTACAAACCAACAACTTACTACATAAGAAAAGAATAATGTGAACATCACTCTGAAATATCTAAGTGTTAGATTTATAAAATAGGCCAAAAATCTAGTATATGAAGACATCAAGCTCTCTAACTCAAAATCAATTGGCAATGAGAAGAGTTGGCCCAACTCATTATATACTAGACATAGTTTGTCAAGGTATTCGACGTGGGACAAGATATATACTCTAACACTCCCCCTCACATGTAACCGGTGTATTGAGGGTTGCATGTGAACCTGATGAATATGAGACCCACAAGATAAGCAATTCCGAAAGAAGCTAGTTTACAGGACAAGCCCAAAAGAAAGCTAGTAAACCACGAGCAACTATTGACCCAATTGATAATTGGTACTAGTGTTACAAGAATGGGTAATTTTGACCCTTTAAGAATCGACTGCAAGTGAGTAAGAATGTAAGCTAAGAAGAGTGTTTAATTAGGCCCAAGAATAACCCGTTATGATACCATGTTAGATTTATAAAATGGACTCAAAATCTAGTATATAAAGACATCAAGCTCTGTAACTCAAAACAAATAGGCAATGAGAAGAGTTGGTCCAACTCATTATATACTATACATAGTTTGTTATATACTAGATATAGTTTGTCAAGGTATTCGATGCGTGACAAGATATATACTCTAACACGCTTCGGTAAATCCACAAGTGATCATGAAAGTACACGCCAAATTTGAGTTATACTAGTAAAACTGGATTTTCTGAATAAAATGCGCAAGCATAGTTATCAAGCCGACAAGTCGAGGCGAGGCGACAGTTGGAAGCTTAAGCGCTTAGGCGCCGGCGCCCGACTAGTCGACAAGTCGTTAACAATATAAATTTTATACGTACAAAATTATATATATTTAACATTTATATGAATATTTATATATTAATATTTCTAACAATTTACCATAATCATAATGTAGGTTATAGCATATCAAATCACAACAACAAGTGAACAAGATCAAATAAAAATAATATTTTTATTATAGTCGTAATTTTTTTGAACTTGTACTAAATTCAATTTATATAAATGGTGATACATTTGTAATATTTAGTTTAATTCAATATAATTCTTAAATTTATGTTTAGTTTCTTAAGTTTTAACATTGTATTTATAGAATACCATAAATTTCTAGTGTTAGGTATTACTAATTACATTAAGACTGAAGCACATTAGGCAGGCTATTTACAATTTTAGATTAAGCACCAGGCAGATATCATGTTATTGCATTAACCAGCAATAGTTGTCACTGGTTGTCAAGTAGTATTGTAGCACATTAAGTATACAACTATATGGTATACATTAATCTCCAAAACATAGCAAACTAAGTTATATTATATGTAATTTACTAATTTATACCCTCATACAATAATGAACATATATATAAAACATTTACACACTACTATAATTTATACACTAAGCTATCAAGTATACACTATTATAATTTATACATATGTACTATATATATAGTATACCACACACAAGCAATAAACATAAACATATAGTGAACAACAGAGCGCAGAGTAGAGCCAAAGTAGAAGATGTTTAGAAGAAGAGAAGAACCAAAAAAAGGGAAGGAAAAAAAAAGAACCAAGATTAAAAGAAGAGAGAAGATGAGAAGATGAGAAGAAAAAGAGAAGAGAAAATACCTATAAACTATAAAGTAGAGGTCGTTGAGTTCGTCTAAGTAGTAGTTCTTCTCTCCTCCTCTCTCTCTCAGAATCAGTGATGTTTAGGGCTCGATCGATCGATCTAAAGCACTGAAGTTTATTTTTAAACCCTGGTCGAACTATAAGTCGCCCGATTAGAGTCCAAGGCGACGACATATCCATCTGAACGCTTGACTTTCTATCCCTCCAGCAAGTCAACCAGAAGACTTGGTCTTAACCAGAGAGTGGACACCTATGTCTAAGCGACGACTTAACAACTATGTGCGCAGGTACACTATTTATTTTAGTCTTCCTTTCTACAAAAGATTTATCGTTATGGATCTTATGTGCTTCCATTGGATAACACCATCATCCCTACTTCTACATAATTATTTGTCAATATTTGCTGATAAGCCAACCTGATAGAACTAAATAATAGCATATCAAATTTAGGAGAAATTAGTTAATGCAAGAAACTATAGTATTTCCTACCAATTATAACCAATTTAGGAATGAACAAGCACTCTAATTAGAGAGGTGTGCCCATGGTTCAAAGTATCAGTCGTTACGACGAAATATTAGTGTATCGGTTAGGTATCAGTTGGTGATGAACCGCAACCCTAAATCGATTCGTAAAATTAGGAAGTATTCATATAAAGGGTAATTTTTGACGAAATTTCAGTAACTCGGCATAACGTAACGGTTTCGGATCAAATAAAGGAGAGATCTTGGCATAACATAGCAGTTCGAACCAAATAAAGGAGAAATCACAACGAATAAAGGAGAAACGTCACCTAAAAAATGAAATATGATAAAAGCTATAAAAGGAGACGACAAAAGAGAACAAACTTTTCTCTACAAATTATAAGTACCTAGTTAAGTATACCTTAAAAACTATGTTCTTAATATATAACTAATTAAGCTAAATTATACTTAAATTATTATTAAATTGTACCTACATAGTTCCTAGTTAATTACAACTTTAAAAAAAATTGCACTTAAAATGTGTTGGGCTTTTAAGTCTTACTTAATTAATATACATATATACAAATTATCCTTTTAATTTAAATTAAGTGATTTAAATACTATTAATCATATTAATATATTTAAATCCTTAAAATTTAAATTAATTCCCTTTTAAATAACGTTACATGTGTGTGACCACATAGGTTATTATTACGTTGGCAATAATTTTAAAATCATATTATAAAATTATAAGCGATTGAAAGCGGCATCTAGTAATGCATCATCGCTACCCAAGTAATAATAAGATCGATGATTCGATGCAACCTTTTGTGACCAATGTTTCAATGCAATTTAATCCTTTTAACCTTAATATCCTAGATTAAACTCGAGTCATGGAATGTGTCATACTCTTCATAATTTAATCTGAGTTTTCTTGATCGATGAGTAGACTATATGAAAAAATCACTATTTGAGCATGGTCATGCATTTCATAGTCTACTCAATCAAGAGGGCCTATGGATATCACCCATAATATATAGGATGGTTAAATTCCATCTAGATCACTCATATTTCTCACACGATTAATGATGAACCCAATAATCACCTTTATAGTCCACCCTATTAAAGGTGACATTTGATGATATCAAAGTACATAAATTCGGCGTGTAGTAATATAAGCGATTTTGGTCGGAGGACCATTACATCATTATCCTTTATGAGAATTGCTAATGACACTTCGCATAATGCTCCATATAGAATTCTCATGGTGGGTTCCGCCCGATTACATCGTTCTACAACATGTACTCATGCATTGACTTAATATCTCATATATTTATGACCCGATGAGATTTGGTCATCGATCGATCCACATCTTAGTCTCGATGCATCATTGTTGTCTCATCAACAATGATACTCGATTAAGGACATTTAAGAACAACGATACTAATGGTAATATATAATCTCATGTTCAAGTCACATACTTGAAACTATATAATTTGTATCACTATTCTAAGGAATTTTATTATGTTAACAATTATATTACGCGATAAATAAAACGCATCTTAATTAAGTTAAATTGTACTTAAATTATAATTATGCAGATCAAGTGTGCTCAAGCATTTGATCTATGACAACATGAATACAACTTAATTCAAACTTAAAATTAATTAAACATATTTGTATTTGTGAGACGTCTGTTTTATAATCTGGACAATGTTAGATAGTGTTTTTTTTAACTTAATTGATCCCTCTTATTGCTTTTATTATTTAAAAATTTTTCATAACTTTTCTACTGTTTTTGAAGCTCCTAACTAGCTAACAATGCATATTGCCTGATACTTATACTGAAATTGAGTCAAAAAATGACCTTCCGAACATAAATCGCTACCGTGACTTTGAACCATGGATGTCCCTAACAAAAATATAACTAATGTTCAGATATATGGGTTCCAATAGCTAAAAACAAGTATACCCAACGACCCACTTTAATTTCACAAGCATATTAAGAAAGTCCAAGTAAAATCTGAATAAAATTCCAAAATCAGCTTCTAATGGACCCCATCACAGTTAAAAGAGTAAATAATACAAAGGGAATAAAAAAATTTCACAAAATATAAAAACTAGAAAATCCTACTATTGGGACATTCCAATAAGGAGTTCAAAGCAACTATAGTGGGACAGAGTAAATAAAATCACGAGGTTTATAAAAGCCTATTTTTTCTTATAAAGCTAAGAAGAAGAAAAAAGATCATTGGAGATAATTTAAGATAAATCATGTTGCCTTTCTCATTCTAATATAGATCTGAGGTCCACCATTATTGTTCCCTAACTGAAACTCATAACGTTTTAAATCAACTTGCCCTACTGATGATGTGGATCAGATGTTGGAGCTCCCATTGTTTCTTTTCTTCTTTGTTCGGGTCATGCATATAATCTAAAATAATAAGTAAAACAGATATAGCTCTGTTGAGAAATTGCAGGATTAAAATGGTTAGATGTTTCTAGAACTAGACGCAAGCATGGGAAGAGAAACAACTAAGGATATGGAGCCATTTTTTTAATATTCTAAAGAATCTTAAACTGGCATTTACATGCATACACCTACTAAGACCTACAGGTCTTTAAGACCAAAAACAAAAATCAACAAGGGCGACAAAAGAGTCGTATTTGCAAAATTTGTGAATATCAAGGGACAAGGATATAATTTTGTCCAACTATTCCTCTAAAAATAATAAGTTGTTAGTTTAGTGCTATGGTATTATAATGAAACTACATGACAAACTTGAAGATATTGTGTCATTTTAAACCACTGTCTAAAAAGCAGCAGATTCTTTTGTGGAACAAAAAATTGGCAGATGAGAATCTTCTTTGTGTTACAAAGGGAGTGTTTTCATAATTTCCAATTATTTTCTCCCTTTTTGCCCATTGACATTACTATGCCTCCCTCGAAAAGAACTATTACCTAAAAGAATTATATTTGCATATTCAGGAAGATATAATATTGGCAACTATTAACTCAAAATCCAAATGAAAATCTTAAGGTTCGTCTGGTAACTACTTTTGCTTTCATGTTTCTACTTTCCATTTTTGTCTTCATATGTTTTACGCTTTTACTTGTTTTCACTAATGGAAACAAAACTCAAACAATATTGTTTGACAGTTATATTTAAATGTTAGTTGTATTGTTTTTAATAAAGAGGTAAAAATTGAAATTTTCTTGTTAATAAAATTTAACACCTAAACCTCATTACAGTTGGAATGGCTCCTTATATTACCAAAATTGAAGATCCAACTTTTTCAAGTGGATTTTGCTTCCACTTTTTACAAAGCATAAACAGTTACCAAACATCATATTCTGCTACCGATTTCATAAAAATATTACTGAAAACAAAAAACTGAAAGCGGAAACAATTACCAAATGGACTGTTAATCTGTTTATTTTAAAAATAAATTAAAATATTTCAACACAAATAAAAGAGACTCCACATAAATGAAAGTGCATTTGGAAAAAAGACTAATCTCACATGAAGCTAAAGTCCAATTTTGCACGGAGAAGCTTTTCACCATGTGTAGAATCATCCAGAGATGACTTACTACTGTCAAAGAATGTAAACTCTGGAGAAACCACCTGGCAATGAAAGAAATTTGACAAAAAACCATATTACAGTAATCACAGCAAGACAATGAAGCTCAACTCCAGATATGGAGGATCAGTGTATAATTAGAGGAAGCCATAGCATCAAAAGAAAATAGCTGAGTGGTAAACAGTTGCATTAGACCATAATTTCTTTTAAGCAGAATCAAGGTACATAATACTTTCAATGATGATTACGTGAAAAAAAGTGTGACGTAATTGCAGGAAGGAAAAAAAATAAAAACTAGAGAAAAAAACCCTTGAAATTTGTCTCTATATTTATAAATTGGCTAAATGATCTTGAATGGTGTCTGTATTGATTGTTAGCTGCATGTGAAGCCATCTAGATTCCAAATGATTTGGGGCAGATAAGTTATTTCTTTCTGACTAGGTGTACAATGTACAAAGAAATTAATTTCGTAAACAGTTGAGACAGGTCCAGTAAAAACTATTAAGCTGAAGGGTGTACACACTGTAACCTGAATGAAAATTAGCTTAGGAGGACCTTGGGTTAGCAAATTGTTTGAACTGGTCTTACCAGATTCTTCCAAGCCTATTGTATCGGGCAAACGAATGGTTGAATATGGGTCATTATGGACAAAAACAATTGTGACTAAAAATCATGATCGGTAGATTAGTGCTCTTCAAGGAGTATAATCAGTGCTCTAAAAATGGTGAGAAAGACCTAGACAATGGAGGGGGTGCTTGGCGCGCCTAGGCGCTTAGGTGATTTCCTAGGTTATTTCTTTTTTAATATATATCACTATATAACTGAGTTCATTGTTCTAAACTAATAACAAGTTATCAATTAGGTCGACAATTGGTAACATATTGCAATTAGAACATCAACATGTCAAAGATAATGCTCAAGAATGTTGTTGAATTGTTTTTAACAAAAATTCAAGAACAGTTTATTTCAAAATTTATTGGAAGTACTTAACTCTTTAGGCAAATTTACAACACTATTTGAAAGAAAAATTGGTGAAAAAAGCGAATAGACAGTTATTGGAGTCATCTGAAAAATAAACAGAGTTCCAAAACCATTCATTTATTCTGCTTTTCTTTCTTGGGTGGTGCTGCTTGCTCGTGGAAAGAAGAGGCGGATAGAGTCTTCCAGTGGATACAAGAAAACTGAGTAGCTAAAAGCAAAGTCGGGAATCATGTCTACATCCAAAATGTAGTGCCCCAGTCCCACATCAAAACATGTAAGATGCACTCAACAGTACAAAGATAATGGAAGTCATGAATATAATAAAAAGACAGTTTCAGACTCAAAGAAGAAATCTCGATAGATTGAATTACCTGTGCCTCAAAACTGAAACTTTGCATCTTACTCGAGCCATTTTCAATATTTTCAGAAGTACTTGAGGTAGAAGATAATTCTTTCATGTTCTCTGGACTCCTTTTTTCAGTGTCAGAAGAATTATTGTCCAGATACGAAATTTCGACACCATCTTCAGTAGCGACAGAATAGCTACTATCATTACTTAGATACGTATACTTCCTCAAAAAGATACCATTCTGAGAAATGCACCCAAGGATTAATTTAGAAATAGGAAACCAACTAATCAAAACAAATGCTAGCACAATTATATTTCAAAAATTCTGCAACATGCAATAAAGGTTTTCTCCCTTGTCATCCACTTTGGCTGTTGCACAAAAACAAATGCCCAATAGCCAATATAGAGAATTGCTCATATGCCCATATCTTACTAGCAAACAAAATTACTTCAATTGTTTTCTCAATATCTACTTTAAACAGTGTTTAGTAACATTAAAAACTTTTGGGTACAACTCTTCAACCACACTTTTGGAGAAGCATAATCTGTTGCTCTTCGAATTGCTTCTCCATTTAAAATCAAGAAATAACACACGTCAATCAACCCCAAAATATCGTAGAAACAAGTTTTCAAATTTTTTAACAAGACACAAATTGACTCCTTACTTACAACACTTTCTGTAGCTCTGTTAGCAATATAGCATCACTAAAAGTGCAGAATCCAAACTTGAACACTGACCAACCCTAATAAGCACCAAGCATATAGTTAGTTTGAGAGTGGTACATAATTGCATTGTTAAGTTCAGAGCCAACAGGAGAAAATGGCTTCAAGCAAACAGCCCTCGGCCTAAATCTATACAGAACTTAATTAAGATGTCTCAGAGGCCTAATAGTACTATACAACCGAGTATATTCATAAGAATTAAGATAACGAGCCAACTGAAACAGCCAAGTGGAATTAGTAGGTACCTCAATTTTAACATTTACAAATCTTAAACTCTTCCCACGTCCAACAATAATTATAGGCCGAAATCCAGCTGGGTGGAGTTCCTTAGTTTCTTTTTCTTCAATCAAACAAATAGTCTTTCCACACCCATCGTAAAGTATATTCATCAACCCGACAGAATCTGCAACAAGTCGAGCATTGGGCTGAAAGATGCACTACATCTTCTCTCTGTTTGTAAAGCGGATCCAGCAGTATTATACTGTTGTTTTTACCAATTGGATCATTCTTAGGATCCATCAATTCCTCCTGCCAGTTATTGTTCCCAAAGCAGGTACTAAAACTCACCAACAGCAATTAGGAAATCGGGAACAACAAGGACTCGAGGCTGCTGAACACGAATTACAAATAATTGGGATGATATTCGCCATCTATAATCCATCACGAACATGGTTGAATTCGGTATGTTCAAGCAGCCCACACTTTTTGAGTCTACTCTTTTGAATCCAGCTTCATTTAATGAAAATGGTAAACTTCCGGTTGAAACCTGTTTAGGAACATCCGCACACGAACCAAGCATCAAACGCATTTCAGGTTTTGTATCAGGACGTATGTCCAAAATAGAGAATCTGGGAATGGTTACATAGAGATCGGCTTCGGATAATGAAGTCATCCGGTATGAAACCCAAAGTCCTTCTAGCTGCAATGACAAGAAAGAAAGAATTCAGATTAAACCACATTTTGGTATATTATTAAACAAGAGTCAACAATTTAGAAAAAGTTGAGCAGTGTGGGGGATAAAAAAGAGTTGATCTGATTCCCTAAAAGGGACCAGATTTCAGTTTAAAGAGTACTCACAATAATATGAGCCAAAGGTGACTCCTCCTGGATGCCATTACACAATTCCAGCAATGCATAGTTTACTTCCACAGCCATTATGGTAACTGTACGTGCCAGAATACTTTGACTATTTAAATTGACCTTATCCGCCAGCAATCGTATAGTCTCTTTTGAGCCAGACTTGCCGCCACGGAAACTAGGAGGGAGTTTTGGTGATTCACTCAAGTTCATGGAGAAACAGTCCGGGATGACACTATATTCTTTATCAGACATTACAGCGTGCAACAAACCCACCTGTTCAGAAGATTTATATATTGAGAAATGTACGGATTAGTGACTACTGAGACAATAGTAACAATAAAAAACTGAAAATTGATTGTCATGTTGCTTAATTTACACAATAAAAACTGAAAATCAAATGTCATGCAGCTCTTAATTTCCACGCTCTGACAAAATGATGCATCTGCAGATAACTTAGAGAGAGATAGAAGGAAAAACTGAAAATTTGTTGGTGTTTAAGTTACTCGCGCTGACAATGCATCTGAAGATACAGTAATCAAGAAGAAGAAGAAGGAACAAACAATAGCTTAAAAATATCATCCTGAAATAATATCTCAAACGCAAAAAGGGAATGTTTTCTTTACTGCAGCCAAAGTTCTAAGTCCATGTAACAAATCCTCAATTGAAAGGAAAACACTGATCCGAGAACTAACATGTCTAAGCTGTGATGCTCACTTACCAACATGTGAGAGGTAAAATCAAAAATTATCCACAACAAGAAACTATTTAAAACTGATATGAAACAATGTATTTTAGCACGTCAACTACATACTTTAATATAAAAGTTCTTCACCATATACAAAAGATGCTTCGACTATATCAGTAAATCAAAAACATAAAAAATTAGTCACGCAAAGAAAATCCAGCACAAACCTTTACTTCCAAAGAAAAATTTGGAACTTTCCGGAAAATATCTCTTAGACTACGCCTCACATAAACATGAATATCTTGGCCTTCTCGTATCATAGGTTTACCTAGATAACCATTGATTCCTACAGCCATATTGATTCCTAATATCTGCAAATTGAAGCCAGAGTCAAGTAATTTCACCTACTAAAGCTTCATGTTTGAGACTACAGAGTTTTACCTCCGCATCAAGGATGTCAAGATGGACAGCTGAAGGGTCTTTATCAGGGCATCCATGCCAGCTAAATTCATTTGTCACCCTCAAATGACCCAGATCAAGCTGTATGAAACTGCATCAATGATAGATAAAAACTTTATAAGCATTGGGGAAAATTAAGTACCATAATTTCCAATGGTTCAGGTCATAATGAAATCTGGATGTTCAATACTTCAATATCTAGTATTTAGAGAGTATAGAAGCAAAAGATACATGCAGCACATTAGATAAAAATATAATCAAGTAGGAAATTTGGTGCCATGGCTGAAACTGAAAATTGGTGCACTAGTGTATAAACATGACAAATCACAAAAGAGAGGCAAGAAAAGTCATTTGACAAAAATGTACAAAACAACTTAAAAGTTTTAAATTGAAGAAATCAATACAAAGGTGAAAAGTAAAAAATAAAATAGAGAGAAAATGACCAAGGGGCTTCGATGAAGTTTCCTACTATCACTATAGGATCACTTTTATTCCTGTCAGTAAAAAGATGCTCAATATGTTGGTTGAAGATGTAATATAAGAGATAGAAAGAAGATATATTTGTCATAACAGACAGAGGAGAAAAATTAACAAGTTGGTTCGGGGAACCAATACTTTTTAAAGCTCATATATTTAGTATTAAATCAACCTTTGGGAAATTATAAACTAGTGTTTGTATGTGGAATTGTGGATTGCCTAACACACCAGCGAAAGTATAATTACAAATAAACGTGTGGAGCACACTATCACTCAAGATGTCCTCTCATAACACTTTAGTAGCTTGATACCCTAGATCTGTTACATTATTGAGAAATACAGCTTACGAAAAGAATAGGTCGACCTTGTCATAATTAATATTCTAAGACCAAATAATCTCTAAAATCATTAATATTGCCAAGGAATTCGTTTCTTTCAATTGTGCCATTTTGTATACCCTGCAAGTAGTGGGATGGCAAATAATAAATTCTAATACTTCATAACTAATAATTTTTTAACAAAAATCAAGTTGTAGTACTAATTATAAGAATAAAATTTAACATATATGCATACATATAATTTATACTACACATGTACTAACTAAAATTTACATGAGTTTGGCTACCTAAGAGCACAACTTGTACATTTTTAACTTGGGATTGGCTATACTTGAGCACATCAAGTATTTATTTGTCTATTTCATTCTTTATCAAGAACATCACCCAAGTAGAGGTAAAAACCTCTTTTCATGTAACTGTTTTCTTCATTCAAAATCTTCTTTATTATCAAAAAAGAAAAGGTTTGTCAGTGAGATGAAGGTGAAGATTCATAAGTGAATAAGGTTCCTATGAAGGTGAAGATTCCTATGTGTAAAAGCCCGCTTTAGTTCAACAATGAAATTATTAACACACCTCTGAATTATAAGCTTAATTTTTGTCTACTCTACCTCTTGTAGATGTAAGAGAGTGGTCTAAAAAGTGTAGAAAATATTCTCAATACTAGTAAGAATTGTTGGAGACAATAAATGTTATGTGGGCTAACGATTTTCTCTCCCTCACTTTAATATTAGTGTTAAGAATTTTCTCTATTTATATATCTATACATAAACATATATACAATACATTACAAAGGCCATAGAGGGAGTGAGAGATAGAGAGTGGTACTTTTCTCTCTATATATTCCAAACTCTATTGATGTTCTCTTCTTGGTCAACATCTGAGCTCTAATCCCGCACTTTGGAGAAGACAGGCATGGGCTGAAGCATCTTACTTTTTTATTGTTTTCCTTTTAACTCCTCTAAATCAAAAAGTAAGTTTAAAGTTAAAAAGCCATTAAACACCTTTTGGCCATTAAACACATTGAATTGTCAGTTTCAATTTTATCAAACTAGGTGGTCAAGTGAAGATTTTCTAGCCATAGGTGGGGAAATACAGATTGGCATAAACTAAAGGTAGGAAATTGCATTTTAGCATAAAAATATTTAAGTTTATTTAAAAATTTATACATTTCATCCTAATTTTTTCTTTAATTTATAATATATCACATTTGTTAAACCGCGATTCTAATCTAGACCACTTCATTACATTTTTCAAGTGCTAAATGAACTTCACCAAAATAATAAATTTGAAATTTAATTAAAGAATTATCTAAGAAATGAAAACTAACATAAATCTAAAATAATGACTAATAATGGTATTTAATGATGGTATTAAAGCCCTACAATGCTTGAAATGAATTTGTTATGCCTCATAAGATTTTGTTTTGGCAAGTTTTCAAGTACCACTTAGAATATTTAATTCCAATACATATTTTACATAATATATAGAAATATGTAATAAATAAATAAAATGGTTTAGGAAAACGCCTAGGAGCACCCCCTGCTGCCTACCGATTTTTATGACACTGGTCATTATGTGGAAGAATTGGTCAACCTAAAAATCCGAATAGTTGACAGGTGAAGTGGTGTTTTAATGTTTAGTTGTGACAAGTATGTTCTGTTAAGCAGGAAATTCGAACAAATGTTTCTAGCAACAGCAAAACATCAACAATATTTTAGGAAAAAAATAAAATCACTAGAAGCATAGATAGCTAGAAGGCGCAAAAAATATAGGATGCTAATTCGAAATTGATGCGCAAATAATATATAGAAATCTAAACATCTCTACTGCATTAATAAAGTCCTCATAAAGTCTATATAGAAACTAAGCATCTCTGCTGCATTAATCAACGTGTTGATCACTTCTCACCACAAATGTCATGCCATCAATTTCTAAAAATAAACAATTAAAATGAAACAAATGGAGAATAGTTTGAAGAACTACTAACTCTTTGCTCATAGAATTCCTTGGTACAATAATTATTGGAGTGTCCAGTGAAAGGTCTAGTTTTAAAGCAGAGGCTCCATCTATCTCATACTTCTCAATCAACCACTCAAACCCACCAACCTTATCCACATATTTAACTGCTTCTTCAGTATGTGGAGTCGCAAGTTCCATAAAGTATGTAGTTATCTGCAAAACCATGAAGGCTAATATGTCTACAGTTCAAAACTATACAAACAAATATTGAGCTTAAAATAGCAGCAACGCTTAACAGAAAGCTAAGTAATATAAATAAAAATATCAATCAGTTCACTAACATCAACAAACATAAACTACAGAAAACTTGACTAGACTCAAAATTGAATAATGAGCTAATGACTACAAATGACAAATACAAACTTACCTCTTGGACAAACCTATAGAGGAAAACAATTCGAACAGCAGACAGACGGCCATTCAAGCTATAATCATACCCTTCATAATCATCATCCTCAGCACTATAAGAATTGAATGTAAACTGAGAGAGAGAAAGAGAGAGGGAGTGAATAAGCCAGTGAGAGAGAGAGCATCATAGTACAAGGTCATAGAACAGTTAACAAGTGAACCAAAGTATGCAATCTGATAACTTTAATTGACGGAAATGTAACATACCTGGATGAGGGATTCAGCCCCTTGATTGCGTATATCACAAAGCCAACCCCAATAGTGCTCACTGCCCAATGAAAGATCGCACAACCTGAAGTTTCCTAATGTGCCTTCAATTGATATGGAACTGGGGTGAACCTTCAAAAAAGGGGAGCAAGAATTGATAAAAACTCCAAATTCACACGACGAAACAGTAACTAAAAAGATGAAATATCACAAATATAAGAAAACCTTGTTAACTGGAGAAAGCAAATAGATCCTTTTTCTTTTTACCTTAAGATCTAAGATGAAACTTTCTTGCACAAACATAGCCAGCTGAGAGCCATCCTCCTTGTTGAGAAACACAGTAACACTGTCGACATTCATCTTCAAATAAAAAACAGCACGACCTTTCCCATATCCCAGCAGCCCATTAACAAATGTGTTCCCTTGTTCTTCTATCTTGTTTTTGTTCTTTGACAATTCTTCATTCAAAGTCTTCTCTGCATCTGGTACACTTACCCCAGCATTTGCAGAACTCAGATCGAAGCCAAAACCAATTAAAGCAACAAGCGTAGGTCTGTTGAAAAAGAACTCCAGTTTGGACATGCGGATACTCATCTGAAGAACACCAACCAACGTACACATAATTAGATTATTTATTTGGCCTTTCAAGTCTTTTATGAACTTAATAAAGTTAATTTCAGTACCTGTGAGTCAATACCATCATAGTCAGGTGAAGTAGAACTCCTGGTTGAGAATGAAAGTGAAACAAAATTTGAGTCATCAACGTCTTGGGCCTCATAGAATACATCAGTTGAATTACTTCTTCCTTTTCCATGATCCTTCTCAGTAATTAAAGCATCAGTGGAATCAGGAAAAGATAAGAAATCAGGCAAGGCATCCTTGAAAATATCATCATCCTCAGTTGATGATGGCTCCTTCTCATGAGGATCTAAGATACTATGGGAGGCATATGAATCGTCATTCTTCTGTACAGAGCAAGCTAAATACTGTGGAGACGAAGAATTTGAAGAGCCTTGAAGTTCATCTTTGATTTTCAAAGAATGCAGCTTCATCTTGACAGTTAAATCACCTTCGCAACGAACAACATGCACCTGCAATTAAACATAAAACACTTCAATTTTAATCATAAAAACAACGAATATTTACAATTCAATCCGCTGAATTCCCTTGAGATACTAAAATCCCAAGAAAAAAAAAAGGAAATATCAAGTTCTAACGGTAAACTTAAGAGGCTGAAGTTTGAAAGCCACAGAATATACTTAGAAACCATAGATAACCGCCAATTGGCATTTCAAACTAATCCCGCAGTTTAAGGTTATAATCACGAAACTTCAGCCAGAAAAGTTACTAAATTGTTGGGATAATTACATAAAGAACAAAAGTCTTCAAAAGAAATAATCCCAGAAGCTTTCATCTGAGCAAAAAGTCTAATTTTTAATTTCCAAACAGAATTTTAAGAGTTCAACCAGAGGGAGTAAAAGGACTATTACGAGATCAACCAACCACACATACCTTTCCTCCACCAGCAAGAATCTCCAGAATTAATGTCTCTTCAAGCTCTTTGTGCACCTCATCTGCAGCCTGATATGAGATAAAAGGAAGAGATAAGGAATAGTAGGGGAAGAAGAGACAAATTATTTATTATATTGTGTACATGCAAGTTGCAACTGGATATAAATGAGAACAATAAAGTTCAACATTTAAAAACATATTAGTCTTAAAACCACTTATGAAACAAAAAAATGCTCTAGAAGAAAATGTAACAGCTAACCTTTCCATATATTGATAACTTTGTTTCTACTAATGTCCCATTAACAACAAGGTCAGCTGTTGTCAAGTTAGCTGGCCGAGGTCCCGCAAAGACTGTCACATCATCGTGTTGTCCAAGTACGTCAACAGAAGGAGGGGCCTATATCAAGCACATATTTAACATGTCGTTTCATACTTGATATATATCGGGTGACGAAAAAACAAGCACAAATAAGTAAAAAGATCATAGCATCGTACAGAAGCTCGATACGTGGCCTGTATAAGTCCCCTCAACCAAGTAGCCTTCTCCTCCTCATCCCCAAATTTTATTACCAGCGTACTGAAAGATTCCAGAGCCTTCACAAAAAATAAAAACAACAATTATAATTCGAACAAATATTAATTGAGAAGTGTCTTCACTAAGCATAGAAAGACATCAGCATAGCCATAGCACATCAAAACGTACATTCATAACTATAAAAAAAAAAGTCCCCAAAAGAAGGCACTTCCAAAGTATCACAAATTTTATTTCTTAAAAAATGCAAAATGTATAAAGTAACAGAAGCCATCAACTTCTCATCGCAATTTCAAGAACAAATAAATATTAATAAAGCATCAATATATTCATATTTTCCTTTCACAACTTTTTTCCTAGTTTTATGGTTTTATCTCTATCAAATGATTGTACCTTTCTCTCATTAAACGGTGCATGAACAAAGTGGACGGAGTAAGAAAAAATTAAAGCTTGATCTTATTAGCAAGTACAGTATTGCAGAATTCTTGCATACTAAATGGGAATGACATAGCATGATAACAATTTACAGTTTAAATTCTTTCTATAAGGAGATTAATTAAATAAAGCATTATTAATTTACACGAGGATACATAATACGACATGAACTGTCTGACCTAATTGGCTTCCTATGAATAATCACCCTTTTTACAATATAAAAGAAACAAAGTTAAGCACCCAAAGAAAATAAAGAACAATAAGATTCAAAGGGGCAATTGGGTGAAGTTAGAATGACCAACCTTTTGGGTATCCATTCCTCTGGCACTAACAGCGATACAAGATGGTGAACCTCCAACATTGGTTGGAGGTACTTCAAATACTTGTTTACCAGCCATACTGCAGAAATTTCAACATCAAAATACAAATTGAAGATTCCCAGAGAACATTCAGTTTCTAGACATACACTAAAGAGAGAGGAACCAAAAAGTTATGCCTTGCTGAAAAATTAGCAAGAATGGAATCAAAACGCAAGGAAGAAACAACATTTACCTCGAACACCTGTGATAACTCTGGGACATTTCAGACTCCAATACATAAAGATAAAATTCAGACAGCACAAGAAAACAAGGCTGCCATGCAGGAACAGAATAGCCAATTCCCTAAGTACAACAAAATATATATTTATTTTTAATAGGATGTTCAGGAAGACAAAGGCATTTAACATAGGAGCTGATTTTGGCAGCATAAATCATCTTTAGATGCACCTTCCAAACAAGGATTTGAGCCTCGGATGCAAGATCTGGGGGATTCCAGGGTGCAAGTTCAGCTTGGAAATTTTCACCTACAGGTTGAGTGCCATTTTGCATTGTACCATAGAGTATATTTAACAATTCCATAAGACGGGAATATCTGACTGGTGAAAAGTGAATGCCAAGGGTAGGAACTTGAACGGATATGCGCGTTGATGGGTGACTTGGATGAGGCACTTTAATCTTCAAAGACAAACATAAAGCAAAGCTCATGATAAAAATGTTGAAGTCAGCACTACAGCCAGAAAAAGCTTTCTACGTTATCCAATTAAATAATAAGCAGTTCAAGCAAGAAATTATACCTGATCAACAATTACAGCCATTCCACACCTATCAACGAGAGAATAAAAGTTATAAGCATCTCCAAGATCAGGAGATGGAGAGGGTAGACTATCAAAACTAGAAGATGCCAGCGTACAGGTCTGACTTTCAGAACTACAATCCATAAAAAAGGCAGCTATATCCCTTCCAGATATATAAAAACGAGAATATAGACTGAGCCCCTGATCACTAGGCTGAGCCTCCTGAAATAAAACAAAAATATTTGAGTGAAGCCAATGCAGTAGCAAAGAATTTCGAAAAATAAAGTGAAGCATACCTTAGTGTGCAATGTAAAATGACCAAAATCCAAAAGAAAATGACTATCATATGTGGAAGAGGAACAAGTTTTTATAGGAACTCTAACTTTCGGGGCATCAAGATCAATATCAAGAGCAAATCTGCAACAGAGAAATTATATAAACAAATATGTATCAGTATAAAAATATTAGACTTTCATAAAACAAACAATCAGGAGTAACAGAAGAACATTAAAGTAAGAAACTTACTCTAATGTCGTTGCTGAAACAAATAACAATTACTACTAATTATTGATGCCCTTAACCAAAAGAAAATCATAACTTTTTTACGATGAAAGAAGATTATACTTTAGGAAGGAGATAGAGATGGGATACAATGGTCAAGAAGTCCACCAAACAATCAAACGTACAAACCAAAAACAAAAAATAATTTAAAAAGAAATCCATAGGCAGGCCCAATCCCTAATTCCCTATGAATATCTGACTTCATTAATCATGGAAGGCCCCCATCGCCAATGCCCATATAGATGTCAAAAGGGACTTTCTTAGAACCATGCTGCATATATTGTATATATTGTAGCGAGGTATCAACCCATTTGTAGTGACTCATGTACAAGTTACAAATAAATACTAACCATGGTTCAAAGAAGCAGCCGCGTCACCAAAATATCGGCGTATCAGTTTTGGTTCTTTAGTCACCGCTCCGATAAAGAGACCGTGAATCGTAATTTCAAGCATTGTCAAAGTAAAGGTCGTGCGTAGTCACAATTTCGCCGTAGCCAAAAGAAATAACAGCGTAAAGGGGAGAAATAACGGCGTAAGAGAGAAACAAAGGTAAAATAACCGGTGTAACAGAGGGACTAATAATAAAAGTAATACTATTCAAAGTTGGGACTCTTTTTGTGGGACAAAGGGTATAATATTAATAAATAAAATATGTATATTTACATACTGACTTGTTAAAAAATAATAAGAACAATAAATATTAATAAATAGAGGAAGGGGGTTTTAGGTCATTTAGAACCCAACTCTCTTTGGCATCATGGAATTCAGCAAAATGGGATGCAAATCCTTTTCCTTCTTGTGTTACTTATTCTAGTCCTCGCTCCCAAGGTTACACTTCCTTTTATTTTCTTGTTCGTTTCCAAATTGGTAATGGCATGAAAATTCGATTTTGGGAGGATATTTGATAGGTCATAAGAAATATTCCTCTTTCAATAGTTTTTCCTCATTTTTTTTACCTCTCGTCTGAGCATAACTCTCCTATTTCTAATTTCTATACTTGGGAGGGAGACTCAATTTCTTGGGATTTTCATTTTTCCGTAATTTAAATGACAGGGAGACGAAGGAATTCTCTTTATTTATTCAACTTCTTAATTCAGCTTCCTTTTCTCGGTCCTTGGATAAGCGTGTTTGGTGTTTTGATTCTTCGTCTAGTTGCCTCTTATATTTGAAAAGCAAGGCTCCCATAAAAATTAAGGCTTTTATGTAGTCCTTAACTCTTGGTCAGCTTAATACTAATGATATGTGTCAAAGGCGTAGGCCTTACAAATCTTTATCCCCAGATATGTGTGTAATGTGTTTGAAGGATAGTGAGTCTCATTCTCATTTGTTTCTTCGTTGTTCGTTGTATTGGTGGTTGTGGTGCTGTTTATTTAGTGTCATGGGGGGAAGTTGGATATCTCCCTCTTCGGCGGAAGATCTTTTACTATGCAAATTCAATAGTTTTGGTCATACATAGGAGGATCATTTGGAGATATGCTTGTTTTGCTATTTTGTGGGGGATTTGGATTGAGGAATGCTAGAATTTTTTGCGATCAGAGTACAAATATCGAGTTACTTTAGGATAAAATATCCTTCTTTGCTTCTCCTTTGGGCTCATCTTAATAGGAAATTTTGGAGGAATTTCTTTATCCGAACTTGAAAAAGATTAGCGGGTTGTGCTTCATTAATATTAAGTTGTTCTCATTTTTGTTTTCTTTATTTTCTGTTGGGAGGTGCGTTGTAATTTTCTCTTCTAATCAATAAAGTATTCTTCTTTTATCAAAAAAAAAAATACATACTAACTTATCAAAAAATGATAATAGCTATTACTGACTAACAAGAAGAGGATGATAATGTAGAGCGATCAATTTATAACAATTTAACTTCTTTTATTGCCTTTATACACCTTTTTAGAGTGTCTAAAAATCCTATTATTCAAATATTATTTGATATAACATTAGACAAGTATGAGAAAATGTTATGTATATTAGATGGTATCTTTGTGTTATAGAAAATGATCAACCTTGTTGTTCTTATTATTTAGAATTTTTTTTAAATATTGGAAGCTCCTAACTAGCAAAAAGGTGTGTATTCAAAAATAAAAATCTTGGTCGCCGTCGTGACTTTGAACCATGATACTAATAGGGCACATAAGAGAACTGGAAGTTTTTGGAATCACGAAAAACCATATAGATATATTAAAAATGAAAGAACAGCACTTTGGGAAGAACAATTTGAAAAGAAAACCTGCTTTGTTCTTCTAAAACCATTTGAAATTGCTCTTGAGCTCTACGAGTCACCTTCTCAATCTTATTCTGCATTTTCCAATATATTTAAATTAGTAATTCTTCATAAGATAATCAATGTATATTTTATGCATTTCATGGCATTACCTGCAAAGCAGTGGCAGTTTCCAATGCAAGGGTAGGACTAACTGCTTTACTTCTCTTCAAGAATTCTAGAAAACGATCATAACTTTCCATGAAAACCTAGAAAACAAGTTTAAAAGAAAAAAAAGCTTTTATTTTAAAATGTTGACTAATAATGAAGAAGTAAAAGGCAAAAACATCGACGACTAGGCCTAAAAATCAATGTATATAGCCAAAAGCAGTGAACATCAAAAAGTAACTCCAGGATAAGAATAAGCTCATAAAAAACAGCCCGCCTCACATACTATTTTCATTGAGATCATTTTTCTTTTTCGTGCGAGAAAGGACAAAACCTGGGTACATAGAATGTATTAATATAATCACATAGCTATATCAAAATGATACCCATCTCCTCTAACACAAAAATGCCTACCTCTATATAAGAAACAGCCCAAGAAAAGTATATACAATTACTCTCCAAAAATCGATATCAGAAACAAAGGTCCCAGGGACACTTCCTCAAGCCAAAAGTTAAAGAGACCAAAAACTAAAATTAATCTAGAAGACAGGTCTATCAATCTCCCTTCAACTAAATGATTGTTTCTCTCCCTCCTAATAATCAACTGCAAACAATGTAGAATAAGATTTTATCTCCTCCATCCCTAACTGAACTCCTACACAAGCAAGGCAACTGTCTCACCATAAAGGCATAACCCATACGATTCATGAAGAGAAAACATCAAACACCAGAAATCACTTGGCACCTTACAATGAAAGAGTAGATGACTAAGGGGGTGTTTGATAAAAACTGAATGAATCTGAATCTGAATGAGTTGAATCTGAATCTGAATGAAAAAAGTTGTTTGATAATTAACATGTCTGAAATATCTGAATGACAAAATTTTATTATTTTACCCCTCTGAAAAAAATTCAAAGTTGTTGTAAATTTATTTAATATTACTTAATATAATAGTTAATATTTTTTTTATAATTTTTTTTTTATAACTTTTTACATTCACCAAAAAAATTGACTTCATTCACTCAATCAAAATAATCACAATTTTTTTCAAAATCATCATAATTAATTCAACCATTCAAATTAAATGTATTCGGTCCTAAACAAAACAAATTAACTATCACCTCAACTTTACACAAACAATTCCAGTTTACAATGAATCTCCCCAACTTTAACCGAGGCTATCTTGATCAATATTGTTAGTTTAGAGAATGTCAAAAAGAGAATAAATAATAGTGAATCCGTTGCAACTTCTATTCAAATGAAGAATCTCGGGTAGTGGGTACTCTAACATATATAAACTAACGCCAAAAAAAATGTTTGGTTGATTAAACTGTCATCAGAACCTAAGACAGTTATAAAAGACCAAAAGTCAAACACTTAAACCAGCCAGCCATGTGCAACTGACCAGTCACCCTAACCTCACCGACAGTCAGTCACCCTCAACAACAGGCCACTTCGTCACAGCCCCAAAATCATCACACAGCAACCGGCAGGTTACCCTCTGCTAGACTAGACACCTTATAATAGAACTACACCCTAAGGTTTTTACAAGGAAACAAGGCCGCCCATGGGAGAGCCCTATTTACTAGATACCCCTCCACATAAACTACAGCTGTAAACAAACCAGACTGTCAATGAGCCCGGCCCAACTCGGCTCGACTAAGTTTGACTTAGATTTTGTTAAACGAGGTAAAGCTCAAATAAGCTCCTTTGCTGGTTTAGTTAAACAAGTCGAGCTCGAACAGTGTGGTGCCCGACTCGAGTAAGCCAGACTTGTTTAGCATTGAATTAATTATTATTCTTTAAGTTTTATAATAATAAAGTTAAATGAGTCAGGCTTAAGCTCAACTAAGTTGGATTAACTTAAACCCGGCTCAAGTTCGAGCTTGACTCGATAAATGATTCCCGTTCGTACACCAAATCCCAAGCTTGAATAAAGTCCAACTCGACATTGCTTGTTTAACTTTAAACGAGCTCAAGCTCAGCAAACCAAAGTCTGCCTTGACTCGTCTCATTTACAGCTCTAAAATAAACTCCCTGCCTCCTTGCCCATATAGAGGCCCCGGTCCCATGATATAAATGGACAAAAAACTATCGGCTACCATGAGGTGGCTCAACATCAGCTAAATGAGAAGCCCATACACTTCATGTGACTCCCAATCCTAAACATTTCTCATGAACAAAGGATTGTATACATACCCCCTATCTACATTTGACAAAAAATGTGCAAGAGAAGTACGAAAATGTACTTGATGAAATATATAGAAAAGAAAACCTTTAAAGAAATTTTACTAAGAATCTGATAGATGATGTAATAAATCTACTAAACATGATAGAAACATAACAAAGAACAAAAAATTACAAACAAACAAAAATTAAAAAATCACCGTGACATGGCAAGGAGAAATTGTTGCTGAAAGCCGCCAGTCAACATTCTCCCCAACTGGTGAGTATACAAAACTAGCAGCTAATGCATTCACCTTCTGCTCACTACAGCCACTCTGCAATATGAAGAGATACATAGATAAAGCCAGGCAAGCATCAATCATGTCACCCAGCTGATTTGATTATAGTCATATCATCACTTCTATTTGAAACGGAGAAATTATGAAGCACCAAAAACCCAAAATAGTTCTCTAGAAGCTTCACAAAAAGGAAACACAACAATAGACGCTAAAGTTGTCCATCAATTTGCTGACAGTGACTTAGATAATTTCCAGTAAGCATAAATAAGTGAAAATTTTGCAAATGGTGAAATTTACATAACAGAGCAAAGTTCAAGGAAGAAAAAGGTTCCGAGAATAATTTGAAAACCTTCTATTATCAGAACATCAAAAACAAAGAAGAAAATAAAAATACAAATATACAAGCTTGAGTTAAGAATATACACGCAAATGATGGCATAGAGCGCAAACCTGGGCAAGTGACCCTTCTGGTGCAGACAATCCATAGAATTTCAATGTCATGTCACAATGAGTGCTCCGATGTTTTAACTTTGTGGACACATGAAGTTGCTCAAATCTACCACAAACAATCTCAGTCTGACTGATACTAATGATCCTGGCAGCAGCATGACCAATAGATACATTTATTAAATACTGTATCATATGTTGCATGTCCTTTCCAGATTGTAATGTCAAATCTTCATCAGGTTGGAAGCTTAGTAAATTATTAATTGCCTGCCATTCTTCTTTAGTTAATCTTTCCTCTACTGACTGGGCCTCAGAAGTCTCCTCTACATAGGCATCTTCAGAAGGAGTATGCCTGAGATTTCAATAAATAATAGTAAGTCTGTCCCGATGACAATGATATCCAAAAGATGAATACAAAGTCACACTAAACAAAAATAAAAGGAAAACATATATTAAGGTGAACCAAATGCAAGGAATGGAATATAAAACAACAAACCATCTAAAAGGAAACCAGCTACTCTTTTTTAACATCCTCTGTTCGGCTTCTTCCTTTGATTTTACAGATTCAACCTTGGCATGCGCAAGGAACCTGAAAGAGACATACATCATCCACAAAGATAAACAATCAGGAAAAGTAATGGAGATGGTTCAAATATCAATAAAATTCTACAATATTATAATTTCTCCTAATAGCAAAGACAAATGCAACTAAGATCAAGAGATGAAGATTTGATAATGGTTGAAAAATAGGTGGTTCCCTATGAAGCATAGACATTGACTCTCAAACAAAATATGGCCATTTCCAAACATTGACACAGAATATGCCCAACGTAGAACAGCAAGAGTACAAAAGTAAAATTAAATAAGTATTTGGTAATATGTTAGTAAATTATCCTCTGATATGTGCATCTTTTTTAAGCTTTTAATGTACACTAAATATTTATATGAATCATGATTCAATGATATTTATACTACAAATCACACATCCACTCTCACAACAAAGAGGCTAGTAAAGTACAAGAGGATGATGAAAGATCCTTTATTTTGTTGTTTGATATGTAAATAAATTTAATAGAAGTACAAAAATGGGGAGAACACAAGTTCACTACAGTATTCAAAACTAGCATAGAGGATATAAAGGCACACCTACGCCACACAAAACCAACAGCCAACTCTATACAAAGACGCCCCCTAAAACCTACATACACTAGGCTCCCAAGGAAAACTAGCCCCAAAAGTCCATAGAGTAAGCCAAATGAAAAGAAATATAAGAGAAAAGGAGAACAATTACAAGCAAGAGGTTTCTATTTTCATTCAAAATACCAGTGTTATGGTTACGAGTCGCGCAACCTTCTCCATTCCTTCCTAACTTCACCACCCAACACACATAAAGCATCTCACTAACCGACCCTAGCATCACCCATGTAAAAACACAATGAACCATAAAATCCTCACCTCACAATGGAGCAAGAGATCAACCGTGTAAATCTTGCAATAACACAAGACACGCCTACTCAGGAGTTGGTCGAGTTAAATCAACTTTTGGTACCTATACTGGAACCCAACTTTCAAAGTGCTCAAACTGAAAAAACTTCAAACCAAGTACTTGTATCCGTAAATATTTTCATTCCGTTAAATATAACAAAATTCATCCAAAAACCTTACAGAAAGACCCACATTACATGAACCGGGTCAAACAAGTACCCATTAAAATAAATTAGACTTTTAAGATTAAACTAGGTTGATCAAGAACTCGATGAACTTCGTGAAGAACATGATGAACTCTATGAATACCACATAAAACAAGAAGGGATTTCGAAAAATGAAAAACAATTGAAGTCTTTCTACACCACACTAAAAGAATTGAATACTTCGCACATTATACCCATAAGCAAATTTCACCTCCCTCAACTTTACAGAGAGAGAATCAAAATCAAAATACTTCTTCAATATTGTATGAACATATATATATATATATATATATATATATACACACCAAGATATATCATATAATTAAAAGAAAACAATAGTGGAGAGAGAGAATATAAGATTAATAAAGGAAGAGGATGATGAACAATATGTCCAAATCTTGATTGATGTCCTCCTTCACTCCCTCTCATTCCTCCCGTGTGCTGCCCAACTAGCTCCTATGTACCGCCCAACTGAATCCAAAATCAAAATTCTTGAGATTTGATGGCAAAATTCCCAAATTGGTGAGATTCATTGAGATTCAAAAGCTTGATGGTGGGTATTTTGAAATTCACAACTAAAAAGCCCATCTGAAATTCTTTTTATCTTCATACCTTGCATTGAAAAGACCTAAAGGACTTTCTTTTGAAAATGAAATAAATTTTTGTCGGGTTTTCTTCAAATCAATAGAACCCGTTTTAGGCTTTTCAAATCCCACATCCTCATATAGTATTTTTGTTCATAAATTTCTTTATGCTCGGACTTTTTCTCTTTTCCTTTATCTGTGTTTCATATATTGTTCATAAAGATTTGGAAGCTTTAGAGAGAAAAAAACTCATATCTTTGATCTTAAAATTCAAAAGGTTATTAATGAATCTTGTTTTACCCAACCCATTGTAATATAAAACTCTCTCATATTTATAGGCCACAAGTCTATGTTAGCATCCACATTAACTCCACATTGGAGCCACAAACACACAAAATTCATGTAGGGGTTTTTCATTACATCTGTTAATTTATTTTAACAAAATGAAATATTTTACTTGTATAGATACTAGTTTGAAAATTATTTTTAGTACAAACACTCGTTTGGAAACTTTTTCCGTTTAGGTACTAATTTGAAAGTCGGGTACCAGTACAGGTACCAAAGTTGATTTAACCCCGAGTTGATTCCTCTCTTCCCAACAAAATTATTCAAAAGAAAAAGACCACCTTCCGTGGCACCCAAACCCTCCAGCTACTCTCCCGATGAAAAACCGGGAGCGTTGGAACAGCCTAAAATAAGACCTGTTGAAAAGCTCACATTGTTATATTCCTTCCGCCATATCTATTCTGAAGTCAACTCCCTCCCACTAGCAAAGCCAAAGCCAAAAAGTCTAGCATATCAAGTACACATCACGGATAGCTTCCCCTTAATTCAAATGCTCGAACACAAAGAAGGAAATACAAGTTCTCATTTAAGGATTACTACATACTCGCAACTAAAATTAGTATTTGTTACCCTCGAAAATGCCCCACCATGGAACCCAAAGAAAAGCTAAAAAGGACCCTTTTCTGAAGCGAGCGATAAAAGAATTACAAAAATAATCATGTTCCCCTTGGTCCAAATACCCCATATACATATTAACATTTGATTATTTTCTAGTTACCATATTAAATAGAGCCTTAGAATAATAATGGAAGGTACATTATTATGATGGGCTTCGTATGACAAGAACAAAGTTCATGAAAGAGTAATTTCACTAGGCAGTGGTGTTTCATGAAAGAGTAATTTCACTAGGCTGTGGTGGTGGCAGCGGCGGCTAAGGCAGCGAGTTTAGATGATTGACTGATGAAGAAGTCACTCCACTGGAGGAGGTAAAGGTAGTGGATTAGTAGAGAAAGAAGGATAGGTTGTAATCTTAAATGTAGAACCATATAATGGAAGCAGCTAAAAGACTAAAAGTGATATTCCTATTATGTCCCGTACATGGCAGTCATGCAAGTAAACCCTGATGAAAACATACACATACAAACATAAACACATACAAGTGCATACACCAAATTTTATACATGCGCACTTATGTAATATATAAGCATGTGTCAATGAAGGGTATATCCTTGATTATATCAGTAAGTCAAACAGCTAAAACTTTATGCAATCTATGCTCCACATTTAGACAACAGAAATTCAAATTAGAGAGCAGGAAAGTGTTACTGAAGCTGCTCAGACAATTAAACTACCAAAAAATGCCCCACCTTTATTTACTTTTTAAGAAATGCAAGCTATAGAATAAAGTAGACAAATACAAAGCACAAGTTAGAGATGGTAAAGCAACAGCATTATGCACACATTTTACCTAGTAGCATAAGTATGGCAAAAACAAATAAATAGTACCTCCACAAAAGAATTACTTTAGGATCAAGATCTTTCTCTATATCTCTAATTTCTGAATTATTAACATTTAACAACTGTTGCAGTGAACCAGCATACAACTGAATGTACCGCCGACGCAGATGACACATGTACTGAACCTGGTCCCACGAGAATCTATAGCTGAAAGGATACAAATATGAAAAGTTAGTTAAGACGGTTCAAACTTATACTAATTTTCACTAGTCAGGAAAAAAATAATACGCCCTCCATCCTATATTGTTTATAAGGGCTTTTTCTAGTTTTTGAGGCACAAATTTTAAGACGTGTCGAAAGCATAATGAATGCTATACATTTAAATGTCTTAATATATTCAAATGTTGTACTTTTAGCTATACTACGACTATTTTCAGAAAATAATATCCAGATGTACTTTCAAGACATCTTAAAATTCATACCACACACACACTAAAATAACTGTATCAAAAAATGTGGGATGGAGGAAGTATTAATTTTGAACTGGAGATGGAGATAATATTACATTTCAACTTGCAAAAATCTAAATATAATGATTGAAGTAGCAGTTCTTCATGTTCATGGTTTCACACAGAAAATCACTTGTGGTTAAAATCATGGTTCAAAATTTTGTTGAGTTTTTCATTTATTAAGAAACACAAACAATATGGTAATGTATTCGAAAAGCAAGGACATTTTATTTATTTATAATAAAGACTATCACAAGAGTTATGATGCAACTAATTGACCAATCAAATTTTAGACACATGAAAAATAATATAAATATTATTGAAATAAAATAATAAATGAATGGTATAGAATAGCGTATATATAAACAAATATATGAATACAAAATAAAAAAGCAAAGAATACCTCCACATAAATTTAATTTAAGATATTAAAAATATTTCGTTAAACAATAAAGCAAAACCAAAAACAGCTTAGCCCGATGGTTATCATAGAAACTGCTCCGGAGTTTCATATTTTTAACTTGAATTGGAAAAGTTTGATAGTTTCAGTGGAAATGCATGGAATTTTTAAATCATGGTTTTGTTTTGAAAACATCTTTCCAACTATACATTATTGTATATTACCACATTTTCTTCTGCTGCAAACCAGCCTGAGCAGCATAACGCCACCACAAATAGGGATTCTCTGAAACTGCCACCGGAGTTTCTTTTAACTTGAAGGTCTCAGTGGAAAATGAGAAACCTCAACATATAACTTATATCTTGAGAAAACCTCCAAGAGTCTGATCCAGTCATGATATTGAGCCTGTGAGAAAAATAAGAGAAATAAAGCTGATTCTAAGATTTCTGCAAAGAAAAGGACAACTAGAATACAACTAAAAAATTTATGTAAATCCTCTTAGTTGTCCTCTAGTTTACTAAACAAATTAGAGAGAACAACTTGAGGTTAAGAGCAAGCACAAGAATAGGACAACATAATACTGAGACCTCAAAAGTCAAAAACAAAGGTATCCAAATGATGACGCAGTGATATTACTGGTCATAAGAAGTGGTAAAGTCAATAGAGACTTTATAATGGCTATAAAATGTTTTTTTTTTCCTTTGTTTGTTCCTTCCTAGGTCTAAAAGCCAGAACCTTGAGGAAACCAATAGAACTAGTGAGCATAGAAGCCAAATAACAAGACATCTTCTCGAAAACAATTTGAAAATATTACTTTCTTCAAAGATAAGGCAGATAAAGTTGGCAAACACCAAAAGGCAGCATACATTAAAGAGAATGTAATGAGTCAAGATTTAGCACCTCGGTAATTGTCAAAGACACGTCACTAAGAATAAGAGAAACCTTCTCGGATGGCTCGTCAAGATTACTTCTTTCCTGATTTCCTAAACGATGATATTTAAGGACTCCATTGATTGGTGAAACTAAGTAGGTGCGATCATGAGCCCATTTAGACACCATTCCACCACCTACACTAGATTCATTGATACCATCTTCGAAAATCTAGATCATGTAAATAATAACTTTGTTAGAGATGTAGAAGTCTACAAGTCAGATAGTTAAGCCACCCATGATGCCTTTTTATTTCAAATTCTGCAGAATTAGAGCATACCTCAATCCATTCCTTAGGGGAAAGATCTTCCCATTTCTTATCCAAATTCCATGGGAGACGGTTGGAATCATGGTACATGGCAAGCCTTTCAAGTTGCAATGACTACAAAAGGAACATATAAGTTTCAATCCTGATACTTGCATAGTCAGGTAAATACAAGTAAAGATATAAGTTGCATTGGATGCACAACTTCTAAAATATCAATGACTCAATATTAAGATGTAGTTTACATTTTTTGATAGGACATTTGCAATTTCCTTCCAAATATTTATTTAAGAAAGATCGTCTTTTAGGTGTTCCGGATATTTCAGAATCAAATCAACATAAATGGAAAAATGTTACTAAAAGATTAGAAATTATCAAACAACATCTTTCCACAATGAACACCCTACACCTTAAGGGAAAGGGAGTAATATCAAGCACTGCACCCAATTCAGAAGGAAAATTCATGTCCAGACACACCCAAAACAATTTTCAACACTCAACAGCATTATTTACATAACATTAACTGAAAACCCATAACACTGACCAAATGTACTAGACTACTAGTACAGATGGAAAATCCTACATCAGCCTGATCTGATTTGCCAAAGTTAACATAAGCTGGAAGCAATGGAGCTAACCTTCCGCAATTTATCCAGAGCGCCACTGGTATCAAAAGTTTCATTTCCTTGCTCATCCATTGTGACAGCAGCAAGCTTTGCCAGAGTAACACCACAAGCAAATGAATTTCCCGGATTGCTACACCACAAATAAATTTCTCAATATTGTACATAAACGAAATCATGAAGGCAGATGAAGGATTACATTAATTACCACAGAAATAAATTATCAACTAATAGTAAAGTGTACTACAACATCAAACAGTCACATGTCCACTAACCTGGTCGAATCCTCATATCTGACATGAACATTGCTAATGGATATCTTAAGATTTCCAATGATTGTAGCAATCAACGAACCCAACCAAGAATTTCCTGAAGAAGGCTGCTAAAGAATGATCGGTCAGCTAAATCTCTAAAGCAAATAAAAAAAAATTCAGCTAGTATTCTTACATCCACAAATAGATCACAAACTTGGGGAAGATAATTTCTAAGTTCACTAGGAAGTAAAAATTTTCTCATGTAGAGAGCATAATGAAAGACAGTGTTATCTGCAATTAAGTACCAACCACCAAATCTAGATCCGAGTCCAAATCAATTCATTGTCCCACAAGCATTAGACCTAGCAAAACATGGCCCAAGCCCGTGGATCAGGCTGGGCTTTGGGCTGCAGAATTTTAGCCCAGTAAAATCCGGCATTTTTGGCCCGCCCGTTTTTTACCCGACCTGCCACACGCCCAGCCTGTTTGGGCAAAACCCAAAAAAATAGCATAAAATAGGCACGAATTGGTCTCGGCCTGCGAGCCGGCCCCCCGCCACAGGCCGGGCTTTGGGCTACATAATTTTAGCCCAACAAAACCCGGGTCTTTTTGGCCCGCCACTCGCCCAGCCCGTTTGGGCTTGGCCCGCCCGTTTGCCAGGTCTAACAAGCATCAACTACACCCACCATTGTCCTACCCAAAAGGTCACGACTGTTGTACTATTTGATAGTAGAGTGGAGCCTTATCCACACTAATCAAATTCACATGCTCTAATGTGAGACTAAGGTGTAATAATACTGCCCTAAAATCATTAAATCAGCCAGGTATAATTTAACAGAAAGGTTAAATTTCTATACTGTAATCTTAATTAATACCCACCAAGAACCCTACAATTAATTTATATAACATAAAGAATTTCAAATTAGGCATTCTTTTTTGTCATAAAATCAAATCAAACATTTTAAAAACAACAAAGAATGCTAACATGAAATATTATAAATCAAAAGTAAACCAACCTATATCATCAATGCAAACCAACATCTTTAAAAGTAAAAGCAACCTATCTAATTACTGTAGATTAGCATCATTTAGGGGAAGAGAAAAAAAAGGTCCTCAACAAATTGAACAGAGCATAGGATAAAAAATCAAAGACATACACTGCCAAGCTTTGATCTTGATATTGCTTCAAGTGTAGCTGATTCAGCTTCCTGCATGCAATAGACATACAAAAATTCATAAGACACGCATATATATATATAGCGAAACAAAAAATAAGCAGAAGAAGCAAAATCGGTTACTCTCCTGCATGCAATGGACAATTAAAAAATAACACAACACACGTGTATATATATATATATGGGAAAAGGTAGTATGTGTCTTAGACACACACAAGCTTGCTTCACCATTTTCATTAATGGCTGTTTTAAAATTTCACCATTTTATTAACCAATATTACGTCGTATTAAGCACAAGACACACACAAGCTTGTGTGTGTCTAAGATACATACGCCATTTTTCCTATATGTACATACATACATATATATATATTGTGAAACAAAAAATAAGCAGAAGAAGCAAAAACCAGTTACTCTCCTAGTCTCCTGAAAGTTACTCCCGTGCAATCAGTCAAAAAAATTGATGGTATATGGTGGTCGTGATTCAATAGAAAAGTGGTTTTAGAACAATTTTCCCCATTGTAACAGAGGACACAACTCCTTGTTAATGTTAGAGAACACAAAAAGTTTTCAGATATATCTAGCTCATACTATTTTTAAGGAGAAAAAAATAGATTAATTAGAATGGAGTATAAAGAGGGAAATCAAGGAGTTCTCCAGTAAGAAAAAAGTGGAACAAACATTAAAGGTACCTATTGTTTTAACAAAGGTTGAAGAAAACAAGATTGGCATAACAAGTACAAGTATCAGAGATGTGTAGCAAAGTTTACCTCAATCTGTTGAAGTTTCGCTTCGAAAAGTTTTTCCCGATCTTCCTCCTACAAAAATTTACAGCAAAAGCAAACATCATCTCCTAAGAAAAATGGCAGATATTATTTAAAGAGAATAAAATTTAAAAAAAAAAAGTATCCATTGAGCAACTATACATGCTTGCCTACCTTAAGAGACCTTGCATCAGGTGCAGGATGAGCAAGAATAAACACACGATCAATGAGCACAATTACAGGCTCCTTGCCAAGACTTTTCCAAGGAACCTATTATTTTAATCAGAAGTTGAAGAAAACAGAATAACTCATATTTTACACATAATTATTGATATCAATTCAAAAACAAAAATAAGAAGAATATGGTGAATGTTGAATCAAAACAAAAGACCACTTTGAGATTTTCTCAACCACTCATGACAGTACCTAAAGTTAAGACCTTGAATGTGATCGCTAAAGTTTACTAAGAAAGGAGTCTTTTGTTTTAAATTTTTTTCTCTTTTTACTCATTATTGTGTTGCCCACTTGACAACTCTTTTGGATGTTAAGACTTTTTTCCCTTCCTCATTTGCTTCTATAATATGAATAAAATAACTGCCTAATTTTTTATTTTATTTTTAAAGGGGGCGTGGGGAGGGGGGAGGTTTCAATAATAAGCACATTTCATAGAATGACCATGAAGCATGAAATATTAGAGTCTAATAGATTTGAGATTTTCCCTTTGTTTACCTCCAAAACACTTGAGCCTTGACATGGATCTAGGTAAGATCTCGCACTTTTACAGTCCTGAATCTGTTATATTACTTTTTCTAGCCTGATGTTTAGGATGCTTTGTACGCCATTCACAGTTAATAGATTTTATATTTATATACCATAAACATTTTTCAAGAAATGGCACTAATAAATCTTAACAAGAAGTTGTACATCTTTTTTAGGACGGAGGTAGTATTATTAAATTCGACTTCACTAATGATAAGCCACGTGTTCTGATATAGGACTAAAATATTACAATTAGCCCCACTTAAATTCATGACATCCTCATTAGTGAGATCATTAGGCTCACTAGGCCCGGTCTCACCCTCACATCTTACCGACATGGGGCATAGATCATCTCCCACCACAATTTACCTACCAGCAAGATCCACCACAATTCTATGCCACGTGTCCCCTCGTGGGTTAAAGCAAAGTAGATTACAACTCAGTACAGGTCAGTTCTAATACCCTTTGTAGACCCAAATAAAAGCTTGAATCGAGCCTCAATCACTATCCCAAGAGCACCAAACAGCCCACCCAAAAGTCATGATGAATTATTAGCACTCTCAATAGTAGAGGTAAGATCTTATGATATTCCAATGTGAACTGTGGCATTACATCGAGAATATACTCTACCGGGAAAGATCCAACAAAGACTAGAAAATACCTTCAATGTTATTGTGCCAATGAATCCAGCTTTGACTATGACAGGAAGTTTTAGTGAATTCAGTGCCTCTGCCTTCAATTTCAAGTCTTTGAGAACCACATCACCTACCAGAAAAGTAAAACAAATCAAGGAACAAATACATGTGCTTTATAAGTGCATTTATCCTATGCTTGCCCCATCAACTAAATTAAAATTTCTCTTGGAGAGAGAATTCAAAGTATATATGTGTGAAATCAAGACGAAGGGAACAGGAATTGTCACTTCTTGAAATTGGCAAGTCCTTACCAAGAAAATGGTTGGTGGAAAGTTTCTACGAAAACTTTAAAAGTAATTTTGCAGGTCTCTCAAGGACTACTACTAGGTTAGACAACTAGTGCATGAGGGAGCTTATGATGCTAAGGTGGAACAAACAGATATTATAAGTACTTGTTCATGGGATATTGATCATTAAGTTGACATATCCTCGTCCTTGAAATGAAATTATATAGATCCACAAATCAAGCGCCAAAGCCACATACTTCTTCGCAATGTTTCATGCTCACCTCAGTGAAAATGTCGGAGGGATTAGTGAAGTTTTTAAGCATAACTTCTGGTGTAATTGATGGGTAATCATGTAACAGAGTTCTCTAACTTTAATGTATGATTTCTTTCTTGAATTATTTTCCCCTTTTCTTTTACAATAACACTTAGTTTCTTACTTACAAGTAAAATAGCTTCCACACAAAAATACTTCCACTCCAACATAAGACTCCAAATCTCTGTCAACAGCGTGAAAAAGTATTGATGAAATAAGTTCACCATAAGACTCCAAATAGAAATTTCTTAACAAAATAACAGAGAATGATGGTAAAGTAAATTATATGTGCAAAAGCACAGTTGAGCCTACTGAGAGCTTAAACAAGAAAGTCTATAACTTCTTCCAATGCGATATTAAAATAACTGCATTACAATATGTATAGAGTGGTAAACTATAACGAACAACAAAAATGTTGTATTCGTATACAAACAAAAAAGTAGGGACAAATCTTGGAGAAGCCACTCCCATTACATCATTTAAGAGCAATTGTTCCTGTTGGCAAGGAGGGGACTTATTAATTGAAATGCCATCAGGTTTACGATATCCTTAGTAGGGAAATCAGCAAATGATTTTTCTCTCCACGAATGCAGCAACTTGCACTCCCAATCCTTTATTTTTTACCACTCCTAATCCTTGTTAAGCCAACCATTAATGTGGATACCAAGTTGAAATTTGGGTAAACTCCCAAGTGTTGGAAAGGATTTACAAGCTAGATTCCAAATCGAATTCTAGTTCTGCCCTTCTTAAACCCTTTGCCCAAGCTACCTGAAAGCCTTTGAGGAAAGCCCAAATCTCTACCGTCATAATCTTTGCACAATATTTATATTAGAGGGTGTATTTCATTGCACAAAAGTACTTCTTCGCATTGTGATTATCTCTCAAAAGAAAACAACAAATCTCTAAACATATATAACATACCTTTCCAGACACTGATTCTTAAAGCCTCTGCTGAAAGTCCATGAACATACTCACCCAAATATCTTCGAAGCAAATGCAAAACCTACACACATGTAAATATCAATAGATATCTCAACAAGAATATAAACTAGTTGATTTTCCCATTAATAGGATTTAAATCCATCAACTCTAAACAAACATCATCACATGTTACATAAAGCCTTGAACTTTAAGCTAATTGATGAAGGGGGGAGGGGGAATGCGGGCAGAGAAGTAGCAATAAAAATCAGTATAGCACCAGAGAAACTGAGGGAAAATTAATATGAATGCCCAAATCATTAATTGTTAAACGGTACACCCTCCATCTCCTGAAGATAGTAGCAAATGCAATTAAGGCTCTCCACAACTTCGTCAACATTGAGCAGTGTAGAAAAAGATGAGCATGAGATTAAGAATGAATGTCTTCAAACTTCTTTTTTTAATTTTAATGTTATGTTATCATTCTGTAATTAGTGCGAGAAGTGGTGATGATTGATTACGTCTGGCAAACACATTACTGGAGTGATGTAATATGATCTCTTTAGATGTGGGATGTGGGTGAATTGATTAACAAGGACTTTGTAAAGGCGTCGCAATGACCATATTGTGCATGGTTGAAATTATAGGTTGCTATGACTTACGAGAGTTTATCAACTCAAAATCATGACCTAATTATAATGTTTATCACTTTATCTTGACAATGTTGTCCTAGTGAGTTGAGGCTGCGATATTGGCCAATATAGCATGAGAAAATGTCATAATGACACAGTAAATTCTGCCGCAACAGTAGGTCCACAATTACGATAATAGCAGCATGTGTAAAATATTTACCTTACTTCTTTCTTCCCTTCAAATAACAGTCCACCACTACTTTGTTCATTTTTCAATGACATCATGTGTCTCTCTATTATCATTTTCATTCTCTATTTCAGGTATGTGTAACAAATGTATTAATAAATATATATCAATGTGTGTGTGAGTGTGTAGATCTATATAAAGATAACTATACAGAAATGATTAACAGCCTTTCGGAATAAAAAAAATATTTAGTTTAATTGTCATCTACTGACAGATGCCTATATTATCATTCAATTAATACTTAATACTATATTACTTCTACTATTTCTATGATATTTTATGTTCATCAAATTAACAATTATGTTCTTAATTTAAAGAAATTTCTATAATTCTCTAAAATATGTTATCCTCCAACATGAGTGTCTTCCAATACCCACACCAACTAAGTATAAAGTTAAGCTACAAAGGCAATTTTCACCATGTCTTTGATTGGGATGGAAAGTCCAAAGGCTTTAACAAGTTCTTTTTCTCTTTAACCATTATAAAAGGTACCTACCAAAAAACAAAAAAGTAACCGTATAAAGAGTTGTGTATGTGACTTTAGTATTTTTAAATATTTTCATTTTCAATGTTTTCTATTCTCCTTTTTTGTAGTTTACTGTTTTTGTTCCCTTTTTCGTATTTTTTTCTTTGTCATACATACATCTATTTATAAGTTTCTGCACAGTCGCTCTACAGTAAATCCTCTATGTTTTTGAAGATAAAATTGTCCAATATTTCATCAATTCTTATGAGTGTTATCAGGAAGTTATCACCAACAAATTGTCCTTCGGACATTGTTCTTATTCAAACTCACCATTTCATTATATGAACAGCCGATACTTAACCCCTAACCCAATTTCCATAATCCTACAAGCAGTGTAGATAAAGAAACACACGAAAAATGAATTGGACCTTCCAATAAACTATCCGTAGCCCAATTATCAAAAAGTTTCACGTCTGCATTCTAATTTCACTAATTACAGCTATCATAACTAAATCAATTAATGTTATCTTTGCTGGGGTGGGATATAACATTAAAGTTTATACCTCCCTTTTGTTTTCATGCATTGCATACATCACATAAAATTGGTCCAGAAATTAAGTTCACTGAGCCATTCGAAACTCAATAATGAAACCGAAAATTCAAACTACAAACTAAATTATAAAATCCCATCTGTTTCTGAGTCCATCTCTTCATCAACAACTAATGGGAAAAAAATCAATTCCATCACATAATTGGTAAATGGAGACAGAAAAAATTAGAGTCCTTACGTGTGCTTCGAACATGGTGAAAGTTCAAACCGATCCTCACGAGCTATGAATGAACTGATCGCTGTGGAGAGTGGAGATTAGAGACTGCCATTGAAGGAAAATAGCGATGATCGAAGATTGACTTGATCAATTAAATGATGAACAAAACCCTAACTGGATCAAAAATGTATAGAGAGAGAAGCGGGCGGATGAATTGAAATGGAGAAACGACGAAAATCAAAGGACAGTTCAAATAGGAGTAGAATTCGCTAAACGCTACGCTCCGGTTCCGGTCGTTTGCGAATATTTCAGGACTGCGATACGATCAGGCCGGGTCGGTTTTATGTGTTGGTCAACATCCAGTGTGCCGATTTTGGTTGGGCCTTTTTTTGTTGGAACTTGAACCTAATAAATCGTGTATAAAAATTGGGTCCTTTACATAAGTATACAACAAATAAAAAGTAATTACAAAAAAAGTGTATCAACTAAATAATTACAAAAAGAGTATAATTAAGACTCATATTACAAAAATAGTACAATTCACATTAATAAAGAAACCTAAAATCAAGGATAACTAATAATTCAAATTCAAATGTTGTCTCTAACAACAATTTCAAATCCATATTTCAAAATTCAATTCAAAATGAGAAAATTAAAAATAAAAAATTATGAAGGAGCTAATGTTCATCATCCTCCTCTCTCGCCGCCACCACCGCCACAAAAATTGACTAGTAACTGCATCACATTTAAAATAAAATTGGTAATCAAATACAACTGAATTGGTTACCTTGGTCTAAAAGTTTGACAACCAATTTCATGTTGGTAAATAAAAAATAGAACACTGCATATTTATACTAAGGTAACCAAAACTTTATACCAAGGTAACCAAACTTTTATACCAAGGTAATCAAACTTTTATACCAAGATAATCAATCTACCTTCACACCTGCAGTATGAATTAGTTACCTTGATCTGAAAGTTTGGCAACCAACTGCACGAAGGTTTGGCTACCAACTGTATTACATGCAAAATAAATTGAAAACTTAATAAAACAGAATTAGTTACCTTGATATAAAGGTTTGGCTACCAACTGCATTATAAAAAAAAGCTAGAACAGCAGGCGACGATGGCGGAGGGAGGGTGGGGGCGTGGGCAGTGGGAGGAGGAGGGAGGAGGGAGGAGGAGGAGGAGGGGGTGGAGGAGGAGGGGTGGGGGGGAGTGAGAGGCGGAGGAGGGAGGAGGGGGCGGAGTGAGGGTGGGGCGTGGGCGGTGGGTGGAGAAAGGAGGCGGAGGAAGAGGAAGGAGATGGTGTGGGGCTGGGACTGGGACGGGAGGAGTAGTGGCGGGGGGGTGGTGGGGCGGGAGGAGGAGGAGGCGGGAGGCGAGAGGGAGGGGAGGCGGAGGGTGGGGAGGGGTTGGATGGGAGGAGGAGGAGGAGGAGGAGGAGGAGGAGAGAAGAAGAAGAAGGAAACATAAATAGAGTGGGATAAAATCGTGGGAGAGATGGGAAGAAAATTGTGGGAAAGATGATTGAGAATTAAAACACATCCCATAATTAAAGGAATCATAAATATGTACTAATAATGAAAATAAAATTTTAAAGATATTAATTATGTAAATATTTAATGAGGGCACTTTTCTTGTAATTATATTTTTAAATGTACTATAAAATGTAATTGTTCCATAAAAATTATAGAAGGCTGATAGGTTGATATATGAGTTATGAACTTCTAATTATCAAAACTACATTGAGATTTTTAAGTTGTATAAATTACATTGAAATTCGAGTAGAATTCGATTTATACTTGTTTTTTATTTAATAATATATGAGTCATATCATTCAAATTAAGATTCGAATATTTTATTTTTTCATGAACAATACTCATACATGCTTGATAACTCGTACTCGAATGCGAGTATGATTCATACAGATAAGTTAAATATGTAATATTTGTATCAATATTTATAATTTATATATCGGGACATGTGTGAAACATAAGTTATCTTTTTTATATTTTTGTTGTTTATTAAAATAATTCAATTGTGATATTTATGCATGCGTGTAAATATATCAAATTACACTTATATTCAAACTACTTATACTCATTGAATTTGAACATGAAATATTATAACTATGTAATTTTTATTTGAGAATTTTTGTTTTTTGTTTATCAAGCTAATTCAATTGTAAGTTTCTCTTTTATATTATATATATGACATTAATATTTTTAATAACTTTTTTTATTTTATTGTGAGATTTATGCATGCATATATATATATATATATATATATATATATATATATATATATATATATATATCAAATTATACTTATATTCATTGATTTTGAAAATGTATTATTATAAATATGTAATTTATATTTGAAAATTATAAATTTATGTCTAAATTACCCTTGAAATGGTCAACCAAATTAATTTGGATAATATCTCTTATTGACTTATTATATACTAGTCAGGGGAGGATTCAGCCGCGGAGTTCAGTGGGGTCAAATTCAAAAAAAAATCCTTTAAGAATAATTTTTTTATAAAATAAAATACAAAACTAAATAATCATTAAATATTATTTACAATAATATTTTTTGAGGTTTTATTGCTTAAAATTTTTGCTTGATAACCTCATTTTTAATAGTTGTAGAAACATCACGTTAAATGTAAGTTACTAATGTACCATTATATAGGTTTCATTGGAGTTGGGTCTTGCTCAAAAACTAAAACAATATCCACCGTTGTATATTATTAATTATAACTAATAAATAGTCAAATGAAAATAACAAATATATAAATCAAAATAGTATCAACATTAAACATTATACTATGCAAATTATAAGTACATTTTATAATGTAAAGTTATCAAAATTTCTTATAAGGAATCCTTAGTTATCGTATATTCTATTATATTTGGATACGTAACGTGTTTTACAAAAAATTTCATCCATTAATTTAATCAACTAACATAATTTTGCACAATTATAATTGGATTAAATTACTAAATGACAAAAGAAGTGTTAAATAAATACTGCATGAAACACATCCATTAATCAATTTTATGAAATACTATTATCTATTTTATACCCGTAGTCCCACTAATCAATTTTATGAAATACTATTTTTTTTTTTTGTACGTTAGTAATTGTGTACGAACGACAAAATATGAAAATAATACCCCCTAGTCCCAAGATAAAAATATTTCATTGTTTTCTGTAATTAAATTGATTATTTTTAAATTAATAATTAAACAAATATATTTAAATTATTTTAAAAAGGTAAATATTGAGATTAGTACTAAATTATATATTTAGTTTATTAATTTGTTATTCTTTATTAGTATACAAGTGTTATTCGGGTATATACATTCTTTTTTAGGGGTGAGCATTGTGTCATTTAATGCGGTTTAAAACAAAAAGCACACATAAAACTGTGGTTGTCTAAATCAAAAATCGCAACATGAAACCGATTGGATTGGTGTCGAACGGTTTTTAAGAATGCAGTGCGGTTTCGGCTCGAAAATGAATAAATAACAAACGTACATGGCATACTTTTCAAATTTTAAATAAATTTCAAACATTGCTAGTTAACTCGCTCTATAAATTCTTGAAAACCAAATCCCGAGTTAATTGAAAACTTCTAATTAATCCTTAAATTGAAAGATGCATGCATTACAACTATATATTGTTTCAAACTTAAAATCTTAAACTATGAAACATTACATATTATTATAAAATTAAATATACAATGATACGATTTTTATAATTTTACGTAATATTTCAATTGCAAAATCGATTTGTGGTTGAGAAATAATTGAGATTTGGATGAAGTAAGAATTGCAGGTTGTACGTACTTACGTGGTTCTTCGGCATAACTTCCCAATCGTACCAACTATTTTGGAGGTTTACTAATTAAAACACTTCACATGCATATATGCCGCAATCGCACATTTATTAATATTTGTAGTTGTAAATATTATTATTGAAACCACCCCCCCCTCTCCCCCTCCCCCAACCCCTCGCCCTCCCCCTCCCCCTCGCCCTCCCCCAAAGAAAGTAATTGGGTCCATGCATGATCCCTTTGGGCTATAAGCCACACATATACAAATAAGATTGTACACGTGTCTTGTTCTTAATTAATTCATTTAAACTCATTAAAGCTGGAGAGGGAGATTATCTAGATTGAGAGAATCACAACACTGATTACCTTAATTTCACTGATTCTTTCCCATTTGTCTTATGTGTTGTCATCTCTACATTAACGGTACACCTGTATATATACAAGATATATATATATATATATATATATATATATATATATATATTCCGTTTCTCCAACAAATTAAAAAGAGCGAATTAAAAACGAACTGATTATAACGACGATTTTTTCCTTCGTTATAATATAGAAAGCCGATTTTTTATGCTATAGCGACAAAAAAAATTATCGCTATAGTCAGTTCATTCTTAGTTCGCTCCCTCTAATTCGCGGGAGAAAACCGAATTATATATATACACATATATACATATGTTTTTCTCTTATCGTGGGACTTTATTTTGAGTTTTTTATTTTTATTTTTTATTGTGAGTTTTATATTTTTGTTCATCGAGGTTTAAATTAATATGTTGCTGTACTTATACTTGTATATTCTTCTAAAATAGGAGCATTCAAAGATTAAAATAAAATAACTAGAGTATTTGGTATTAGATGGATTAATAATTAATTGAACTATTAATTTCACGGAATTCAATCCAAAGGCTAGTAACTGTCTATGTAGTCTTGAAAGTTCGACATATCCTGTCATGGTCCCACTGAATTCATGATCAATAACTCCAATATTATGGAAACACGTGGTGGGAGTAGGCAAGTCTGATCTCTGTACGCATTTGCGGCTTAAACAAATGAGAAAAATGATATGCTGCATGTTTATAAATATTTGATCAAATTTAATTACGATCAACGTATATATTTATAAGATAATATAAAAGAAATTAAAATAAGATATTTTTTAATTTTATCTATCCTATGTGTGTGTATATATATATATATATATTGCAATTATAATTCCGCTACTTAAAAAAAAAGTCATATTATATATTACAAAAATATTCCAAAATTAAATAGACATAAATTATAATTATCTACGTAATTTATAACAAAAAAAATAAATATACAAAATCGCAAGATATATTATTTTTTATTTAATCATAAGCAATACAATTATTAGTTTGTAGAATGCTTCCTGATCTCTCTGGCTAGCTCTCTCTTACGAGTTTCTAAACTGCCCGTGAGTTGTGACAAAGCAAACGCTCGTGACAAGTTTTGCTGCATGAATCTCAATTTGTTCCCCCATAAAATCCTATTCCCATACGTGTATATATATATATATATATCAAAGAAATATTTTTAACAACAAATTAAATATTTAAATGCATGGATGTATTATTTTCTTTTTCAATTAATATAAGGTTAATTAATTTATGGGTGTTGTGAGAAGTTTGTCCGGGTTTTGCATGGGGTTGTTTTGGTTCCAATCAATATCATAGAGATTTTAATCCAATTTATTATAAGGACAAATACAAAAACTTTTTATATATATATATATATATAGATAGATAGATAGATAGATAGTTGTGTGTTATATAGCTAGTATAGTATGACAAGTGTAGTTACGTATTTGGATGCATGCACCCGTGAATGGCTTAATTCTGTTGTCGACCACCGACTTTATGCTTCTTCCAACTTCCATGGCCGCAACTACGTACAATGACCTAGCTAAAAACAACAATAAAGAGTCACGAGACCTCTCTCTCTCTCTCTAGATCTCTCTCTCTCTATATATATATATATATGCTAGCTTTTCACATCAGTCGAACACAGGCAACTTTAAGATATATTTTAAATTATTAATAGTAAAATTTTACTTTTTAAATATATTTTAAACAATAGTTAAATATATAGTATTGATAACACGTTACTACTGTGCAAATGAAATAATAATATCATTAACATGTTAGAACTTTATGTCGTTTCATTATTAAAAATTAGAAATATATCAATAATTTTAGTATGGACAAAATATATTATTACATCACCACATTAAACTGTCTGGCCCAACTATATATACTGAATTATTGTGATTACATGAATAGTTGTACCAAATTTTACTGCTAAATAAAAAGAAAATCACAGCAGAATATAGTAGTGTTAACTTGATTATAAACAAGTAATTAATATTGTATGTGATATCAAGGTAGAGAAACTCACTTTCAAGCAGAGACTAACCTTTTATACGGGGTGATTAACATGAAATTAATTTTGACTAATTAATTAATATAGTGTTGATAGTATATGTCAATAGTGTATGTGATTTATTCCGTTGCATGTCAATAGTGTATTGATTAATTGACTAACTTACCATAACATTAATTTTATAATAACCGGATCCCTTTTATACAAGTTAATTAAATATTCCTTGCCACATGTAATTGATCTGTTGGGACAGTGCATCCCATGCTAATTAAGAATATAACCTAAAAAATCATTGACTTTTTTATTTACCAAATATAAGGCTATATTTGTTTGTAAAAATTATACTTAAGACGATATAATTATTAACCTGTTAAATTTAGACTTGAGACTATTAGTCTAGGATTATAAAATAATTTAATAATTTTATAATCGCGAGATTATAACAAACATAGCCAAAATACATTTTAAATATTGATTATAATTAAAAGCACTCCTCAAAATCTGTAATAATTAATATTTTTTAAGTAATCACGAACATACTATTAAACTTATAGCATAATACTCTTTGTTTTTTTTAATTAACGTTTTAAGAGACAATAGGTCGACTAAAAGTGAAATCAATGCTTTTTTAAATTAATTAAATTCGGTATAAAATCTTAATATTACCATTCTAAAATTTATTAAAAAGATGAATGAGAAATAAATTTAACTTCAAGTATTTAAAATTAATATACTAAGTCATTAATTCGTTATTGAAATATACAAAGGACATATAAAAAACAACATATTTTCTTTTCTAAAAATACCGATAAAAAGGAAATGAGGGAGTATTAGATGGATTCGGTTAGTATAAAGTGGAAGTTAAAAAGATCTTGAAATGAGGAGGTGATCTCTCGCCGCGTGTTAGACTATATTTGATAAATAAATTTACAATAAAGCACTTCACGCTAACCTATAGAATTGAATATTAGATTGGCCCAACCCAATTGTGTAGAACACAAGGACCTCAGAGCAAGAACAGGAGACCCCTGAACTGCAAGAAACGAAAAAGAAAAACAGAGGGGCAATCGGAGAGATACCAATTCCCAGGAATGGAATTAAATATCCACAAAAGAACAAAGAGAGACCACCCACCCTATCAAATGTGCCACAGAAAACCAATCACTATGGTGGTATTTGTTAAGAGCCTTGATATTTGGACCAACCTGAAGTAGACACGAGTCAAGCTCTCGCATGAGAACTTTAACTTGCTCTTTCTCACTTCTGTGCTGTCTATAAATTACAGCCTCTACTTCAACTGGTCATTCCCACTACCCACATCACTTTACTTTGAGTTCTGTTAATTCTCTCTCTTCCATTAGTTTTGGAATTCAAGCAAGCACTCTTAAAGCTAGAATTTTTACTCATTTTCAATACCATTACAATTTTGGGCTAGTATTTGAGAATTGCTTGGCAAAGTCCTCAGTTTATCAATCCCAATGAATTTCTTTCTTGGGATTTTGTGTTTTTTCATCATGATTATGTTACTATTGATTCCAAGCAATGTGGAAGCAAGATATCACTTTCACAAGAAGCAAAAGATTAAAGACTACAATAATTCCCCTGTTTCTGAATCCCCTGCTTCTGCTCCTAACCCTGAATCCCCTGTTTCTCAATCTCCCTCGTATTCTCCTCCAATACCTTCAGACCCCAACAATGATCCTGTTCCCGTAGACCCAAATGACCCCGGAAATTCCACGTCCGACTGCATTTTCGACGTGACATCTTTCGGGGCAGTTGGAGATGGTTCAACTGATGACACTGCAGCCTTCATTGCTGCCTGGAAGGCAGCTTGCGCAGTAGAATCAGCTGTTCTTTTAGCTCCTTCGGATTACACGTTCATGATCACTTCAACAGTCTTTTACGGTCCTTGTAAGCCAGGACTTGTATTTCAAGTAAGAATTTCAACATTTAATCTCCCTCCTCCTTTAGTTTGTTGATCTAAATTAAAATGTAAATTTGTTTTTATAGGTTGATGGGGTCTTAATGCCGCCTAATGGACCGGATTGCTGGCCAGAAAAAGATAGCAATAAGCAATGGCTTGTGTTTTATAGACTGGATGATATGACTTTCACCGGGACAGGTACCATTGAAGGGAATGGTGATCAATGGTGGGAACTTCCATGCAAACCCCACAGGGTATTTTTCTTATTTAATTTTTTTTATATAAAAAAAATCAAGATTTATTACTATAATTTATATTTTGAATTCATGGTTTTCCAGATTGAATTGTTATGAATTTGTTTTGGTTATAGCTTTTCGTTGTGTCATAGGTTTCATCTATTTGTCATATGTGATTTGGAATTTGAAATATTACTAAATACAATTTCAGGGTCCCAACGGGTCAACTTTACCTGGACCATGTGACAGCCCTGCAGTGAGTAAAACCATCCAAGCTTTTATACAATACAATACAATAATTCATTCTTTTTTTTTAATTTCCAGTAATTAATTTATTACTTAATATTTTCAGTTAATTCGATTCTTCATGAGCTCCAATTTGGTGGTGAGTGGATTGCGAATCCAAAACAGTCCTCAATTCCACATGAAATTTGATGGGTGTGAAGGAGTGCTGATAGAAAAGCTGTCCATTTCTTCTCCAAAGCTTAGCCCCAACACTGATGGGATCCACATTGAGAACACTAAATCTGTGGGAATATACGACTCCGTGATAGCAAATGGTAAGAAAAATTAAGTTGGCTGGCTCCACAATATTCTCCCAGATTTGGTATTTAGCTAGTGAATTATATATATGTTAAAAAGTGTGCCCTGCTGCTTCATTTTACAGGAGATGATTGCATTTCAATTGGGCCTGGGCCTTGACGGTGTTGTGCAAATGTTAACATTGACGGTGTCATTTTTCATTTGTGGACCTATATATGCTTACTTACTATTTATAAAATCAGGTATGTTTTTTTTCAGGATTCGGATTCTTTCTTTTTTGAAGTTAACAACATTAATTTTATCACCACATTTAATGTTGTTGTATTCTCTTGTTAAAGTTCATGGTTATGGAGAGATCAATCGATGAAGCGATTTAAGTGATAAGTAAGTAAGTAATTAACTATCATTTCCATATTGATGGAAAAAGTTAACTAATTTAACAAAAGAAATCACGCCAAGACGGAGAGGAGTATGTTTTTTTTCACTATCATATACTTTCCATCTGTGGGTCCGTCCTCATTAGACTTTTTCAACTTTTTGTTTAAACCACATACAGTATTGGAAGCTTAGGGATGCACAATTCTCAAGCATGTGTGTCAAACATAACGGTTAGTAACGCGATAATAAAGAATTCTGATAATGGTGTGAGAATCAAGACTTGGCAAGGTGGGGCGGGGTTAGTAACAGGCATATCATTCGAGAATATCCAAATGGACAACGTTAGAAATTGCGTGATCATAGACCAGTACTACTGCGCAACAAAGGAATGTCTTAACCAAACTTCAGCGGTGTATGTGGCAGATATATCGTTTAAGAACATAAAGGGCACGTACGATGTCCGAAGCCCTCCTATACATTTTGCCTGCAGTGACACGGTGGCCTGCACGAATATAACCATGTCGGAAGTGGAGCTTCTGCCAGAAGAAGGGGAATTGGTGGATGATCCTTTCTGTTGGAATGCCTATGGAATTCAAGAGACATTAACTATCCCTCCCATTGATTGTTTACAAGATGGAGAGCCAGAGTCTGTAGTAGAAAGTTACAATTTTCAGTGTACTTAAGAGCTTACTTCCATAGTATATGGATTGATGATAAGTAGAGAGCCCAAAGACCCATCAATTCATTTATTAATGTGGTCTCTTGGTTGATTGTTGATCACTTAGGATCCATCCCTCCCTAATTGTGTGATGAGATTATCATTTTTTTTGGCCTACTATGTAACTAGAGTGGTATATATGTCACATATACTTGTCATCTATGTTATTGAGTGAGAGGCTGGTGTCTTTCATTTATGATGTCCATATAATGTACTAATATGGGAGTATGTTCTCTCTCTCTCTCTCTCTACTGGACATAATTTATGATTGCTCTTATTTCTATAAATAAGTAGTCTACATGAACATACTGTGCTCGAGATAATAACTCATATGAGGTGAGGATATCCATAGAAAGAATTTGAAGGCTTAATTGCTTTCACACTATCTGAATACGAGTGCTCGTTAACAAAATTCCAACGACTAATATGCTTTAGACATTGTGGAATTTCATATTTTACAAAGTTTAAGAATATACTAATTTACTACAAAGGCTTTCTTCCATCTTGATGGCAATGCACACAGAAACATACATAATGCTGAATTCAGTAAAGTAAAATGACAACTCAGGATGAGTATGGTAGATCAATTTAATAGAACAGAGTAATTTATTTTTGTTACAACATGAGATCATCACATCTAAAAAGCTCCACTGATCATTTTATTAGACTCAAATGTGCAGTACAATCAGACGGATGGTAAAATTCACCTGCTACTTCCCATCACGCTCCTTACACGCTGCAAAATCCGCACAAATTCACAAAACCTTGTGAACTCTAAACCTGAAATTTTGTCACCATCTGCACCCATGCCAGTGCAGGGGTTTTGACAGATGATGAAGTCAAAACCACCAAACTTCTTCATTAGCATTTCAATCTTGTTACTTGATAGCCTTTGAATGTCTTCAATCTGCATTAGCTCCCCGCTTTGTCCAGAACTAATCCACCACCGCTTCAGAATCCTGCGCTGTGTTTCATTGGGATCTACAGAAACAACGCCTTTCAAACGAATGCCAAGCTGGTGCAAAGCAATTTCCGACCCTCCAATTCCGCTGTAGACTGATAATACTGTCAATCCTCCTGGAAACATAGATTTCAATACAGATAAATGATATCCCAATGTATCTGTCTGGAAGCAGTGTTTGCACAGGATAGCCTAAAACGCACTCAATATCTTCCGGTTCTACCGGCTTCAGTTTGTTACGGCCGGCCCACACAAGATTAAAGCTTTGACATCGATGAAAGAAGTCTCCCTGTTGTTCAACTGAGAGCAACCCTTTAGAATCAATTAATATCCTTTCAAGCCTATCACATTGTTGAGAAATTCCTGTAGGTTCGGCATTGATGGAACTGAACTGCTTTCTTGTATCCCACAGTGGCCACCATTTTTTGGTTTCAGGTATTGCTTCTTGAATGGTCATTGGTGACTTTGGTGTAATGTGAGACCTGTTGTCAGTAGGAAGATTGTGTACATACCCTTCCTTCCTACTCAAGGCTGAATAGATATTAGTATTCACAAATTCTGGCTCAATTGCATACAAGAACTGAGATATTTTGATCCAAGAGTCACGAGATAAGATCATAACATTTCCATAAAAGAAGTATGGTGGTTTAGCTACCATTCTATCAAGACTCCTGCATGAATTAGGCTTCGCCAGCTTGGGTACATCTAGCTGTTGTGCTTTACGATGATGTCTCTGTGATGCAGGCATCTGTGAGCTGGTTATCTTAGAGATCCCTTGTCTTGCTTCTAGCCATGTTGGGCTGAAAAAACTTAACGCACCATCATACTCTTCTTTTGGCCTTTTCAAACTGGCAGGCTCATCGATATATTCTTCTTTTGGCCTTTTCCCTTTATAGTTCTCCATTAAACCAACATTCCTAAACTGGGAAGTAGCCTCTGGACTATAGTCCTCAGTTTTTACTGTCAAATTATCACAAGAATAGCGATGCAAGACTTGTCCCGTCACCCCACCAAAGGATCTACATTTGTTGACAGACTTTGACCAAGTTAGACTGGAAGATGTTGAGGAATACTGCAAAAATCTAAAAAATTAGATAAATAAAAAGAATAAGCTAACATAAAATCATTTGCAATTTCACAGAAGATATTAAATAGCTGCCTGCTGTTGAGCACATCCCTTGTGCTCAAGTTCGCCTGAACTCACACAGCTTTAAAAATTAGAGTAAGAAATTAAGTCAACATCAGATCAAGGCCACTGTCCCATGTGTGAAGAATACCTATTTTAGTATGTTATAGATATCCTGCATATATGCTAACAGGATCATATTGTACATTATTCATCTGGCTATTGCAAAGATAAAATGAAGACCACAGCCAAAAATTTTGCATTATCACTAAAATGCTAATTATTAGTTCAATCACCTTCCTTAAAGAACATAAAGACAAAGAGACTGAATGTAATAAGAATATTTTCTTACTTAATAAACATAAAACATAATGCTTGATTATAAGATGACGAGGAGGACCTTGTCAGCGCAAGTACTGGTAGTTTGTCCTGAAACAATCAAGTCGGCAAGCTCGGAAACGGATACTTCTGAACCTGATAGACAGAAAGAATTAACCAAATCAAATGATAGTATAATAGAGGAAAATTAGACTCTTCCTGAAAATGAAGAATTACTGGTATGTAACCCTTGTAATTTCTGAGTAAATCAAGCCACCATGAGTGAGAAAAATGGTATGTTGAGAAGCATATTGATAAAAAATTCATCTCACAAGAAAATATGAAGGTAAAGTAACATTTATAAGTTATAAGAATCACCAGAACAAGTGACAAGTTTAAACTTTAAACCTTTTACCATTGATGAGCATAACTATATTATTAATATAAATGGGAATCAACATAACTGATTTTCATTATTTTTTTACTGACGATTGTATAGTATGATGTGTTTACTCACTGTGCTTCTCAATAGCAGCAGAAATTTCTTGCTCAGGAAACCCCATTTCGAGCAACTGAAGTGTCTTTTTCACAGTCTCAGACGAAGTTTCTGTGTTGCTATCCTGAAAAATTAAGGCAAATTAAGTATCAGACACAGCCATACTTTTTAAGTATCAGAAAGTCTTATAAATAGCACACTTCATTTCATGGATTTGAAATTATATCCTCCAACCTTAGTATTTCAGTATGGTCAACAACTTCTTGTTATGATCATCAATGACCGAACCACTCAAATTCAGTGAAGGCATAATAAACTGCATGGGTAGGTACACAATCCTGATCATTTATTCAGCTTTGTGAAAGGGAGTACCAACTGATAAACTGCATACAGTCATGTATTTCATTGCTATCCTAGTCTCACATTGGTCTCTGACTCTCTCTAGTCCTACATTACTCGCATCACATCATCAATCTTTGTTTGTAGAAGTCACCATCAATCTGATTTCATCATTATCAAAACATATTTCTAATTATTTCAGAGGTTTCCCATATCCACTTACTAAAACAGAGATGCATCACAAATGTATCCATTCACAATTTCCAACATAAGGTAATAGTAGAAGTAAGCAAAATGAGCCCATCGAAAGAATATAGTAATCTAGAGAAACATATTTTGTGCTCCCAACTTCAGACCTAAACAGTTAATAAAAGTTATTACATTGATAAATTACCTGTAGATGTCTTCCCAAAAAAATAAACCTACTGTACTTTCCGGTTTGATGCAGAAAGTTTATCCTTCTAATAAAGTCATCCTATACAAAGTTGCAACAAGAAATTGAAATCCCATACAGTCAATATAATAATGTACTTGAAAAAACTAACCTCATTCCTTCCTTCATCAAGATGATTTGCACAATCCACATCCTTTTCAGATTTTTCAGCTATCTGAGCAGCAAAGATAAAATCTACTAGTTCAGTGATTGGAGCATCTTCTCCTGTAAATAAATATGGGAGAAGACTACGGGAAAGATCTCTTCCTGATTTAATTAAAAGGATAATTACAGACGAGGACTATAATAATATGACCTAGAAAAGTTTATAGGTGAGTTTGTATATAAATATGAATATATGTAGACATAGAGCATATAACATAAGTGCAAACATATATTTACACTTGGTACATAGATATGAACAGGCATTATTCGGTGCAGCAGTGACCAAAAAGTATAACCAAATGGACATTGTCGCATTGCAGAAGGAACCTCGTGCCTGACATACAATTTGCTAGTAAAGCAACTAAGGTAGTACACCTCGAAGTTCAATCCCCAGTGCTATATGTTTGTTGTTGAAGTGTTTCTCGTGGCAAAGAAGAGAAGAAAAGCATAGTTCTATTAAGTACTAAAATTATATGCACAACAAGGAAGCACTTATAAGAGATTAAAAACAATTACAGAAACTTCTACATACCAAGTTTATCTATTGCAAATTCTACTTCATCTTCAGAGAAATTCATCATTAACAAAGATGTTTTTTTGTCGGAATTAACTCCACTGGATACATCAGGCTCCTGGTAGAGATTGAATTCAAGCCAAATCACAAGCAACACAGAGATCAAAAAAGCTCGATGAAAGAAATTTCCGTGACAATGATAACTTCTACAGGATACTCAACAAAGAAGTATGCTTATTCTCACAGACAAACCATAGCATAGAATGTTACCTCTTTAAGATGAATATCTGATGCAAAATTGGCGTAACTGCTTGAATCCTTTTTGTCCCCAAACAAGCTATCCAGAGAATCTGATGATTCATAACATGATTTATGAGGAACCTGCTAAATGACAAAGAAGGTCAACTACTAGCTAATAGAACTTCGAGAAAGATAGATAATTGCGAGGAGCAAAGCAATTCATTTTAGACAGCGGCTTCATATAATGATTTTAATACATCATTAGAAAAATTTTGAATCTAAGATTTTCATATTAGAAATCATATAATCTATTACTATAGTATTAATGCCCATACCTCAGCTCAAAGTGGTCCCTGATAAGAAAAAATATTTTACAGAGACAAGATAGTAGCAAGTTACCTCCTCTCTTAGTTGACTAACTGTGGCTAGTATATCCTTGTCACTAGGTAAGCCACAAAGTAAATCTGAAGATTCTGGCTTATTTTGGATAACCTATGCCATTCCAAACCATGTAAAATATTAGTGAAAGTTAAAAGATGTGATCAGATTGCGAAAATATAATTTGTAAACATTATTTCTAGAAGGGGGAAGTTTATTTTTCCTTTTTATCTGGCCAGGGGAAGCTGATTCATCCAAACATCCCACAACAATGCCAGGAATATTTTAGGGCATTCTTTTAATATATAAAAGCCATTTCCTTTTATAAACTTTATTTCCACGATTCACTCAGGACATGGCACGGCTCCAAATTGTTCGAGAACAGTGTCATTGAATTTCTTGACCCTTTGCTTAGGATTAATCGGTTGTGTGTTTCTCGATAGAGGCAGGAAGGGATATAACCCAGCAGTCACCTAAAATTGTGGAAGTCATTAACTTATTGCCTTTAATATCAGTTTATCACGCCTGGACACATAAGAGAGATTTGAGAAAAACAAATGCTGTAAACTACAGGAAGATTAATCTTAAAGTCTTTGAAGGTCAGCATTTTAGTCTCAAACTATTAGCTATTTAGCATAGGTTTACAACTTACAAGGAAAGACAAGAATTTGGGTTGCTGAAGATGACAGAGAACGAATTAAGATTAAGGAATAGCTCAGTCACATGAACAACCTAATAGTCAGAACTACTAATAAATTCAATGACATTGAGTAGTAAAGCCAAGAAGATGGGGAGACCACCAAATAATAAGCATAAGAAAGTAATTACAAATTTTAACTGAGAAAGATACATTATACTTGTGAGAATATCAGAATTTGATGGATTACAAAGTATCAACCATTTCATAACCCTCTACCTGGGTAAGTAACCCCAATTCCAAACAGCCTCATTAATCTAAACCTGGAATCAAATGAACGTGGGGTGGTTGGGAAGAGAGAAAGCTCTATAATGAGAAGCAGTTACACAATCAGTACTCTAAATGAAGTAAGGTGCTTTTTGGTTTTCTTCTAGTTCATCTATTTCCTTCCCTATTATTTTCCTTTTCAGGAAAGGAGGGGGATTTTGTGAACAGTTCTCACATAAGTATGAATGTACCTAGAATTTAAACAAAATCATGCACCTTCCTCTTTTTATGTCAAGAGAAAATATTCAACCTGAACAGTTGCTGGTAAATTCACTGAAAATTTCTATTTTTGTTTGGCTAACAGAAAGTAGCGAAATATTGGACAAAAAGAATTCTATATTTGTTTGGCTAACAGAAAGTAACCGAAATACTGGACGGGGTTGTGGATCTGTTCATGACTGATTCTGTCATTAATAAGACGTGATCTCTCAAATAAATGGAATGATTTTGCAAAACTAATACATATATCAACTAAAAAGCAATGTCCAAAGTAATAAAGGAAAAAGTTAAATGTAATTTCTTCCGACTAATACAAGGACAGACAAACCATTACAATGTCTATTTTATAAAGAGAACGAAACAAATGCACCAGAAAGGAAACATTCACTTACAGAATATTTAAAGAGAGTCTCTAATAACAATTCATCATTGTCTTCACCTAGATTGAAGAGGAAATGTTCTTCTTGTCAAACATACAAATAAAAGCATTCTAGTCACATGGTTAATGAAAAGGTGAATATAGTAAAAGAAAGCATGAATTGCAAGCATAAGTGTACCCCAATAATTTGAAAGGCGAAAAGGCTAGGCATTTGTGTTATATCTCTTATCATGTAAAATTTAGTAAGGTATCATACCAACTAATCCCAACTTCAAACCAATAAAATGTTAAGGAGTTTGGAATTCTGCACAGTTACCATTTTCTTCAATTGCTTTGTCAACAAGAGACGATGCGAATCCCATCCCTATAAACAATGATCTTATGCGGCTCCCTGATGAGCTTCCAACATTGTCCTACAAACAAATGTTCTTCTCGATGACAAGGATGGAAAGAGAGAAAAACAAAATCTAGACGTGTGTTAAAACTAACCATATATGTTTACAAACCTAATTCAATATAACTACAACAAAAGTGTCACATGAAAAAAATGTAACCAGCATTCATTTTACACCTTGCCAGTGCATGAAGATCCACATGCCGGGTATACATGTCTAAATGATATGTTTATTGGGCTTTATGGTGTGGATCCTCATGCACCACCAAGGTGGAAGAAATCCACAAGAATCACAAACTTTTATATTTTAATATTACAACCTGTATCCAAACTTCAAGAATCAAATCATAGTTACTTATCAAAATTAAAAATAAAAACTCTTAATCACCGAATCGACTTTAGAAAATACAATCTTGGTATTCTTTATTCGATAAAAGAGCAAGGATGGCTTGAACCCCGTGTTAGAAACCGGATAAATTAACAACAGTACAACCGACCAACAACAGTAACAGAAGCAGTGCAATAGCAGTTATATGAAAGAGTACTGATAGTTGGAACAACTTAGCTGTTATATGAAAGAAGCCGAGGCGTAGCAAAGCTACTGTCCTAAAAAGTGATTCCGCCCTCACTGGTTATATGAACCGGTACAGAGACAGAGACAGTAGGAAGTGAATACACGAACGTTGGAGAATAAATCAGTAACGCGCTAGGAGTAAATAGTATAAATTAGGGATTTTATCAAAACAGTGGGCTACCTGGGTGCACCCGCGAAGCACAAATTTTTTGGATCGGCACCCCCCCTGCGCGGGCGTATCGCGCGTACACACGCACTAAGGTTTTCTGTCCGAAAGCCAAGCTTGGTTTCGCCCAATTCCTTAGCCGTCCTCATGTGCTCAAGCCCATCCCTATTTCCTCAACCATGTTACTAAGCCCATAACAACAAGTACTAATATGCACTATGAGAGTTCCAAGAATAGTCAATGTGGGACTTTGCAAAAAACATAAGATTTTGGAGCATAACCAACACCCCGGACCTCAAGAAGATATAAGGAGCTCTCAACCAACTGCTCCGTGTTTCAATTTTTTGGCTAAACTCATGACCCTTCAGGATTAATTCTCATTCAATTTATTACCATTTTCAAAAAGATTATGACACCAGCAATGCATAGATTATTACATATAATTACTAACTAATACACTAAAAGGTATAGAAAAAAGAAGTGTAGTGTACATATTAATATTTTATACACATTTTCACTACGCTCTAGAGTCTAGATACTATGTATTTTCAAAATTGACTCTTTCACGCTCCACGAATCTGTAACTTAGATTCAAATACCAATTGGCACGGAAATGTGAACAAGAATGGCAACAACTCAGTCAATATATAGTGTTTTTTCTGGTCTTCTATTGATAATATGCTGCTAATTGCGTACTCGGGGGTGCCTATCGACAATAAATCAATACACGGTGAATGGAAATTCTTGACACTGAAAGGCTGGTGCAAGAAACAACATGAGATGACAATTAGCACTCAAAAGCTCCCATTTAATTAAAGTCTCGCACATAATATATTCCAATTATGATGATAACCATTTGTTGGTTGTTCTTCAAAATCCTTAGCTTTGGTAAAGTCCCACATTGCCTATTTTGAGAACCTTTCATGTGTATATTACTATATTATAGTAACATGGTTGAGGAAAAAGGGATGGACTCGCATTCATGAGGCTATCTTAGGAATTTGGTTGGGCTAAGCTTGGGTTGTATCTTATCTTTGGGCTTCTAGTCTGAAAGCCTTAATGCATATTTTCCAACACTACTTCCTAGTATCATCTATTTTTTTAATAAATCCCTACTTAAGCATACATCCTAAGCTTATGTTGTTCCAATTTTACTGTTTGTTCGTCTTGTTAATACTGTTATATTTTCCAACACTACTTCCTAATATCCTTTATTTTTTTTAATAAATCCTACTTGAGCTTACATCCTAAGCTTACAAATAATACAGAAATTGTTGTAAGAACTACTCTCGGCAGCCTTTCAAAGATGTCAAAATTTTCCTCTCTTTTTGCCGTTATAAGAATGTCTTTCTTTGAACTCTTTTTGTCCCTTAGGGAATGAATGTAATCGACACTTGCCTAATAATAAATTTAATCTATGAAATCAAAAAATAGAAATGTAATTAGCACTTGAGATTTTTTTGGGGAAATAACAATTTTTCGCACTGAGCAAACATAATCCTGGATATTAAGGTTTTATATTTAATTTATTTGAATTGTTATTTCATGTTGCCATCATCCACACCCGCTTTCATGGTACCAGGTAGTAGGACACTAGAGTTGAAGTTTTCTAAATGGCTGCGTGCCACATGCCGAACTGATAGTTGAGAATGCTTCACGAGCGAATCTGGCAAATAATACCTTTCCCCAATAAATCCTCAGGATGAAATTGCAACATAAATGAGCAAAATAGACCCTTTTCAAGAAGCCGTTTGATTAGTTGCATTCTAGAAAGGGCCGAGTCAAAACCAAGCCGCTCTTTGTTAGATAGAAAGATACAAGGCAACTTAACCATTTCAACATGGAAGACGAAGTTGCCTGCTCCTACTATCCAGCTTCAACACATCAAAAGCAGCTATACCCAATAAAGATTTTCGTGATAAAAGTACGTTGTTTTCAAAAATTAGTTACAAAGTACAAACAATGGGCAACCAGTGTATCTCTCAAATACAAAATCTTGTTTAGAATTAAAGACATAGAGGAACATATTTACAAGAAGCCGGTGCAGAAGCAAAACAATGATTGTAATCTGAAAAAATGTAGCATACCCCAATTTGCCTTGGTTGCATGTTAATGGATGGGAATTCCTCATGATCCTCAACCGTAACTTTTGGCATAGTTCCAGGCTCACTTTCAAGCTCCATTGAATTGTGCTATCTGATATTTTGCTATCTCAGACTACAGCAAAAATAAAAAGTTACATAAATCTAAAAAATTAATTAGAAAACTGAATTTTTAAATACCTGAGTTGCAGTTTATCTTCTCTCATTGCAAAAAAGAAATGTTAAAATCGGCTAAAACTGAAAAAATAAACCCTATATTACTGAAATGCCAAATATAGAAAATTTGCCACCAAAATTCACTGAAAATGAAGTAACCACACCATTCACTATATTCCCTTATTCCCATGATTATAGATACATTTCTCTTTTAACCTGTTGGCCAAAAAGATATATAGACACGCACAGACACGTTACTCCAAATGATTTTAATCATAAAAAATTTACTAATTTGTTGTGAAATCGAGCAACTGAACTTGTTTACTTATATAATGCAAAATAGATAATTAGAAAGAAACACAGAGAGTATGCCCAATCAGTTGGCACAGGAGAATCAGATTATGTGAATGAAAAACAGAGTAATTAAGGACTTTCATGAATCAAAACTTGTGAATTTTATCAATTGAACTCATCAACTTCTTCCTCTTCAGCTAAAACAATGTCCAATAAGGCAAAAAACAAACCCTTTCCTAATTCTTTAACTAATTACCAGCTCAAATTAAATTACAGAAGAGGAAATAATTAACAAGGAGACAAGGAGTGGATGCATGCACATGTGACGGCCGGCGTACCTGATCGGAGCTCTCACTTAAAGAGTGATCAATCCAGTCCGCGGTGACCGGCGCTCCGAGCTCACCGACGGCCGCCGTGGTTTAATTACTTCAAGTACATTCGTCGCGCAGAAAGAAACGAGAGCTCATATGAAAAAGGTAAAACTGTTTTGGAGTGAGTACGTATGAAAGTGGTGGTACGGACACGTTGAAGTTCTACTTATTCTGTACCCCAGTGTGTGAGACTATCACATACTACGTTTTATTGTTTTAAGTAGTACTTCCATATTTGGATTTTGCATGAACGGTGGGCCCTCATGTGACGAATGTGTGACGCCAGTCATTTAACCTGCCACGATGGTAAATTTTCATATATTTTTCTTTTTACATTATTTTATTGTTGCGAGTTTTTTTCTAATTATTATTATCTGCTTGTGGGTTTTACTTTCACTCGGGAATAGAGGTTCTGTTCAATGTACAGTTTCCAATGTAGTCATAAAATTTTACCTCATCCCATTTAATTGTCTTTTAATTTACTATGGTCAAATTATTATTTTTAATTAATAAATTATGTTATTGTTTAGAAACATATGTATAGAGACCAGGACTATAATAAGTTAATATAGAAATTACTACTAACAAAAAGTTTGTGGTTTTAAAAAACCTAGATAAACATTTATAATCATCAATTTAAAAAATGATAAATGTTGTAAGATCTCATTTTTTTTATGAATAAGATTTAATTTTTTTTATATATTATTCTAAATAGTAAGGTATTGATTTAATAAATATTTTAGTTGTGGGAGTACAAATTATACAAAGTAAACAGTTATCAAAAAATATTCGTTTTTTCGAGAAACATTCCTTTTGTCGGGAATATTATACTCGGTAAAGTACGACGGCGTCGAAATAACCAATCATTGGTGGGCTCCACAACGGAATAATTGTCGAATATAAAAAGCGACAGAAATAACTTTTTTTAAAATTGACGGTAAAACTTTTACGGTTAACTATTGAAATATTCGGTGATAAAAGTACAGTAATACACGTTATTTCATAGTAGTATGCGGTATTGCACAATAACACGATATTACACAGTATCTCTAATTATTGATTCTTACGTAAGAAATCAGTCAGTATTTCATTTAATAATTGTCACAGTAGTTGCTGCACAGTATCTCATATTATTGATTCAATAATTGTTATCGTAACATCTGCACAATATTTTATATTATTAAATGAATGATTATCACGACACAGTTACTCATATTATTTGATATGAAATAATATTATTAGTTAGCATTATTGACTGTCTGTGACTCCCCCAAAATAGGTCCACACGACCCATTCTGAGTCGCTAGATATCACTCTTTAAAAATCAAATACAAGCTTCATTTATATTAATTGTTGAAGCGTAAATGCAGATACGACAACATATAAGTCGTGAGTTTCAATACAAAATCTATGTAACTCTCATGGTGCCTCAATAAACCACAACACTTTACAAAGGTACTTTTATATAAAAACGATCAAATAATAACTGTTTTAGAAATTAAAATATTTCGGAAGTGCTTAAGGAAACCTTCGTACATGGGAGGCCATGCGTCTAGGTTATGATAGATATCATATGTCTACAGAATTATCCTTGGTTGACCCAATATACCCCAAAGAAAAATAAGAAGATTGCTATCATCTTTTTTTCAATGGTGTGACGCCCCCAAAATAGGTATACATCACCTATTCTGAGTCGCCAAATACATGGTACAGAATATAAATACAATCTTAATTATACAACAAGAGAGCGGTGAGTTTTAATACAAATATTGTCTTCTAGACAATATCCACTCTCAGAATAAGTCCTCGTTACATTTATTGTCACACTTCTTAACAGAATAGTGAGGATTACTAGCTAATACTATCATCCGGACCATCACTCCGCTTCTCGACTCGTCTCCACCACGTTTCTCATTTCAAGAAGAGAACGGTGAAAGAAAAGGTGAGCTCAACTAGCCCAAGAAGAAATATTATGACTAAGATAATGCGAATAAATTATCATTAGCCTTAAATAGTGTTAAAGCGATACAATATAACAAACATCAAGTTTAAGCTGCAATGGATCAAGCAATCCATTAAAAGAGTCAAGATGAATAAAATCTACTATCTTTTATGATTTAAAAGGTTTTTCATCATTTTATCATTTGAGACTCGACTTAATAAATAATCCACATCATCGAATCACCCTGCACTACTACCGAGGATATTCTTTAGTATCACGACCATAAATTATCCATGCACTACGGGCCAAGGATATTCGTGTATTCATTAATGGTCATGATTATGCCAACAACTGTCCATCAATGCACTACGGCCAAAAGGACTTTTACCACATCATTTGTAACATTACTACGGTCATGATTATATACCGAATAATCCTCGGTCATAATCATACCAAGTCCATCATACGCACTACAGTGCCATGAGATGACTTTCAACATAATATAAACATGAGGATGATGACAATGATATAAGAATTCAATAAAATAAGTTCACGAATTAATTTGTCCAGGAACCAATAACGTCCAAATTGTCAACATGATACTTCTTTGTAGAGTAAAATTCAAGAATGCTCAGAAGAATATTTCCACGAAAAGATACTTGATGAAGCGCAAATATCAAGGATATTCCACTAATTTCATGGAGTATAGAAGTCAAAACTTTAACCAACCGAGTATAATAAAATGAAATAACAAAATAAATCACCATGCATGCGATAGATTGCAGATAGGCAAAGTTATTCCAACAGAATAATAAATAACGGAACCGTGTCAAAGTAAATTTGCAACCGGCAGGATGTTCCAATGAATAATAAAGACAGAATCAGTCCCCAGAAAACGCATGCATACATGATATTCCAACGAGTAATAATAAAGCGGAACCAGTGCGGCGCATGAAAGCGCATGCATGAGGATATTCCCAAGAATAATAAAGACAGAACCGTGTCCCGCCAAAACGCATGCATGTGATATTCCAATGAATAATAAAAAATGGAATAATGGAAGAATTTCACCAAGTATAGGGTAGCAGCAGATACAAAAGTTATTCCAACAGAATAATAAATAATTGAATAACATAAGTTCTCTTCATGAATACAAAAGAAATAATACCTCTTACCTTAAGAAGAAGAGTACTGGATATATGAGTAGTGAAGTAGCAGAACTCTTTTCTTCTTTCTCTCTATAGTTTCTCTCTTTAGAGTTTCAATGAATTCGTAAGAAATTATGAAGGAATGAACTTCTATTTATAGAAGAATGGACTGCATAGTAACTAATTCATGAACGGTCCAGATTGATTTACTTTTAATCGGACGGTCCATATTTAAAGCAAAATCTTTTAAATAAAATATAATATATATTATATATTATATATATAAACTCACGGGCGCTACAGAAATAATTCACGGATGCCTTCAGCTGAATTCAATTATCAAGTAAAACAAAACAAAAAAATATAATATGTATATATATATATATTCAACACATGCCTTATATGGTATTTTTTCCACCAAAACCAACATCCATCAACATCCACCCAAGACTTTGTGACATTTGATCATTATACTCCCTCCACTAACTTATCTTTCCTCCTGTGAATCCAAATATTACTTCCCCCATTAGTCAATCCCCATATGCAATATCTATATATATATATATATATATATATATATATATATATTTGTCAAGTTGTCAAGTTGTCTTGAGTGGGGGGTGGGGGAAAGATGTCTTGAAATTGGATGGTGTAGTGTTGATATTGTAGTATATATATATATATATATATATATATATATATAAAACATACCTTATGTATATATATATATATAGATAACTCTTATATATATATATATATATATATATATATATAAATAATAAAACAAAAAGCGAGTGACTTCTCACGTAAGCATCAATAATCAATACTGCAGTGCTACTTACGCAACCACGCAGCATTCTTTTACTTTTACTACCGAGTAGTTCAACAAAGATAACGGTAAAACTTCCACCGTTATTTTTAATAAAATATTTTTGTCGTTTTTTTCAATCCGACAATAATTACATTAATAGGGTCCACCAATGATTGTACCGTCGTACGGATATTCCCTGACAAGAAGAATATTTCCCGACCAATCGAATATAATATAACAACTTGCATACTTTGAAAAATTTGTAAATATTACCCACAACTATAACATTATATTAAATTCATTTCATGATAATTATAGAATATTCATCTTTATTCAAAAAGTTGGGGTCTTACAACCTCCACTTCTTATGAAATTTCGCCATCGAAATTAGGGTACGTACCTATTATATCGAAGAGGTAAGGATACCTTGATTTCATTTTAGATTCTAACTCCCAGGTCATTTCTTCAACATCGTCGTTTCTCCACAAAACTTTGACTTGAGGTATAACCTTGGAGCGTATATAATATGTTCCTTCTTATCCAAGATTTGAACAGGAACCTCTTCATACGTTAAATCTTCCGCTATTTCGTCTGGTTCTAACTCAATAATGTGGTTCGGGTCTTTCACATATTTACGTAACATGGATACATGAAAAACGTTATGAACACGAGACATACTTGGCGGTAAAGCGAGTCTATAGGCCACAGTTCTTACTCGATCGAGGATTAAAAATGGGCCAATGAATCGAGGATTGAGCTTTCCTCTCTTTCCAAACCTCGTAACTCCTTTCCATGGAGCAACATGTAACAACACATGATCTCCAATATCAAATTTCACGTCCTTTCGATGAAGATCAACATAACTCTTTTGTCGATCTTGTGAGGTTTTTATACGTTGTCGGATCGTTTGAATCTTTTCCGTAGTCATACGTACCAACTCCGGTCCCAACAACGTTACTTCACCCACCTCATCCCAGCATACTGGAGAACGACACTTTCTTCCATGCGCGCCTCGAATGGAGCCATGCCAATACTTGTTTGATAAGCTGTTGTTGTAAGAAAACTCCACCAATGGTAAGAACTTATCCCAACTTCCTTGAAGTTAAGGACACGAGTCTTAATAAATCTTCCGGAGTTTGAATAGTCCTCTCTCGATTGTAAAATCTGTCGAGGTTGATATCTTTGAACTAAATCGTAAATCCGTGCCCATAGCTTTTTGCAAACTAATCCAGAATCGTGAAGTGAATCTTGGGTCTCGATCAGAAACTATGGATACTGGCATACCATGCAGTCTTACAATCTTGTTTATGTACATACGAGCAAGACGTTCAAGTGTATAAGTTTCTCGTATCGGTAAGAACTGAACAGACTTGGTCAATCTATCAACAATGACCCAAATTGCATCAATGCCTTGAGAAACCTTGGGAAGACCAGTAACAAAATCCATGGTAATGTGCTCCCACTTCCATTCTGGAATTTCAAGTGGTTGCAATGGACCTTTTGGTACTTGATGCTCCACCTTGACTCGTTGACAAGTTAGACACCTTGAGATAAATAAAGCGTTATCTCTCTTCATATTGCTCCACCAAAATGTATGGACGAAGATCACGATACATTTTGGTACTCTGAGGATGGATTGCAAAGCGGTGTGTGTTGTGCGCCTCCATCATGATTTTATACTTTAAATCGAGGTCGTTAGGAACACAAAGTCCGGAGTTGACTCAAGTATTCCTCTTCATTGATTCTTGTTTCGGATATAGACCTTCTTGCACTTTCTTCCTCATACGCATCACTTTCTAGAGTCAGTAGCTTGAAAGCGACTTTAACTTTATCAATTAAAGTTAGTTCTACTCGTATATTCGCCATCATCACATGGATCCCTGGAGTCTTTAACGCTATCTCCATCCTTTGCAAGTCACATAAAATGGGCCTTTGCGTTGACAATATCGCGTACCCGCATATGATCTTCTACTCAATACGTAAGCTACCACGCTCGCTTTTCCAGGATGGTATTAAATCGTATGATCATAATCTTTCAACAGTTCAAGCCAACGTCGTTGTCGCATTTTGAGTTCCTTTTGAGTGAAGAAATATTTGAGGCTTTTATGATCCGTAAAGATCTCCACTTTCTCCCCATACAAATAATGCCTCCAAATCTATATGCGAAGATAACAAATGCCAACTCTAGATCATGAGTAGGATAATTCTTTCTCATATTCTTTGAGTTGTCGTGAGGCATAAAGGCTATGACTTTCCCATGTTGCATGAGAACACATCCTAACCCTTTGCCCAAAGTATCACTATATAGATGACAAATCCTTAGAACCGGAGATGGTATTGTCGTAGCAGTCTTGAAATGAGTCTCTCTTGAGTTCTTGAAAACTCTTCTCATATTCCTCGCTCCAATAGAACTTTGTATCTTTCTCGAGTCAAATTTGAGTTAGTGGAGTAGCGATTCGAGAAAATCTTTCCACGAATCTCTCGATAATAACCAAATTTAAACTGAGAAAGCTACGTCTTCGGTCATTGATTTAGGTTGCTCTCGACTTTGAATAGCTTCAATCTTTCTTTGGGTCAACAGATATTCCATGACTTGATACCACGTGCCCAAGGAATGCTACTTTCTCTGCCGTAACTCGCATTTCTTCAACTTAGCATAAAACTTATATTTACGAAACTTTTGGAGTATCAGCCTCAAGTGTTGCTCATGATCTTCACGGGTTTTGGAATATATGAGGATGTCATTAATAGAGACGACCACAAAGTGATCCAAATATTCCTTGAATACTCGGTTCATCATATCCATGAAGGCAGCAGGAGCATTAGTCAACCCAAAAGACATGACTAGGAATTCATAATGCCGTCATCGGAGTTACGAAAAGTAAATCTTTGGAATGTAATCGGTTCTAATCTTCAATTGGTGATATCCGGAACGAAGATCAATCTTTGAAAAGAATTTGGCTCCTTGCAACTAGTCAAACAGGTCATCAATACGTGGCAATGGGTACCTATTTTTGACGGTGACATGATTTAACTCTCGATAATCAATACAAAGTCGCATACTCCCATCTTTCTTCTTCATGAATAGAACAGGAGCACCCCAAGGAGACGTCTTGGGACGAATAAAGCCAATATCTAACAATTCTGCAGTTGGGTCTTTAACTCCTGAAGTTCAATAGAGCCATTCGATATGGGGCTTTGGAAATGGGTTTTGTCTGGGTTCAAGGTCGATACAAAATTCAATTTCACGCGCCTGGGGTAGGCCAGGGAAGTTTCTTCGTGGAATACGTCGGAAATTCATTAACAATAGAAATATCATTCAAAACCGGCGTATTTTTGTTTAGATCCGTGACATGAGCGAAGAAAGCTTGACATCCGCTTTTTCAATAAACGAATAGCTTTATGGCTTGAGATGACAAAGTGATTGATTTTAATGGTTTGGCTGCTTGACTTCTAATAATAGGTTGGTTAGGAATATGAAAGCTAACAACCTTACGAAAATAATCAATTTTTGCATGATGAGTAGTTAACCAATCAGTCCCTAGAATTACGTCAAATGCAAGTATTTTCAATGAAATAAGATCGACAGGTAATGTGAGGGTACCGATTTGAACCAAACAAGACTTATAAACTGTGGATGTAATGAAGGTTTCTCCCAATGGAGTGTCAACAGATAAGTCAAAGTCCAATTTCTCCCGAGTCAAATTTAAGCGTTGGCAAGTAAAAGTAGAGAGAAATAAAAGAATGGGTAGAACCCGGTATCAAAATAAGGTATATATAACGCCCCCAAAATAGGTATACAACACCCATTACGAGTCGCCAAAATACATGGTATAGAAAGCAAACTACAACTTTGACAATCTGAGATGTCGTGTAAAAATACGACAATCTGTTGTGAGTTTGAATACAAATATTGTCTTCTAGACAATATACACACCCAAATAAGTCCTCATTAATTATTCATACACTATTTTACTGTAAGAGTAGTGAGGACAAACTAAAACATCTTCCTAGAACCATCACTCCATACCCCGACTCGATCCTCGCTATGTTCTCACCCTCCCGAGAAGAAAAATGGAACAAAAAGGAAAAGGGTGAGCTCAACTAGCCCGATAAAGAATATTATGACTAAGATAATATACAACAAATTATCGTTAGTCTTCAATGAGGAAAAAATCTAATAGAATACAATAGACAACAAGTTTTAGATCAACAAATGCAAATGAAACAACAATCCATTGTAAGAGTCACGTGAGAGAAAGAATTCTACCGTCTTCTAAGGTTTAAAAGTCCATCATCAATAGTTTATCCTCGTAATAACAATCAATATACATCTTTAATCATCTTTGCACTACAAGCCAAAGATATTCATTCATATCACCAATTGGTCATGTTCATCTCAACACTGCTCATCTTTGCACTATGTGCCAAAGATATTCATCGATTAATCGTTCATCTTTGCACTACTACAGCCAAAGATATTCATTTATATCACCATTTAGGACTGAGGATGATGAAAAACATTTTTTAAAGAAACGAATCCGGTGAAACAAAATGACAAGGATTAAGGATTAAGGATTCGTACTTTGTTTTACCCATGTCCAAAAATACTTCGAAAATAATCATATTGGTGTAAAATTCAAGAATGATCAAAACATGGATACAATCAAAGCTAGTATCCAGAATAGATATTTTGGACAAAAAGAAAAATTTTTATTTTTAATTGAATAAAGGTCATGATTCGTGAATAGTGTCGATATCGTGAATAAGGCCGAGTATCGTGAATAAGAACCCCGACACAACAAGTTCCAAATTTGATAAAAAGTTCACCAATACTTCGCATAATGATATTGAAGAAAAAAATATCATTTAAGAAGAAAATAATACCCCTTACCTCAAAATAATCGTCTTACGATTGAATTTCAGGTATAGTCTTGTGAAACCCAAGACCATAGATAGCAACACTCAAAGTATACTCACAAGAATATTTCGATAATTTAGAGAGAAAGAGAAAACTTAGTTTCGGTGTGATTTTCAATTCTAACTTAGCCCTCTATTTATAGGAAAATGTTGTTAACGCATGAAGGAGACTAAATTAATAAATTATTATTATTAAAAATCAAATTTCTACGCATGCTAGCCATCAAAGACCAGCATGCCACTCTTGAAAATAATTTTCCAGCAGCCCACATGTTGTCAAACAAGAGTGGGTCCCACCCATTATTTAATAAAAATTATTTTATCTTCCGAAACTTCAATAATTCGTAGAAAATAGCTCGTTTATCAGAAAAATTCGAAACTCGCGACTTTCCATGGGAAATTCCATTCTCTACAACTTTGCAGAAGAAAAGTTTTCCAAATTCCAAACAGAAATTGACCGAAATCCATAAACGGACGATTTTACAGTCTATAATCAATTTTCGGTCAAGAATTGTGTCCACCGACACACAAAACATATGTTAAACATTTAATGCCACAAAATACTCTACCTCCTCATATACTCATATATCCCACAATCATTATAAAAATATCACCGTTAATATATTATTAAAATAATATATTTAAATGTATTATTTTATCAGAAAAAGATAAAATATTAATTTTCAACAATTGTCACATTAAAAATTTTCTCCATCTATATCCACATAAAATAAATATTTTCTTTATCATAATAATCAATAATTAATTATTCAAAAATAATATTACAGAATCACAATCTTCGACAACCGGTGCCGTTCCTCAGAGAAGAGGGCTTTCCAATAAGGATTTCTCCACTACCTGGCCTTGCAATTAGGTGACCAAACCTCTCCTTAGACAGAACTTTCTAGACATTCCAATAATGTTATCTTGATAATATTATTCAAATAATATGAATTATTGATTTGATAATGGAAAATACTGTGTAATGACAATTATTGAAACAATAATAATATAAATATCAATGCAGCAATTATTGAATCAATAAGATAAAATAATGAACAGTAATTACTGTAACAATTATTGAGTAGTGCCTTCTTACGTAAGGATCAATAATTCAACAATACTGTGCAATACCGCAGTGTCTTCTTTGCAACAACGCCAGCGTATCAGATTTTAACCACCGGTGTGACACCCCCAAAATAGTCTACATCCCCATTCTAAGTTGTCAATACACTGCAGATGTAAACAACTACAACTTTATTATTACAATAGTAAAGCTGTGAGTTTAAATACGATATATTGCCATCCAGACAATATCCACATACAAATAAATCCTCATCATAATTATTGATACATTATTTTACAACAATGGTGAGGACTACTAAACAACTCTCCCTAGAACTTTCATTCCATACCCCGACTGCACTTTGCTATATTCTCGCCTCCCCGAGAAGAAAAATGGAACAAAAAGGAAAAGGGTGAGCTCGACTAAATTTCAAATAAAGAATATTATGACTAAGATAATATACAACAAAATTATCGTTAGTCTTCAACAGGAAAAATATAATAGAATACAATAGACAACAAGTTTTAAATCAATATTCGCAATGAAATAATAATTCATTAGAAGAGTTAAGTAGAGAATGCAAATTACTATCTTCTATGTATGAATTTTAAAGTTCATAAATCTATTTTTATCCTCGTAACATCAATCAATATATATCGGGATCAAATATTCATCCTTGCACTATGTGCCAAGGACATTCACCGATTGGTCATGTTCATCTAAACACCTATTCATCTTTGCACTACGGGCCAAAGATATTCATCGAAATCATTCATCTTTTGCACTACGGGCCAAAGATATTCATCGAAATCATTCATCTTTGCCTCTTGGCCAAAGATATTCATCATAAATCATTCATCTTTGCACTACTTCTGGGCCAAAGATATTCAATAATATCATCATTTAAGACCGAGGATGATGAAAAATATTTTTTAAAAAAACGAATCCAAGTGAATCAAAATGACAAGGATTAAGGATTAAGGATTAGTACTTTGTTTTATCCACGTCCAAAAATACCTCAAAAATAATCATAGTGGGCGTAAAATTCAAGAATGATCAAAACATGGATACAATCAAAGCTAGTATCCACAATAGATATTTTAGACGAAAAGAAAAATTTTTATTTTTCGATGAATAAAGGCCGATTCGTGAATAAGAGATCAGACACGTGAATAGTAACCCCGACACCAAAAGTTCTAAATTTGATAAAAACTTCATATCAATATTTCAAAGATAATGATATTGAAGAAATAATATCATTCTTAAAAAAAAATAATATCCCTTACCTCGAAAGATCAAGATTTAACCTGGAATCTTTGGATATAGACTATATCTTGAACTTTCACCAGTATAGCAATACTCAAAGTATACTCAAAATACTCACAAGAATACGCTCGATAATATAGAGAGAGAAAACTTGATTTTTACGGTGTGATTTTCAATTTAACCTAAAGACCTATTTATAGGAAATTCGCTTTAAAACACCAAAAGAAAATTTAATATAATATTAATATATATAAAAATATTATACGTATTCCTTGAAATCTTAATCTCAGCAATTCACACATGCCAACCTTCTAGAAAAAAAAATAAAAAAACGTTTTTCTAATTTAAAATAATTTAAACTTCCAAAATCAATTATTTTGAGCTTGAACTTCAATAATTCATAATAAATAGCCCTTTTATCAGAAAATTCGAATCTCGCGTGTTTTTATAGGAAATTCAATTCTCTACAACTTTCCGTAAGAAAGTTTTTCCAAATTTCTAATGAAATTGACCGAAATCTACAAACGGGTGATTTTAGGTTATAATCAAATTTCAAATAATAAATGGGGTCCACCGACATGTTTAACATGTTTTAAACATTTATTGCAACAAAAATACTCTTCCTCCTCAGATACTCATATATCCCACATTCGTTGTAAAAATATCACCATTATTATATTATTAAAATATAATAATATATATTTAAATGAATTATTTTATCGAAAAAGATAAAATTTCAATTTTCAACAATTGTCACATTAAAAATTTTCTCCATCTATATCCACATAAAATTAATATTTTCCTCATTATATGAATCAATAATTAATTATTCACAAATAATATTACAGTAATCACAATATTGACAACCTGCAAGCTCCTCAGGAAAGAGGGCTTTCCAATAAGAATTTCTCTCTTCTTGCGCCAGCAATTAGGTGACCAAACCTCTCCTTAGACGTAACTTTCTAGACATTGCCAATAATGTGATCTAATAATATTATTCAGAGATAATATGAATTATTGTTTCGACAATGAAAAATAACGTGTAATGACAATTATTAAAACAACAAAGAATATAAAATATCAACGCAAAGCAATTATTGAATCAATAAAATAAAACACCTTTGAAAGTAATTACTGTAACCATTATTGAGTAAGTGCCTTCTTACGTAAGAGTCAATAATTGGTGCAATACTGCAGGTGTCTTCTGAATTCAACAACGCCAGTATTAATGTGTTTTAACCACGGGTATTCCAACAAAGGTAAATCAGAATAACTACGCCGTTATTTTTAAACAACTTATATTTGTCATTTTCTTCCTCCAATCTTTTGTTATGGGGCCCACACATGGTCGCATTTGCGCCGCATTTAATATTTCGACAAAGCATTTAATATTCCACGACCAAAACGAATATTCCCCGACAACAATGAATATTTTATAACCACTTGCTTATTTTGAAATATTTGCGATTTTACCCCAGAATTATCCACATTATCACATCAACCCTTACTATTTCAAAATAATAATTAGAGGAAATTAAATTTCATTTATTAATTATTTGGGATCTTACAACCTCCCTCCTTATGAAATTTCGTCGTCCTCGAAATTGGACGACGATACTGGTGTGTTTTCAAAAGATGAGGATACCTCGCTTTCATTTCCGTTTCCAACTCCTGTGTCATTTCCTCTATAGCATGGTTTCTCCACAAGACTTTAACTTGTGGTATGACCTTCGTCGTGGGGACATGCTCCTTCCTATCCAAGATCTTGACAGTACTTCCTCATATCGTTAAGTCTTTGCTATCTCGTCCTCGATTCTAACTCAATAACGTGATTGGTCTTTCACATATTTACGAAGCATGAGATATGTGAAACACATTATGAACACGAGACATACTTGGAGGTAACGCGAGTCTATAGGCTACATTTCCTACTTTCGGTCAAGAATTTGAAATGGACCAATAAATCGTGGATCGAGCTTTCCTCTCTCTTCCCGAATCTTGTAACTCCCTTCCATGGGGCAACACGCAACAATACATGATCCCCTATACTAAATTCCACATCCTTTCGATGAAGATCCGCATAACTCTTTTGTCGATCTTGTGCTGCTTCAGATATCGTTGTCGAATCATTTGGATCTTTTCGGTGAGTCATACGTCTTAACTCGGGTCCCAACAATGTTGCTTCACCCACCTCATCCCAACATATTGGAAGCGACACTTTCGTCCATATAATGCTTCGAATGGGGCCACACCTATACTTGCTCGATAACTGTTGTTGTAGGAGAATTCCACCAATGGTAAATACTTATCCCAATCGCCTTGAAGTCAGGACACGAGTCTTAATAAATCTTCAAGAGTTTGAATAGTCCTCTCTCGATTGTCCGTCTGGTTTGAGGATGGTATGCCGAATCGAATCTTAAATCCGCACTCCATAGCTTTTTGCAAGCTAACCCAAAATCTTGAAGTGAATCTTGGGTCACGATCCAAACTATGGATCTTGGCATGCCATGCAATCTCACAATCTCATTTACATACATTCGAAAGCAAGACGTTCAAGGAATAAGTCTCCCGTATTGGGCAAAAGAAATGAGCAGACTTGGTTAATCTATCAACAATAACCCAAATAGCATTTATGCCTTGAGAAACCGTGGGAAGTCCCGTGAACTTGAAATCCATGGTAATGTGTTCCCACTTCCATTTCGGAATCTCAAGTGGTTGCAATGGTCCCTTAGGCACTTGATGCTCGCTTTACACGTTGACAAGTTAAACATGTTGAGATAAACTTTGCAATCTCTCTCTTCATATTGTTCCACCAAAATGTATGTCAAGATCACGATACATTTTAGTACTTCCGGATGGATTGCAAATGGTGTATTGTGTGCCTCCATCATAATCTTGTACTTCAAATCGTAATCGTTAGAACACAAAGTCTGGAGTGGACTCAAGTATTCCTTCTTCATCAATCGCTTCCTAATAGCTCCTTCTTGTACTTTCTTCTTCATATGCATCACTCCGGATTGGGTGGCTCGAGCAACCTTAACTTTTTCTATTAAAGTTGGCTCTACGCAGATATTTGACATCATCGCACTCGCTCCTCGTGCATATGATCTTTCTACTCAACGTACGCCTACCACGCTCGCTTTTTCGGGATGGTATTGAATAGTGTGGTCGTAGTCTTTCAATAGCTCGAGCCAACGTCACGCCAGATGTTAAGTTCTTTTTGAGTGAAGAAATATTTAAGGCTTTTATGGTCCGAATATATCTCCACTTTCTCTCATATAGATATAAAGGCCTCCAGATCTTTAAGCGAAAACGATCACGCTAACTCTAGATCATGAGTAGGATAATTCCTCTCATATTCTTTAAGTTGTCGCGAGGCATAAGCTATGACTTTCCCACGTTGCATGAGAACACATCCTAACCCTTTTGCCCAAGATCATCATTGAGATAACAAATCCATCCGAACCAGATGGTATTGTTAGAAACAGTCTTAGAAATAAGTCTCCTTTTAAGCTCTTGGAAACTCTTCTCGCACTCTCTTCGCTCCAAACGAATTTAAAATCCTTCCGAAGTTAGATGAGTTAATCTGAGTAGCGATTCGAGAAAACCCTTCCACGAATCTCCGATAATAACCAAATAAGCCCAAAAAGCTACACGACTTGACCACCGACTTTTGGTTGCTCCCAACTTTGTATTGCTTTAATCTTCGCCGTCAACAGATACTCCATGTTTTGACACCACATGCCCAAGAAATGCTACTTCCTCAAGCCGTAACTCGATTTCTTTAACTTGGCATAAAGCTTGTTTTCACGAAGCCTTTGGAGTACCAAACTTCAAATGGTGCTCATGATCTTCACGGCTTTTGGAATATATGAGGATGTCATCAATAAAGACAACAACGAATCGATCCAAATACTCTTTGAATACTCGGTTCATCATATCCATGAAAGCCGCAGGAGCATTAGTCAATCCGAAAGACATAACTAAGAATTCATAATGCCCGCATTCGAGTTCTAAAGCGATCTTTGAATATCCTCGCCTAATCTTCACCGATGATATCCGTAACGAAGATCGATTTTTAAAAAAGAATGTGCTCCTTGCAACCGGGTCAAACAAGTCATCAATACGAGGTAGAGGATACCTATTTTTGATAGTGACATGGTTCAATTCCGATAGTCAATACAAAGTCGCATACTCCCGTCTTTCTTCTTTACAAATAAAAAAAGCGAGAGCACCCCAAGGAGATGTACTAGACGAATGAAACCAATGTCCAACAACTCTCGTAGTTGGACCTTTAACTCCTCAAGTTCAATAGAGCCATTCGATATGGGGTTTTAGAAATGGGCTTTGTACGTGTTCAAGGTCAATAAAGAATTCAACTTCACGTTCGGGGTAGAGGGAAGTTCTTCAGAAATACGCCAGAAAGTTAATAACAACAGAATATTATTCAATTTTGACGTGTCTTTATTCAAATCCATAACATGGGCTAAGAAAGCTTGACATCCGCTTTTTAATAAACGAATAGCTTTATGATTAGATATACATGTTGATTGATTTTAATGGTTTAGTTGCTTGAATTGAACAACAAAGTTGTTTAGGAATATGAAAGCTAACAACCTTACGAAAACAATCAATTTTGGCATGATGAGTAGTTAACCAATCAATCCCTAAAATCACATCAAAAGCAAGTATCTTTAAAGAGATAAGGTCAACGGGTAAAAGATAAGGGTGCCAACATGGATTAGACAAGATTTATAAAAAATTGGATGTGATTTAAAGTTTCTCCTAACTGAGTTTCCACAGATAGGTCAAAGTCTAATTTCTCGAGTCAAGTTTAAACGTTGAGCACAAGCAGGAGAGATAAATGAATGGGTAGCACTTAAGATCTAGTAAAGTATAAACTTCACAAGAATTTATAAAAAGCTTACCCGTGATCACCTCGTTTGGGTTCTCGCATTTTGACCAACCACAACAAACGCTTCTTCCAGAACCGATTGACTTTGACTTTTTTACGGGATAGATTTTTTTAGTCACCGTCCTCATTGAACTAGGTTTCGCATACTGCAATCTCGAGCGATATGTCCTTCCTTTCCACAATTATAAGATACCGAATCTACGCAGGCGCTTTGACCGATATGTCCCTCTTTTCCAAGATTTATAGATATGACCGGTGGTCGTTTTCTCCTCCCTGGAACCGATTCTTTCTTTGCATCGCTGCCTTCATATGGTCGTTGTTGAATCTCCTCTTTTTAAAATCTCCTCCCGACTCGCTTCTTCTATTTTCATGGCTATGATTACCACCAGAGTGGTTACCATTTTTGTCCGCCTTTTCTTTCTCCACCGATTATTGTTGTTTTGTTGATCGCTATCTCCCAGATGATCCTCGATTGTGGTACCTCGGTTGTGACCGTATTTCGTTATCTCGCTCTAACAATTGAGCCTCGTTAACAACATCCGAATAGAGAGAAAATTTATGAGAGATGAGATATCGACGATGCCGGGTTTCAAACCTCTCGTAAACATCCGCGTCACGTTCCTCATTCTCCACCAAATGAGGTGCAAACTCGATAACTCGCAAATTTCGCACTCAGACCGAGACACCGCCACGTTGTTTCTACTCCAAATCCAATAAACTCCACTTCCTTCATATGATTTAACACTTTCAGGAAAGTATTTGTCATTAAATAGTTTCAAACGCCTCCCCAAGACACGCCGAAAGCGTACCGATGGTACGCTTCATGACTCCCACCGAAGAATCGCTTCGCCATTTTAACATAAAGGTGGCGAATGGAACCTTCTCTTTCTCTGTGCATCCCAAGACATCGAATATCTTGGTAATTTGCTTGACCCATGTTTTACGCCATGATCGGATCCGCTTTCCCTTAAATTTCGTGGTCCCAACTCTTTGAATCGCTGCATTTGTGATAACCCGTGAATTGCTATCATTTCTCCTATGTTTTGAACACGAGTCTCCTCGTCTCGATTTTGCATGAATCGCAAAAAGCTTCTAAATATCCCTCGCTCATCATCCGCTTTCGTTGGTGTTATTCACAGGAGAACATTGCCACTGTCAGACGCTTCTCCTCGTTGGTGAGTAGCACACGTCTCCACTCTGGCCTCATTTCCATTGTTAATATTTTCATCGACATTCTCAAACATCGCCATAAAACAAGGGTTAATTAAGGAAATCAATATATCACATAATATCCCTAAATAATCGACCAACTATCAAATAAGCTTAGGTAGACACACTCAAATGAAGGATTTACTCGTGCTCTCCCTCCTAGTTCTATTCCCCGATCTCCGCCAGAGATCATATCCCTAAGTTCGATACCAACCGTGACACCCCAAAATAGGTCTACATCCCCCATTTCGAGTTGTCAATACACTGCATGTAAACAACTACAACTTTATTATTACAATAGTAAAACTGTGAGTTTAAATACGATATTGCCATCTGCATAATATCCACATACAAATAAATCCTCATCATAATTATTGATACATTATTTTACAACAATGGTGAGGACTACTAAACAACTCTCCCTAGAACTTTCATTCCATACCCACTCGTACATTGCTATATTTCTCGCCTCTCACGAGAAGAAAAATGGAACAAAAAGGGAAAAGGTGAGCTCGACTAGCCCAAAGAAAGAATATTATGACTAAGATAATATACAACAAAATTATCGTTTGTCTTCAACAGGAAAAATATAATAGAATACAATAGACAACAAGTTTTAAATCGATATTCGCAAATGAAATAATAATTCATTAGAAGAGTTAAGTAGAGAATGCAAATTACTATCTTCTATGTATGAATTTTAAAGTTCATAAATCTATTTTTATCCCCGTAACATCAATCAATATATATCGGGATCAAATATTCATCCTTGCACTACATGTGCCAAGGACATTCACCGATTGGTCATGTTCATCTAAACACTGCTCATCTTTGCCATGCGGCCAAAGATATTCATCGAAATCATTCATCTTTGACTACGGCCAAAGATATTCATCGAAATCATTCATCTTTGCAGACCATCGCCAAAGATATTCATCATAAATCATTCATCTTTGCACATGTGCCAAAGATATTCAATAATATCATCATTTAAGATCGAGGATGATGAAAATATTTTTAAAAAAAACGAATCCAAATTGAATCAAAATGACAAGGATTAAGGATTAAGGATTCAGTATTTTGTTTTATCCACGCCCAAAAATACCTCAAAAATAATCATAGTGGCGTAAAATTCAAGAATAATCAAAACATGGATACAATCAAAGCTAGTATCCACAATAGATATTTTGGACTTAAAAGAAAAATTTTTATTTTTCGATGAATAAGGCCAGATTCGTGAATAAGATCAGATATCGTGAATAAGGCCAGATACACGTGAATAGTAACCCCGACACCAAAAGTTCCAAATTTGATAAAAACTTCAGATCAATATTTCAGCATAATGATATTGAAGAAATAATATCATTACGAAAAAAAAATAATATCCCTTACCTCGAAAAAGATCAAGATTTAACCTGGAATATCGGATATGTACTATATCTTGAACTTTCACCGATAGCAATACTCAAAGTATACTCAAAATACTCACAAGAATACGCCGATAATATAGAGAGAAAACTTCAGTTTCGGTGTGATTTTCAATTCTAACCTAAAGACCTATTTATAGGAAATCGCTGTAACACCAAAAGTTAAAATTTAATATAATATTAATATATATATAAATATTATACGTATTCCTTGAAATCTTAATCTCAGCAATTCACACATGCCAACCTTATAGAAAAAAAATAAAAAAAACGTTTTTCTAATTTAAAATAATTTAAACTTCCAAAAATCAATTATTTTGAGCTTCTAACTTCAATAATTCATAATAAATAGCCCTTTATCAGAAAATTCGAATCTCGTGAGTTTTTATAGGAAATTCAATTTCTACAACTTTCCGTAAGAAAGTTTTTCCAAATTTCTAATGTAAATTGACCAAATCCACAAGCGGGTGATTTTAGAGGCTATAATCAAATTTCAAATAATAAATGGGGTCCACCGACATGTTTAACATGTTTTAAACATTTATTGCAACAAAAATACTCTTCCTCCTCAGTATACTCATATATCCCACATTCGTTGTAAAAATATCACCATTATTATATTATTAAAATATAATAATATATATTTAAATGAATTATTTTATCGTAAAAAGATAAAATTTTAATTTTCAACAATTGTCACATTAAAAATTTTCTCCATCTATATCCACATAAAATTAATATTTTTCTCATCATATGAATCAATAATTAATTATTCACAAATAATATTACGTAATCACAATATCGACAACCAGCAGGTTCCAGTGAAAGCAGGGGCTTTCAATAAGAATTTTCTCTTACGCTGGCACATGCAATTAGGTGACCAAACCTCTCCTTAGATGTAACTTTCTAGACATTGCCAATAATGTTATCTAATAATATTATTCAGATAATATGAATTATTGTTTCGACAATGAAAAATACTTGTGTAATGACAATTATTAAAACAACAAAGAATATAAAATATCAACGCAAAGAATTATTGAATCAATAAAATAAAACACCGAATAAAGAATTATCGTAACCATTATTGAGTAGTGCCTTCACGTAAGAGTCAATAATTGGTGCAATACTGCAGTGCTACCGCTCAACAACGCCAGACATCGTGTTTTAACCACGGGTATTCCAACAAGGTAAATTGCAGAATAACTACGCCGTTATTTTTAAACAACTTATATTTGTCATTTTCTTCCTCCAATCGCCAAGTTATGGGGCCCACACACATGGTCGCTACTGGTCGCATTTAATATTCCCGACAAAGATTTAATATTCCACGACCAAACGAATATTCCCAAACAACAATGAATATTTTATAACCACTTGCTTATTTTGAAATATTTGCGTATTTTACCCGTAGAATTATCCACATTAATCACATCAACCCTTACTATTTCAAAAAATAATTAGAGGAAATTAAATTTCATTTATTAATTATTTGGGATCTTACACTGTGTAACCCAACAAAGGTGTTAATCGGTAATAATTTACGTCGTTATTTATAAAACTCAATCTTTGTCGTTTTCCTTCATCCAACCGCTTTTTTCCGTTATGGGCCCACTAATGATCGCACCGTCTGCGGAGATTCCCGAAACAAAAATAATATTCCACGCACCAAACTAATATTCCCTAATAATAATGAATATTTTATAACCACTTATTTATTTTGTAAACTTTGCACATTTCACCCATAACCAAAGAATTATATCAAATTAACCCATATTAATTTAGAATAATGAATAAAGAAAATTCAATTTTATTTATAATAAGTTGGGGTCTTACAACCTCCCTCCTTATGAAATTTCATCCTCGAAATTGAAATAAATACACTGGTATATCGAAAAGGTGAGGTACCTTGCTTTCATCTCCGATTCCAACTCCCATGTCATTTCCTCAATCGCATGGTTTCTCCACAAAACCTTAACTTGTGGTATAACCTTCGTATGCGTAAGACATGCTCTTTCCTATCCAAAATCTCAACAGTATCTCCTCGTAGGTTAAATCTTCGCTATCTAAATGCGGGTTCTAATGCAATAATGTGGTTCGGGTCTTTCACATATTTACGAAGCATAGATATGTGGAATACATTGTGAACACGAGACATACTTGAGGTAACGCGAGTCTATAGGCTACGTTCCTATTCTGGCCAAGAATCTCAAATGGACCAACAAACCTTGGATCGAGCTTTCCTCTTTCCCAAATCTTGTAACTCCCTTCCATGGAGCAATACGTAATAATACATGATCTCCAATATTAAACTCCACGCCCTTTCAAGATCAAGATAACTCTTTTTGTCGATCTTGTGAAGTTTGAATACGTTGTCGAATCATTTGGATCTTTTCTCGTAGTCATGCATTACTAATTACGGTCCCAACAATATTGCTTCTCCCACCTCGTCCCAAAGATCTTTGGAGAACGACATTTTCGCCCATACAACGCCTCAAATGGAGCCATGCCTATACTTGCTTCGATAACTTGTTGTTGTAGGAGAATTCCACCAAGTGGTAGGTACTTATCCCAACTTCCTTTGAAATCTAGGACACGAGTCTTAATAGATCTTCAAGGTTTGAATAGTCCTCTCGATTGTCCGTCTGTTTGAGGATGGTATCGCCGAATCAGAATCGTAAATCTGCGCTCATAGCTTTCTCGCAAGCTAACCCAAAATCTTGAAGTGAATCTCGGGTCACGATCCAAACTATGGATATTGGCATGCCATGCAATCGCATAATCTCATTCACGCACATACGAAAGCAAGACGCTCAAGGAATAAGTCTCGCGATGACGGTAAGAAATGGGCGGACTTGGTTAATCTATCAATAATAACCCAAATTGCATCTACGCCTTGAGAAACTTTGGGAAGACACCGTAACAAAATCCATAGTAATGTGTTCCCATTTCCATTACGGAATCTCAAGTGGTTGCAATGGACCTTTTGGCACTTGATGCTCCGCCTTTACACGCCGACAAAGTTAAACATCTTGAGATAAACTCGCAATCTCTCTCTTCATATTGTTCCACCAAAATGTATGTCGAATATCATGATACATTTTGGTACTTCGAGATGGATCGCACGCGGGTGTTGTGTGCCTCCATCATGATTTTATGCTTCAGTCGTAATCGTTAGAACCTTAAAGTCTAGAATTGACTCAAGTATTCCTTCCTCATCAATTCTTGCTCCTAGGAATAGCTCCTTCTTGACTTTCTTCTACATACGCATCAAATTTGTGTCCGTAGCTTGAGCGACTTTAACTTTATCGATTAAAGTCGGTTCTACTCAGTATATTCGCCATCATCATGTGGGACCTCGGAGTCTTTAATTCTATCTTCATCCTTTGTAAGTCGATAAAATGGGCCTTTGCGTTGACAATATTGCACTTTCAGATTCAGATATGATCTTCTACTCAATACATCGCTACCACGTTCGCTTTTTCGGGATGATATTGAATAGTGTGATCATAATCTTTAATAGCTCCAACCAACGTCATTGCCGCATGTTGAGTTCTTTTTGGGTGAAGAAATATTTGAGGCTTTTTGGTCCGTATAAATCTCCACTTTCTCTCCATACAAGTAGTGTCTCCATATCTTCAACGCTTGAATACGATTGCCGCTAATTCTAGATCATGAGTAGGATAATTCCTCTCATATTCTTTTGAGTTGTCGTGAGGCATAGGCTATGACTTTCCCATGTTGCATGAGAACACATCCTAACCCCTTTCCGAAGCATCATTTGTAGATAACAAATCCATCCGAAACCGGATGGTATTGTCGTAACAGCCGAAATGAGTCTCCTCTTGAGCTCTTGGAAGCTCTTCTCGCATTCCTCGCTCCATAAGAATTTTGCATCCTTCCGAGTCATTTGAGTTAACTGAGTAGCGATTCGAGAAAATCCTTCCACAAATCTCGATAATAACCAATTTAAGCCCGAAAAGTGCAGACTTGATCACCGACTTTCGGTTTCTCCCAACTTTGTATTGCTTCAATCTTCACGGGTCAACAGATACTCCTTGTTTTGACACCACGCGCCCAAGGAATGCTACTTCCTCAAGCCGAACTCGTGATTTCTTGACTTGGCATAAAGCTTGTGTTCACAAAGTCTTTGTAGTACCAAACTTCAAATGGTGCTCATGATCTTCTTCGCTTTTAGAATAGATGAGGATGTCATCAATAAAGACAACAACAAACCGATCCAAATATTCCTTAAATACACGGTTCATCATATCCATGAAAGAAGTAGGAGCATTAGTCAATCCAAAAGACATGACCAAGAATTCATAATGCCGTGACGAGTCCCGAATGCCGTCTTTGGAATATCCTCGTTTTAATCTTCATTGATGATATCCGTAAGCTAAGATCGATCTTTGAAAAGAATCAAGGCTCTTGTAATCGGGTCGAACAGTCATCAATGCGAGGTAGCGGATACCTATTCTTGATGGTGACATGGTTCAATTCTCGATAGTCAATACATAAAGTCGCATACTCCCGCCTTTCTTCTTTACTTAATAAAACAGAGCACCCCAAGGAGACGTCTTAGATCGAATGAAACCGATGTCTAATAACTCCTCGTAGTTGGACTTTTAACTCCTCAAGTTCAATAGAGCCATTCGATATGGGGTTTTAGAAATGGGCTTTGTGCTTGTTCAAGGTCAATAAAGAATTCAACATCACGTTCGGGGTGTAAGGGAAGCTCTTCAGAAATACATCAGGAATTCTTTAACCACGTAAATATTATTCAAATCGACTTGTCTTTATTCAAATCCATAACATGGGCTAAGAAAGCTTGACATCCGCTTTTCAATAAACGAATAGCTTTGTGGCTTGATATGACAAATGATCGATTTTAGTGGTTTAGTGGTTTGAATTCGTATGACAAAGTTGGTTAGAATATGAAAACTAACAACCTTACGAAAACAATCAATTTTGGTAATGATGAGTGGTTAACCAATCAATTCCTAAAATCACATCAAAAGCAAGTATCTTTAAAGAGATACGATCGGCGAGTAATGTGATAGTGCCAACTTGGATCATGCAAGATTTATAAACCGTAGATGTAACGAAGGTTTCACCCAACTGAGTTTCAACAGATAAATCAAAATCTAATTTCTCCTGAGTCAAGTTTAAACGTTGAGCACAAGCGGGAGAGATAAAAGAATGGGTAGAATCCCCGGATTCAGAAGGTATAAACTTCAAGAATTCAAGATTAGCTTACCCGTGATCACCTCGTTTGGGTTCCTCACGTTTTGTCCGATCACGATAAACGCTTCTTCCAGAACCGTGATTTCGACTTATCGGGATGTACTTGGAATCACCACTCTCGCCGAACTTGGTTTTTGCGATAAGACAATCTCGAGCGATGTGGCCTTCCTTTCCACGGTTGTAATATACCTTGGATTGTTGTGGGACGATTTTAATGATATGTCCCTCCTTCCCGCATTTGTAACATCTAATCGGCGGTCGTTCTCCTCCCCTAGCATTTGTTGTTGGTCTTTGGTGCCGCCGTTGATATCTTCTCGTCATTGTTGAATCTTTCTTTCCGAAATTTCCACTTGAGTCACCTCTCCTATTATCATGTCCACGATTACCACCGAGTGGTTACCGCCTTTTGTCCGTATTCTTTCCTCCTCCGTTATCATCGTTCGATGACTACCCCGATCAGGGTCCCTCGGTTGAGTATACTCACTATCTCGCTCTAATAATCGAGCCCCGCTGACAACATCCGAATCTGAGAAAATTTATGAGAGATAAGGTATCGACGAATCTCCGGTTTTAGACCTCTCGTAAACATACGCGTCATTCGCTCCTCATTCTCCACCAAATGAGGTGCAAACTCGGATAACTTCGCGAACTTTGCCTCGCATCGAGACACCGCCATGTTGTTTCGCTCGAAGTCTAATAAACTCTACCTCCTTCATATGACGAATACTTTCGGAAAGTACTTGTCATCGAACAGATTCTCAAATCTTTCCCAAGACATGTTAAGTGCATCCGGTCAGTACGCTTCATGATTCCCACCAATAACCGCTTCACCACGAAACATAAAAGGTGGCGAATGGAACCTTCATTCCTCCGTGCACCCCAAGACATCGAATATCTTGGTAATTTGCTTGACCCACGTTTACGCTTTGATGGGATCCGGCTTTCCATGGAAATTTGGTGGTCCCAACTCCTTAAACTGCTTGGCTGTGACAAACCATGCATTGCCATCATTTCCACCCGTATTTTGTACACGAGTCTCCCTTGTCTGATTTTGCATGAACTGCAAAAAGCTTCTAAACATCCCGCTGCTCATCATTTGCTCAAGCCATGGCGTTGTTCACAGGAGGAACATTGCCACTGTTGACGTTCGCTCTCCTCGTTGGTGAAGACTGCAAGGCGTCTCCACGGCCTCATAAACTCCATTGTTAACGTTCTCAAGCAGCCCATTCTTAAACATCGCCATAAAACAAGGGTTAATTAAACAAATTAACATATCACATAATATCCTATATTATGACCGACCAACAAATAAGCTTAGTAGACACACTAGCGAAGGATTTACTCGCTCTCCCTCCTAGTTCTATTCCCCGATCTCCGCCAGAGATCATATCCCTAAGCTCGATATTAACTGTGACGCCCCCAAAATAGGTATACAACACCCATTCTCGAGTCGCCAAAATACATGGTATAGAAAGCAAACTACAACTTTGACAATACATGTATGTCGTGTAGAATACTTACAATACAACTGTGAGTTTGAATACAAATATTGTCTTCTGACAATATACACACCCAAATAAGTCCTCATTAATTATTCATACACTATTTTACGTAAGTAGTGAGGATAAACTAAAACATCTTCCTAGAACCATCACTCCATACCCGACTCGATCCTCGCTATGTTCTCACCTCCCGAGAAGAAAATGGAACAAAAAGGAAAATGGTGAGCTCAACTAGCCCAAGAAGAATATTATGACTAAGATAATATACAACAAATTATCGTTAGTCTTCAACAGGAAAAAATCTAATGTAATACAATAGACAACAAGTTTTAGATCAACAAATGCAATGAAATAAAGAATCCATTGTAAGAGTCACGTAGAAAAGAATTCTACCGCCTTCTAAGGTTTAAAAGTCCATCATCAATAGTTTATCCCTCGTAATAACAATCAATATACATCTTTAATCATCTTTTGCACTATGTGCCAAAGATATTCATTCAGATCACCAAATGGGTCATGTTCATCTCAACACTGCTCATCTTTGCACTACAGCCAAAGATATTCATCGATTAATCGCTCATCTTTGCACTACAAAAGCCAAAGATATTCATTTATATCACCATTTAGGATCGAGGATGATGAAAACATTTTTAAAGAAACGAATCCAAAGGAAACAAAATGACAAGGATTAAGGATTAAGGATTCAGACTTTGTTTTACCCATGTCCAAAAATACTTCAAAATAATCATATTGGTGTAAAATTCAAGAATGATCAAAACATGGATACAATCAAAGCTAGTATCCGTAATAGATATTTTGGACAAAAAGAAAAATTTTTATTTTTCTATTGAATAAAGGTCTTGATTCGTGAATAAGGTCGATACGTGAATAAGGTCGTGATACGTGAATAAGAACTCCCGACACAACAAGTTCCAAATTTGATAAAAAAGTTCACCAATACTTTGGCATAATGATATTGAAGAAAAAAATATCATTTAAGAAGAAAATAATACCCCTTACCTCAAAATAATCGTATTTCGATCGAATTTCAGATAAATCTTGATGTAAAACCAAGACCGTATAAGAACACTCAAAGTATACTCACAAGAATACGCTCGATAATTTAGAGAGAGAAGAGAAAAACTTAGTTTCGTGTGATTTTCAATTCTAACTTAGCCTCTATTTATAGGAAAATGTTAACGCCAAAAGATACTAAATTAATAAATTATTATTATTAAAATCAAATTTCTACGCATGCTAGCCATCAAAGACCAGCATGCCACTCTTGAAAATAATTTTCCAAAGAGCCCACATGTTGTCAAACAAGAGTGGGTCCCACCCATTATTTAATAAAAATTATTTTATCTTCCTAAACTTCAATAATTCGTAGAAAATAGCTCGTTTATCAGAAAAAATCGAAACTCGCGATTTTCCATGGGAAATTCCATTCTCTACAACTTTACGTAAGAAAATTTTTCCAAATTCCAAACAGAAATTGACCGAAATCCATAAACGGACGATTTTACGCCTATAATCAATTTTTTGTCAAGAATTGTGTCCAATTTAATACGTAAAAACATATGTTAAACATTTAATGCCACAAAATACTCTACCTCCTCATATACTCATATATCCCACAATCATTATAAAATATCACCGTTAATATATTATTAAAATAATATATTTAAATGTATTATTTTATCGTAAAAAAGATAAAATATTAATTTTCAACAATTGTCACATTAAAAATTTTCTCCATCTATATCCACATAAAATAAATATTTTCTTTATCATAATAATCAATAATTAATTATTCAAAATAATATTATGTAATCACAGTCTTCGACAACCGTGCCGCTCCTCAGAAGAGGGCTTTCCAATAAGGATTTCTCCTTATCTGGTGCCGCAATTAGGTGACCAAACCTCTCCTTAGATGTAACTTTCTAGACATTGCCAATAATGTTATCTCGATAATATTATTCAAATAATATGCATTATTGATTTGATAATGGAAAATATCTTGTGTAATGACAATTATTGAAACAATAATAATATAAATATCAACGCAAAGAATTATTGAATCAATAAGATAAAATAATGAACAAGAATTCATCGTAATAATTATTGAGAAAAGGCCTTCACGTAAGGATCAATAATTCAACAATATCTGTAAGTAATACCAATGCCATCATGCAAGAACCACGCCAGACATCAGATTTTAACCACCGTGTAACCCAACAAAGTGTTAATCTGTAATAATTTACGCCGTTATTTATAAAACTCAATCTTTGTCGTTTTCCTTCATCCAACCGCTTTTCCGTTATGGGCCCACCAATGATCGCTACCGTCGCACGGAGAGATTCCCTTTAAACAAAAAGAATATTCCACCACCAAACTAATATTCCCTAACAATAATGAATATTTTATAACCACTTGCTTATTTTGTAAACTTTGCACATTTCACCCATAACCAAAGAATTATATCAAATTAACCCTTATTAATTTAGAATAATGAATAAAGAAAAATTCAATTTTATTTATAATAAGTTGGGGTCTTACAAAGATAAACTTCGCTAGAGTTTATAATAAGCTTACCCGTGATGACCTCGTCGGGTTCTTTCGCTTTTTCTGGGAGGTCACAACAAACGCCTCGCTTGAACTACTGGCTGACTTTTTCTTTTCGACTTTTGGTGCCTCCATCCTATTTGAACTTGTCATCGGTGAACGACAAAATCGGCTAGGTGACCTTCTCTTCCACAATTATAACATGCTTTAGACGGCATTATTGCTAGATTTGAACCGATGTGTCCTCCCTCCACATTTGAAGCATATAATAGGTGGTCGTTCTCCTTCCTTCACAACGGTGTTGGGGTGGCGTCTTTCCATCATTGTTGAATCTCTCTCTTGAAATGTCCATTCTTATTATTTTGGCCTCGATTACCACCAAAGTGGTTACCATTTCGCTTGTTGATTTCCTCAACGCATTGTTGTCACCGCTTCACGATCGCTTCTCACTAGTATTATCATTTTTCGGTTTGCCATATCTTTCGTGGGATGACTCATTATCACACTCCAATAATCGAGCCCTATTAACAACATCCGAATACAAACACAATTTATGAGAGATAAGATATTGACGTATCTCGTGTTTCAAACCTCTTAAAAACATTCGCGTCATTCTCTCCCCATTATCAACCAAATGGGAATAAACCAGACAACTCGGCAAACTTAGCTTCAGATTGCGATACGGTCATGTTGTTTTGTTCCAGCTTGATGAACTCTACCTCTTTCATGTGACGAATACTTTCGGGAAAGTACTTATCGTTGAACAGTTCCTGGAACTTCTCCCAAGTCATCTTTAATGCGGCAGGTTGAGTACGCTTTACCGATTCCCACCAAGAATCGCCTCTCGCAATACATGAAGGTGGCAAAGGAAACCTTTGCTCTCTCTGAGCATCCCAATACATCAAATATCTTGTTGATCCGCTTAATCCACGCCTCCGCCTTTAAGTGGTTTTGGCTCTCCAAAAAACTCGTGGTCCAGGTTCCTTAAACCGCTGGCGGTGACCATCCGAGAGTTGCCAGTGTTTCCACCTGCATTTTGTACAGTTGCCAATTACATGGTACAAAATATAAATACAATCTTAAGTATACAACAAGAGAGCGGTGAGTTTTAATACAGATATTGTCTTCTAGACAATATCCACTCTCAGAATAAGTCCTCATTACATTTATCGTCACACTTCTAACAGAATAGTGAGGACTACTAGCTAATACTATCATTCGGACCATCACTCCGTTCCCCGACTCGTCCCAGCTACGTTCTCATTTCCTGAAAAGAACAGTGAAAGAAAGGGTGAGCTCAACTAGCCCAGTAAGAAATTATGACTAAGATAATGCAGAATAAATTATCATTAGCCTTAAATAGTGTTCAACTGATACAATATAACAAACATCAAGTTTAACTGCAGCAGATCAAGCAATCCATTAAAAGAGTCAAATACTGAATAAAATCTACTATCTTTTATGATTTAAAAGGTTTTTCATCATTTTATCGCTGAGACTCAGCTTAATAAATAATCAACATCATCGAATCACCCTTGCACTACGGCCAATGATATTCTTTAGTATCACGACCACAAATTATTCATGCACTACGGGCCAAGGATATTCGTGTATTCATTAATGGTCATGATCATGCCAACAACAACTACTACTACTAAAAAGGACTTTTACCACATCATTTGTAACATTACGACCATGATTATCTTTGAATAATCCTCGGTCATAATCATACCAAGTCCATCTACGCACTACAGCCACAGATGACTTTCAACATAATATAAACATGAGGATGATGACAATGATATAAGAATTCAATAAAACAAGTTCACTTAATTAATTTGTCCAGAACCAATAACATCCAAATTGTCAACATGATATTTCTTTGTAAAGTAAAATTCAAGAATGCTCGTAAGAATATTTTCACGAAAAGAATCTTGGATGAAGCTTAAATATCAAGGATATTCCACTAATTTCATGGAGTATAGAAGTCAAAACTTTAACCAACTGAGTATAATAAAATGGAATAACAAAATAAATCACCATGCATGCGGATTTCAGATGTATAAAAGTTATTCCAACAGAATAATAAATAACGGAACTGTGTCAAAGCTAAATTCACAATCGATGGGATGTTCCAATGAATAATAAAGACGGAATCAGTCCCGGCAGAAACGCATGCATGTGATATTCCAACAGATAATAAAGAAGCGGAATCGGATCCGTACAGAAACGCATGCATGCATGTGATATATTCCAATGTAATAATAAAGACGGAATTCAGTCCGGCCAGTAAAACGCATGCATGTGATATTCCAACGAGGATAATAAAAAAGAATAATAATGTAAGAATTTCACCAAGTATAGGGTAGCTCACATGATACAAAAGTTATTCCAATGTAATAATAAATAATGGAATAATGAAGTTCTCTTCATGAATACAAAAGAAATAATATCCCTTACCTTAAGAAGAAAATCTTTGGATATACGAGTAAAGTGAAGTAATAGAACACTTTTCTTCTTCTCTCTATAGTTTCTCTCTATAGAGTTTCAATGAATTCGTAAGAAATTATGAAGGAATGAGCTTTTATTTATGTAAGAATGGATCGCAGATAGTAATTAATTCATGAAGCGGTCCAGATTGATTTACTTTTTAATCTGACGGTCCATATTTAAAGCAAAATCTTTTAAATAAAATATAATATATATTATATATTATATATATAAACTCACTTCAAGCGCCATGTAAACAATTCACGGATGCCTTCAAATTTGAATTCAATTATCAAGTAAAACAAAAAAAAAAAAAATATATATATATATATATATATATATATATATATATATATATTCAACACATGTCTTATATGCATTTTTTCCACCAAAACCAACATCCATCAACATCCACCCAAGACTTTGTGATATTTGATCATTATACTCCTCCACTAACTTATCTTTCCTCCCGTGAATCCAAATATTACTTCCCCCATTAGTCAATCCCCACATGCAATATCTATTATATATATATATATATATATAATACTACAATATCAACACTACATCATCCAATTTCAAGACATCTTTCCCCCACCCCCCACTCAAGACAACTTGACAACTTTATAAATATATATATATATATTTATAATATATATATAAAAACATACCTTATATATATATATATAGATAACTCTTATATATATATAAATAATAAAACAAAAATTGAGTGACTTCTCACGTAAGCATCAATAATTAATACCGTGTGCTACTATGCAACCACGCGCATTACTGTACTTTTACTACCGAGTAGTTCAACATTATTAACGGTAAAACTTCCGCCGTTATTTTCAATAAAATATTTTTGTCATTTTCTCAACCCGACAATAATTCTGTTGTGGGTTCCACCAATGATTGTACCGTCGTACGGATATTACTTGACAAAAAGAATATTTTCCGACCAATCGAATATAATATAACAACTTGCATACTTTAAAAAATTTATAAATATTACCCACAACTATAACATTATATTAAATTCATTCCATGATAATTATAGAAAATTCATCTTTATTTAAAAAGTTGGGGTCTTACAAATGATGAGTCTTCTCTTGACATATAATTATCTCCGATGTCTCCAAGTGAGAATTATATTTTAAATATACTCCAAGATCATATAGGTAGTGCTCGTAGATATACTCAGCAAGTGGATGTGCACAACCCTGTCTTATGATAACACGAGGTTGTATGTCATTAAACATCTTGTATGATAGTGGCAAAACACCCTTCTAAAGTTGGGTTCACCTCACCCTGTTCGGTTCACCAAAATTAAATATCAAATATCACCCTTAACTTTAACCTTTATCAATTTAACCATTTACTAAATAGAATAATTATAAGAAAATTGAATACTTTCATTTCATAAAATTCGGGGTCTAACAATCTGCCCTCCTTATGAAATTTCGCCCTCAAAATTTACGTACCTAATAGTTCGAAGAGATGAGAATACCTTACTTTCTTTTCGGATTGTACCTTCCTAGTTATTTCCTATCTATCATGATTTTTACATTTCTCATCTCATGTATTTCAGATATCATTCTAGAATATATCTTCAAAACAAAGGTTAATTGACATATCACAATTTATCAACTTATTAAGTAAACAATTTCAGCTTAGGTAAGTCACACACTAACGAAGTATATAACTCGTCTCTCCCCTCCTAGTTCTAGACTCTTATCTCCGCCAGCGACCATATCCCTAAGCTCTGATACCATTTGTGACGCCCTTAAAATAGGTCCACACGACCCATTCTGTGTCGCCAAATATCACTCTTTAAAAATCAAATACAAGTTTCATTTATATAACTGTTGAACTGTTGTGCAGAGTACGACGACAATGAGATAAGTCATGAGTTTCAATACAAAATCTATGTAACTCTCATGGTGCCTAAACCACAACACCTTACAAAGGTACTTTTACATAAAAGTACATTACCAAGAACTATTTTAGAAATTAAAATCTTTGGGAAGTGCTTATGAAACCTTCGCATAATGGGATGCCACGCTGCCCAGGTTATGATAGATATCATATGTCCACGTAATTATCCTTGGTTGACCTAATAGACCTCAAAGAAAAATAAGAAGATTGCTATCATCTTTTTTTCAATGGTGAGTCTTTCGACATATAATTATCTCCGATGTCTCCAAGTGAGAATTATATTTCAAATATACTCCAAGATCATATAGGTAAGTGCTTCGTAGATATACTCAAAGAAGTGGATGCGCACAACCTCGTCTTATGATAACACGAGGTCAGTATGTCATTAAACATCTTGTATGATAGTGGCAAAACACCCTTCCAAAGTTGGGTTCACCTCACCTTATTCGGTTCACCAAAATTAAATATCAAATATCACCCTTAACTTTAACCTTTATCAATTTAACCATTTACTAAATAGAATAATTATAAGAAAATTGAATACTTTCATTTCATAAAATTCGGGATCTCACACTGTCTAGAAAATTCTATCAATGAAAGGGGTTTGGTTATTTAATTGTGTGCTAGTTAGGAGAAATTCTTATCGAAAAACACCATATTTCTTGGGAATGATATGGTTGTCAATATTGTGAATCTATAATATCAATTAGGAATAATTGTTGAAAGATAAAAATATGTTGATTGAAGATAAATGATTTATAGTAAAAATTTATTCAACTTTTGATATAAATAGAGGGGTTGGTCATAAGACGTTTGTTGTAAATTTGACTTATTATTCCATGGTGGACGTGCCAATTTGTCAAACCGTCGACAGAAGTTTATCTTAATTTTGTTTCATTATTATTATAATAGTAATAAAACAGAAAACTTTTATATAAAATAGAATTTTTTTTATAATATATATAAAGTTATTTGTTTTATTAGAATATATTATATTATATATAAAGTTGTTGTTTTATTATAATATTTTATTGCACAGTGTTGTATAGTAAAAATCAGATTTTCGTCCGTAAAACTTTCAACTGTTCATCCGTGATTTTCTTTTAAATAGTGCTCTGCCATTCTCCTATAAATAGATTGCTTAGTTAATAAATGAAAATCACACCAGAATCACAAAATTATTCTTCTATAATATTTTGCGTATTTATTTTGAGTATACGAATACTTTGAGTGTAGCAAATAGTGCAAGGTTTCTTCAAAATAATCTTCGTTATACCAGTCAGATTTTATCTCATACTAAGGTAAGGAATTTTATTTTATTTTAATATTCGTAAGGAATATTATTTTTTTTCATACTCCATATTATTTAAGTGATATTAATTCATTTCATATTCCTAAATCTACAGTTATCATGATAAGTATTGTTTTTATAATTTTTAAAATAATTATTATTTCGTTTCTAAATGAGTTGTGTATACTTATTTTGAGCGTCACAAATATAATAAAAAAAATCAAATTATAGGGGAGTAAAATAAAACAAAGATCGTGATAGGCATTTATTATTTACGCATGACATTATTATTTCAATTGTTACATTACATATCTATATTTGCTACATAGATCATATTGAGTAATTAATGTAATAATAACATGTGTATTTAGAATATAATTTTTATATTTTATTTAAGAACCTTAGCATTACTTGTACATAGGAGTTATTCATACTAATTTTACAAAAAAAAAAAATCACATGAAAACGAACTCTACTAATTATTTATAACTAACTTATAAAATTAACATTTTTACTTGTGAGTATATCAATTCCTAAAGATACTATGCTTGAAATGCGATTTTAGAACAGATGTATTAATATAAAGCATTATTTGATGTCATATAAATAATGTAATTATAATACTCCTATAATATAAGCATAATCAACTAGTTGCTTAGTACTCCCTCAGTCTCTTATAGTACTCATTCTGTTACTTAATATAAATTATTTTATAATTATGTTCAAATATTAAATAAATAATTATATAATATTAAATATATATTAATTATCTATATTACCTTTATATTAAAAAAAAATATTATTTATTAAAAAAATAATGAAAAATCAAAATTATATTTAATTTTAAAATAATATTAAAAACTAAATAATTAATGTTTACTTAAAATTTTAAAACAAAAACAAAAACTTGACTTATATTTTATATTAACAGAGAGAGTAAATGTTATATCATAAATTATTCAACATTCAATGAAGAAAATTAATATTTTCATAAATAAATTTGAAAGTTCCACTTATTATTAATGAAAGAAAAAAATTATAAAACTATCAAATTTACTTATAAAAATACCAATTCTTTTAATGAATTCTCCAGCAATAGCCATGGGCCTAATTCTGTAGTCATCAGATGTAATTATAGTACAGATGTCCAAATTAAATTACCAACACAGTCGATATCATCATATCACTAACACAAACAAATAAGTAGGCAAATAAATTTTTTTTTGTAGTATTTCTTGAAATTAAATGATTTAAAGGGGTGAAACAACCCAAAAGAAAGGTTTACAATCTGTACTTCCAGTTAATAATACCATCCAACACAACCATGACCCCCTCGAAAAAAGGAAACCCAAAACATCAGTAAAACAACATCAAGTGACCACAATTAACTAGAAGAAAAAGTAAAGAAACCACCACTGATGGCCTAAGAAGAAGATTTCTTAACCAAGGCTGAGGTTGATGCACTTAAGTTTACATTTTAGGATTTTGTATTATTGCCCTAGATTGCTCGTGTTCCAAAAACAAAGCACCTACCATATTAATCTGGATATACCTCGTAATTAACCTTTCCTGGAACCACTCTTAGCGGAAAGACCTGCCTCATTCAGCTGAAGTGCTCTAGGATCAAGTGGGATTGTCCCAACAGTTAAAAAACCAGCTGATTTTGCAAATCCATTTACTTTGACAGGCATTGAACCTACAGTGACAACATTTACTGGTTCGGTAGTGACAACAGTAGCTGTAATATGAGCAGGAGCGGTTACAGCAGTACCCTCTAAAGGCTTAATGCCAGCCTGCTTTGGATTAATATTGACTGAACCAATCTTCAATACACAACCCTCTTCGGCCTTGTCATCTGCTGCTACAGAAGTGGCATTTTCTTTGGCTATGTTTAAGTTACCGACTTTATTGTCCAAGGAAACCTGCTCAGTGGAAGTGGAGGTATTCTTTTCAGGACTGCTAACATCATTATGCTTTGTTATTTTCTCATAGTCGTTAGGAGGCAAGTCAAGAACAGCACTTGGCTTGCACGGGGGTTCTACCAAAGGTATGAGAAATGGATTCTCATAGCTTTTGATTAATAGCCTGGCTTTCTCTTCCTGCAGGAGCTTCTGACGATTCTCATAGTACATGAAGTCATCAAGTAAAGATGTCTTGGACGTGTAGTTCTTGAATATTTTAAGCATCTCCATGCCTTTCTTATACCTTATCTGTAGAAAATGCAAGAATATAAATTACACACTAACTAAAACGAACTGGATGAGCTGATTCACATTGACAGTCTATGGAATTATGGGTTGATTCAGAGACTTGATTTGTTTTAAGTTAACAATTGCTCTAATACATTAAGATGATAGACTATAAAAACTAAAATAATGTGCATCACATGCTTTAACAATTAACAACTAAACTTACGATGAACCACACTAGCTACAAGGAGTTTTTTTTCTTCTTTTTTAGCTATCTTGTATAGTCCAGGTAAGGGCAAGCAGAGTAGTCAAAATTCATTCAGAACTTGTTAATCAATTCTACAAGTTCAGAGTTCCAATAGTTTTTGAGCAATTCTAACAAGAGTCGAACCCAGTGTTATACAAAAATCGGCCTGGGTGGCCGCCTAGGCAGCAGAATCAGTCATCCACTACTTAGGTAGCATCGGACCTCCACTGCCTAAATTTTGTCCTAATCACTACAAAAATAGTTCCAAGCGTCAAGGAGGGCCTAGGCCGCTATGCAGACTTATTTACTTGGAATTTAGGCGCTGAAGTTTTTTTTCCCTATGATGTTAAAAAAATAAAACTTAGTAACAATGATGAATTTTTGTGACTCGTGATTGTTTGGTACCAATATACAATTTTTTAAATGTTTAAACTAGTATATGCTTATATAGTTATACACGAATATACGAAATAAATAAGTAAATAAAAGTACAAAACTATTTAGGAATACTAGGAAGCGAGGCCTTACACCACCTACTGATTATTAGATCAAAATATCGAGTACCAAATAGAGTTATGAAAAGAGTTTATAAAGTTTCTACAAGCAATTGAAACATGCCACAAAAGGAGGGAAGTCAAAATTAGGATAGAGTTCCACACATCAAAATATATAACCAAGATATAAATTAAAGAATAAAAACAAAAAACTTAAAATGTGCATCAAGGAAAATAATTCTAGATAGTAATCATACCTCTTGAGTATCTCTGCTGTTGGTCACCGGCTTGTTCTCATTGTTCTCTAATATGATGTGCCTGAAGTTTGGGTTTGGCACATCTTTAATGATGTGCCACTTGACAGGGAAGCTCCCACACCATTTATCTTGCTGCCAGAAATCCATATCTTTATGAAAATCTACTGCGCCAATCATTTCAGCGACTCCGCAAAATTGGCCACTTGCATTTACCTTTATTTGAGAAAAACGAGGGGTGTCCAATCAAAAAAAGATGAAAATTGTGATTTCAGAAAAGACACTGATCAGAAAGGCTAACATGTTTGACAGGAAAAAGAAAATGTTTGGGCATCTTAATTAGCCAACAGGTACGATACAACTTACAGAGAAGAAGAGGAAAATAGGACAGCCTCTGGGTTGCCCTCCAGCTAATCTCTGAGCATCATCATAAGCAACATTCAGCTTTTTGTTTCCATTAGGTGTAGATGACCACACATTATACTTGATGCTCTTATGCACATCATCCTCACTGTATGATTTGATGACAAAGAACTTTGCATTCACATAGTCAACCGGGAAATCATCCTTGTTATACTGATCCGTATATATAATAATGTTTCCTTGAGCATCACTATCTCCGGCCCTGCTTGTGTAGGCTTTGACAGCCAATTGGTTTTTTGATTTACTAGTTCTAGGGCCTCGATTCTGTTCAGACAATGCGTCAGGACTTCCATTTACATCATTCAAAGCTCTACCAACATGGAACTTTGCTCGAACCTTATCCATCACTGTTCTCCCATGAGCAGTTGAACCGAAGCTAGACAAGCCATTACCAGAAGGAGGAGCAACTTTTAATTGATTACGATTAGACCAAACCTTCCCATGCAAAGCACTATCAATAGCTTGAGTATCTCTGCCCTGTAGACAATTCATAAATCAACCATAAGGAAGTGATGTGAAAATGTGAAAACTATTATCTGAACTAGCAAAAGTGCATACCTGGAAAACATGTGATGATGCTGTATTGGAAAACCCACTCGAAGTTACGGTACCATGAATCACAGGCTGCTTGCTAGGTCCAGCACTAACCTTTGACCCGTCAGATCCCCTGGTAAAGGAATTAGTTTGATTGGAAGCAATCCTTGAAGGATTCAGCGTAAAGGCCGCAGATGCTGAAGACAGGTTATGTTTGAGAGCAGGGCCATCAGCTCTATTAGTAATAGAAGCAGATGTATCCATGAGCGGTTCTATAATACTATTTGAGAGGATATCTGGCCTTGATTGAACAACCATGGGGTAATAACCAGGAGACGAGACTGTGTTTTCAAAAGAGGGGACAGAGTAGTACTGATGTGACCCTAAATACGGGGCATCAACACCTATCATAGCCCCAGGAATGTAAGGATTATATGGGTTATATGGAGACTGTGAATATCCATAGCTAGGTGTATAATATACATAGTGAAAATTTTCAGTTTGCGCACCCTGAGTAAAGAAAACAACATGAAATTCAGAAACCACAAGTATTGATCCTATGCTTGAAAAGGGGGGGGTGGGTTTAAAGATTCATATATGTGTATAAACTCACCGAATACTGTATTTCTTGACCATCCAGTCCAAAAATCCTTTGGTGGTCATCCCAATCGCCGGGTGATTCCAATCCTGATTGTAAAAAACATGACACGTAAATAAGACATCACAAAACATATGCTGATATTAACTACAATAGCGCAATATATTACCTGTACATATATACCCATAGTTGGTGGCAATAGGATAATACAAGCCCTGCTGAACAGCAGAATCTGGGGATCCTTCGTTATACATAGCTTCAAATTGTTCAATAAGTGGACTTGCTAAATGAGAGTTTGGCTCAGTACCTTGAATCTGAAAATCCAATATGAGATGATTAGATATTCCAGAACCAACAATATTGAAAATATACACAACTTAAATCTCACTTTGCTAGGATGTGTAAGAAAAGCTCTAACTTATTCAAAAAAAATAAGCTCAAACACTCAAAAAGAATTTACCAGATAAGCATCTGCACGTCCATGTTCAGGAACATTACAAACTTCCATCCCAGGACTTCCACCACCGTAGAAACAGATGCGATATAGTCTAATCACAAGGAGAACTTTAATATAAATCTAAGAGCTTCGAAATGAATCCACTGAGTACACAAACCACTGTATAACCAAAAAATAGCACCATAAAGACAAATGAGAAAGGCAGACTTAATTTTAAACATATTCAAGGCAGGTCTGATGAAGCATCATACGAATTTCAACAATACCACATAAGTTGTGCTGATAAAAAAAATTATAAGTTAATCAAACATAGTGCAAAAGGAAAATAGGAAAATCAACAAAAATATAAATCAAGCACAAAATGTATACTTGATTTCAGAAGGGGGGGAGTGAGGAAAATGTTAGGTGCTTACAAATTCTGTAAAAGAAAATAGAAAACAATCTTAAGAATATACCATTCATCCCAAAAATACTGTGTTTTTTACAAGTACCCCTCAAAAAAGACGAAACATTCAAAAACAGGTGAATCAAGCATGCAATCAACACATAACACAAACAACACAATACCATAATACCATGAAACTCAACTTTTATAATAATAGGAAATACCAAGTCCAAGTAAAATGAATCTTTGGAAAATATCACTGTATCAAAAGTACACCACATTAATTATTTTTTTTATTTAAAAAAAACTGCATGCAAGTATTAAATCTAAAGCATCCCAAATCCCAAAAATTCAATGAAATTAACAACTGAAAAAGAAAAAGCAACCAGGGATCCAGAAGAAGCACACATATTTCTCCTGCTTAAATTTTTTCAAAACATTCCCCAGTTTACCTTGAGACAAAAGCTCAACACAGGGAAAAATAGATAGCATCTATATGTTTTGTGAAATATAAAGAAGAATAAATAGTTGAGCATTCTAAGAAAAGCATAAAAATCATAAACCAACTTCTAAATGTAAGCAGAACCACCCCCTGAGAGACCCAAGTCACCCAACAAAAACCCAAATCCCCAAAAGTTCCAAGAAACTAAAGCAACACAAACCCATATCAGAAAACCAATTAAACAACTAATTTGAGCTAGTTCAAGCTGTGAAAAAAACACAATATTCAATTATCAAAAAAAAAAATTATTACCTCTTTTATACCTCAAAAGTTCATCAATAACACGAAAGCTGAAAAGGTAAACAAATTACCTAAACGAGAACAACAGATTCATACAATAGTCTATGTTCGTGTATGAGAGAGGAGAGAGAAAAGTATTACCAAAGAAAAGGGAGAATGATTTAAGCCATGGTTGACTCAGAGAGTTGTTGGAGGGACAAACTGGAGAGCTTGAGGATAGAATTGAAGATTCCTTTCGCCATTTTTTTTACTATGTGAGAGATTGTCAAAGTAGACGCGCCTAAGCAAGCAAACCCTAACCCTAGAAAAAACTGAAAACGAAGAGAGAGAGCGAGAGAGAAATTGAAAAGACCGCCCTTTGAGGAAAAACAATAAAACTCAGAACGCAAAGAGAAAGAGAAAGAGATTCGCTGGCAGAAGTAAGAAGCGTTTTGGGGGTTTCTTTTTTGTAATTAACCAGTTTTAATAGAATTACGAGAGTAACCTCTCCTCCACGCCACACCACACTGACACTGCCAAAGCTAAACGGCGTCGGTTGAAATATGTGCGATGTCGTTTTGTTACCGCTTCTGGAAATATCTAGGCGCAGATGCGTTGAGCTGGCAGTAAAAAATTGGTTTGGATTTTAATTCTCTTCTTGTTTGACCAATAAAAAGACAAAAGACAAATTAGATTAAACAGAAGGACCATACATATATTTTAAATCAAAATTTTCATTTTAGATTTTAATGGGGAGAATAAAAATATTTTCTTTTGATACTATCGAAATAATACAGTACTAATTATTATTACTATTAAAAGGCTTAAAAATATTATTTCCATAATAGGCTCTGTTTCCAAATTTTCCCACATAAGAAAATGGACTCTTTAATATGAGACCAAAAGACTATTTGAAATTAAAATGGTATAATAAAATTGAATTAAATTATTCGATGAATTGGTTAAAGATATTTACAAAAATGTTTTGTTAAACTATATATAATAATATACTTTTAATATATTATAAATATATTAAATAATATCATGCTTTTATTATTATATTCTTAATTATAAAAAATATTAGAAATATGCTTTCTTTTGGTTAAAAAGTAAAAAATAAATAAAAATTTAAAGTCTGAATTTAAAATTTATTTTAAAGGTCTGCGTGAAACAATATTTTTTGCCATTTAATCATATTTTGTTATTACTATATTCTCCACAAATTTGCAATCTAAATTCTGAAATAAACAATTATAATCTGAATTTATTTATTTATTTTTGTTGGTCCAACGTTGCTTCCAATGGTTTCCTGGTCCAAATAAAGCCATGTATAAGCTGGCGCAGATTTTTCTCATGATTTTCTCCTGGTCTCTTAGAGCTCTCATGATTTTCTCCTCTAGAGCTCCCTAAAAAATAACAGTTATTTTATATTTTAAAAGTGAAATGAAGACATTACTAGTTTAAAAGTAACTTTTAGTCAGTAAATTTTATAAATTATTCGAAAAATAGAACTAAGTGATAATAAGTACTAATAATTATAATATTATATTAATTTTTAATTTTTAGGGACAATATGATATATATTTTACATTGTGTATATTTTATTTGTATCGATTTTTTCTCTCCCAAATTGTCAAAAAATATATCAAAATTTTAGTTTTGACAAATAAAATATATATTATTTTTCTTTTAATTAACTCTGAGAAAAATTATAAATCAAAATTAAATAACAATTATAAAAAAGGGTAGCGTTGAAGCCTTTTAAGAGATGATATTTTCACCATAAATAAAATATAATACATTGTTTTCTAATTTTAATTAACTTTAAAAAGTCAAAATTAGAGGAAGAATAAATCTGATAATATGACAATTATAACTTTGGAAAGGGTAGCTTTTGAAAATTGAAGCCTCCTTTATAGTTATAAAATAAAATGGGTTTCATGACATTTTCACCACAAATCCACCCAAATGAGTAAGAGATGAAAACGGAAACCATTTTATTTAGAATTAAACTATAATGTCCTCGTGTTCCAAAAATAATTAAAATAAACCTCTACATTTACCTTTTCTTTTTAAAAAAAATCTCACTTTTTTCAAAATACAATAATTTCATAATCAAATATATCATTCGCTATTAAAATATTAAGAACCAATCAAATTTCACTAAAAAAAAAAGAAATAAATTCACAAACAAGACTCGCATAAAAAAGAAAACAAAGCTTCACAAAAAGAAACAAATAAACTCGTCCGAAATATCTTAAAAATCACAGTACCCCAAATATAAGGACTAGGCTAAGATTTCATCGGCCTCTCATTTACTTGATCTGCAAAGATAAAATTAAATTTGAACTATTAAGGGTCGGGAACGTAAATGTTTTTCTCTATACTATATAATACAAAATGTGAAAATAATTATTATTTAATAAAAAAAAAATTTAATTTCAATATCAAGGGATATATTTGATGAAAATTAAAGGAATAGAGGAGGTCCATCTTTATCCATTGTTGAGTGAAGGGGTGAAATTAGTGGGAAGCTACTTGTGGTAGGTATTGAATTATTGATCATTATTATTATTCATATTCTCCTTCCTATGAAGAAAGAAAGGCTATATTTATTTTTATCATTTCTCTATGCCTTAGCTATTAAGGTTCTAAGTTTCTAATACTAGAAGAAAGCAAAATTTTATTGGACTACTGACTTGGTCGCACGCACCCCTTCCCGAGTACATAATTCTACTACTGAAATTGACAGTGTCTTATAGAATTTAAAGAAGAAAGAGGAAATCTTTTTAATTTTAAAAAATCAATTTGCAAAATTCCATATAAATTTTTAAACAATATATTTTGTAATTAACAATACTTTTTCACGCAATTTGTAATAATCACGATTATATTAATTACCATTAAATGAATTCATATCAATTTTAAAAACTTTTTTTTCCCTTTTACATTACGGATGGAATACTTAATTTTTTTTATTTTTTGTTATTGGGGTAGAGATACAATGTACTACTATTATTTTTTTACCTAATAAGAATCTTAAGCAAATATGAGTGATACTGTCATAGTAGACTCTTATGCTACGTTTGAGTTACATGATTTTGAATGTGAGAATGAAATAAAAAAAAAAATTATGTTTGGTTGTTCTATGAAATAGAATGAGTCATTCTCAACACTGTTTAAATTTGTGAATTTTATTCCTTTGAGTAGAGTACGGAATAAGTAACTGATATTTTCACATGTATTTTTGATATTTTCACATACATGGTCCTCTCTCACATGAGTATACCCACTTTCATGTGAGAAGGAACCATACAGAAATATAAAAAACACATAAAAACAGTGCTCCCCTCAGTTCAGCTGGAGATTGGAGTGAAATGAATTATTTCAATCATTATTCTATTCTCTTCAACCGTAGTAAAATGAATCATTCTACTCATGATTGTCTCTGTCTCATTTGTTGAATTCAAACATAACATTAGTATGATTTAGTTACAATAACATTGCTGGGTGTCCTACAAAATTCATTGTTTTTAATTGGATAAAACAAGAGGGTTATGGTATGAGATTGTGATAGAATGAAGAATATGAATGGGTAGAGGAACAAAGCGTAACTTGCAAAGAGAAAGTGTAGGTTGCAGCAGAATTGGAAAGGCAAAAAGTAGGCAACTGTTTTTGCTTTTGGAATTTTAATAAGTATTTTTTTTAAAAAAAGAAAAAAATTGTGTTCTTTGTACTTCGGCTTATTTGTATGCACCAGAGCAGAACTAGAATATCTTTCCCACCACTCCAACTCTCTGCTTATTTATTAAGCTACCCCTAGTATTTATTTATTATTTTTGTTGACGTTACTCTAAAATTAATAGTCAAATTTAACTTTTTTTAAGAATTTAGAAAGTAAGTTAACAAATAAAAAAAAAGTTAGTTCTATATATATATATATATAGGTTATATGTATATATACAGGTGTGTATTATGTGAATGAAACTATGATAATAAATTTTTGAGTTCTGGCGGTCAAATAAATAGTCAAAAAAATCGTCGTCATTGAATCTTCATATATATATATATATATATATATATATTATAGGTTTTTTTTGTGTGCGCGCTGCGCGTGATTGACTGGAGGTCGAGGCCTCTTCTTTGCTACTAGTCTCCGTCGTTTAGGTGGAAAGAGATTACGTGGGGGAATATTTGAGGTAGGGAAGATAAGACCCCTTCTAGGTTTTTGATGGATCATTTTGGAATGGGAGTGGGCCGGAAGGGTTGTGTTTAAAATAGTCGAACAGAAGCCCAACTTTAAACGACCCCAATAATCAATTATCAAAGCACATAATCGAATTGGCCGCTAGATGTCCCATTAGCCTCCTCCATTACATCTTTCTTTCCATACACCTATTATTTGAATTTAATAATTTTGTTAATAATGATGAAAATGTAGTAACAGATAATTGATGGTATTAATATAAATAAAAATATTAAAATATATTTATCGTTAAAATTTTTAAAAAATTAATTATTAAAATTTCATTAAAATGTCTACATGTTGTCAAATGGTTAAAAAAAGTTGAATTACTTTTATTTTTAAAACAAATGTACTATTCAAAATTATAAATTAATTTCGGTGTTGATTTCGATTATACTATTCAAAATTATAAAAAAAATATAATGTATTAAATAGAATTAGAGAAAAGGTGTAATGAAGAGGGGATGAGTCCGATTTTTTCTAAAGAATCAATCAACTAACTTAGACCAAATGTTATAGTCCAGTTGTAGAGACATCTCTTTATTTTTTATTTTTTATTGAATAATTATAAAAATTTTAATTAAAATAAATATTATATATTTTTTAGAAGTAAAAATAATAATAATTGTACCGGTCGATTTTAGCCGGTTCCCCCATAAGGACGGCTTGCAAAAGGAAGGAAATTTGAGTAGAAGGACTGCTTGAAAAGGAAGAAATTTGTAGGACATATCTGACATGTCTGACCCGCCCCCGACTTGACATGCCTTAGGCATTGACTAAATTTATATCGACTTTTAGTTTGGTATGGTCTATTTAGCTTTTAATGTTAAATACTAAATAAATTAATTAATTCTATTTATTGAAGATACGATCACTTATAGTACAAAGATTTCTATAATATGCTTATGATTCTTTTATAATTATTTGTTCTCTTGAGAATCTTAAGCGAATGAACGAACAATGTCGATATGATTTTACGTAATTAATGGAATATTTAAAAAATTAGTAAATAACTTATATTTGGCATTACTTAGTACATATACTAGTTTTTTTATTAATATTAATGCAAAAAATTTAGATATAAATAATATTATATAGGATGATACATTAATACTTAAATGATAATTATGATATTGTGTGATTTAGATTTGGCGGAGCTTTTTGGCTAAATCGACTTTTTCCTTCAAACGTTAGTCTCCAAAACGATCCTAATTAGTCTAGACCGTTCCTAGATTAAACCAAGGTCAGACCGTCGGTCTCAAACTTTCTTTGCACCTCTAGCCATTCCATTCCTATTCTATTCGTGGATAATAATTGGTTAGTCTCCTATAAGATTTTTTATTGAATCCTTCTACGGCGACCGGCGTCTTCCGACCAGAGTAGTGACTGGTCTGAATTTTTTTTTGTTTTTGACTATCAAATAATTAATGTGATTTATTAGAAATAAAATTTTTATAAAATGCAGTAATTTAGGTATTATTTAGATATATATAAAAAATAGTGTATCCAAATGACACCTAAATCACTGTATTTTATAAAAATTTCAGTTTAAATAAATCACATTAAATATTTGGTAGTCAAAAGTAAAAAATAAACCCTAACTCACTTATCGTTTTTTATTAGATTGGGTGCATATTTTCTCGTAAACTAAACCCTAACTCATAAATTTATAGGTAAATTATCAAATAATAATATATCTTTAAAAATTATAAAATTCTGAGACTTTTTGAAATGGAATTAAAGGTATAATAAAATTCTAAAAATTAGAGAATTAGATGTTAAAATATTCAAAAAAGCCTATACAAATTTTAAAATAAAAAACAATTTTTTTCATAAAAAAAACACTCTAAAAATTACAAACATAGGGAGCAAAATAAACAAGCCAAAGTCGGGGTATATATATATATATATATATATATATATATATATATATATATAGATGGTTTGCGAGGAGGCTTTTATACGGCTCAAATCATGGGGGGAAAATGGGAATTGGCGCTCGTCTGATTAAAATAGCATTATTCGGGTCGGCAAATTAGTACCTGAAGTGAAGCCCTCTCAATTCTTCTTATTTCCCCCCTCCACTGCATTTTCTTTTTCATCCCGGACCTGCTGAAAGCGACGCCAAAACATTGATCACACACTATAAAATAAAGTAAAGCAAACAAACCGCCTGTTAAGGCGTCGAGCGGCAAAGCTGGCGGTGGGTGAAAGTTGATAAAAATGGCTGTTGAAACGGAGGCTGCAACTGCACCCGAGTTGGGCCTCGCTGATACTAACATCAACTGGGACAGGTCTCTTTCACTATATATATTTTTACTGATTTTCTTATGATTTTATTATTTGATTCCGAATATATTCTCTAGCATTCTCCTGCTGTGCTTTGTTTGCTGCCTTTTTTTAAATTAAATTTTCAGCATATAATTGTGGTTTGTGGGGGCATTTTTATGCTAAAGGTTGAATGCTCAGAATCATGGTTAGAACTTTAATTTCGTGTGGTGTTTATAGGGACAGTGTCAAACTAATGTTAACCCGATTGAGTATTTGAGATATACTCCCTCGGTCTTTTTTTGACATTTATTTGCTGATTGCGAAAGTGACTCAAGTTGATTCGATTGTTTTTGTCCCAAAATGGTTGTTCTAGTAATTTAGTTGATGTCACTAAAATTTTCGTTAAGAAAATACCTAAAATGGCGTCCAATTTTTGCTTGCTCATCCATGTTGTTTAAAAGGACTATTTTTATTCTTTTTATTTTTCCTCTTTCTCAAAAGATCTTGTAGTTCCCCACTATCATTGTAAACAACGGTGACAGTTTTTATATTTGCCTTAATGTTTTTTTGGTCACTTAGTTGAGCCATACTATATTTGACATGTAATACCAAATGTGCATACTTGCTTTGACGTTGATGTTATGATGCCAACTATGGAGAGTGGTAATTTTGGCCTCTGCTAGTAGCACTCAATCAGGAAGAGGTTCAGATTCTGCAACGATAATAATTGAATTGATATGCCTAATAATATATAATACCATCATCCAAAATGTTTTACACTCAAGTGCTCTTGCTTCCTTTCTTTAAAAGCATGTAACCCAAGCGGTGAACACTTTTGGTGTAATAAATTGTCACAACATTATCAGAATAAATGATTGAGAAAGTAGAAGAGTAAAAGGTGTACGCTTTTTTTCTTTTTTCTTTGTTGTCTTTTTGTATTTATTTGACACCATTAATTTGTTAAATCAAGCACTGTTCAAAGAATTATATACGTATGGATCATATACACAAGTTCTGTTATAATCTTCGTCTGCACAGTTCACTGGACTACAATGTAGATACAGACGATATGGCTCTTTCATTTCATTTATATCGTTAGGATTTAAAACTGTTCCAGTCCAATGTAATTGGCTTTTGTTAGTATAAATGGTATTCCTCAATGGTGAATTTTCTTTTGCCTGACATTGTGGGACCTAAACTTTAGGTTGGACAAGACGAGGTTTCATCTCATCGGGGCTGTCCTCTTCACTGCTCAACAAGCTTTATTACATCCAACACATGTTGTAAAGACTAGAATGCAAGTGGCTGGTTCTGGATCATCTCACCTGAGTGGAATGTCAGTATTCACAAATATTCTGAAAAATGATGGCATTCGCGGCATTTTCAGAGGCTTTGGCACTTCTGCGGTAGGTGCACTGCCAGGCAGGGTTCTGGCTTTAACTTCACTTGAAGTATCCAAAGACATGATGCTGAAATACACTGAAGCTCTGAATATGTCTGAAGCAACCCGCATCGGTATTTCCAATGGAGTTGGAGGCATGCTATCAAATCTACTTTCCTGCATATACTTTGTGCCTCTGGATGTGGTAATTAAGCCTTTTCTTTTACATGTTGAGCACATTTTAGCATCCCCAGAAGAAAATTTTTCCCTTACTATATTACTCTATGTACACATTTAGTCCTTTGAAAATAACATGTATTTGTGGGCTTCACTTTCAGAGGTGACTGCAATTAGATTGAATTTCTTTGGCACATTTACAAACATCGCAACAAGAACAATAAAGTAATTTGCCTAATCATTATTTCATGAATCCTCCTTAAAACTGTATTTGTGCTTTGCAGGTCTCTCAGAGACTGATAGTACAAGGACTTCATGGGACTACATCCTGCAATGGTCCAGTTGATACTGTACGTAAAGTTATAAAGGCTGAAGGATTCCGTGGTATGTATAGAGGCTTTGGATTAACAGCTCTGACCCAATCTCCAGCATCTGCACTTTGGTGGGGCACATATGGTGCTGCCCAACACATCATTTGGAGGTATATTAAGTTGTAATTATCTCATGATTAACAACATTGCCTCAAGATATATCTAATTGGAAGTGTTTCTTTTTGTTACTTGAATCTTCAGGAGCTTGGGTTATAGAGATAGTCTGGAAAAGAAACCTTCTCATATAGAGATGGTGACGGTTCAGGCTACTGCAGGAATGGTAGCTGGCGCTTGTTCCTCAATAATCACTACTCCTGTAGACACTATAAAGACAAGACTTCAGGTAAGGCTTATTTGAATTATTATTCCTCACTGAGTGATGCCACGGAGAATAAAACTGTTTCAAATTTCTAGAATTGTAATGTGTTTGACAGATACATGACAACCGTGCATGAAAAAGCTCTGATGTTGGATTATATTCCTTTTACTTTTATGTTGATTACTATGAAATTGAAGGTTATTGATGATTTTGGTGTTGGAAGACCATCAGTGCTCAAGACTATAAAGACACTCCTCCAAGAAGATGGATGGTGGGGCTTCTATAGGGGATTTGGACCCCGCTTCTTAAATATGTCACTCTATGGAACTACCATGATTGTTACCTATGAACTGATAAGTATGTTCACTTCCTAATCATTCCTCCATAAATAAAAAACAAATAAATTGTGCAGATTTAGTCTGGTGAAGACGGAAAACAAAAAGGCCCAGCTTTCTGCTTATACAGGACATTTTGTGCACATACGAGTTTGCACAAATTCCTTTTTTCATACGAAGTCTGTCTCTCAATTCAAAATTTCACAAAAAAGCTTTTAGGTTTACTTGCCATTTTCGAGCAATTGTGAAATTCGTATGTTTCCGGCCCCTACATTTTATAAATTTACCGTAGATAAGCAGACAAAAGCTTCTGAAAATTGTCTCTTCAAATTTTATTTGCAAAGATTGGAATTTTATACTAGCTTATGGTAATTCTATAGAAATAATAACTAATTGCAATTCTTGCACTGGGTTTTTACATGTGACCGGTAGTAGTAGTAGTAGTAGAAGTTTAGTTTTTTTGGCTCTAGATCATCAGCCCATATAACATGGTGCTGTATTCACATCAGCAACTAATGATTTAATATCTCCCTTTTGCACCCCTTTTGTCAGAGAGATTATCTGTGAAGCAAGCATGATTTCACTGAAGGAGCATAACAAGCAAGGATTCTGTACTTTTGTGCACCCTGAGGAATCAGAAACTGTGAATGTTCATTTTTGTAAGAGTTGCTCACATAAGTTGCATGATTTAATTCTATTTTCAGATGAGAGGGTCTATTCGTTCTAAATTCAGCAAAAAATGAAGTTACCCGGGAATTATTCCTTTTTTGGTGGATGGCGAGACTACTGAATAACATGATTTAGTTGGCTGAACTGGTCAGCTATTCAGTTGATTTTGGGCGGAATGATTTTTTCTTTACAATATTAATTATTATATAAGTAATATTAAATAAATTTAGGCTTAAATATGAATTACTACCCTAAACTATAAGTTATATTTCACTTTGGGGATCAAAGTATCAATTTTTTCAATCAAGTGATTGAACTATCAATTTTTTTCAATTTGTTCAATTGAGATTGCTACCATTTGAAATTAATGATGTAGTCTAATAAATTGAAAAAAATGATTTTCAATACTGATATTAAAAATTGATATTTTAATATTAAATAAAAATATAATTTATTTTTGAATTAATAATTCATAAAAAAATAATAAATCTATAACAATTTTTTTGATTTATTTTAGAGGAAAAAAATAATAAAAATATGTTATTTTAAATATATTAATTATCAAATAATTTTTTTCATTCAGATTCAACTTATTTAAATTTATTTAATTTTTACTAAAGTGTAGTTATATTTGGCAAAGTTTCTATTTTTATGGATGGTAAAAATATATATATATATATATATAAATATATATATAAATATATATATATATAAAACTGTAAAAAAATATGGTAATTTGCTATCAACGTAAAATTATTCAGAAAAATGTGTTGGTCATATTTATAAATAAATAAATATATCTAGAAAAATTATGTATGTCGGTGATGGAATTCACTCACGCTCGTGAGAGAATTATATAAAAATATTATAATTTTTTACGTAAAAATATCAATTTATTTTTTTAAGAAATACAAATACAATTCATGTAATAATTTGTTAATAAAATAAAGTACGATAATATTAATATCTGATTGGTCATGTGATTCATTTATTATTCTTCATATTTACGCGTAGTCCTAACGCCGACTACCAAAATAGAATTAAGAATTTTTGCAATAGGCCTGCTACTATAAATTGACCTCTCCAATTTTCATTTACTCTCCTCCTCCGCATCTGATAGACAGAGCGGTTTTTTGGAACGACAGCTACATTTAGAGATCTCTGCATTCTAACGCTCCCATCGCGCACCTCATCCTCAGTAATTTCTCTACCTTCTTTTCGATTGTAATCCCTAGCTTCTGTTTGTATCAATCTATAAATCTGATTTTATTATGAATCTCAACTCTTTTGAATTCGATCATTATCTGATTGTTTGCGCTTACGAAGTCTAGTACGTGTTAATTTGGTACTGTATGTACTAATTCATCTGGTTTTTGTTCTTCACCTGATCTGTGATGTATTAGATAGCTAGATTTGATAGTTAGTTTTTTCTCGTTTTTGTTCGATTTGATTAGTGAGCTATAAATATGAAAATTTTGATGGATTGTGAGCTGTTGTTCATGTTTTTTTTCATTTCTTCTCCCGTTTTTACTCTCTCTCTCTCTCTCTCTGAAGAAAAATGAGATGGAAATAATCTGCGTGAATCTACGTGACTCGACCGGTTTCATGAATTTGAATGATTGTTTAAGATTTACTGAATGTTCGGATCTGCATGTTTTTGTTTTTAGAATTTAATATGGCTATGCTTCCAGAATTCAATATAAGCTTTCTCATCAGATTTTTTATTTTGTAGTTTGATGAATGTCATTCCTTTGTTAAGAAAATGTAGATCACAGATCTGGGCAATATTCTGGCAACACTTCTTTGTAGTTATTTCTGAAGCAATTTTTAGATCACCTTTTTTACAGTGTCTGCTTGTATTTTTCTGTTTGATTTTTAAAGTGTTTTTGGTTATTCTCATTCTACTTTTGCCTATAATTTTCTAGAAGAAAAAAAAATAGTCTTCCAAGTTTCTTACATAAAAGAGCTTTTGTGGTGTTATTCTTCTTATTAATTAATTTTATTTGCTGGATGAAAAATTGATTCTCTCATTTTGTTGTGATTGATATGCTAAAGGTTTTGAGTTTCTTTTCACTTCTGGTCTTTGTGTGAGATAGTTTTATTTTCTGAATATATTTATACTGTATATTGTCAATGGGGGTCGAACTATTTCCTTAATTCCTTGGTGTTGCTGAATCTATCAGATATAGAGATGGGGCTGTCTTTTACCAAGCTTTTCAGTCGCCTATTTGCTAAGAGAGAAATGCGCATTCTAATGGTTGGTCTCGATGCCGCTGGTAAAACCACAATTTTGTACAAGCTCAAGTTGGGTGAAATTGTCACCACTATCCCTACAATTGGTATGCTGTCTTGCTATGAAGTTGAATTTTCCTTTTTAGAAGTTTTTAGAAGTTTCTTATTCGACTTGGGACTGTGATTAGTTAAAAGGAAAGTCTTTCAAATTTTTGGGTAGAATTTAATTGATATATTTACATAACAAAAGGCGTAATGCTTACTTTATTTGATTATTCAGTTTCCAGAAAAGAGAAGGAATTACACCGGATCTTGAGCATAATACATTAATTGAAAAATGTCAAAAAGTAGTTCTCATACCAACTTAAAATTTTTGGGATCTTGTGAATTTAATTGATATAGTTTTATTATAACAACCTTATGGATGTTTGTGAACAATTGCACTTGTACATTAATTTAGTTAATTTTGCAAATGTCTTTATTATCTTTATTATATAGTAATTGAAGTTTCAGTTAAAACGTGTAAAATAACAATCATACAAATTTTGCATTATTGCAGAATTACATCATCTTTAATTAAGATAATTGAAGACCAGTTCCTTAACAATTAAATGGCAGAAAAATGTCTATTTCTTATCCTTATATATCGTTAAATATGAAACTCGTTATTGCTTTCAGGCTTTAATGTGGAGACTGTTGAATACAAGAACATTAGCTTCACTGTGTGGGATGTTGGTGGTCAGGACAAGGTAAGGGCAACATTTTTGCTAATATTATTGATGCCCTGATTTGTAGTTACTAAGTACCCCACCTGAAGTATCATGTTTTGTAGAAAAATAAGGTTTACCTATTTATTACTTGATATTATTTACCTTGACAATGTTCATGAAATGGTTCAGTAGCATCCTATTATGTGGTTGATGCAGTTGTGAACTTTATCATCTTGATGAGTTGATATTACTTGAATTCTTGGTTTAGTGGAGATTTTCATTTAGGTCGTAGCAGAAATATGTGAGAACTGTCATTGTCTAATGGAGATTAATATGAATGATATATGATAATTGTAAAATGGATGTGTTTGGCCATGGTTGGGCATGGTTTTGGACATTTTGGTTTCTCTCATGGAAAGCTTCACATTAACATAAGCTAAGATTGAGTTGTGGCAATTTGCCTTTTAGTATTTCTTTTCATTCTTGTTGGGTATCATTAATTTAGGTCATATGTGCTTATTATTGACAGTCATGTGCGGGCATAGTTTTTGTAGTAATTTCTCCAATTCATATTGATGATTTAAAATGTCCCCCCCCCCCCCCCCCAACCCCCAACCCCATCCCCACCCCAAAAAAGAAAAAGAAAAAGAAAAAAAGGTCCTGCATAATTTATAACTCTGGAAAAAAGTATGGTTTTTAATATAATTCAATATTAGTGTTTGTGGTTTACTTTTTCCCTTGATGTTCAGTTGAGATTGTAAATAATGATTTTTAACTTTGTATACTTTAGAAATAATTTACTACTTGACAGCGTTCTAAAAATCGATAGGCGGCGAAGGGGGCGCCTAGGCTGCCTATGCGGTGCCTAGCCATTTTGGTAGATGGATTAGGCGTTTTTTTAGGCGGTCTTATATATTTATTTATTTTTATTGTACATACTTATTATACTATACAAAACATATAGTAGATGTAAATTTTTTAAATTTTAAATGAGACATAAAAAAAACAATCTTTCAAGGCTTATCAAATTGATTTTTAAGCGTGTTGTAAAACTTCAAAATAGAGGTCTGATTATGCCTAAGCGAGAGGACTGCCTAGCGCCTAAGGAGGTTTAAGTGGACGTAGGTGTGACTTTTTAGAACACTGCTAATTGATCCACTCAGTGCATAACTTCTACTTTGTTTCCCCTTGAAATTTCTGAAATATTTAATTAATTTGATTCTTTTTTCTTCTCGGGGGGCGGGTTCCAGATCCGACCTTTGTGGAGGCACTATTTCCAAAACACACAAGGGCTCATCTTTGTTGTTGACAGCAATGATCGAGACCGTGTGGTCGAGGCTAGAGATGAACTGCACAGGATGTTGAATGAGGTACTGTCCGGTCTTTTGTACTTTAATTGGTTATGTTATCAAATATCAACTTGCTAAATACAAGCAAAATGTTATGGTGCAGAGTAACTTCACTATAAACTGGATTAAACATTTTATTTTTGTTGACGAAATTTTTTTACTTGTTTGCAGGATGAACTGAGAGATGCTGTACTCCTTGTGTTTGCAAACAAGCAAGATCTTCCAAATGCCATGAATGCTGCTGAGATTACTGACAAGCTTGGCTTGCATTCTCTTCGACAACGACATTGGTAATTTGGATCTGTGTCTGTATTGATACACATAGAAATGGAAACATAATAGACAATTGTTCCTACTAAATTATGACCATTTTGAACTCTCCAGGTATATTCAGAGCACATGCGCCACATCTGGAGAAGGTCTATACGAGGGACTGGATTGGCTTTCAAACAATATTGCTAACAAGGTATTTATATTTGATCGAGTTTTGTTTACCTCTTCTTCATTAGTTTATTTTCTAAAGCCTCGGTTTCTTTTTGGTCCAATTTCAGGCTTAGTGGGCTACTCTACCGGCTCAGTTGGTACTCAAAGAAATACATTGGTGCAGTCAATCTGGTTATAAGTGTTGTTGCAATGACTCTTTGTATAATTGCTTTTGGTGGTTTGGATTTCAATTTCTTGTCGTGGTGAGAGGAAAAAGATGATGTATTATGACTCTGTTAAATTTCCCTTTGACTTATCTGCTTAATAATATACATAGTATTACAAATAGGATTTATTGCTCCTTTTTGAGTTGTAAAGCTTTTCATGCCAGTGCTCTTGTGGAATGCTACTATGAACTAATTATAGCTTGGTTTATATCATTTTTCCCTCAGTGCAGTACCAATTTTACCGGCTTCATTAATTTTGTTTGCTTGTTGCCAAATCCTCTATACTGGTGGTTTGTGGAGACTAGCACTTAATTTGGTGTGCGAGAGAAAGAAGAGAGACCCTTACCAAGGCAAGGCTTGGCTTTGCTTTGCTGGAGAGTTTTCAAATGGAGTGTAAATTCAAGATTTTTACTAGAAAACATAAAAAAGAAAGGAAAAGTCGGGGAGGGAGGGAAGAGTAAGCTTTTGTTTGTTGAAAAGGGAAGGAAGTGTAAGCTTTTGTTGCAACGCGTCACATTCCGTATTTGCCATTTTAAAAGAAATCATTTGGGGTGTTTAGAGGTCCACCAAGTGTAGATGTTTCTAGGCAAAAGATAAATATTCCTCCCATACTAAATTAACAATGAATCATCCATCCATCATAAGAACATATTATGTATAGATTTAAAGCTTGAAACGCGAGTTCCTTCCTTTTAGAGCAGGGGGAAACTTTTTGGATAGACGGGCACCATTTCTAACCATAACTAGGGGAATTAAAATTCTCTCTAGTGAAGTTCACAGCTCAACAACATCTGATAAATTACACAGCATTCAATAATTTTTTTTTTTGTATCCCTTCAATATTGCATATTTTGCAATAATGCCACAGGTTTGGTTTAAGCACTTGAAACAAATCCATCCTTCTTCTCCTGATTAATCACATGCCATTGCCATATGCTCGCTCGCTCGTTCACTTGGAAGTATGATCATCGTCGTCTTTACAAGAGCTTCCGTTATCCTTGAAAGGATTATACCCTTTTTCCAACAACCTCTCAACCTCCTCAAATTGCAATCCTTTTGTCTCGGGTACAAGGAAAAATATAGCTACTAGTCCGGCAAAGGAAAAGGCAGCAAAGAGGAGGAAAGTTCCAGCGGAGCCAAGAGCCTCAGTCAGAGTCAAGAAGGTCTCGCTCACAACCAGATTTGAGCACCAGTTAGCAACTGCAGCAATTCCTCCACCGATCCCTCTGTATTTCAACGGGTATATTTCTGAGTTTATAATCCATGGAACTGTTCCCATTCCCGGAGAGTAAGATATGATATACAGTCCCAACAGCACAACTGCCAAAAATCCTATTTTGCTTGGACAACCCTTTGTGTACCACGTACGGTGCTCACCACGACATGAACCTCGTATATCACTGTGGCTAGCCAAACGCTCCACCAGAATACTGCCATTTTATGTTCTGAATTTTTATACAAGACAGAAGTTATATATATCTAATAAGAGAAAAGTTGAGGAAAATAGACTTACTAAATTATCTCCATTAGAACAAAAGGCACATTCTGTGGATGCTTGCAAGCATTTCATGCAGTCCCAAGATGCTGCATCTGGTGCATTCAGGTAGCTCGGGCATGTAGAATTCCCACCAAAATGCGCCGATTCTATATTACTTATAGCTGGAGAAGTGGCAGAAGCTCGATAGAAAACAAGAGATAATACCAATAGGCAAGAAATAATGCCAACCATAGAAATAATCATGAGCCTCCTTCTCCCATATCTATCAACAAAACACATACTGATGATTGATCCAACAGCATTGAGACCAGAAGTTATAAGAGAAAGTGCTAAAGCCGTCTGATTTGATGCAAATCCTGCAAACTGGACTATGGTTGGACTATAGTACATGACTGTGTTGATGCCTACAAACTGCTGAGCCACTTGAACAGTAATACCGGCGTACAGTCCTCTTCTAACAACATCATTACCCCAAGCTTCCTTTACCTTCTGATACATTTTTCCTTCCTCGTCTGAACCTTGCAACGCCTTTTCAGCTTCAAGCGCAGACCTCAACACTTCCATCTCGCCTTCAACTTCATCAGCAGGGTAGATCTTCTCTAAGATGGCTCTAGCTTCATCTACCTTGTCCTGATCAAACATGTGCAACAGTTTTGTCAGCAAAAAATGTAGTACAAACTGAGAAAAACAACAATATATAGGAGGAGGATACACAGAAAATAAGTATCATTTGGAAAAACACACATTTCTATACAGCCATCTAGGAGACTCAGGGAGACCCATCATCAATACAAATTGGACAAGGGCAGGTATTCCTGCAACGCCAAGCATCCAACGCCAGGTTCCTTTGGTCTGAATCATATGAAAAATTGTGCGTTATTATTTTCATACTACATAGAAAACAGTACAGACAGTCGAAAGAAACAAAGGCTCGAGGAGTCCATACATGAGTGAAAGCTAGATTGATAAGATATGACAAAAACTGGCCTCCAGTAATTAGCAAACCATTTGTGCTAACAAGGGCACCTCTAATTCTGTGAGGAGAAGCCTCTGAAATGTAGAGAGGTGCAGTCATGGATTCCAACTCCCAAACCCACAAATACTCTTCCAACAATTATCATCCAAGGGAATGGAGAAATTGCCATAACCATAGCACCAATGAAAAATAGGGCATCAGCCAACAAAATTGATATTTTCCTACCAAACCTATCATTAATCCAACCACCAAATGCAGCACCAATGATGGCTCCTGCTACAGCCATGCTCACAATTGTTTCCTATACATCAACCCAAACAAGTAATTAATCTTAACATAATATAAAAACAGAACAAAGACACACAAACACATCTTTCCTACCAAAACAAATTTTTGTTATATATATATATAAAAAAAAAGAAGTAAAAATAGCAAGGCACCTGTAGCCATGTGTTCTTGTCAAGAGATTTGAAATCTTCACGAATGTAAAGGAGTGCACCAGAAATAACTCCTACACTCCCATTAACAGATCCATCAAGTTACAAACAGTTGATGGACAAAATTAGTTATTCTTGAGACGACGTTTGAAGTATTTCGAGTATAACTAGTACAGAATCTAGCATTCAAAGTGATCAAAAGGTAACATGGTAGATGTGAGATGTCATTCCTCAATATTTTGCATACATTTGGCTAGGAAATAAGGCTTCAATGTCAAAATACAGAAACCTTGACCATAAAATTTCTGAGCAAAGTTGTTGGCATACCTGTATCAAAGCCGAAAAGGAGGCCACCAATGCCAGCCGATAAGGCCAGCTTCATGATATATGGTGTTTTCCATGTTGTCTGCCAGCATTCGGTGAATTCTGTTTTGTCTGCTTTAGTTAATCCTGCTTCCACCATTTCACTTCAACCTGATAATTTATGTCTCCTAGCTATACAATCTGCAACAAACAATGACGTAAATCTTAGAACTGCAAAGGCTGAACTGTTGATAGGTTGCAATAAGAAAAAGCATTATTGCTCATACTGAGCAAATATATTCTTAATGCTCTCATCTTTATCAGTGTTTCATGATTATAACCTATGGTTAATAATTACAGAATTCCGTTAACAAGAAAGTCATAATCAGAACATTTCATTAGTGGGGAAATAAGACGAGCCATAAAAATTTGAACACAGTTTCTGAGTAAACAAATACTCCATTTTAGTACTGATTGAATTTGGCGCAAATAGTAAAGCATTCAAATAAGTAGTACCAAGAAAAAGAGAAGAAGAAATTAACCCACCAAAATGCTATTTCCCGTACAAGATGAGAAGAAACATCAAATACACCAAATGTCAATATTTTTCTTCCACACACATGAGAAGAAAAACACACTGTATATATATATATATATTTATTTATACATGTATTGCGTAGAGGGTGGGGGAGGGGAGATATAAAATCCATATTTAGTTTTAGTTTTAAAGTAGTACTACCTAATTTTGGAGAGAGAATTGACGTTGGACCTTAATTTTCTCGGATAAGGTGATTGTACTAATGAATCCTCAAACAGATATGATGATGATTAGCTCATTCCCAGTAAGATGTGCGGCTTTAATTCAACATTGGCACTAGAATTAACAACTGGAGTACTACTACTACTTAATTTGATTCCGTACTATTTGTCTCCAACTATATGTAGTATATTACCACTACTATTGACTTGGTTTTGATTGGCTAAATATTTTTCCCTATTTTGGGGTAACATGTGGTGGGGATTAACATCATTTTACGGATCAATGCTCAATTCACCTTGTTTTCAAACCATTTTTTAGTAGTACTCTTTTCTTGAATTATTCCCATAAATGTATTTCTTTTTTGTTGATAAATGAATTTTATTATTGACATTATGAATCTTTCAATTACAATGTCAGTAAACTCACATTCTATAATTTTGATTTATACAATAATTAACATTACAAACTACTTAAAAGATATTATTTACTAAAGAATTGTTATTTTAAATATTAAAATAAATTCATACTAAAATTTGAATTTTAAGAATTAGCAAATTAATTGAGAACAAAAAAGCTAAATAAAAAACTCTCCAGCCACATCAGAAAAATCTATAATTTTATTAAAGAAACATACCACCACAACAATTAATACATTCTCAATCATCTCTCGTCTACGGACTATGGTCACCTACAAAACCAATCATCCATACATATCTTCATCATTCCATTTCATCTCGTCACCAAACTCTTCCCAATTGAACCAATTTCACATAATTTGATTGAATAGATCCATGCATTGAATCTAAAAATTCAAAAAATAAATAAATATATTCTTGCATGTATATTTCACTCAGACTCATGCAGCCAGGTGAAAGGATGTGTGGCAGATTAGTTCAAGAGGAAAAGGCTGGAACTGAACATAGTTCTATCACTATGCTATATCACAATTCACATTTCTTAATCTATCTTGGAATGGAATCTGTAAGGAATATAATCCACAAGATGAACTAAATAATTAAGGAATATGAATCCACAAGAGGAAAAGGAGAGAGACTAAATCTGGAAAAGAAGTTGAACTAAAGGAGATGAGAAGAGCGAACTAAAGAAGTTGGGAGATAAGCATAATTAAAGTCAAATAGATGGAGATGAAAACATATCACATTATTGACATCATAATTTTAAAAAATGCAGGCACCAAAAGGAGGATAAAATTGCTACTCTCCCAAATAAGATCAAACCTTCCAACATTTTAAAAACAAAATGAATTAGAAAGAATACCACAATGGATAGACCTTGAATCACAACAGTTGACATTGAAATTTTGTAAAACAGTAATATTGCTTGCCAACAAACAAAAATAAATAACACAATGAAGCTAGGATAAACATAAACCATTATAAAATCATCCAGGGACATGCAAGAACAACTGTATTAAACAAGTATATGAGTTTTCCACGAGCTGACATTAAGGATTACACCACACCAGAAAGAAGTAACATCTCAGACAATTGCTAAAGGGTGGCTTGATACATGGTAAGTCGGTAATGCACTAGTTTATTAATAAATTCCTTTCTAAATGCAAACCTGAATAAAGGGCAATTTAAGGATGGATACAATGGGATACCACAAACTAGTTACTATATGACTAACTAAACTAACTGGTCAATAACAGAACAATGCCATGCTTAAAGTACTAAACTTCACAGTGCCCTACCATCAGGAGTTCTCATTTAGCCTTCACAATATTCTTAATGGTTTTCACAGTTTGAATTTTAGCATACTATAACAAATCTTAATTGCTTCACAGTTCAAAGCACACCAAGATCAAAATAACAGCAAACAACTTTATAAGTAGAACCCAAAATTCAATCAATCAAATAGTATTTACTCACAAGTCACAATTCTAAACCCTAAACCCAGAAATGACATGTGATAGTAACTAGAACAAACTCCAAAAACATATAAACATTGGAAAAATATGAAGCATATAACAAAGATAAATCCAAAGCAGAATTACTCATAACAGATAATCATAATATAAAATAATCCTGAATACTTCCTAAATTCAAAACAAATCCCAAAATTCATAACCAACAGATTATATAATCCAATCCACAGAAAAATACTTTAATGACAACAAACTAATTTCTTAAAATGCTAAAATTGACCAAAACAACCATCACCATAAATCAATCTCCACCAGCCTTCTGATAAACATAGGTTAGGCCGCACTTGGGATGGTTTCAGTTCTGTTCACCTTAAGATGGGACACATAAAAAGAAAAGAGAGAGGTTTTATGAGGGTGTTAACACTTGGACTAATTGAAGTAGGAGATGTTACCTACTTGTGAACTGCATTCCATATCTATTAGAAACAATAAAAGGTGTTACATGTACAATGGGAATAGCCTCCATAACTAACTAAAGTACCACAAATAAGCATGAAATATTTGTTATAAATTTATATCTTCATCACAAAAGAAATTTGAACCCAGTGTAGCAGAGTTATGTTATTTTTTTGCCGTTTGATCATAATATGACAATACAAGAGAGACATATTGTATCTAAACAACATCAGCAACTTTAGCTTCTTTCAAGGATATCATCTACAATTGCCTTTTAACTTTGGATATTCATTCAGAATAACCTATCTTAAACATATAACCTAAAACAAGTAAAATATAGCCCATCTTATCTCTTCGGGAAAGATGTTGAATTAGTGTCGCACAAGTTTCTATCCGTGGTCTGAGGCTACTCTTCTGCATAGTGGCCAACCATTCCATTCCTTCTGCAACACATCCTTTCTTGCTCAGTCGATTATTTATAAAATCATGAATCTGATTCTTTGGTACCACACCCCTATCCAAGCATATACTTACATAAAGTTTTTGCATCAAGCACTTTCCCACCTTACAAAGTTTCTTTACAAGGGAATATAAGAGGCGAGCGATGGTTGAAAAACCCCGCTCTCGGAAGTTGATACACAAACTTTATACTCTCGGCTATTTTCCTTCCTTAAAAAGCCCATAATCATAGATTTGTAAGTGAACATGTCACGAAGCGATACCTTTCTCTTTGCATTTTTCAAACCGCTTGCAAGCTTCTTACGTCCTTCCACGTGAAAACAATACATTAATCACGTGTTGTAACTTATAGTGGTCTCTCCGTAGCCTCTACCAAGCATTCCCCTTATAAAGCTTCGGGCTCCATTGAGATCACCAACTCTTAAATACACCAAGATGAGGGTACAATATGTGTACTCATTGGGCATGATTCCTTAGAATCATTTCAAACCATAACTTTCGAGCATCTCCAAGCCTTTTCATTTTACAAAGATCGTGAATCATTGTTGTATACATAACATTATCTGGAGCATATCCTCTATCCTTGAGATCATTGAAAATCCTAAAAGCTTCTGCAACACATCCTTTCTTGCTCAGTCCAGTTATGATAAAATCATGAATACAGACTACTGGTACCACACCCCTATCCTGCATATACTTACATAAAGATTTTGCATCAAGCACTTTCCCCACCTTACAAAGTTTCTTTACAAGGGGAATATAAGAGGCAGGCAATGGCTGAAAACCCCTGCTCTAGAAGTTGATACATAAACTTTATACTCTCGGCTATTTTCCCTTCCTTAAAAAAGCCCATAATCATAGATTTGTAAGTGAACATGTCACGAGCGATACCTTTCTGCTGCATTTTTTCAAACTGCTTGCAAGCTTCTTCTGTCCTTCCATGTGAAAACAATACATTAATCATGGTGTTGTAACTTATAGTGGTCTCTCCGTAGCCTCTACCAAGCATTCCCTTTTAAAGCTCCTGGACACCATCGAGATCACCAACTCTTAAATACCCGGAGATGAGGGTACAATATGTGTACTCATTGGGCATGATTCCCTTCCGAATCATTTCAAACCATAACTTTCGAGCATCTCCAAGCCTTTTCATTTTACAAAGACCGTGAATCATTGTTGTATACATAACATTATCTGGAGCATATCCTCTATCCTTGAGATCATTGAAAATCCTAAAACCTTCATGTATCATTCTTCTCTTGCATAGCCCATGGATAATTTCCTGATAAGTATATATCTGCGGAGTACAATTCTTTGCAATCATAGTGTAAAACAGTCGATACTCCAGAATCATTCCTTTCTTTAGAAAACCCATATATTAATTTATTGAAAGCAACAATACTAGGAACATATCCAGCTTCCAAAACTTGCCGAAGAAGGTAAAAACCTTTTGAAACATTGTTGTCAGTACAAAATGCTTTAATTAAGCACGTAACTGTCTCCACAACACCACAATCCATCATTTCCCCATACAATTTCCAAACAACATGAGTCCTACCAACTCGGACGGAGGCCGATAAAACCGAATTCCAAGTCCCCAGTGAAGGGCAATAACCAATCCCTTTCAATTGATCAAACACATCTAGTGCTTCCTCAATTAGCCCATTTTCAAATAAACAATAGATATACAACTCTAAACAAGACGGCTCTGGGTTAAATTTGGTAAACTCAAGAAATTTTTTAGCAGCATTGGCAGCCTTGCTCTCCGCAAGACCCTTAAAAATCACATTATACAAAGACTGATCAGTAGGAAAGCCAAATCGAGAACTAACCCAGTAAAAGAATCGCAGCGTCAAAAATGCATTGTTTTGATGCTTCAGAACCTCGCGCAGTAAGTTGGGGTCCGACAAATTAATGCCGGAAAACTCAGATACAAGTGTTTGTTCCCATCTGGCTCCGGACCGAATGAACTTCGAAACGTCTTTAGCAATCTCAGTCAAGTTTTGATTCTTATGATTGCTTGAACTAATTTGATCTTGCGTTTGTATAAACTCTTCCCCGCATCCAAAACCAATGTTTCGAATATGAAAGGTTGGATTTTTATGGTTTTGGCGGAGGATTAAGTTAGTGAAAGACGACGAAGTTCTTGCCATCTACTATGTTTCCGAAAAAAATGTAATAAAGCTTCTGGATAAATAAGAATCCAGATAGAAATTCACATAGCCAGACTATCAGAGATATAAATATATATATATATATATATATATATATATATATGATATCACGAAGATCTGCATCTTCGCTTCTTGATTGGCGATGGAGGCCCGAACTGAAATTAGGGTTTTAAAAACTGTATAGACTATAGACTACTACTCATATAAACAGAGGTAGTCATGTAAAAATGGGGCTGAAGTCCAGTTTTGTACCTATAAAATGGGGTTATTTTCAGTTTTGTGTTCTTAGGGAAGGAGTTTAATTAGTCTTGGGCTGGATAAAAATATTTAACGTTTCGGCCTGGACTAATGCCTTATGGTAATCCAACAACGAAGCCCACTGACTTCGAGCTTTGGGACATCATATACTTTTTAAGAAGAGAGTTTTTTTCTCTCCGATTATACTTTTTTAGAACAAGTTCGAGTTCAGTTGCTAAGTTTTGGTTCATAAGAGTATAAAATAAGTTTTGATTGAGACTCGTTTAACTACCGAGTCAAGCACAATCTCGAATCGAGCCCGAGCAATTTGAACTTTTCGAACAAATATGCTCCAAGTATCAATAGTAAATTACAATTTGAGGAGGTTCGAGTAATTTATCGAACTTTAAAATTTATTCATATTTGATTTATTTATATTTCGAGTCGAATTTGAATCGAACTTTTAGTCAAGCGAGTACAAATCGAATCCAAAATGCTTGTTCATTTTACAGTCTTAGTTGAAACTATAAGAACAAAATTTCGAATATCCAAAAAAAAAAGGTAAGAGAGAGTTAATATGAAGTGAAAATTTATCTCTAAAGACGATCATTGAAACTACTTTGAATACAGTTTGTGGAATAAAAAAATTACATAGTTCGTATATAAATATAATATTTTTATGAAAAGTTTTGTGTCTGTTTTTTCAATGTCAAAGTGTGCTTTATGCAACCCAGTTTTTTTTTTCTAAAATAATAATATATTATGAGACAATGTATTCTAATTTATTAGTAAATAAAGACAAAAATATATACTTAAAATTTACAAATCTTACAAGGTATCCATGCTGTTATGAAATAGAGGGAGTATTATTTTGGGTCCTTTACATAAGTATACAACAAATAAAAAGTAATTACAAGAAAAGTGCATCAACTAAATAATTATAAAAAGAGTGTAATTAGAATTCATATTACAAAAAACTAGTACAATTCACATTAATAAAGAAACCTAAAATCAAGGAAAATAACTGCCATAATTTCAAATTCAAATCTTGTCTCTAATAACAATTTCAAATCCATATTTCAAAATTCAAATCAAAATGAGAAAATTAAAAATAAAAATTTATGAAGGAGCTAATGTTCATCATCCTCCTCTCTCGCCACTGCATTGCCGCCACCACATCATGCATGGCCGCCATACTTTGAGTTGTTATTCAATTTCTTTTGACGATTTGGTTACCCACAAAAATTGAAATGGTTTCCTTTATCTAATTTTGACTAAGAATCGCATCACATTTAAAATAAAATTGGTAATCAAATAAAACCAATTGGTTACCTTATCAAATGGTTTGGTAACCAACTATATGAAATTTGGTTACCAACTGCATCACATCCAAAATAAATTAGTAAGCTAATAAAACTAAATTGGTTACCTTATCGGAAGGTTTAGTAACCAACTACATAAATTTTGGTTACCAACTGCATCACATTCAAAATATATTAGTAAGCTAATAAAACTGAATTGGTTACCATATCAAATGATTTGGTAACCAACTACATGAAGTTTGATTACCAACTGCATCACATCCAAAATAAATTAGTAACCTAATAAAACTGAATTGGTTACCTTATCGGAAGATTTCGTTCCGGTGAAAATAAAGAATGGATGGGTGGCGGTGGGAGGCGGAGGGATCGAGAGAGAGGAGGGGAGGAGGAGGAGGGGTGGGGGCGTGGGGTGTGGGGGAGAGGAGGTGGAGGAAAGGAGGCGGGAAGAGGGGAGGAGAAAGGGAAGCGTGAGGGGGATGGGAGGAAGGGAGGCGGAGGAGGGAGGTGGAGGAGGGGGGGAGGAGGGGGCGGCAGTAGTAGGAAAAGGGGGGAGGAGAGGGAGGGTGGGGAGGGGAGGGAGGAGGAGGGGAGGCGGGAGGCGGGAGGAGGGGAGGATTGGACAGAGGAGGAGGAGGAGGAGGAGGAGGAGGAGGGAAACAGAAATGGAGTGGGAGAAAATCGTGGGAGAGATGGGGAGAAAATTGTGGGAGAGATGGTAATCGTGTGCATAATTAAAGGGATAAGATTGCACTCTTTTTTGTAATTAAATATTGCATATCACTCTTTTTGTAATTATTTTGTTTGTACTCTTTTTATGTAATTATTTTTTAAAATGTAATAGAAAATGTAATTGTTCCTATTATTTTAGGGGTGAGAAAAAGAAACTGAAAAAAGTTACAAGAAAAGTAGAATCATGGCGGCCCAAAGGTGAAGCCCATAATAGTTGGATTGGGAAACTTCCCTTTCTAACATTTCGAGACAAACTCAGAGCAACAATTAGCCCAGGTCCCCATCCACATCCAATTCAACTATAATCAAAATCCAAAATAACCATAACTAAGAGTCTGTTTGTTTATGTCTGAATGACGGAATCTATCAGTCATTAAATGCGTTTGTTTTGAGAAAAAAATTGTCTGAATAGCTGAATCAGTCAACCATTCAAACGATTTAGGTTTTTTTGGCTGAATGGTTTGGTGTCATTTTTTTGGCTGAATGAACTAAATGAGGGTTGAATGAAGTTTTTTATTATAATATTAACTATTATATTAAGTAATATTAAATACATTTATAACACTTTTGAATTTTTTTAGAGGGGTAAAATAATAAAACATATGTTTCAGACATGTCAATTATAACATAAGTTTTTTTATTTAGATTCAGATTCAGATTTAGATTCATTCAGTTTTTATCAAACACCTCCTAAATCGTCAACAACAATTGTATGACCAGAGTTGGCAAAATTTTACCAATATCCATTCACCCGTCCACTAACTCATAATTAAACGAATAAAATTACCTATTTATCTTAATGAATTTTAAATAAATTGAGTTAAATAAATAAGTTAGATTAGTAAATCCGTGAATCATTAATTTGGGGTAATGATCCATATTATATATTTGTTATGGATATTAAGAATTCGAATTCATCTTAATCAAACTATGAGTTTTAAAATTAGGGCTAAAATTCATCTCATCTAAATCGTATTTTGTAAAATTAAAGTTACAAATAATCGTTAGGGTTTAAATTAGTGTTGCGAATGGAGCGGATAATTCGATTGCCACATTAGGAACATGATGACACACTTGTTAGCATTATAATAACTTTAATTTATGTAACGGAATAATACGTTAACATATATTTGTAAATTTTAATTAACATAAATTATTTTATTATCAGCAAAAAAGAATGGAGGAATAATATAATTAATGTATCTATGAGAGAGATTTGTGATACAAAATAAATTTAAGTAACACTGTCAAAAACATAACAAACAGAAAGGTTAAATTTGCAATTAATCGAGTTGGATACATACGACCCATCAATTTTCCTTTTATTACTCTATAAAATTAGATTTATTTTGGGTATATATGACTCAACTCATTATCCTTTAAATTTTATTTATTACCTATTTAAAAATACAAAATAATGTGTATAATTATAATTTATTATAATTATTAAATATTAAATATACTGATGTTTGGTGGATCATTTACGAATTAAAATTTAACATATCATAAAGAACGATTATAAAAAAAAGATACAAAATGACATGTATGATTGTAGTTCATTATAATTATTAAATTCTCTACGAATTAAACTTTAACAAATCATTTTATAAACAAATTTTTATAAGAGTTTTTTTTTGTAAATATAGCCATACTCATCTCATTTATAACAAGTACCCCTTTCATTTTGGTTATAAACTCCAATACAATCAAAATTCCAGTTCAATTACAATCAAAATGAACTAATAAAGGGCAACTTTCAACTTCGGCTCTATAAATGGAATGAAAGATCAACAAATGCAAAAAAGAAGAAGAAGAAATAACATCATTAGGTGTTGTAATTAGGATTGACAACGAGATCGGTATAAATAGTACGAGGACCTCTCTCTATATCAGTCCCGCCAATATAGAACACTCACCCGAGTCCGACCCGACCTCAAAACCAATACCCCATACAGTGGCGGAATCAAAACAATTTTATAGGGGATCAAAATATATCAATAAAATAAAATTATTTATTAACGCTTAGAGTGCTTCTTTTAAATTCATTTTGCTAAAAGAGTGTAGCCATTTTTATTTTTTTTTGCTAAATTTGATTTGTATATTAATTTTCAAAAATTAGATAGTACAATGAAGTTCAAAACATAGTCCCATCTCCTGTATGGACCAGCCCACGTGGCCATCAGTCCATAAGACCATCAGCCCAGCTCACGTGGGCCGAAAGAAAATTTGGTCGAAACATGTTGGACCCGATAGATAACAACTATTAGCAAGTGACCACCATCTGCAATTTGAAATTTGAAATTTAAATTTTGAAATCACGTGGGCCCATTGCTTCACCCAATGTCAACGCACACTGCCCCATACTGGAACAAACCAACAGCTCGCCGGAGAATGACCGTAATATAACTCCGATTGCTACCTTTCTTCCTCTTTCTCTCTACTCAAAAACAGCTTCACAAACATATATATATATATATATATATATATATATATATATATACACACACACGTATATATCAAATAAAAGACTTGTTCCTTATATGGAAATAATAATCTTACCTCACGGAGAAACCAAAGCTATTTTCAAGCCGAAGAGCATTAAAGTAGAATCTGCAAATTTAGGCCAAACAGAGAGCTAAAACCTTAAGCTTGATTGTTGAGAGAAAACTTCAACAGCCCTAATCTTTTATCATCAAAAAAATGTTCGCTTGCTGGTAAATAGGTGTTTTTATTATATTAAATAACAGCAAATCAAAATCATTCTAAGAACAGATGCTGTAACAGATGCACGGTCATGCACCGAAATTCCTAATCAGATCCAACAAGCAACAACAATAACATTACAGATCTGGACAATTAGGAAAACAGACCTAAAATGGCCAAAACACACCAATAATTAGACCCAATCATGCTGTGACCATCCCTGCCGGCCCAGATTCCGGCGAAAAAAAGAGTAACATAGCAGCCAAATCTGATTAGTAGAGAAAATAACCCGAGATTTCGTCGTGCCCCCCCTGCCCCAGCCGTAAATCAGCCCCTGCCGCCTCAGCAACCCAACCTCCTCCAAACTCTCCCTCGCCGCCGGAGATTCCAGGGGGGTCATATGCCCCCCCTCCCCCCTCAACCCTGTTGGAGATTAGTTACGTAGACAATAAGCCACGTAGGCATTAGAGATAGAGGACCTATTCTTTGGGATGCCAAAGTAGTGTTCTGTTAGTGCATCAGAGATGGACCTATTATTTGGGATGCCAAAGTAGTGTTCTGTTAGTTATTTGTTTGATTAAACCCATTATGTGCGAGGTGGTTTCTCTTTCTTGTTTTTGTAAGGCTTTATAAGTCATTTAAGTTATCTAATAAAGGTAATTATTCACACGCCAAGTTATTGAGTTCTCTTTGAACTTAACAAATTGGTATCAAAGCCCCCACTGGGTTTTGTTGAAAAGCTACAATCTTTGAGTGATTCAAAACTTGACAATGAGTGAGGATAAAACTCTAACAAAAATTCCACAGTTCGATGGTCACTATGATCATTGGAGTGAGTTAATGGAAAATCTGTTTAAGGCGAAGGGACTTTGGAATATGGTAGTTGAGGGATTTGTTGAGCCATCAGAAACAGAAGCAACAGAGGCTAAAAAGAAGGAACTTGAAGAGATGCGAACCAGGGATTATCAAGTGAAGCATTATCTCTTTCAAGCTATTGATCGGACTGTGTTTGAGCAGATTCTGAATCAAAGGACAGCCAAGGATATTTGGGACTCTCTGAAGAGAAAATTTGGAGGGAATGAGAGAGTCAAGAGATCTCTGTTGAACTCTTTACGAAGAGAATTCGAGGTGTTGGCAATGAAGAGAGAAGAGACGATTACAGAACATTTTGCTTGGGTGATGTCTGTGTCAAATAAAATACGAAGCAATGGTGAAGAGATGCCAGATTCAAAGATTGTAGAAAAGATTCTTCGGACTCTCACCGAGAGATTCACCTATGTGGTGGTTTCTATTGAAGAATCACAGGACACGGACAACATGTCAACTGATGAGTTGCAGAGTTCGTTGGTGGTGCATGAGCAGAAGTTTCGAAGGCTGGATTCTGCAGAGGAAGAACATGCTTTAAAAGTTGAGGATCGCTTTGGGTGCAGAGGCAGAACATTTTTCAGAGGTTGAACACCTTTCAACGGAAGAGGTCGAGGGAGAGGCAGGACAAGCTTCAGCAAAGCTACTGTTGAATGCTACAAGTGTCATCAATTGGGTCACTTTCAATATGAGTGCCCAATGTGAAAAAGAGAAGCCAATTATGCTAAGTTTGAAGAAAAGCAAGAAGAGGATGTACTGTTAATGGCATGTGTGGAAACACCGGAAGAAAAAAGGGAGAGATGCATGGTTTATTGACTTGGGTTGTTCCAACCACATGTGTGGTGATCAAGAGATGTTCACAAATTTAGACAGGAGCTTTACACATACTGTCAAGCTTGGGAACAATACCAAACTCAATGTTATTGGAAATGGAACAATGAGGTTGGTTTTACTGGGAGTTAGCTATGTGATTGGAGATGTGTACTTGGTTCCTGAGCTTAAAAATAATCTTCTAAGTGTTGGGCAACTCCAAGAAAAAGGGATTAATGTGTTGTTCAAAGGTGGTGTATGTAGTTTGTTTCATCCACAAAAAGGAAAGATAACATAGTCAATTATGAATGAAAATAGGATGTTTATTTTGTCACCTGATACCTATAACAACTCAAGAGAAGGGAGCTGTTTCAAGATCAACACTGAAGATCAAGCTGAGCTATGGCACCATCGTTTTGGACATCTCAGTTATAAGGGGGCTGAATACACTTTCGAGCAAAAATATGGTGACTGGTTTACCCAAGCTGAAGGCCAATGGTGTGATATATGAGGCATGCATGAAAGGCATGCAACATCGAAATTCCATGCCAAGGAAGAGCAAATGGAGGGCCACAGAACATTTGCAGCTCATTCATTCAGATCTGTGTGGTCCCATCACACCAGCATCCAATAGCAAGAAAAGGTATTTGTTGACCTTCATTGATGATTTTTCCAGGAAGACCTGGATATACTTTTTGTTGGAAAAATCAGAGACATTTCATTTCTTTAAACATTTTAAGATGTTAGTGAAAAAGGAAGCTGATATGTTCATAAAATGTTTAAGGACGGATAGAGGAGGGGAATGCAAGTTAACAAAATTCAAGGAGTTTTACAGCCAACATGGAATCAAGAGGCAGCTCACTGTTGCTTACACTCCACAACAAAATGGAGTGGCTGAAAGGAAGAATCGCACCATTATGAATTTGGTGAGATCCATGTTGACTGAGAAGGAGATCCCCAAATCCTTCTGGCCCGAGGCGGTTCAGTGGACCAATCATGTCTTAAACAGGTCACCAACACTAGCTGTTAAGGACATGACTCCAGAGGAGGCATGGAATGGAAGGAAGCCAACAGTAGAATATTTCAGGGTGTTCGGATGTGTTGGCCATGTTCACATACCAGACACCAAGAAGACTAAACTGGACAACAAAAGTATACGATGTGCGATGCTTGGGGTGAGTAAGGAATCAAAAGGGTATAGGATGTTTGATCCTGTCAGCAAGAAAATAATTGTCAATCGTGATGTTGTATTTGAGGAGGATCGTGTATGGGACTGGGACTCCAGCTACAAAGAAGAACAGTCCATGGATCTGGAATGGGAGGAGAATACTGTTATACACAAAGACATAGAAGAAGTTAATGTTCCTGAGGAGCCTGCTATTGAAGAATTTATGGAAGGTGATCCAGCTGTGCAAGGAGATGTTCCAATAGTGGGTGGAGAAGATTTGACAGCCAGGGAGGGAAAGATCAGGCGACCCCTAGTGTGGTCTTCTGATTATCTAGCTGATGATGGTTTGTCAGATGATGAAACAATTTTGGCTCTGGCTCTGATGGTAATGTCAGATCCCATTACCTATGAAGAGGCTGTTAAAAATGTGAAGTGGAAGCTAGCTATGGATGAGGAAATAAATTCCATTGAGAAAAATCAGACATGGAGTCTAGTGGAATTACCTACAGGAGCAAAGAAGATAGGGGTAAAGTGGGTGTATAAGACCAAGCTAAATGAGTTATGAGAAGTTGACCAATTCAAAGCAAGATTAGTGGTGAAAGGGTATTCTCAACAGCATGGGATTGATTATACAGAGGTCTTTGCACCAGTTGCTCGTATGGATATAGTGAGGATGATAAATGCATTTGCAGCTCAAAGAGGATGGGGAATTCATCAGCTGGATGTAAAGTCTGCCTTTCTATATGGGAAGCTGCAAGAGGATGTTTTTGTGACACAACCACAGGGTTATGAAAAGAAGGGTTGTGAGCACTTGGTCTATAAACTGCAGAAGGCTCTTTATGGATTAAAGCAGGCACCAAGAGCCTGGTTTAGTTGAATAGAGACATATTTCATTCAAGATGGTTTCACAAGCAGCAATAGTGAACAAACTCTGTTTATCAAGAAGAGGGAAGGTAAAATTCTCATCGTTAGTGTTTATGTAGATGACTTACTGTTTACAAGTAATAATGATGACATGATTGCTGATTTTAAGAGTTCCATGAGAAAGGAATTTGAAATGACAGACCTAGGAAGGATGAAATTCTTCCTTGGTATTGAGGTTGTTCAACAGAATGGAGGGATTTTCATTTGCCAAAGGAAGTATGCTGAAGACATTCTGGAGAAGTTTGGAATGATGGGTTGCAATGCTGTTCGTAATCCCATAGTCTTTGGGCAGAGAATTGATCGAGATAAGGATGGTTTGGTGGTGGATCCAACTCTGTTCAAGCAAATAATAGGAAGCCTTATGTACCTTACAGCTACAAGGCTAGATCTTATGTTTGCTGTAAGTTTTATTAGCAGGTTTATGGGAAGTCCTACACAACAACATTTTGCAGCAGTAAAAAGAATCATGAGATATCTGAGAGGCACAATGGATTATAGGGTGATGTACAAATGAGGAATGTCCAATGATTTACAAGCATACACAGACAGTGATTATGCTGGTGATGTGGAAGACAACAAGAGCACTTCAGGTTATGTATTTCTTATGGGTGGAGGAGCAGTAGCATGGTTTTCGAAGAAGCAACCCATAGTCACTCTATCAACCACGGAGGCAGAGTTCAGGGCAAAGTGGCGTAAATGACACACGTGTCAAAGCTATATGGATGAGACGAGTCTTAGGGGAGATTGGGCATGAGCAGGAAGGAAAAACATTGTTGAAATGTGACAACACTTCTACCATCAAGTTGTCCAAAATCCTGTTCTTCATGGGCGTTCCAAATATATCAGGGTGAGGTTTCATTTTCTAAGGGATCTTACCAAGGAGGGAGTTGTGGAATTGGTCTCATCAAGAAGATACAAGATCAACTTGCAGATTTGATGACCAAACCACTCAAGTTGGACGCTTTTTTTGTCACCAAGCAAAATGGGTGTGTGCAAAGTGTTGCTCGAACTAACCCTACAGGTGAGGATGAGTTCAAGGGAGGGATTGTTGGAGATCAGTCACGTAGACAATAAGCCACGTAGGCATTAGAGATAGAAGACCTATTCTTTGGGATGCCAAAGTAGTGTTCTGTTGGTGCATCAGAGATGGACCTATTATTTGGGATGCCAAAGTAGTGTTCTATTAGTTATTTGTTTTGTTAAACCCACCAAAGCTGATTATGTGCGAGGTGATTTCTCTTTCCTGTTTTTGTAAGGCTTTATAAGTCATTTAAGTTATCTAATAAAGGTAATTATTCACACGCCAACTTATTGAATTCTCTCTGAACTTAATAAATACCCCTAGTTCCGCCTCTGACCCCATACATGTCCCGCCCCCGTTCCCTTTACTTGGTTATTCTCATTTTTTCCCAAATTAATTTTCTCTAATTTTTTTATATTAATTTGTATAATTATTTTTAATTCAAAATCAAACAACATACAATATTTTCTATTACTAACAATATATTATATTACAAATGTTATGAATTTATAATGAAATAATTTAAATAAGTACATAATAAGATATATACAAAATATTAATTTCTCATACTCGATCTTATAGGGTTAAAAAAATGGATCAGTATCGGGCAATTGTTGGACCTAACTATAATGGTAAATTTGTACTTGAAAACAAAGAAATTTATTTGGAGATACGGGGTTATCGAACCCGTACCTCTCGCATGCAAAGCAAGCGCTCTACCATGTGAGCTACATCCCCTGATACTGTAAGCAGGCTCGAGTACCAAGAAATTTCTAGATTTGAGAGTAGGTTAATCAATGAAGCAAATAACTTGACAAGTCTTTTTAATGTTAGAATATCCTTCATATGAGTATAAAAAATAAATTCTATAATTATATAGTAAAAAATTTTTAGGGGATTTATAAAAAAACAACAATTACCAAATATTTATATTCTATTCATTTTTTTAATTTTATAATCACCAAAAACAAAAATTGAAATAAATAGTAGAATAAGACTCAAAAAAGAAAATAGCCTTCACACGTGGAAGAAGCTTAGAAAGTTAAGAGACATGCCACGATAAGTAGTAAACCACCCACTGACCACTTGTTTATAAATCCCCTAACCTTCATCCACTTCAAAACCCAAATCAAGAAAAAACAAAAAATATTGGTGCAACTTTTTTTAGAAAAATGCCAGGCCTTACAATCGGAGATTATTTACTTCCAAACCTTAAAGTTGAAACCACCCATGGATCGAAAAATAAAGCTCCATGACTATGCTGATGATAGCTTCACCATTATCTTCTCTCACCCAGGTGATCATCCTCAAATTAATTAAAGTAAGTAGATCTTGCATGCTTTTTTTTGATAAGAATATCGATGATTCTGTGATTTTATTAATTGGAGGCTTTTAATTTGGATATATATTGTAGGTGATTTCACCCCAGTGTGTACTACTGAGCTAGCTTTGTGCATGCCATGGCTCAATATGCTGATCGACAAGTTTGCTCAGAGAGGAGTGAAGCTGTTGGGGTTTTCTTGTGAGGATGTTCAGTCTCACAAGGAGTGGATTAAGGACATTAATTGAAGCCTTCAATTTAATGTACTATTTGTTATTTTCAGTACAACCAATTTTATTATGTACGTACGTATGGCATATAAATTATTTTTCCAGAATTTTTTATTTAATGGTCTCTATATTTTTGCAATTTTTTGTAAAAAAATAATATCATTAGTTGGAATTTGTATATTGTCTTGCATGCAGGGAGGGCACAAGGTGACTTACCCAATAGCTGCAGATCCCAACAGAGAAATAATAAAACAACTAAACATGGTGGATCCCGACGAGAAAGAGTACTCCTCCGGTCGAAACACTCCGTCTCGTACCCTTCACATTGTCGGATCCGACAAGAAGATAAAGCTGAGCTTTCTTTATCCAGCAAGCACCGGCCGGAACATGGATGAAGTGGTGAGGGCATTGGATTCGCTGCTGACGGCGGCCAAGCACAAGAACAAGATTGCCACTCCAGTGAACTGGAAACCGGGCGATAAGGGGGTGATCTCTCCAAGTGTGGACAATAAATCAGGCCAAGGAAACGAGATGTTTCCTCGGGGCTTTGAAACTGCTAAGCTACCCTCCGGGAAAGATTACTTGCGGTTCACCAAAGTCTAGTTTGCTTTATTATTTGTATATATGGAGCTCGTTTTTGGGTCTATATATCAGTCTGTTTAATTTTTGACTAGTTGGTTAATATATATATATATATATATATATGTGTGTGTGTGTGTATATTGTTATCTGTAATATATAGTACTCCCTCTGTCCCAGGATAAAAGTTCTGGTGAATTTTTCACGCATATTAAGAAGATGAATAAAATAACAAAATTATTTATAATAATGTCATTAAATATGGAAAGAGAATTAAAATAAAAAAAGAGATATTTAATGGTAAGGGTATAATAGAAAAATATGTGTAAAAGTTTGGTTATTAAAGGAAAATGGATATTTAACATGGGACTATTCAAAATAGTAATAAGAATTTTTATTATGGGACGGAAGGAGTATTATTTAATATATATAAATATGATAAAACAGAACATAATTATATATATATATATATATATATATATTTATAACACAAAAAATATTAATAAATAAATTTGAGTCCTTTGAATTCACAAAGTCTCTTTAAAACAAATTTATTTCCTCACTGGTGCTAAGGATTAAATGAATAATTGCTTCTCAAGATAAAATGAATTTACAATTCTTAATTAGTAGCACTATAAAATTAAGAATTCAGTGAACGCAAATTCTATGTTATATACTCGAACTTTACTGTTAATAATAGTGATGCATGAAAATGATGTATGAATACACTTACTCAGAAAACGGGAAAATATTTGCAGAACGGAAAAACACTGCAGAACGGTGGGAAGAACGGAATCTGCAGAAACGAGATTGCAGCATAATTCTGCAGCATATCAGACCGTTGGGGATCAACCATCATCAAAACTACGTAGTATTAATAATAACTTTAAACAAAATTTGATAATAAATTAAATAATTTTTTGTCTAAAAAATTATATATCAAGACCACCCACCCACCCAAACTTGGCCCGGCCCGACCGATCGAATGACTGCACGCATGTGGGTTTGAATCATACCTTGGCTAGGTCATCTCCCTTCCACAAAAAGGGGGTGCCCCTTGGGGCTCTTCCTATTAAACAATCATCCCATATATATGTTCTTCATTTTTTTCTCTAATGCCTTATGTAAGACTTTTGCAACTTTCAACAATCAAGTAGGTAACTTTGGAGTCAATTTTCTCATTCAATTCTTAATGAATTTGAACACATAAATATACCAAGTTATACTCCTCACGAAAAAGAACACATTGATGTAAAGACTCGATATTTTCAGAATATAGGTCCCTCATTTAATTAAATCTCAAAATACTCTAATATTTAATATTTTAAATCTCATTTGGATTTGGTGCATAGTGTAATTTTATGGCTTGGTGTGATTAAGGTCTTATATTTTGGATATTAGTTTTTAAATGACTGGTACTATATGAAGATTGGGACTCTATGTTGATGATATTGATATATTATTTTTTATACATGATGGAAGACTACTTTTATCTATCTATTTTCTATATTATAAATGGTCGTTTTTGGTTTTTTGTGATTTAGCGTCACGTTTATAAAATTTTTATTTTATTATTACATAATTTAAATACACTTTCGCTGCTACTATTTTTGTGTCCCTACAGCTTTTTAAATATATTATTATTTTATGAGTTTGTCTGGTGTTCTAGCGATCGTTTTTTTAAAAAAAAAATAAAAATTGACTCACAAAATATTAAATCCTACACTCAAAATATTAAATTCTAAATCTTAAATTATTGAATTTTGTAAAAAAAATTAATTAAAATAAATATTATTAATTTGTTGAGAGTCCAAAAAAAAAAAGAAACAGGAGGGTCACTACAACCGTAGACTTTTTCTTATTTTGTTCATTTTAATTTTAATTTTATAATCTTTTTATTTAGTGTTTTAAATTTTATAAATTTTATATTTTATTCCATACAATTTCGGTGCTCGGCTGTACAGCTGTACTAATGCACTACGTGAGTATAAAGAGAGCAGATTCTTTGTTCTAATTTTTCTGTTTTAAAATTAAATAAAAAAATATGTCAAAATTTAAGTGGAAGACACACAGAGACATAAAATTTAGGGACAAAACATGTGGTATAAACTACAAACACTCAATAAATTAATAAGAATACACACAATGGCTATCTACTGATCATGTTTTCTAGATAATATTATAAATTTATGAGTAAAATTTTATTCCATAAAATGAGAATAGAACCTGAGACTTACGTTCTGTTTCTGAGTTTTAAAATGAACAAAAAAAAAAAGAAAAAAAAAATAAAAAAATCAAGTTTTCTTTTCAATTCTTATGTTTCTGAGTTTTTTAATAAACGGAAAAGAAAAGAAATGGATAGAAAACTTGGTCACTTTTCCTGCCAAAGTTTTCCGTCCAAAATTGACCTGATTTAGACGGAAAAGAAATTGAAATAAGTAATATTTTTATAATTCCCATATTATCCTCAATTTTTAATATAATAAATTTTAAATTACAACTCATGTCCTCAATTTTAAATTTTTTATTCTTTTCTATTAAAAATTCAGAAATAACACAAAAGAAAACTTCAAATTTTCTATTTTTTTATAATTTAAGTTTTTTTTTTTTTTGTTCAAAACTCAAAAACAGAGTGTTAAAGAGATTGCATATCAATCTTAATAATTAGACTAAAACCTCATCTACAAGTCTTAATAATTTAATAATTGCGCATAGAGATACTACCAGTTTCTTTAAATTAAAATCCAGCGTCAATTATGTTTAGTGTTGGGTGTTCATAAAGGGTTTGATGGATTAATAAAGTAGGCCAAAAATTCAAAAGAAGCTTTGAATAATTGCTTAATTTCACCTGTAGGTCCCACACCAGGCTGTCAAACGGTCCAAAAGCACCGTAAAACTTGGACTAAATTATGGCCAAGACAATCGTCTTCCTCCTCAATACGAGACATTTTACGAGTTAAAATCACCGTACGTTTTGACTTGCTGCCGTTTGCCAATAATTTCTTTTTAAAATCTAAGTTGTTTTATATGTTTGTACTCGTGTGCTATTTTATTTTTGAGTTTGATAATTAGTCTTTTAAATCATAATTAATAGTATAAAATGAGTGTAATTAGCATGAGATGAATTTCATTTAATTTTATGATCAATACAGTGCTGACACGCAGAAAAAAAATATTAAATTCACCTGTGTATTACTACTATATTATATTGGACATGAAATGACTTACCACGAGGTCCACTTTATGTTAACTGAATCCGTATAAAATTAATTAACTCAACTGTGTAACTAATTTACAACACGAGATTGCAAGTTGTTATATTCTAAAATCATATATTCACAAAATAATAAACCATGTACAATTTCCCATTAATTTTAGTTAAAACAAAAGGTTGATTCATCATAAAAATAAAAATAGAAAGAAGAAAAAGTTCTCCATCTTTCTTCCCATAACATAATAACCATTTATTTCATTTATTTAGTCAAACTCTCCACAACATTTCAATATACCAAAACAATGCCACCATTCACACCACTCTCCACCTCCCTATACTCCCTAACAACCCTCCTCCTCCTACTCTCATTTCCATCCCTCACCTTCTGCCTCTGCCGCACCACCTGCAACAACAACATCCCCATCAACTACCCCTTCGGCATTGATGACGGCTGCGGCGCCCCTCCCTACAGGAAAATGATCAACTGCTCCGCCACCGACCTCTTCTTCCTCACCCCCTCTGGCAACTACAAAGTCCAATCCATCGATTACACTAAAAAAACCCTAACCATCTACGACCCCGCCATGTCCACCTGCTCCATCCTCCAGCCCCACCACGACTTCCTCATGTCCGACATCCAATCCGTCATCATCCCGCCCACCCCAGACACCGTTTTCGCCCTCATGAACTGCTCCATCGACTCTCCCATCCTCAACCACTACAAATCCCTCTGCTTCAACTTTTCAGGCCACACGTGCGACGAGCTATACGGCGCGTGCACTTCGTTTAGGCTGTTCCACTTGGTGTCGAATAGCACGCCGCCGGCGTGTTGCTTTACGGGGTACGATACGGTGAAGTATATGAGCATGAATATACTGGATTGTACGCATTATACGACGGTGTATAATGTGGATAATTTGAAGGGGGTTGGGCCGGTGGATTGGGTGTATGGGATGAAGTTGTCGTATAGTGTGCCGGAGACGGGATGTGAACGGTGTGAGAAGTCCGGCGGGACTTGTGGGTTTGACGTTGAGACTGAAGGGATGAATTGTCTTTGCTCCGCCACCTCCAATTCCACTAGAGAGTGTGGTAACAACTTTTTATTACAATAAAAATTGTTATATATATATATATAGAACAGAAAGCGTCTTTTATCTATTGTTAATTTTGTACTACTATATCTTTCAGCTGCAGGTAGTGTTGCGGACAGTACCGGGAAGGGCCATAGACCATTTGAGTTCTTCCAAACATATGTTTTGGTTTTGGTTTTGGGAGCAGTTTTACACTTGTTTTTGTGATCAACTACTTCAATCTGTAATTGGCTATATATATATATGCATGGGACCAGTTAATTCATCTCATCCTTGTGTACGGAGTAACATATGTTTCCATTCCAAAACAAATTTCATTTGTCAATATTTATGTTTTATTAAAAAAAAAGGGTTTATTTTTTAGTGATGCTTATCTTTATGGTTGCTATTTTCACTCTCTCATTACCATATGGGTATATAAAAAATAATGACGTGTTAAGAATTTTATATCACTTTATAAAATAAAATTTATCTAACAAAATATAATTGATTTTAAATTTTTCATTCATCCTAATAAATCATTTAGGTCGTCTAAAATTTGAGATAAATTTCACTGACTACTATATATATATATATATATATATGTATATAGCCATGCATGGTGCATAAGCACTTGACATAATTAATTTGAAGTGCACATGATTATTCTTAGAAAAATGGTTTGCCCGGCCGTTTTGATTTAGTGCTTTTCTTTTTAAGAATGTTTGAACTCGATCGGTTCCCACATTTTTTTCCAATTACAAAATTAAGTTCTTATTCTTTTTATATTTTGGAGATTGTCTTTCTAATTTTTTTAATTTAGAGATTAAAATTTTAATTTTTTTTTGATTTCGTTTAATTGATAGTATCATGTCAAAAATTGACGGCATAACAACAACATGTGGCTAAAAAATACATGTGTAATATTGAATTTTATTTTAACATTTATTTTATATATTAAAAAAAGTAAATATAAGATTATTACTTCCTCCGTCCCAGGATAAAAGTCCTTGTTGACTTTTTACATATATTAAAAAAGAATATAAAATGACAAAATTGTCCATATTTAAATTTTTATTTAATTGCACATTACTAGTGATGTTCTATAAATATGCATAGAGAATAGAAATATAACAATTAATAATAAGGATATTATAGACAAATTGTTATAAAAAAATAGATCATTTAAGTTAAGTAAACATTTAACTTAGGACTACTTGAAATAGTAATAAGGAAAGGAATATTAATTTTTTAAAATAAATGAAAACATGGGGCAATATTAAAGACTAAAAGGGCATTTCCGATGTTATCTTGGTTTTTAATTTGAAAAACAGGCGGGCTTTTTTTTATTCTTCTTCCAAATTCCCCCCTCTCCATTCTTTGAGTTGTAGCTTTCAAGCTGATGAATCAGTCAGTCACCATTTTCTTACTTTGAACCTCAAATCTCGAACCAGTTGATAAACAATTATCGATTCATCATAATTCAATCAACTAACCCTAAACCCTAAATTCCATTGAAATCTCTCTCACCCATATATTCATGTCTACAAGTAAGTTTTTTTAAAATCAATTTAAGCTTTGAAATGTCTAAACACAACTCTTCTCTTCAATTCGTAGCCCGAACCTCTTCAAAAACCTTTCAATCCGAAGGAAACGAGAACGGATTCGAAAATTTATCCAACCCGATCAGTTTCCCTCCGGCAAGAACACCACTAAACATAATATCAGATCCATCTCAGTACCAAAAGGAAACTCACGAGTTTGATAATATTCTCAATGATAGGCTTGAAGCTATCAGAGCTGTTTGTTCATCAGATACAAAATTTGAGGGTTCTGATCATTATCAGCTGACTACACTGAGCAAGAGAACTGGAAATATTGGACCTAATAATGAAACTTCTAACGGAAGAAGCTCTTCTAGGGTTTCTAGAGGGATTTCAGTTGAGAACTCCGAGATTCAGGCAAAAGTTATAGATTTTGAGCTGGAGGAAGATTCCTCATTTTGGAATGACCACAATGTGAAGGTACCTTTTATAATTTTATTTTGTCTGTTTGTCATTTATTGCTCGTAGTATAGTATTGAACCCTTGTGTGCATTATAACCTCCATTCGATTGTGTCTAATGTATATATTGTTAATGTGTTTGTCTCTCCACGTGCACGTGGAGACTGCACACAAAGTAGGGGTGTTCAGAACATGATAAATATTGTGAGTTCCAAGCTAGCTTTTGAAGCAATTGATGGTTTAACAAGATGCTAGAGAGTGAGTTGCATGTTGGACAAAAAAACAGAGAGTAGACGCCATGGTAATTAGTGTTATTGGTGAAGAGTGAAGACGGATCCAAATGAATTTAGAAAAAGTGTTAAAAATCAAGCCAAGGGATAATTTTGTACTCTACTGGTAAATTAGGCTTCTTGTATCGTAGTTTACAAATAAAAGTTGGGGATCTTGCAATGTTTATGTATGCTTTCCTGATATAGTGAGAGTGATTCTATCCGTGGACGTACCCCAGGATTTGGTGAACCACATACATTTTGTGTCTTGTTTGTGATTGCAGTTCTCTTGATTTCGTTCTGCTATTATGCTGCGTTAATAGCCAACAGTTAGTTCCCTTGTTTGCAGGTTGAGACCTTATCAACCAGAAGTGGTTCAGGAGATAATATTTCACCTTCTAACCAGCAGGAGGATGGGGTGCAACAGAATAAAAGTGAGCATGAGATCCGCTCACTTTTATTTCCGCAGTCTAGTGACACATCGAAAGAGTTGATGGATGCAAAAGTTTTGATTGAAGCCTTAAAAACTGAGCGAATCTGCCTAATTGAAGAGCTACAGTTTGTGCGGCAGGAATATCACAAATTAGTGGAAAATTTAAGCAATAAGGATAAGGTAGAAAGACAACTTGATGACCACTGTACTGAAAGAGATGGTATAAATCAAGATCTGGCTCTTTCAACGGAAGGCAACAAAGACATCAGCACTAACTATATGCAAGTTAAATTGGACAAGATTACCAAGGAAGAGGCTCGATTACTTAGTAGCCAATATCCAGACAATCATGCATCACAGTTATCTTGGGAGCAACAAACAGACCGTGAAGAGGTTAGAATGGAAACAATTATTCATTTACAGGAAGAGGTGGCTGCTCTTCAGTCAGAGTTACAAGAGAGATTATGTTCCATGGCTGAAGACAATGACAGACTGAGGATCAGACTTGCAGTTAAAGACGATGAAATAAGGGAAACACGTGCAGAGTGGGAAAAGGCAAGTCTAGAGCTAACAAGCTTCCTTTTGGATGGTTCTAAATCCCTCAGAGATGCCTCTGGACAGATAGAATATATTGCCGGTTCATTTCCTCATGTCAATGTTGGTATACGCGAGCATGTTGAAATGGCTGCTAAAGTTTGTGTGGAGAAGGAAGAAACAATCCTGCTATTAGAAAAGAGCCTGGAAGATGCACAGAAGACTGTATTGCAGATGGAGCAGAAATTGAGTTTCTTGAAAGGTGCAGCAATGGTTTTGATGGAACTTCAGCAACTAGAAAATGATGCAAGCACCAAAGAAACAGTTCAGTTGACTACAACTTTGGATGACAAGATCAATATGATAGAGTTTTTGAGAACAAACTCACATGCAAGGAAGATCAGATCAGTGAAGCAAATAAATGTGCTGATGCTGCCTTCTTGGTTGTGAACAGGCTAGCTGAGCATATGAAGGTTATTATTGCAGACAATGCAGAAAAAGATTCTGTAAGAAATGGAGCCCACCAGACAACGGAGATAAAGCATGCTCTCCTACTAGAATTTGCTGAGATTCAATTTGAATTGGCAAAGCTAGGACTGCATGAGACTGAGAGTGCTTTTACTGATGCAGAAATGTATTTATCATCCCTGCAAACTGACATTCAGAAAGCTGTTTCTCTATACAGGGAGGTGGTTCAAGAATTTGTGAAAGATATTCAAGAAATGAAAGAAAACTGTGTGAAACTCAAAGCGGACTGTAGAAATGTTCAACTTATCCCTAAATCTTCAAAAAATGGAAGCGAGCACAAACTGCTGCTTCAGATATTTGCTGAATTTTCTAAAATAAATGACAGAATGAGTACTACAAGAGCCTGCATTAGCACTATAATTGATATGTTTGGCTGCCCAGCTGCAGCTGAACTTTTACTAGAAGCAGATGACTGGACAGCTGATTCATCAACTCCTGATGCTTCTCTTTCAGCCGGAAGCACCTCTCCAAGATTAGATGAATCTTCATCTAGTGGATGCTATGGATCCCCTGTAATACTAACTGATGAAGCTTTAGGTCTCAAGTTTGAAGGGGGTACAGTTTTCTCCTCTGCTCAAGAATCACAAAAGTCTGAACGGCTGATCAAAAAATTTAGTGATAATGAAACAGCAATGTTATGTTTGAGTAAGGAATTCAGGATTGTGTATGATGCTTTCATTAAGATAAATGTTCAATTAGCTGCACTTTTTAATGAGGGAGAAGTTGGCTGTCACTCCTCTGGGGATGGAGTATGTTTGTTAAAATCACCTGAATTTGTGAATAATAAAGATCAAAGTGCATCAATAATTGGATCTAATCAGTTCATAGTGTCCAAATTGAGTGGAGTCCTTCCACATTCTTACTTGGAGATGCGGGAAGTTAAAGCAGGCTGCTGTAACACAGATGAGGTAAAGTTCATGTAAAACTTGTGTAGTTAGCTCACCTTACAAAATGAAATTAGAATGTGGTAGTAAGCAATAGTTGTTGCTGATAATTTTTGATATTCACTTTGTTTTCTTTAAGAAATATGAAGAAAAGACCACTTACACTTCTTTTTATATCTTGGCAACATCTTGTAATATGCAGTTTGTTGCTGATGGGAATGTGAGTCAGGCCAGCAGCTTCTTTAAACAATTCGAGGAGGCTTGTGAAACCATGCAAGAAGCTGATGTTATGATAAATGTGTTACTGAAAGCTAATGAGAACTCAAGACAGTTGACATGTATGTGGAAACAAACTGGTGAAGATTTGATGGTAGAGAAAGCCAGATTGATTGTAGAAATAGAACAACTTAAATCTTCAATTCGTTCAAAAGATGGGGAGAATGAAATACTGCAGGATCTGATCCATTATAGTTTCATAGAATTAACAAATTTGATGACTTTGCTTGAAGGGTCTTTTCTGCATATGCAAAGCGATATGGAAGAAATGTGCAAGGCAGTATATTCTGATGCATCAAGGATGGCAAAGGAAATCCTGAGTAATATTTACTTCTCAAGATTGTCTGTGGAAGATATTTGCGTGAAGTCAATGGAGAAAGAATTTGCTTCTTTCGTGATCCAACAATGTAGTGCTGCAGAATACTTCAAAAACTTCAGAAGTCTTAACGGAGATCTTGCTCGTCATCCAGACAGACTCCAATACAGCTTAATGAATGATTTGTGCAATAGTTTTGTATGTGAAAAGGACATTGCGATTAATGTTGTGAAAGATAAAGAGGAAGGGGATCAAACTGCAGTTGCCACTAGAATGGAAGCAGTTGAGGTGAAACTAGTCCATGAGGATGATGGAAATTTAGAGCTAAAGAAAGAATTGGAACAGAAAGGCGTTTTGTTGAAAGGTTCGCTTTACGATTTTAGCTTGTTGCAAAAATCAGCCTCCACAACTAAGGGTCTCAAAGTTGAAACCGATACTTTTGTTGCATCTTTGAGCCAAAATTGGCACGAGCTACAAATAAAAACAAGTCAGCTTGATAATCTGCTTATTCAAAATAGAAATCTTGAACTATCTTTGTCTGATACTGAAGTTGCTCTATTTGCCTCAAATTCTGATCTAGAGCAAGCAAAAGAAAAACTAAATAATTTGTCAGACCAAAATGCTGAATTCAAAGTTCTTTTGGAGGATATTTATCTGAAAAAGTCAGAAGCTGAAAAGCAGTTAGAAGAACAAATAGAGGCTGTCAAGATGTTAGAGAAAGAAATTCTTCTTATCAAGTCTTCGGTGGAGAAACAGTTATTATCTTCAATTGAAGACATTGAGAATAATTTAAGTAGCGTCACTGAGGAGAGAGACCAACTCCGTGATCAAGTTGTCTCCTTGCAAGATAGACTTGATACGACCTATGCTTTAGTAGATGAGAATGAAGCTATAGCTGTTGAAGCCCGCCGGGTATTTACATATAAAGAACCCTTCAGGTTGCTGATTTTTGCTGGATTTATTTACTAAACTTGTGATTATTCTTCTAGGAGTCGGATGCAAGCAGAATTTACGCAGAACAAAAGGAAGAGGAGGTTAAGATCTTAGAACATTCAGTTGAGGAGCTTGAGTGTACCATAAATGTATTAGAGAAAAAGGTAAGAATTGACCAACATTCTTTGAAAGTCCTGTATATGGACGAAATGAAAAATAAAAAGCAAAGTTGTTTTCTGCATTTCTTGTCCTTGTACTTGTCTTCTAGTGGGGTAGGGATGAAATAAGTGGTCTTCTCAGATCCATCATGAGTTGGTTTGAGTTGGGTGCTACATTACATTTCTATGTGCATGCATATTCATGACTGCTTCTTTTTTTTTTTTTTTCTCATTTTAGCCTATATATTTTTCACAAAGTTGTTTCTCTTCTATTAGGTGTATGAAATGGAAGAGGAGGTAGAAAGGCATCAGATAATAAGAGATTCATCAGAACTAGAACTCCAAGCACTGAGAGAAAGAGTATTAACAGTAAAAAACATCACCGAGAATAGTGATTCCGAAAACTCAACAAGTGAACTACCAGCAGAAGATCGACTTTCAAGGTCAGATGCCAAATTCTTTCTTTGTCAAAATCTTTTACTGTAAGGAGGAATCAATAAATTGTTTAATCTCAGGAAATTGCAAAATAGATCTCTGGAACTTCGTGTGGCACATAAACGGATAATAGCTCTTGAAGATGAAATAGCAGAACAAGCAAAAGAGGTGAAGCCATTAATGAATCCACAAATAAGAAACTGCCAGTGGTATAGTAGCCTTTCTTACCTGCTTTTCCTCTGGGCTAACTCAACTTTTTTGAAATATCCTGCAGATCAAAAAGTGCAAAAAGTACATCTCTGAATCTGTGTTGCATGCTGAAGCACAGTCATCACAGTACCATCAGAAGGTAAAATTATCAGAGAAGTTGGCTGACTATATTACAGAAACAACTCCAAAAGCCTTTCAGAATAAAAAACAAATTATGGATTTGTGTATACATATCGTACTTTCATTGTATAAATACCATTCAAGCTAGGTGAATCCAAGTGTCTTGTATGTAAACTTTGTATCGTGTTGTGTTAATTAGCAAGAAAAGCATAACGGGTGACTAAATAATTTTAAGAGCCTATGTCTTTCCTGAGCATAATACAGTGTAGATTTCCTTGCTTAAATATATAACAAGTACGCCTATTCAAAGTTGTATATCATAGTCTTTATTCTTCAAACAGTACAAGACCTTGGAGGCAATGGTTCGCGAAGTTAAAACAGATTCATCAAATTTGGCATCTGCTGGCCCAACTTTAGATAAGATGGAGAAAAGCTCAACAAGGACACGGGGTTCTAGTTCACCGTTCAGATGCATTGGAGGTTTGGTACAGCAAAAAAATTTGGAAAAGTACCAGGAATTATCTAGTGCCAGGCTCCGCATAGAAGAGCTAGAGGCATTGATGGCCAGTCGGCAGAAAGAGGTATGGAATGGAATCTCTCATACATGTTTCTTCTGGAGAAGTCTGTAGCCTTATAAGTGATTAATATGTGATTTTTTAATTCTAGTTTTGGCAATGGTGTAGGTGATTTGTTTTCTCCTTTACAGTATTAGTTTTTCTGCTAATATTCTTCATATGAATGGCTTCTCTCTCTCTATGTCTATATGTATGTATCTCAAAGCATACGTATCCAACGGTTCTGTTATTTTGCAATGAAGAAATTCTATATTTTTGGATCAGGTATGTATGCTGAATATCAGGCTGGCTGCGGCAGAAAGCATGACACACGATGTCATTCGGGATTTACTTCGTGTCAAAATCGACATGACTGACTATGCTGTAAGTTTCAGACTCATATAGAAAGATTATTGTAAACTAATTTTCTTGTGTGCATGATTCTTTTAATATGATGTAGAACTTGATGGACCAATATCAACTTCAGAAGTTAGTGGAGGAGGCTCAGCAACAAACACACGAATCCATTGCAATGGTAAACTGCAAATGTTTAGATCTACATTTGTTGCTATAACTTAAAGAACCATTATATATCTTTTCTATGATGAATTAGGAGAGAGAGATTCACAATCTGAGGCGGCAGATTAATGAATTAATTGAGGAAAGGCATACGTAAGTTGCACCTTATTCCACAGCATTCAGATATTGGGTTTGTTAACCATGATATTATATACTTGTGCTAAATGGCTTTAAACTAGAAATGGAAAGTATTTGCAGAATCTGTTTAGTTAGCCACAATTATAGAAAAGCAAAATTTAAAGCTGAAATGAAGAGGAATGGGAAATTACCCAGGCCTAAATCTTAATATATGTTGTAGAACCGCTTTTAAGTGAACTGAAGTGGTCGTTGGGATCTAGTGGAGTTAGTTTAGTGGAAGTAGTAGTTTAGTTGGAGAAGTAATCGATCATAGCCACCATGTTCTTATATAAAATATGCATATTATTGGAATATTGCCATATTGGTGAAATGAATGATTACAAAGGGTACTATTATTGATCCATTGCAAGGAAAATCAACTCTTTTCCGTAACTCCTGAACTCATCTGGACCTCCTCTGGCTCTCATGCATGCTATTGTAATATGTTCCAGGAGATATATGAGATTGCTAAATCAGTCTATTGACAATACGACTCTTAGCTCACAATATATCCTTTATGTTTGTATGGACTTCATGCTTCTGTAGAAGCCTTTTAGAAGTAAATAGAAGAGAAGCAGTTATATGCGCCATTCAGATGACTGTTGAACAAATACAAGAACGGGAGCAGTTGCTGACTGCACAAAATGAACTGTTGAAGGTCTTAACTTGTTTGAATCTATCTCCACAAATGTTGTTATTTTTCTTAAATGTAAAAGTTTGTTGATTTCTTTTTGTACCAAGTCAAATGTTTGCTTAATTTTCTATCCAGGTCTGTTGTTTTAACTTTCTGTTACCTTTCCTCCAGTTGGACAAGACCACTTTACAGAGGAGGGTTGCGGAGCTGGATGACATGGTTAAAAAAGTATTTGGAACGCAAACTACCCAACCAAGAGTTCAACAGCAAATAGATAGCTTGTTGAGGTCAAGCCCGAGGAATACTGATTTTAGCAAGAGGCTGTCCAATTCAGGAAAGCAGATTCTACGTGTTGACGATGAACTTTCACAGTATTACAAATCTGAGAGCAGTCATCCACAAGCCAAACTGGACAGATGTGGCAGTGAAAAGATGTTTAGGTGAGTCATTAAGTGTGAAATTTACGCTTGTAATCAGTGATTGTGCATCTATTCTGTCCTCCTAACCTAACTTCAATGGCTTACAGGAAGCATAAGGTTTAGTAAATCCTGCAGCACACTGAGGCTCATATCATACCACGATTTCAGTTAAATTAGCAGTTGTTTAAAGAACACAATCTTCATATTGGGCACATACTCTCAATTCGATGATTCAAAGCATCTTCCGACCATAAAGTTGTGATGTGAATCTACAAGGTAACTGTTTATCGGTTGCGCCGCCAGTTTACTCCCTTTTGACTTTGTTTTATGCATAGATTATGTCATTAATGAGCTATGAGATCTCCAACTGCCTTTCAAGTTGATCTTTGCCTTTGTCTGCTAGTTTTGCAGGATTCCAAGTGCAGGCTCATTCTGTAATAATATTTCATTGTTGTGCAATTTCTGTTAAAAGTTTTTCTTAGTTCAAGAGTCATTTTTCTGTTATAATGTATCATGGTAGGTGTTGTACAAGTCTCGTCCATCCCAAGAGGGAGTCTTTGTAATAAAATATTCAGTTAAAATCAATTATATATTGGTGTAGTTTTGTCGCATTCAACTTGCTTGCATGTCCACTTCCTACTTCTGGTTGCAATTTTGGTCAAGGCAACTTTTGGGTCAACTTATCACAATTCATTGTTTCTCATTTTGTTCTAATAATCCCGTATCCAGCAATAAGTTGGCATTACAGTGAACACTAATGTACTGAAAACAGAACTGTTGTTATTAATGTATTGTTACCGACTACATTTCCTTCACGCCGCCGGTTTACATGGTTATTGACAGCCGTTTACAAAGAAAAAGACAAGCATGGACATCTCTCTTCCACCTCTACACTTAGAAGCTCTACACTAAGAAGATGACAAAATTTCAGAAGTATGACATGTTAGACTATACTTCACAAATCAAACTATACCCATCACTACCACTGAACTGTCCTGTACTTCTTATCAACATTTTTGACTTCTAAAATCTAGGTACCAGGTTTATCTATTTTGCTCTCTTCAGACCTATTGACCTGCTGGGATGCACTACTCCCATCCTCTCTCACCTGTCACAATATCGGATTTGTCAAAAGGTGAGGAAATAATAACTTAAAAAGGGGAGGGGGAAAAAAAGGTTCTCACACTGCAAATCTAGATAAAAAATGAGAAAGACAAAATATATTACTGAAGAAATAATAATTTCTCCATTCCAAAATTAGATATCCGTTTCTAAACAACTTTTAAGGAAAACTTTATGTTCCAAATATATTATAGCATTGCTAGAAATGTGATAGTGGTGACATGCTAGTTCCCAATCAACCTACATAATAAGTAATGGCATATTTAAGTTGTGCTTTGTGTCACTTTATAGTCTAGTTTTGTATCTCTAATTTTGGAACGGACGAACAAGTAAATGCAACACTAATTTAGGAACAGATGGAGTATTTGTTTTCAAGAAACCAATATTCTATTAAGGTGGTGGTGTTTGCAGTGAAGAGACTTTATTAAGAGTCCACTCACGGTCTTATTTGGCATACCTAGATAAGTTGAGCTCAATACTAGGACTTAGAAGTCCTTTGAAAATTAAAAGCCTACTACTAAAGGATCAGCTACTATGCTTCTATATTCCCTAATTATCATTTTTCTGCCACAATATATTTCTGCACACTTTCAACCTGATACTGCAGCAGAATGCTGTGATTTGTAGACTATGAAGTGAACTACAACCTTAAATCAGGACCAACATTCTAAACCCTGGTAATTAACATGACTGCTCTCACAAGTGTATGCCTATCAAAGATCTTTGAGCCTTGGAATATTACCTTAAGTTCTTCAAATTTTGTAACCAGTCTCATATACTGGTCCCGAGCTTCTGGGTGACGCACCATCGATTGGACTCTTTCCAGAGCCTTATCAACACCAGCAAACTTCTGTTTTCGACCAATTAGAGAAAGTCATACTCGTCATTCTTCTCAACGTCATGTCCTAGACTTTCAATTGCTGTCTTCGTCCGGAATCCTCATAAGCCAGGTTTTTCCAGCTCCAACGCAGTATTGCCTTCTCAACAATACTAACAGACCAAACAACCCTCTTATATTGCTTACACATTTGACGTCCCCTCACACGAGCCTGAAAAGCAATAATGACAACAAACAAAGTTCTTAAGAAACAGTATTAATCAGTATAAGAGAGTTTCCAGGGGAGGAGCAAGGATTCAACTTCAAGGACTTTCAAATCCTGGTACAGGGGGGACAAAGTTTAGCATTTTCTCATAAGGGGAGCATATTTCTATATTATTAATTATTATACTTTTTGAGTACATTTTGTAAAAAAATAATCAAAATAGACGGTGTCCTAATTATTTTTCCTTTCCCCCCATAATCCAAGGAGCAATTACCCCTTATATGATCTATGTGGCTCCGCAGTAGTGAAAGCTAAAGTGCAGTGGAGATATAAACTCCACGTCTCCACCCAGTTTACATAATCACTTGAACAAGAACGCAAACATCTAACATCTTCAGGCGATTTCAACTGCTAGTTTATGCATCTACATGCCAATATATAAAAAGTAATTCAAACAGAAACACTTGAATAAAAAGTGGATCAAAAACGCAGTAGTAAAGAAGTGATGATATGAATTTAAGATTTCTATTGTATTTTGAACTCACTATTATAAAGGATTCAGAGGCATTAACATGGTTTTTAATCTAACTTAAAGTTGATAGAAAAATACAGAAAGCGAGTCATGTCTACCAAGTATACCTGAATCTTAACAATATGTTTCCTTATCTTCAAAAACTCTTTTCTTCCCTTCCAGCCACGGTACTTCTGCTGAATCTTTAATGCAGCAGAGTGCAAATAGCCATCAAAGTTATTCGTTTGTTGGACCTTGCTTAAACAACCCAGGGCAACAAGGTCAAGTGGAGCTTCAGATATATCATCACCGCTCTTAGTCGTTTGTCTGTGACGAAATGATTGAACCCTAAAAGCTTCTTGAATTGAGGCAGCTGCATGTGCTGATCTCCTAAGAGCAACAAGAGACCCTTTCAAGGAATGGTCTTCATCATTAACATATGCTGCTGCATTCTCAGTGTCCTTCTCTGCCAATACTTCTACTGCAGCACTATCCATAACACTTCCTTTAACAGATAAGGAAGAAAGATGACTAGTTAAATCTGCTTCTGCCAAATATCCAGCGATACCTTTATGACCTCTGCTTGATGCCAAATCAGCAGCTTTTTGTCCTCCAGGAAATGCAAGAGTTGGATCGTCAACCGCACCAGCAGCTGCACCCAATCTAACAAGCACGATGACTGTTTCCTCTCTGGGGTAAAAGTAAGCAAAACATTTAGTTGCAGAAGATAATAAACCTGTATATTCAACTATATGGATAATAATATAATAGATAAAGATATGGAGTATAATTGTTTTTCTGGTGAATCTTTAACTCCGCATCACATGTACCTAAAAATGGAACAACCTAATTTGGGAAATAGGGAGCAACTTTAAAAATGGTATAGCATCACTACACCGTATCAAATGATATGCTAATCTCACCTTCCATGATACGATGCCCAGTGGAGTGCCGTCTTTCCTCGCACATCTCTGAAATTGGGACTGACACCAGCAGCAACTATGGGACCTATGGCCCACTCAAAACCAAGACCGGCTGCCAAATGAATAACCCCTTGACCTTCTTCATCCAAAATATTCATTCCCTTATCCACTTCATGTGCTTGACAAGCAAGCCACTCATAAAGTTTGTCTTTAAGCAAATCCTGAATCAATGTATCTCTAGGGTTTCCTTCAAAGACAATGAGGGCCTCATCAACCCTTCCCCAATTACTTCTGTTCTCATTTTTAAGTGCATATATAGCATTCTTCACCTTACATTTATCACATTCCTCTACAGTGCAGTACAATTGTTTCTTCTCTAGGCCTGAAGATAGCAGTTTTACCAGTCGTATTAGATTTCGTATTTCATCTTCTGGTGCACTTTTAACAGCTGTAGAATATGGAACTCTGGGTGGACTTTCACGAAATTCAAACTCCCGCACCTCACTACAGGCTAACCTATTACTGCAAGTTATGTAGAAGGGAACGCGTCCGGGGGAATGAGAAGGAGCTTGACATCTGATGACATTCTCACTCAAAGCTTCAGCTGAGACTTCAATTTCACCAAACATACAGCCCCATTTATAACCATCAAAATGCCTCTTGTCCCCCAAGAAAGAACCTACTATCAAAACCTACAAGAGAATACCAATTACACCCAACACCACAGAAAACAGTAAACAATTACAAGTAAAATTGAGAACACTTACACAGGATACATACCTTTGTTTCCACTCCTGAATTGGTCCAATCTGGTGCAAAATCATTGATGCTAAATAGCTGCTGTTGAGAAAGTAAAGGTCCCAGCGAATCAGTATCTAATTGCATATGCAGAGATAGGCTGGACACTTCCTTATGTTCATTCTCAGTATCAAGTGTATTCCAATATTTGCCAGAGTCAGAGGCCATCAAGGAATCGTCAAAATCTCCACCAATTTCTTTATCCAACCATCTACCAAAGCTGTCAAGTTTCTTCAGCTCAAAAGCTTCAACTTCAGTTGCTCCACCTAATTGAGCACCGCTTTCAACTTTGGCCTTGAAACCGACTTTTGCCGGTAAACCAGAATAGTTCTCCAACTGTAGTAGAATTATATAAAGTTCATAGGTGCACCAAATCAAGGAATTAGTGTCACTTCAATTGTGCTTAAATGAAAAATAACATTCCACTTATCTTGCAAAATCTGCATCCATGATTAGTAATCTTGATAAGGCTCATCATAATTGAAAGACAATGCCGAACAAGTGCAAGTATATACACATACAAAAAATACTGAATAATGATTTGTAACTCAATGACCAAGGCAAGAGATAAACGAAAAATAATTATTCAACATGGTCTTAGTAGATATACAGGCGCTAAGAATGATGAAGCCATATAGTTCTGAACAAAAAATAAAAACTTGTAACTGAAGTAAATCATTTTGTTCAACTGAAGTTTTCAATGTCAAATGATTAAGCCTTGGGGGAAAAAAATTATATGATTTGTGCTCCTCATGAAAATTGATATTGCAACAACTTAATTAAGATAATTTAATAAGAATACTATATCATGCCAGTACATATATTGAATGCAATTAGTGTAGCCACTATATATCCAGGATCACCTAATTCTAAAGGAGACAAGGAATTGTGAAACTTCTAGAGAGAATAATCACTCTATTTCCAAAGTATATATATACATGATGAGTCACTATTAAAATCAACCAAGACCCCTTTCCCCTCCTCTTTTAAACCCCCCAAACACACCATGCTTACTGTGAAGGGCACTAAAAATACTCCACAAACATGAATATCTCACTTTCTAACTCTAGTCTATCTTATGCTTGGACTTCTTGGATACCTTCCCATCATCTCTTCCACAAAATGAAATCTATTTCATATCAGTTCAAGGCAAAAAATAAATGAGAAGGGTGTACAATTGCATTTTTACGTGGGGAAAAAAACTGAAAGCAAGGGCATGTGAAAATTATAATGTGGAGTCCAGGGGAACACCTGCCCAGTTCGGTAATCTGGAGCCAACCAGTCTCCAATGCTTGCAACATCTTGGCCAATATTATCAGCATCCAACCTTGCGTCTAAAAGTTTATGAGATAGAAAATCAGTTGTGTTCACCTGGTCAAAGTTGAATTTCTGCTCAGGTAGAGGACTTATATTTCTACTTGATCCATGATCCTCAGACCACATAGACGATCCCGTGACACCACTAAAACTAGCTCCAGGGAACCCTGAACCAATACAATTGTTAACTCCAAAATCCTGGAAACCAACTAGGGTCTCACATTATATTAACTATTGCACAACAGATATCCTAAGCATAATATTGCTGATAGCAGAGCAATCATGTACGTTCTTGTTCCAAGATAACCTTTAGCAAGTAAATACCATATTCCTAAATGAATATTCTGCTAAGATGATAAATTAGTCATTTTTCAAATATGATAATGCCAATGAGAAATTTACATCCTATTTTTTCAATAGAAAATTTATATCCAAATTAAGAAGAGGAAATAAAGGAATGAATCATAACAGACATTGAGTGAGAGAAGATAAAGAATCCACAGAGCTATTCAAATATGAAAAAACTGAAAGGAAGTAGATGCAAGCTTTAATGTTGAAGTACAAAAATGCAATAAGGCTTTGAAAACAAAACAGTTTAAAGTGTAATGGAAAATAAATAAGATAATATTATTAAGTTGACAATGGAGTTATTGAGTTCCATATAACAATATGAACTGTAAAAGAAAGAGAGAAAGACATTGAAGATTAGGTTGCATGGCTCCTTATTTTTTTTCTTGTTTTCTGAACATCATTTTGTCCTCTACAATCATTGAGGCAAGGATTTAGTCCTTCAGCTTAATGAATGTTTTCCTAAGCCAAAAATTGGTCCTTGTATCTTCTTCATTTTCCTAGACTCTTACCATTAAAATCAAAGACGCTAGAAAAAGAAGAGTTCTGAGAAGACTCCCCAAGACGCCCCAAACTCTAAAAGTTGTTGGTTCACATCAAAGAAGATCGCTGAGGTACAAGCCGGATTTTCAGGTAAGACAAACATCTGGGCATGCTGGTTCTTATAAGAGCGACAGTAATGCTTCTTCCATCCCAAAATATAAAAGCCTATTTGACCTTATGAAGTCAATTTAAGACATTGTCAAATTTAAATTTGTTATAAATTCATTTGATTTTAGTCCATACAATTATGAAATTATATTTATAAACTATCTAAAAAGGATAAAAATAAAAGTACTCAAAAATGCATAATAATGTCATAAAAAGGATGAGATAAAGTACATAAAGTGAATATGTCATTTAGTAGAGTCCATTAATATAAAAATATAGAAGTACTCATTACTTTATATAATCTTGTGGAGACACTAAGGATAAATTTAGAAATTTTTTACTCTCTTTCCTCTACTTTTACTTTTCTTAATATGTGTATAAATTGTACTTTGTTCATCCTTTTGGGGACGGGGGAAGCATTATTTACAAGAATTATTATTTTCAAGACTTAAATATATCACATCAATTTTGATCTAAAAATGTCTCAAATTGACTTCAAAGGGTCAAAATTGCTCTTATGGGAATAATATTGTCTAGGAACATGAATGAAACTGCCAAAATTATTCCATTGAACTTTCTCAACCTTCTGTATTTGGACTAGTATCTCGGTTATCCAGTGCCTTTATGGGACTACTCTCATTTCAACAAGTTTGCATGACTGAAATGGCTTCATTTCATATTTAGAGAAAATATTACTACATCATTAGTGTTGGTTTTCCTTTCTTGATAACGGCAAAAAATTCATGTTATTGGACTAGAATGCTACCTATATCACAGTTTGTCTACCTAAAACACCAAGAACAAGAATCTTATCTAAACATTGTTATACTTTACAAAGATGGATGAATCGCACAAGTTTTTGAAGACTAATAAATATGTTTGATAGCCCTCACCACATGCAAAACCTTGAGAAAAGCTGTCTTCTATTACAGTTATAGAAAACAATAGTGAATAAATTTAACTGGCATACAGAATAAGATAAACATGTAACCCTGCAGAGCTATTTTTACCAGTAATTCCATCTGCATGAAAAGAAGGATCATGAGGTGTATGCTGCAATAACTGAACAAGAGAAGAAATTCCAGGAACTTCTCCAGAATCTCCATCCTTAAATTCTGAAGACAAAGTTTGTCTATTCCAATCAACTGAATTTGGATACACAAAAGATGTTTGAGTTGTCGTTTCAGGAGAGTTAGTTTGTTCCAAACATGGTGATGAATCAGTTTGAGGACTTTGAAGTTGTGGTTCAGAATCTGCATTTTGCAGACGGTGAACTCCTAATTTGTAACCCTGCATAGCATGTATTACAAATTGAATCATTTAAGCATGCCATGGAAATAAATAAAGAACAAATAAATTAAGGAATCATGAACTTAGAATAGTCAAGTAACTACAACTCAAAAAACAAAACAAATTCGACCATGTACAAAGAGCTTCAACTTGCATGCCAATTAACAATCCCAAACATAAAAACAAAAAGGGGTAACAGAACAGAAGAACAGAACACTAATTAGTTTTTGGCCTTAATAAGTATAAAAGAAGTTACAAATCAAACACATGATATACATAGTCTGGATAGCATGGTCAACTTCTAAAACTCTAGATGGTGATCACGTACTCAAAATCATGATCAGTTATGCATTGAAATTCAACACATTCCATGCACAATATATCATTGCACAGGCTCCATCCAACCAGTTAAAACCTACAAATAATCTGCACATCCCTCTTCAACTCAATGGTATGCTCTATTACCTTTTAAGCAATGTAGGATTAATTGACTGGTGTTAGTTACCTACATAAGCATAGTATGTCACTGAAAAAAATATGATCTATTAATTTCTTTTACGTTGTTTTAGGCCGATTGGCTGGTTTACAAGATAATCATAGGATACCAAATTTCACAAGGTAGAACACACCACTCACCCAGTAAAGCTTATGTGTCTTTGATAAACTAAATGCAGGGGGATAGCACATATTGAATCACATAGTATGAATAAGTAGATATTTACGAAATACATTCACGCTCATACATATAAAAAAATGAGATTGTATTATTAGAGTATATAATTATTAAAACTTGGTCACCTAATATGCTTGATGCCCACACATACTTGGCCCCTACTCAACTAGTAGCTTATATATAGTTTAGTACTATTTATAATGACAAAAACAACAATATTCAATATATCTATTTTATCTCTAACATGGTATCAAAGCTATAGGTTAGATCGATATACTTTCGTCGTCGCCGACAACGTATGTATAGCCATCGGTGGGGATATTATATTTTTCCTTTCGCTGCATTAATCTCAAGTTTAGTTTTGTTACTGATCTTCGGTTCATTTTCAATTTTTATTAGCATTTCACCATAATTGTTTTGCTAATATGTTCTTTTGCATCCTGAAATTATCGCATGACATCATTAGCATTCTTTACCGGTCATGATGACGGGCATCATTCCTTCTTATTGTCTGAAGAAAAATTAGGTGGTTACAATTCAATTTTAGTTCATTTGTTGGAGCTGTAGTTTGAGTTTTGACATGCGTTGCTAAAGTTGGTGTTCTAGCCCAAATTTGACATTTTTTTTGAAGATGCAGGTTCCTTGTTGCATGTGTATTTTAATTGTCATAAATTTGATTGCATGGAGATGCAAATCCCCCAACATATGGATGAACTACGGCTTTACGGTATGTTTGGTACTAACGGAGTTTTTTTCTTAACAAGGGTGATATGTGCGGAACATTTAATTTCTAGGGTTGAAATATGTCAATGAATTTGATTGGAGTAAGGATTTTTATGGGAGAGGTTTGAGGAAGGCGTGTGCCCTTCGATTTGCTGGGAGGCTTAAAAATCCTCCGTTATTGAAAAAGACAAGGAGTACTTCATTGTTGTTGTTGGAGAGAAATTTCTACGTTATTGTCTGCACATAATATCCTTGAAAAATAGACATGTGAAGTTATGTATTGAGGGTGAGAAATCAACTTTGGACATAAACTTGTTTTCTTCTTCTTCCTCTTTTTTCATTCGCACAAATTGAAGAGGATCTCAATTTTCAATTTGTTGGGGAGCGTTGGTAAGATAACATAATTATGATTGGTTTGAATCTTTTTATTTTTGGATTTTTAGGATATGTTTTGTAACAAGTTGTAAGTCATGATATAAGACTTTCAGCTTAAGGGAGTGTGTTAAGAGGATTGTAGGATAATGTTTATAGGCATTATTAGAGTAAATTATTATTAGAACTTGGTCACAAGTATGCTTGGTACCCACAGATACTTGGCCTCTACTCAACTAGTAGCCTATATATATAATGCTTTAGTACTCTTTGTAATGACAAAAACAACAATATTCAATACATCTATTTAATACATGTGTGGTTACAACATAAATACAACATTTCAGATATCTGTTGGTAATACATCTGTGTACATAAAACTGCAAATGCAATATCCCAAGAACAAGTTATTATATCCAGAAGTAAAATTGAATGGTTAATGCCAAGCAATAAGAGAGAATTCTTGATTTCTACCATTTAAGTGAATGATAATTCAATTGTAAAAATTCTAAACAAGCGGAAACTTTTAAGGGACTAGCCATGACTAAAAATAAACTTGTAAGGGACTAGCCATGACTAAAAATATTGACTGGTGAACTACCTCTTTTAATTCTCTGTAATGCACAAGAACAATGTTTGATTTCTACAATGTAAGTAAATGAGATTCAATTGTAAAAATTCTAAACAAGCTGAAATTTTTAAGAGAGATACTTGGACATAACTAGGAATATTGACCGGAGGACTACCTCTTTCACTTCTCTGTAATGCACAAGAACAATGTTCTCTAACTGCCTGAAACAAGGAGAGACAAAATGAAAAATGATAAGGTATAAATGTAAAACAAGGAAGTGCTGGAAGTATTCAATGCAGACCCACTAAGACCAAATTCATTTATACAATAAATGACAAGAAACAAGTTTTCTAGCATATATTTTTTGTATGATGAAGCGCTTATGCTCAAAGTCAGGGATAGCTGCAAGGTGAGCAGCAACAGCATCACTGGTCAGCTTTCCCTGCACTAACATTTGGAGCATGAGTAACTACATACAAATACTTTTGCTTTGAAGGAGATGACTCTGCTTAATGAATTTCAACAGGAATGCATCAATAGATCTTTTCCCTTATTTTTCTTTTATTAATTTATGATGCATACAACAAGACCCTTGAGAAGAAGACAATTCCAAAATCGTAATGAAAAGCACCAAAAAAATCTTAAATGTAGCCCAACGTGCTATTTTCTTTCTTTCTTTTTTATGGATCCTGCATATGCTGGTTCTAATTTTCTTTTCTTTCCTCGTCCTCGGTATTTTCCTCTGGAAAACAGGGGATGGAACTAAGGGGAATCAGGAACAATAACAAAGGATTGTCTATTCTGCATTAAACATTCTTAAAAAACTGCAACCTCCAAAGAATAAAATAATATCTTAGCTGATTAAGGGTCCGATATTAAAGAATGCCTGAAAGGCAACTAACCCCTGAAGCCTACTCAGGCTACTATGATATAGTGGAGTGAGAGAACTTCAGGTAGAAATGTTATAAACTTTAATTACCAAACAAAAGGAGAGCATCAGGAACACTCACTCATCAAGCATCCAGTAACTTCTTCGCTGAAAATTCTCATTATCCTCACCATGGGCATAGTAGCAATGAAGAACATCCACGCTGCCTGCCTATAAAAATAAGGTAAGTAAGAACTAAATACTACAGCAACAATATAAGCACAACGTAGCAAAAAAATGTGCCAAAGATGTAGTTAAAGATCTGTAAACTTTCTAAGAACTTGAACAACTATGCCAAATTTAACATCAAATTAATTTGTATTGATCACATTTAATACTTTAAACGAAAAAAGTGTAAAGGAAAAACCATTATTTGCTACTAAGAGTAACAACATAAGAAGGAAATCGCAACATATGCCAAATTTGATTCAGAAATGCAGGAGATAGTTAAGTCAAAGTGCTTAAGCCCAGGAATGACCACAGCAAGGCACACTGCACGGAGGAAAAAACGAGCGAAGCTTTCAATTATTTTTTGGCAAAACTAATGAATTAGCCACTGTAGTTGGCAAATTTTACTGATTACACTATTGAACTTTTAATTTTTCAAATTACCCCAATAAACTAATTATTATTTTGAAATTGGGTCATTCTGTAATCTATGTCTCACAGCTCTTAAATCCTTTCAGCTTTTATCCTACGTGGACATGAAAAAGAAAAGAAAAAAAAATGACTTGGATCAAGGCCAAAAATGCTAGTCATCACTATATTACCCTTGTGCTCGTTTGTAACGGGTCAAACCCGAAAATGCTAAAGTAATCCATGGATTGCTTTCTTTTTAGTAAAATGCTCCCTGACATAAGTCACATGGAATGGATGTATCACATGGGTGTGGGCCCTACTATTTTGATGGTGGGAGAAGCATTGAACAAGATACACTCCTCGCAACCAAAGAAGATTTTTGAGCTTTATACATCTTCCGTCTTTCAGTTCAGTTGACTAAAAATATATTAGATTTGAACCCTTTTCTTTTTCTACTCATCTGATCTATATTAATACTAGAATTATTTTAGACCGAAGATGGAAGGGTAATAATTTGTCGAGTAGTGGGATTACAAATATGAATTCGCCAGTGGATGAGACCCTGAATTGGGCGAATCCTAGGAAGGTGAGGCGGTGGACAGCGGTGGTGAAGATTGGGTTTGGAACTTGGATTTGGGTGGGGATTGTGGTAAGAGAAGATGAGACGTTCCATATTTTTGCCATTGGGGAAAGTGAAGAGGAGGGATAGGTGGTCAGTCGGGGGTTTGGATTGAGGGATTAAGATATTGAGAAATGGGATTTGAATAGTAATGAATTAGACATTCGCATACCAGAGATTTGCAAAAGAAAAAACTTAGATGTCGAAATCGCCTTCTTGCCTTTCTCGTTCTTTGAACTTCGTTTGGTCAAATGAGAGTCAACGTCTAGGCAATGTCATTTTCTTTTTTCTTTTTTCTTTTTTCTTTTTTCTTTTTTTTTTTTTTTCTTTTTCACGTCCACGTAGGATAAAAGCTAAAAAGATTTAACAGATTTAACAATCATGAGGCAGAAATAACAGAATGACTCAATTTCAAAATAATAATTAGTTTACTGGAGTAATTTGAAAAATTAAAAGTTCAATGGTGTAATCAGTAAAACTTGCCAACTACATTGGTTAATTCATTAGTTTTGCCATTATTTTTTGAGGTCATGGAACCCATAATTACCCCTAAACTTGTGGAGAGTTATTAATGGAGAAAAACACATTGGAACTTTGCAAAACATTTTGCCCACCTAAAAAAACTCCTAACGAAATTTGTTAAAATGAAAGTAAATAAAATTTAAATAAGCGTCACAAGTCAAATTGGCCACAAGCATACATTGTTCTACCTTTCAGGTTAACAAAAGTAAATTCTTGATATCATATAATTATGAAAAAACATAAATTTAATATAATGATTAACAAATAGATAAAGTCACACTCCTCATTTGTCCCAAAAAAAAAAAAAGTACAGGGATAATTTGAAAAATTAAAAGTTCAATGGTGTAATCAGTAAAACTTACCAACTACATTGGTTAATTCATTAGTTTTACCATTATTTTTTTGAGGTCATGGAACACATAATTACCCCTAAACTTGTGGAAAGGCATTAATGGAGAAAAACACATGGAACTTTAATAAACATTTTACCCACCTAAAAAACTCCTAACTCGAATTTGTCAAAAGAAAAGTAAATAAAATTTAATTAAAATCCGCCACGAGTCAAATTGGCCAAAGAGAATACAACGACATTACCTTTTGGTGTTAATAAAACTAAATTTTTGATATCATATAATTCTAAAAAACATAAATTTAATATAATGATTAACAAATAAATAAAGTCACACTCCTCATTTGTCCCCCAAAAAAAGTCATACTACACACTCCAGAATGAATCCCTACATAATAATTAACTATGTAATAACTGAAGCACCAAATATAAAAGGGTTAACCACTGTCGAATTTTGTAACAAGCATAGGGATAACAAAAATGCTATGTAGCCTTTTACACCCAAAAGCCACTATAGAAGTCTCTCCTCATTATAAGTGCAATGATGGGCAACAAAAGAAAAACACCTCAAGCTCCCTATGCAGACTCCCCAAGGAAATTCACAAGAGAGACAATGACCGGAATAAACCTCCAACCCAGCGAATTTGCATGATAAGCAAGACTTAAAGTAAAGAGAGAGAATTCTCAACAAGTTATATTTCCTAATACCTTCAGCTCCTTTAAATTCTGAGGTACATAATTTTCTCAGGACCAGAAAATATCTGATATACTAGAGAGCACAGGAGCCACTATAACCAACCATCTTATATTACCAGGTACACGACACTACAACTACTTGGGATAAAATGGTCTACAAACAAGACATAGTGCCTTGACCGCCTTGGACTACATCACCAAGGCTCTAACAAGTAAAAGACTGAATTTGCAAATAGTGGAAAGAACAAACACCTTCAGCTTTTCATGAGCTTCCTTGACAGTCTTCCCATCTTTTTTCTTCCTCCAGCAATGACCATCTTTACGAAAATATCGGAGGACTTTCCGGTCAAACAGAAACAAGGAGCCAGCTGAAAAGGACAAGATAATGTCATGTAAACTATCATTGGGGAAGGTCAATGTTCTCCATCTTTCAAAAGGTTTAGCAGAGAACAAGATTGATAAGACTAACACTTCACAAGGATATAACTGGGAATAATTCTATTACCATAGAAATACTTATCAATTCAACTAAACGCTTTTTATCTAAACTAGTTGAGGTAAGCTAAGTATAAAAGATGCATTTTTTTACATCATAGCAGTCATGAGAAAACGTGGTACATAATTGTATTCACTATGTCACATACAAATGAAGTGATAAAGTATTGAGAAAGAATATCATAACGAGTGATGGGAGTGCACAATGACCAAATCACTCTCCCCAAGACAATAAAGAAACAAATATTCATAATATCCATATAGACGTAAAGAAACAGGAAAAAGCATTCACTATAGAACTCGCAAAAGATGTCAATTTTAAACAACAATTAAAAAGTAGAGAGATATAAGAGAAACATACACTTTAACAATTAGTGCACTTGATCCAAGAAATTCAACTTTGAGAACATTTGTATGTTTCCGTGCACAATGCAACTATAGAATTGAAGTCTATAGAACAGTTAGTTCTTGCAACAAACCTGATGGCTTGACAGGTGGATCTGGTGTTAACTGAAACTTTTTATAGCTGCGCAGAATTTCACATATTTCAGTAGGACGCAGCCAACGGTGCTGTGCTTCTTGCAGTATCTGCTCTAGTTCTGCCAAAATAAACATTTATGCGTTTAACATCTACCAACATTACATCTCAAGAGGCTTCTATGTTCATCAATATAATGTATCTCATTAAACGCCTCTACAACTTTGAGTCCACTATTTATCACAATACAAACAAACTCAAAATAAAACCAATAATTAAAGAAAATAAGTATACATAGCATGCATCACAAGAAGTAACTATTACGAGTAAACCTCTATCGTTAACAACAGAAACAAAAAACAATTTATAAGAAAACTATTATAGAACAAGAAAACTTAAATTTCTTAAGAACTATGAAAATTGAAAAGACATGCAATCAGTAGAAGTAAGTGTGTATATATAGATGGCAAGAAGTATAACGAGCTTACCTAAAGATTGATTGGAGACGTAACGCTTGCTATCAGTCATCGAAAACGAATATAACTCCGGCAGAAACCCTAATTTTCATCACAGGAGCTCCGATTACGATCTCACGACTCAAGCGGTGCAGAGAAACCAAAACTGGATCAATTAGTAGACGAACAGGAGACAAAGGACGGAGAAAAACGTGAAATGAAGATTTGATTAGGCGAAATTGGAGCGGAACAGGAAAAACCCTAACTGCAATGTATCGTCTGTTACATAGGTAGGGGATTCTGTTTTTCAGATGAAAGAACTGGTGGAGAAGAGAAAAAAATTATACATAGGAGAAATGCGCAAGGAAAGAGAAGTCAAAGTTCGCGTTTACACTTTACTACTACGATTACCATATAGGGAGGGAAGGTTTCTAGTTATTGGAATTCGTAACAATATCCGACGTGGCACGCGTTGCTTTTCCGTGAAGCAAATGTCACGTGGGACCGTTATGAAACAGATGGGGCCCGTAAGTGGATTCCCTCGGTGAACTTTTATGCAGCTCCTTTATTTCGAATTTTTTTTAAATAAAATTATTATTTCTATAAATAAAAATAATATTTTTATAAAATCTCTCTGGACGTATTTATTTTTATATAAGAAAGATTTTGTAAAATTATTATTTTTATTTGTAAAAAATTAATTCTTTTTTTAATTTGGTAATTTGTTAATATCACATATTTATGAAAAATAAGAAATTAGTTGACATTTTCCGTGGTTTAATTTTCCTATTAATTTTTTTTTGATTAAAATAGTAATTATAATATGATGGAGTATTACAAATGTAATTCCGCTGCAATAAAATATGATTTAGTAATTGAAACGTTATTTTAAGAAACTATATGTTGTTAGTTGCATTCACTTCAATTTCAAACAATTAAATAAACTTAAATTATAATTATAAATAAATAAATAAATTATAAATTTTGTTTCATTATGTTACTGGGTTTATAATGAAAAAAATTAGTTATTATTTATCCTTCCATTATTTATTTATTTTGTATTTATAACAAAAAGGTTACGCATAATATTACTGTTTATAAAATATTTGTTTATATATTTACTTATTCGTATTTTTTTCACAACAAACATGATCAAGTTTTGTGTCTTTTTTTTTTATAGTGAATATGAAATAGTATGGATAAAATTATCTAAAATTTAAAATCATATACTCCTTTTATTTCAAAATATAAGATCATTATTGACCTTTTTTAAATCAACTTAAGATATTGTCATACTCAAAATTAATTTATTTTTTAATTTTGATCAATATAATAATTAATATTATAAATTATCTATAAAGTATTACTTATTGTAAGATTTATTATTTTATTATTTTTAATAAATCATGTATCTCAGTTTTAAGTTTAAAAATATTTTAAATTTAATTTTAAAAATCAATACTAGTCTTACAATTTAGAACAGAAGTAATATAATATAATTTTAAAGGAAAAATTGTGTTGCAATAAGCTAGCCTAAGAGCATCTCTAATATTAATGGTAAGAAAAAAAAACTCTTCAAATTGAAATTTGTTGACTCACGTGTCAATTTGAAGAGAATTATTTATTACTTTAATATTTTATACTTCATCGGTCTTTTCAATTCAATTATTGCAGTATTCGACTTAAATAAATAAAATTGAATGATATTAATTTTTAAAATGAACTGCACATCAAACCCGTCGAGCAAAATAAACGTTTTTAATATTTTTGTATGATTTTGATTCTCCAAAACAAAATAAATGTTTTGAAAATATAGTGTCAACTTATCGGTTTTGAAAAAAGATAATGAGATTACAAATTTGATTATTAGGATTGGAGAGGTTGTTGAAGATAATTTTTTTGATCCGGCTCACCTGTTTGAGTATCTCAAAGTGGTTGAAGAGACTATTAGAGATGCTCAAATAGGTGAAGTACATCAAAAAAATTATCTCCAAAAGTCTATCCAAACCTTATTCATTAAATTTGTAACCTCATTATCTTTTTTTAGAACCCGGTAAGTTGACATTGCCTATTCTAAACATTTATTTTATTTTTGGAGGATCAAAATCATATAAAAAATGTTAAAAAGATACCGTATATATATATATATATAGAGAGAGATAATATAAATACCTATATTTATTTTATTTGGACTCTTTTGAGTTTTTTCCTTATGCCTTATATCATTAATTTATACTCTCTATTCACTGCCAATACTCCAAATAGTATATAGATATTTCTCTCACTAAAATAAAAACTAATTCATTGTTATTTATATATCACAAAATAGGGTATTGATATTTTTACAGATAAAAATGATAGTTTCACAATATCAATCTCAAAGAATATAAAATGGACCCCATATTTATGTGAGTCGAAATTTATTTATAAAAATATTAAATTTTACTCGTATAAATATGAATTGCATATAAAATATGGTGGAGTTTTAGACTTGGCCAAACTAACCTTTTTAGGTCGGTTTGCAATAGTGAATTTGATCGGAACATAAATTATTTCTTTTTACGAAAGAAGTTTATTATTACTGTTCAATATCATACCATATCAAGTACATACCAAATACTTGTTTTAAGGACAAATTAAAATAGCAAAATTCCCTTTTTAAAAGTGTAACACTTACTTTTGATATCTTTAGCATATGAAACATTGTTCATCATAAGTAAAAAAAATGACTTTAAATTTACATAAATGAAAGGAAAAAGATCCTTTAAATTTACATAAACATTGTGTTAGTCATTTTTTTTGTCAAAGTTTTCCATTTAAAATTGGTCTGATTTGGACGAAAAAGAAATTGGAATAAGTAATATTTTTATAGTTTTCATATTATCCTCAACTTTCAAAATAATAAATTTTAAATTACAACTCATATCCCTAATTTATTTTTATCTACTTAACCTTATCGATGTGATGAACAAGTTGATGATCCCAAATCCCGTAACCATTTGAACTATCAGAGCTAAATGATGCATCAACAACCGCACTTGGGCTGCCAGGGATTTTGATTTCTTCTTCATACTTACGTTTTTATACGACTTTTTTTACCAATGCAAAAAATATTTGATATGTTTCTAATGAGCTCATAGCATTCATTTATTTCCTCCTATAAATAATGAAACTCCTAAATGTTAACTTTTAGAACAAAGAATGAATAAAATTTCGAATGAAAATATGTGATACCTTGGTGATTTTGAGAACACTTAGAAGTTGGTTTTGATATTGAATTGCATTAAAAGGCTCAATTTGATGTATAACGTGAAGCATTGTTGTAATGACTAACACAAATGGTAAATAACGTATGAATCTCGAATCTACATTAATAATCATGAATAAAAAAACGTTCATTAGAGTGAATAAATTCGTTTATTTGAATAAATGGTAAATGGTTTATTTGTTTGTTTTCTTTCGAAAAAATAACATCTTTATGGTCAAAGAGAGGAGCGAGGGGGGAGGGGGGGGGGTTACACACATAGGAGCAAAGCTTCACATTTCTTGAAACACTCCCAATGCAGATCACTCTTCGATCCAAGCCTCCTTATGATGTGATGAAGAAATGAAAGTAGGGTATGATATGACAATTGATTTTGTTCATTTATTTGAATATTTGTATTTTATTATGAATTTTTATTTTTATTAAATTTATCTTGTATATTTTATTCATAATTTAATGATTATAATTAATAAAAGGTAAATTTGTAAAAATGATTTTTTTTTCTTTTTATTAGAATTCAAAAACGCAAAAAAAAATTTTTTTTTAAATTTTTTATTATTTTTTATTAAAAACTCAGACTTAAAAAAAAAACTTAAATTTTTTTAATTTTTTTTTTCTATTCTAATTTAAGTTTTTTTTTTTTTTTTTGTTCCAAAAATAATAAACAGTGAATCAATCCAATTCCAGTTCCCATATAGAATCGCCAAACTATCAGTTGAAAAATGGAGTGAAATTAATAAAACGACCTAAAAATGGAGGACCAAATGTGTTTTGAGTGTCTTCAACGTCGAATTCTCGACGATTTCTCAGACAAACTCGTTTTCAATTATGGAATCTCCAATTCTGTCCTCCCTTTTGGCACCACTGCCGTCGTTCAGGTTTCTTCCTTACGATCTCCCGTCTCTCTCTATATGTATGTATTATGTATATATATCATATACGTGTTATTGTATTTTTTTTCTTCAATTTAATTAATGTCCTTATGATTTTGATGCAGATGAAAAATTCTAGTGGGGATGCTTCACCTCAGTTTATATTGGTGTATATGCCAATAAGTGAAAACAATTGCTTTGCCAAATATATGTATGATAATCTAATCTTTTGTATTTTTTACTTTTAAACTAGTCTGTTGAAGAAATTGATGTTTCCGGGAGTTGTGTTATCTAACTTGCACTTAATTGTGCCGTTTTTAGTTTTCCTGCTCATATTTTTGTTTATTATCATGGTTGTAACTCGTACTAGTTTTATTGGGACATTTGAATGAGTTATGATACTAAATCTAATTTACTGAGAAACATGGCTATTATGGCCATCTAAGAGAACCGAAGATAGAGTAAAAACCTTTTAATTTTGTTAAGTGAAATTCTGATGCCATGTAACAAGATTCACATTTTATTTTCAGTGATGAGTATAGTCAAGAAGATCTTGATGGTGATCACAAATATTGGAAAAATTACACAAGTTTATCAGTAATAAATCAAGACCGAGCAGAGTTTAGTATTGAAAATACTTCATTTCAAACTAAATCAAGTGAACCTTGGTGTTTCTCAAATGGTGGCAGAGGAACATCCTTAGCTGGGTTAGGATCTAGCACTTCAAACTGTAACTTTTCAGGTAGGTTTTCTTGTTCAAGGACAGTCACTGCCTTGGCTCCAGTTTCTCAGATGGGCATTTCTTCTTATTCTACATTTGAAGAGCTTGCTTCAAACTTCTTATCTGGGTTGGTTGAAGATCACATTTTATGCTCCCTTAATGTCCTAATAGAAGGAAAAGCATCCGGGCGAGAGAGCATAAACTTTCTTAATTTACTTGGGATACCATCATTTGATGAGAATAGCTTTCCTGGCTGCGTGAGGCATCCAAACATAGTTCCCATTCTGGCAATGCTAAAATCTGCTAGACATGTTAATTTAGTGCTTCCAAAAGCACCATATACTTTGGAAAATATCCTCCACTTCAGTCCCAGTGCCTTAAAGTCTGACTGGCATATTAGATTTTTACTCTACCAGCTACTCTCTGCGTTAACTCACATACATGGTTTAGGGATTCCACACGGTAGTGTGTGCCCATCCAATGTTTTGTTAACTGATTTATGCTGGTGTTGGTTGCATCTTGGTTATAATTCGCTGTTGAGCTCTAACATAAACTCAAGAATTAAAGAATTCTCTACTGATCCTTCAGACATAGGTTGCTGCACTGAGGGCTGTCATTCACAGGGACTTTATGCTGATCTGAAGCTATCACAATATATAGATTGGCATTCTGGTTTTAGTTGTTGGTGGAAAGGAGAGTTGAGTAATTTTGAGTATCTACTCATCTTAAACAGATTGGCTGGGAGAAGGTGGGGTGATCACACATTTCACACTGTTATGCCATGGGTTATAGATTTTAGTGTGAAGCCTGATGAGAATTGTGATGCAGGTTGGCGAGATTTGAGGAAAAGCAAGTGGCGTTTGGCAAAAGGTGATGAACAGTTGGACTTTACATACTCAACGTCAGAAATTCCTCATCATGTATCAGATGAATGCCTCTCTGAACTGGCTGTCTGCAGCTACAAAGCAAGGAGGTTACCTTTGAGTGTTTTGCGCATGGCTGTTCGTTCAGTCTATGAACCAAATGAATATCCTTCTACGATGCAAAGACTTTTCCAGTGGACTCCTGACGAGTGCATCCCGGAATTTTACTGCGATCCCCTGATATTTAAGTCTATACATTCTGCTATGTCTAATTTGGCAGTACCTTCATGGTCGGGGACTGCTGAGGAGTTCATTAAACTGCATAGAGATGCTTTAGAAAGCTATAGGGTTTCTAGTGAAATTCATCATTGGATTGACATCACCTTTGGCTACAAAATGTCAGGAAACTCAGCCATTGCTGCTAAAAATGTCATGCTGCCTGCATCAACACCCACAATCCCAAGGTCAGTGGGACGCCGACAGCTCTTTACTCAACCACATCCTGCTCATCGATGTGGTGCCAGAACATCACATAAAAGTAACACTGAGTCAGTTATCCAACATTGCCAAGTGAATGAAGTTGAGGTTGAGAAACCTCTTCTTGAAACTTCTCGATTACAAGAGTTGGAGGACACAGCTGCATTTTGCGAACATGCTTTGCACTTGAGTCCTCTCTATAGTTTCCATCCGAAGCATTATGTGAAGGATGACTCTTCAGTAGAAAAATTCCCAACAGAGAGTTCAAATAAGAAAATATCCGGGGTACCCTTTTATGGAAACAACTATATCGCACCAACAACTGTTGATTTGGATTATCTTCTTGAGAGTGTTGAAGCAGATGATGACAATTATCTGGGATATCAAGAGCTATTGCTTTGGAGGCAGAAATCATCTTGTTCAAATATTTGTTCTGAAGATGTTGCAAAGGATATATTTTCATTTGGATGCATTTTAGCAGAACTTCATTTGGGGAAGTCACTTTTTGATCCAGCATCATTAGGCATCTACTTGGAGAGTGGTATCTTGCCTAGATTGATGAAGGAGCTTCCCCCTCATACTGAATTGGTTGTTGAAGCATGCATTCAGAAGGAATGGAGGAGGTATTATTTTTCATTTTCCTTTCCCTATTAATATGGTCAAAGACGGGACTAAAAGCTTCCAAACTTCTGTTGTCCTATTTATCGTTCCCAAAGACATTAAGGCTTTTTTGTTTTTCTGTTTATCAAGTCTGAAGTGTTCCTTCTTATTTTCAAAATAATTAGGAGGCCTTCTGCCAAGTCTCTTTTGGAATCCCCATACTTCCCAACAACAGTTAGGTCCTCCTATTTATTTCTATCCCCACTTCAACTTTTATCAAAAGACGGATCACGTATTCGATATGCTGCAAGTTTTGCAAAACGAGGAGCCCTGAAAGCAATGGGAGCATTTGCAGCTGAAATGTGTGCACCTTATTGCCTAGCACTGATAGTTACTCCTTTATCAGATGTCGAAGCGGAGTGGGCTTATATAATTCTGAAAGAATTCTTGAGATGCCTGAATACAGAAGCAATTAAGACACTCGTCATGCCTGCCATCAAGAAGATTCTACAGGCTAGTTGTAAACTTCGTTGTTTAATGTGTGGCTTGGGTACATAACTTTCTTCTTGACTTCTTACGTCATAAGGCAATTGTTTCAGGGTACAGGTTATTCACATTTGAAGGTTTCTCTTCTGCAAGACTCATTTGTGCAGGAATTATGGAAACGGATTGGTAAACAAGAGTATCTGGAAAAAATACACCCTATGGTTCTATTGAACTTGTATGTTGTTCCTCATAAGAGTACAGCTGCTGCTGCCTCTGTGCTACTGATTTGCTCTAGTGAAGAGCTTGGTCTACCAATTACAGTTCATCAGGTTAAACCAATTCTAATGTTCTGATTTTTGTGATTTGATAGAGGAAGCCATTCCTTTAAAAGTTAATTATCACATTTCATTAACCTTTCGGTTGTTACACAGACAATATTACCTTTGATTCACTGTTACGGTAAAGGGCTTTGCAGTGATGGAATTGATGTCGTCATTAGAATTGGTATCCTCAGTTCTTTAGTTGGGAGATTGATATTGTTTCTGGAAATGCATCTCTTTGGATCATAAGTTTTTCCCCTTTTTCTATCAGGTGGTCTTTTGGGGAGAATTTTGTTGTCAAACAAGTGTTACCACTACTCAGAAACATTGTTAGCTCTTGCATTGATGTTTCACATGTGAATAAGTCTGAACCAGTGCAGAGTTGGGGCAGCCCTTATGGTTGGGACATTAGATGGCCTTTGCAGCCTTATGGAAGGAGGTGGTTGTGAAAGAGCTGGTTGAAGTATGAGACTAACATACACCTTTATTTTTGGCCTTTCCTAAAATTAAAACCTGAATTACTGTAAACCAATTGCTTGTTTGTGATACTTTGCAGGAGGGAAGTTGTCTATATGTACAGGTGCTCATGCAGACCAATTTGGGAGTTCCAGTGCTTCAGGTGTTTCATTTTTGTTCCCTCAGAATATAGTTACGCATGCTTTAATTTTATGTAGATGTGCATATTTTAAAGATTGCTGATCTGAGGCTCAAAGGGCAGACTCCCAACACCATTAAGACATTGACTAGTCATTTTTACTTATTAATTTATTATATAAAGAAAAAGAAAAAACAGATTTTGCCCCTTTTACCATTTTAATTGCAATCTTGGTTTCGTTGGTCATTGTGTACCAAGTCTTTGCTTTTGTACCATACTTCAATACCCTAATTCTTCTTGAATCTTTCATGGTGATTGATTATCTTCACAATTCAGTTGAGTTTTATCCCTTCCTTTTGACAGGTTGCTGCGACAAGTCTCATTGCAGTTTGTCAGCAAATCGGGCCAGATTTAACGGCATTGCATGTCCTGCCGAAACTCAAAGAATTGTTCAATGAACTTGCTTTTTCTCAGGAAACTCCTAGTTCTGGCTCTTTTGGTGGAAGCCTGAAGGTTGGCAAGACCAAAATGGATGAGGTTCAGATTGAAAGCCGTACGGACCTTGTGTAGGTTCAAGTTCTGTTTCATATTATTTGCTCCAAAAATGGTGCAGGATGTGTTACTTATGCTTCAGCATTACATTTTTCATCTTCTTCACCATGTGAGTAGGATTTGGAAATTTGCAGGTGTCTTTTGTATCCTCCTTTTGCATCTCTTCTTGGTATAGAGAAACTTCGTCAGTGTTGTGCAACATGGTTGCTTCTTGAGCAGTTTCTTCTACGGTATCATAATTGGAAGGTATCCCTTATTTCTTTCTTCCAAAATTAGCATGCTTTGTGTTTGATACAAAAAAATGCTAGTTGGTTGCACCATTTTTACTAGTTACACTTTTTTTTCTTTTCTTTTCTGAACCTGTCATGATTCAGTGGGAATATACAGGGGAATCATCTCGTACTGGTTCAGAAAACATATATGCTAGAAGGTCTGGTTTCAAGAAGAGCTCAGCATCTGAGTACAGTCCTGCTAGACAGTTGCTTAATGGGTCTGGGTGGTTGATACCACAAGCACAAGGAAATAGAGGTGCCAAAACCTTGCTGCCTCATACAAGACCACAAGAGGATCATCATAATCCACTTGAGAGGCATGTTATATCCTCAAACGTTGAAAAGCATGAACCCTGGTATTGGTTCCCTAGTCCAGCATCTAGCTGGGATGGACCCAATTTTCTTGGTCGTGTTGGGGGTTCAAAGGATGATCTTCCATGGAAGATCAGAGCATCTGTGGTACACTCTGTTCGTGCTCATCATGGAGCACTAAGGTGTTTTGCTGTCCAGCAAGATGAGTGTAAAGTTCTCACCGCAGGAGTTGGTCAAGGATACAAGGGAACCATTCAGAAGTGGGATTTGTCAAGAATCAATTGTTTATCTGGCTATCATGGCCATGAGGAGGTATGTGTGGTTTATGCATCATCTTTTTATAATCCATAGCAAGCAAAATCTTCTTCGAGTTAGGGAGCTTGACTTTCTATTTTTGTTATTTTTAATATCCAGGATAAAATACAGTTTTGAGAAGGGGATTATCAATATACCAATTGCTATTTGAGATGTGATCTGATCTTCTGTAAAATAGGGAGGGTAGGGCTCAGTATAGACTAGATCATTGTATTGAACAATGATATAGCATCAGCATACTCGTTTGCTATTGAAGTGTAGCATATTTATGTTGATGGGGGAGAATCTGTATAAATTCAGCAAATTAAATATAGACACAACTTATCAATGTTTTTAATCAGTGATATTTCTAAAGAAATGAAAATCCCAAGATATAATAAAATTAGAAATGAGATTATGTAAAATGAATATGTGAAAAAGACAATTAGAAATATTGAAAAGCTAACCTAACACAGTCAAATATCTTCCCACAAACCCCAACCTTATACTCAAATGAGTCCAAAATAGATAATTACTTGGAAATATATTTTCTATGATGCTTAACAGCCTTAACCTATTTATTTGCATATTGAACTTGCTCATGGATTGGTGACCCCATGCTAAAGGGAATTAGGTAAGAAATCTCTGCACAACGGCACAACCACTTATCCATGAAGGCGACATTATTAAGGACCAAATTACCTACCTCTAACTTCCCTCTTCTCTCTAACAAAAGAAAATCCCTTATCAACTTCTGTAGTGAATCTGCAATCGTTATTCCTAAACAAAGACATATAGTAAACATAAATATTAGCTAGACAAGCTTGAATCAAAGTAATCCCCCTAGAGAAAAATATGCTCCTTTTTCGACGTAACAAGACGCTGAGCAACTCTCTCAACAGTTGTATCCAAGATGTAATGGACCTATATTACGTTTCGGGCACACCAATATAAAGAAGTGGAAAGTCCTTAATTACACAACCAACCAAGAAAGAATATACCATAATGTTCCCGCTTCCTATGTTGACCCCTACAAGATGGCATTGGGACAAATAAACTAACATCCCAGAGATTGCCTCAAGCACTTGAGAAATTGTTAACAGGTTCTTAAAACCTTGAAGCCCCTCTGAAAGAAAAAGGGTAGTATTATTAGCAAATTGAAGATGCGACGCCCTCACCCCCTTGTAGCCCACCAGACACCTCACCACTAAACCACTCCTCACCTCTTGAAAACATTCTACTCAAGACACTACTACTAAAGTAAGCAAAAGAGGCGACAAATTATGCTCTGCCTAAGATCGAAGCTCTAAACCAAGACTCTGGCTCCCATTCACAATCACATAATTGTCCTTTGAAGTTACGTACCTAGTACCAAATTTTTTGTGTAACCTCTTGTGAATTGTCTTGTATTCTTGTAATTAAGTGGTTTGCTAATTCGGAAGGAACTTTCTATTTGCATATACAGATTTTATCTCTTTATGTTGCTTACTTGGATATTGATATATCTAATTATTCCACTTGTCAGGTTGTGAATGAGATATGTGTCCTGGCATCTTCTGAGAGGGTAGCCTCTTGTGATGGAACAGTGCATGTTTGGAATAGCCAAACAGGGAAACTAATATCTGTGTTCGCTGAATTCTCAGCAAATTCTGTGCACCATGTAAGCCCCTTAACTTCTGCATCAAGGGTAAATTCTGACCAGGCCAATATGCTCAATTTCAATCCCCTTTCAAGTGGAATAATGACTACTGCATTTGATGGGAGTTTGTATACTAGTATGCATCACCTGGAAACCATTAACAAGCTTGTCATGGGTACTGGAAATGGCTCTGTTAGGTAAAGACCTCTTTCCGAAGTAAGATTCATAGTTCCAGATTATGCAAATTAAAAAGAAGTGATTCCATTTTCCAGCTTAGTTTTCTTAATACCTCTATTGTGTACAGATTCATTGATGTTGTACAAGGTCAAAAACTTAATCTGTGGAGGACCGAATCTACTGAATCCAGTTTCCCTTCTCTGATCTCTTCTATTTGCTCATGTGGTTCTGACAAAACGCAAGCTGGTGGAATTGCAGCTTCACCATCTTGGGTTGCTGCTGGACTAAGTTCTGGTAAATGCAGGTTGCTTGATGTGAGGAGTGGAAATATAATTGCCTCATGGCAGGCTCATGACGGATATGTCACTAAGGTATGTTCATTCTCAAGAAGTCAAGAACAGATAACACTTATGTAAAGTACAATTCATTTATCCTTTATGCCTATAGTTAGCTGCGCCAGAAGACCATTTGCTTGTTTCCAGCTCTCTTGACAGGACTCTACGAATTTGGGACTTAAGAAGGTAACATGCAAACTAGTTATTATCCTTATTTTTTTGATCGGCTAAACTAGCTATTATCTATTCAATAAATCTAATAGGTTTCTCAAGTAAGTACTTAAAAAGAACACAATGGCAGTAAAGATTTGTAGTTTCTTAGTTTAGTCAAACTTGATTTGGTACTCTAAATGATGAAATATTAATCAGATCATTATATGTTAATGTTCGCATTCACCAAGTCTGCTATTATTTAATTTTTTGAACGACATGATCTCCCCTAGAGGAACACTAAATCTGTGATTTTACAATCTTATATAAAATTACTAATAGAGTAGTATTACTCATTGACTGTAGAAGATACCTAGTGGTTGGTATGCTTCTGTTAAATGTTTATTAAAAGTCAGTAATCTATCTCTTGACACCCCATCTCCCAAGACAGCAAGACACATGTGGGGTATTTTCTCTAGTTCTCCTTGTTTTACCTTCAGAAAAAGTGACTTTTGTCCTCCCTTCCATAGTGGTTAACATCTGTGGTTGATACCTCAGGCTGCCTAAAATTGTTCAGAGGCAAAGGAAGGAAGAGAAGAAATTTCTTTTGCTCATATAGACATATGATGTAAAATCTTTAAGGGTGTCACACTTGGCACTGCCTTGCCTTTTAGAGGCATTCCTTCCCTTTCTTTACTTGTCAAATAAAATAAAAACATCATGCCCCTTCAGAGACTTCAGATAATAATTGGAATGATACATGCAAGATTAGTATGACCCCTGCACAAGGATGACAGGCACAAATATAGAAATGTTCCAAATTTTTACGTAACAAACAAACCTATGAAAACACACGCGTGTGTAATTAAAATCTCATTATGATGAACAGAGAAAATATTAATTATATGTTATAATTAAAATGCTGTTGCTGAAATCACCAAATGGAAATTTTGGGGGAGTTGTGTTCAGTGACAAAGAGAAAGAAAAGGGGGAAAATATAGAGAAAGAACGGACTATGTAAATATGTTATGTTGGTATAAAACACTCAATATTTCATAACACAAAGTTAATCATTACTATTGCTTTTATTGTGAAATCCTTGCTCAATATACTCATTTGCATTGTTTTGCAGGAATTGGGCTGCAGACCCCATCGTTTTTAGAGGTCACAATGATAGTGTATCAGGTTTCTGTGTGTGGGGACAGGATGTAATATCAATATCCAGAAATAAGATTGGGCTTTCTTCTTTATCTAGACCTGCTTATGAAGTAAGTATACAAGAATCTATTTTGTCCATTTTACTTGATTCAGTATCCTTGCATTATGGAGTACACAAAATCGTTACTATTTTCTGTACTCCAGGCTCTCTGACAGGGAAGGAAATTTAGCATAATGAAATACCAGTACAAGTCGCATCTTACCCATTTCATCTCCAAATAGAAGTGCTTCCACAACTATTATCTGTCCCACTAAACAATGAAGGGAGCCATTTTGGATGCTCTGTGTGCAGGGCAAGTAGCAGATTGCACCAAAAAGAAAAATAGAAGGAAAACAAAATAGTCCCAAAATCAATCAATACTGCTCCAAAGTAATAAGTGATGACCTTAAGACTTCAATGGTAGGTAAAACCACCACCATCTAAGCGGCTGACCTACTTAGATCCCTGACTTTCTCGTCAATGCCCACAGAGTTTTAGAACCCTTACCACTACTCCCACCCACATTGATGCCACCATCTCAATGCCCTGCACTCCCTGTACAGTTTGTCCTGTTGGGGCACACACATTACGGGAAGTAGTTAGTTGTTTTGAGGCATTGTAGCCGACCAGGAATCCTCAGGTGATCATTTTACTCAAATCAATGAACCAAGTAGGTGCTCTTGATATCCTAGACAAGCACCTAGAGAAGATCAAACGCATATTCCAGCAAAGTGGGATAGGGTCATCAGAGGTTGTTGGCCTTCTGGGTGTTTCTCTGAATAGCTGTAAATAAGTTCATGTTGAAGAGGTATTTTGAAAGGGCACTTAGGTGTAATGGGTTCTTTAAATTGGTTCATGAAGTTCTGTTTAAAGACATGCGTGGTAAAAATCACTTGTCAGTTGTCACTTTCCAGAAGAAGAATTAGTAAGATGATTCAAGCGATCTAAACTGCACTACATCTTTTGTATTCTGTCCATCAATTTACAGATGTCTGTCTCTGTCTGGGTCTAAGAGAGAGAGAGAGAGAATATAGTTATGTGTGGGATTCATATGCCTGGTGTGCCATCTCTGTTAAACAAAATGAAGATGATTGCTGAACACTCATGGGGTCTTATGACTGAGATGGTAGTTTTAAAGTCACAGCCATTGAATGATGAATCACAGAATAATATATTAGAGGAGAGCAATACAATTTGATGAACTTTTGTAGTGTACGTTCAGCAAACATACTTCCTTGCCAATAGTAACTATAAACAATTAATTGATTTAATCCCTCAATAAATGACATATTTATGCATGAATAGTTTGAAATGTTCACTATGTATATTTTTTATTTTTATATTTCATGTGTGTTTTCTTTTATCTTCATTTTCTGGCTTTTGTTGGATCTTTCATTTGCTAGTGTTCTGTTATATGAACTGTTCTGATGCCATGTGGCAGGACGGGCAGCATTGCGTCACACCTCAGTATCTTTATATGGCGGATCGCGAATTAAGGAACATCTCTGTTTTCTCGAGCATAACTATTCTTCCATTTTCACGGCTGTTTCTTGTTGGAACAGAAGATGGTCAATTGAAAATTTGTTGCTAGAATTTCCCTCTGATGTTTACATGTATAATTCATGCTCAAAAAGCGGCTTTGCCCCAATTCAGAGTTACGGTTTGGCTTCACTTTGTTTCATTGTATATTTATTATTATTATTTTTAATGTATACATTCTTCAATTATTATTTGTTGAGTTGTTTCGACTTCTTTATAGGAAACTTTCAAATCAATATTAGCAAGATATGGTATTATTTGTTATCACCTGGGCTATGTTTGTTTGGGATATGACTAGTAATTCCAAATGTCTTGTTTGTTTTTAAATTTAGACTTGGGACTATTAGTGTAGGGATTATAAAATGACTTAATAGTCTTTAGATTATAATCCCGGGATTATAATCCGAGGATTAATAGTCTTGGATTATAATTTCATGAATTATAATTCTTGCAAACAAACATAGCCCTGGGAAATCAGCAGAAATGATCAAATGGTTTATGTCCTATAAAAAAGCCTGTGGATTTGGAGGTATGGTGAATTAGAATAAAGGATAATGCTTAATGGTGACATTTGAGGGAAGTGTAGAATCTCCATAACTTTGTCTGTACTTGGTAATGTCTGTACTGGCTGTGCTTAACTGGAATACTAAGCATAGAAGGATTCTTAACCTATGAAAATGTACCTTCGAAACAAGATTTATTTGTTTTAGTTGTGAACAATGTATATTCTTAGTTTCCTAATCCAACAAGCAGAGAATGAATGATTGTTCCTTGGACAAACAAGAAGTCTGTCCAAGCGAATGATGATTCTTATCATTGTAGCACTATAAAGTTGAAAGTTCCCTCTAATTTCCTTCAATGCATTAAAGGCTAATTCCAATAGTTGCTGCATTCATTGAACTTCGTGAACAACAAACAAGCTAGGGCAATTGCTGCTCCTACCGACAAGGATGGTATGATCTCTCTCTCTCTCTCCACATATTTACATGTATATACACAAATATCAATCCTTGTCTTAGTTTTCAGTTTAGAATGAAGCTTGTCGGAGTTTTTTGAGTAAATTTACATTCTGGGTGTTCTTACTATATCTGGATTTAAGGTGCATGATTTAATTTATTTCCCATCTTTTCCTGGTGTCAAATAATTTGACCACTTTTTAATTATATTTTCCCTATTGCAGGGGTTTTGAGATCAATCTCAGATTTACCACCAGCCCACTACACAGTAAAAATTCAATTATTTTTTGCGCTAACAAAGAACAATTATAGAGAGATACGATTCAGGTGAATTTGAAGCTGGAGGCTACAAATGGTATATATCTCTAATTATACCTACCCCTTTTCTTTTTCTTTTTTATCCGACTTTGGTAATTAATTTGTTCTTGCAAGACCTTTTTTGAATGCATGCCCGTGTGATCCTCTTTGCGCTTGCAGGAAATTAGTAATCTTCCCCAATGGCAACAATAACAAGAATGCCGAAGAACATATATCTGTGTACCTGGCCATGGCAGAAGAATGTTTACTCGATCCTGGTTGGGAGGTCTGCCATTTTCATGTTGTTTTTGCTTGATCATAACAAAAACAATTATTTGACACTAGAAGGTATTTATTTATTTTCTCAAACTAAAAAAAAGCTTCCATTTAAGATCAATTTTGATTTTTTGAATTTTCAAATTTAGTATTGATGTGATTCATATCTGTAGGAAAGGGAAAGATGCTTTAACAGAACAAAATTAGAATGGGGATTTGATCAATTCATACATCACAATACATTCAATGATCCCTCTAATGGGTTTTTATCTGTAAAGAAAGTATGAAAGGGAAAGCAGTGTTTAAACATGATTAAGGACGGCTTTACCTACAAGCACACTTGGAAATTAAATTGACAACTTTTCGAAATTAGATCAAGTTTGTCATGATTTCAGGAGTTTCAATGGTGGAGGTTACAAATGGTACAGTCAATCATATGTTTTGAATATATATTCCCTGTTACTTTTTAATTGACGTTGAACGAGAAAACACAAAGATTAAGAAATATAATTATTGTTTTGGGACTCTGCTGTTGATTATTTTACAGGAAGATGCAGCTATATCCTGAAGGCAAAGGCAATGGTATGTTAAGCTAAAGTTTTGACCATTGTATTTGTTGCAGCCAAAAACTGGTTCAGTGGCTCAAGTCAGGACTAGGGTTCAATGGCTAAGAAGATTGATACCTTGTATCAGCCGAATATGGAGTTTATAACTTAGGAAGGACCGTTGCTGGCTGGGGTGCAGGCGGAGACTATGAATAAGAAGAGTCTTATATCGAATTTGGTAATAAAAATATGCATGTAACAAAGCAAGTAAATAAAATATAACAAGCTCATATGTGCAATAACTGACAGTATTTTCAACCTTACTCCATTTATTTTAACATTAGAATACAAATATAAAAATCTATAAGGAACTGAAATTAAAATGTTGTATATTAGACGCGACACGTCAACTAATATATAAACCCGATATTAAAAAATGATGCGGAAATATCAGTTTTCATATCTATAGGAGCGTTAGTTGTTAAACCTTTGAAGTGTATAATGCCCAAAAATGCAATCATTGTCCTCCTATCAATTTCAACTATATGAGATATATAGTTTATGATCAAGACATCATCAAAAAAGGTAGATCCACTTGAGTGAGTTATAATGTGTTTTATTTTATAAGTTGTTCATAAAGAACCTCTCTGTTTAGTTAGAGGGAACAGTTCATCGGACAATCTCAAGGAGTAGGGACTTCACTTCTTAAAACAATTCCAGGATACTCAGTTCATCGAACATGATGACGGATAGCTGGAGAAGCTTTAAACCTTCAATTGGGAAGATGCTCTGCACTACAGAATTACAGGAAAGATTGTGATAAGAGTCTCCTCATATAGAATTTGGGGGTAATAATAAATATATGTAAAAAGGAAAAATTTTGACAAGAAAAAATATAGATACTAGTTCCAAATTTATTTGTCCTCTTTCTTTTTAATACTATTTTTGACCTTATTTTTCCAACACTACCCTCATTTAACTTTTTAAAAAAATCATTGAGAACAACATGACATACATTGAAAAAAATAACACTATTAACTTTAACATTGGAAGTAAAACTAAACTCCTTTTTTCCTCTCTCTCTCCCCTCTATTTTATTATTCTAAGAAAGAGTTGGGAGATTATTTTTTTTTAAAAAAAAGAAGAGAGTATAGAGTAGTTAAGAGGTGGAGATAAATTTTTTTTTTCTTAATAGGCGTACTTTTAAACTAGGACAACTAAAATTGGACGGAGGGAGTATTATTTTCCACATTATCCAATCGAGACTTGTGCATACATTTTTAATTACATGATGAGTGACTGTACTATTTGATTGTTCAACCATACAAGTCCCCCATCTATTTGATGAACATGAATAACTGATGCAACCATTTCAAATGGCCACCATACAATGTGGATTTCACCGCTATGTTTGTTTGTAAAGATTATAATTGGAATATGACTATTAATTCCAAGTGTCTTGTTTGTTTTCAAATTTAAATTTGAAACTATTAGTCTCGAGATTATAAAATGACTTAATAGTTTTGGCATTATAATTATAATTCTGGATCCTTGCAAAAAGCTAGTACAAGAAGATCTAGAAGTAACTGGTTAAATAAACAGTAGATTAGCCCCCCAAATTTTTTTTTTAAAAAAAGGCAGTCCACACTTTAACAATGTATAATGATGGCTACTGAGTAAGACACTTGTTTGTAGAATCAAACAATGATAGACAGTTCAACCTTTTAGCCAGAAACAACTTTTAAGTATATGATCATTCAAGAAGTGTGAAACAACAGAAAAGAACTTCGCACAGAATCTATCAACAATCTGCTCCAGGATACTCGGTTTCTGCTGCTTTTTAGTGCTAATTATATAGTGCCAACAAAAGTACCATATGCGGTTAAATGCATCTTACATGAATTAGCCGGCCAGCTTCACACTTTGCTATGAAGACGATCACTTAGATTTTGGCCTTGTGTACCCAAGATCAATTAACTTTTGCACCAGCTTCTTCTCAGCATTTACCTAAAAATCACATCAAATACCATTTGTAAATCACATCACCTTTCTAATTTCAAGACACGGGTAGAAATGCGTGTGACGCTGTTACTAGATATAGAGTCGTTGAAACTTAAAATTGACATGTTTTGGAACACCCAAAAATGGAAAACATTTAAAATGGGATGAAGAGAGTAATGGTTTAAAGAAAATAAAATCTAATATGAAGCTGTGTATTATAAAGATACATGGTGAGAGAGAGAGAGAGAACATGGATCAAACCTCAAGCATTGGGCTATCCTTTGGGATGTTACAAGCCAATATAACATTAAGACCGGTCTTTAAGACTGTAAGAAAGGTTGCAAGTCAGCAATGGACCTGAATAAAATATACTTAAAATGATTCCAAGTGAACAACTATATACCTATTCGACGAGCAATACCAGATCCAGTACTATCAGAAGCACCAGCAAGTAGTGAAGCAACACTGACTGTGTTGTTCTGTGCAAAACCATCAAAAAGTTGGAGGATGCTACTAATGGATAGTATATTAATATTATATATGTATATATCATATATGTATGAATAGACATGCATATGTATACGTATATTGATATGTATGCAAGCAAACATAAGGATATTTATAATTCTCTATGATGCAAGTATGATGATCAAGCATATGTAGGGATTCTGCGCTTCATAATTCTTCTTTGCAAATACTATGCCCGTTTCTTCTTAATTGAGAGTGTGGTATCTAAGACAAAAAATCATTAAGGAAGAAAGCAAAAAATTAATAATGAAAAACAAATAGATTAGTAAACTTACAGGCCGCGTAGGTGCAGCTGCATACAAATGCCCAAATTTGGCGGAATTGCAACCAATCCATGTGCATATCTGTCAGAAGTGCATGAGAAGAAAAGGTTTGATTTGGAAGGAGTAATCACATACCAATTATAAATTGAAACATAACGCAAGCAAAGAGAAGTGGAAATGAAGAACAATAATTATTAGTTAATAAAAAGATGGCAACTATAAGGCCCCAAGAGCCCATAGAACCAGCATTAATCTTGTAGCTATTAATAAATGGTTCACTTCCTTCTAAAGTTAAAAGCTTTTTGTTAAAAATTAAAATATAAGTAAGTAATCTTCCATTTGCACTTTCTTTGGAACTCAAAAAAAATGAGTGAAAGGAAAAGGAAATAAATTGAGGATGAAAGAGGAAAACTTGGTCTACTTGGAAAAGATATAATATAAAGCACAGTACTAAAAATGAAGTGTCATTGACAATTGTTTAGTTGTACTTTTTATTAAAACATTCATAAGTTTCAAATCCTTTCCCTTTCCATTGAACCTTCTGAGTTCCAACTCTTTAGTGATGAGTGATTTATGGATTTTCATGCTTATGAATCATCTTCACTGTCAAATTAATGTGCAGCCATATTAACAAGAGTTCAAACTAATCTAAATGCTTCGAACTTCATTAAGAGATGTCCCAATTTGGTGCTAAACCATAAACAATGAAAGAAACGATATCAACAAACCAACATTCAAATTGGCGACAAAGTGATAAAATTTATAAAAAAAAGAAGCAAAGCAAAGATAATTACTTGACTAGAAACACCCGCATAATCAAACATCGAAATTTGAAATACATCTAAAACTTTCCATGCTAAGAAACAATTTTACAACATATACTGCCAATAAACCTGATTGGGAAGACGAATGATCTGAAAGTGGAGGGACATATCGTCCGAGACATCAGAGAAGCACGTGATTTGCACACCACCATCATCTCCATCTTTAATTTGTAAGCTGCTGCTGCTGCTGTTGTTAATTAGGGAGAATCCATTAGAAGTGTTTTGAGCTCCAATTTTCAAAAGATCCATTCCAGTGGTCAAAGCATCACCGGCTGATTCTTCTTCGGCTGACATTTGTATTTTGAAGAGGATTTCAATTTGAGCTGGCGTTCGAATTTTGGAGCTTAGCTACTTTCTCGTGGTTTGTCAAATTTTACTCCAATTTCTGTAGGGTTTTAGGAATTGGGGGTTTTCATGGAGTAAAATGACATGAAAAACATGTCTTATGGAGGTAAAATGACAGCTTATAGGGTTAAAAACATGAAAAAAAAGATCAATAATAATTTTATATTCCTGATTTTTTTTTAAAAAAAAGAAAAAGATTGTCCAAATAAAAAATTATTTTACACAAATATAATCAATAATGATGATACTACTATATAGCTTCAAATTAAATAAATCAAACCTACCCCACCTACCTACTCACGACCACCAACAACAGAGATGGTTCTATAGGTTAGAGCCCTCAAAAATAAAAATTTGGGTTGATTTTAAGTTACATAAAATAAATAAATAGTTATAGAGGTCATTTAAAGAGTTAAAATCATATTATTTAGATCTATTTATTTTTTAAATTATTGTTTCAAATAAATTGATAAAATAAAATTATTAATTTGATTAAAATGCTAGATATATTCACTCTTTTCAACTAACACTGTTAGTTAATAATTAAGAACATCAATTCCATCCCCTCTTCTTAATTTATCTTTATCTTTCTTTGATTTCTCTTAATTTCTTTGTATATATAATAACGTCTACTCTATTTTCTTGCTTCCTCCATCACTTTTCTCTCTTTAATTTCCTTGCTTTGAGAGCTATTTGAAAAAAGAAGAAATCCAATATTATAAATTAATATAGGTCAAAACTAGTTCCAATCCATATTTCTAATTAATAATATGGGTTTAAAATTAAATCAATTCATAATTTAAAAATTAATTAACCAATCCAATAAATTCAAGTAATTTTTATTAATTATATGATTCACAACCTAAATTGTCAAGTCTATTTGGTTAGCTGTTTCCACTTCCGATTGAAACTTGTCGCAAATTCTCCCCTATCGGCATAGATATGTTCACACTCAATGTGAATATAGTTTGGAAAAGTATCCCAATCAAAATGCTTATTTATCTATTTATGTATATTTTATTTTTATTTTTGAATATTAAAATATGAACCGTTATATTTAAAAATAACATATAAAATATTTTTTTAATATTCATATAAAAGAGTAGAAGTAATTATAAAAAAAAGTTAAGAGTCTAGACATGTTTGACGTAAAATTTAGTATTTGATTGAACAAATAATAGGATAATGATGGATCTGTATCGTTCAATAAAATAATCAACGGATTAAAATTAAAATTTTTATATTTGTTATTATTAGTAGCGGACCACGGATTATATCTGTTACTAATAGTAGTGGATGATTAATACTGTCAGGCGCAAAGCCACAACCAAGAGTGTAGAGTCAATTAATTAACCCCACTGAAAACAAATATTTTATAATATATGATAAATTTAGAAGAAATTTAAGTAAAATGAATAAATTGACCCCATTGAAATTGTATAATTTTTTTAATATACGGGATCAAATTAATCTTTTTATAACTTTCTCAATTCCATATTACTTCTACTACCTGATATATGCATCTTCCTCTAATATTTTTAAAATAAACAATAATATAATTTATATTATTTTTATAACATAAAAAATTTATATATTTATTAACAAATTTGTGATTAGAAAGACGTATTAGGGTTCAATAAAGGGTGTATATAAATATAATGTTATTACTTTTTATATTAACAATATTATAATAAAATACATGATTTACATATGTAACTGGCAAAAAAACACAAAATTATTTTAAAAATTTGGCTCGGGTGCTGCACCTTCGAACCCCCGCTAAATTATTTATAACATCACAAGATATTAAAATTTTGATTTTATCACTGAGTAGTCTGTCGTCTGCTACTAATAATAACAGATGACGTTAAAAATAATATCGTTGTTCGCTATTAATAATAACATGCTATGAATACTTTTCCTAAATAATAAGACTCTCAATCTAAGAAGTAAAGGAGATGGTATATGAAAAGGATAGGACACTCAAAAATGGAAGTGGTTAATATGAAATTTATTTTGGGAGTAAATTAGTTAATTGACCAATAGAATACTGACACGCAGATAAAATTATATATGTCAATATTTTATTGATCAATTGATCAATTTACCAAAAAAATAATTTCATACTAATTGAATCCCTCAAAAATATAAGTGCTAGGTTTTCACCAACCAACCAACCAACTTCTGGTTTTGGACAAGATAGATCATACAAGTGACCAGAGATCAAGGGGTATTCAACCACTAATAAGTGGTCATGTCCAAGATTTTTTATTTAATTTTAAAACATTAGGTTGTCAAGGTTGACCATTTGATAATTTGGTGGTTTCTTTGCCTTTTAAGAAAAAGTATTAATACATGTTTTATTAATGCCAAAAAACAGAAGAAGAAAAATATTAATAAAATCGATTGCATACTCTTTTTTTTTTTGCTAAATAATTGAAAACTGTTTAATAAATATTGAGTAAGGTAATGGGCCTAAATATTGTTTTTAAGAAATGTGTAAATCTTATTCTTGATAACTACTACATGTAATCTATATATTTAGAAACCAATAATCCCTTTCTCAAAAAACAAACACCTTCCAAATATACCATTACAAACACATGATTTTCATCAATTAATTAATATGGAAAGAGTATTAATCAACTCGACCTACGTGTAATAATTATTACTTCCGTTCCTAAAAGATTGTCGTTTAAAGTTTTGACACATGGATTAAAAAAATATCATTTATCAAGTAAAATTTATTTGAAATTTCATCACTACCCCTTTATAGAAAGTTAAAAACTATTAATACAAAGGAGACAATTTCTTAAGACAATCAGAGAAGGTAAAGGTAATATAGGAAAGTAAATAATTTATTCTTCTTAAAAATTGTAAACGACAAATTTTTTAGAATATTTTTTTTCCTAAAACGACAATAGAAGGAGTAATTAATTAAAATTAACTTTATACTAATCCCGATAATTTTTCCGAAAACATTGTCAAAGTGCATACTCTACCTAATTATAGAAGTCAGAGTCAGAGGACAGAGGGGTTGGTAAATTACCGGAAACGGGCTATAACAGGTGAAAACGCGTCGGTCTCCGCCACCGACTGCTAGACGGCTGAAATTAAAGCGTAAAATGGGGCGAAAAGACATGAGCCGTCGATCTAGATCGACCCAACACAACGGAATGAATCTAGACCAAACTTCGAGGCAAAAGGACCCTTCCTGGCCTATAAAATGAGCACCTCCATGCCTTGAACCTTTGCCATTCTCAGACCTTGCTTTGAGGAGATAGTACCAATTCTCAACCATTACTTCTACCCTCTCTCTTCAAGGTACTGAATTTCTACTTATGCTTTTATTATGCATTTGAAGTAGCTTGGTGCTTTTAGTAGAATTGTTCATAGATCTGAGATTTATTGCCTAATAATGATTCTTTATGGTTGAACAAGTAAATAGTTGTGGAGTTCAAACGTAGTGGATTTGTTTTTTTATTTTGAAGTTATCATCCTTTTCATTAAAGAACGAATTTTATTGAATTTGCTGGATTTCTTCGCAATTTGAAGTGTTAACTTTTACATGTTTAATGCTACTCTGCTATTAATTGATCTGAAGTAGTTCAAATCTTCTAGACTAATTCAATTTTTTGTCTTTTAATTAGCACAAATGGTTTTTGTCTGGTGCCTTCAGGATTTATATCATTATAGGGGCTATTTTAAGCATTGAGCTGAATTCTTGCAGATCTGGTGTTTATTATTAATTAAAATTTTGTTCTCTTCGCTCATTTTCTATGATGAAGATTAATATATTTTCTCTGTTTTATTAGCACCTTATGAGTTTAATCATATGTTGTAGTGTTATTTGAGACTAATTATAGTTTGTTGACCTGTAACTTTATTCAATCAATGCTTATCAAGATCCAAGTGTGTGACTATTCCTAATAAACGTTAGGTGGAACATTCAAATCTTGCTAACATTCATTTTCAAGAGTTCAAGATTGTGAAAACACTTTAACCTAATTAGTTAGATCTTGCTTTGGTCGGAAATAATTGTTGCTCAACAAAAATCACTTCTTTACACATTTACCTTTAATTTATTGATGCAATATCTGATGGGTTATTAGCTGCATTTCTTTACAGAAATGGAAACCTTTTTGTTCACATCCGAGTCTGTCAATGAGGGACACCCTGACAAGCTTTGTGACCAGATCTCAGATGCAGTCCTTGATGCCTGCCTAGAACAGGATCCCGAGAGCAAGGTTGCATGTGAGACTTGCACCAAGACTAACATGGTCATGGTCTTTGGAGAGATCACCACCAAGGCCAATGTCGATTCTGAGAAGATTGTGCGTGACACTTGCCGTGCAATTGGATTTGTATCTGATGATGTAGGTTTGGATGCTGACAACTGCAAGGTCCTTGTTAACATTGAGCAGCAGAGTCCTGATATTGCCCAGGGAGTCCACGGTCATCTGACCAAGAAACCTGAGGAGATTGGTGCCGGTGACCAAGGACATATGTTTGGTTATGCCACTGATGAGACCCCCGAGCTGATGCCTCTCAGCCATGTTCTTGCAACCAAGCTTGGTGCTCGCCTCACTGAAGTCCGCAAGAATGGTACTTGTGCATGGCTAAGGCCTGATGGTAAAACCCAAGTGACTGTAGAGTACCACAATGAAAATGGTGCCATGATCCCCATCCGTGTCCACACCATCCTCATCTCGACTCAACATGATGAGACTGTTACAAATGATGAGATTGCTGCTGATCTCAAGGAGCATGTCATTAAGCCAGTTGTTCCGGAGAAGTACCTAGATGAAAAGACCATTTTCCACCTTAACCCATCTGGCCGGTTTGTCATTGGTGGACCTCATGGTGATGCTGGTCTAACTGGCCGCAAGATTATCATTGACACTTATGGTGGGTGGGGTGCTCATGGTGGTGGTGCCTTCTCTGGTAAAGACCCAACCAAGGTGGATCGTAGTGGTGCCTACATTGTCAGGCAAGCTGCAAAGAGCATTGTGGCCAATGGGCTTGCTCGTAGGTGCATAGTGCAGGTTTCATATGCTATTGGTGTTCCCGAGCCTTTGTCCGTTTTCGTAGACACATACGGCACAGGAAAAATTCCTGACAAAGAGATTCTCCAGATTGTGAAGGAAACCTTTGACTTTAGACCAGGGATGATCTCTATCAACCTTGACCTTAAGAGGGGTGGCAATGCCAGGTTCTTGAAGACTGCTGCCTATGGCCATTTTGGAAGAGAAGACCCCGATTTCACATGGGAAGTGGTAAAGCCTCTCAAGTGGGAAAAGGCTTAAGTTTACCGGTGGTTTCAAGTAACAGAAATTACCTTCATTTTTTTTTTTTTGGTGCTGTGGTTGCCTATTTGGCATATGTGTTTGTTATTAAATCTTCTGTTTTCTATTTGTCCTGAAGGATTTGTCTTGTGATTCTACATATAGCAAGTACCGAGTTCAAAAACACTGAAAGCTTTTAATTGTTTCTAAATGTCTATTTTGCCCCTGAAAATAATAATAGTATTTTATCTAAATGATTCACTTGCTTTCTTAGCACAGTAGTTTGCAACAAAATGAGCTCTGTTTCCTATTTTGAAAACTGGGAATGAAAACAATATTACTATAGCAAATAAGCGCTCTCGTTATGAAATGTATTAATTCTTGATACAACAATACTTATTACCTTACGAAGGGATTCATTCATAAGCTCTCACTTATTATCAACAATGCGGCTGAAAGGCACCAAAACAGAGTAATTTTTCTTTTGAACTGGGTATATCTGCTTATTGATTTGATGAAACTTAATCAAGCAAAATGAATAAACTTCTTCATCACCGCAGACTCGCCTTGGATGGCATTCAGATATTTTTGCAGTAAGATGTATAGCTGTTGTATTGCTTTGTTTTAATTTCTGGTGTGTATCATTTCTTTGAAGAGAAGATTGGTTTTTGTTTTTTTGTACCTTGATTGTTGTTTATTTCTGATTTTTAAGTATATTATTTTATTGGGTGAATTGGTATTTAATTATTTATTTCGACTCCTTGTAATTTATATTCAATTTGAACACCAGTTATCCAAGAAAAGAAAGAATACCAAGATATTGAGGGACAAGAAATCTACATCCCTCTTATCCTCTTAATAAGGGCAAAATACATTTCTGTAATATTAAGTTCTACTCTTTTCATAATTAAGCTTCTAAACTAATTACACTTGCACATCTATTACATCAAGTATCTAATTTCACACAATGTCCCCCAATTTCAATTTCTGGTTAAAATTGACCAGAATACCTAATTTTTCGGTAAGGTAAGTATTTTCATACGGTTTGATCGAATTAAAATACAATTTGACCAAATTAGAAAAAAAATAATCTATTTTTCCTTTGATTACTGTCAAATTCTTGTACCATTTTCCCTCTATACGGTTAATAAATAGAATAATAGAGAAGGAGAGAGAACAGAACCAAAGCAGGAGAGAGGAAGAGAAACAAACCAATGACAACCAAGCTTTGTCAATGTAGTTTTTCAATTGCACTTAGGACTGCCAATTCCGACTTTAATCGTGGTAGAAGGTTCTTTGCTTGCTAATTTATTGGGAATAATTTCTTTAATTCTATTATGAGATCGGTGATATTATCTACAAGTTGTAATCTAGATTGATACCATGACTATTGAAAGTGCCAATTCAGTGTATTTTGGCCGCAAGTAAAACCTGCAGCCAAGTCAATTCACTTTATTCTAACCGCAAATAATGACTATATGATCAGTAAGTCACGAATCTACAATCGTTAAGTCAAGACTCTACAATCGTTTAGTAGAATACCGTTTCGTAAAGACTGAAATCACTCTACTATCTGAGTATTCACTCTACGATCTGAGAATTTATTTTATGTTTTTACATTGAAAATCAAAACAACAAAAATAGTAAGAATAATTTAGTCCCTTGTGCTTCAAGTTACTATCATATATTTCACCAAGCGAAACAAGCTTACATTGTTCAGAAAGTATGTCCAAAAACAACTTTCACATCAATAAAAACCGAACTTACCAAAATATCATTGTGTGACAATTAAACATGAACAATAACAAAGCTTACAAAGCTATCAGTGATTACATAAACCAAACTTACAAAATTTACAAATTGTTCATAATGTAGAATTGCAAAATCGTATTTATGAATTAGAAGAGCAGGCTGAAGAATTGCAGGCAGTCGTGGAGCAAAAGGATGCAACGATTCAAGCTTGTGTTACCCGATATGTGATGCTTGAACAGAAGCACTCTTTGGCAGAGTATAAGATGATAAAGCTGGAATCTGAGCTGAAAGAAGAAATAGCTGAACGAGTGAGAATGAGTGATGCATGGGTAAAAACCGCACGACGCGTTGATATTATGGAAAGAGATGTCCAATCTAAAAAGAGAAGATTTAACGATGACGGAAGACGCTTCGAAGAAAGATCAAAGACCAAAGAACAAATTCTAGGGAAGAGAACAATCGCCAGTTATATGCTATGATGATGAGAGAGGAGGGACATATAAGGTCAAACTGTTCAAAGCCTTCCAAGGTATGTTTTAGTTGTGGAAAAGACGGTCACATAGCTCGATTTTGTCCTATAACGAAATCAAGTCCAGTTGGGACGTTGGCACCAGAGGCGGATACAGAAAAGTCAAAGTCAACGATTACTGGAAGAGCGTTTTTCGTGACTTCTCAAAATGCGAGGAACCCGAACGAGTTTAGCACGGGTTAGTTAATTATAAATTCTTGCGAAGTTTATACCTTACTAGATACCGGTTCTACCCATTCTTTTATCTCTCTTGCTTGCGTTCAACGTTTGAATTTGACTACGGAGAAATTAGACTTTGACCTATCTCGTGGAGACTCAGATTAAGAAACTTTTATTACATCCGTTGTTTAGAAATCTTGCTTGATTCAGTTGGAACTATCACATTACCGTTAACCTTATTTCTATAGAGATATTTGTTTTGATGTGATTTTAAGGTTAACTACTCATCATGCCAAAATTGATCGCTTTCGTAAGGTTGTTAGTTTTCATATTCTTAAGCAACTCGTTATTCAATTCAAGCAACCAAACCATTGAAGTCAAACTCTTTCATATTAAATTATAAAGCCATTTGTTTATTGAAAACGCAATGTCAAGTTTTCTTAGTCCATGTTATGGATTTGAATAAAGACACGTCGATTTGAATAATATTCCTGTTGTTATTGATTTTCCGACGCATTTCTGAAGAATTTTCGCCTACTCCTCAGAGCGTGATATTGAATTTGTATCGACTTTGAACCCAGTACAAAACTCATTTCTAAAATCTCATATCGAATGGCTCTATTGAACTTCGTGGAGTTAAAAACCCAATCTGTAGAAGTTGATACCGAGCCTCTATCCGGTGACTTCCTTTTGTGGAATACACCGAAGCCGGACTCTCGTAGGGGACACCATATTCGTGCGATAGTAAACCGATAGGTGTCATTGTAACGTCTTATCCAAGATTGGGATGTGAGTCACGAGTTGAGAACAACCTAAGTTTCAGAATCGAAATATGTAGCTTTCAGAAGCTGTTGGTTATTATCGGAGATTCGTTGAAGGATATTCTCGAATCGCTATTCCATTAACGCAATTGACTCGTAGAGATACAAAATTCAAATGGAGCAAGGAATGTGGGAAGAGTCAAGAACTCAAGAGAGAGACTCATTTCAAAGACATGTTACGACCATGCCATCCCCGAAAAGCGAACGTGGTAGCCGCCGTGTTGAGTAGAAGATCGTGTACAAGACGAGTATGATATTGTCAAAGACTCATTTCAGTATAACTTACAAATAATAGAGATGGAGATGAAAACGTTAGGTACCCACGTGATGATATACTGAGTATAATCGACTTTAATCGATAAAGTTAAAGTTATTCAAGCTACACATCTGATGATGAATTTGAAGAAGGAGTGCAAGAAGTTGTTATTTCAAAAGCGAGAACCGGTGGGGTGAGGAAAGCTCAAACCTTCGATTTATTAATCCATTTGAAATTCTCGATCGAATAGGAAGCGTGACCTATAGACTCGCTTTTACCGCCAAGTATGACGCGTGTTCATAACGCTTTTTCACGATCGATGTTATGTAAATATGTGGACGACCCGAACCACGCTATTGAGTTATCTTAGGACGAGATACCGAAGACTTAACGTATGAGGAGGTAATCGCCAAGATCTTGGATAGGAAAGAACATGTCCTATGTATCTGAGGTTATACCACAAGTTAAAGTTTTGTGGAGAAACCATGCTATTGAGGAAATAACTTTGGAGTTGGAAGCGAAAATGAAAGCGAGGTATTTTCATCTTTTGAAACACTGAATCGTGACGTCAATTTCGAGGACGAAATTTCATAAGGAGGGAGGTTGTAAGACCTCGAAATTTTTTTAAATAAAAGGAATTTCCTTTATTTATTATTTTGAAATAGTAAGGGTGGATTTGATTAATGTGGTTAGTTATGGGTAAAATGCACAAATATTTTAAATAAGCAAGTGGTGATATAATATTCATTAGTGTGAGGAGAATATTCGTTTGGTCGTGGAATATTCAGATCTTGTGGAGAATATTAAATGACGACAAGTATGACCATGTGTGGGCCCCATAACGAAAAAGCGATTGGAGGAAGAAAACGACAAAAATAAGTTGTTTAAAAATAATGGCGTAGTTGTTACTGAATTTACATCATTGGAAATACGGTGGTTAAAACACAAGATGTCGCGCTATCGCACAAGAAGACATTTGCAGTATTGCACCAATTATTGACTCTTACGTAAAGAAGGCACTACTCAATAATGGTTACAGTAATTCTTTATTCAAAGATTTTATTTTATTGATTCAATAATTCTTTGATTGATATTTTATATTATTGTTGTTTCAATAATTGTCATTACACAAGTATTTTCATTATCAGAGTAATAATTCATATTATCTGAATAATATTATTAGATAACATTATTGGCAATGTCTAGAAAGTTACATCTAAGGAGAGGTTTGGTCACCTAATTGCGCCAAGAAGGAGAAATTCTTATTGGAAAGCCCCCTTTTTCCAGGAAGCGCCTCGGTTGTCAATATTGTGATTCTCGTAATATTATTTGTGAATAATTAATTATTGATTCATATGATGAGGAAAATATTGATTTTATGTGGATATAGATGGAGAAAATTTTTATAGTGACAATTGTTGAAAATTAATATTTTATCTTTTTCGATAAAATAATTCATTTAAATATATTATTTTAATAATATATTAACGATGATATTTTTTACGATGAATATGGGATATATGAGTATATGTGGAGGAGGAGTATTTTTGTTACCAATAAATGTTTAAAACATGTTAAACATGTCGGTGGACCCCATTTATTCGATTTGAAATTTGATTATAACTGTATAAAATCGCCCATTTGTGGATTTGGTCAATTTCTCATTTGGAATTTGGAAAAACTTTCTTCTGTAAAGTTGTAGAGAATTGAATTTCCTATAAAAATTCTTGAGATTCGAATTTTCCGCAAAAGGGCTATTTATTATGAATTATTGAAGTTCAAGCTCAAATAATTGATTTTGGAAGTTTAAAATATTTTAATTACAAAAACGTTTTTTTCATTTTTGAAAGTCATTTTAACATGTATTTGAAGTTTGGACCAGATTTGTAAAAGTGAGAGAATTTTGATTATATATATTATAATTATATTAAATTTTCTCGCTTTGGTGTTCTAAGCAATTTCCTATAAATAGGTCTTGGGTTAGAATTGAAAATCACACCGTAAATCAAGTTTTCTCTCTATATTATCGAGCGTATTCTTGTGAGTATTTTGAGTATACTTTGAGTATTGCTATACTATTGCAAGTTCAAGTCATAGCTTTATATCCTGTTTCAATTTAGAAATCTGTCTCTTTCGAGGTAAGTGGATGTTATTTTCTTCTCAAATGATATTATTTCTTCAATATCATTATCTTTGAAATATTGGTTGAAACTTTTTATCAAATTTGGAACTTTTTCATGTGGGGTTCTTATTCATGAGTTACTTATTCACGAGTTCTTATTCACGAGTACTATTCACTAAGCGTGAAGATGTTTTTTGTGAAATTTCTATCTTTTGGTGTCTGAGAGTTACTATTCACGATACTAAGACTATTCACGATATCTGAGACTATTCACGAATACAAGATATTATTCATAGAAAAATGAAATTTCTTCTTTTGTCCAAAATATCTATTATGGATACTAGCTTTGATTGTATCCATCCATGTTTTGATCATTCTTGAATTTTACACCACTATGATTATTTTTGAGGTATTTTTGGACGTGGATAAAACAAAGTACGAATCCTTAATCCTTAATCCTTGTCATTTTGTTTCTTTGGATTCGTTTTTTAAAAATATTTTTCATCATCCTCGATCTTAAATGATGATATTATGGAATATATTTGGCTTTTGTAGTGCAAAGATGAATGATTTCGATGAATATCTTTGGCCTGTAGTGCAAAGATGAATGATTTCGATGAATATCTTTGCCCGTAGTATAAAGATGAATGATTTCGATGAATATCTTTGGCGTAGTAGTGCAAAGATGAGCAGTGTTTAGATGAAACATGACATTAATGGTGAATGTCCTCGGCCAGTAGTAAAGGATGAATATTTGATCCCGATATATATTGATTGATGTTACAGGGATAAAATAGACGATGAACTTTAAAATTCATACATAGAAGATAGTAGTTTGCATTCTCTACTTAACTCTTCTAATGAATTATTATTTCATTGCGAATATTGATTTAAAACTTGTTGTCTATTGTATTCTATTATATTTTTCCTCGTTGAAGACTAACGATAATTTTGTTGTATATTATCTTAGTCATAATATTCTTTTACCTGGCTAATGGAGCTCACCCTTTTCCTTTTGTTCCATTTTTTCTTCTCGGGAGGCGAGAATGTAGCGAAGTCTTAGTGGGGTATGGAATAAAGGTTCTAGAAAAAGAGTTGTTTAGTAGTACTCACCATTGTTGTAAAATAATGTATCAATAATTATGATGGGGATTTATTTGCGTGTGGATATTATCAGATGGCAATATCTGTATTTAAACTCATAAAGATGTATTGTCGTATTTCACACGACATGTGTATTATTGAAGTTGTAGTTATTTCTGTACCATGTATTTGGCGACTCAGAATGGGTTGGGTGGAATGGACCTATTTTGGGGGTGTCACAAAAATAAATGTTAGGTTATATATATATATATATACACACACCGTATGTTTAGTAATATACAATATTAAATTATTATTTTTTTTAACAAGTCAATCGTAACTGGCTATGATCAAAGCGTTTAAACCCAATGGTCCTCGGATAGAGTATTCAGGCCTATTTCAATCGAAAATTGAGATTGGGGGAGGAAAATTGTGTGAAATTAAGTATTTGACGTAATTTATGTGTAAACTTAATTAGTTTAAAGTCCGAATTATAAAGAGAGTGAAACTTGATGTAACAAAAATGCATTAGATTTTGGCGTTTCGAGTTTTGAAGAATGTAAAGGGCACAAGTGGTTAAATGAGTAGATGCTATATAGTACCAGAGCAGATCTTCTGTTCTCAAATTTTCTATCCCCTTGTGTCCCTCCACTTAAATTTTGACACATAATCTCTTACTTAACACTAATTAATATTAAAATTAAATAAAAAGAAATGTGTCAAAATATAAGTGAGGGGACACAAAGGGGAGAGAGAATCTGCTCTCATATAATACTCCACTAGTGTAGCTGCACCCATTTGAACACTCGATGGCCATTTTCAGAATTAGTCTTCAATTTGAAATTCAACATTTTTTCTAAAAAATAAAATTGGAAACGTACAAAATTTGTGGTATTGAGTATTGTCAGCCTCCTTGTAGGCTGTAGCTATTAACTTTCCCCAAAAAGAACAGAACCGAACCGAACCTTACCTTACCTTCAAGCAAAGTGGAACTGCTTCACTCACAAAATTATTAGATGAATATTTCAATCCCTTAATATATTCATTTGTCATTTGTATTTGAGACCAAAAATCAAACTAGATAACTCACTTTTTGTTTCAGGATGACCCTGTCCACTTTGCTAAACGCCCTTGCAGGAAAGCTAGACAAATCACTCAAGGTTATTAGTTATTATTTTCTCATATTATTTCCTAAGCTAATTTTAAGCTCATGGAATAAGAGTTTCCATTTATAGCAGTAACTAATATTCGTTAGCCATTTGCTGATAACGTATGCAATAAAAACGTTGTAAATGGCTATTGTAAGGCTGTAAAATAAATAAACAGTTCAGGCTCGATTCGATTCGTACTCGAACTCGACTCAAAATATAAATGAGTCAAATATGAGTACATTTTAAAGTTCGATAAATTACTCGAACCTCCTTAAATTGTAATTTTCTATTAATACTCTGATCATATTCGTTTGAAAAGTTCAAACTGCTTGAGCTCGATTCGGAATCGTACATGACTCGGTAGCTAAATGAGCCTCAATCAAACCTTATTTTATACTCGATAAATTTTGTGAACAGCAACTCAATACTCGGATCGAGTCGGTTCGTTTACACCCTTAACTATTGCAACTAAGATATCATGTATAAATTCATGAAAAAGCTCGAACTGGTAATCTCTCTCTCTCACACACACTCACAAACACGCACACACATATAACAATAACAAAGTAAACTGATGTAACATTAACTCATTAATACCTTAATTCTGTTATTCTCGTACTACTGTCCAACAATTTTTATTACATGTTTCTGCTCAGGTTGGGGGAAATATCTTACAATGATGAGAAATTGGAAAATCTTAGACCACAGGAAACATCAGCTTACATAAGCCAATACAACTTGCACTTACCTGAGATGACAGTAAGAGAAACAATTGATTTATCTGCCCGTTGCCAAGGTGTTGAAAGTAGGAAAGGTACTTCTTTTCTTGCTCAACAAAATAATACCAGATTTATGAGCTCCAGGCTTTCAGCTTGATATTGCAGAAATCAACAACATGAAGTCGGTCTCTCTGTGAAGAACTAATGGTGGAAATAAGTAGAAGAGAGAAGCAGGCAGGAATTGTACCTGAACCAGACATAGACACATACATGAAGGTAATTCATTAGACCACAACGTCATTCACATGTACCTATTTTCTGACAAAAAAAAAACGTCTATCTCTATTAATAGGCAATATCAGTCAATGGACTAGAGAGAACCCTTCAAACAGATTACGTTTTAAAGGTAAATAGCAGAATTTCAAAAAAGAAATGCAAGCATGAAACAAAAGGTTTGGGACAACATGATTATAGTCTATCAAATTATATGAGAAACCTGATTTGACTGCATTTTGTTCTCATCTGTTGTTGCTTCTCAGATACTTGGACTGGACATTTGTGCTGATACATTTGTTGGTAGCGCTATGAGAAGAGGCATATCTGGCGGTCAGAAGAGGAGGCTAGCAACTGGTCAGTGAATGAACAACTTCACACAAAATTACTAGAATAACATTAAGCTTTATGCTGTAGGGCAATGAGAAATAAATCAGTAGATGCTTAAAGATATATGAGTATCATTGTGCCCGATAGCAGTAGAGAGAATTGATACCTTACTGATAACAAGATATGGCATAGAACTTTCCAAAATAAAGGATAATGACCCCCTAAAAGGAAAATGTGGGCAAACATTTCCTGGTAACAGGCTCACTTGCATCATTAATACACTGATCTTATCCAGCCTCAAGATTCCAGTCTTGTTCAAACAAGGGCTAATATTTTAGCAAAAAAAAACAAGGGCTAATATAAGAAATGTTATTAACATATATCAGATAATAAGAGCAAGATTTATTGGGTTTAATTGATAAGTAAACGACAAATTAGAGGTCTCATCCCCGGTATAGCAATATACAGTGCATAAAAAATGTCATTTAACTCGGTTCAATGGCTGCATCTTCTTTCCCTGCATTGCAATTAAACTCCTAGTACACAGGGATCGTTCCTTACAGGGGAAATGATTGTTTCTACGAGAAGAGTGTTCTTTATGGACGAAATCTCAAATGGTTTGGATAGCTGCACAACATTTCAGATTGTCACTTGTCTTCAGCAATTAGTGCACATCACAGATGTAACTGCATTTATCTCACTACTTCAGCCAGCACCAGAAACCTTTGATCTTTTCGATGATATAATCTTATTTGCGGAAGGAAAAATAGCATACCATGGACCTCGAACTGATGTCTTGAATTTCTTTGGGGGCTGCAGTTTCAGGTGCCCAGAAAGGAAAGGTGTTGCTGACTTTCTTCAAGAGGTACATTAATTCAGTCCCAGTCAGCAGTATACATTCTATATATTCTCTCAGTTCATCTTTTCACATACATAAAATACATGCAGGTGACCTCTAGAAAGGACCAGGAACAGTACTGGTACAATTCTGAGGTAACCTACACATATATAACAGTGGATGAATTCTCTAAGAAATTTAAGGCATCTCAAATAGGAGAAGGGCTAGTCTTGATAGACGCGGAGCTTCTAAAGATATCTGGAGATTCCCACTGCGACAAGAATCCCCTTTCCAAGGACAAGAAAAGCAAATATTCTCTGACGAAGTGGGAATTATTCAAGGCTTGCATGGACAGAGAAGTTCTTCTCACGAGACGAAATTTATCTAGCAAAATAGTCAATTCTACACAGGTAACTTGTTTTTCTTGTATTTTTTATACTACTTGCAGGATAAACATCTTACAATGTGGATTGCTTCCACTTTTTCCGGATTCTGTTTCCCCTGTTGCAGCTTATCATAGTTGCATTCATAACAATGACGACGTATATACGTACAAGGATGGATGTCGACTCGAAACATTCAAATTATTATATGGGTTGTATGTTCTTTGGGATCATGCGAATCGTGATAAACGGAACTATAGATATGTTCATGACTCTCCCCAGGCTTGCAGTTTTCTACAAAGAGAGGGATTTTAACTTCTACCCTGCTTGGGCTTATGCTATTCCAGCTTCTCTCATAAGGATCCCCTTTTCCCTGGTGGATGCCCTTCTTTGGACAGCTCCTACCTACTATGTTGCAGGATTTAGCCGAGGTTGAAAGGTGAGAACACAAAGAGAATTGTTTTCTCTATCCAAAAAAAAGAAGAAGAATTCTAACTAATTTAGTGTTATTTTAAGGTTTTTTTGCCAATTCCTGCTGTATTTTTCCCTACATCAAGCAACTTCATCCCTGTTTCGTATGTTAGCATCAATTTGTAAAATTTAGGCGGTAGCAGGATTTTTCATTACTGTATCCATAGTAATAATGATGTTCTTTGGTGGATTCATTATCCCAAAACGTAAGAACCATCCTAACTTTTATTCACAAATTTCCAAAGGAATCATTTGAATGGTTCACTGACCGAGAGAGAGTGTGTGTGTATAATATTCAACTTGACAGATTCTTTACCAGCCTGGTTGCGCTGGGTTTTTTGGCTTTCTACAGTGTCATATGCTGAGATAGGAGTGTCTGTGACAGAATTTCTTGCTCCGCAATGGGAAAAGGTCAAAATGAAGCCAAAATTCTACTACTGTACTATGTTATGGTCCTTTTTCTCAGGAAAATTAAAGATGAATCAGTAACCTATATTTGAATACAACAGTTTTGTTTCTTTATTAGAGGATCACAGTTTATAACTAGATTTGTGCTGTTTATAGGTGACACAGGAAAGTGAGAAGAAACTTTATCAAGCCATGGATTGAACTTCAAAAGCTACTATTACTGGATATCTCTGGGTGCACTCTTTGGGTTTACAATAATTTTCAATGCAGGATTCACCTTAGCTTTAACTTACCTGAACTATAAGTTATTCCCTATTTCATATTAATCAATCTTTTTAACTGGGAGTAAACTGAAAAGACTGTCATACTAACCTGCATAATTTAATCCTGTGCGTTATGTTAGCTCCTGGAACAGCTAGAGCTATTATTTCTTATGATAAACTCCATGAACTGCAACAAGATGAAGATAGGAAGGATGATAATAAGAATGAAAGCAAATTAATTGATAACCTGAGACATAATTCATGGTCTTATGACCCTCAGATGTATTTTTTTTTTTACTCTAATCTTGATTCAAAAGTTGAGTTTTCTATTATTCAGTATTCCTTGTTTATTCGCATGTTATTATTATAATTATTGTTAAACTTGTGGGAAATTGTTGCTCACTCTTGCATAATAACATTGCAGTTAAGGTTGAAAGAGTTGATGAGCCATACACTAGTGAGGGCAAAGGCAAAGCAATCAAATGATGAAGATTTGTTTATTAATTGAGAAAGTTGATGTTAAGACTTATTATGTTATGTTAAAGACTTATTTAAATTATGTTATGTTTCTGCATTGATGTAGTAAGGTTAGATTACCTGAGATTGATTTGTTTAAGCTGTTGTAACCCTTTATTGGGAGGATTTCTATTTTATTTATGAGTTTATTTATTTATGGGTAGTTAGATGCTATTTATTTTGATGAGTAAACATCAATTATGTGGGAAATTCGAGTACCTGGATTTGGGAGTGTCACAATTACACAGTTCCAAAAGCTGCCTTTGATTGCCTCCAAAAGAAAAAATGAATAAAATAGTTATTATTTTTTTTAAAAAATTGATGAAAATCTGAATGCAGAGAGAAAGAGAGAGCATAATAGAAAGTATATATGGGGAATTGCTATTTTCATTCTTTACATCCACACATGAACAGTAAGTAGATGCCACAATCTCGTAAGACGGTAAATTTTGAAACTAGCAAAATATTGTGAGGAAATAGTCCACTCACTTGTATGTATACGTATATCTGTATATGTATATGTGTATGTATATCTATATATACATATATATATATGTTGTGTTAAAATGGGACATAACAGCATTTCATAATTTGAGTACATGATTAATTGCTTACTAAGTATGATTAGAAAATTTAGAATGTTAATTAAGGTACCACTAGACATAATAAAAAGACGACAGCGTCAGAAAATTTAGAATGTTAATTGAAAAATACATAGCACAGAAGCAAGACATAGATAAATACAAGTAAGAACCTTAATACCAATAGAGGAATAAGAAAGTTGAGCATTAAATATTGAAAAATGTCATTGCCCTTGTATAGTTATTTATTGGGCAAAAAATAGAAAGAACCAAAGTTATATTTAAATACTTGGGCAGATTTGCTTACTTGAAATGCTACAAGCGTATATATTAAGGGATGCTTTAAATTCATTAACAAACAAATTTTAAAATACAAACAAATTTGTAAATATCACTGCCAGAAGATCATCCCAACGAGTTCAGTCAAGCTTAACCTTGTTCAACCTCAGTTCATTCACAAATGAACGTACCCAAGTTGCATCACTATTTGTAATAACACAAGATATGAAGGCAGACCAGCAGAATTTGCAGATATCCTACCAAAACATTAAGAACCACTTTAAAGCCTGGTATAGCAATAATATGTAGCAGTATAACCGCATCTATACAAAACTCGCGCAATCTAGAGAATGATTACGCCCATAGCTCTCACTCAGACACTAACTAGAGTCTCCATCTCAATCCCCTCATCTGCTTTGGGACCATTAGAATCCATTTTTTGCTTCTCCAGCTCCAAATCATAAGCCTTGTCACTCATACCTTCCTTTCTATAGGCATCCACCATTATAGAGTAAGTTGTGGAGTCTGTCTTACATTGCTTATCTTTCATTCGCTTAAAAACTCTCTCCATCTCCATTAAATCATCCGCCTTTGCACAAGCAAAAATAACCGCATTAAAAAATGAGGTGTTCTCAGGTATCTCCAATTTCCCAGCCAACTGAACGCTACTGATCACCTTGTGAAAAAGACCTGCATTAGCATACCCTTTAATGAGACAGCAGAAGGTCTTGGTGTCTGCCTTCATACCCTCCGCACGCATCTGGTCAAATGTATACTCCATGTTCTTTGCATCACCTGCGTCTGAGAATGCCTCAATCACATTGTTGTAAGTTGATGTTGTCCATGGAAATGAAAGCTTACGCATGTACTCCATCACTGTTGACATTTTATCATACATCCGTTTCTTTCCATAAGCACCGATCAGAATATTAAACGTACGCGTTTCTGGCTCAATTCTGAAATTACGGAATTTTTCATACCATCTCTCCATCATTTCAATATGGCCCATGTTACCAAACAAGCTAATAATGGTGTTCATTGTCCAGACATCAGGTTTACATGTGGTGCTCACAAGCATCCCCAAAAGCACTTTCTCCATCTGGTCAAATTTCCCAGCCTTTCCATAGCCGCTTAACACTATATTTTGGGTGACAGTATTTGGAATTATTGATCGGTCAGCCATTTGTTCATAGAGGGACTCAACGAGTTCAAAACAAGAAATATCAACACATGCCTTAATCAAAATACTGAACGTAAAGACATCAGGTTGGCAAAGAGGAAGGGTCTTCATTTGGTCAAGAATTGAGAATGCCTCATCAATGAGATTGCTCCGGCAGTAAGCACCAAGCAATGCCGTGTAAAGCTCTGAGGTGGGCTCCAGACCCTCCTCAATCATTGTGTCAAAAAGTTGACGGGCCAATTGGGGTTGCCTAGTTTTCCCGAGAAGAACAATCAACTTCATATAAGTCCCTTCTTTTGGTTGATAAAAAGGTTGTTCCTTGAGCATCTCAAATACCTAAAAGATTCATAAGTGCCAATATAATTCCACATGAGCCAATACAATTCCACTTAAAGACTTAAACCAAATGGAGAAAAATAAACAGGAGTACCCATTTAGTAACGCATAGAATCAACAATGACATTTATTTATTTTAATAAGTTAGACTCAACAAAGACAGAAATTGGTTCATTGATTGCAGGCAGGAAAGCTCTAAACTTAGAAGCAATTATATGCGACTCCAGAAATTTAGTTCACAACAATACAAAAATATTAAATTTTCAGCACATTACTATAAATTCATGTATTAATTCATGAAAACCAGGAAAGTGGAAGAGAGAATTAGACCCTCCTCAGCAATGCAAGCAAGGTAACAGAATACCGAATAATTTTGACTAAATATTATTAGCTCCTGAAAATTCAAAACAATCATAACCTGAAGGGCTTGAAGCCATTGCTTTTTGTCGATACAGTCGGATAAGGCTTCGGTGACTGTGTTGGCCCAGGATCTAGCTTCATACTTTCGGTCCAATTTTTTCTTGATATTCTTAATTGGGGTTTTGTTATTTTTGTTAAACCTTGATGGGATTGTAGTTTCGGAGACACCCGGGTATTCTCCTTCCTTCCAGTGCTTCTTCTTCGTCTTAATTTCCGTAGAAGAAGAGAAAGTGGCCGATGATGCGCATTTGATGCTGATGCTGCTGCTGCGACTGGTGACGGAGAACTTGCAATTAAACTTGGTTTGTGGAATAGGAGAGGGAAGGAGATAAGAAGAGAATGACATAGAGAAGGAAGACGTCATTGCCTCCGGCTAAGCTCCGGCAAGGTCGAATTCAAGAAGAAGGGACTTTTGGTTGTGCTCGTCTAACACTGAAGTGGATGATATATTTTGGCTCCAATTGGATAATAACAGGAGTTTTATTTGTTAAAAAAAATAATTTTTCAAAAATTTGTTCTTAATATTCGCAAGTTATACAAAGGGAATAATGGTTATACACATTTGTTTATATTTTATTTGTGTTTCAAGGACGTATTTTTAACAGATTAATCTTAAAATTAAGACTTTTTCATGACACTAACATTCTGTTTCTGAGTTTTGAACAGGAAAAAAAAAAGAATATAAAATTTAAATTTTTGTATTTGTTTGAGTTTTAATAAAAAAATAGAAAATTTAAAATCGAGGACATGAGTTGTAATTTAAAATTTATTATATTAAAAGTTGAGGATAATATGAAAATTATAAAAATATTATTTATTCTAATTTTTTTTCCGTCCAAATCAGGCTAATTTTGGACGGAAAAGTGGCCAAGTTAGAAACATAAGAATTGGAAAGAAAACTTAAAATTTCTGTCCATTTCTTTTCTTTTCTGTACATTTTAAAGCTCTATTTACTTTGGTAGAAAAAGTGGTCAAGTTTTCTATCCATTTATTTTCTTTTCTGTTTATTAAAAAACTCTAAAACATAAGAATTGGAAAGAAAACTTAAATTTTCTTTCCATTTCTATTCATTTTAAAACTCAGAAACAGAGCGTAAGAAATACTTTTTAATGTATACTATTAAAATCATCATTTTTAGTAAATATTAGAGTTGTTCAAATTGTGAAGTGATGAGATGAAAGTTATAAAACTATTTATTTAATTTTTAATATTTAATAAAAAATATCTCAAAGCTGATTTTCTTGTTCTAACTTGATTATACTTTTAATTTATTGAAAAAATATCCATAGCAAGAGATAAAGCAATTATAAATTCTAAAGTCATGCCGGTTTTTATATAAATTAAGTTGAATGAGGCAATCATAAATTCATAAATGTATTGAGTTATATGGCTTTTTAATTCTATAGTTAAATATTCACCAGTTAAAAAAAAAAAGTCCAATGGCTAAAAAAAAACACTTCCCTTCTCATCTGCAGATTCAGTTATTCCACCTCCAACGGAACAAGAACTAGCAATCAACATGAATAATAAAATATTAAAATGATTAGCATAAAATTAACTTTGATCAATTAACTATACAGTGTCGACACACAGATCCTGCTAACACACTGTATTGACCAACTTACCATGAAATTAACTTATAAAATAGATCCCCTCTATACGTTATGGTACTGGAACATGATTATTGCCTGAAATATAATACCTCCACAATAACAACATATAATTTATTTGCAAAAAGTACAGTCACTCGATGTTGTTTCCTATATAAATGATCTTCTATCATATATTGATATGAACTGGGCATAAATACACAAACACATAATACTTTCCCGACTCCCACTGAAATCTAAATTTCATACATGTACAGGAACATTGCTTACATAAACCTATTTTTTAGCTTGATCCATACTTCAAAAGTTCCCACCTAAAGGGCTGGAACACATAATGAACCTCTGGCGAGCTTTTGAAAAGCAGAGCAACACATACACAGACCGCAGCAATAGCAACCATTGAAAGCATTGCAGGCCGGTAGAATTGTAAAGATGTTAGGAAATTGCCATAAGCCAACTTCTGCTCGCATAAATCGCAACGTCTCTGAACAAGTTTCATTATTGTCTTCTCAGTTTCAAGGCTAGCAACTTTCGTGGATTTCAATCCATCTGCAAGTTTCTGCTTCATGTTGCTGTCTACAAGGGTACCAGGGATTTCAACCAGTACATGTCCATATCCCAGTTTCTTTTCAATTTTCGTTTGGACCATATGAATGTACGAGAAATGGCCTCGCTGGCATGCATAGTCATGCGGTGTCAATCCTGTACAATCACGGGCATTTCTCCATGCTTCAACCACCTGAATATTGATAGTCTAGATCAGCATCACTGAGAGTTCTAAGTTTTCCGTTTTAGTTCTTAGTTGTTTTTTTTAAGTCGTTGGCTAAAGAGAAAATGTGAATAAAAGATAAGAAAAGTTATGCAAGACACCTAAAGCAGAGGTAGAGAATAGCTCTAGTTTTGGCTTTAAAGTTCACTTCAGTTTTCTTTTTTGGGACTAAAGATCCCACCAGTACAACTAAGAATATTTTTAGAATATAATATAAATGGAAAGATTTAAGATAAACTACAAAATTGAGGGTACCACAAAACACCTCCTCATCAATCGTCACTTTTTCACTTTCTGCCCATTATGAAATTAAACTACCTCAAGGTTGTGTTTGTTATTGTTTGTGTTTGTGTTAACTGTAAATTCCGGAGTCTCAATCCATATGCAATTTTAAGTTTATTAGCAAATGTATACACTAATGGAAAGGGAGAGAAGATACCGATTGAGGATCATTGGTCATTGCATCCAAGACACCCTCAGAACCATCTCTACAGGCTGCTATGTGAAGAGGAGTCAAACCCCCCGGACCAACTGTGTCAGGTCTAAAAAAGCAATGACCCTCAAAAGTTTGCTTCTGCTCAGATCCATATTTATCTACAACATTGTCAGGGTAATAACTTAAGAGAGCTTCTACCATGGGCCTGCAGTTTCTCCTCACAGCTCTGTGGAGGAGGGCAATCTCCAACAGTGCAACTTCAATGGAAGGGTGTCCTCCTGCGTCTACAGTACCACTGAACAGAATGCCCAAAAGTTTCTTAACTACCGCACACCAGTCATGGTCTAGGGAGAACTCCATGATACACCTGAACCTTCTGAATGGGAATAGATCCAGGTTGGGATCCATGGGACCCAGTCTAAACTTCAATTGATTTCTATGAAGAAGCCAACCTAACTCATGTACAAAGTCCAAAGCTTGGTTAGTGGTTTCTAATTTTTCAGTTTCACCTTTTAAGCCATCAGCGGCTTCAGCAACCTCTATAGCACTCTCTAGAGTACGAATTTCAGAACAAACATCCTGCTCAGCGACTATAAATGGAAAGAAGCTGCTGCGGAGAGTGTGGTCCTCAACCTGATAAAATAAACAAGCAGCACAATTTAGAAATAGAAAAAGGAGCAGGAGATGGGAAGGTGAGCCACAGCTTTTTAGAACAATTTCTGAATAAGATGCGTTGCTTCGACATATAAAACCAAGACACTTCACTTTTAGAAGGGTGGTTGAATGGGGGACTAGAGTGCCATGAAATGTAACGTGTGGGAAAATAAAAAACATAATTTGACACAGAAGAACTACTAAATACTTACCATCTTCAGTTATCCAAAAATAAGAAAACATATTTGAAATTACATCACTAGGTCTTAACCCAAAAAGCTTCACAAGATATAATACATGGAGCTAACAAATTAAAGCTAAGTACATTTTTTTCATTTTTCTGATAAGTCAAGGCTAATTTCATGGATAGTTAAGAAGCAATTTACTGTGTATTAAGTATGTGCTAAAAGAAAGAATCTTTTTCTTTTTAATTCACATAACATATAAAAGAACTCAGTACTAAAGGGAGAAAACTAGGCATAGAACATGGAGATAGATAAGGAAACACGATTAAGGCTTTGCCCATAAGTTAACAGGTAATGGTTTCATTGGCCATTAAATGATCCTTTTGAGGAAACTCGATTTCTAATTTAATAGTGGAAGCAAGTGGAGATTACTTCATTGATTACTCAAAATGAATACCACATATCATCACTGGAGCTTTTGTGAACCCTCGGCCTACTCGATAAATAACAAGAAAATAAATTTACTACGTAAATATAAATAACAAGAAAATAAATTTACCACGTAAATATAAATAACTTGGCTACATCTTATTTTATAGGAAAATGTAGTTGAGTTGAGGTTTTCAGACCACATTTTACAAAGAAAATGGCTAAAGGACTCATATGCGCACGCGCGCGTACAGATTTATCATTTTGTAGAAAGAGAGAAAGGGGATGACATAACCTCAATGAATCCTCTCCCAATAACATCTGGTATAGAACACGGGAAGCTAATGGACTGGACCTCCTCATGGTCAGTTAATGAGCCAGCTCCATCCATCAGACCAGAACAATTTTGCTGGACGAGATACTTCCCTTCAAGTGCACAGAGTAGCCTAAAACAAAGAATATAAACAATTTGGTATATATCTCACTACCGAGCCAAATCGTTTTCATAGGACAAAGGAAACTCAAACTCAAAAAGTCACTTTTAAGATTAAGTGGTGATGTGTCATTCATACACAAAGAACATGAACTGTACCTTGTGGTTGACCCAAATATACTGAAGCCTTTAACCAAAAACTGAGCTCTCTCAGACACTGAAACTGCAATAGGCTTGACGCTCAATATTTTGCAGCTTTTCTCATTTTTAAGTGGTAAGGGTGTGTCTAGAACAACCTGACCTGCAAAATTGAAGAGATAAATAACTTTGTCTTTCTACTTGAATGTGGCTACGACGGGCTGAAAAAGAAAACAGTCAGAACAGGATCTGAAAAATAAAGAACAGGAAACAAACCATCATATACAAATGCTACATGATGCCGCACCCTAGTATAAACCCATCCTGTTTTCCAGAAAGAGTCAGACGATGAATCCAGAAGCCTCCTCAAACTGAATCTCAGATCACAGCAGAGCTATGCAAACACAGTAAGTAGGAAGTCAGGCACATTAGATAATAAATAACAGAATTTGAACTTCAATTTCAAGCACGTTGTGAGTTGACACCCAGACCTATGAGGCTATGATCCAAAATCAGGCTATTGTTACTGATCTCAGACTCAAGTCTATCATAGCATCAAGCTCAATTTGGAAATAGAAATCTACATTCTAGAAGTGAAGCAAAACTTACCTCCTCCCATTTGGAATTTTCCATTCGAAGGTATACTGATAATATGATACAGCCAGGTCTGATGTAGCTTTCAATATCCGTAGGACTGTGCTTTAACCAGTCCAAAATCTGAATAAGTCATAAATTTGATAGCATCATACATTCACTGAAGGAGATCATAAAACTTCAGTCAAACTGGTTAGTTTCCCATAAATATTGACATACCTGACTTCGCAAGACAAGAGGGAATTCACTAGGATCTTTTCCAAAAAGTTTGAAAACAATACGATCAGTACGACTCTGAAATCAGTCAAAACATATTTAGTTAAGACAAATATCCTTTTGAGGCCAAATTCAAATGACAAAGGAATAATTAATCTTCGAAGAAGTATATAACAATAATTTTGGCCATCTCATGTAGCACTACACCAACTGACCAAGGTGTTTTTGTACAAAAAGAAAAACAATTATACATAACAAAACAAATGAAACTAAAATTCATAACTTAGCCAATTCCTATAAAATTCAAGATCATACAAAACATTTCAACTTTCATTATAATTTGAGATCGTGGAACACTAAAATGCTTGACTTTATAACTTGATCATACTAAAAAACATTTCAACTTTGGACGTTTTTTTTTTAATTTGATGATAGAGGAATGTCAAGTAGAACCAATGCTCCAAAGAACCCACTTATACCCCCTTGTCAGGCCCAAATAAAAGAATAGTAAAGGGAGTATTAAGTTGGACTAGATGAAAAGTCAATTACAACTTTTGTTGCCACAACCAACCCAATAACCCAATCCAACCCAATTTAACCATGCATAAATTGGTGTAATCCCTAGTAAATCCTAGTGAAGCAAGTGGTCAATGAAAGGAGATCATTTATCTTATATTCAACGTAATATTTTTGAATTATTAAAAAACAACAATTTTAAACAATGACTATATGTAATATTTGAAGATTATTTAAGGATTCATTTTATTAAATTTTTATTAAGAGATTTTTTTTCCCTAATTTGACCCCACTAAACGAAATTTGGAGAAAGTAAGAGCCAATCACGCACCGACCATGCAAATTGGGTAAAATTATGTTCACAAGGAGATCATTATATTGATAATTTTTTCATGGAAAACCTTGATCAGTATACCCCAACATCATTACACCAACATCATTTCACATCAAATTCAAAACTTCTTGGTTATGTTCCTCAATCATACCACATAATTTCACATTGCAATTTCAGCTTTAAAATGACAATTACCAACAAATACATGCAAACAATAATAAAAATACCTGAGCCTCAACGTTGGAACTAGATGGTGACTTAGTAGATGTGGAGCCTGAATTCTCACTTGCCTGAGGTGAGCTCGACTTGTGAGAGTCTTCGTGTATCCATAAAGGGCAACCAGGAGATCCAGTCGCTACATTTACAGGAGGAGCATCAGAGCTCTCCAAATTTTCCATGCACTCTTTAGAATCATCATAAACATTATTTAAGTCAATGTTATGTAATTTTTTCCTTCCCACCGTAGGGTCCAAATCATTTGCTTTAGCTGGAATGCTATGTTTTGTTGGAGAAAGAATATTAGGTTGTGTAACAGGTGGAGACCGTAGAATACCATCATGACCACCATCTACAAATACTCTCTTTTGTGTCATTCCAGATGCAGGTATAGTCACACACTGTCTAGTAGGTCTAGAAGGGTCCTGAGAATTAACATAGAGATTATATTATGAGTTGAATTAAATAACCTGGAACAGTTGCTTGGAATTAGATTTGGCACCTGTCCTTGAGTCCTAACAGACACCCCAGCATCCTGCAAATCTTGAGATCCATTCAGTAATCCACACAAGTTCCTTCCATTGACTGTACCAGCAAGACTCGCAAGGTTCGTTAATAGATGAGACAGCAGATCCTGATCCTTTGTTTGATCAGAGCTATTAGCTGTAATTCATAGAGGAATAAGCTGTAGAATTAGTTAAGTAAGCTAAATATTACAAAGATTAATATAGAACAAAATAAGAAATATAATTTTAAAAGATTTGTACTTACAGTGTATATTGGAGAGTATCCTCAGCAGACTTATCAACAAGTAACTACTACTACGCTCATCATTCAGGGCCACTCCATTAGTTACATTTTCTGGATGTGTTTTCCTTCTCCGTCTATTATGGCCTGCCAAACGCCTGCGACAACTTCTTCTACCTTCATCAAATTCTTGAAGAGCGTGAAACCTGACATAAGTGTAACCTAATCAATATGAATTATAAATATATATATTCATGGAACAACTACTGCACCTAAAAAACAATAATACTACTTGGACCCAACTGAAACATATCTAAAAGATAGAACTTAGTGAAATAAAAAAAATGTGATCCAAACTAATTTTTGCAGCAGATGTATATAATATAATGCATCTCATTGCAATCATGGAATGTTCCCTATAAAGCCATGAAACACTACCTGCTACACTGCTGACAGAACCTCTGCATTACATTTCCGACCAATGCTCTATTAGCCTTGGAATGCAAATCACACACCTTATGACGCCGGTGATAATCTTTTGCATTGCTCAAATCAACTTGACAACCCTCCACCTGGCATACTGCACGGTTTGATGCAGCCCCAACAAGCTTGGTTTTCTTTCCACTCTTCTCCACCCAATTTTCCTCCTCTTCTTCAGTAATGGGGTATACTTGCCCCCCAAGCTTCAAATTAAGCGACCCTGCTTCGTTATTTAACACTTCATCTTCAATGACCACAACCCTCCTCCGTTTCTCCAATTCCCCCTTTCCTCTCTCATTGCCCAAAGTAATTCCATCTGAGCCAGAGGAAGAACTATTAGACAGACCTGTACTTGCAGGAATTTCTGATCCACTAGGAAACAACTGCCTACTCCTGCAATCTGATGGTGCTGAATTCAGTGGAGCAGCTCTAAACAGATCACCATCCCATTTCCAATCATTCAAATCCCACTCCATACTCTTCTTGCCAACAGATTTCAGATCCGAAATCACAGTGCCAGAAACTTGAGCTTTTCCTCCAAATTTAGCCTCCATCAATCAATATATCAAAACACCCATAAACCGAAATAGCCCAAATATAACATAAAATTTTAAAAAAAATTATATTAAAAAAAAGTGCTACAATTGAGTAACAAAGAGATCAAACTGAAACCCCAAATTAAGCCTAACCAAACACCTCCAAATCAAATTCTCTAGACCCCCAGAAATCCAAAAACAGTACACCCACAAAACCACGGATCCAAACAAGAGCAACCCACATACCCAAAAAATTAGCTCAACAACATTAGCGCCAACTACAAACCCAAATCTTTTTATCACCAAAAAGTGGTTAACTTTGACAATTTAATCATCAATTCATCATTATGCCCCCAATTAACAATGAAACTGAATACTCCAGAAGAACAATTACAAGATAGAGATAGAACCCGTAAATGTGAAAACTGAATGGCCGAAATAGTCGGTAACGAGGTCGGATCCAGCGTCGTCTTGACTGTTAAGAGTTGAGAAAACTGCCCGGAGAAAGTGAGAGAATACTTCGGTGACGGCCAAAAAGCGAAAATATTTGTAAACGCCAGCAGGTGGATATTAGGGGCGTAAATGGAAAACAACTGTGTTCTGAAGAGATAGGGACTGAATTTTAATTTAAAAATAAATGCTTAACACCACCAAATACCAATACTATACTTGTTGTAATCAACTAACTAATTCAAGAACTACTTCCCCTCCCAAATTAAAATTAGATTTTTATATTTAATTATAACAACAAAAACAAAAAAAATTTAAGTACCATTTATTTGTATATTAGACATATTGAGCATTTATGTCACCACCACTTTTTATATTTTTTGTTTATATTAAAATTAAAAATAAAAATAAAATAACATGAATAAATAACATTATCAACTAGGAATCCAATCCTCCTGTAATTTATTCTTAATTTCACAATAATAATAATAATAATAATAATAATAATAATAATAAATATAGGGAAGTGAAAATTGGATTAAGAATTTTAATATTTTTGCAAAGTGCTTCATGCCTTTTTTATGAAAGTTAGAAATTTCAAGTTGCCACTGAAATGTAGGGGGTGTATTCAATTAAGATTTTTAAAGTTTTTTTTAAGTGACATATTTTTGTAGAATTTGTGAGATTTTAATGACTTTTAAAGACTTTAAAGATTTTTTTTAAAATGACTTTTATAGACTCTATGAAATAAGTAACAGACTTTTATAAATTTTTTATCAAGACTGTGATAGACTTTGTATACTTCTAATATATCTTTACAACTTATATTAATTGTTAATTAGCCCATGTATACAACATCTCCCTCTTTTTTCATGAACTAGAGTAAATCTCATTATATTATTGTGGCATGAGATTTTATATATGTTGAAAGTGTTTATATTACTCTACTCATTTAATAATATATTTGGATACTCGGATACCAATAAAACTTTAAAAATTACAGATGCAATACAAAAAATAAATTCACTTTTCATTGAGCTATATATACTTTATGCATATGCGTACGCTTATTTGGAATTATTGTTTTTCATTCCAGTCTACAAAAGTTGTCATCAATACTTATTTACTCAACTAGCAATTAAAAAATTAATATAAACATTTGCAATATATATCGATTTCCATTCAAATATTTGAATATTACCTCGTCTTAGTATCAAAATTTGCAAATAAAAATAATATATACTTGCTTCATGTATATTTTAAAATAGCAAGTTATTTTTCAAATAAAAAAATATTTTTTTATTTATATTTTTTTTAATAAATTTTTAGTTTAGTAATGTAACATATAATAAAATTATGATAAAAAGCTTGAAGAACTTATATATTTTATACAACTATATATCACTATAAAGTACGTACTCTATATAAATTACTTTCCTCTCTCTCACTTTTTTTTCTTCATTTAACTCTAATTCTAAGTTAATTTATTGAAATTATAAAATTTTAAAATATTGTGTATTTATTTTTATTTTTGAAATAATAACGTGTGTTTATTATTAAATAACAAATAAATTTAAATTTTAAAATTTTGAATTTTAGACGTTGACTACAAAAACAAAATAAATATTTTATTTTTTGTAGAGTGCAATGATATTAATTATTCTAGATTATAAAGTAATTACAAATATTGGATTCATGTGAAGTAATTAGAAATATTGGATTCATGTGAATTGTATTTTAAATTTATTTAGTTTATTAAGATGAGATATGAAGTCTTTAAAAATCTTTAGAGATGAGGTCAGATTTTGGATATGGGTTGATAGTTATAATTCTTCTTCTAAAGTCTGTCAAACTCTACCATTTAATATAAATATGAAAAGTCTATGACTTTTTGAATACCAAAATACTTGTATAGACTTTGTAAAAAATCTTAGGGGGTGTATTCAATTAAGATTTTTAAAGACTTTTTTTAAGTGACATACTTTTGTAGAATTTGTGGGATTTTAATGACTTTCAAAGACTTTAAAGACTTTTTTAAAATGACTTTTATAGACTCTATGAAATAAGTAATAGACTTTTATAAACTTTTTATCAAGACTGTGATAGACTTTTGTATACTTCTAATATATCTTGCAACTTATATTAATTGTTAATTAGCCCATGTGTACAACATCTCCCTCTTTTTTTATGAACTAGAGTAAATCTCATTATATTATTGTGGCATGAGATTTTATGTATGTTGAAAGCGTTCATATTATTCTACTCATTTCATAATATATTTGGATACTCGGATACCAATAAAACTTTAGAAACTATAGACGCAATACAAAAATTAAGCTCACTTTTCATTGAGCTATATATACTTTATGCATATGCGTACTCTTATTTGGAATTATTATTTTTTATTCCAGTCTACAAAAATTGTCATCAATACTTATTTACGTAACTAGCAATTAAAAAATTAATATAAACATTTGCAATATTTATCGATTTCCATTCAAATATTTGAATATTACCTCGTCTTAGTATCAAAATTTGCAAATAAAAATAATATATACTTGTTTCATGTATATTTTAAAATAGCAAGTTATTTTTTAAATAAAAAAATATTTTTTTATTTATATTCTTTTTAATAAATTTATAGTTTAGTAATGTAATATATAATAAAATGATGATAAAAAGTTTGAAGAACTTATATATTTTATACAACTATATATCACTATAAAGTACGTACTCCTATATAAATTATTTTCCATCTCTCTCACTTTTTTTTCTTCATTTAACTCTGATTAAGTTAATTTACGAAATTATAAAATTATAAAATATTGTGTATTTATTTTTATTTTTGAATAATAACGTGTGTTTATTATTAAATAACAAATAAATTCAAAATTTAAAAATTTTGAATTTTGTACGTTGACTACAAAAACAAAATAAATGTTTTATTTTTGTGGGTACAACAGAAGTATTAATTATTCTAGATTATAAAGTAATTAAAAATATTGGATTCATGTGAAGTAATTAGAAATATTGGATTCATGTGAATTGTATTTTAAATTTATTTAGTTTATTAAGATGAGATATGAAGTCTTTAGAAATCTTTAGAGATGAGATCAGACTTTGGATATGGGTTGATAGTTATAATTCTTCTTCTAAAGTCTGTCAAACTCTACCATTTAATAGAAATCTGAAAAGTCTATGACTTTTTGAATACCAAAATACTTTTATAGACTTTATAAAAATCTTAATTCAATATCACTTAACTTTTAAAGACATTAAAAAAGTTGTAATTAAATACCACTAAACTTTTATAAACTCTTTAAATGTCTTAATTGAATACAACTAAACTTTAAAAATCTTTAAAAGTCTTTAAAAATCTTAATTGAATACACCCCCCTTAATTCAATACCACCTAACTTTTAAAGACGTTAAAAAAGTTGTAATTGAAGACCACTAAACTTTTATAAACTCTTTAAATGTCTTAATTGAATACAATTAAACTTTTAAAATCTTTAAAAGTCTTTAAAAATCTTAATTGAATACACCCCCGTAGACTCTGATTCTGCGGAAATTAATAGAGAATGATTTTTACATGGAACCAAAATAATTATTGCAAACTACAAAACATACATCACCGTTGGGTATTACTATCACATTACATACTTAAATGAGAAAAAGAATAAATGTCTTAGATACATTAAAATAACCTATTTTTAATTATTAAAATTCTAAAATAATTGTTAATAAGAATAATAAAATGTCAAAATTATTATTAATTAAGAATGATAGTATATACTACATGATTTTATACTCCCTCCGTCTCATAAAATATCACATTTTAGAGTTGTGCATAATAATTAAAGAAATGATTATCCTTTACCATATACTTATCTCATACTGTCTCTCCCTCTCATCTGTAATATTTTCTCACGATGAATAATTTTAGAAAAATTGTGACTAATTTTTCTAGATTATATAAAAGGTCAAATAATTTGAAAAAAAAATTAAAATTATAGAAAACGTCATATATTATTGTGACGCCCCCAAAATAGGTCCATTCCACCCAACCCATTCTGAGTCGCCAAATACATAGTACAGAAATAACTACAACTTTATTAATACATTTATCGTGCAAAATACGACAACCTATATACTATGAGTTTAAATACAAATATAGTCTTCTAGACAATATCCACATGCAAATAAATCCTCATTATTGATACACTATTTTACAGAATAGTGAAGACTACTAAAACAGCTATCTAGAACCATCACTCCACACCCCGACTAGTTCCTGCTATAATCTCGCTTCCTGAGAAAAAAAATGGAACAACAAGGAAAATGGTGAGCTCAATTAGCCCAGTAAAGAATATTATGACTAAAATAATATACAACAAATTATCGTTAGTCTTCAACAAGAAAAAATCTAATAGAATACAATAGACAACCAGTTTTAAATCAACAATTGCAGCGGAAACAACAATTCATTAGAAGAGTTAAGTAGAGAATGCAAACTACTATCTTTTATATATGAATTTAAAAGTTCATCGTCGATATTTTATCCCTGTAACATCAATCAATATTCATCTCAAATCAAATATTCATCTTTGCACTACAGGCCAAAGATATTCATCAGTCGGTCATGTTCATCTCAACACCTGTTTATCTTTGCACTAAAGGCCAAAGATATTCATCAGTCGGTCATGTTCATCTAAACACCTGTTCATATTTGCACTACGGGCCAAAGATATTAATCAGTCGGTCATGTTCATCTCAACACCTGTTCATCTTTGCACTACGGGCCAAAGATATTCATCAAGAAATCATTCATCTTTGCACTACATGCCAAAGATATTCAATAATATCATCATTTTAGATCGAGGATGATGAAAATATTTTAAAGGAAACGAATCCAAAGTGAAACAAAAGAACAAATATTAAGGATTAAGTAGTTTAAACAATCAAAGTTCAAAAATACTTCATAAGTAATCGAGTGGGGTAAAATTCAAGAATGATCAAAACATGGATACAATCAAAGCTAGTATCCATAATAGAATTTTGGACAAAAAGAAGAAATTTTATTTTTTAATTGAATAGTCAGATTCGTGAATAGTCAAGTATCGTGAATAAGAACTCAACACCAAAAGATAGAAATTTCACAAAAAAAAACATCTTCACGCTTCGTGAATAGTAACTCATGAATAGTAACCCCGACGTGAAAAAATTCTAAATTTGATAAAAATTTCCGACCAATATTTTGGTATAATGATATTGAAGAAATAATATCATTTTCAAGAAAATAACATCCTTACTACCTCGAAAGACAAGATCTTACAGTTAATAAAATGGGATATAAAGCTATGACTTGAACTTGCACCAGATATAGCAATACTCAAAGTATACTAAAAATACTCACAAGAATAAACCGATAATATAGAGAGAAAACTTTGATTTAGTGTGATTTTCAATTTAACCCAAGACCCTATTTATAGGAAAATGCTTAGAACACCAAAATAGAAAATTTAATATAATATTAATATATTATATATAAATTCCTACGCACACATTCTAGGATCTGAATTCAGCCTCTGGCACATGTTAATGATGCCCCAAACATCCCAAAAACGTTTTTGTTATTTAAAATATTTTAAACTTCCAAAAATCAATTATTTCGGAGCTTCGGAACTTCAATAATTCATAATAAATAGTCCTTTTATCAGAAAATTCGAATCTCGCGAGTTTTTATAGGAAATTCAATTCTTTACAACTTTGCAGAAGAAAGTTTTTCCAAGTTCCAAACAGAAATTGACCGAAATTCACAAACGGACGATTTACAAGCTATAATCAAATTTCGGTCAAGAAATGGGGTCCACCGACACACAAAATATGTGTTAAACATTTAATGCCACAAAAATACTCTTCCTCCTCATATACTCATATATCCCACATTCATTATAAAAATATCACCGTTAATATATTATTAAAATAATATATTTAAATGAATTATTTTAAGATAAAATATTAATTTTCAACAATTGTCACATTAAAATTTTTCTCCATCTATATCCACATAAAATCAATATTTTCCTCATCATATAAATCAATAATTAATTATTCACAAATAATATTATGAGAATCACAATCTTGCAACTAAGTAGTTTCTCAGAAAGAGGGCTTTCAATAAGGATATCTCCTTCTTGGCCTTGATTAGGTGATCAAACCTCTCCTTAGAGTAACTTTCTAGACATTGCCAATAATGTTATCCAATAATATTATTCAGGATAATATGAATTATTGCTCCGATAATGGAAAATACCGTGTAATGACAATTTATTAAAACAACAAATAATATAAAATATCAATGCAAAGAATTATTGAATCAATAAAATAAAATTTGAGCAATTAATTATTGTAACAATTATTGAGTAGTGCCTTCTTTACGTAAGAATCAATAATTGGTGCAATCGTGTGCTATCTTGTTCAACAACGCGTATTAGTGTGTTTTAACCACGGGTATTCCAACAAGATAACTCAGTAATAACTACGCCGTTATTTATAAACAACTTATATTTGTCGTTTTCTTCATCCAATCGCTTTTTAGTTATGGGGCCCATTAAAAGATTATACCGTCAGCACGAATATTCCCGAGCAAGATCGAATATTCCACGACCAAACGAATATTCCCAAACAATAATGAATATTTTATAACCACTTGCTTATTTGAAATATTTGCGTATTTTACCCATAACTATCCACATTAATCAAATCAACCCTTACTATTTCGAAATAATAAATAGAGGAAAATAAATTTTATTTATTAATAATTTGGGGTCTTACACTCACTATTCTGTTAAATAGTGTGACAATAAATATAATGAGGACTCCTTTGATTGTGGATATTGTCTAGATGACAATATTCTTATTAAAACTCTCAGTTTATGTTTTGTCTTATTATTTTGCGACTCAAGATGGGTGATGTATACCTGTTTTGGGGGCGTCACAATGAACATTTCAAAATACAAAAATTTAAAAAATAAAAAAATCACACAAATCATATTAATTGTGTGTGTGCCCAAAAACTGACATATGGAGTACTTTAGGCTCCTAATTAATTTAACAATAAAATTTTGGTTACAAATAAATAATTATAAAAGATGGACACAAATAATGTAAGACCCCAAGTTATTATAAATAAAATCTAATAAGATTGACAAAACATAAACTGAGAGTTTTAATAAGAATATTATCATCTAGACAATATCCACACTCAAAGGAGTCCTCATTATATTTATTGTCACATTAACAGAATAGTGAGTGTAAGACCCCAAATTATTAATAAATAAAATTTATTTTCCTCTATTTATTATTTTGAAATAGTAAGGGTTGATTTGATTAATGTGGATAGTTATGGGTAAAATACGCAAATATTTCGAATAAGCAAGTGGTTATAAAATATTCATTATTGTTTAGAATATTCGTTTGGTCGTTGGAATATTCGATCATTGTTGGGGAATATTCGCATTGACATTTTGCATCTTTATGGGCCCCATAACGACAAGCGATTGGATGAAGAAAACGACAAATATAAGTTGTTTATAAATAATGGCGTAGTTATATCAACCATTATCTTTCGTTGGAATACCCGGTGGTTAAAACACAAGAATACGCGTTGTTGCACAAGAAGATACTCAGATTGCACCAATTATTGATTCTTACGTAAGAAGACACTACTCAATAATTGTTACAAATTAATTACCGCTCAAAGATTTTATTTTATTGATTCAATAATTAATGATTGATATTTTATATTACCGTTGTTTCAATAAATTGTCATTTACAAAGATTTTCCATTATCTGAGCAATAATTCATATTATCTCGAATAATATTATTGGATAACATTATTGGCAATGTCTATAAAGTTCTCGCTTCAAGGAGAGGTTTGGTCACCTAATCAAGGCCAAAGAGGAGAGATCCTTATCGAAAGCCCCTCTTTCCGGAACTACCGGTCACAAGATCATGTGATTCTTTAATATTATTTGTGAATAATTAATTATTGATTTATATGATGAGAAAAATATTAATTTTATGTGGATATAGATGGAGAAAATTTTTAAAGTGACAATTATTGAAAATCGATATTTTATCTTTTCTGATAAAATAATATTTTATTATATTATTATAATATAATAGTGATGATATATTTACAATAAATGTGGGATATATGAGTATATGAGGAGGAAGAGTATTTTTGTCGCAAAAGTTGTTTAACACATGTTTTGTGTGTCGGTGGACCCCATTTCTTGACTGAAATTTGATTATAGCCTGTAAAATCGCCCGTTTATGGATTTCGGTCAATTTTTGTTTGGAGTTTGGAAAAACTTTCTTCTGCAAAGTTGTAGAGAATTGAATTTCCTATAAAAACTCGCGAGATTCGAATTTTCTGATAAAAGTGCTATTTATTATGAATTATTGAAGTTCCGAAGTTCCGAAATAATTAATTTTTGGAAGTTTTAAATAATTATTTTAAGAAAAACGTTTTTTCTTACTTTTTCTAGAAGGTTAGCATGTGTGAATTCTTTGAAAGTCAAATTTCAAGGAGTCGCGATACTATTTTTATAATTATTATATTTTATTAAATTTTTTCTTTTGGTGTTCTAAGATTTTCCTATAAATAGGATCTTTAGGTTAGAATTGAAAATCACACCGTAAATCGAAGTTTTCTCTCTATATTATCGAGTTTATTCTTGTGAGTATTTTGAGTATACTTTGAGTATTGCTATCATCGCAAGTTCAAGTCATAGCTTTATATCCCAATGCTTCAACTGTAATCTTGCTTTTCGAGGTAAGTGGATGTTATTTTCTTCGAAAATGATATTATTTCTTCAATATCATTATGCCAAAATATTGGTCGGAAATTTTTATCAAATTTAGAACTTTTCACGCTTCGGGGTTACTATTCATGAGTTATTATTCACGAGTACTATTCACTTAAGCGTAAAGATATTTTTTTGTGAAATTTCTATCTTTTGGTGTTGGAGTTACTATTCACGATATACTACATAATTATTCACTTATCACGACACTATTCACTTAATCACGGCACTATTCAATTTAAAAATGAAATTTCTTCTTTTTGTCCAAAATTTATTATGGATACTAGCTTTGATTGTATCCATGTTTTGATCATTCTGAATTTTACTCCACTGATTACTTATGAAGTATTTTTGAACTTGGATTGTTTAAAATACGAATCCTTAATATTTGTTCTTTTGTTTTCACCGGATTCATTTCTTTAAAATATTTTTCATCATCCTCAAATTCTAAATGATGATATTATGAATATCTTTGGCCTGTAGTGCAAAGATGAATGAATTTTCGATGAATATCTTTGGCCCGTAGTGCAGAAGATGAACAGTGTTGAGATGAACATGACCGATTAATTAATATCTTTGGCCCGTAGTGCAAAAGATGAACAAGTGTTTAGATGAACATGACTAATCGATGAATATCTTTGGCTCAGAAGTGCAAAGATGAGTATTTGATTCCAAATATATATTGATTGATGTTACAGGATAAAATATCGACGATGAACTTTTAAATTCATATATGTAAGATAGTAGTTTGCATTCTCTACTTAACTCTTCTAATGAATTGTTGTTTCCACCGCAATTGTTGATTTAAAACCGGTTGCCTATTGCATTCTATTAGATTTTTCCTCGTTGAAGACTAACGATAATTTGTTGTATATTATCTTAGTCATAATATTCTTTATCGGGCTAGTTGAGCTCACCCTTTTCCTTTTTGTTCCGCTTTTTCTTCTCGGGGAGAAAGAAGAATATAAATGCAGTACTAGTCTGGGTATGAATGAAGGTTCTAGAGAGTTGTTTAGTAGTCCTCACCATTTTGTAAAATAATGTATCAATAATTATGATGGGAGACGTTTGAAAATGATTCAATGACAAGTACTTCCCCGAAAGTATTCTGGCTATATGAAGGAAGTGGAGTTTATTAGGCTGGGAGCAGAATAACATGGCATTTGTGTCCCAAAGACGAGGCGAAGTTCGCGGAGTTATCAGTTCGCACCTCATTTGGTGGAGAATGAGGAGCGAATATGACGCGGATGTTTCGAGAGGTTTGAAAGCCGATACGCCAAAGATCTCATTTCTCATAAATTTTCTCTCTATTCAGATGTTGTCAATGGGCTTAGTTGTTAGGCGAGATAACGAAGTACGTTCAACCGAGGGACCATAACGTAATCATACCAAAGATAGCGATCCATCGAATAACGATAACCAATGGAGAAAGAAGAATACTGAGACAAAGCGGTAACCACTCTGGTGGTAATCGTGGCCATGAAAATAGAAGAAGTGAGTCGGGAGGAGAAAGACCACCGGTCAGAGTATGTTACAAATGCGGAAAGCGGGACATATCACCCCAAACGCCCACAACAGCAGTTTAAAGTATGCTATAATTGTGGAAAAGAATGACATATCGCTCGAGATTGTACGCAGATCGAAACCTAGTCCGTGTGGAATGGTGATTCAAAAGGATGTCCCGGAAAAGTCAAAGTCAAGCGGTTCTCGGAAGGCGTTTGTCGTGGACCAAATAAAATGCGAGAACCCGAACGAAGTTAGCACGGGTTAGTTAATTATAAATTCTTGCGAAGTTTTTACCTTACTAGATCTGGGATTCTCTACCCATTCTTTTATCTCTCTTTGCTTGTGCTCAACGTTTGAACTTGACTACGAAGAAATTAGACTTTGACCTATTTATGGAGACTCCGTTAGGAGAAACTTTCATTACATCCGTTGTTTAGAAATCTTGCTTGATTTAAGTTGGCACCATCACATTACCTGTTGATCTTATCTCTTTAAAGATACTTGCCTTTGATGTGATTTTAGGGATTGATTGGTTAACTACTCATCATGCCAAAATTGATTATTTTCGTAAGGTTGTTAGTTTTCATATTCCTAAGCAACCTGTTATTCGAATTCAAGCAATCAAACCATTGTAGTCAAACATTTTCATATCAAGCCATGAAGTCATTCGTTTATTACGGATGTCAAGTTTTCTTAGTCCATGTTATGGATTTGAATAAAGACACGTCAGATTTGAATAATATTCCTGTTGTTATTGATTTTTTCCTGATGTATTTCTTGAAGAATTTCTTGGCTTACTCCCAAAGCCTGATATTAAATTTTGTATCGACTTTGAACCCGGTACAAAACTCATTTCTAAAATCTCATATCGAATGGCTCCTATTGAACTTCAGGAGTTAAAAATCCAACTATAGAATTTGGTACCCTAGCCTTATCTGGTGACTTCCTTTGTGGAATGCACCGAAGCCAGACTCTCCGTAGGGGACACCATATTCGCAATGCGATAGTAAACCGACAGGTGTCATTGTAACGTCTTATCCAAGGTTGGGATATGAGTCACATTGAGAACAACCTAAGTTTCAGAATCGAAATACGTAGCTTTCTAAGCTTAGTTGGTTATTATCGGAGATTCGTTGAAGGATATTCTCGAATCGCTATTCCATTAATTCTTTGGTGACTCGTAGAGATACAAAATTCGAATGGAAGCAAGGAATGTGGGAAGAGCGAAGAACTCAAGAGAGACTCATTTCAAAGACATGTTTCGACCATGCCATCCTCGAAAAGCTTAACGTGGTAGGCGGCGTGTTGAGTAGAGGATCGATTATAAAGATCTGAGTACGATATTGTCAAAGACTAATTTTCAGATAATTTACAAATAATAGAGATGGAGATGAAAACTCTAGGTACCCACGTGATGATATACGAGAGTATAATCGACTTTAATTTATAAAGTTAAAGTTGTTCAAGCTACACACCGAATGATGAATTTGAAGAAGGAGGTGCAAGAAGTTGTTATTTTAAAAGCGAGAATCGGTGAGGAGGAAAGCTCAAACCTTCGATTTATTAATCCATTTAAAATTCTCGATTGAATAGAATCGTGGCTATATAGGCGAGTTATTCCAATGTAATAATAAATAACGGAATTGTGTCCAGCGTGAAACGCATGTATACATGATATTTTAATGTAATAATAAAAATGGAATAATGAGAAGAATTTCACCAAGTATGGGGTAGCCCACGTACACAAAGTTATTCCAATGTAGAATAATAAATAATGGAATAATGGAAGAATTTCACCAAGTATATAGGGTGATCACAGCGTATACTGAGTTATTCCACAGTAATAATAAATAATGGACTAATGAAGTTCTCTTCATGAATCTGAAAGAAATAATACCCCTTACCTTATCAAGAATAAGACTCGACTAAGAAAAGGAATATACTGAAGAAACGTGCACTACGTTTCAAAGCTTTCTTAAACGCTAAAGAAATACGCCAAGATTATAGAAGAAGAATTCTCTTTCTGGTTTCTCTCTAGAGTTTTTGAATTCGTAAGAAATAATGAAGGAATAAACTTCTATTTATAGAAGAATGGTGAATAAGAACTAATCCATGAACCGGTCAGTATTGATTTACTTTTTAAACTAAGCGGTCCAGATTGGGTTTACAATTAAAATATAATATATTCTATTTATAATCTAATAAAACGAATAACTTTATAAAAGTATTACATTTTTATATAAAAAGTTTTTCTTATTAGCTTAATAAAACGAATAACTTTATAAAAGTATTACATTTTTTATATAAAAAGTTTTTCTATTTTATTACATTACTAATACTAATAAAACAAAACTCATATATATAATATATATATATACATATAACAATCGACAATAATTGAATCCAATAACGTGAGATCTTACGCAAGTGACTCATGTAAGAATAATTGAACAAAAGCGGGTGACTTCTCACGTAAGATCAATAATCAATACTGGTGTACTACTATGCAAACCACGTGTATTATCAGACTTTTTACTAATGGGTAGTTCAACGGTTTTAACGGTAAACTTCATAGTTATTTTCATAAATATATTTTTGTCGTTTTCTCATTTCAAATGAATAATTTCCAGGGTCTACTAATGATTAATGATTATAGCCATTGTATGAATATTTCTCATGAAAATAATATTCTCTAATTAATCGAATATAATACAACAACTTGTATACTTTACAACATTTATAAATACTATCAACAACTATAACATTATTTCAAATTCATTTCATAATATTAAAAAAATATTTCGAAAAAATTAAATCTTTATTCGTAAAATTTAGAATTTTACATTCATCCTGTATCTAAGGTACTAAGCTAGATTGAATGTTAATATTACGTACTCTATTCATCGCTATTAATTTTTAAGAGTTAATTAGAGTTCAAAATTAAGATAATTTAACAATAATTATAAAACAAATAAGAATTGTAATAAATATATATTTTTAGATAATTTATAAATTTTATTATTGTATCAACTCAAATTAATAAAATTAATACCAATTTAAAATACTTTAAATTGATTTTAAAAAATCAGTAATTATTTTATATTTTGAAATGAATGGTTAAAAAATCAGTAATTATTTAAAAAAATCAGTAATCTACCTATGAATATGATGCTTAAGACCAAATGGTTGGCAGCTCATGTGACTAATGACGTATACATATAAACTTTGCCCATCAACATGGACCATTTCATCTGCCCCCCCCTGCACCCCCACTCGCCCCAAAAATAAAAATAAAGTCCCAAATGAAAAAGAAATGGAAATCCTCAAAGTTATTTTCCTTTTTCAAATAAAAAAGAAAATTTTATTTTACATTAATGAGTTTAAAATTAGTTTAGGTAAAGAATAAGTTGTTTAAATTTCAAATCCCTCCAAAAATTTCACACAAACATGCACTATGAATATATATATATATATATATATATATATATATGAACAATAATACATAACATATATTTGTTATGAATTAAAAATAAACAAATATCATCTCTACTTTCTATTAAAATTATGAACGGATGAAATTAAAAAATTGATCTCATCGTCTGCTATAATTTCTAATCTCATCCGTTTAAATGGAAGATAAAAATGGTATTTATCAATTTATAATCCATAATAAATACCTATTATGAATTATTGTCCATATATATATATATATATATATATATATATATATATATATAAAGAACTAGATAGGAAAAGGAAAGAAAATAAATTGAAATTTAACTGGGGTCCATACTCCAGACAAGTATCTCTCCACTTCTATCTAAACATGGTGAAGGATGCGGTCAAGCACTAATAAAAATAAAGAACAAAGGGTAGTCAAAACAAATTATGTATGTATTTGCAATCCATTACAAAATCTTTAGGATATGTTTGGATTCGGGAAGCAATATTCCAAGAAAATTAATTGAAAAAGTAGCCCCACAATTCCATGAAATTGAATTACTCATTTCGTTTCAAAATTAAAGACATAATTTGATTTTTGATGTCAAACGACGACATATTAAACTTTAAAATTAATATGATTCATAAATTATAGAATGAAATAAATTTGTTGATTAATAATTTTTGTTATATACTATAGAATTATAATAATTTTATCAATAAAAATTAAATTAATTTACATTAATTTAAAATTTATAAATATGTCGTGATTTAACTACAAAAATCAAAATATATATCTAATTTATTCCCACTTCATGATTCATATGTCACTAATACATTGAACTCAATTCCATGTGAAGTACTAGCATCCAAAAGAAATTTTAGTTAAGATAAAAAGAAATGTAAAGATTTAATTACAGTACAATTAGACCTGTAAACGAATTGAACTATTCGCGAACATGTTTGTTTGAGTTCGATTGAATTTTTTTGTTAAGTCGAATTCGCACATTGTATTACATTCAGTTGCTCGATCGAATATATTCGCGAACCATGTGGTTCGGTTCGACTTATTCGTGAGTAGCTTGTGAGATGCTCGAGTATTTATAATATTTTGACTAATTTTTGAATCAGTGTGTGGATGATGTTCGACTATGTTCGCAAATTTAATTATGTTCGCAAACAGCTAACGATACGATCCGAACTTGCACATGTGTGTTAGTTCGATGGTGTTACTTGTTGGAGTTTGATTTAATGTATTTAAGTTCGGTTCGAATTCGTCAATCATCGGATCGGATGGTTTGCATTGCATCCCTAAGTTGGACTCGATATTATTTGCACAAGGACATTCAATGCACTAAAGCAGTGGGCCCCACAAACAGTATGGTTTGAGTGCTCCAAACATTATGAGGCCAACAATAGTGGAGTATGCAATGGGGGCGAGGGCTCATTAATGTGAGTGTTAATTGAAGTGCTTTGAACATTCATAGTCATAGCGAGCGATTATGCCTAAGGGTGTAAATAAATCGAGTCGATCCGACTATTGAATTAATTCAGATTTAGTTCATAAAATTTATCGAATATAAAATAAAGTTTGATCGAGACTCATTTAACTACCGAGTCGAGCACGATTCTGAATCAAACCTGAATAGTTTGAACTTTTCGAACGAATATGATCCGAGTATTAATATAAAATTATAATTTGAAGAGGTTCGGGTAATTTATCGAACTTTAAAATGTGCTCATAATTGACTCATTTATATTTCGAATCGAGCTCGAATTGAACTTTTTAGTTGAAATGATGATTTAATTGAGCTCGAATCGTTTGGCTTTCATTTTACAAATTTCTTTAATTATGCCTGAAAGTATAAGAATTACTACTAGCATTCTTGGCATTCCAACTTCCACATAAATATCATGTGTCTCAAATAGGAGTGGTTAGCATGAAATTTATTTTTTAGTAAGTTGGTCAATTGACCAATAAAGTGCTGATACGCATGTGAGACTCTATGTGTGTCAGCATTGTATTAATTAATTGAGTAACTTACCAAAAATAAACTTCATGCTAACCGGATCCGTCTCAAATTATCTCAAAAAGTAGGAGTTAAAAAATAAGTTAAAAATAAAAATGTATAACCTGTTTTTTCCTAAATCTATAAATAAAAAGGTTATTTAACTTGTTTTGATATAAAAACAGGACTATGACTATCCCCATTTTGATTCACAAGTGTCTGTTTGTTTGTTTGTTTGTCAATGGAGTCTGAATTAACACCGATGAAGATAAAGTTTAATAACAGAAAGTTATTGGAGAAGTTAGTTTTGTCTGTTTCCAAAAATCAGGGGAAACAAACTATACATACAATTCAATTAAAGGTGGTGGTGGTGACAAAGGGAAATAACTTTAAAAATAAATAAAATTTCTTACCAAGTAATTGCAATTTTAAAGAGGAATCTATTCATACACATATTTTTAGCCACCATGCATAAAACAAACATATTTTTAGGCCACCGTGCATAAAACAAACCTCTCTCTCTCTCTCTCAATATATATATATATATATATATATGGTAAGGAAGATTATCTTAAATAAGATTTAAATGCTTTAAATAACATTCTTTTATTAAAACGACGTAGTTTTGGAGGGACGCGGTGACATTTTTATAAATACAATGCCACCGCGTATTTACAAAAATACCACCGCGTCCCTTCAAAACTACGTCGTTTTAATAAAAGAATGTTATTTAAGACGGAATGCTATTTAAGGAGAATGCTCTTGATCCTGACCGTATATATATATACCCCTTATTGACCTCTAAACGATTTTCTAATCAAAAAGTTGTTTATAAAAACTTAATTTCTTAATTATTTCAAAAAATAGTATAAATTAGATTTTAACTTATTTTAAGGAGATTAGAGGGAGACGCATTTCTAAAATACTAGACGTGATATAAAATTGAGAAAGTTGGTCAATTGACTAAAATAATGATGATACGTAAAAAGAGATATCACCTCTGATCCGTGTGTCGATACTGTATTATATTGATCAATTGACCAAAATTAACTTGATGCTAACCAAATCCAATATTTGCTCATTTTTCAAGGGCAGTGTGAAACAAAGAAATTAAGAGGTAGGAAAAAGATAAGATACACTTAACTCGGTAACAACATATTTAAAAGAAAGATTAAACTAAAACAGAATAATATTAATACTCTCTCCGTTCCATAGTCATAGACTGATTTCTTTTAACACATAGTTTAAAAAAATCAGTTTAAGTTAATTTTTAACACAAATTTTTCACATATACCCCTTAATATAGAATTAATGAATAAATTAATTACTCTTTACTTATCACATTGAAACTCTTAACTTCATTGATTGTTGGTCCAATTGCCTTTTATACACAAAATATGTTAAACTAGTAAAGCCTAAAAAGTTAAATTCTTTTATTGAGAATACAACAACATTAAATGTAGTGATAAAAATAATGACATTGAAGGTTGTTTCTTCAAAAAAAGAGTAATAGTTGAATATTTATTATAAGGGCATTAAAGTAAAATAATGAATCAACTAAATTTTATAAATAGTAAGTAGCCTATATATTGGGATATCTCAAAATAAAAAATCAGTCTATAACTATGGGACAGAGGAAGTACATTTTAGTTGCCTAATTGCCAAGGTTGTTGACTTTGATTACTTTTCATACTTGAATGAGACTTTAATATTAACAAAAATACCATAAAAGATGGATTTTAAAGTAGTAGTAGTTGATTATGGTAATTCAGGGTCTTCCGGCTTAGTCTACGGGTTCAAATTGTAGTATTAAAACATGTAGCTAGCAGCCAAAAGCCACCAACCAATATCAAAAACAAATATATTTTAAAGAGTAAGCTATAAGAATTACAAATAAATCCATACACATAATTAAATAAAAATTACAAGGGGTCATACTTATTGTATATCTGTCCAAAAAAATTACTATTAATAATTATTCACATAACTGGCAATCAAAAGATCCGACGTAAACATTCTCAATATATATATATATATATATATATATATATATATATATATATATATATATATATATATATAGGAAAAAAATGTATATATCTTGTATGTATTACAAGAGATAGTATGATGACGATTTGTTGGGCTATAATGACAGTTTTTACCCGTCATATATTTATCCCTGAGTTATGGCTGACAGTTTCACTCGTTATTATAGTCTAAAAAATCTATCGCCATAACTCAACTATATAATACACAGCTGTCGCAATTATAATTTGATTGAAAACTTAAGCGATACATAAAAAAAGTGGAATAATATATAATCTTAATTAGAGTGGGGGGTAATTTTTAAGGACATGACAAATTACGAGTCAAACTCAACTAGACTTGTTATATTTTGTTTGTTAACATGTAGCAGTCTGTCCATCTTGTCTTATATACAAATTCTGCTTATAAATAATACTAACTCAATAAGTTAATATTTTTAATCAGTTGAAAAATATCAAACGAATGGATATCGGATTAGCATAGAAATCAATTTCTTATTTATTATAGGGATTACATTTATTACAACACTACCTTTAGCTGGTCATGTTTGTCTGTAAAAAAATATAATTAGAATTGAATTATTTGTCTTAATTTAATATTATTTTAAATTATTTAATTATTTGATAAGCGACTATTAATTATTTAATATGATATTATTAGTTTTTAATAACTTAAAATAGTGGAATTATTAATCCCACCTCTATCATGGGATTATATATTCCATCATAAATATTCTTATGAATGCCATACTACTGTTAATCCCCTCTCATTCCCTCTCATTATTGGATAAAAATCGTCGAAAATAGTATTAAATTAATATAAATAGTCAAATTTTAAACATGTTCTCAAAATTTGACTTGAAATTTGATTTAAACTTAAAATTTGACCAAAATCATTACACAAATTATTAAAACCGACTCTTGAAATGTTATGTTGGGTCATACGACTGAATTATCGAAGACATGATATAATCCCACAATAATGAGAGATTTGTAAATGAGAACATGGAATTAATTAGTAGTATTATTTTACAATGACTTAAAAAAACGATCTGTAACATAAATTTAAAGTGAGAGAGTTTGAATTTTTCCGTATTTAATCAACCAAGTAATTAACAAAAGTATATTATTAAATTAATAATTTAAGACATTATTTAAATTAATTTGATTTCGTTGGAATTAGGGAATTAGTTCATGACTCAAAATTTGACCCAGGAGTCTCATTTTTTATATTAAAATTTCAATCGAGACAATTTATAGATCAATAATATTATTATTACATAAAAAAGATTACATAATATTTACATATATACATATGTATATTGTGAATTTTAAATCTAACATGTACGACACTAATATATATATATATATATATATATATATATATATATATATATATATATATATATATAAAAAGTAAGGATCGTGAAACTTTACCTTATTGAGCTTACATACTTATAAAAGCTGCGTGATATTTCTCTCTCCTCACTCAAACATAACGCGTGATATACTCTGGGCTCTTATTTCTCTCATCTGAAAAGGAACGCAAACGGGAGACATTCGATTTTCTTCATCCGGAAAATCGAACAAAGAAAAGCGAGTAATAGCAAAAGGAAGCCCAATTCGGTCGACTTTCTTCCCTCATCCGATTCTCTCTCATGTGCTTCCAAAACAAGCCCTAATTTTGGTATGTCTCCAATTTTTAAGCTTTTGTGTATAATAAATTTTTTATGGATATTCCAAAACAAGCCCTAATCATGCGTGTTCTCTCTCATTTTCAGACAAAGCAAACCCCTTTCCGTCATCCGATTCGGTCGAAAAGAACGAAGTTGTGTTCGATTTCTTACCCTGCCACTGACTCGAATCAGTTCAAGCAACCCTAGATAAGCTTTTAAGGTGCGATTTCTTGTGGGTTTTTATTCTAATTTTTACGTAATTCGAGTTTTAGTCACAATTTGTTGTATATTTACATAAAGAAATTTATTTATTGATGACTAAAACTCGAATTACGTAGAAATTAGAATGAAAACCCATAAAAAATTGCACCTTAAAAGCTTATCTAGGGTTGCTTGAACTGATTCGGGTCAGTGGCAGGGAAAGAAATCGAACACAACTTCGTTCCTTTTGACCGAATCGGATGACAGAAAGGGGTTTGCTTTGTCTGAAAATGAGAGATAACACGCATGATTAGGGTTTGTTTTGGAATACTCATAAAAAATTGATTCTACACAAAAACTTAAAAATTAGAGACATACCAAAATTAGAGCTTGTTTTGGAAGCACATGAGAGAGAATGAGAGCACATGAGAAAGAATCAGATGAGGGAAAAAAATCGACCGAATTGGGCTTTCTCTTTGCTATTACTCGCTTCTCTTTGTTCGATTTTCCAAATGAAGAAAATCGAATATTCTATATACATATGTGTGGGTAATTTTATTTTATTTTTTATGTGATAGGAGTATTATTTTTTATACACCGGTTCATCTCATTAGAAGTGAGAGAGAGAAAGTCGCAGTTCCTCTATAACATTCTGCCTACAATACAAGTCAAGGCAGATATATATATATATATAGAGAGAGAGAGAGAGAGCAACTAGCTGGACTACTATTTCCTTCATTCTTTCTTCTTTTACATGTTGTTCTTAACCTACGCGTTTTACTTTCATGATTCATACAGACTATAAAGAGTGATTTCTAGCTGCTAATTCAATATAAAAAAGTTTCAAAGCATTTGATTGATTGACGGACGGTTACATACCCATGTGAGTTATCCTGCCCCAAAATTCTGGGCCCACCTTTGATTTTCTTTTTTGTTTCCCCTTCATCAAGACCCAGAATTTTTTCTGCCAATTCAGCATTAGAAGTTATGGGTGTTTGTCAATTTGTTCATAAAGTGTATCTACTTGTTCAATTTCACTGTTTTGTGTTTGGAAAAAGTCATCTTGTATAAAAGATATATATATTTTCTATTAATGAAACGAGGTTTTTGTTTTTTTTGTGAAGAAGTGGGAATTTTTATAGGGTTTTGGGGGAATTTACATGTTGATGCGTTGCACTTAATAGATGGTATTATTTTGTATTGTGTTTGGTTGAATTATGGGTTGATCTGGAGTTGTTGAAAAGTGGATCAGCTGGATTCTGGGTTTGATTTATCATTGATAGTATTAATCAGCTTGTGTACTGTTAACTTCTGTTCTTTGATTAGTATTTTCCCTGATTGAGTTTCCATTGGAGCTGAATTGTTTGATCTTTGTGGTAAAAAAAAAAACAGACCTAGTTTGTTTTTGTTAACTTTTCAGTTCTCTTGATTCCAAAGGGTAATTCAGTTTTGTGATGATATTGTTTAAATGAAATTAAAACAATAGATTCAATTGATTGTTTGTATATGATCTGATCTTTAGTCCTTACTTAAAGGGCACAGTGTTTGGTGTTTTTACTTAATTTTCCTTATTTTGGCTAAGCTGCCAAGAAACATGCCTGTTTAATCCATAGGAGAAGTGGCAAAGCCTACTCTCAGGATGAAGAAATATTATTATGATCGTACTCTCATTGGTATTTATGAAGTAAATGACTAGGAAATACTGAATCATTTCAACCGTATCAATATGGATAAAGTCTCGCCGTTAGATAATAGTTTGATTCTTTTATGTTAGACATGCATTCGTTGGCGTTTGTAGGATGGGGATTAAATAGTTCTATTTTGTCCTCTTATTGGTATGCTTTAAAGGCCAAAAGAGACGTGCTTATTACCATGCTACTTCTTAAACTTTATATAGTGTATCAACATAAATGCAGTAAATACATTGAAAAATACAACAACAATATTCTCAAGCCTGCATAACTTGTCTCCCTATTTTATCCGCTCGAAGTTTCAGCCAACATGCAAGCGACTTTAGGCCAGAAGCATTGGAATACATACATCTACATATATTAAATTGTTTACTTTTTATATCTTTTGGTGATGACGCCATACACTTGATACGTAGCTATCTTAGAATTCTACATTAATTTTGGTTTTCAGAAAATTAAGAATGAGAGTAAATAGGAAACAAAATGTTCATCATATATTTGTGATGCATTATGGTGCTGCTGGGTGATGAGACCCGTTTACTCATCTTATTTGTCTAGCATTTGCTGCTTACGGTCGGTCTTATGTTGCAATTGTAACTTTTTAGGGATAAAATATTTAACTGCAATTGCTAGCTAATTTCATTTCTTAATTCATTCTCCAGTCTTCAAGGAAAAGGAATCATGAGCTGCTTTGGCTGTTGCTCAGAAGATGATATGCAAAAGGCTTCTGATAATGGACCTTTTATGGCGAATCACTCAGCTGCAGGTGATTGATTGTTTATGTTGAGCTGCATATAATGATTACTTACGATGAACCCTACTGGAAATTGCTGAGAATCTTTGTTGGAGCAATCTTATGATTCATATTTTTAGCATCCTGACCTTGCTATTTCATTAAAAGCTTTTTTTGCTTTATCAAATTGGGACTTATTCAAATTTAATGTGTAGGTAATAATGGAGGTTATCGTGCCACAGTGGCAGTACCAAAGGACACACAAACTATAAATGTCCAGCCCATTAATGTCTCTGCACTCCAAGTGGATGAGTTGAAAGATATAACAGATAACTTTGGTACGAAGGCTTTGATCGGTGAGGGATCATATGGAAGAGTATATCATGGTGTCTTGAAAAGTGGGCAGGCTGCGGCAATTAAAAAGTTAGACTCCAGTAAGCAACCAGACCAAGAGTTTTTAGCACAGGTTTGCCCAATCACAAAGCGTTATGTTAACAATGCTACATCAAATGCAACTGCTATTCTTATTTTCTGTTGTTTGGTTCATGTCATTCCAGGTTTCTATGGTATCAAGGCTTAAACACGACAATGTTGTCGAGCTACTTGGTTATTGTGTGGATGGTGGTCTTCGTGTCCTTGCTTATGAGTATGCTTCAAATGGATCTCTTCATGATATTCTTCATGGTATGTAGTGTCAAGTTTCCTTTTTGGACCTTTTTTGAAGTTGAATCTTTAAAGGAATGTACGAAATTCTGTAGAGCTTAAAAATTTTACAAAAATAAATAAATCTGTTGACTTGAAAACGACCACAGAACATTTATTGTTGCCACAGAAGTATTAAATGATTATATTGGGTGAACTTCCCATTGGACACTTCAATCACGTGAAGGCTGTGTTGATTGAAGTACAATTGACTTTCTTAATTGATTCTGTTTTTTTCTTTCTTTGGTTCTTTTTTTTTTATTTAAAAAATCTGAAATAGTTAAATAACTATATCTTCTATTATGTACCTTTTCATATATACTCTGTGCAATATCTCGATTAAGTTGTAATGGTTTGTCAATGTTCTCTTTTACTATACTTCTCCATCTTCTTGGTTAACTGCTTGTTTGTTAGTAGTAAATAATGTTCGTGTTTTTGGTAATACATATTTATCTTTTTGTTCATGTAGGAAGAAAAGGTGTCAAAGGCGCACAGCCAGGTCCAGTTTTATCATGGTCCCAAAGAGTGAAGATTGCCGTTGGAGCAGCAAAGGGACTTGAATACTTGCATGAAAAGGCTCAACCTCATATTATCCACCGTGATATCAAGTCTAGCAATGTTTTACTGTTCGATGATGATGTGGCTAAAGTTGCTGATTTTGATCTGTCGAATCAAGCGCCTGACATGGCAGCACGTCTTCATTCGACTCGTGTTCTTGGAACTTTTGGATATCATGCTCCTGAGTAAGTTTTGTTTTGTTTTGATATTTGAATACTTGGTTCTGTCAATTTTTTTTTAATGAAATCCCAAAGTCTAGTCAGAGTGACCATCAATTGTTTGCCAACCATCAAGTGGATACTTAATAGGAAGCAATATAAGTTTACCTTTAGAAATCTTTCTTACATGGATATAGCTTATCACTTGTCTTGGTGTTCACTCATTTAGTGTTTTATCAAACAAAAAGAATAAAAGGTGCTGAAACACTTCTGAAGAACAAAAATAATAATAATGAGAGATAATCAATTGGTTGAGATCTACTTGTTGGCTACCAATCTTAGGCATTTGACCCAGCATTTAGCATGTCTATTATATTTTTTTAACAATTTTTAAGATCCAGTTGCTTGTTAACAAAAATCAAGGTGACCAGACCACACGGTGAAGGAGTGGAGTGGAGTAGGACTTAGATCTAGAACACAAGATTCTTGATATTACAAAACCTTAGGTTTAGGGTGTATCGCTAATATATATAGTCAAGGACTGTTGATACTCGATTTATAAATTTAGCTCTTTTAAGATTGCACAGTCGACTGTGTAGGTTGTAGAATTCCTCAATTCCTATAATAACTTGGGTTGCATTGGGTTCTGAATATCTTTGCATTGTTTTTTCATTATTTAATGTAAGGGTAAAAAGTGCACACATGATCTCATTGGAGCCTGGAGTAGCTACCTAATAAGGTGCTGAGTGTCCTTGTAAAACATAATTCAACTGGTAACATAAGAAGGAAGAAAATTGCAGAAACATTAAATTTGTGCTCTCCCCATTCACTATTTTGCAGTGTGAGAACATTTGCCTTCGAACATAGGCTGAACCCAGTGGGATTTTGCTTGACCATTGAAGCCTGATGTGCATAATATATTAAATTGCCTCGTTAAGCTGTAAACTGGTCTGAGTTTTCTATTTTTGTGAGGCAGATATGCGATGACTGGACAGCTGAGCTCAAAGAGTGATGTTTACAGCTTTGGCGTGGTCCTATTGGAACTCCTGACTGGGCGTAAACCTGTAGATCATACATTGCCGCGAGGACAGCAGAGTCTGGTGACATGGGTACTATTTTATTTTGTTCCCCCCCCTTATAATTCTTTAGGAGAGTGCTTGTTTGCTTTATTTATTGGACTTGTTTGTTTTTTGGTATATTCCATCTAAAGCTGATTCTTCAATTGTGACTTAATTAGGCAACTCCAAAACTTAGCGAGGACAAGGTGAAGCAGTGTGTTGACACTAGACTTAATGGAGAATACCCACCCAAGGCAGTTGCTAAGGTAATATAGGCATTTTAGATTTAATATAGTCCAAAATTTCATACTTAAAAATGAAGTATAGTTCATTTTAAATGATTAAAAATAGTTACGGTTGTACCATCAAGAGGAAAGTTTGAAAATACATTTGTGCCTTTTCTTGTTCACCACTTTTCACATTTGGGTGGGCTTTCATCCCCAATACTAAAAAATTCCCTTTAAAAGAATTGGAATATCCTTTGGAAATGATTGAGAAATTTATCTCAACTTGATTTTTTACCTGTTATATCTTGCTGGAAACAGATGGCCGCCGTTGCTGCCTTGTGTGTGCAATATGAAGCTGATTTTCGGCCAAACATGAGTATTGTTGTTAAGGCGCTCCAACCCCTACTAAATGCTCGTTCTGGCCCTCCCGGTGAATCCCATCACTAGTTAATCATCCCCTCTACCAAATTTATTGGGATTTGTTTTGTAATAGGTTTTTGTAATCATGTACCTTATTTGGTACCCTTGAGCCATTGAAAAATTACTGGATTTTTTTGGTGTAATGCACATAACCATTAAACATATGAACTGAGGAAGTGATATTGTTGTTATTCTTTGATTCCCTTTTTCTTTTGGTGTTGAATAATTCTTTTTTCTAGGGGTTGCCTTGTTCAACTTCCAACATGAGCCAAATGTATTTTTTAGCAAAACAATATAAAGAGATTAATCAAATGAATTTTCTTGGTTGTATAGTTGTAGTTGAGCTTCATATATATTTCTTTGCCATTATAATTATTTTTTTAGTAAACTATACGACAGTAAATGATTTCTATATACTTTGAGAATCTATCTATTATTTAATAACTATTAAAGGAATATTATACAAAGATTATTAATTTAGAGACATTGGATGGCAAGCTAATGACTTGTTAACTTGAAGATTCAATGCTAACTAATTTTACTTTTGTATATTTACAGAAATATGCATGGATCAACAAGGATACGATTTTCCAAGTAGCAAATCACAAAATTTAGAATTCTCATCTTCTCACTGACAAAAAACTTCAGTGCAATCTTCATTATCAAAATGAACTACTAAAACTTAAGATACCAGGAAGACCTGACCTCTGTACAAAACACCAATTGCAGGGTATATAGTAGAAAATTAGAAACCAAAGGGCAGATTGTAGTAACTTTATCCCCTTTGATCTACTCTGTTCTCTGACCTAAAGCCTGGAACTTTACTCCTATCTGTGTCCGACTTCCCGGACTCGGCTTCAGTGTCACCAGCTTGATTTCTTCGACGTCTTCGACCCTGCTGCGTGTCCAACCACACATCAAAAGATTACAGCTTTGTAAAAAGATTTGTTCAAGTTTCCGTATTAAAAAGCTCATCTTTATAAAGATTCAAATCATACCTCTCGTGCTAATGGATATTCCTCTGATTCAAGCATGCCAACAACTTCACCCATCGATACTCTCTTTTCAGAATCTGGATCAACACACCTCAAAGCAGTCAACAATGCTCGTTTAAGAGCAGTTCTAGCTGGCTTAGTCTCCATTGTTGGGTCTGCCACCTCTTCTGACCGCCTATTGCCAACCATCATCTTGAGCCAGTCGACCAGATTTACCTGCAGGGAGGGACCATGATCACAACAAACGAGAAACATTTGTTTAATCAACTTACAATTTGATACTAAAATTATTATCCCAGTCATTGCTGCACTTAATCAAGAGTATTCGTTTTTCACAGATTTACTGGTTCATATGAACTTGAGACAAGTTTTAAGTGATAAATAAAATACATCAGCACATGATGCCCAAAACATAATTAGTAGCTTCAATAACAATTGACACTGTAATCTCTGAGTAACTCAGTAACATAAAATCTGTAATCACCAACTTTAAGTACATTTAAGAATTTTCTTTAGCTGCAAAAGGAAATAGTAGATACCTCATCTGCTGGACGACCGTAATCCACTGGATCTCTTCCGGTAATTGCTTCCAAAAGCACAACCCCGAAACTATAAACATCACTCTTCTCGTTTAAAAGACCACTATTTGCATATTCTGGTGCTACATATCTGTAAATTTTCGGAAAGAGGTGGGTGCAGAAAGAAGAATTGATTAATGTTTGGCTGTGAGAAGAGAAAGAAATCAACAAGTGTAGCGAGTATGCATTTGAAGGCAACTATTGGAGAAGATGCTCACCCACAGGTACCCATAACTCTGGCAGTAATGTGACTCTCTCCAGCACCCAACAACTTGGCCAGACCAAAATCAGATATTTTTGCATTGAAGTCGTCGTCTAGTAGTATATTGCTTGACTTGATGTCTCGATGCACCACTTTTGGTTCAATGGCCTCATGCAAGTATGCAAGCCTGCAATGAGCGCATCACGATAAACTAAGAACAAGCTATAGATTTAATTTTTCCTTTTTGTATGTCTTACAAGCTATAGATGAACTTACGCCTTAGCGGTGCCAAGGATAACTTTCAAGCGAGCCTCCCAAGTAAGATATCCATGATGACTCATAGCTCCATGAAGCCACTGGTCTAAATTGCCATTGTTGACATACTCATAGACCAACATCCTGGATTTCACCAGAAATAATTTAGAAAACAAGCAAGTTTAGTCTGCATCTAATAGGCCAGTTGATACATTTCCAAGTCTCAATTCACTCTTAAAAGAATTTCCTTTTGAACAGATTGTATTTACATGAGCAAAATATTATGTGCATCATTTCATTAGATACTAAAATGGACTAATACAACTATTTGTTTTACCATAAAGAGGGGGGGGGGGGGTGTTTAAAGCTCATTGAGCAAAAGGATGAGGAAACAGAATAGAATTTGCAAGTAAGTTTTATTACAATTAATTAATCATTTCCAAAATTTCGTAATAAAAAATTTGCACAGGCATCACATGTTTTTTTTTTTAGAAATACAGAGAATTAACAAATAATAACTCAATAACACTCCATTCATTGGTTTGTTTCTCATTCGTAATAAGAGTGTCTAATTTATACAAACATATGCACAGAGCTTAAAGGGATATGCTACCTTTGGGTACCCTCAATGCAGTACCCCAGAAGTCTAACTAAATTTTTATGCCGTACATGGCCAATGGCCTCAACTTCAACCTTGAAATCCTTTTCTGCTTGTCCTCTATAGACAAAATATATAAGAATCTTACATCAGCTTAATCTATAGAAAATCTAAAGGAAATAACAGAAATGAAATTGTTTCAACTGAAAAAAGTACAAGACTGTATGATTAACTTACAGATTGTTGAAGAGCTTTTTAACAGCAATTGAAGATCCATTAGCCAGATGGCCCCGATATACAACTCCATATCCACCCTCACCAATAACATTATCCTTCGAAAACCTATTTGTTGCAACTTCTAGATCCCTTAGTGTAAACCAATGACCCCAGCCAAGTTGAGCATAGTCAGGAAGACCAGATAGAGGGGAAGGAGCAGTTAAAGTATGTGAAGGTCTATATACATTATTTTTACCATTACTCCCTTTTTCTCCTGATCCAGAACCAGTATCACCTTTCTCTAAATTATTAAATGAGCCCGATTGACTGCTATTATTAGCATTATTTATCTGCTCATTTCTCAAATGCAGCAAAAACTTATCAGAATCTTTTTCACTGTACTTGTCCTGTGAGATGGCGAAATCCCCGTCATTTGCTGAATTTTGATCAACCCGTATGTCTTTGATTTCACTTGATAAATTTTGGTTCTGGCTAATGGGAAGTTTGCTCGTAGCCCTCTTGGATTTCTTTTTTGAAATACAAAATGGAAGCAACAAGAGGAATATAGGCACCACCACAAATATCACAACTAAAGCCCAAACGGGAAGATGGAAGATTGGAGTTTTCCTTGTCAGGTTCCTAATGATACCCATTTTTCCGATATCAAGATGCCTGCAGAATCAGAACACAAGAATTGAAATAACAGGTCCATTCCTAAGATAATCAATGAATTTGGTGCATCTATTGATAAACTTTGCATATCCCCAATTTTGTTATTTTATTCGACCTAACAACAAAATAACTGGATTTCTATATAATGCTCTTAAGTTTCAGATCAAATAATTTTTTTTCTTCCCTATATTTTTGTAAATCGGCATATTATATGTCCATTACCAATTTCCCTCAGATGAAGGATATGAACCATCCAAAAGATAAAGGAAAACCAGGGGTAGCTGGAGCCTGGAAAGAAAGAAAATCAGGATTTTTATTTATTTATATGCTTACACACTTCCATACCTTCAGAAAATAATTAACTGCATAGAATAGACTAAGAGATGAAGCAGAAACAGAGCAAACAAGTAACCACTTTTCTGCTCCAACAAAAAAAAAATCTACAAACCATTATAATTGAATGCATACATTGCAAGTATAAAGGCAAAAGCATACTTTTTAACTGTATGAGATGAGATTTAGAAATCAGCCTTCTCAATCTAAAAATGAACCAAATTGTTAAACCCTAGATCTCTGCTCTGCAACCAAGTTGGGAATGAAGTATTCAAGTGTATGAATCAACTCCATTGTCAAGAACAAAACATTAATCTGAGATATACAGGCAGCTTGTAGAGAATATCCTTTCTGGGTATTATGTATTGCCCAAATGGGTATCTAAATCAATCAGGAACCACTGAAAATCACCTTAATTCAAGGAGATGGCAAAAGAAATACTCTTTTTTGAAGCTGAAGGGAATTGCAGGGAACACATAACAAAGCACATGGAATTCTGGGATGTGAGGAATGGTGGTGATAATATGAAGGTATGTCCTTGTCAGAGGTAGGTATAATGCCTTACATATAGCAGTAAAACATAAGCATGTCCAAAAATTAAAAAAGGAAAAAAAAGAAGAAGAAGAAAAGAATCAAACTTTTGCCATTTCAAAATTGACACTTGAAGGTGACTATCACTGATTACCAGAAACTGAATTTAATATAGAACTTTATAGCTTTTCAAAGAAGCAGACTTTTCTTTGTGGGTTATTTTCAACAATCAACACACACACACACACACACACACACACACACACATATATATATATATATATATATATATATATATATATATATATATATATGTCACAAAACCCAATTTTTAATTGTTAGTCAAAGTTAAACATCATATGATTGGAGGAAGTGCAAACAAGTGTTAAGAAACTAGTATGATTATTATAGGAGAACAACAATGAATGTGAATTCTAGAGTATCTTAGTTGAAAATCATTGTGAGGTGGGAAGGTCAAATGAACAGAGTGGACACCATTTTAGCCTAAATCGAGGTTTTAGGCTCTCCTATTTTATGGGTATTTTGAAATTTGTAGCCTTGAGTTTTGTAAATATCATTTTCTAAAATAATTAATTGATGATACTACTAACTATATACTAGTAGGAAATATATGTAATTTAGTAAGATTTGATAGTCAAGAAAACAGAGTGGATACCATACCAGTTCTGTGTTGGTCTTAATGACCCTTTTTCTTTCTCTGAAAATTGCAGGCAAGTATGCCCGCCCTCATGTTTGTAGGGGAAATGTCGTACAGTAGTGCATGGGCATGATTATCAACCAATACAACATACTGCTGAAACTCTTGTATGATCAGTTTAAATTTTCAACGGCTGGCATGATATTACTACACTTCAATAATTATATTGAGTTGAAGAATGAGGACTACAAGGTAGTATAGAATTATTATTATTATTAAATTTTTTTTGAGGAAGCAACAAATATACGAGTTACTGAAACAGAAGTCATGCATAAAATGATGGAATTGAGAAAATGCCATGGTAAGTCGTTATTAAAAAGAGGAAATTAGTTAGTTGTCCAAGCGATCCATATTGGTCTAATTAATTAGTTCTTTAATTACTTTTTACTACTTAATAAAACAAAATTGATACTATTAGTCTGCCATTATTTATTTATTATTCTCAAGTTTTGTGGTTGTCGACTTGTCGTATGCATTGTATAAATTTGCACACAATTAATTAAGCAATCATTATGTCTTAATTAATTCGTAATTTGTATATATAGAGAGAAAGAGACTAAGGATAAATAACACTCCCTTATCTAGCATTTTTTTATTAAAATTACGTCGTTTTAAAGATTTTTTAAAAAAACAAGTGGTAGTTGTTGTGGAACAATCCTTTTTTGTCCGTTAGAAATTTTAATTGGAGCAAAAAAAAAATTAATTGAGCCAAAAAGTATATATATATATATATATATATATATATATATATATATATATATATATATATATATATATATATATACTAGGATCAGTCAGTCATACCCTTATATCTTACTTACTCAGATCACCCCCTTTAGGCGTACGGTTTGATTATCTGATAAATCGTCGCTTTATACTTTTAGTGACGCTTATATGTTGTCTGTCGTAAAAGTATAAAAGTATGGTTGTATGATATAAAACCGCTCGCTAAAAAGGTGAAGATAGTGAATAAAGATAAAGGGTATGCACTGATCTCGCTTTCTATATATATATATATATATATATATATATATATATATATATATATATATATATATATGTGGTTGGGACTCTCAGATGATTTAAAATTTAGATTTTTTTTTTTGCTTTTCAGTCTGTACAGACATATTTTGTTATATGTATCCAAAACACACCCAAAACACTTTATTAGAGTTCTATAATTTATTTATTTTTAGTTGTTTTCAAAAAAAATAAAAATAAATAAATTTGGTCCATATTTTAAGACTATCAGGAGGCCAGGACAGGATCGATATATATATATATATATATATATATATATATATATATATATAGTCCGGATCCTATCCGGACTCCCGCATTTTCTTAAAATACGGATTTTTTATTTTTATTTTATTTTTGCTTTTTTTTTAAAACAACTAAAAAAAATAAAAAATTATGAAACTTGAATTTTTACATAATACAGTGTTTTGGGTGTGATTTGGATACATATAACAAATGTGACGCCCCCAATATAGGTATACAACACCCATTCTGAGTCGCCAAATACATGGTACATAAAGCAAACTACAACTTCAATAATACAAATGTCGTGTGAAATACGACAATACATCTGTGAGTTTAAATACAAATATTGTCTTACAGGCAATATCTACACATAAATAAGTCCTCATTACAATTATTCAAACACTATTTTATAAAAATAGTGAGGACTACTAAAACATCTTCCTAGAACCATCAATCCATACCCGACTTGATCCTGCTTGTGTTTACCTCCCGAGAAGAAAAATGGAACAAAAAGGAAAGGGTGAGCCTCAACTAGCCCAAATAAAGAACATTATGACTAAGATAATATACAACAAATTATTGTTAGTCTCCAACGAGGAAAAATCGATAGAATATAATAGACAACAAGTTTTAGATCAACAAATACAATGAAACAACAATCCATTAGAAGAGTGGCGTAGAGAATGAGTTCTCTTATCTTCAATGTTTAAAAGTTCATCGTCGATATTTTATCCTGTAACGACAATCAATATACATCTTTAATCAAATATTCATCTTTGCACTACAAGGCCGAACATATTCATTTGTATCACCCGGTTAGTCGTGTTTCATCTCAACACTGTTTCATCTTTGCACTTGGGCCAAAGATATTCATCGATTAATCATTCATCTTTTGCACTACAGGCCAAAGATATTCAATAATATCATCATTAAGGACTGAGGATGATGAAAAACATTTTTAAGAACGAATCCAGTGAGATAGAAGGACAAATATTAGGGATTCGTATAACAGTTTATTCAAGATCAATAATACTTCATAATAACCGATTTTGAAGCAGAATTCAAAAATAACGATCAAAACATGGATACAATCAAAGATAGTAGCCAAAATAGACATCTTGGATAAAAAGGAAAATTTTTATTTTTCGATAAATAGTGCCGTATTTGTGAATAGTGTCGTATACGTGAATAGTAACTCCGACACAAAAAGTTTTAAATTTGATTAAAAAGTTCACAAATAATTCGGCATAATGATATTGAAGAAAATAATATCATTTAAGAAGAAAATAACATCCCTTACCTCAAAATAACCGTAATCTTCCGATTTGAATTTGGGTATAGTCTTGTGAAACTTGCAATCAGAGTATAGTAACACTCAAAGTATACTCACAAGAATACGCTCGATAATATAGAGAGAGAAAGAGAGAAAACTTGTTTCTGGTGTGATTTTCAATTCTAACTTAGCCCTCTATTTATAGGAAAATGTTAGAACGTCAAAGGAGACTAAATAATAAATTAATATTATTTATTAAACACATTTCCTACGCATGCTTTGAAATTGTGGGCAGCCATATTGGAAGAAATTCAGCAGCCCATGTGTGTAATCCACCAACCAAAAGTGGGTCCCACCCATAAATTTAATAAAAATTATTTTATTTTTTAAAACTTCAACAATTCATAGAAAATAGATCGTTTATCAGAAAAATAAGAATTTTATATCCATTTTGCCTGAAATCGAATTCTCTACAACTTTACAGAAGAAAGTTTTTCCAAATTCCTAACAGAAAATATCCGAAATTCACAAACGGATGATTTTTAATACTTCCCTTCCGACAAAATACTGATAAAATATCTCAGCATTAATTCCTTCAATCATAACCACATAAAATAAATAAATTCATCATTTATATCAAATAAATATTTTATTATCATATAAATCAATAATTAATTATTCACAAATAATATTACAGAATCACAATTATGACAACCAGTAGTTTCTAGGAAGAGGGGCTTTTCGAGAAGGATTTCTCACTTCTTGGTAGCCTTGATTAGATGACCTAACCTCTCCTTGATGGAACTTTCTAGACATTGCCAATAATGTTATCTAATAATATTATTCAAATAATATGAATTATTGATCGATAATAGAAAATACTTGTCTGCGATGACAATTATTGAAACAATAATAATATAAACTAACAACGCAACAATTATTGAATCAATAAAATATTGAGCGAAGAATTCTTGTAATAATTATTGAGTAGTGTGTCTTCACGCATCTGAATCAATAATTCAATAATCTTGCGTGCAATACCGGTAGTATCTTCTTGTAATGCAACCACGCGTATTCTTGTATTTTAACCACTAGGTAACCCAACAAGTGTTAATCGGTAATAATTTCTGTTATTATTTATAAAACTCAATCTTTGTCGTTTTCTTTCATCCAATAGTTTTTTTTAGTTATAGGGCCCACAAATGATCATAGCAGTAAATGCGGAGATTTTTCGACAATAAGAATATTCCACGACCAAACGAATATTCTCCGAAAAAAAGAATATTTTGTAACCACTTGTTTATTTTGTAAAATTTTTACATTTCACCCATAACCAAAGCATTATATCAAATTAACCCTTATTAATTTAGAATAATGAATAAAAGAAAATTCAATTTTATTTATAATAAGTTGGGGTCTTACAACAAACATGACTGTACATACATTTTTTGATATAGGTATCTAAATCACGCCCAAAACACTATATTATATAAAAATTCAAGTTCCATAATTATTATTATTATTTTTAGTTGTTGTACAAAAAAAAAAAAAATCGCTCGCATTTTATCGGATCAGGAATGGGACTGATCCTACTTATATATATATATATATATATATATATATATATATATATATATATATATATATCAATTAAACCAAAGTAATATAACACCATTTATAATTAAGTCGGTCTCACAGGGTACATCTTTTACAATTTAATTAGAAAAATTAATATTTTTCCATAAAAATTTCACCTGAATAGTAAAAGAAATAGTCATTTACCACTAGATTATGAAAACACTTGATTAACCTAATTTTAAATGAGGGTCTGGGTATGTTCGTACTTTTATGTGAGTTTCTGGTAGCTACCTACATATACATATAATAAATTATATATAAGAGAAATCGGCCAAATGAAGCAAGCAATTAGTATTTGTTAAAGCATAAAGTAGTGAATGCATCCCCTTGGACTTGGAGGAAGTCGTATATATTAATTGATCCCCTTTTCTAAGGCATAATAGCTTTAATATTTTTGTTTCTAGATTTTTAATTTCAAATAATATTCGTTTTGTCCACTAATTATTATTTTCATGCAAAATAATAATTACTCTTTTAAAAGTTAAAACACAATTTTGTTTAACAAGAATAAAAATTAGAAAATTGTTAAATCCACAACTTAAAATGTTATTTCCACAACAAAAGTGTCGTTATAGATCTACAACGACACTTTTATAACGACACTTTTGTTGTGGAAATAACAAAAAATATTGTGGATTTAATAATTTTCTAAAAATTACTGTTATATGTAATATATAGTATTATTTAATATATATATATAAATATGATAAAACAGAACATAAATATATATATATATATAACACAGAAAATAGTAATAAATAAATTCGAGTCCTTTGAATTCACAAAGTCTCCTTAAAGCAAATTTATTCCCTCACTGGTGCTAAGGATTAATGAATAATTGCTTCCCAAGATAAAACGGATTTCAATTCTTAATTAGTAGCACTACAAAATTAAGAATTCGTTGAACCAATATTTATGTTATGTACTGAACCTATATGAACAGGAATGATACATGCATGAGAACTTACTGCAAAACTTAATGCAGTAAAAGCGGGCGGAAACTATTAACATAGCGGAGCGAAAAAATCTCTTTGAAGCAGGGGATTTGTAGATTGTAGCGGAACTACATTTTCTGAAGCGGAAGGAACGGAACATAACAAAACGGGATTTTCAGAAGGGAAGGAACAGGAAAAATACGTATCTGTAATATGCGCCCAGATGTTATGTACTGAACCTATATGAACAGGAATGATACATGCATGAGAACTTACTGCAAAACTTAATGCGAAGCAGGCGGAAACTATTAACAGAAGCAGGGCGAAAAATCTCAGAATCGAGCGGAATTGTAGATTGTAGCGGAACTCGCTTTACTGTGAAGCGGGAAGGAGCAGAACATAATGTAAGCGAGATTTTCAGAAGGGAAGGAACAGGAAAAATACGTATCTGTAATATGCGCCCAGATGGTCTAATTTATAGATAATCAGGCGGTTTATTACCGTTGATAATAACCTTAAAACAAAATCTGATAATTTATTAAACAGATTTTGTCCAAAAAATTATATATCATAACCACCTGAATCCAGCCAAACGGCGCGCGCGTGAGAGTTTGAACCATGCCTTGGCTAGGTCCTCTCCCTTCTACAAAAGTGGGGTGCCCCTTAAGGCCCTTTCCATTGAGCAAACATCCCATATATATTTTCTATGATTTTTCCTCTAATGTCCTATGTGAGACTTTTGCACCTTACAACATTTCAAGTAGGTGACTTTGGAGTCAATTTTCTCATTCAATTCTTAATGAATTTGAATATATAAATATACCAAGTTATACTCCTCATGAAGGAGAACACATTGGTACAAAGACCCAATATTTTCGGAATGTGGGTCCCTCATTAAATTGAGCCTCAAAATGCTCTAATATTTAATATTTCAAATCTCATTTCCAACAATTACTTCATAAAATACGAAAGGACTAGTAATTATTTCATCCTTCTCTTTATTTCAACAATCTGAAAATTAGAATGAATCTGAACCGTCCTTATTCTTTCCAGCCCAAATCAATTAAAATGAATCTTGTGCTTTCCCGTCCAAATTAAAATTAGGTTCTATCTAATAGACCTTGCCTTACCTGCCAGTCCATGAGCCTCGTGAACCATCATCCGGAACGGGGTTATGTTTGTTTGTTTATAAAGATTAATATAATCCCAAGCCGCCATGCCATGCCATGCATCTCCTCCTCCATGGCTCCGTTTCTTGAAGTTTCAAAGGAAAATTGCTGCTGCTGAGCAAGAACAAAATAGACAATATATGGACAAGAATGAAAGCTAGCTGACATAAAAGTTAACATATATAGATACTAGTACAATTTATATTTAACTAAAATGTCTGTCTGAACTGGAAGTGGAAGTGGTTAATTGATTTCTTTAATGCTAGCTGCTATTGAGAGTGATGATCTTCCTGGGGAGGGATTGGGGAATTAAGAACACCACTAGTATATATTTAACTCATTCTCCCATGCATGCTGCACTAATGTAATTCTCATAGTTTCAGTTGCTTGCCTAATCAGCATTGTCTAACAGCTAATCAAAGTAAGTATCGTTTGATCAAAACTGGAATTTTCACAACTTCATTTTGAATTTGATGAGATTTTGCACGAGGTATAATCATCAAATTTAGACTAGAACAATTAAAGACGATTTTGAACACTTCATTTCAAATTTTTATCATTTTCCTGGAATGTTTACAAAGATAACCCACCCTGTCGTCTCTCAAATCAATGCAAAAACGTGTAGTAGAAACAAACCTCACAAATGATTTACATCAAGAAAATCACACAGACCACCATATGCACATATATCTCATCTCAGGTAACATAAAAAATCTCCCTCCACAAACATCACTTTCTCCCATCTCTACAGTCTTCTTGCAATGTTGTTGATCATATCATAGCAAATAGGGCCGCCGGAAAAAAGTACTCGTTTGACTAATTTAAAATAAATATTCCCCAGCCTTCAAATACAGCAGTCTCCTTGCCGTGGGGGCTGGAGGACCCAATCCCGGGATGTCCTTGATGCTTTTGTTGTTTGGATTTACAATCTATGAGTAGTTTACAAGTTACAATTAGTACAAGGCTGAGCTCAAAGTGTGTGTCTACTCGAACCATAAATATTTAGGCATTGTTTAAAGGCACATGTAGCAAGCAAGATAAACACACTACAACATGAATAAGTAACTCTGGTTTACTTACCATCAATAAATCACAGAAAAATCAAGTTAGAGAAAAGATATAGTAAGACGTGGATAATTAGGGGAATTTACCTTCACGGTGATTATAGCGATCACGCCACATACAATTAGAAATAGAAAAAGCATGATGCATTTATCTGTGGCCACCTGGAAAAATCTGCAGGTTAGCTTATGGCAAATGAAATACATACATCACAAAAGATTTCATGTGTGGGAGAAGAACTAGCTAACCTGCCTACCGATCTCCTTCACAAGCTGCGAGGCCTTTTTGATTGAGAATTGAATAGTATCCAATTCATTAACAATACGGCCCATTTGGTCAGTCTGCAGATGTTTAAAACAGGGATTAGACCAAACCCAAAAATAAAACAAATAAACAAGGTGAAGGCAAAAACAACGAATCGGAGATGATTAACTATGCATACTTACTTGTCCTTTCAACGTACCGGCAGTTTGTGTTCCCACTTCAACTGTTTGTTGAACAACCTACAGTCACTTGTAAGTTTAGAATAAAAGTAGTAGTGACACCACCTGAGGACATTACTAACTCAACAATTCACCTGTTTTGAACGTTCAATGGCCTGGTCAGTCTCATCCATTGTCTTATGCCCGGCATCAATAAGCTCTTGGTTTGACATTGCTAGAAAACAACTAATGCAAGTGAGCCACACTGACCCAATGTATGTACTGAACTAATTAGGAACCTAACATGTTGATTAGTAGGAATAACAAATGGTGACCTTTTCTATATTTATCACTAATGTGAGGGTTTTCACATTTATTATTCAGCTCAACAATATCAATGCATACAAGATGAGCGGAAAAGAAAATATTAGCATACGAGACTACATGAACCACAAAGATCCTGCTCTGACAACCAAGTAGAACACATCACATGTTCTCTCTTTCAATCTTTTCTTCTTCCTTCTTCCTACATGTCAACATGTGTATGTTTATGTACTGCCATCAAGTTATATATGAACGGATACTCCAAAAAAACTCCTCATCTCCATATTCCTTAATATTAAATTAGTTATTTTTATATATATCATATGATATGGATCAACATCATTATAAGGTATTTAATATTTTTTTTTAATTATCCCCCATGATGAAGTTGGTTCCTCAACCTTATATAGTTATATTAGAATTTCTGAGTTATTAATTGTAACTTGGATATAAAGCTTAAGATTCAGAAAAGACTTGCCTGATAGAAATAACATGAATTTGAGTAAACTAAGCAAAAAGAAAATAAAAACAGCCTGAAAGCAAGCTTAGACTCCCCTATTATAGAAAAGACATAATCTAAATTCAGTGAAACAAAATCGAATGAACACAAAGAGAGGCCTAAATATTAAGCTTAGATTCATAATATAGAAGAAAATAACAGCAATAAATTGAGTGAGAAATATTAAAGGAGTGCTGAAAAAGTCAAAAAGATGCATTTGACAGCGTAGCAATATAACCAATATAACACTCTTATACAACAGCAATTCTCCATAAATTTAATAAATACAAACACAATAATCATTTCTTCCCTCCCTTTCACCTTATTAAAGTTGGGTAGTAAATAAAATAACCAACAAGTTTAAGGATTCATAAATTTCTTTTTAAAAATCCAACTGTAAAATATATCAATATATAAAAGCGGATAGGGAGGGGGGGATGTCACCTACTTGGTCTCCTAAACATGTATTTGGGATTTTTTTTATAAAAAAAAAATAGTACAAATAGTGAAACATGTAACTACTTGACAGTTTTCAATTTGAATAGAGAAGTTATATCATTTGACCCAACTGACACACTCATAGTGTGTGCCCGGGTGACTAGTATATATAGGTTTAGTCCACCACTATATTAACTCAACCAAGTTTTGTTGATCAACAAACATGTCATAGTTATTAATGGTAGGAAAAACTGAAAAAGGGTGAATCATCTACAAGGAAGACAGAATACCCAAATGCACATCAAATTTGCAAGAAATGGGCACAAGCTTTCAATTCAAGGCAGCTAGACTATTTTTTGTGGATGTGCCGACGTGTCGTACAAAAATATTTAGGCCTCGCTCAATATGCAGTATTGGCATAACAGGATCACACACTGTACTAGCATAACAGGATAACAAATTCCAAATGATATTAAAATATTAAGAACGGTGATCTTATTAATTGGAGTTGAACAACAGCTGATTATATGACTGACAACATTATTTTATTAAAAAAACTATATTCAGGAAGTGACGTTCAAAGCAGATAATAAAGATCATCATTTGAACTTTCTTCCTTATAATCTGTCCACCTTTGTAACAAATGATCAGCACCATAACATATAAGAATTTATTTAAGATCTTGTTTATCCAAAAAGAATACGAAAGATAATTTTATCAAGAAACTGAAATGCAGTTGTAGACATAAAAGACATCTAATCTTACCTGATGCAATTTGAACATTGTCTTCGGCTGTAGGTTCGCTAGCACCTACTCCCATATCAAAAAGTTCAACTTTCTTATTGCCAAGGCTGCTCATATACCTGAAGTGCAACCACAAGGGACAAGAAAATTATATTAGTGCATTGAAACCCACAAGATGAAGGGAATAGGGTTAGTATCACAAAGACATGAGATCAGTCACAGAAATACACTACAATTTAGTATAAAAGGAAAGAAACATCGTCTCTAATCACAAATATTGCCTAATTAATAAATATCACCTATAACACGCTAATATATTTGTATTTGTTCCATCCAGAGATGTGTCCATTAATAGAAATCAAGTTTCAAAACATTGAAATGAGGTCAAAGGGGTTGGGGGGATTCTACTGTCACATAATATCATGTCAGAGCCTTACTTCTTTCCTTTATCTTTCTTCTTGGTGGCTCACATGTGTGCTTATTCTCTAAAATGTTACCGTTCGTTACAGCAAACTAGATCAGTAGATCTCACTATGAACAAAATTATATCAGCCCTTAACTTTCCAATAGAAACAGCAAAATTGGCAGGCCATTGGCCTGTTTAAAATCGCTCCTGTTTTTTGCTTGTTTGGATTATCCAGGTAACTAAACTTATCCATAATAATGTGATTGCTGAAACAATTTGGTGTCTGTTTTGGTTTAGTTATTAAAGAAAACTGAACCGGATAAGCTGGATTTTAAAAATCTGAAAAGCAACTCCCCCACCCCTAGTTTTTTCAGATTTTAATAAAATTTGATTACTGGACCAATTAAGCGAATCCAAAAGTATGAAGTTCACTATTTGTTTAAAAAAGTAATATGATTCCCAAAAGCCAAACCAAAGGTCCAATATGTTTATGCAGGAAAGAAGAATTTATAGCAGAAGTAGTAAATGAGCTAGTTCATCATTAAAACCAAATTATAAAACAACGACAGGATACCATGGGTATATTGAACATGAGACATCAGCAAGCATAAGACATCAACTCAAATTACATTTAAACAATCTCAGCCTCCCAACAGTATGAACATTGAACTTTATTTTTTTACTAATAAAAAAAAATAACAGTGCACTTATTTTTAAAGAGCAGTAGGATCAGTAAATGGACTTACGTTTTTCTCAAGGAAACATATGAATTCAGCTCTTTGATCTACAAAAGTACAGGAATCCAAGAAAAAAGAGATGTTAAAACAAAAGTTCAATAAATTACAAAAGACAAATATGAGTGTGCTTCAGTGATACCCCCAATTTCTTGTTTAATTACTATACACCATCCATAACATTAAAAACAACTCAACACCTTTTCTTTGGCCAAAACCAAATTTTCCATCCAAGAATACAAATTAGTACTAACTCTGTCCTGCAATAGATTTCCTAAGTTTTTATGTTTAGCATGGATTTTAAGCTAACTGATAACATATTTGTACATTATACATTCAATATATTTTATATTCTGAATATTTTTGTATTTAACAATTTTTCCAACGGTAATAGAGATAACAAAATATCGAATGAATGTGTTTTTTCCTTTTTGGCATTTCTTGATATCAGCACTGAACACACTAAAAAATATCATCCTTTACAGGATAGAGGGAGTCATTAATATCTCAAATAGAAAACAGAACCTTTCAGATGCAGTTCCTTTTACTGTTTTACAAGAATAATTGAAGTCACCTTCATTTAAGAGTCAGGTCTCCTTCAAATCAAAAAGATCTAAGTACCGCTAGATTATCTACATAAATGACCATAAATATATCACGTATCACACTTCAGCTGCTTAATATCAACCATTAAACTTGTCAGAATACATGCCTAAAGCATACAACTCTATTCACTATGTCACCATAAGTTAAATTTTAAATAGTTCACATTAATGATATAAGATGCATTCATGTGACAAATTGTTCTATTAAAAAGCCTTTGATTTGCTTTCACAGCTGAGAATAATCATGTGTATAACTGTATATTTTCTCAATGGCCAAAGTTTCTTCTTAAAATTTTCGCTTTCCCCCCTAACTTATCAGTATGATTCTTTCTTCCCAAGCAAGGGGAAAGATGTGAAAAAATGTGGAAAATAATAAAATACGGTAAACATGAAATGAAACAAAACAATATAACACCTTATATATGATAATTGCTCTGACATAACAAGTTAAGCTAAATAGTTTTCCAGCGAACTTACCATTGATTGCTTCTCGTCATTGAGTTGTTTATTAACATCAGGAGGATTTCGACCCTCCTCGTCTTTAATTTCACGATCAAACTCTTTAATTAGCCTGAATACAAAGTTTAAATGTAAGATTTAAGAGTATCAAGTCCTTGAGAAGCAGTACAAGAAGATGTCTTGAAGGCTATCCTGGACCCAAAAAAATGCACACATAACATGCAGGTGCCATGGCAGCCATGCTGTTCACTTATACATTTTAATATTGGATAATTCTTTTGAACACCCTATCTATTAAATTCCTATCTGCTGAGTGCTGAATCTCAAGCTACCTATGTTGATAATAATGTATGTTTGGCCAATGCAAAAATGATATTAAAAAACAAACTTAAGAACTCGGCCACTGTAGATATGATACAACAGCGATCAAAATATACTAGGGAAAAAACTACTTTTGTCGTTGATGAGAAACTACTATTATGTATTTATGTGCTTCAAAACTTCCAAGCCCTTAAAAATTATAACTGTGCAAGAGAAATCGGAAAAAAAAAAGAAGAAGAAACAAGTGCATACCTCTTGCACTCCCTCATCTTTCCTGTAAGTTCTTCCAGCTGCTTGCTTTGTCTGTTGGAGTCTTTAATCTTATCCAGCTTCTGAAAGCCATTTCTATATCCATAAAATAATTATATAAGGAAGTTAATAGTCGTTATGATAACGAATCACTGCAGACATCTGTTGGATTATTGTTACTGAACAAAAAATTGACAAGCTTTGGAGAACCATAAAATATACCAACTTCTAGTATCAAGTAACACTCACAATTAAACTGGGATAGCATAATAAAATTAAAATCTGAAAGGTGTGTATTAGATGAGTTTTGGTGAAGGAAAACATGACTATCTCCAATTGCAGACTACATATTCTAAGGTAGCTGAGAAAACACGTAAAAATAGTGACAATAATTTGAAATAGAAACTTGAGCAACCACATTAAGTCCATTGTCACAAACAATTAAGGACAATTCATGCACATTGATAAGTAATATTAGAAGCAAAAGAGTCCAAGTGGTTAGGACGACGAGACCAAAGCCTAGAAGAAATTTCTATTTATTTTATGAAAGTTTTGTTATGTTTAATTTAAGAAAAGCAATGTATTTATTTTTCAGTTGGGATTTAGGGCAGCTGATAGTGACTACTGATTAGAATTTTAATATTTAGAGTGGGTATTTTAGTCATTTAGTTTTATTACTCCCCAAGTGATATTACACTTTTGAGTCTATAAATATTGATGTAATCCCACATATTAATTAAACTACAAAATACATTATTGATATTTAGCTATGAGCCATTTTCTCTCTTCTACATTTGAAAAACCCTCGGTGCAGAGCATCAGCTAAGTAAAAGATCCATGGGGGTGGAGCCTTACCCGAGTTAATTTTTCCATTGTTTTATCAATTATTTTCAGCAATCTATCTTCTTCGAATCTTGTCCTATTGCCCTACATCAATGCTCCTTTGAGTGTCGATGCAAATTAGTTCCATTTCAAACGCAACAATCAAAAGACTCAACTGGTAATATGTCGATGTAGTGCTTTTCGTAAGCAAGTGAACAGTTATTTTGGGCACTGGTTGGTTCCATATGGAGGTGAACTCACAAGTACAAAACAAGATAGCTTATACTGCATCGAGCATTTTGAAAACAAATGCCATGACTTGATAACTATATTCCACACTTTAAACTTACAATCTATCGATCTCCGATAGTAAAATAAATACAACTACCTCCGTTCCAAAGTTAAGAGGTATATTTTGACTTTTTAAAGTCAATTCACAAAATCTCAAAACTCAAAATTGATATAATTTCGTTCAAGTTTTGAAAACAACAAAGGTGATAGTTAGTAGTACTCCATAGTTGGTTTACAATAGTTAATATTTGTATGTATCAAAACTAAATAACTTCGTATCAATTTTGAATTTTAGGATTTTGCGAATGACTCTAAAAAGTCAAAATGTATTTCTAATTTTGGAATGGAGAGTGTAATATACTAAATTCAGCACTCACTTCTAGTTTCGAGTGCTGAATAAAAAAGAGAAACTAATAGTACTATTATGTTCACTAAAAGTTGATATTTTTGGTTTAGTATTCTTGTATCCTAAACTAACAAAGATTAAATTTAACTTTGAAAACTCCTCCTATCCTTTACCTTAATAATAATATCAGATCGGAGTTTTCTAACTACAAATATACTTTTTCAAATTTATAGATTCCAATACATAGCATATAATAAAGAGAGATAAAGTAAACATACGCGAGGGCACGAAAATTGTCACGAATTTCACCATGGATCTGCTCCAACTGAGGGCTCATCGGTAAATCTGAACTGGCCATTGCTCTTTCTTCTACTCTAACGCCGGCTATAATCCCCTTAGCGAATAAAGAAATCCTCACCGGCTAATTCCAATTAAACTTGGAATTCCAAAAATTTACCGCATTGTTTACTGCAAATTCAGGTAGGCAGCTTTTTAGGGACTACTCAAAACCCTAACTCCTGTATGTATGATTTTTAGTTATACGTCAATTAAAACAAAAAGGAAGAATCAAATTCAAATGTTTTGATTAGGGCTCCTGTGAAAGAAGGAGGAGGAGGAAGAGGAAAAAAGCGTGGAGAGAGGGCGGGGGAAGCTGGTTGCTTATCTGTCTCTGTATAATTAGGGAGTTGTTAACTTAATAGATATATTATTATTGAATAAATTAAAAAATCGAATAAGATATTATTATATTATATAAGTACTCTTTCTGTGTTCAATGTTGGGCACGTCTGTTTTAATATGGTTTTAGCAAAAGAGAATTGATAAAATATAATATTATTAGTTGTGTCTCGTGCTTCAGACACTATATGGACGATTAGATTTATTTTAAATTTTAATCAATTCAGATAATTTATTAAGGTGAGTGAAAAATTTAAAATTAATTATATTTTATTAAATAAATTAAAATTAAAATGGGTGATATGTAAAATAATTGTTATTTTAAATATTTTTAGAATAAAACTTTGTTTATATTTTAAGGGAGTTATTTCACGACAAACTTGATTATTTATTCCTCCCATAGAAAGAGACGAGACAACCAATGTATTATGTATGGAGGTATAAAAGGTGAGGTGGAATGCGCTGTCAATGGAAATGTGAAGACTCCCTTGTTCCTTCCAAAAATGGTTGCCTTTCTTTCTTATTCTTAACGGTAATGTGAAGACTTTTTCCATAAAAACTTAATGAAATAATTGTGAATGTTTAAGTAATATGAATAAGTTAAATAAAGTATAATTTTGAATATCGAATAATTTTTTTTTTTTGATAATTAATATATCTGAAATATATGAATAATAGATTTTTATTATTTTATTCCTCTTAAAAAAATTAAAAGTATTTCAAATTTATTTAATATTACTAACTATAATAGTTAATATTGTAAAAATATATATATATATATATATATATATATAATATTTCATTCAACACTTATGCAGTCAAAAAAAATATACTTGGCTATTTAGTTTAAAAATCTGATCGATCCAACCATTTAGACGATTTTTATTCAAAACAAAACATATAATAATGGTGGCCGAGATTCAATTTATTCAATTCTAAACAAACACCCCCTTAGTCTAATGGTGTAAATGAACCGACTCAAATTGTAATTTGAGAATATTCGAATAATTTGAAGAGGTTTAAATAATTTATTAAACTTTAAATTTATTCATATTTTAATTATTTATATTTCAAGTTCAGCAAGTACGAGTCGAGAATGATCTGTTTATTCATTCTATAACTTTATTTGTTCCTTTCAAAAATAGAGAGGAAAGAGAGAGACCACACAACTATACATCTGTGTAGATATGATTATTTATGTGCGTGTGTATTTTGTATAAACAAAAATATATAATTTAATTAGAAAAAAAATGAGAAAAAAAAAAGAAAAAAAAAAGCCATATTTTGATAACACCAAAAGACATTGACAACTTACTTGTTTTGTACTCTCTTTTTTAAGGCAGTAAAATAAATAAACAATTTCGATTTATATTTGTTCGATTAAAAATTTGAAAAATTCAAATATAAGCACATTTTAAAATTTAATAAATTATTCGAACCTCCTCAAATTATAATTTTCTATTGATATTCGGATCATATTCGTTCGAAAAATTCAAACTGATCGGACTCGATTCGAAATCGTGCTCGACTCCGTAGCTAAATGAATCTCAATCAAATCTTATTTTATACTCGATAAATTTTGTGAATTAAATTTGAACAACTCGACTCGGTTCATTATAACGCCTTTACACTGGAGAAGTATTAGTACAAATATATTAAATTATATAATAATCTTAATAATTTTTGAATCAACATTAGATATAAATCACACTGGAGATATTTGAACGTTCAATGTTATAATCAGTCTCGTCCATTCCTTATGGCCAACATTATACTCTCCTACATCACATTTTAAATTTGAACATAAAAAATGATAAAAAGAATTATCTAAATCAGCGATTATAAGGCTGATTTTAGATTTACAATAGTTGAATCCACCCAATTAGCCCAGTTCACTTTTGATATTTTTCTTGTTTAATTTAAATATTTTATTTTTTATGATCATACAACAAATGTTAAAGTTAAATAGTAATTTTAAAAGTCTCACATAACATAAAATTAAATATTTTAATAATAATTTATGATATATTTAATCTATGAAGACGTACCATAAATTTGATATTTTTTTACATCATGAATCCTATTAATTATTCATGTGACAGCAGACTTGCGAAAACATCAATATCTCTTGAAAAATATTAATTTCCTTATTTAATATGTAAAATAATTTAATACTAAATATTGTTTGTTTACATCTGATTGCCTCTTAATGGGCTGCCTCTTATTCGCTAAGAGGCATGATGCTGTTTGTTTATTTTTTTTGTTACCTTTGAATGCTTCTTAATCGGTAAGACAGAAAATGAAATCTTAATAATTAAGATGTACCTCTTAATGAAATTTTTTTGATAATTCTTTTTTTGTATAAATATATTCAACAATATTATGCACTCATTTTTATTAAATTGAATATTTAAAATTATTAAATAAAATTTTACCTTCTAAAATAGTAAAATAGTGTCATTAAGAGACAACTTACTTTTTAGTTATCAAATAATTTTTTAGATTCAGACCTCATAACTATTCAGATGATCTAATTTATTAAGACATCATAATCATTCAGATCTTAATTATCAGATTTATCAAACACAATAAGTTAAGTAGCTAGGGGTTGGGCTGGACTCAATTCCCATCTTGTTATTTGTAAGGTTGGGTTCATGGGCACTCAATTAATTTTATGTTGGACATTTTTCTTAAATTGTATAAAAATGGATATTATTGTTATAAAATTTTAACAAAGTATAGAAAGATACTCTTATAATTGCTGTATAAATATAGAGAGAATAAGTAAGAGAAAAAGAAAGAGAAACCTTCAGAGGAAATTCTTATTCTCATTTTTCAGTATTCATTCCTTTCATTCCTTTATATAGGAAGAGAAGAGAAGGAGTGGTTCACGGACTGAATGAAAAAAGGAAGGAAAATGGGAGGGTCACGGGAGAAAGGAGAGAAAGGAGGTAAGAGTTCCCTCCTTAGGAGGGAATCAATTATTACAACACTTCTCCTGATTCCCTACGATAGAAGATTATGTCTCATTAAAAACCTTGTTAAGAAAACCCAGTGGAAAAAACTTAACGAAGGGAAAAGGAGTACATATCTTTTACATAAATATCTTAATTGACTGCCTCATTAAAACCTTGTCAGGAAAAATTCATTGGGATAAAAATCGTGACTAAAGAAAAAGAGTACAGTCTTCCCCTAAAAAGGAATTCATTATTCCTTGATTAAATGTTGTCATAAGTCTTTCAGTCGACACATTCCGATCTTTTTTCGAAGTTTTGCAAACATTGCATTTTGTAGCGACTTTGTGAATAAGTCGACTAGATTATCACATGATCGAATTTGATGCACATCTATATCACCCTTCTTTTGTAGCTCATGTGTGAAGAAGAGTTTAGGTGAAATGTGTTTCGTTCTATCTCCCTTGATGTACCTTCTTCTAAGTTAAGCAATGTATGCAGCGTTATCCTCATATAGAATTGTAGGAATGTCTTTAATTGATGGTAATCCACATGATTTTTGAATATGCTGAATAATTGAACTCAACCAAACACACTCTCTGCTTGCTTCATGTATAGCGAGAATCTCTGAGTGATTTGAAGATGTAGCTGTCATGGTTTGCTTTATGGATTTCCAGGATATAGCCGTGTCACAATATGTAAATACATAACATGTTTGTGATATTCCATTGTGTGGATCTGATAAATATCCTACATCGGCATATCCAACCAATCACGACGTTGAATCTCTTGGATAAAATAACCCAAGATCTATACTTCCACGAAGGTATCTCAAAATGTGTTTGATCCCATCCCAATGTCTCTTGGTCGGAGAAGAGCGTATCTTCTTGCTAACAAGTTGTGACAAGCAAAATCGGTAGTATACGAGTTTGAAGATACATAAGAGCACCTATCTGACTTAGGTATGGAACTTGTGTCCAAGAACTTCTTCCATTGCTCTTAGGCATGGAACTTGAGTCCAAGAACTTCTTCACGACTTTCTAGAGGCCGAAATGGATCTTTATCAACTTCTAAAGATCGAACAACCATCGGGGTAGTCAAAGGATGAGCTTTATCCATATGAAAACGACTAAGAATCTTTTCAGCATAAGTGTATTGATGAACAAAAATTTCAGATGCTAAATGCTCCACTTGTATTCCCAAACAGAATTTTGTCTTTCCAAGATCTTTCATTTCAAATTCATCTTTTAAATAAATAGCAATTCTTGTGAATTCTTCAAGAGTGCCTACAAAATTCAAATCATCCACATATACAGTAATGATGGAAAATTCACTTTGTGATTTCTTAATAAAAACACATGGACATACATGATCATTTATATATCCATCTTTTATTAAAAATTCACTAAGTCGATTATACCACATACGACCAGACTCTTTCAACCCATACAATGAGCATTGTAACTTGATTGAATATATGTGACTGGCCTTTGTGATTCAGCCATTTTTAATCCTTCAGGGATTCTCATATAAATTTCACTGTCAAGTGAGCCATATAGGTATCTTTGTTACAACATCCATCGAGACGTGTTTCCAAACCTTCCATGGTTGTGTCATACCTATCGAAGCGAAAAAGTGACTCCATCCATTACGCATGCGAGAAGTCGTATCACGATAATCAATACCAGGTTTTTGTGAAAACCCTTGAGCTACAAATTGGGCTTTATATCTCATAATTTTATTTTTCTCATTTCACTTTCATACAAATACCCATTTATTTCCAAACGGGATTACACCCAGCGGTGTTTGGACTACTGGTCCAAATACTTCTCTTTTCAATAAAGATTTTGTTTCCAACTGGGATTACACCCAGCGGTGTTTGAACTACTGGTCCAAATACTTCTCTTTTCAATAGAGATTGTAGCTCAGTTTGAATAGCATCTTTTCATTTTGGCCAATCTTTTCTTTTCCGATATTCTTCCACGTTTTGTGGTTCAGAATCCGTGTCAGGAATCAAAGTAATATCTGATGCTATAGAGAAAGCAAATATATCATCAATCATAACTTTGCTTCGATCTCATATTTTCTCATCATGTACATAATTTATTGAGATCTCTTGGTGTTCATCTCTTATCCCTTTACTGAGATTTTGAACCTCTTCTAGGGTTATTCCCACTCTTGCAATAAGTGCTACTTCTGGAGCGGTTTGTACCTCTTCTGGGGCTATTCCCACTCTTGAAATAAGTGCTACTTCTAGAGCGGGTATTTCTTTTGGGATTCCCTTATTTGTTTTTGATTTTCGTGGTACAATGTCTTTTGCACCAACTTATCTTCCACGCTTCTGGTGTGGTTTAGATTCTTCTATTACCTTATTTGTCAATTCTTCAGGAATTGATTTTTCAATAGGTATTTCTATCTCTGCTGGAGTATTCACTATAGGTGTATATGACTTTATCAATTTTTTAACATCATTAAATGTATCTGGCATTTAATTTGCAATATTTTATAAACAAATAATTCTTTGAACTTCAATTTCACATTGTCCTGTACGAGGATCAAGTGAATTTAATTCTGATTCATTCCATGATATGTCAGAGGGTTTTTTATTTAAAACTTTCCCTCCTCCTAATGGTGGAAATGCAGATTCATCAAAATGACAATCTTCATAAAGTGCAGTTAAAGCATCTCCAGTTAAAAGCTCAATGGAGATTCCAATAATCATTAAAAGTCATTGATGAAAATTCAGCTGCGTTATCAAGTCGAATTGACTTGATTGGATTATCCGAGAACTGAGTTCGTAACATGATTATTTGAGCAAGAAGTTTTGAGAAGGCAAAATTTTGAGAAGAGAGAAAACAAACATGAGACCATTTAGTTGAAACATCTATTAAAACCATGAAATATCGAAATAGGCCAGACTGTGGGTGAATAGGTCCATAAATGTCTCCTTGAATTCTCTCTAGGAATTTTGGGCTTCTTTATAAACTTTTATTGGTGATGGTCGAACAATTAATTTTCCTCGAGAACACGCAGCATAAGGAAATTCACTACTAGGAAAAACCTTCTTATTTTTAAGAGGATGACCAATAAAATTTTCAATAATACGACGCATCATAGAAGTACCTGGCTGACCGAGTCTTTTATGCCAAAGCATAAAGAATTTGGGATCTAGGATTTTTGGAATCATAACAGTATGAGACTCAATTGCTCTAATTTTCATAGTATATAATCCAGAAGAAATTGAATGAAGTTTTTCTAGGATATTCTATTTTTCAGAAACAGTCGAAGTGATGAGAAGATATTCATTAAAGATGGTCTGACACATGTAAAAACATAAATAAGAAAAGTTACATTTTATTTATAGTTTTATTCATGAGAAACACATACCACGTACAAAATGAAAACTAATAATATTATACATGCAGGGTGTTTAATTAAAACAAAAATTAAATGATATCCCAAAAAGATACTTTCAGAAGGTCCAGTAATATCAACAACCTTTTCCTCATTGTTGGTTATTGGTGGAACATCAACAATATTCAATTGATGATTAACAAAGTTTATTTCTGCCTCCATTACTTTATTATTTTGAGACTCCTGAAATAAAATAACCAGATGCCTCGGCGTACGACAGGTACGCGACCAATGCCCATTCATCCCACACCTAAAATAAACATCTGATTTGTTCTTTATCTTTGTTGTATTTTTTTTATTTTATCCGACTTAGACACTTGCCACTTCTGGTGGCCTGAATTATCGCGGTTCTGGAATTTGTTGTTATGATGGCCTCGCTTATTATTTCGCCCCCAAGGCTTCTTATTATATGACCATCTTCTGTCACGTTTATTTTGCTGGAATGACGTGCTATTAATATCTGGCAATGAGATATCACCCGTTGGTCGTACTTGATGGTTTTACAACAACAATTCATTATTCTTTTCTGCAACAAGGAGGATAAACAACAAGTCACTGAATTTTGTGAACTTACTCTGTCTATATTGTTGTGACAGAATCATGTTGGTGGGATGAAAAGTTGAGAGCGTTTTCTCTAACATTTGGGTTTCAGAAACTGAATCTCCGCACAAAGCCAAAGTAGAGGTTATTCTATAAACATTTGAGCTATATTTCGTAATTGATTTATTATCTTGCAGTCTTAAATTTAGCCACTCAAATTTTGCATTAGGGAGAACAACCAATTTTTGGTGATCAAATCTTTCCTTCAGTTGTGTCCATAAAAACAAAGGATCTTTGACTGTTAAATACTCAGTCTTTAATCCTTCATCAATATGGTGACGAAGAAAAATTATGGCTTTTGCATTTTTGTGCCGAAGTTGCTGTATTTCCTGATTCAATGGTCTTTTCTAACTCATTTGCACTAAGGTGCAATTCTGCATCAAGTGCCCAAGCCAAATAGTTGTCTCCAGAGATTTTTAAAATAAAAAAATCTATTTTTGTCAAGTTTGTCTTCTATTCTGGGTTAAAACACAATTATTATTTATTAAAACAATGAATAATTGTATTTATGATATAGAAAAATAAACTAAGTCACGACCTCAAGTAGTGATAAAAAGTAAATATAAATAATCTTATATTTACGTTATTAGCATATTATTTTAGTAAAAAGAATATGCGATAATTAATGTATATATATAAGTATTATAGTTCAACAATATATATATATATATATATATATATATATATATATATATATATAAAAATGCAAATGGATTTTCACACGGTATGTGGTAATTCATGAGAGCAGAGTTATTCCAATGTAATAATAAAGAATGGAATAATGAAGAATTTCATCATGCATGCGATATTCGCGATAGGATGAGTTATTCCAATGAATAATAAAGAATGGAACCAGTCATGCGTAATCCGCACATGCATGTGATATTCCAATGAATAATAAAGAATGGAACGTCATGCGTAATGCATGCATGACGGGATATTTCAACAGAATAATAAAGAATGGAATAACAGAAGAATTTCACCATGACACATATACAGGTTATTCCTGTGACGCCCCCAAAATAGGTATACATCACCCATCTTGAGTCGCCAAATACATGGTATAGAATACGAATACAATCTTTAATATACAACAAGATAGCTATGAGTTTTAATACAATTATTGTCTTCTAGACAATATCCACTCTCAGAATAAGTCCTCAATACATTTATTGTCACACTATTTAACAGAATAGTGAGGATTACTAATACTATCATCATCGGACCGTCACTCCGGTTCCCCGACTAGTCCCATTACATTCTCGTTTCTCAAGAGAACATTGAAATAAAGGTGAGCTCAACTAGCCCAAAGAAGAAATATTATGACTAAGATAATGCAGAATAAATTATCATTAGTCTTCAACAAATGATAAACCGATAAAACACAATAGACATCAAATTTAAGCTGCAATGAACATGCAATCCATTAAAAGAGTCAAGTAGAGAATAAAATCTACTATCTTTTATGATTTAAAAGGTTTTCATCACTTTTATTATTGGGACTCGACTTAATAAATAATCCACATCATCCATGCACTACTACGCCAAGGATATTTATTATATATCACAACCACAAATTATCCATGCACTTCACGGGCCAAGGATATTCGTGTATTCATCAATGGTCATGATCATGCCAACAACTATCCATCAATGCACTACGGGCCAATGAGGATTTTTACCACATCATTTGTAACATTACTATAACGCCCCCAAAATAGGTCCATTCCATCCAACTCATTCTGAGTCGCCAAATACATAGTTCAAAAATAACTACAACTTTATTACAACAATTGTCGTGCAAAATACAACAACACATATGCTGTGAGTTTGGATACAAATATATATATCAACTGTGACTCATGTCCCAATCATGGACAACACCTCATAATGACACCTTACATAAAAGGTATAGTCGAAAGCTGCATTTTAGAAATTAGAATCTTTGGGAAGTGCTTTCGAGAAACCTTTTCATACATGGGAGGCCATGCATCTAGGTTATTATAGATATCATATGGCCCGCAATTATCCTTGGTTGACCTAATAGACCCCAAAGAAAAACGAGAAGATTACTATCATATTCTTCCTAATGGCGAGTCTTCTCTCGACATATCATTATCTCCACTGTCTCTAATTGAGAGTTATATTTCAAATAGACTCCAAGATCATATAGATAGTCTTTGGTAGATATACTTTCGCAAGTGGATAAGCCTGACCACATCTTATGATGACACGAGGTTGTATGTCATTAGACATCTTGTATGATAATGGCAAAACACCCTTCCAAGTTAAATTCACCTCACCTCAACATCTATAGACCACCGATTCTATTCCCTTGTTATTCCCCGCTCGACTCCAAATTTACACTTTTATTACCCGAAAGGAATTGTGAAGCAAAAAGGGTGAGCATAACTAGCTTCGATAAAGAATATCATGACTAAAGATAAATAAATTATTAATAGCCTTCAACAGTAATAAATCAGAGATTTAGAACATATGGTAGATGATAAAACTTTTCAACCATAGTTGCAGTGGAACGAGCAATCCATTAGAAGAGTCAAATAGACTATAAAGTCTATTATCTTCTCCATGTGTTAAAGTCCACCAACAATGTTTTATCCTCGTGACACCAATCAACAATTCACATCCACAATCACATGTACTAACTCATAATCGTAATTGTAGTTCTAAATTCCTTTTCTCATCCAGGACAAAGATAATTTTCATCACCTGAAACATCAAAGATTATGGTTATACCAAATCACAGTTTATGTTCATAATCCTACTAATAAATTCATCTTTGCACTACGACCAAAGATATTCATCAACAAGTCATCTTTGCACTACAGGCCAAAGATATTCATCAACGGGTCATCTTTACACTACGGACCAAAGATATTCATCAATAATTGATCTCGCACCACTCAAGCCAAAGATATTCATATCTCAAAGAAATACATAATCATTTGTAATTTATATAAACCATAATTATAACCATATATGTTGATCAATTCACCTTTGCACTTAAATTTAAAGATATTCAATTATAAATTCAATGGCCGTGATCGTACGGTCGATAATTCAACTTTGCTTTATTGGCCAAAGAGAACCTATAGTCACGATCATACCAATAATCTACCCATCTTTACACTCAAGTTAAAGAGAAATATCATCATTAGGGTTATAAGAATATTATATATGATAATAAAAATAATATAATCAACATATAGATTTAATCTCAAGAGTAAGATTCATAAATCAATGATCTCATAACACCTTAATTAAAATGTTATAAATCACTTAATAATCTCATAATCTAATATTATTAATACTATCACAAATTTTAATCATTTCTTAAACTTATAAATAATTTATTTTAATTGTTTACACTTTACTAATAAATGCATTTCATCATCCTAAAATGCCAAACTCATAAAATTTCATCACCAATAACCAAAACCCTCATCAAAAATCTGCATATACCTTATATATGATTCTCAAGGCATAAAATCATATTTTCCAATTTTCTTACTTCACAAAATATATTTAATTCATTTACTCATAACTAGAACATTTTTATGAAAAATATCAAATCAGTTCCAAAAATATTTCTTTTCTGGGATTTAGCATAATATAGTCCCATATTAAACATATATTTTTCTCAGAATTTTTAAAATTCATTTACTATTTTTCATATGGCCAAAACTGCCGAATATTCATACATTTATCATAAATTGTACTTTTATCCAAAAATTCCAAAATTCATAGGGTATACTGATATTATATATATGTACTCCCAATAAAAAGTTCATCAATTTTGGAGTTAACCACAAGGAGTTATAAGCGGTTACTTTTAAAATAGTCTTTTCTCATAAAATCCATTACACCTAATCTATACATCCAAAAATCTCAATTTTTGGACACAATCTACAAAACTCATGAAAATATCATTTCAAATTTTTCCAGAATTTTTGAAGGTTCGAAAAAATACAAAACTGAAAAACATAATCACCCTTAAAAATCTCTTATTATCCCTTACCTCAAAAAAAAAGAGACTTGATTGGAATAATTTTGAACGAACTTGCAAATCAGTATAGCAACACTCAAGATATCAAAATACTCACAAGAATACACTCGACAATATAGAGAGAGAAGTAGAGAAAACTTCGGTTTACGGTGTGATTTTCAATTCTAACCTAAAGACCTATTTATGTAAAAATGCTTAGAACACAAAAAAGCGTAAAATTTAATAAAATATTAATATATATTTATTAAATTCTTACGCACACTTTTATCAACTGAATTCAGCATTCAACACAAGTAGCCCACCTCACAAAACTTTTAAAAAACGTTTTTCTTATTTAACATAATTAAAACTTCAAAAATTAACTATTTCGGAGCTTCGAAACTTAAATAATTCATAATAAATAGCCCTTTTGTCAGAAAATTCGAATCTCGCGAATTTTTATAGGAAATTTAATTTTCTACAACTTTTCAGAAGAAAGTTTTTCCAAATTCCAAACAGAAATTGATCGAAATCCATAAACGGGCGATTTTATAGGCTATAATCAAATTTCAGTCAAGAAATGGGGTCCACCGACACACAAAACATGTGTTAATCATTTAATGCAATAAAAATACTCTTTCTTCTCATATACTCATATATCCCACATTCATTGTGTAACGACCCCAAAATAGGTCCATTCCATCCAACCCATTTTAAGTCGCCAAATACATGGTACAGAAAACAACTACAACTTTATTACAACAATTGTCGTGCAAAATACAACAACACATCTTTGTGAGTTTGGATACAAATATATATCAAGCTGTGACTCATGTCCCAATTGTGGACATGAGACCTCATAATGACACCTTACATAAAGGTATAGTCGGCTTGTTTTAAAAATTAGAATCTTTGGGAAGTGCTCAAGGAAACCTTCGTACATGGGAGGCCATGCTTCTAGGTTATGATAGATATCATATAGTCACAGAATTATCCTTGGTTAACCCAATAGACCCCAAAGAAAAACTAGAAGATTACTATCATATTCTTCCCATTGGTGAGTTTTCTCTTGACATATCATTATCTCCACTGTCTCTAATTGAGAGTTATATTTCAAATAGACTCCAAGATCATATAGATAGTGCTGTTAGATATACTCAGGAAGTGGATGAGCACAACCCTGTATTATGATGACTCGAGATTATATGTCATTAAACATCTTGTATAATAGTGACAAAACACCCTTCCAAAGTTGAATTCACCTCACCCTCAACATCTATAGATTCACCAGATTCTATTCCCCTGTTATTCCCCGCTTGTCCCCGGCTACACTTTTATTACACGAAAGGAATTGTGAAACAAAAGGGGTGAAGCACAACTAGCTCAGTAAAAATATCATGACTAAAGATAATTAAATTATCAATAGCCTTCATCAATAATAAATCAGAGATTTAGAACATATGGTAGATGATAAAAAATTTCAACCATAGTTGCGGTGAACGAAGCAATCCATTAGAAGAGTCAAATAGACCATAAAGTCTATTAGCTTCTCCATGTTAAAAGTCCATCAACAATGTTTTATCCTCGTAACATCAATCAACAATTCTCATCTACAATCACATGTATAACTCATAATCGTAATTGTTGTTCTAAATTCCTTTTCTCATTCAGACGAAGATAATTTTCATCACTTGTCTTTACGAAATATCAAAGATCATGGTTATACCAAATCACGGTTCACTTCATAATCATACTAATAAATTCATCTTTTGCCTTTACTACCAAAGATATTCATCAACATTCATCTTTGCACTATGGGCCAAAGATATTCATCAACAATTCATCTTTGCACTACAGCCAAAGATATTCCTCAACAGATTCATATTTGCATTTACGGGCCAAATATATTAATATCTCAAAGAAATATATAATCATTTGAGAATTTATATAAACAATAATTATAACCATGTTGATCAATTCACCTTTGCACTTAAGCTAAAGATATTCAATTATAAATTCAATGGTCATGATCATACCGGTCCACAATTCAACTTTTCATTCTTGGCCAAAGAGAACCCTAGTCATGATCATACCAATAATCTACCCATCTTTCTTGTGACACCCCAAAATAGGTCTACATCACCCATTACGAGTTGTCGATAATACACAGATGCGAAACAACTACAACTTTATTATTACAATAGTAAAACTGTGAGTTTAAATACATATATTGCCATCTAGACAATATCCACATACAAATAAATCCTCATTATAACTATTGATACATTATTTTACAACAATGGTGAGGACTACTAAACAACTCTCCTAGAACTTTCATTCCATACCCGACTGCATACTTCATTTATATTTTCGCCTCTCACGAGAAGAAAAATGGAACAAAAAGGAAAATGATGAGCTCGATTAGCCCAAGTAAAGAATATTATGACTAAGATAATATACAACAAAATTATCGTTAGTCTTCAACGAGGAAAAATATAATAGAATACAATAGACAACAAGTTTTAAATCAATATTCGCAATGAAATAATAATTCATTAGAAGAGTTAAGTAGAGAATGCAAACTACTATCTTCTATGTATGAATTTTAAAGTTCATCGTCTATTTTTTTTATCCCGCAACATCAATCAATATATATCCGGGATCAAATATTCATCCTTGCACTTCTGAGGCCAAGGACATTCACCGATTAGTCATGTTCATCTAACACACTGTTCATCTTTGACTACGGGCAAAGATATTCATCGAAATCAATCATCTTTGCACTACTGAGCCAAAGATATTCATCGAAATCATTCATCTTTGCACTACGGGCCAAAGATATTCAATAATATCATCATTTAAGGATCGAAGATGATGAAAAAAATATTTTTAAAAAGCGAATTCGGATTGAAACAAAATGACAAGGATTAAGGATTAAGGATTAGTACTTCGTTTTATCCACATCCAAAAATACCTCAAAAATAATCATAGTGGTGTAAAATTCAAGAATGATCAAAACATGGATACAATCAAAACTAGTATCCACAATAGATATTTTGGACGAAAAGAAAAATTTTCATTTTTCGATGAATAAGTCTCAGTATTCGTGAATAAGATCAGTATCGTGAATAAGTAACCCCTACACTAAAAGTTTCAAATTTGATTAAAACTTCAGATCAATATTTCAAAGATAATGATATTGAAGAAATAATATCATTACGAAAAAAATAATATCCCTTACCTCGAAAGATCAAGATTTAAATTTGGAATCTGGATATAAAGCTATAACTGTAGAACTTCACCGTATATCAATACTCAAAGTATACTCAAAATACTCACAAGAATAAACTTTCGATAATATATAGAGAAAACTTTGATTTTTGGTGTGATTTTCAATTCTAACCTAAGCACCTATTTATAGGAAAATGCTTTTAGAACCAAAAAAGAGAAAATTTAATATAATATTAATATATATATATATATATATATAATCTTCTACGTACTCATTCTATATTTCAATTCCCATCATTTCCCACATGCTCCCTTCTAGAACAAGTAAAAAAAACGTTTTTCTTTTATAAAATAATTTAAATTTCCAAAAATTAATTATTTCGGAGCTTCGGAACTACAATAATTCATAATAAATAGCCCTTTTGTCAGAAAATTCAAATTACGCGAGTTTTTATAGAAAATTCAATTCTCTACAACTTTGCAGAAGAAAGTTTTTCCAAATTCCAAGCAGAAATTGGCCGAAATCCATAAACGGGCGATTGTAGAGGTTATAATCAAATTTCAGTCAATAAATGGGGTCCACCGACATGTTTAACATGTTTTAAACATTTATTGCAACAAAAATACTCTTCCTCCTCGTATACTCATATATCCACATTCGTTGTAAAAATATCACCATTATTATATTATTAAAATATAATAATATATATATTTAAATGAATTATTTTATCAGAAAAAGATAAAATATTAATTTTCAACAATTGTCACATTAAAAATTTTCTCCATCTATATCCACATAAAATCAATATTTTCCTCATCATATGAATCAATAATTAATTATTCACAAATAATATTACTGAGAATCACAATATTGACAACTGTGCGGTTCGAGGAAGAGGGGCTTCCAATAAGAATTTCTCCTTACTAAGCCTGTAATTGATTAGGTGACCAAACCTCTCCTTAGGCAGAACTTTCTAGACATTGCCAATAATGTTATCTAATAATATTATTAGAGATAATATGAATTATTGCTTCGATAATGAAAAATAATTGTGTAATGACAATTATTGAAACAACAACGATTATAAAATATCAACGCAACAATTATTGAACCAATAAAATAAAATATTGAGCGATAAAGAATTATCGTAACCATTATTTAGTAAGTGCCTTCTTACGTAAGAGTCAATAATTGGTGCAATACAGGTGCTTCTTACAAGCAACAACGCGTATTCTTGTGTTTTTAACCAGGGTATTCCAATAGTGTAAACCAGAATAACTACTGTAGTTATTTTTAAACAACTTATATTTGTCGTTTTCTTCCTCCAATCGCTTCAGTTATGGGGCCACACACATGGTCAAGCGCCATCGCATACGAATATTCCCAAAAAGATTGAATATTTCACGACCAAACGAATATTCCCAAACAACAATGAATATTTTATAACCACTTGCTTATTTTGAAATATTTGCGTATTTTACCCATAACTATCCACATTAATCACATCAACCCTTACTATTTCAAAATAATAATTAGAAGAAATTAAATTTCATTTATTAATTATTTGGGGTCTTACATTTACACTCCAATGAAAGAGAATTTCAACATCAGGGTTATAAAAATGTTATATATGATAATAAAATCAATATAATCAATATATAGTTTTAATCTCCAGAGTAATATTCATAAATCAACTATAATTTGGTTAGAAAAAGAAACCAATTTTGTCATGAATAGTAACTCATGAATAGTAATTTCGTGAATAGTAACTCATGAATAGTAACTCGTGAATAGTAAACCCGACTCAAAAAGGTAGAAATTCCACAATAAAATCTATACCAATATTTCGGTATAATGATATTGAAAGAATAATATTTTTTTAAGCTTATAAATAATTTATTTTAATTGTTTACACTTTACTAAATAATGCATTTAATCATTCTAAAATTCCAAACTCATAAGATTTCATCACCAATAACCAAAATCCTCATCAAAAATCTGCATATACCTCATGTAGGATTCTCAAGTCATAAAATCCTATTTTCTAATTTTCTTACTTCACATAACATATTTAATTCATTTACTCATAACTAGTCCATTTTTATGAAAAATAACAAATCAGTTCCAAAAATATTTTTTTTCTAGAATTTAGCAGAATATAGTCCTATATTGAACATATATTTTTCTCAGAATTTTTAAAAGTCATTTACTATTTTTCACATGGCCAAAACCACCGAATATTTAAACATTTATCATAAGTTGTACTTTTATCCAAAAATTCCTAAATTCACAGGGTATACTGATATTATATAGATGTACTCCCAATAAAAATTTCATCAATTTTGGAGTTAACCACAAGGAGTTATAAGTAGTTACTTTTAAAATAGTCTCTTCTCATAAAATCCATAACTCCTAATCTATACATCCAAAAATCGCCATTTTTGGACACAATCAATAAAACTCATCAAATTATCATTTCAAATTTTTCCAGAATTTTTGAAGGTTCAGAAGAATTTCGAAATAATAACCCTTAAAATCCCTTACTATCCCTTACCTCAAAAAGAAAAAGACTTCCGACATTTGGAATAATGCCGAATCGAACTTGCACCGTAGATAGCAATACTCAAAGTATACTCAAAATACTCACAAGAATACGCCGATAATATATAGAGAAAACTTCAATTTACGGTGTGATTTTCAATTATAACCCAAGCACCTATTTATAGGAAATTGCTTAGAACACCAAAGCAGAAAATTTATTAAAATATTAATATATATATATATAATCTTCTATGCATGTCTAGAATCAAATTTTCAGCCATCAAACACATGTTAAAGATGCCCCCAAACATGTCAAAAACGTTTTCTTAATTAATTAATTAAAACTCCAAAAAAATGATAATTAATTAATCCGAAACTTCAATAATTCATAATAAATAGCCCTTTTATAAAAAAATTGAATCTTCTTGCGTTTTTATAGGAAATTCAATTCTCTACAACTTTGCGGAAGAAAGTTTTTCAAATTCCAAACAAAAATTGACCAAAATCCACAAACGAAGCGATTTTCTGTTTATAATCAAATTTCGGTCAAGAAATGGGGTCCACCGACACATAAAACATGCTTTAAATATTTTTGGTAACAAAATACTCCTCCTCCACATATACTCATATATTCCATATTCATCGTAAAAATATCATCATTAATATATTATTAAAATAATATATTTAATTGAATTATTTTATTAGAAAAAGATAAAATATTAATTTTCAACAATTGTCACATTAAAAATTTTCTCCATCTATATCCACATAAAATGAATATTTTCCTCATCATAAAAATCAATAATTAATTATTCACAAATAATATTATATAATCACAATATTGACAATGTGCAGCGGGTTCAGGAAGAGGGCTTTTAATAAGAATTTCTTCTACTTGGTAGCATGCAATTAGGTGACCAAACCTCTTCTTAGATGAGAACTTTTTAGACATTGCCAATAATGTTATCTAATAATATTATTCAAATAATATAAATTATTGATCGATAATGAGAAAATCTTGTAAGTGACAATTATAAAATATCAACGCAAAGAATCATTGAATCAAAAATAAAATATTGAGCAGTAATTATTTGTAACAATTATTGAGTAGTGGCTTCTTACGTAAGAATCAATAATTGGTGCAATACCGGTCTCTCTGCGTGCAACAACGCATATTACTTTACTTTACCCACGGGTATTCCAATGATGTTAATTCAGTAACCACTACGCTGTGAGTTATTTATAAAAACTTTAATTTGTCTTTTTCTTCATCCAAGCGGTTATTCATTATGGGGCCCACAAATGGGCTACAGTCGCATGCGAATATTCCCCAATGTAAAGAATATTCCACGACCAAACGAATATTCCCAAACAACAATAAATATTTTATAGCCATTGCGTATTTTGTAAAATTTGCATAATTCACCCATAACTTTAAACTTTTATCAATTTAACCATTTCTTGAATAATAATTATAAGAAAAAATTGAATAATTTTATTTCATAAAATTCGGGGTCTTACACATTGTAAAAATATCACCATTATTATAATATAATAAAATATTATTTTATCAAAAAAGATAAAATATCAATTTTTAACAATTGTCACATTAAAATTTTCTCCATCTATATCCACATAAAATCAATATTTTCCTCATCATATAAATCAATAATTAATTATTCACAAATAATATTCTGTAATCACAATAATGACAACCAGAGTTCCAGGAAAGAGGGGCTTTTCAATAAGAATTTCTCTCACTTGGGCGCAATTAGGTGACCAAACCTCTCCTCGACAGAACTTTCTAGACATTGCCAATAATGCTATCTAATAATATTATTCAAATAATATGAATTATTGATCCGATAATGGGAAATATTATGCGTTGACAATTATTGAAAGCAACAATAATATAAAATATCAACGCGGCAATTATTGAATCAATAAAATCTTGAGCAGTAATTATCGTAACCATTATTGAGTAGTGCCTCTCTTACGTAAGAATCAATAATTGGTGCAATATCGTGTGTCATTGTTCAACAACGCGTCTTCTTAGTGTGTTTTAACCTTTGGGTATTCCAACAAGATTATCTGTGAATAACTACGCCAGTTATTTATAAAAACTTTAATTTTGTTTTTTCTTCATCCGCGGTTATTACGTTATGGGGCCCTGATAATGGTCACAAGGTGGTCGCATACGAATATTCCCCACGCAGAAAGAATATTCCACGACCAAACAAATATTCCCAAAACATGAATGAATATTTTATAACCACTTCATGCGTATTTTGAAAAAATTTCATATATCACCCTTAACTTTAACTTTTTATCAATTTAACCATTTCTTGAATTGTAATTATAAGAAAAATTGAATACTTTTATTTCATAAAATTCGGGGTCTTACAATTACGATCATGATTACACCGAATAATCCCTGGTCATAATCATACCAAGTCCATCTATGCACTACAGGCCACAGATGACTTTAAAAAAAATATAAACATGAAGATGATGACAATGATATAAGAATTTAATAAAACAAGTTCAAGAAAATAAATTTATTCAGGAACTAATAACGTCCAAATTGTCAACATGATAATTTTTGTAGAGTAAAATTCAAGAATACTCAGAAGAATATTTCCATGAAAAGATATCTTTGGATGAAGCCTTTAAATATCAATGATATTCCACTAATTTTATGGAGTTTAAAAGTCAAAACTTTAACCAACTGAGTATAATAAAGAACAAAATAACAAAAGAAATCACCGTAAATGCAGATTGCTTCAGATATGACAAAGTTATTCCAACGAATAATAAATAACGAAACCAGATCAAATTAAATTCGCACCCGGGATGTTCTAACAGTAATAATAAAAAAGGCGGAACAGTGTCCGACGTAAAAGCAGATATCTGAGTTATTCCAATGTAATAATAAAGAATGGAATAACAGAAGTTCTCTTCATGAATACAAAAGAAATAATACCCCTTACCTTAAAAGAAGACTACTGAATATAGGAGTAGTGAAGTAGCATAATACTTTTCTTCTTTCTCTCTATAATTTCTTTCTCTAGTGTTTCAGTGAATTCGTAAGAAATAATGAAGGAATGAACTTCTATTTATAGGAGAATGGAAAAGGCACTGTATAAGGATTTTTTTTACGGACGCATAGTGGTTGAAATTTATTCGCTAAAATCATTTGCTAGATTTTAAAAACCAAATTTTATAATATATATATATATATATATAATATAACACATGCTATATTATAAAAATCCTACCACCCGCACATCATTTTTCAAGGTCTTTGGCCAATTAGAAGAAAAGAAAAAAAAACTAAGACACGCTAAGTTGAGAAAATGGCTTTATGCACATGTTTGATAAGATTATTGGATCGCTTTCAACCAATAAGGTGCAAGCTTTGAAAATAACATCACATATCCCGCCAAACTCTATTCACCACCACAACCCACTCACCCACATTTAATATATATAAATACTTATTATTCACACACACCCACACTTCACCACTCCACCCCACTCATGGTTGAAAATCCCTCCACCAAAATCCTCCACTAGTGGCCCCAACCAAATATATATATATATATATATATATAAATATATACCAAAAAAACTTTTTATCGATTATTTTGAAAAAAAATAGGTAAATGGGGGTTCATAAAATAAGTAAAATTTTATAAAAATCACTTTAATAACATTTATCACCTTTATTATAATTCACAATATTAATCGACTGTGTCGTTCCTAAGAAAGAGGGCTTTCCAATAAGGATTTTCTCCTTATGGGTGCCTTGATTAGGTGACCAAACCTCTCATCAAGCGAACTTCAGACATCGTTAATATTGCAAATAATAATATCAATAACTTTGTTATCTCAATTATTGATTTAATAATATATAAAAATATCGACAATAATTGAATCAAAATTGAGTAACTTCTCACGTAAAGATCGATAATCTATACCTGGTGTCTTCTTATACGCAACCACACGACATCGCATGTTCTTTACTACTGGATTAGTTCAATAGTTTTAAGCGTAAAACTTCCGCCGTTATTTTCATAAAAATATTTTTGTCGTTTTCTCAATCAAACAATAATTTTCGTTAATGGGGTTCACTAATGATTGTATGGCCGTCATCACGAATATTCCTTGTTAAAACGAATATTCCCCGACCAATCGAATATTATATAACAACTTGCGTACTTTGCAAAATTTATAAATATTACCCACAACTATAACATTATTTCAAATTTGCACCTTAATATTTAAAAATGACATTTATAGAAAATTCATCTTTATTCATAAAAGTTGAGGTCTTACAATTCCCACAATTTAATAAGTGGTAAAAAGGTTCCCACCAATTTTTGTAAGATTAACAAAGATAGATGGTACCACTGTAAATAACAGAATTTAAAGATGGGCAATAAAACATAAATATAACTTGACAGTTAAAGAATATAATAGGCGGCAAAGTCAAACCAATTGTAAGAATAACATTATACTATTGGTGACATAGCCCAACCGGTAGTATAATAATAAATTGCAATAATTTAAAGGCAATTATAATAATAAAATTATATTATTGGTGGTATAGCTCAACCGGTAGTATAATAATAAATTACAAGAATTTAATTTTATCGTCTCAGTTGGTTAGAATTTCGTGCTGATAACGTGTTATAAAATTTTAACAAAGTATAGAAAGATACTCTTATAATTGCTGCATAAATATAGAGAAAATAAATAAGAGAAAAAGAGAGAAACCTTACGAATTCTCATTTTTCAATATTCATTACTTTCATTTCTTTATATAGGAATAGAAGAGGAGGAGTGGTTCACAAACTGAATGAAAGAAGGAAGGAAAAGGGGAGGGTCACGGGAGAAAGGAGAGAAAGGAGGTAAGAGTTCCCTCCTAAGGAGGGAATCAATTATTACAACAATTATGCTTTTTTTTGGTGGATGGATGTAGGTAGCCTCAATGTTTTGCCGCACGGCCTTACCCGCCAGGTTGCCCGACTCCGAAATATGAGCTGTGGAGCTGTTTTCTAAGTTGGTGTTTGTTTGTCAGAGCCAAATGTTGTTTGATAATATTTTTTTTTACCTTTTAAAGCCTCTCAATAATTAAGACAAAAATTCAAATATTAACTATTAAGAGATGTCTTTATTAAATTTATTTAAATTTTATAAATAAAAATAGTCTTAATAAATATTGTACTCATTTAAATTCAAATAAAATTTTTAAATAATTCAAAAGTTAAAATAATAAAATAATATCATTCAGATGTTATTTTATTCAAACAATTTAATTTATTAAAATATATTAACTATTCAGATCTTAATTACTCAATTTTAACAAATATAACCTAAGTACTCGTATCAATTATTATTGAAAATAACTTTCACACACAAGCGATTGGCCCACTTTACGAGTTCCAACCGATAAATTCAACCCTTTTTAATCTAAATTTCTCAGCCAAACCCCACACCGTGCCAAACAGCCACTAAAACCGATTCCGAGATTCTCATGTGCCACTCATCTGCACCACGCCACATCCATCCATCCATCCATCCATCCATCCCTTTATTATGTTTGCACTTTTCGAAACTGCCTTACAAAAATTATTTAATTAACATCTCGATCCCTATTACTTAGATTAACTTTCACTTTAGTCCCTATATTCTACCCATGGCCCACGAATCACCAAAAGATTGAAGGGATTAACTAAATTTACTTTGACAAATTAATAGGTGGTACATAGAGTTTAGTCCTTACTTGTGAATGGTAGAAAAGGAATAAAGTGACCAAAAAATGTTAATTATGTAATAAATTCACAGTAACAGGTTAATGACTAAAAATGTTTGTGATGTGGCATGATTTTGATCGAGCCGATATAGATAATTCAATATTACTAGAGATGATTTATTTTATTTTGCTAAGTATATTTAGGAATTTATTATTATCTTGATCAAAATTCAATTCAAGTTAAGGTTTATAATCATGTAAAATGATTTTTTTTCCTTTTATGATAGTTTGACCAAATTATTATAATTTTGACTATTTTTAACTCAAACAAGGTCATATATTGCATTATGATATTTGAATATTTTTATCTAAATCAATTAATTTTAAATTAATAATAAATTGATAACTCGAACAACAACTTACATTTAATGTGTATGTATGTATATCTACAAATATACTAACTCAACATATTAAAGTTTTTATAAAATAAAAAAGTATTAAGAAATGAATAAAATTGTTGTGATAACATAATAAGAAAGTGAAAATGGTATAATAAATTTTCACGGGCCACTTTTGAATCTAAAATATATATAAAATTCAAATTATATAAAAAATAGTAATTTTCAAATCATATTTTGATGCCATTTGATTATCAGTTAACTCAATTTATACATACACAAAATTTATTCTAATTTTTAAATTCATGATAATCGAGTGTCATTAGTCATAGTATTTGTTTATTTTTGTGTTAAAATTTTCAATTGTATTTAGAGTTGTTAACACATCTAAAGCACCAAAACAAACACACACTATGGGGGATGAAAATATAATTTATGCATAGAAGGATGGTCTATCCGGAAAATTAAACAAGACCCACAACTCAGAAACCACTTGGCCTCAACCGCTCTCTAGCCAATCCTTTTGCTCGCTTTCATGTCTCAGAGCTTTATTTATGCGAGTGTGGGGGTTGATAGAGATGTCAATTTTACTTTGTACACTCCGATTATTGCATGTGGTTCTTATTTTTACTAGTAGCAGTAGCTTAAAGCCTTCGTCCACCTCATCTTCTTAGCCATGGCGGCTAAAAAGTTTTACGAATCGTTTTCAAAGACCCTAATCGATGAGGCGCATAGATGGGGTTGCATGAAGCAAACCGGAGTCAGCCTCCGGTACATGATGGAATTCGGGTCCAGACCCACAGACCGGAATTTGCTCATTTCGGCTCAGTTTCTTCACAAAGAGCTCCCAATTAGGATTGCGCGCAGAGCTATTGAGCTCGAGACCCTTCCTTATGGTTTATCCGACAAACCTGCCGTACTGAAGGTTAAGTTTTTGGATTCAATTCTGATTTGGGTTTTTGGGTATATCGATTTTTTTCCCAGTTTTGTATGGTGTTGTAATTATGAAAATGGGATGTTGGATTCTTAAGATTTTTAGTGGGAATTGGGGTTTCTAATTAGATTCTGATTTTGGGATTCTTTTATACCCCACCCCAACTACTGTAATTATGGAAATGAAACACGAGATTTTGGATTCTCGAGGGTTTTAGTGGGGTATTGTGCCAAAGCTTGTTGGTATAAGAGGGAGCATAATTTTTCTAAGAAATTAGGATTATTGTTTTAAACTTTTACAATTTTGGGTACAGGAATAAGCATAAAGTCAATAGTGAATTTAATATTCTTTTGGGAATTGATTGTGTGAGATCTGCTGACTCTGCTTAGGGATTTAATTTTTCAATATGTTAGTACAGTATCAGAAGATCCTTGCTATGTGGATATCTTATTATACTATTTTCACGCACACATGATCATTTTTTATTTGATACAGCAGATATATGGAACTGTGGCAATGTAAATTTGAGGTGTTAATTTCATATATTAAGTGACACATATGCCTTCAATTTTTGCTATACTAGTACGGAGTTAGGGGTGGTTTTTTAGTTTAGCTTAGTGGATGCACAGATGGGTGTCATGCTAATTCCCTTGTGAATGTACTCTATTTTTGTTTCTGATAATTACTATTCCATTAAAATAACTGCTATATTGGGTGAACTTTGTACAAGCTATATGTGTAGGAACCCAAAGAAACTACCCCAAAGATGCCCACAGTTAAATGGCCATCCTAAAATCCTCTACACACTCAAAAGGGCAATAAAACAAAATTCTGTACACTCAAAATGTTGCTAAGAATGCACTTCCTTATTACGTTGTAGCTGTGAATTTGTTAGAACTTAGTTTGCTTCTATTTTTTTAATAAGAACTTTGTTTGCTTCTTTATAATGCTACAGTTGGTACTCTGTGTGTGTAGATTAGCTGGTGGTTTCTAAACAAGTAAATTGGTATTTCAATTACCGATGTAGGTACTGATTTTGTCTTCCTACTTTTTACTTGTAAGGTGCGGGATTGGTATTTGGACTCTTTCAAAGACCTTAGATCTTTTCCTGACATTAAGGATAAGAATGATGAGTTGGAATTCACAAAGATGATTAAGATGATCAAGGTGAGACACAATAATGTTGTCCCCACGATGGCCTTAGGAGTCCAACAGCTGAAGAAATCTCTGCATCCCAGGATTGATTACGAGGGTCTGGATGAAATTCACCAGTTTTTAGATCGCTTTTATATGTCCAGAATTGGGATCCGTATGCTTATTGGTTAGTCCCTATTTCTTTTGAAGCCTATTGTCCAAGATTTGTAACTGTATTATCCTTATGTTAATGTTTTATTAGTATTATGGAAAATGGACAGTAAAATTGTTTTAAATTTCACACTAAACGCAGGGCAACACGTGGAATTGCACAACCCCAATCCTCCTCCTGATATTATAGGTTACATACATAAAAAAATGTCTCCCTTAGAGGTAGCAAGAGGTTCCAGTGAGGATGCTCGTGGCATTTGTCTACGAGAGTATGGCAGCGCTCCTGATGTTAATATCTATGGGGATCCTAATTTTACTTTCCCGTAAGTGTCCTGTTAATGACTCTGTCTCCTATTCTTTTCAAAGTCCTCTTTCTTTCTCTTTTCCCTTATTTTTTAGTTTTGTTGTACTCTATTTTTTAATATTCCTGAAACTTTTGCCTTGATTTAAACTACTTGACTTCTTTATCCACACTTATGAAGCAATGGTTGTTTTGATGCAAGTGTATCGTGTTATGACAACAAAAGAAAATGAGTGTAGAATTGAAAGTTTGACCACAAGTAGATTTTGTGAAAGATATTCTTTTTATGTATGGTATTTACTTTGTTCATTCTCATGGCAGATATGTTCCAACACACTTGCATATGATGGTTTTTGAGTTGGTTAAGAACTCCTTGCGAGCTGTCCAAGAGCGGTTTATGGATGAAGACAAAATTGCACCTCCTATTCGAATAATAGTAGCCGATGGATCAGAGGATGTTACCATTAAGGTCCGGTCTTTAGAAACATGTTATCTGTAGTCTTGTCTCTCCGTAAATATATTTTTCATGAGTTTGATGAAAAAGATGTGCTTTTGCTAAGTACGTCGCAGTTTTGCATACTTATTATTTAACAAGAGAATGTCGTTGTGGTATGTAGGTTTCTGATGAAGGGGGTGGAATAGCAAGAAGTGGTCTGCCTAAAATTTTTACCTATCTCTACAGCACTGCAAAAGACCCACTGGGTGAGCAGCCGGAGCTTGAAACAGCTAATGTGGCCACAATGGCTGGTTATGGATATGGGCTTCCAATTAGTCGCTTGTACGCTCGGTATTTTGGAGGGGATCTCCAAATTATCTCCATGGAAGGATATGGTAAGTTGAGAACCTTTTTTTACTTCACTATGTATGATATGAAACTAGTTGTAAATATACCTTATAAAATAATTATAATTATATTACATTCCACCAATATGGAATGGAACATCGATGATAAAAATTACAGTTTCACCTATCAATTAGCAACAAGTCATGAACTAGTTAAATCTCAACTCTTAGTTTCTGATAAAATATTTCGCCTTTCGTATATAGACCAATTCTCTTAACCAAATTCATCATGCTTAAAATGAATAGCAAGGAACTAATATAACGTTCCAGCTAAATATGTTCAAATTCACAAGATTCATGTTGCGCTAATATTTTTGCTGTTGCCTTTGTTTTATGATTATTTTGCTGAAAGCTGGTACAAAAAATGGTTTATCCTAGTAGTTAGGGTGGGAATGATTAGCATTAAGAATGAAGCTGTCATTTGTTTCTGTCATATACTTAGATACTAGAACCAAGCTTTGAGGGTATAGTTTCCCACTAGAACTGCACTCAACTGCTAATAAAAATTTGATTTTTATTTTTTTATCTTCTAAAGAATGTAGGAAGATTACCACTTGGGATTTAATCATGATTTGTAAAGTGTTGACTACTTTAGATATATTGTTATGTTGAAAAATTATGTGATAGCATAAAGCTTTCACTATCGGCAGTAAAATTAAATGAACTAGTGTAGGATTAACAACTCAAATTAACAGCATTAGACTCCCTGTATGAATCTGTTTCGTATGCTCGACTCCATGTCCTGGAGTATTATCCAAGAACTAGTCAAATGATTGCTAATAAAGTAATAATTCATAAAACTAATAAAATTAAGTACATATCAAAAATGAAATATAGTTGTATCACATTATTGGGATGGCCAGTGGAAAATTTCTACTTGGTTTTCTGAAAACCTTAATTTCAATGACATTTTTTTTTCCTGGGTATAAATTTATCCTATAATCTTGATATAGTTTTATGTCTCAACATGGTGCTGCTAAAATGTGTCGCTAGTGACTAGAGACCCATGGGAAGGATTAGAGTGAAATGGTGGATGAAGATAACACAGGCGTGCAGCATTTGCATGTATTAATGTAGAGACTGTTCAGTGGAAGTCACTGTAATTTCTAAACAAAGTCAAGAAATTGAACTACGGTCCATCCTTGAGGATTCTGTTGCATTGCCTGACACCAGAATGATACTACCTCCGTTCCGCTGTCCAATTGACTTTTAAAAAGTCAATATTGATGTTAAATTTGCTCTCCTTGTTGGTTTTTCTTTACTCCAGTAGTATTTGTTAGTCCATTTGGTGGTTCCTTTTTAAATGCCTATCTATATATTCACCCACCAGTCAATTTGTTTGTAGTTCTTTCCCTTTATTTGCTAAAATACATGTGTTGTATTTTATACAGGGACAGATGCTTATCTTCATTTGTCTCGTCTGGGAGATTCGCAGGAACCACTACCGTAGAGAATTAGTCAAAGCTAGTCTAGCATAGTAGACGAGGAGCTGTGTAAATACTACTAACTAACATTGCCCCCCCCCCCTCCACTGGACATCAAAATAGGAATAGGAATACATCTCTCTTTTTGTTCCGTCTCTCCTTTCCTTTCCTTTATTTTGAATTGATAAGCATCTTCCCCCTTCCTTCCTTCCTTATCTCATCTTTCTCCTCCTTTGACATAGTTTTGTCCTTTAAATCCAAGTAGCCTGGCTAATAAACAAGGATCACGGACGGGTCAAAAATATTTATTTCAAGCATGTCATATGCAGAGCTAAAATATTTCTGATTTGGCAGTCGTTGTGTTTAAGGTATAACTCTAAACAAAATAGTGAATTTAATTACTGGAAATTCACTCTGTTTCTTCTATTAAATCATTTTCACTTTTTATTTATTTATTTATTATTATTATTTAATCGCAGTATTGAAATTGAGATGATCTATCAGTAACCTTACATTATTTGTTTCCTGAAAGCAAACGGCATCATCAGCTCACAGAAACACAGATTCATCCAACTTCATGCAATTTTTGATAGTGAGGTAATAGGCAGGATAACTATGAATCAGAGACAAAAGTATTTAATAGCTAAAAGATATCAACTACCAAAAATTTATTCACTCTTTTGAATCTTGAATGCTAAAACCTTTGCTTATTGTGTTTATTACAAGTAGAATGCAGATAGATATAAATACACCAGATACTGATCAGCACCAACCACTACCAATAATCATTACAAGAACACTCTCCCCCTCGGAAATGGTGGAACCTACTGGTAGCTGTCGTTGACACTCCTAAATTAACCTCACTTTCACTCCACAATTTACAATAATTAGCACAATAGCAAGTAAGGATCGATCCCACAGAGAGTAAAGTTGTTTTAGAATTATTCTACTATTTTAACAGAAAATAAAGATGGGGGTTTTGAAAATTATTTTTAAACTAAGAGAACAAGAATTAACGATAAAATTAACCAAATATGTAAAACTTGATTCTAGATTCGGTTTCACCAAGTACAACAATCAATTAATCAAGTAATTATTATTTTTCCTTCAATGAAATTATTAGCCTTAGATAACAATAAGCTCTGCTTATCCAAAATTCTCCTTAGATTATCACTGTATGAAACAAGCTCTCCACCAGATTCTAACTAGCATATAACCTAGAATAAGCTCTCTAGATTTAATATGATAGAAGCATTAAGAAATAGAAAATTAGGCTAATCCAAGCAACAAACACATAAGCTCGATTTATTTAACTTGTTTTTCTAATAATCTTAGCAATAAACAAAAGTTTGTCCACAATTATTATTACCAAGTTCTTACTTGTGATGAAGAGAGATATCAATTACACGTAATACCAATCTTAATCTAAGATATGATAATGATCAAATTAACTCAATTGGCCATATTAAATTAATTAGATCAATTAGCATGCAATCAATGAAAACAGATTATCGGAAGAAATTTCACACAAGAAGGAATAAATAATAATACTCAATTAATTAATTACTTGTAACAAGGATTCACCTCCCTTTAGAATGAATAAAAAGAACCAAATTGACATGCTCTTGAGCCTTCACTCCAATAGAGGATACTTGAATGTTGAATATTGAATGAATAAAACCTTGACCTCATCCTCTATTTATAGTGCATAGACAAAGTCCTAAATCCTATAGGATGTAGAAATCCAAATCCTAAAAGGATTTACAAATCATAACTAGTTTCCATAAAGAAATAGAATTCAATTTGAAATAAATCTTAGTATAAAGGAAATCCTAAAGCTAATAGAAATATCAATCCAATTCCATGTAGAAGTCTACCAAAATCGCATTTAGAAACTTTCCAAAAATCCAAGATTTCTTGATTTTCCCGCTCAAAATTTGGGGTGAATTTTCATTTCTCTTCTTGACGTCCTTTGGTAAAAACGAGCATAACTTTTGATCCGGGAGGAGTTACGGGCCTGCTACCTATCAAAATGAAGATATCGACGAGATCTACAACTTTCATTCTTTGAGAATCGACAGAATCGCTCTGCATCAAGGTCGAAATCGGCCTCCAAGTGATCTGCATGTAAATTACAACTTCCAAACTTTGAGGTTCAACGTTCGTTTAGTAAGAATATCATAACTTTTTCATATGAACTCCGATTGGGACGATTCAAGATGTTCCGGAAAGCTAAAAAGAAGAGCTCTACAATAAAATTCAAGTCCCAAGCTAAGAACATGCATCCAACTTAATGCTAAAAATTTCGCATTTTTCTTTTTCCTCATTTAGAACTTCAATTCTTCCCGAAATCATTAAATACCTTAATAAGCTCATATACCCATGAAACATGCAATAAAACTAAATATAATGGAATCAAAATAAATGAATAATATGCACTCATCAAATTCCCCACACTTAGCTTTTTACAATCCCTCGTGTAAACCAAAAGTTTGACTTCCAAAAAAATTCTATTCAACCATAGTGTCAAAAGATTTCAAGATACAAATAATGACTATCAACACTAAATTTGCAGAAATCTAATCAACGCCTTATCAATTAACTCACAATTACCAACTTTACCATTTCACCAATGAATTTCATTAAATCAAATTGTAGCTACATAAGTAACTTTCCCAAAATCATCATACTTACTCAACTTAGTTATCATGGAGCAAAAATCGTACTGTGACTCATAACCAAGAACAAATTTTCTCGCTTTTAATTTTTTTCATAGAATCTTCTTTTTAAAGATAGATGAATGTATTTTCATGCTTTTTTTTTCGTATTTCTTTCTTTTCTTCTTTTTTTCTTCGACATGTGCAATGTCTCCTTTTCTTAGCTTTTCAGAGTTACCCATTAGCGAACTTTCCACCAACGACTCCCAAACCGGATGATCTTAGGGCGCTAGGTGTGTAGAGACACCCTACGAACTTACTTATTCAAGTAACAAAGGCCACAAAAGTCGACTAGTCAATTCGCTTTTATCCATCGCACTTTTCAAATATGAATCTGGATGCTTCCCGAGGCTTAGATACCGATTATTTCGCCTGATAGACATTGAAGCATATTTTTAATTTTTTTTTTTTTTTTCATTCATCATTATTTCACATGGTTCAGTAACAACATAAGCAAGTTAAAGCAGTTCTTAAGTCGTGAAATCGATTGTACATAGATAACTCCACAAATAACTTAGCCAAATAAACATGCTTACCATATTCAAGTACTCATGTATCACAAATTCAATTCAAATCAATTACTATGGATCGTGGCTTAGTTGTCATCATTCATTAACAAATTAAGCATCAATGATTACGAATTTTAGCATCAATTTTCAATCTTTGACTTTAACCTTGAACACATAAGCAAATAGAACCATGAAACCCAAGTTTTTAGTTTTTTTTTTTTATCAACTTTCCATCAAAATTGGATTATTATTCCTACATAAAATAAAACCTAAATCTTCCCCCCACACTCAAACCTTACATTGTCCCCAATGTAAGAAAATCACGCAAAAAGAAAAATACTACTTATGAAACATGCAATAAAAAAAAAAAAAATAAAAATAAAAAATAAAAATAAAGGGATAGAAAAATCAAATCGAGATCTTGAGTTGCCTCCCAAGAAATTTGCCTTAAGTGTTTAATGTCTTTGGCTCGACGTCATGCCTCTCTTCTCAACTTTTTCATATATCGGATAAATCCAGCTCCACCATCTCAATATTTTCCACCGATGCCCCTCATGTAAAGGCTTTAATCTATGTCCATTCACCTTAAAGATCTTGTTTTGCTTTCGGGCCAATCTCAAATCGCACTATGAGGAAACACATTAATGATAACAAAAGGACCAACCCATCTAGATCTTAATTTACACGGAAATAACTTAAAGCCGAGAATGATATAGCAAAACTTTTGTCCCACAAAGTAAAGGTTTTCCACTTTAATCCGCTTATCATGAAAAGCTTTGGTCTTTTCCTGTAAATCTTTGAACTTTCATAAAGCTTCATTCCTCAATTCTTCTAACTCTTGTAATCGCAATTTTCTGTGTACTCCAAATTGCCTCCAAACTCATGTTGATCGCTGATTGCCCAAAAAGCCCTATGCTCCAATTCAACGAGGTAAGTGGCATGATTTTCCAAACACAATCTGTATGGTGACATCCCGAATAGGTGTTTTGTCTGCAGATTCTATAGGCCCAAATTGCATTATCTAATCTCGGACTCCAATCTTTTACGCTTCGTGTTGACTACCTTCTCCAAAATGGATTTTATCTCTCGGTTAGACACCTCACCGACCATTACTCTGCGGATGGTAGGATGTAGAAACCTTATGCGAGAACATTGTATTTCTTGAACAAAGTCGCTAACACCTGTTGTAAAAGTGGGTTCGCGATCACTTAATGATGGCTCGTGGTGTTCCAAACTCGACAAATATGTTAGTCCTAACAAAATCTGCAACAACTTTAGAATCGTCCTGGGTCTAGTGGATTTAGCTTCCACCCATTTTGAGACATAATCAACAAACGAAAAGAATATATAAATTCCCAAAAGATGAAGGAAAAGGTCCCATAAAATCTATACCCCAAACATCAAAAATTTCAACAACTAATATAGGAGTTTGGGGCATTTGATTTCGTTGAGAAATATTCCCGTCCTTCTTTGGCAATTAACACATGTTTTACAAAATAGATATGAATCTTTAAAAGCGATGGCCAATAAAAACCACTTTCCAAAACTTTATTAGCAGTTCTTTTTGGACCAAAATGTCCTCCACAAGCATGAGAATGACAAAAAGAAAGAATAGAGTTGAAATTCACCGTTAGCACACATCGCCTAACTATATCGGTCAAGACAAAATTTCCATAAATATGGATCATCCCAAACATAAGTGTCAGCATCACTTTTTAACTTTTCCTTTTGGGGTTTGGAAAATTCTTTAGGAAAATGTGCACTACCAAATAATTTACCAAATCTGATACCAAGGAATCTCAAAGATGGATGGAAAGAATCGCTCATCCAGGAAAGAATCACGTAATCAGTAGCTCCTCCAAATCTCTCAATAACCTACTCAAGTGATCCGCTACTAAGTTGTCGCAGACCTTTCTTATCCTTGATCTCTAAGTCGAATTCTTGTAGTAGCGAGAATCCATCGAATAATCCTTGGTTTAGAATCTTTCTTAGTGAGCAAATACCGAGAAGCGGCGTGGTCGAATAAACTATAACTTTAGTACCAAGCAAATAAGATCGAAATTTATCTAAAGCAAAAACCACACAGATAAAAGTTCTTTTTCGGTTGTGGAATAGTTTATCCGAGCCTCATTCAAAGTCCTAGAAGCATAGTAGATGGCATGAGCGGCTTTGTAATCCTTTGTCCCAAAAGCGGCAAGACTCATCGTAGTTCTTTGCGTCACACGTGATCTCAAATGGCAACTTCCAATTTGGCGGTTGAATGAGCGGGGAAGCGGTTAATAATTTCTTTAAAGTATCAAACGCCTCCTTGCATTCATCATCAAACCGAAAGTCCACATCTTTTTTGCAAAGAACTTACATAAGGGTAATGCCATCTTCGAGAAGTCCTTGATAAATCTTCGATAAAATCTGCATTGACCAAGAAAAGAAGCGAATCTCCTTGACGTTGACGGGGTGGTAAGGCAAAAGCAGATATAACATCTATCTTAGCTTTATCAACTTCAAGACCTTTAGATGACCACAACATGACCAAGTACTATTCCCTGTTCTACCATGAAATGACATTTTTCCCAATTTAAAACAAGATTAGTTTCCATGCATCTATCTCAGAACACGATTTAAATTATCTAAGCATGCATCCAAAGAATCTCCATGAATTGTGAAATCATCCATAAAAACCTCGATGCATTCTTCTCTAAAAGATCCGAAAAAATGCTTACCGTGCATCGTTGAAAAGTACACAGGGCATTACACAATCCAAAAGACATCCGTCGATAGCAAAAAAGTACCAAAGGGACATGTGAATGTAGTCTTCTCTTGGTCAAAGGTGCAATCACAATCTGGTTATATCACGAAAAACCATCTGTGAAAACAATAATAAGTGTGCCTAGCTAATCTCTCCAACATTTGATCGATAAAAGGAAGAGGAAAGTGATCTTTTTTGTTACATAAAGATTCAATTTTCTATAATCTATACACACTCTCCACCCTGTTTGCATTCGTGTGGGCACCAACTCATTATCATCGTTTCGACAGCGGTGATTCCGGATTTCTTTGGGACTACACTGCATTGGACTCACCCTTCGACTATCTCGGAGATGGGATAGATGATACCCAAGCATCGGCGAGTTTGAGCACTTCTTTTTCACCACCTCCATCGTGGGTGGATTCAATCTCCTTCTTGCATCTCTTGTAGCTTAGCTCCATCCTCTAACAATATCCGATGCATGCACATGCCGGGACTAATACCCTTGATATCATTATTGTCAACCAAAAGCGTAACATGGTCCTTGGGACTCTCATCAATTTTTCTTCCTGCACCTTGGTTAGATTACTAGCAATAATTACAGCAAAGTGTCATTAGTCCCCAAATATGCATATTTCAAACGAAAGCGGTAATTGTTTCAATTCTAGAGTTGGGGCTTGTACAATGTAAGGTAATAACTTTTGATGAGAAGCAGGAAAGTGAATAGAATATACAGATTGACTTATTTGAAAATTTTGGCAATGAATGTAATGCAACTACATTCTCTTTCAATTCCTCGGGTTTCATGTGATCTCTTCTTCTCTGTCCATGTCCAAACTGTTGTTGATTGCAATTTCCAAATTGTCCCTATGTAGTTGTTCAAAAGCTCTATGCACCAAGGAGTCTCTCACATCGACAAGCAAAAACTTGTCCTATATCACTAGGTACCTCATGGCATCATAGATGTTAAACCGAATTTTCTCACCATCAAACTCCATAGTCAAGGTCCCATTATGCACATCAATCATGGTTCTCATTTGTTTTTTAGGAAGGGTCTTCCTAACAAGATGTGGGAAGGATTTGGTGATGTATCATCTTCCATATCCACCATGTAAAAATCTGCGAGGGAAAGATTAGTTCGTTCACCTATGATAAGACATCTTCAATTACCCCTGGGGGGGGTAGGTGTTAGTATGATCGCCAATTGGATAATCACACCAAGATTTTTTTAAAGGGCCTAGATTTAAGGAAGCATAAGCAGATAAAGGCATAACATTAATTGAAGCTCTAAATCTAGCATGGCTTTTTTCAAATCTGGTGTTTCTATTTTGTATGGGATTGTGAACATTCACGGATCTTTACATTTAGGAGGCATTTTTCTTTGAAGAACAATGAGATACATTTTCTCCAATTGTGACTCTTTCATCATTTTGCAATTTTCTTTTATTAGTGCATAATTCTTTTTAAAAATTTAGCATACCGTGGTACTTGTTTAATTGCATCAAGAAGAGGGATGTTCACTTCTACTTTTCTAAAAGTTTCCAAAATTTCTTTTTCTTTTTCATTGTTCTTTGAAGTTTTAGAAATTCGGAAGGAAAGGAAGAGGAATGTTTTTAAGTCGATTAGAGGTTTAGGTTGTACCTTGGATTTTTCTGTTCCTCCTTGTCGCTTCCTTCTTGAACTCTACGGGGGTCGGTGGTGTATCCAAGCGTGTTCCATTCAAGTAAAGTTATGGCACTTGCATTCTCCCTTGGGTTGATTCTTTATTTGAGATGGTAATTTTTCCGAGCCTCAGATTCCAATATCCCACAATTGTAGCCGGTTGTCTACTTGGTTCCTCAAATCTTGAACCAAGTTTTGTCTCTTCTTTGGCTAACAGGTCCGATTCAGCTGAACTGTTGTGTTCATCCCATGAATGCTTTGAACATATCCTCCAATGATGTTCCGAAGAGGTGCGAGGGACTACTTGCTTGGCGGTTGATATTGAGGTTGGGTTGGTTGGAAGCCTCACGCTTAGGTGGAAATGCGGTGGTGCCGCTTTAACTTTGCTTCCCATGCTTTCGAGACTTGGATGATCCCTCCATCCGGGTTATATGTGTTTGAGTACGGATCATACTTTTTACGAGGTGGTGGTGATAATTTCCCATTGCATTAGCTTGTTGCCAGACAATTTCGTCATCTTGTAATGTTGGGCATTCATCGTATTGTGATTTGGTTGTAGACATATTCCACAAACCTTTGCAATTGGCAATTGACACAGTAGCTAATTGTCAACCATAGCAGATTAATTGTAAATTTGTTGACCATAATTACAAGTGCTTACCTCGCTTTACCACTTCTTTGGTGCATGATTTGTTTCTAAAGTGCCATATTGTTGTGAGTTTCTTTGCCATGTTTGCAATTAAATTCCTTCCGCCTCTGGGGTCTTGTCAAATAGTGCTCCTCCGCCATTTGCATCGATCATGCTTCATCCATCGGTACCAACCCTTCGTAGAAATCTTTGGATCATGTGTTATTCATCTATTTGATGCGGTGGACAATTTGGAACAAAGTTTTTGAATCTTTCTCAATACTCGTATAATGTCTCCCCATCGAATTGTCTAATCCCGAGATCTCCTTCCTTATGTTGGCTACTCTTGAGGTCGGAAAGTATCTCTCCAAGAATATTGCTGCCCGTATCATTCCAAGTATATTGAACACGAGGGTAGGGTAGTATAACCAATCCTTTGCCAAATCTGCTTTAGGGAGAATGGGAATGCTCTCGAATTTTGATTTGTTCTTGATGATTCCGTTTGGTTTCATAGTAGTAGAGCACACCACATGAAATTCCTTCAGATGTTTGTAGGGGTCTTCACCGTAAGACCACGAAAAGTAAGCGATAAATGGATTAGTCGATTTAAGTTCAAATGCAAAGATCTAAATTAGGATATTCAATGCACGAGAGGTTGTTGATTTAAATTAGGAGTTGCCAACTCCACGAGAGTTCTATTGTTGTTTGGAATCGCCATATCTTCTTCTTTGTCGGATTCGTTGGATAATAATTCCAAAGCTAAGTTGAGGGCTGGTGATGATGCGAAGCCTAAATATATACGCAGTAAGACCGTTGAACTTTAAGTTTTTCCTTCTTTAGCCTCCTTGCAGTTTTCTCAATCTCGGATCAAAATCTAATATAGTAGCCTTTGAGAAGATCGAGTCATAAAACAAAAACAAAACAAATAATAGAATAAAAACAAAACGCCAAATTATTCCTTTAAGAACTGGCGCTTAAAATTTGGTAGGTTGTCGTTGACAACTCTAAATTAACCTCACTTTCACTCCACAATTTACAATAATTAGCACAATAGCAAGTAAGGATCGATCCCATTGAGAGTAAAGTTGTTTTAGAATTATTCTACTATTTTAACGAGAGAAAATAAAGACGGGGTTTTGAAAATTATTTTTAAACTAAGAGAACAAGAATTAACGATAAAATTAACCAAATATGTAAAACTTGATTCTCGATTCGATTTCAGCCACCAAGTACAACAATCAATTAATCAAGTAATTATTATTTTTCCTTCAATGAAATTATTAGCCCTAGATAACAATAATAAGCTCTGCTTTATCAAAATTCTCCTTAGATTATCACTTTGTATAAACAAGCTCTCCATTGATTCTAACTAGCATATATAACCTAGAATAAGCTCTCAGATTTAATATGATGAAGCATTAAGAAATAGAAAATTAGGCTAATCCAAGCAACAAACACATAAGCTCGATTTATTTAACTTGTTTTCTAATAATCTTAGCAATAAACAAAAGTTTGTCCACAATTATTATTACCAAGTTGCTACTTTGATGAAGAGAGATATCAATTACACGTAATACCAATCTTAATCAAGATATGATAATGATCAAATTAACTCAATTGGCCATATTAAATTAATTAGATCAATTAGCATGCAATCAATGAAAACAGATTATCGGAAGAAATTTCACACAAGAAGGAATAAATAATAATACTCAATTAATTAATTACTTGTAACAAGGATTCACCTCCTTTAGAATCGAATAAAAGAACTAGCCTGGCGACATGCTCTTGAGCCTTCACTCCAATAGAGGATACTTGAATGTTGAATATTGAATGAATAAAACCTTGACCCTCATCCTCTATTTATAGTGCTAGACAAAGTCCTAAATCCTATAGGATGTAGAAATCCAAATCCTAAAAGGATTTACAAATCATAACTAGTTTCCATAAAGAAATAGAATTCAATTTGAAATAAATCTTAGTATAAAGGAAATCCTAAAGCTAATAGAAATATCAATCCAATTCCATGTAGAAGTCTACCAAAATCGCATTTAGAAACTTTCCAAAATCCAAGATTTCTTGATTTTCCCGCTCAAAATTTGGGGTGAATTTTTCATTTCTCTTCATGCGACGTCCTTTGGTAAAAGCGAGCATAACTTTTGATCTGGGAGGAGTTACGGGCCTGCTACCTATCAAAATGAAGATATCGATTTGAGATCTACAACTTTCATTCTTTGATAATCGACAGAATCGCTCTGCATCAAGGTCGAAATCGGTCTCCAAGTGACTGCTGTGTAAATTACAACTTCCAAACTTTGAGGTTCAACGCTCGTTTAGTAAGAATATCATAACTTTTTCATATGAACTCCGATTGGGGACGATTCAAGATGTTCCGGAAAGCTAAAGAAGAGCTCTACAATAAAATTCAAGTCCCAAGCTAAGAACATGCATCCAACTTAATGCTAAAAATTTCGCAATTTTCTCTTTTTCCTCATTTCACTCCAATTCTTCCTGAAATCATTAAATACCTTAATAAGCTCATATACCCATGAAACATGCAATAAAACTAAATATAATGGAATCAAAATAAATGAATAATATGCACTCATCACCTACTTCTATACCTTACGATGATTTCCCGATCAAAAAGCATTGAGACCAGCTTACTTGCTTGGTGACAGTCCTTGCAGACTCGCAAGTTCTTTGTGATACGAAGAGTATCCCCAGGCTTAGTCTTCAATAAACCCAACGCAATTGCCAGTTTCTCACTGTGATAGAACAAGGGGTTCTCTTTTTCCTCCTCATTGATGTCATGCAACACTGCATCAGTATCAGGCACATATCCTATTGATCTGATACAATTCAACATTTCATGTGGCATATATCTGTTTAGCTTCAGGATGACCCCTTCCTCCTGCAATGAACTCATTAACAGCACCTTCCAATTCAATCGCGGAAAGCCCAGGAGCCTTCTTCACTCCCCTGTCATTCATCAACTTCCTGACGTTAGCAACATCCTCCCATCTCCCTGCATTGGCGTATAGATTAGCTAATAACACATAGCGCCCACTATTTTGAGGCTCTAGCTCAATTACTTCCCTATTTGCTCTCCCAGCTCAATGTTCCCGTGGATTCTACAAGCTCCAAGAAGAGCACCTAATACACCTACGTCAGGGCTCATGGGCATTTCATTCATGATCATTCTTGCTTCCTCCAGCTTTCCGGCTCTACCTAACAAATCAACCATGCATCCATAATGCTCTTTTCTAGGCTCAATACCGTAAACTTCAGTCATGTAATGGTAAAAATACTGGCCTTCCTCAACCAACCCAGAATGGGCACATGCACTTAGTAAACTCACAAATGTGATGTAGTCTGGAGCCACTGCTTCTCTCTCCATTTCCTTAAAAAGCTCAATTGCAGCTTCCCCTTTCCCGTGCATTGCTAAACCCCAATTATGCAATTCCAGGAGGAAATTCCTTTGCTGGACAGCCCATGAAAGACTTCAAAAGCCTTATCCAAGCAACCACATTTGCAATACATATCAATAATCGTTGTTGCAAGTTTTGAATCCACTTCAATCTCACTCCTCTTAATATACTCGTGGATCCACTCCCCTTGTTCAAGAGCTCCTAAACCTGTACAAGCAGATAACATACTCGCAGCCACGAATTTATCTAGCACGACTTTCTCCTTTCTCATCCTATCAAACAGAGTAAACGCATCATGAAAACGGTTGCTCTGAACATAAGCAGCTATCATAGCGTTCCAAGAAACAGAATTCCTCTCTGTCATCAACTCAAAAACTTCACGAGCTTCATCAACACATCCCCACTGAGCATATCCCCTAATCAAAGTAGTCCAAGACACGAAATCCCTTTTAGGCATCTTATCAAAAACCCTCCTAGCTTCCTCCAAGCACTGAAAATTCACATACATATGAATCAAATTATTCTGAGAAAACCCATCTGATCCAAACCCCAATTTCAAAACATGAGCATGGATTTGTTTACCTTCTTCAACAGCACTATCAACCGAGCAGGCTCTTATGACAGGAGGGAAGGTAAATTTATTGGGTAAAACCAATTCTTGCAGCATTTGAGAGTACAACAAAATACAGTCCTTAGTGAGCTGGGATTGGAGGTAACCTCTGATGATGGTATTGTAAATGAATGCATCTGGTTGGGGAATTGTATCAAACACTTTGAGGGCATAATTCAATTCGCCCAATTCAGAAGTAGCACAGAACTTGATGACCCTACCCATGGCATCGTTTTCGGATGAGAGGCCGAGTTTGATAATATGGGAATGATATTGCTTAAGCTCTGACATTGTTGAACAGGAATCGAAGGTGTACAGTTGAGTGAAATGGGTGGGTGGGGTAGCCGGAAGGAGCTGCATTGAGGCTATGTCTTATCTTTTGTTGGGACGGCTATTTTGGCTTTGTAACAGGATAGTAGTTAATTTAGTTAAATTATCAGCGCATGACAGAAATACCCCCTTACCATTCAATTACCATTTTTCTTTTTCTTTTTTTCTTTTTCATATTTTTTACCCCCATTTCCCCCTCTTCTTTTGGGTACAATTTCATGATTAATTAGTATCTCATACACACTTGGGGGTTGGTTGAAAAAAAAATCAAATGAATGTGAAACTAATTAAACTGATCATAGTGAAAGCACTAATAATAAATTAGAAATATCATTTGTTTCATAATCATAAAATAAAAATGAATCTCTTCTAAAGAAGAATAAAAAAAAATATTTTTAATTTTGAAACGATATTAAGTTTTCATGAAACAATTCAAAAAGAATTATATATATTTACAACGTATATATCTATTAAATATTAAACTAAAACCGAAGTAATACACTGCATGGACCCGATTAAGGTGAAATTGTCACATAATTTACTATCTATAAATTTTATAACTTTCTTTTTGTTACATTAGATAGAGTAAAAGTTGCATTTTTAACTCTAGCACTCCTATTCAGGGGCGGACCCAGCCAGTTAAGACAGTGGGATCAAATTTATATGTTAATTGTATGTGACCGTAGTTGACTAAATAAAATAGTACAAATACAAAATAAATACAAATCAATACAAATGAAGAATAATTAAATAAAATGGAAATATTAACTAATTTTAATTATTTAAAAACAATAAATTAAATTAATTAATCTCATCTTCTCCAGTTGAAAACAATAGATCAATCCCTCTGTCTATGCCACCACCTGTCCACGCTTCAATTTCACTACTACCATCAAACTAAATTCTCCTTTTTCTTTTCTACTATTTCTTATCATTCTTCACACTATAAAATACAAATCTACCATCATCGTCAAATAAAAGAGAATATGATGGTTAGATTTGAGAGAACACTAAAAAAAAGCACAAGGGCTGGATTATTCCTAGATCTGATTTCATGAGAGGAATGGCTTGAACAGCGACAAAAGAGAAGTTGCCAGAGGTGTGAGGTTTCAAAGCTGAGTGTCTTAACTGTTTATTTATCTGAATTTATTCCTAGATCTGATTTCTTCATTTTTCTTTATATTGTCCATCTCAGATCATCTTTCTCTCTATTACCAACCCCAAAATTTGATTATTTCTGTTTGCTATGTTTGTTGGCCAAAGGACGGTGGTTGTGAGGTTGGTGTTGCTTCGGGGTGAATGGTTAGACTATACAGTATTGGGTATTAACGGTATTAACGGTGACAAGTAGCTTGCGGTAAAAGAGAGAATTTAGAGATAAAGAAAGAGAGGGAGAAAACTCAGTGGAGTCAATTGACCCCACTGCCCTTTACTTAGATTCGCCCCTGCGGCCCTATTTATGGGTTAATATAAATGCAACATGAATTTCATACACCCAATGTAACATGAAAAAAATTAAAATTATCATATATAAAAAGAGATGAAGCATTTTCACAAACGAACTGCAGTCACTAATTAGATGGATGTCACAAGAGCTTAGACAATTCTGAACGTAATGTTGTCTCACATGCATAATTAAGAGAGAACCTGATGCATGTCCTGATTTTATATATATATATATATATATATATATATATATATATATATATATATATATATATATATATATATATATATAGTACGTACGTACTGTCTCCCTACCCAACAAGGGTCTATGAGTTTATATATTTGACCAATATTAAGCTCGCTCGTTCATATATGAAATATATAGACAGCGTTTTCCAATAATTTTTTCTAAATAATAAAATTAATGCCAATAACTAAAACTTAATATCAGAAAAAGAAATTATATCTATAAATATATCTCTTATGAAATGGGCGATTAAGAGATGATTTCGTTTATTACAGACATAAATAACAACGGTCAATTTCCCAAAGGCCAACGACCATGCATTCCACCTACTTAACCGGACGTACACTCATGCATGCATGCATGCACGTCTATAAAACATTCCACCACCTTTCTTCAATGGTAGGGTTCTTTGCTTTTGATCTTCCTCCCACTCCCAAAGATAATCTCTTTGGGAATCAAAAGTTTCAAAGAACCCAAAATTTTTAAAAAAAAAAGAAATAAAAAGCCAAGATGAAGTTGCTGCTCTTCGCCGTCACCGTGTATCGATGGAACCGAACAAAATTTGAGGGTCAAAATTTGAGGCGGATTCAGAAGGTCAAAGCAATGACGTGTAGAAATGCAAAGAAGGTGAGAGGCGGAGTTATGGTCCTTGGGTTTGATTTTGAACTAGATTGAAAAAAATGGAAAGTATATTAATACCAATGTATACCAAATAGGAGAGATTGTGGCCTAATGCATGCGCAAAGACGCTACCTAAGCAAGAATACCAATAATCAGACTCAACTGGTTGATTGCAACATATAGAAAGATGCAAAAAAGAAAGACAAAAAATGTATTCCATACATATACTACTTATCATATATATTTGTATATCTGAGACCGATATTTAATTACAAAAAATGAATGTTAATTAGAGTTAAGTTGATAACATTAGTTGTATTGTTGCTATTTTATAAATAATTTAAAAGATATAGTATTACTATATTTTCTAACACAAAAAATTATGAAATTAGGCATTGACTATTCACGAAAAAAACAACATAGAGCTTTACTATGATTGGTAAAAATCAAAATGGGAAGCACATGCTCTAGTAAATGAGCCCGACTTAATTAATTAGAGATGACAGGTTGTCATATGTTGACTTCCTATTTCCTAATCACAAAATAAAATAAGTTTGATCCAATTTTATACAAGCCCATACACAACCCATAAATCCGTTTGCAATTTCTCCGTGGCAATCAAAGTCATTGAAAAAACACACCATTATCGACCCCTCCATGGAGCCCCCTTTCGTCAGAAGTTCTTTGCCATGCGTCTCCTCAAGAACCACTCGTGACCACCAAGACCAAGATCTACTTTGTTATGGAGCTCGCTTGTAGGCGTGAACTCTTCACTAAACTTTGTTGTGGCAATGGATGAAAGCAAAAGCCGCAGACCAGCCTTGTGCCTTGTGTTGATGATGACCGAGAATGACAATGGGGCAAGTCGCGCAAGACAGCTTGTGGAGGTGGCAAAATGACAGTGATGGCGGTGAGAGCAGTGAGAAGCTTCATCCTAGGGGGGTCATCTTTCTATATGTTGCAATCAACCAGTTGAGTCTGATTATTGGTATTCTTGCCGGTAGCGTGCTGCCTTGTGCATTGGGCCACAATCTCTCTGGTTGGTATACATTGGGCCGTTAATATACTTTTCATTTTTTTCAATCTGGTTCAAAATCAAACCCAAGGACCATAACTCCGCTCTCTCACCGCTGCAACCTACACGTCGCTGCTTCGGACCTTCGGTAACCACCCTCAAATTTTGACCCCCCTCAAATTTTGTTCTGGTTCCGCCACTGGAAAACCGCATTGGAAAAATCCGGCACCATTGGGAAAAGCCTCAACGAGCCCCGCCAGAAAATGGCAGTGGAGGATTGCAAAGACTTGTTGCAATTCGCCGTGGATGAGCTCGAAGCCGATTTCTCATCCGTTGGTGATAGCGAATTGCGTACGATCACCGACAGAGAGGCCGAGCTGAGAAACTGGCTGAGTGCAGTTGTTTCGTATCAAGCAACTTGCCTCGACGGATGTGATGATCATAAGGATCTAAAGGTTTCCATGTCTAATGAGCTTCAAAATTCGACTCAGCTGACAAGTAATGCCCTAGCCATTGTTTCCACAATGGCGGATGCCTTGAAGGCATTCGATATTCCGTTGAATGTGACTTCAACGTCTCGACGTCTTCTTGAAGAGGGCAAGGATGGTTACCCTTCATGGCTTTCAGCTGCTGACCGGAAATTGTTGGCTGTCAATAATGCGCATATTGTGCCTAATGCGGTGGTGGCAAAAGATGGGAGCGGGCAATTTAGAACTATTGCTGCTGCTCTCGCTGCATACCCCAAGAACAACAGGGGGAGATATACTATTTATGTAAAGGCAGGGTTTTATGATGAATACATTACAGTCACCAAGGATCAAGTTAACGTGTTCATGTATGGAGATGGACCGAGGAGGACTATTGTCACTGGCCGTAAATGCAATACCCAAGGCATTGGTACCATGCAAACTGCCTCTTTTGGTATACAACCGTTCTTGTTTCTCTGTTGTCTTTCAATCTTTCAACGAGTTACTAAACTATCGCCTGTCAAGTTGTTTAGCAAATTGTTGGCTATGAATCTCTCTCTCTCTCTCTATATATATATATATATATATATATATATATATATATATATATATATATATATATATATATATATATATATATATATAATAATTGTGTAGATATATTTAGACAAGTATTAATAGATCATACTGCGCAACTCATCATGCATACAGTATATATTTAGATAAAAGTTGTCGAGAAATATATCTAGCATTTTTTTTAATAGATTTTCTTTATTAACCTATATATAACAATTGTTTGCAGCTGCGGTTGGAGCCGGGTTTATAGCGAAGGCAATGGGATTCACAAACACAGCAGGGCCAGAGTGACACCAGGCAGTGGCACTCCGAAGCCAGTCCGATATGTCCGCCTTCTACAACTGCAGAATCGACGGATACCAAGACAGCTTGTACGTGCAAGCCCATCCCCAATTCTATCGCAATTGTGTCATCTCCGGCACCGTCGACTTCATCTTCGGCGATGCGGCCGCACTGATCCAGAACTGCTTGATCATTGTCAGAAGGCCCATGCCCAACCAGCAAAACACAATCACGGCACAGGGGAGAACCAACCGGTTTGAGAGCACCGGGATAGTTATTCAGAATTGCCGCATTGTACCTTAGGTGAAACTTTTCCCTGCCAGATTCCAAATCCCGACTTTCTTGGGAAGGCCATGGAAGCAATACTCCATGACTGTGATTATGGAATCAATGTTGGGAGACTTTATCCAGCCGGCCGGATGGATGCCATGGCAAGGGACCTTTGCACTGGATACATTGTTCTACAGGGAGTATGCGAACCGCGGCCCAGGAGCAAACACTGCACGGAGGGTCAATTGGAGGGGATTTAAGGTAATGACAAACAGGAATGAGGCTCTGCCATTCACAGCAGGTCCGTTTCTTCAAGGACACCTGTGGCTGAAATTCACAGGCGCACCATTCGTCCTTGGCTTGACAAAATAGTTTTGTTTCTTCTGTTTTATGTATTATTTATATAGCTCATTCACAAAAAGAACTGATCAATGGGGTATTAGTTATTGCCGGATTGATCATATATGAAGAAATATCAAAATCATGCAGAATTACAGAAAACACAATGAAATTAATCATGATTATGGATGGACATGCATATTCTCACTTCAATTTATCATTTATAGCTAAGCATGCATCTGTTATGCTAAATTTATTATAGGATTAATTGTTTCATACAACATACTTGAAAGAAACCAATATTATTGTATTCGAGACTCAGGCTCATGGTACATGAACTCCCAATAAAATTAATAGCATACATCATCAGCTAGTTTTATAGCAAATATTTTAAGTGCAAGTATATTTCATAAAAACACTAATGTCATTTACACAGTACATATAGGGGAAAATCCAACCTCCAACTCCTACAGTTTGTTACATAGTTGATGATTCTAAAGTAAACTGACAAACATCCATCAGTAAAATCTCATACTAAACCTACATTCCTTCTCTGGTCATCACCATGAAGACTGAACCACATCCAATTTACAGAAGTAATTAGCGATGCAGCTGCATTAGAATAATTCAGCTTGAACTTCCTCTCTATCTTTAAATTGACACAGTTCTTTTTCTGATGGAGGTGAAACTCCAATGAAGTTTAACATAAACCTCAGGTCTTTCACGCAGGATCATTGTATTCATAGTCCCATGTAGATCAAACACAACAATAATAATGACAAACAACAACAGCCAAATCACAATAGGCAAACTTGTAGACAGGAATGATCACCAAGTTCTATCATTCACAGTGGAAAGATAAACAGATAAATGACTTGTAGATAAGGCAAAGCTAGCTAGGCCTATTTATCATTCATTCATTCAAATTTTGATCACAAATGTAAAGAAGCCTACTCAAGCAGAAGAAATACTCCAAAGCATCTGTACACCTATCGCTTGCAACTCAAGGGAAGAATGTAATGTGATCAGAAATGATACCACTTGTTTGACAGTCAACAAATATAGGAAATCTATGGTAGAGTCAGTTATTATCTTCATTCTTCTGTAATTAACTAACTTCATATGCAATAGACTCACAAAAAGAGGTCATTAGTTGGTTACCCTGTGGTACAGCATGTCATCACAATGAAAAGGAATTTGGATATCTACATACAAAGATCTTACTTAAAAATTAAATGTATTTACAAAGACCTTACCAAAGGCATAACTGATCCCATTATAGTATGAACTACTTTAGCTACCAATAAAGTTGGGAATATATATTAACATCACAAATAAAACCATGCTACAATTTATAATTTTTGTCATTAAACCACACTGGAGTTTATTCCCCAATACATTAGATCATAAATCAAGTAGGACACTAAGTGCATAACAAGTGTGTCCCGCTAAGCTGAAATCGAACCAATCTTCTCATGGACCATTAGAATTAGAATTTTCCTTTTCATTTTTTGGTCATCAGAAATCAGTCTAGTTTAATTTCTAATCCCAAGGTAAGGAGGAAGAATTGCTTCATTATGCAACTAGTTAAACTACAATGATGCCCAAGAGCATGCTCGAGGATTCCCCAACTAAACAGGCTAAATCCTAACTCTGCTGTTAGGTTAACATAACCTGTACATGTAAATGAAACCCAGAATTTTGATCTAAAGAAATTTCACAAATTATTTAAATAAAAAAAAATTCAAACAGAGCCCGAAATAATGAAAAATGATTTATAGCTTATAACTAAACTAATAAAGTTCAAATGGAGCTACCACTCACCACTACAAATCAATTACTATAGCTCAATACAACTGAAAATTCTGACTTGAAACAATCAATTTAATGTACACTACTCTTGAATTTCAAGCCATCCCAAAACTAAATGAAAAGGCACCAACTCACGAATTAGTTATGCCGCAGACCATTGCCATCCTTCTCTCCTTCTGCAACCCCAATTTGTCAGAATTGAATTAATTTTTCAGCCAAAACTGAAGAATCAATTTTTGGCTGAGTCAATTGATTTATCATTCTTGGAGATTAGATCATAATAGTGCTCCAAGGCCTCTTTAGCTCTCTTCCTGGCGACGGCGGCTTCTTTAGCCCTCTTCTCGGCATCAATCCTTGCCATCTCCGCAGCTTTATTCATTGAAACCGAAGAAATCTTGGCAGCAGCAAGGAATTGCTTCGCCAAATCCTTGGTAAAAACAACCCTCTTCGATTCAACTCCAGCGTTGTCAATGCTGGTGACTACCTCGCATTCTGAAATGCGGAAGAATGAGAAATTAGGGTTTGAACAGGGAGGGCATCGGTAGACAGGGGAAGTGGAGGTGGAGGTGGGGGCAAGGCCAACGCAGGCGGAGTGAGAAATGGCAGGGCAGGTGCGGCACATGACACTCTGCCCAGCGGGCAGAGGGTTTTTGTCGTCGTAGACGTCAAAACAGATGGGGCAAAAGAAGCCCGGGTGGGTTTTAAGGAGGCACGCCGTGCAGAGACGGCGGTAGCTGCCGCGGTAACGGACGTTGTGGGTCTTCGCCGCCACCGCAAATTCCGGTGGGGAGCCACCGCCGCAGATGATGCATTCGGAGAACTGGATTTCGTTCATTGGATTTGGGGGAGTTTTATTTGGATGAGTGAATCACAGGGGATTTGATTGAGGAAGGTTTAGGACTTACTAGGGTTCTTGGAGTTGGGAATTTGAGGGGGATTATAGAATTGGAGGGTTTTTGAACAAAAATGCTAACAATGTGGAGGATTTTATAGGGAAAGAATTGGTTACTCTGTAATTAATTGCGTATGACAAGAAAGAGAAAGAGATTTAGAGAGAGAAATTGCTGGTTTGAGAGTAGTGGGAAGGAGAAGACAGGTGGGAAACTGGAGGGATCTGGCTTTATTAGATTATTCAAGTGTATCTGTTCAAAAATTACATATTTCATTTTATTTTTAAATTTCCTTTGTGTATAATAAAGTTGTGTTAAAATGCATTAAAATAATTAATTTTAGTTTATAAATCATTTGCCAATGTGTCCTCATTTAATTAAAAATGAATATAAATATTAGTTATTCACATCATAAATAAATATTTTTTGATAAAAATCATTATATGAGTCGATTATATTTTTAAAAAGCTGATATTTGTACTCTTGATTTTCATTAAAATTTTAACCTTGCATTTAGAGTGCAAATATCATTATTTTTTTTTATCACATTTGAAGTTACAAAAAGGACTTCTATTATTACTTATTTTATCAATAGATTTTCAATAATGTGTTTGGCATAATACTTTGATAATTGTCTATTTTTAAAATTAATTGCAAGGTCGTATCTCACATAAATATTATCCCATAAATTTATTATTTTGAGATTTTGTTCTTTGATGAGATAGAGACAAAGTATCGGTTATTTTTATCTAATCTTACAAACTTGAGCAAAGTGATATTTTCAGAGAATTTTCTTATATTTCTGCACGTATTTCGCCCCCACCTTCTCAATAAAATTATTCATTTATGACGAATTTGCCACTATTTTTTCATTTTGTAACTCACTTTTTTTCTCTATACAATTAAGTTACTTAGAGGAGTTGTTAGACTTTTAGATCATGTTTTACGATCGAAGTGATTAGTATGAAGTTTATTTTTGAGTAAGTTGATCAATTATCTAATAAAGTACTGACACGCAGACAAGACTTTATGTGTGTCAGCATTTTATTGGTCAATTGACCAACGTACCCAAAAATAAACTTTATACTAACCGAATCCTTTTACGATAGTGCAAATATCATTGTCTTATTATTACCGATCTTATTGGTAGATTTTCAGTAATGCGTTTGTTATAATATTTTGATAATTGATTTTTTTGAAATTAATTGCAATGTCGTATCCCACCTAAATATTGTTCGATAAATTTGTTATATTTGGGATTTTGTTCTTTGATGAGATAGAGACAAAGTATGAGTCATTATCAAACAATATTTTTTCATTCAGACACAATTCTGAACATATGTTTTATATTATTCAGATGTTTAAAATGTTCAAATTTTAACACTCAATTTTATCAAACACCACCTTACTTGAGGTGTTGTTCAAACTTTTAGGTCATGTTATGTTTTATGATAGCGCAAATATCATTTTTTATCATATTTAGATTTACAAAAATGATATTTTTTAATTACAAATCTTATCGATATATTTTTAGTAACGTGTGTCATAATATTTTTACAATTGACGATTTTAAAAATTAATTACATTGTCGTATCTTACCTAAATGTTATCCGATAAACTTATTATTTTTTGAGATATTATTTTTTGATGAGATGGAGACAAAGTATCCGTTATTTTTTTTAATATTACAAACTTTAGGGAAGTAACATTTTCACAGAGTTTTCTCGTATTTCCGCACGTATCTAGCTCCCATCTTCTAAATAAAATTACTCATTTAGGACCAATTTGCCACAATATTTCTTTTTTCCTTCTATAATACAATTTCGTTCTCTCTACCACTGAGTTGTTTTGTTGTTGAGACTTTTAGATCATGTTTACGAGAGTGTAAATATCATTTTCTTACCACATTTGGATTTGTAAAAAGAAATTGATATTTTCACACATGTTTTTGATATTTCAACATAGTCCACTCGTATGAAAAGAAAGCGAATCTCACCTTCATGTGAGAGGGAATCATATGAAAATATCAAAAACTCATATAAAAATAGTGTTCTCCTTTACAAAAATAATATTTTATTATTACTAATCTTATTGATAGATTTTCAGTATTGTCTGGCATAATATTTTAACAATTGACGGTTTTGAAAATTAATTGCATTGTCGTATCTTACCTAAATGTTATCTAATAAATTTATTATTTTTGAGATTTTATTCTTTGATGAGATGGAGATGATGTATTAGTCATTTTTTTTTAAATATTACAAACTTTAGGGAAGTGATATTTTCACAAAGTTTTCTCATATTTTCGCACGTATCTCGCCCCCACCTTCTACATAAAATTACTCATTTATGACCAATTTGTCACAATATTTCTTTCTTCCTTCTATAATACACTTTCTTTCTGTCTACCACTGAGTTGCTTGAGTTGTTGTTGAGACTTTTAGGTCATGTTTATGAGAGTGTAAATATCATTTTCTTATCACATTTGGATTTGCAAAAAGAAATTGATATTTTTACACGTATTTTTGATATTTCTAGGTAGTCCACTCATATGAAAAGAAAGTGAATCTCACCTTCATGTGAGAGAGAACCATGTGAAAACATCAAAAACTCATGTAAAAATAGTGTTCTCCTTTACAAAAATAAAATTTTATTATTACTAATCTTATTGGTAGATTTTAAGTAATGTGTGTCATAATATTTTAACAATTGACGATTTTAAAAATTAATTGCATTGTCGTATCTTACCTAAATGTTGTCTCATAAATTTATTAATTTTGTGATTTTATTTTTTGAAGAGATGGAGACAAAGTATCTGTCAATTTTTTTTCTTCTAATATTACAAACTTTAGAGAAGTGATATTTTCACAGAGTTTTCTCATATTTTCGCACGTATCTCACCCCCACCTTCTAAATAAAATTACTCATTTAGGACCAATTTGCCACAATATTTCTTTCTTACTTCTATAGTACATTTTCTTTCTCTCTACCACTGAGTTGTTGTTGAGACTTTTAGGTAATGTTTATGAGAGTACAAATATCATTTTTTAACCACATTTGGATTTGCAAAAAGAAATTGATATTTTCATATATGTTTTTGATATTTTCACATAATCCCCTCTCACATGAGAAAAAAGTGAGTCTCACCTTGATGTGAGAGGGAATCATGTAAAAATATCAAAGACTTATGTGAAAATAGTGTTCTCCTTTATAAAAATGATATTTTATTATTACTAATCTTATCGGTAGATTTTCAGTAATGTGTCATAATATTTTAGCAATTGACGGTTTTGAAAATTAATTGCATTGTCATATCTAGGGGTGCTCAAAATTTTTGATTTTTTCAATTTTTTATCAGTACCGGTGGTACCGATTTTTTTCAGTATTTTAACATTTTTCGATACCGGTAGCGGTAATGACTTTTTTGAATTCGATAAAAACCGAAATACCAAAATTTAATAATTTAATAATTAATAGTTAATATTTTGTAATTTTATATATTAAATAAATTTTTTTATATATTAATAATTTCTATATAATAGTAGTTTTATTAATTTTTATATATATATATTAATAATGTTTTGTACTTTTAGTTTATATATTAATTATTATTAATAGTTAATGATTTCTTAATTTTTAAAAAATTATTAATATATAAAAAAATTATATAATTATTATTAATAATTATATATATTACCATGCGGTATAACCGAAAATCGAATCGAAAAAATCGGTTTCGATTTTGTACCGAACCGGTAATTCGGTACCGATTTCGATTCTTATTTTTTTGGTAATTTCGGATCGATACCGGTTCGGTATTTTCGGTACCGGTTCGGGTTTTTATCGATGAGCACTCCTAGTCATATCTTATCTAAATGTTGTCTGATTAATTTATTATTTTTGAGGATTTATTCTTTGATGAGATGGAGACAAAGTATCAGTCATTTTTTTCTAATATTACAAACTTTAGTGAAGTGACATTTTCACAGAGTTTTCTTATATTTTCACACGTATCTCGCCCCCACCTTCTAAATAAAATTACTCATTTATAACCAATTTGCCACAAAATTTCATTGTTCCTTCTATAATACACTTTCTTTCTCTCTACCACTGAGTTGCTTGAGTTGTTGAGACTTTTAGTTCATGTTTACGAGTGTAAATATCATTTTCTTACCACATTTGGATTTGCAAAAGGAAACTGATATTTTTATATATGTTTTTGATATTTTTACATAGCTCCCTCTCACATGAAAAGAAAGTGGATCATAACTTAATGTGAGAGGGACCATTTGAAAATATCAAAAACTCTTGTGAAAATAATACTCTCCTTTACAAAAATAATATTTTATTATTACTAATCTTATTGGTAGATTTTCAGTAATGTGTGCCGTAATATTTTAACAATTGACGATTTTGTAAATTAATTGCATTGTCATATCTTACTTAAATGATATCCGCTAAATTTATTATTTTTGAGATTTTATTCTTTGATGAGATGGAGACAATGTATCAGTCATTTTTTTTCTAATATACAAACTTCAGGGAAATGACATTTTTACGGAGTTTTCTCATATTTTCGCACGTATCTCGCCCCCACCTTCTAAATAAAATTGCTAATTTAGGATCATTTTGCCACTATTTCTTTCTACCTTCTATAATACATTTTCTTTCTCTTTATCACTGGGTTGCTTGAGTTGTTGTTAGACTTTTAGGTCATGTTTATGAGAGTGTAAATATCATTTTCTTAACCACATTTGGATTTGTAAAAGGAAACTGATATTTTTACATAGTTCTCTCTTACATGAGAAGAAAGTAGGTCACACCTTCATGTTAGAGGAAATCATGTGAAAATATCAAAAACTCATATGGAAATAGTATTATCCTTTACAAAAAATGATATTTTAATATTATTAATCTTATCGGTAGATTTTCAGTAATGTGTTTTGTGAGACCCCAGATTTTATAAATAAAGATTTAAATTTCTCGAAATATTTTTTTTGAATATTAAGGTGTGGATTTGAGATAATGTTATAGTTGTGGGTAGTATTTGAAAATTTTGCAAAGTATGCAAGTTGTCATATAATATTCGATTGGTGGGAGAATATTCTTTGTTATTTGGGAATATTAAATGCGACAAGACAATCATTAGTGGACCCCCAACGGAATTATTAGCCGGATTGAAAAACGACAAACATATTTTAATGAAAATAATTGGCGGAAGTTTTATCGTTGATATTGTTGAACTACTCGGTAGTAAAAGACAAAGAATACGATGTCTGGCATGGTTGAGAGTAGGACACGGTATTGATTATTAATACTTACGTGAGAAGTCACTTCGGTTTTGTTCAATTATTGCTTATAGTAATTGTTGCATAAGATCTCACGTTATTTGATTCAATTATTGTCGATATTTTATATATTATTAAATCAATAATTGAAATGACAGAGTTATTAATATTATAAATTGCAATATTAACGATGTCAGAAGTTCTGCTAATGAAAGGTTTGGTCACCTAATCTTGCTACCGATAAGGAGAAATCCTTATCGAAAGCCCCTTGTAAGACCCCAAATTTTTATAAATAAAATCGAATTTCCTCTAATTATTATTCTTGATTAATAAGGTGGTAATTTGATATAATACTTTGGTTATGGGTGAAATGTGCAATTTTTGTAAAATAAACAAGTGGTTATTAAAATATTCATTTTTGTCGGAGAATATTCGTTTGGTCGTGGAATATTCTTGCTGTCGGGGAATATTCGTAAGACGGCGCAACCATTTGTGGGCCCCATAACGGAAAACGATTGAATAAAAGAAAACGACAAAGATTGAGTTTTATAAATAATTGGCGTAAATTATTCACCAATTAACACTTTGTTGGGTTACACGGTGGTTAAAATCTGATGTAATATCGCGAGGTCGCGAAAAGAAGACAATCTTGTATTTACAAGATTGTTGAATTATTGATTCGCACGTAAAGAAGCCACTACTCAATAATTGTTACGGTAATTCTTTATTCATTATTTTATTTTATTGATTCAATAATTCTCGCTATTTGATATTTATATTATTATTGTTGTCTTTGCATGACAAGATTTTCCATTATCGGATCAATAATTCATATTATTTGAATAATATTATCGATAACATTATTGGCAATGTCTAGAAAGTTACGTCAAGGAGAGGCTTGGTCACCTAATAATTGCTACCAGAGAAGGAGAAATCCTTATTGAAAAGCCCCCTCTTTCGAGAGTAACTGGTTGTCATAATTGTGATTACGTAATATTATTTGTGAATAATTAATTATTGATTTATATGATAATAAAATATTTATTTGATATAAATGATGGATTTATTTATTTTATGTGGATATTAATGCTGAGGTGTTTTATCAGTATTTTGTCGGACTGGAAGTATTAAAAATCATCCGTTTATGGATTTCAGATATTTTTGGTTGGAAATTTGGAAAAACTCAAAACTATAAAGTTGTAGAGAATTCAATTTCAGGCAGAATGGACATAAAATTCGTATTTTTCTGATAAACGGTCTATTTTCTATGAATTGTTGAAGTTTCAAAAAATAAAATAATTTTTATTAAAATTGGGTAGGACCCACTCTTTTATTAGACATGTGGGCTGCCAAATTTTTTCAATTAAAGCATGTTGGTGGCTAGTTTGAATTCAAAGAAGGAGACGTAGGAAGAAAAGAAAAATTAAATATTATTTTAATATTTTAGTCTTCTTTGGCGTTCTAGCATTTTTCTATAAATAGAGGGCTAAGTTAGAATTGAAAAATCACACCTGAAACAAGTTTTCTCTCTTTCTCTCTCTATATTGTCGAGCGTATTCTTGTGAGTATACTTTGAGTGTTGCTTTACTGGTCATGAAGTTTACAAGACTATTATTCAAATTCGAGTTAAATGCGGTTATTTTGAGGTAAGAGATGTTATTTCTTTCATGAAATGGTATTATTTTCTTCGATATCATTATGTCAAAATATTGGTTGAACTTTTTATCAAATTTAGAACTTTTTGTGTCGGGATTACTATTCACGTATACGACACTATTCACGAATACGACACTATTCACCGAAAAATAAAATTTTTCCTTTTTGTTCAAAATGTCTATTATGGTTACTAACTTTGATTGTATCCATGTTGTGATCATTCTTGAATTTTACACCACTATGATTATTTTCGAGGTATTTTTGGACATGGATAAAACAAAGTACGAATCCTTAATCCTTAATCCTTGTCATTTTGTTTCACCGGATTCGTTTCTTTAAAAATATTTTCATCATCCTCGATCTTAAATGATGATATTAATGAATATCTTTGGCACAGTAGTGCAAAGATGAATGATTTGATGAATATCTTTGGCCGTAGTGCAAAAGATGAGCAGTGTTTAGATGAATATGACTAAGTGATGAATATCTTTGGCTGTAATGCAAAGATGAATGGTTGATTCAGATATATATTGATTGATGTTACTGGGGATAAAAGATAGAGCGATGAACTTTTAAATTCATACATAGAAGATAGTAGTTTGCATTCTCTACTTAACTCTTCTAATGAATTATTATTTCCATTGTGAATATTGATTTAAAACTTGTTGTCTATTGTATTCTATTAGATTTTTCCTGTTGAAGACTAACGATAATTTGTTGTATATTATCTTAGTCATAATATTCTTCTTTGGGCTAGTTGAGCTCACCCTTTTCCTTTTTTGTTCCATTTTTCTTCTCGATGGCGAGAATATAGCGAGACTGAGTCGGGGTATGGAATGAAGGTTCTAGAGAGAGTTGTTTAGTAGTCCTCACCATTTTTGTAAAATAATGTATCAATAAATGTGATGAGGATTTATTTGAGTATAGATATTGTACAGAAGATAATATTTGTATTCAAACTCACGTTTTATTGTTGTAATAATAAAGGCTGTAGTTGTTTTTGTACCATGTATTGATAACTTTCGAGAATGGGGTGATGTATACCTATTTTGGGGCGTCCACGGTTGGTATCGAGCTTAGGGATATGATCTCTGGCGGAGATCGGGGAATAGAACTAGGAGGGAGAGGCAGTAAATCCTTCGCTAGTATGTCTACCTAAGCTTATTTGTTGGTCGAGTCATAATATAGGATTTTATGTGACATGTTAATTTGTTTAATTAACCTTTGTTTTATGGCGAGATTTAAAATGGCAATTTGAAGCGTTAACAATGGAGTGTATGGAACTGTGGAGACACCTTTAGTCACAAACCGGAGAGAGCGTGCATCGGGGAGGCGATATTCCTCCTGTAAACAACACTACTGGAAGCAAGCGATGAATGATGCGATGTTTAGAAGCTTTTTGCAGATTCATGCGCAAAAATCGGACGAGGAGACTCGTGTTCAAAATCTGAGGAGGAAATGATAGCAATTTACGGGTTGTCACAACCAAGCGATTCAAAGAGTTGGGACCACGAAATTTAAGGAAAAGCGAGATCCGATCATGGCGGAAACATGGGTCAAGCAAATTACCAAGATATTCGATGTCTTGGGATGCGAGAGAACGAAGGTTCTATTCGCCACCTTTATGTTCCGTGGCGGGCGGCGGACTCATGAGTGGAGTCGTGAAGCGTGCACTCCATCCGGCCAAGACTCGGCGTGTCTTGGAGAGCGTTTGAAACTATTTAATGACAAATACTTTCACGAAAGTGTTAAATGGCTATATGAAGGAAGTGGAGTTCATCAGATTGGAACAAAACAACATGGCGGTGTCTCAAGACGAGGCAAAGTTTGTAGGGTTATCCGTGTTTGCACCTCATTTGGTGGAGAATAAGGAACGATGACGCGGATGTTTACGAGAGGTTTGAAACCTTGATCTGACAATATCTCATTTCTCATAAATTTTCTCTCTATTCAGGATGTTGTAAACATGGCTCAATTATTAGGCGAGATAGTGAGTATACTCAACCGAGGACCACAACCGGTCATATCGGTGACAACGATCCTCGAATGATGATAACCAAATGTGAGAGGAAGAATACTTGACAAAAGCGGTAAGAACACTCGGTGGTAATCGTGGACATGATAATAGGAGAGGTGAGTCAGTAGAAATTTCAGAAAAGAAGATTCAACAACGACGGGAAGACATCAAGAAGAAGACCAAAGACCAACAATAAATTCTAGGGAGGAATGCGCGGTTAGATATGTTACAAATGCGGGAAGGAGAGGACATATCACCTAAATCATCCACAACAATCCAAGGTATATTACTGTTGTGGGAAGGAAGGCCACATCGCTCGAGATTGTTCTATAAGCGAAACCAAGTTCAATGAGCGGTGATTCCAAAGGTACATCCGGATAAGTCGAAATCGTTAGTTCTGGAAGGCGTTTGTAGAATGGCCAAACGTGAGGAACCCAAAGCGAGGTGATCACGGGTAAGCTAATCTTGAATTCTTGCGAAGTTTATACCTTACTAGAATCTGGGTTCTACCCATTCTTTTATCTCTCCCGCTTATGCTCAACGTTTAAACTTGACTCAGAGAAATTAGATTTTGATTTATCTGTTGAAACTCAGATTGGGTAAAACCCGTTACATCTACGAGTTTATAAATCTTGCATGATCCAAGTTGGCACTATCACATTACTGTTGATCTTATCTCTTTAAAGATACTTGCTTTTGATGTGATTTTAAGAATTGATTGGTTAACCACTCATCATGCCAAAATTGATTATTTTCGTAAGGTTGTTAGTTTTATATTCCTAACCAACTCGTCATACTAATTCAAACCACTAAAATCGATCATTTCATCATATCAAGCCCCACAAAGCTATTCGTTTATTGAAAAAGCGGATGTCAAGCTTTCTTAGCCCATGTTATGGATTTGAATAAAGACACGTCAAATTTGAATAATATTCTGTTGTTATTGACTTTCCGACGTATTTCTGAAGAACTTCCGGCCTACCCCAGTAGCGTGAAGTTGAATTCTTTATTGATCTTGAACCTTGGTACAAAACCCATTTCTAAAACCCCATATCGAATGTCTCTATTGAACTTCGGAGTTAAAGGTCCAACTACGAAGTTTTGGACATCGGTTTCATTAAATCCCAGTACATCTCCTGGGGTGCTCTGTTTTATTAAGTAAAGAAAGAAGAGCGGTAGTATGCGACTTTGTATTAACTATCGGGAATTGAACCATGTCACCATCAAGAATAGGTATCCTCTACCTCGTATTGATGACTTGTTCGACTGGGCCATTCTGAGAGCACAATTCTTTTCAAAGATCGATCTTCATTTCGGATATCATCGGTGAAGATTAAAGCGAGGATATTCCAAAGGCGCCTTCAAGACTCGACACGGGCATTATGAATTCTTAGTCATGTCTTTTGGATTGACCAATGCTCCCGCCGCTTTCATGGATATGATGAACCGTGTATTCAAGGAATATTTGGATCAGTTTGTTGTTGTCATTATTGATGACATCCTCATCTATTCAAAAGCCGTGAAGATCATGAGCACCATTTGAAATTTGGTACTACAAAGACTTCGTGAACACAAGCTTTATGCCAAGTGAAGAAATGCGAGTTTCGGCTTGAGGAAGTAGCATTCCTTGGGCACATGGTGTCAAAACAAGGAGTATCTGTGGACGGTGAAGATTGAAGCAATACAAAGTTAGAGCAATCTGAAGTTCGGTGACCAAGAAGTCTGTTTTTCTGGAAGCTTAGCTAGCTATTATCGGAGATTCGTGGAAGGATTTTCTCGAATCGCTACTCCGTTAACTCAGCTAACTCGGAAAGATACAAAATTCATATGGAGCGAGGAATGTGAGAAGAGTTTCCAAGAGCTCAAGATGAGACTCATTTCGGCACCTGTTTTGGCAATACCATCTGGTTCGGATGGAATTGTTATATACAACGATGCTTCAGGCAAAGGGTTAGGATGTGTTCTCATGCAACGTGGGAAAGTCATAGCCTATGCCTCACGACAACTCAAAGAATATGAGAGGAATTATCCTACTCATGATCTGGAGTTGGCAACAGTCGTTTTTGCGTTGAAAATCTGGAGACACTACCTGTATGGAGAAAAAGTGGAGATTTATACGGATCATAAAAGCCTCAAATATTTCTTCACCCAAAAAGAACTCAACATGCGGCAACGACGTTGCATCGGAGCTGATAAAAGATTACGATCACACTATTCAATATCATCCTAAAAAAAGCGAACGTAAGAGGTAACGCATTGAGTAGAAGATCATACGCGAAAGTCTGAGTGCAATATTGTCAACATAAAGGCCCATTTTGTATGACTTACAAAGGATGGAGGTAGAATTAAAGACTCGAGGGTCCCATGATGATGGCGAATATCTGATAGTAGAGGCAGACTTTAATTGATAAAGTTAAAGCTGCTGCTCAAGCTACGGACGGACAGGGGTACGATACAAATGAAGAAAAAGTTCAAGAAGGTCTTTATTCCGAAGCAAGAATCGATGAGGAAGGAATACTTGAGTCAACTCTAGACTTTGCGTTCCTAACGATTCTGACTTGAAGCATAGAATCATGATGGAGGCACACAACACCCCGTTTGCAATCCATCCTGGGAGTACCAAAATGTATCATGATATTCGACATACATTTTGGTGGAACAATACGAGAGAGAGATCGCGGAGTTTATCTCGAGGTGTTTAACTTGTCAACAAGTAAAGGCGAGAGCATCAAGTGCTTAAAGGGTCCATTGCAACCACTTGAGATTAGGAATGGAAGTGGGAACACATTACAATGGATTTCAATTCTGTGTCTTCCCAAGGTTTCTCAAGGCATAGATGCGATTTGGGTTATTGTTGATAGATTAACCAAGTCTCGCTCATTTTTTGCCGATCGAGAAACTTATTCCTTGAACGTCTTGCTCAGTATATGCGTGAATGAGATTGTGCGATTACATGGCATGCCGGTATCCATAGTTTGGATCGTGACCCAAGATTCACTTCAAGATTTTGGGTTAGCTTGCGCGAAAACTATATGGGCGCGGATTCTGATTCGATTCAAAGATACCATCCTCAAAGCGGACGGACAATCGAGAGAGGACTATTCAAACCCTTGAAGATCTATTAAGACTCTGTGTTCTAGATTTCAAAGGAAGTTGGGATAAGTACTTGCCACTGGTGGAATTCTCTTACAACAATAGTTATCAAGCAAGAATAGGCATGGCTCCATTTGAGGCGTTGTATGGACGAAAATATCGTTCTCCAGTATGCTGGGATGAGGTGGGAGAAGCAACGTTGTTGGGACCAGAATTAGTACGCATGACTACAGAAAAGATCCAAATGATTCGACAACGTATTCAAACCTCACAAGATCGACAAAAGAGTTATGATGATCTTCATAGAAAGGACGTAGAGTTTAATATTGGAGATCATGTATTGTTACGTGTTGCTCCATGGAAAGGAGTTACAAGATTTAGAAAAAGTGGAAAGCTCAATCCAAGGTTTGTTGGTCCATTTGAGATTCTTGACCGAATAGGAAACATGGCCTATAGACTCGCGTTACCTCCAAACATGTCTCGTGTTCATAATGTTTTTCATATATCTATGCTTCGTAAATATGTGAAAGATCTGAACCACATTATTGCGTTAGAACCAGACGAGATAGCCGAAGATTTAATGTATGAAGAGGTATCTGTTAAGATCTTGGATAGGAAAGAACATGTCCTACGCACCAAGATTATACCACAAGTTAAGGTTTTGTGGAGGAACCATGCTATTGAGGAAATGACGTGGGAGTTGGAGTCAGAAATGAAAATGAGGTATCCTCACCTTTTCGATACACCAGGTACGTACGTCAATTTCAAGGACGAAATTTCATAAGGAGGGGAGGTTGTAAGACCCCAACTTTTTATAAATAAAATCGAATTTCCTCTAATTATTATTCTTGATTAATAAGGTGGTAATTTGATATAATGCTTTGGTTATGGGTGAAATGTGCAATTTTTGCAAAATAAACAAGTGGTTATTAAAATATTAATTTTTTTCGGGGAATATTTGTTTGGTCGTGGAATATTCTTGCTGTCGGGGAATATTCGTACGACGGCGGAGCCATTTGTGGGCCCCATAACGAAAAACGATTGGATGAAAGAAAATGACAAAGATTGAGTTTTATAAATAACGACGTAAATTGTTAGCGTTAACACTGTTGGGTTACCTAGTGGTTAAAATCTGATAATATCGCGAGGGTTGCGACAAGAAGACACTTGTATTATTACAGATATTGAATTGAATTATTGATTAAATGCGTGAAGCCACTACTCAATAATTATTACGGTAATTCTTTGTTCATTATTTTATTTTATTGATTCAATAATTCTTTGCGTTGATATTTATATTATTATTGTTGTCATTGACGCGTATTTTCCATTATCGGATCAATAATTCATATTATTTGAATAATATTAAATGATAACATTATTGGCAATGTCTAGAAAGTTCATCAAGGAGAGGTTTGGTCACTTTAATTGCGGCCAAGATAAGGAGAAATCCTTATTGGAAAGCCCCTCTTTCTCGGAGCTACTTTGGTTGTCATAATTGTGATTCTATAATATTATTTGTGAATAATTAATTATTGATTTATATGATAATAAAATATTTATTTGATATAAATGATGGATTTATTTATTTTATGTGGATATTAATGCTGAGGTGTTTTATCAGTATTTTGTCGGACTGAAAGTACTAAAAATCATCCGTTTATGGATTTCGGATATTTTCGGTTGGAAATTTGGAAAAACTCAAAACTACAAAGTTGTAGAGAATTCGATTTCAGGCAAAATGGACATAAAATTCGTATTTTTCTGACAAACGGTCTATTTTCTATGAATTGTTAAAGTTTCGGAAAATAAAATAATTTTTATTAAAATTGGGTGGGACCCACTCTTTTATTAGACATGTGGGCTGCCAAATTTTTTCAATTAAAGCATCTTTGGTGGTTGGTTTGAATTCAAAGAAGGAGGCGTGGGAAGAAAAGAAAAATTAAATATTATTTTAATATTTTAGTCTCTCCTGCAGCGTTCTAGCATTTTCCTATAAATAGAGGGGCTAAGTTAGAATTGAAAATCACACTGAAACAAGTTTTCTCTCTTCTCTCTCTTTATATTGTCGAAGCGTATTCTTGTGAGTATACTTTGAGTGTTCTTTATCACGGTGCTTAGTTTTCACAAGACTGCATGCAAATTCAAATAAGAAATACGGTTATTTTGAGGTAAGAGATGTTATTTCTTTCATAAATGGTATTATTTTCTTGATATCATTATGCCAAAATATTGGTTGAACTTTTTATCAAATTTGGAACTTTTTTGTGTGGGGTTACTTATTCACGTAAGCGACCTTTATTCACGATATCTGAGACTATTCACGTATAAGGCACTATTCACGAATACGACACTATTTACCGAAAAATAAAATTTTTTCTTTTTGTTCAAAATGTCTATTATGGTTACTAGCTTTGATTGTATCCATGTTTTGATCATTCTTCAATTTTACACCACTATGATTATTTTCGAGGTATTTTTGGACATGGATAAAACAAAGTACGAATCCTTAATCCTTAATCCTTGTCATTTTGTTTCACTGAATTCGTTTCTTTAAAAATATTTTTTATCATCTTCAGTCTTAAATGATGATATTAATGAATATCTTTGGCCTGTAGTGCAAAGATGAATGATTTCTGATGAATATCTTTGGCCCGTAGTGCAAAGATGAACAGGTGTTTAGATGAATATGACCAATGATGAATATCTTTGGCACCGTGAATGCAAAGATGAATGGTTGATTCAGATATATATTGATTGATGTTGAGGGGATAAAAGATGAGCGATGAACTTTTAAATTCATACATAGAAGATAGTAGTTTGTATTCTCTACTTAACTCTTCAATGAATTATTATTTCCGATTTGCGAATATTGATTAAAAACTTGTTGTCTATTGTATTCTATTAGATTTTTCCCTGTTGAAGACTAACGATAATTTGTTGTATATTATCTTAGTCATAATATTCTTTACTGGGCTAGTTGAGCTCACCCGTTTCCTTTTTGTTCCATTTTTCTTCTTAGGAAGCGAGAATATAGCGAGTACGAGTCGGGTATGGAATAAAGGTTCTAGAGAGAGTTGTTTAGTAGTCCTCACCATTTTTGTAAAATAATGTATCAATAAATGTGATGAGGATTTATTTGAGTATAGATATTGTGCAGAAGATAATATTTGTATTCAAACTCACAGATTTCTTGTTGTAATAATAAAGTCAGTAGTTGTTTACATGCCATGTATTGACAACTCGGAATGGGTGATGTATACCTATTTTGAAAGGCCACACCCTCTTTCCTCTGAAATGACCTGGTCGATTAATATTATGAATTATAATAAAGGTGATAAATGTTGTTAAAATTATTAATGTGATTTTTATGAGGTATTTGTGTAAGTTTTGCTTATTTTATGAATCTCCATTTATCCATTTTCAAAATAATTGGTAGAAAATTATTTAAAGGTGGGGGCCACATGTGGGGCCCATATGTGTTGGGAAATGATTTTGAAAATGGAAGAGTATACGTATGGAAGTATATGTGTGTTTTGAGTATATAGTGGAAGAAAATGATATGTGAAAGTGATAGGTGTGTGATGTGTGTGTGGTGGAAAATGATGGAAAAGTAGTAGTGTGATAGTGATGTGTAAGAGTGTAGTGAATTTGATTATTGGGTGGGTGGGTGGGTGGGTGGGTGGGTGGGGATTGATGTTGGTTATGGGGAGAAAAAATTAAGTGGTGTATATATAATATTGATATATATAAGTTGAAAACATGTGTTTATATATATGTATTATATTTTAATTTTTGTTGTGATTTTATTAGTTAGTTGATTGACTTTATTGTATTTGGTTGAAGAAATAAATCTGCAGAATTATTTTTCCTTGCATGAGACACTTCCATTCTCCTATAAATGAAGCTCATTCATTCATTATTTCTTACAAATTCACTTTGAAACTCCAGAGAGAAATTATAGTAAACTATAGAAAAGTATTCTGCTACTTTCCTACTCTTATATCAGGTTCTTTTACGGTAAGGGATATTATTCTTTTGTATTCAAGAAGAGAACTTTTGTTATTCTATTTCTTTATTGTTCATTGGAATAACTGTGATATGCTGGGCTACCCTAAACTTGGTGACATTCTTCTATTATTACATCTTTATTATTCATTTGGAACATCCACGTGCATGTGTTTTACATGGGACCTAATTTAAAATCTTTATTTATTATTGCATCCGCGAATATCACTCGTCTGCATGCGTTTCTACCGAACCCGGGTTCCATTATTTATTATTTCAGTATTTATTATTCTGGTTGGGACATCCTGCCGATTGTGAATTTCACGACTGGTTAAGATTATTATTATACATTGGAATAACCATACATCGCCAAGTATCACCACATGCATGGTGATTTCTTTTGTTATTCCATTCGTTATTATACTCAGTTGGTTAAAATTTTAACTTCTATACTCCATGAAATTAGTGGAATATCCTTGATATTTGCGCTTCATCCAGTATTTTTTATGGAAATATTATTCTGAGCATTCTTGAATTTTACTCTACAAAGCAGTATTATGTTGACAATTTGGACGTTATTAGTTCCTGAATAAATTAATTCGTGAACTTGTTTTATTGAATTCTTATATCATTGTCATCATCCTCATGTTTATATTTTTTTGAAAGTCATCTGCGTATTCTGTAGTGCATAGATGGACTTAGTATGATTATGATCGGGATTATTCGGTGTAATCATGGCCAGTAATGTTACAAATGATGTGATAAAAGTCCTCGTTGGCCCGTAGTGCATTGATTGACGATTGTTGGCATGATCATGATTATTGATGAATACACAAATATCCTTGCCAGTAGTGCATGGAATTTGTGGTCGTAACCCTAATGAATATCCTTGGCCGTAGTGCAGGGATGATGTGGATTATTTATTTAGTTGAGTCTCAGCGATAAAAGTGATGAAAAACTTTTTAAATCATAAAAGATAGTAGATTTTATCCTCTACTTGACTCTTTTAATGGATTGCTTGATCCGCTGCAGTTAAACTTGATGTCTATTGTATATTATCAGTTTAACATTGTTGAAGACTAATGATAATTTATTCTGCATTATCTTAGACATAATATTTCTTGCTGGGCTAGTTGAGCTCACCCTTTCTTTCATTGTTCTCTTCAGGAAATGAGAACGTAGCTGGGACTAGTCGGGGAACGGAGTGATGGTCCAAGATGATGTCTTAGTAGTCCTCATTATTCTGTAAAATAGTGTAATAATAAATGTAACGAGGACTCTATTTGAGAATGAATATTGTCTAGAAGACAATATTTGTATTTAAACTCACAGCATATGTTTTGTCGTATTTTACACGACTGCTGTATTATTAGTTTGTATTTGAATTTTGTACTATGTATTTGGAGACTCGAGATGAGTGATGTATACCTATTTTGGGGGCGTCACATGTTTCATAATATTTTAACAATTGACAGTTTTGAAAATTAATTGCATTGTCATATCTTACCTAAATGTTGTCTGATAAATTTATTATTTTTGAGTTTTTATTCTTTGATGAGATGGAGACAAAGTATGGGTCATTTTTTTCTAATATTATAAACTTTAGCGATGTGACATTTTCACAGATTTTTCTTATATTTTCGCACGTATCTCGCCCCCACATTCTAAATAAAATTACTCATTTATAACCAATTTGCCACAATATTTCATTGTTCCTTCTATAATACATTTTCTTTCTCTCTACCACCAAATTGCTTGATTTGTTGAGACTTTTAGTTCATGTTTACGAGGGTGTAAATATCATTTTCTTACCACATTTGGATTTGCAAAAAGAAACTGATATTTTTACGTGTGTTTTTGATTTTCCACACAGCTCCCTCTTACATGAGAAGAAAGTGGGTCCTACATTCATGTGAGAGGGAACCATTTGAAAATATAAAAAACATATGTGAAAATAGTACTCTCCTTTACAAAACTAATATTTTATTATTACTAATCTTATCGGTAGATTTTCAGTAATGTGTGCCGTAATATTTTAACAATTGACGGTTTTAAAAATTAATTGTCTATAGATATAGATGTATAACAACAATAAAAATCGTCGCTATAGAATCTGTAAAAATGAATTTCATATAAAAAATATCATTTACAGTTGTGAATTTATCAATTTTCTAAAATAATAGGTCAGGTCATGTTTTACAACTTGAAAGATTTAAATTTGAAGTTCAATGAGTCGATGCATTGAAGCGCTTTTAATCCTATTATTTTATTATTACTATATTTAGAGGTAAAATGTAGTTTTATAGATTTTATGATTTGCAAGCAACAACTAAACAGTGATTTATTTATATGTAGAATGATTTATTAAAGAGTGACTAACAATTGAAATGAAATACCAAACCCGCTTGGGTCAAATTCCAAGTTATAACAGATTCAAAATTTATTTGCAGGCAGAATTCAACAAAAGGGTACAATTCAAATATAAAACAAAATTACAGGACCGCCCAACTGCTCTCATCAATCACAAGTTCCATAACTATTCCCTGGCAAAATTAGGCAGTAAAAGACGAGCTAAAAAAAATAAATATAAAAGGTATTTCTACCATTCTTGCTGCTATAAAATATCCTTGCTGAATTCGATGACTTGGTCTTCAATTAATCCGCTGCCATAAATGGATCGACATCCCCAAGATCAGCTACTAGAGGTTCCAATTTTGTCGCGTCCTCATCTTCTGGGGCGAAATATGTTGGAAATGGAAGAAGAGATACATCTGGTTTCTTGTAAAATGCATCTTTTATAAACACAAAGTTCCCAGTAGCACCGGGTACCTGGAAAACAGTATCAAAAAAGCTAAAGAAAAATATGCAGATATTTGCCTCCTTATTCCAAGATACTCAGATTGACATATAATTGACTTCCCAAAGAGTACATGAATTCGATTTTGAAATAGACAAGGGGGTTTTTAGAATTTTCATGTCAACACAGAGCACGAATCTGCAATCAAGCCCCAAGCGCATAAATTTTCATTCCGGTCTTGCATGCAGGTCCATTTCATGCAATCTTATTTCAAATACCAACTTCAGTTCTTTAGCACAAGGGAAAAAATATCTGGCTTTATTCTGAATCAATGAAAAATAACGGCTAGTTGAATCTTAAAAAAGAAAATATAACCACCACCAGGATGATTAATTCAACAAAATCAACTGTTTCAAAACCAGATCTCACATTCATGTAAAAATCCTACTGCCTACAACTCGACTCCATGCACTTACTCAGAAAATGGAAAAGACAGGTTAAAGAATCATACTTGGCCTCTAACCCACATCAAGTCCCTTGCAGGGTCAATTTTATACACCCAAACATTTTTAACTGTGCGTTGCTTCCCGCCCATGCGCCCAGGCATCTTTTTACCTTTAAATACCTGTTGAAAATGCAATAAACAGATTATACCACAATTTGGAGACCATGCATGTCCACTGACGAGACTTGACATCTCAAAATTTATTTATGCAAATGTAATACTTTTAGATAATCATTATTAAGATGAAAAAAATTATAACGTAATTTCATAATCCTATTGAGATTCAGAAAAGAATTATTAAGATATTTTACAGCAACTCTTTATATATATATATATAGGGCTATATGTATATACACAGCTGTGTATTACACAGTCGGACTATAGCGATGATTCAGGGGCGACGATTCACCTATCGCCTGAACCGTCGCCGCCATAGCCCAAAATAGCTATGGCGACGAGTAAAACCGTCGCTATAGCCCAAAAAACCGTCGCCATAGCCAACTATATACTACACAGCTGTGTACATACATTTTTCCCTATATATATATTAGTACATATTCATGATAGACAAAACCAGCCAGAATGGGTAAACCCTTGTAATAGCAGTATAAACATAAAGAACCAAAAAAACCCAGCAAAACTGGGGCACTACCTATCAACCCCTTGTACAGTAAGAACAAAAACACTACTGAAGTGCAAATTCCTCTAAAAACCATCCTATTGTAATCCTACAAACCATTGTCCTCTTTTTCATATAATGTTTATTCCATTCTTTTTAATTGCTCAATGTGCTTTTATTTTTTCTAAATTTATTATCAGCAGTATTTCAGATGGATTCTCTATTCTCATTCATGAAAATTCAAAATCTACATGCACATATACATGTGGTGAATTCCTCTAACACTCATCCTATTTTAACCCTAGAGAACAGATACCACTCTCTTCTTATTTTCCATGCAAGACATAATCAATCCATTGTTTTGAAAATTATAAGGAATATTCTTGCCACTGTCTGATGAATTTCTCTATTCATGAAAGTTCAAATAATGAACCCATCCTATTTTAACCCTAGAGAATAGAGACCACTCTCTTCTTATTTCCATGTAAGACATAATCGCTCCATTGTGCTAAAATCATAAGGTTTATTTTCACCACTATGTCTGATGAATTTCTCTATTCATGAAAGTTCAAATTGATGAATGACATCCAACTTCAAGGTAGGGTTGAGACGATTTCATTTTTCACATAAATAATGGCATGACTATTTTGAAAAGAAGAAAAGAAATAAATGAATGAAATCTGGCTTCAAGGTTGGGCTAGAGATAGTAGTAAGCTAGAACACCAATAACCTCCAACAAAATGAGACTGCTCCAGCTATGTTTAATCAAGTAGCATTATGGAATCATCATGAAATGATAGTTCATCAATTTAACATTTCCAAATAACCAAATTCCATAAAATGATTTTTATAGGAAATAATACTAGTTCAATATTATGGGACTTGACCGAAAAAATTATAACGAATCAAATGCAAAGCTCCACACACCTTTCCGGGAGCATCCCTCTGACCAGTAGAACCAATACTTCGATGTGATAATGACGCACCATGAGATGCTGGCATTCCTTTGAAGTTCCATCTTTTCATCCCACCCTGGATATAGAAAAACCAGAAGCAAGGAAATTGTGATGCAATGCACAAGCAGAGCATAACCTTGATTAATAAATTAACAATAACATTTTATCTTCTATTTTGAATTCCATTGCATCAGCAGGGAATGCATAGTTTAGGGGAAAAGGTTTGATAATTGTGAGCAATGTAACTCAATCATAATGAAGATAAGTAAGATGATAATAATAATAATCATAGTAGTTTGTGTCCATATCAAAGAGGAGCTTCTGAATCTATTTAGTGTAATGTTCATACTGAAAGTGTTAACTGTGAATCATTATATAAAACAGTAACAGAACTAAAACAAAAGAGAGGATAAGAGCTGAATCTAAAAAACAAAAAGAAGACAGCTTCACCTGGAAACCTTTTCCTCTAGTAATTCCAGTCACATCAACATACTGGCCAGGAACAAAATGGCGAACACCAATTGATGTACCAACAGGAAGAAGAGCGTCCTCTGTCACTGGAAACTCTCTCAATTTCCTCTTCATAGGAACACCCTGAGCTCTAAAATGACCCACTTCGGGTTTGGTCAAATGTTTTTCCTTTTTATGCCCGCAACCAATCTAACTAACACCACAAACAAATTCACATTTTAACAAATAAGCATCAGCTTTCTGATAAAAACAAAGCCTTGAAATTAATACTCTATTTTACTCTATTTGTAACAAATAAGCATCAGCTTTCCATGGTATCATTTGTAAATTTATTTTGTTCCCTAAAAAGAGTCCATTTTTCTGGGTGCAAATTTATTTTGTTCCCCAGAAGAGCCCATTTTTCTGGGTAGCGAATAAAATGACACAATGTCCTCAAATTTAACATCATAATTTCATTATCATACAACAATATTACAACTTAAGAATTAGGGGTATACATGTAATAATAGTATATTCTTAATATTCACAAATTTTGTAAATGGGACTCTTTAGACTTTATGTAGAGGGAGTGTATTTTTAAACAAATAAATAAAAAAAAATCCATATTGCCTCACAGCAAACTTATAAAATAAACCTCTTGACGCATAAATAACCTACCAACACTTCAAACATATTTACATAAGTAACAGAACCCATTAATTATCTAATACAGATAAAACCTGTTGTTGTGCAATCAATAATAACATATAAAAAGCTGAATTAAAACACACCAATGCTGAATTAGGATAAATGATAGAACCTGGAGGGCAGTGATTCCTTCTTTCTCTGGGGTTTTGACCTGAGAGACAATGTTTTCATCCAACCAAAGGACACTGATAGGAACTCGCTCACCCCATTTGTCCCAAAGAGCGTACATCCCACATTTGACAGCAATAACGCCGGTTCTCTTTGAATTGGGGGTCATAACTCTAGGTTTAGCTTCGATGATTCGACATCTTTCTTCGTATTCATCGATTAATTGATCGGAACTGAATCTTCTCAACTGGGTTGTTGTAGGTACTGTTGATGACAGAGTCGATTTTGGACCGAGTGAGAGCAGCCGGAGGCGAGAAATGAGGCCTCTCGATGCCGCTGACATTGCAAAAATAAAGGTCAATCAAATGAATGAGATTGTGCTCAGTAAGGGCATATTCAAATGGTTACTGGGTTCGCATGGAGGTGGTGCAGATGTGTTTGAGAAAGAAAGGAGATAGTCGCAGTCTGCAGATAGAGAAGTTAAATGGGATTTACGGTAGGGTTTTAGATGAAGATGTGATTGTGTGCATGCTAGACTTATTTGGTACCATGGAATCTACTGCAAACTTGTGACACGTGGTGTTAAATTGAGTAATTCAAATGTAAATAAAAGAGTAAAATAGATAATCAAAATAATATTACCATCTCTCTAATTTTTAAAATAACGGTCAATATCCTTCTAATCTATATGGAGTGATATATAACATTCACTACTCATAATGATCCACAAATATTTTTAATATAATATTTAATACACTCTTTAATTATAATATTTAATATATCCACTAAATATAAATATATATATTATCATTTTAACTTAACTTAATCTAATTAATTAAATTATGTACTTAAACAATAAATAATATAAATGTAAAAAAAATAACAAATATTCATTTTATCAAAAAATTATTCATATATTTTTTGCTAATTAAATTTCTCAAATATTAAAATTTATGTAATATACATCTAAACATATTTTTTAATTAAAAATAAAATTTTAATATCCATAAAAATGCAAATTAACACAAAAAAAATTATAATTATTTTTTCTAAATATTAAAATTTACTTAAAATAAACGTATACAAAACTTGTTACAGAATCGAATCTTATAATTCATATAAAAACTTATATTAATTATTTTTCTCAAATATTAAACTAAACATAAGTCACACTTAGGTATAATTGTTTATAGTAAAAATGATAAATGTTATTACTCAAGAAAAGAAAAAATATATTAAAAGAAAACTTTTTTTACAAGATTAAAGTAGTAATAAATATTATATATTTTCGTGTATTCAACATCGCCACAAAACATCACCAACTATGTACTAAAAAATTTAATCAAAATCATAAATATTCAAAATTTTGACATATAGTTAAGAAAATTTAACATATGAAAATCATAATATGAAACTAAGAAATCAAATAATAATTTTTGTTATTAAATACCAAAAACTAAACTATCAACATACCCAATTCACTCAAATTAGAACAGCTCCATTAATAATTTAATTTAATTTTTAATGTTTGTTTCATTTATCCATAAATATGTGTTAATTAAACTAAAATAGTTTTTTTTTCACAAGTTACCTACAATTTGAATAAGATGATCTTAATTACAAACAAAGTTATAATTGAAATTTATTGTATTAAAATAGAATAATTTTAATTCATTATATATATATATATATATATATATATATATTATTCATGAATTAAAATTTGACAGCATACAAAGATAAATATGTAATTTTATTTATGTATTCAACCTTAAAAACTTACGAGTACTAACTGTTACTTCAAAAACTAGAGGAGATGCGAGTGTTATCACTGTATTTTAGTCTAAATAAAATTTAAAAAAAAACCTCACATGCTAAAAATCATCTACATGCTAAAAATGTTTCAAATTTTACTGAAATGGAAAGTGGGTAGATTATTCCCTTACACACGCATATATATGTATATGTATATATATTGGTTGTAATTTTATCTAAGATAACTTTAAATGCAAAGTAATTTTGACTAATAGTCTGACCATACAAATGCAAAAGCATGTTTTAAAAAAAAATTAGTGTTATATATAATAAGCATATTATTTATGGTAGCAACCTCATCAAACACTAAAAGTATTTTATTTTAATTTTTGCTTGTACGAGTGAGGGGCAATTCTACCGAGAATACAGCTCAAGCTCAACTCTTAAAAATTAAGCTTGAATTTTACTTAAACTGCTCGTTTAGTTTAAAATTAATTTATGACCAGAAAATTGCATTCGGAGCAATATAATTCAAGTTCGGTACAACCTTTTATTATCTAAAATAAATACCATATGAGTTGTTCATTCTATACAGATTGATTCAATAGGGGATTTAAATCTGCTACAGCTTCAAAATTCTGCCTCCAAAAGCTCTTGGTTTTGTGAGACACCAAGATCATGAGATAACTTATCACATAACTGCATAACATATTATCAAATCTTAGGAATGTGTGTTCAATAATATATATATATATATATATATATATATAGAGAGAGAGAGAGAGAGAGGTGAACCTGTCTATATAGTTTAGGATCTCCACAAGATTTTCTTAATTCAACTACATACAATGATGGGCTAATTTCAAACACCTGCAACAAATATAGAGAAAATGTGTACTAAGATTTAAGGATTAGCTACTGCCTAATTGTGAGCTGGTAAGTACTATGTTAAGAGTAAGGACTTGTTCGAGTTTCAAGAATTACCAACCTCTGCTTCAACTGAAAGACTAACTGGGCTTTTCTGACATTTATGCTCTTGTATCATTTTCAGCTGACACAAAATCAAATAATGATCAGTAGTTTTCTTTGAAAGTTGACTTGACTTTAAGAATTCATTACACGGTAGTCTATATTAACCCTTCCATTTTTCTTCTGGACTCCGAATCCCATTTGAATTACTGTATCCTCAATCCCCTCAATCAATTCTTTTGGGGAATGATTGGATGTAAATCTGATCTTTCGCTCGGAAATGTCCTGGAAAAATGGGTGCATATATTACAATCCTAAATATTAGTTGTGAACTCTAACAATGGTAAATTTATGCACACGTATATTATATATAACTCGTACATGTACTTCAACCATTGATCTAACCTCTTTCTCAAAGAAGCCTGAAAGATCCAGCCATGAAGACATTCCAATTAGCTGAAAGGCATTGATTACTGTAGGTAAGTCTGGATCTTGTTCTACTGGTGGCTGCACCATTGAAAAAATATTCCTCAATTATGGCTCAAAATAACTGAAATTATTGAAGGTGCAATATAAACTACTAAGAGTATCCAAGTGCAAACTACCTCGAGTATTGTCAACGTTTCATCTTCTATGCATGCATCTTCTTCCTCTTCATCAGGAACTGCAGGAGTATAGTATTGTTTAAACCATTCATCTGCTTTGATTTCTGCCATTGTTATTCGAGTTTGAGGGCTCGGATCAAGAATCCGCCTTATTAGTTTTTTGGCATCTGGGGACAGCCATTTGGGAATATGTGCATCCCCCTTGAAAATCTGAATTCCCTCGAGAAGATTTGAATTATAAGTTATTGAAATTAACATTGTAGAGGCCTGTCCATGTAACAGAAACATCAAAAGTTCTTCTATACCTTCTGATATAGTACTGCAAGGTTTCTATCGTCAAATGGTAGATACCCAATGAGAATTACGTACAAGATGACACCACATGACCATGTATCTGAGGCTGAACCATCATAGCCTCTGTTCTGGAGAATTTCAGGAGCAACATAGTTGGGACTACCGCAGGTTGTATGCAGTAATCCATCTTCCTGATAAGCAGACAGAAATAAGGGACAAAACGAAAGGAAAATAATGTGAATTATGGATATGGGAGATACAGGTTCCATACCCTAAAATGTTGAGGTAATGCACTAAGGCCAAAATCAGATATTTTTATGTTTCCATTCACATCAACAAGAACGTTCTCTAGCTGCAATTCATGTCAGAAAACATGTATAAGACTATAACTACGTTTGGATTGAAGTAATAAAGGTGGGAATGGAATGAAAAAAATTGTGTTTGGTTGCGATTGGAATGGATTGAATCATTATTTTATTTTTTTTGTTATTTTCGACTGAAATTTAACATCCTTCCCCAAGATTTCATGTCCAAAGTCTTATGAGTAGGTTTTTTTATCATTGAGCCATGAGGGTCTTGGAGGAGGGAGAACATGGAATAACTCATTCCAATTAGAATAGAACGAATCATTCCAATCAGAATGGAATGAATCATTCCAATCAGAATGGAATTCATTCGATCCAAACGCAACATAAATGATAATAAGTAGGACCTTCCATTTCCAAAATTGAAATGATTATTTGGAGAGTTTATCAATTAATGTGTGCAAAGAAACCTTGAGATCCCTGTGAAAAACGCCTTTATTATGACAGTAGCTAACCCCGTCTATTAATTGCTGAAACAGCTTCCTGCCTTCAGCCTCAGAGAATTTCCCTTTGGATGCCTGTAAAGAACGGGCAGCATAAGAATGTCGGATTAGATGTGAATAATAGGAAACCATGTAAATCGTATAGCAAAAGGAGCTTACAATTCTGTCAAATAATTCACCACCATTCACATATTCAAGGATCATGTAAATCTTGGTCTTGGTTGCTATCACCTGCTTATTCGGGAATTTTGAGAGAAAATCAGCACAATCAGAAATTCATGATAAGTTAAGGACACACTAAAGCAATAGTAGTTCTACAGTATGTTGAATCCGAAAAATCCATGCAGTTATAGTATAATCATAGACGTTGAAGCTTTTATCATGTGTCTGAGGGATGAATTCATTTTTCATAGACAGATGTTTTATAATTGTTGATAACATGACCACTAGATGGTGTTTGGCCTAAATACGCAAATTTATAAAATACGTGCATAAATAAAATCTGAACCTTAAACTTGCTGAAATGTTATTGCAAGACTGGAGTTACAGCTTGGAGTTCCTTTCCAATAACAACTTTCAAAAATGAAAATGTTATCTCCCGTGTTCTTCAAATATCATTTTAACATTCAGAAAATTAATCATGAATTTCACCAAAGATTATAAACTAATAACCTATTTAATAAGTAATAGCCATAGGTTATCTCCATTTAAAAGGAAAGAATTGACAGTGTTACTACTTATTTTGCTCTAAGGTCAGAGTTCACTTTTAAATTATTATATAAAATTATTTATATTCCAAGTAAATTATGGCATTGGTAGAAATATAGATTCTGAATTTCGAATGAAGTAAATATAATGTAGTTAATTAGAGTTTTAATGGATTTAAGGACTCACGAGTGGATCTGATCCATCCAGATGTTTCTTGGTCACAAGATGTCAAAAAATCTAAGGGTCCACACACATAATTTGTAGGGGCCTGGATCATTGAACTTTCTTTCTGATTTATTTCTAACTGGAACAACCTCCATCAGTATAGATGGACCGACCCTACTAGAACATGCACCGTCCAGAAAACTACACATTATTTTTAATAAGACTATAAATATTTTTATAGTATAAAAAAATGTTTCGATGAAAAACATTTTGACTTTAGCTGGGATTAGGCCACTGAAACTGAAGAAGTCGGGGAAAAATTATGTAAACGTTTCTATTTCTGTACTTGACAATTTTTAACTTTATTTATTTATTTATTATTCATTTATTCCAGTAGATCAATGCAAAGAATGCATTTCTATTTATATACTTGAGAATTTTTAACTTTATTTATTTATTATTCTTTTATTATAGTAGATCCAACAACACTGACTGCTCGTAATACCTAATCAACCATGTAGTACATATACTATGCACGTAATACCTAACCAACCATGTAGTGCATATACTATGTGGTTCCATTTTTAATTAACTTTATTTTAGTATTAGAATCTTATACTCCTAACTGAATAATTCAATGGGCACAATCTACAGACAAAAAATTGTGCACAATTGATATCACCCATGTAATGCATACCAATAAAGATGTGTAAAAGTCCATATAGTAAGTCTAACTTCCTATTTTCTCTAAATTTTTATATGGTTTGCGCACAACTTTTTGTATATAATTTGTACGCATAAGTATACTCCTCCTAATTATTATTTAGTTTTATCTATGTTATTAAGGGAGAGCAAAAGGAGCAGTTATATTATTGGACTTTTAGTCTCTCATTTTTTTTTAACATTTTTACCCAGATTTTTGTATTCATATTTTTTCTCTCTTTCACTCCTATTATCCACCACGTCCTAATTTCTCTCACCCTCAAAATTCTTTATTTTCTACTCTTTTTTTTTTTAATTTACAGCCAATTTACACACAATTATGTCACATAATTAGTCTAGTGCTAAAAGGAAGAGTCCATGATCAAGCCATCATAAAGATTATGATCTGTCCTGCTAAAGTTCCGGTATGGATAGGACTCCATGAATATGAAGATAAGCAAACTTACCCAAATGTCCAAAAGAAAAATTTTAAAAATTTAAAAACCAATAAAGGAAAAAAGTCTTAAAATGTCCAACATTCATGCTTGGGACTTAGACTTAATTGCACAGAGAGAGGAGGAGAGATAGACCTCATGTAGCCTGACCACGTTTGGATGTTTGAGGAGCTTCAATGTGCCAATTTCCCTCTTTATCTGCAGCAACCTCCAAACAAAATAGTATTAATACGCTGTTTTGTCATTTCCTCTTCCAAATTGGCAATTCTCCCAAACTGGCAGAACCCAGAACAGAGACAACACAACTTCATTGCATTCAACTAACTATCCTTTTGTTTATCCACAATTTCATACCAAAATCAAACAAAAAAACAAAAATCAAACCATCATAACAGAAGAAATTCAATTTTTGTTACCTGATCGGTGATCTTGAGATCAATAATTCGGATCTTCTCCAAAATTTTAACGGCAAATGGGCGACCCGATTCGACGTCCTTGGCGTATTTGACCTTACCAAAATTGCCTTCACCAAGAGTCCTTCCCAATACGTACTTACCCAGTCGCATTCCCTCCTCCTTCTTCTTCTTTCCCTGCTGATTCCCTTCCTTTTCCTTCCTCGCAAATAGCACCATCTAGTTTCTTTTTCTCTCTATATATACAAATTACGAAAAATATACAGACTCGTTTTTGCTAAAACCCAAACTCTCTCACCTGCTGTTCCATAGTAGGAAAGGAAGAACAAAGCAATGAAATTGGCCTTATTGGCTGAGGATATATATATATAGAGAGAGAGAGAGATATTTAGAGCCATAAGACTGAGAGAGAGAGAAGTCAATGTACAAAATTTTAAAATTTTGTATTTAATTAAATATATTTGATTTTCTATTAATTTAATAATTAGAATTATAACTGAAAAGATTTTAATATTGCGATAAAATATATTAATAATTGTTACAAGTAAACACGTCAATTATGTTATTTAATCAACTTATTTTTGTTACATTATATAAAAAGACCCATAATATAATTACCCAAGATGTACTATTAAATACGAAAATACTATTTAAAAATTGAAATAATTTTATACTATTTAAAAATATAAACATCTAATGATTCCTTTTCTTTTTTTTTTAGTTTTTCATTCAATTATTAGTTTGACATTATTACTGAATTCATTCATACAAGCATTACATATATAAAGTATAATTATAATGCTATAATTTATAAGAGAATAATAAATGTAATATAACAAAATAATTATTAGATAAAGATATACGTACGATTACGAAATGAGTATTACCTAAGTTAGTTTAGCTTATCAAATAAGTTTTTGAATGACCAAATCAAATAATGTTTAAATGCTAGGAAAAAGGGATAATTTGTCGGCACGTTATGTTTGCATGGATAGAGTTTTGAGATAGGTACATCTGACGATGATTTTTTTCAAACACTTTCTCGGTATTTCAATATTGACTCGTAAGTTAATTTTAATCGATTGATGAATCTGGTTATCATGTAATTAATTTCACAATAAATTGAGAGTAATATAATTGGTTAATTGATCAATATAATAACATACAGATCGGGAGATGATTTTTCTATCTGCGTGTCAGTACTGTATTAATTAATTAACCAACTTATCATAAAATTAATTTCATAATAATCAGATCCATCGTGATACGTATCCCGGTTGAAGCCTCAAGCGTCATGGCTCTAGAAAAGGCGTCGCGACTCTCGCTAGCAGCTTTTAAATGATTATATTTGAGGTGCTACTAAACTTTACAATAAGATTTGTTTTTTTGTGGTACTTAAGCAGCTTTGAAGTGATTAGTGTTGAGTATAATAATACTCTATGCTATGATCAGTATTAAAAACATATTATTTTTATCTTATATATCTTTTTTGAAAATAATATTTCCCTCTCTCTTTCTAGTCAATATTTAAAATGACTTCATAAAATTATTACTAGTAGATAAGAACTCTTAATTAATTAATGTCACACATAAATTTGACTAGTCATGAATCATGATGATATGGGATAAGTACTACTAATCAATTGATTTAATCAACGTACAAAAGGATCCATTTATGGCGTAATATCACAATCGACCTTAATAATATCAACCACTTGGGCTTATACATTTACATGAAAGTAAGCAACAACATTAATGTAATGTCACCCCCTTCAATAATCTTTTTTATTGTGTGCCTAATTTATTTAAATAATTGTCCAACTCGGCCTTTTATATTTGGGAACACAAATTAATATACGTCAACTGATTCACTTACTCATACCATTGAGCCTTGTTAAGAATTTTTATTGAGTGCCTAATTTATTTACTACTATTATTTTGAGTTTTTTAGGTTAATTTTAAAATCTTAAATTCTTCATTTAATTTTAATTTGTATAATTGTAATTAATGTAAACTATTTAAAGAAGTAAAACTAATTATAAATTTCTTTTTGTTTTGCAAATTAAAACTGACACAAACTATATCAATATTAAATTAAGAGTTATGATGTAAGACCCCAACTTATTATAAATAAAATTAAATTTCCTCTATTTATTATTTTGAAATAGTAATGGTCGATTTGATTAACGTGGATAGTTATGGGTAAAATGCGCAAATATTTTAAATAAGCAAGTGGTTATAAAATATTTATTGTTGTCGGGGAATATTCGTTTGGTCGTGGAATATTCTTACTGTCGAAAAATATTCGTATTTACCACGTTAAACCTTGTGTGGGCCCCATAACGAAAGTTTATTGGATGAAGAAAACGACAAAGATAAGTTGTTTATAAATAATAAGATAGTTATTGTTACCAATTAACATCGTTGAAATACTCTATTGGTTAAAACACATAATAAAGACACCAGATTGCACCAATTATTGATTCTTACGTAGGAAGGCATTACTCAATAATTGTTACAAAGAATTATCGCTCAAGATTTTATTTTATTGATTCAATAATTGTTTGCGTTGATATTTTATATTATCGTTATTTCAATAATTATCACTACTACAAGATTTTTCATTATCGAAGCAACAATTCATATTATCCGAATAATATTATTAGATAACATTATTGGCAATGTCTAGAAAGTTCTGCATCTAAGGAGAGGTTTGGTCATCTAATCGCGCCAAGAATGAGAAATCCTTATCGAAAGCCCCTCTTTCTTTCGAGAACGCTACTGGTTCACAAGATTGTGATTATTTAATATTATTTGTAAATAATTAATTATTGATTTATATGATAAGGAAAATATTCATTTTATGTGGATATAGATGGAGAAAATTTTTAATGTGACAATTGTTGAAAATTGGTATTTTGTCTTTTTCTGATAAAATAATTCATTTAAATATATTACTATATTTTAATAATATAGTAATTGTGATATTTTTACAACAAATGTGGGATATATGAGGAGGAATAGTATTTTTGTTGCATTAAATGATAAACACATGTTTTGTGTGTCGGTGGACCCCATTTCTTGACTGAAATTTAATTATAGCCTGTAAAATCGTTCGTTTGTGGATTTCGGTCAATTTCTGTTTGAAATTTGAAAAAACTTTCTTCTGCAAAGTTGTAAAGAATGGAATTTCCTATAGAAATGACATGTGGTCTGAATTTTTTTGATAAAAAGACTATTTATTATGAATTATTGAAGTTCCGTAGTTCCGAAATAATTGATTTTTGAAGTTTTAAATATTTTTTAAAGAAAAACATTTTTTTTATTTTGTGGGCATCTTTAACATGTGCAAGGTATTTGAATTCAGTTGGCAATGGTGTGCGATTAGGAATTTGGTTAATAAATATTATTAATTTATTAAATTTTTTACTTTGGTGTTCTAAGCAATTTCCTATAATATAGGTGCTTAGGTTAGAATTGAAAATCACACCGTAAACCCAAGTTTTTCTCTCTTTCTATCGATATATTGAGTGTATTCTTGTGAGTATTTTGATACTTTTGAGTGTTGTTATCTTTGCTGCAAGTTCTCTTCAAAGACTATACCCAGATTCTACCTGTAAGATTATTCTTTCGAGGTAAGGGATATTATTATTTTTTAAATAATATTATTTCTTTCAATATCATTATGACGGAATATTGGGAGTATTTTTCTTGTAAAATTCTTGTCTTTTAGTGTCGAGGTTACTATTCACGATATACTATTACATTATTCACTTAAATCGACATTATTCACAAAAAAAATAAATTTTTATTTTTTGTCCAAAATATCTATTATGGATACTAGCTTTGATTGTATCCATATTTTGATCATTCTTGAATTTTACTTCACTATGATTATTAATGAAGTATTTTTGAACTTGGACTGTTTAAATTACGAATCCTTAATATTTGCTCTTTTGTTTCAATTGAATTCGCTTTTCTTTAAAATATTTTTCATCATCCTCACCCTAAATGATGATATTATTGAATATCTTTGGTTCGTAGTGCAAAGATGGTTGATTTTCTTATGAATATCTTTGACTGTAGTAGCAAAGATATACAGTGTTGTGATTTAACATTAATTAATCGATGAATATCTTTTGGCTCAGAAGTGCAAAGATGAATATTTGATTCAAGATGAATATTGATTGATGTTACAGGATAAAATATTGATGATTCGACTTTTTAAATTCATAGATTATAGTAGATTTCATTCTCTACGTAACTCATTTATGAATTATTATTTCACCGCAAATATTGATCTGAAACTTGTTGTCTATTGTATTTTATTAGATTTTTCCCCGTTCAAGACTAACGATAATTTGTTTTATATTATCTTAGTCATAATATTCTTCTTTGGGCTAGTTGAGCTCACACTTTTCTTTTTGTTCCATTTTTCTTTCTCGGGAGGCGAGAATGTAATGAAAGACTTAATGGGATATGGAATGATGGTTCTAGAAGTTGTTTTAGTAGTTCTCACCATTTTTATAAAATAATGTATCAATAATTGTAATAAGGACTTATTTGGGTGTGGATATTGTCTAGAAGATAATATTTGTATTTAAACTCACAGTTTAAGTGTTGTCGTATTTTGCACGACAATTATAATAATAAAATTGTAGTTATTTCTGTACCATGTATTTAACAACCCAGAATGAGTGATGTATATCTATTTTGGGGGCGTCACATCTGATATGTGTTATGACAAATTTTTGTCGAATTATAATTACAAAATATAATACTACATTAAATAAACTTATAAGACAACCCCATTTATTACACATCTTTCTCAAAAAATTATCACTAATATATACATACTTATCCTGACAAACATTCAGCTGGGATAAGTTCTTATGAATTATTTAGCTGGAACTTAATCAAAAACTTAAATGGGAGTTGAAATTTATTTAAAAATAATTGCTGCTATATATATAAACCTGAATTTACCCAACCTTTCTCAAAACTTGGGGGTATTTCATAAAATTGAATGAAATAATTTTGAATATTTAAGTAATCTGAATGAGTTGAATGAAATAAAATTTTAAATATTAAATGATATGAGTTGTTTGATAATTGAAATGTCTGAAATATCTGAATAATTTTTTTTAATTATTTTACCCCTCTGAAAAAATTTAAAATTATTATAAATTTATTTAATATTACTTAATATTATAAAATAAATAAATATAAAATACTTTATTCAGCTAAAAAAAATTATACTTGATTATTTAGTCCAAAAATCTGACCGATTCAATCATTCAAATAATTTTTATTCAAAATAAATGCAATGTACACCGAAAAAAAAAGGGCACAATTAACTTGTGCATGCATGCCTGCCTTTATGTCTATATCCATGATATTATTTATAATCACAAGATCGAAGGTTCCAAAATACCACATGTGGTCCAGAAATAAATGACCACAAAATTTTGTCTTTAATTCTGAGGCCAACCCCCATTCAAAAGGCCAACCCCCATTCCAACACCTGAACTTGTCATATAATTATTAAAAGACACTACTAATTATTATATTTTATTATTTTTAAATTTTAAACAAATTTAAATTTAAAAATCCTAAATTCATATTAAAAAATTAAAATATTTCTTTAATTTTAAAACGGATAAAATAATACTTAGGATAGGGATAGCAAATCTTATGGCCCATACTTGTCCCCAAATCATTGTAGGCAAATTATTTGGCAAGCCATTTATTTTGACTCAGTCAACTTTTGTGTGGTTTATTGGAGAGTAATTAGTATGAAATTAATTTTAATAAATTGATTAATACAATATCTTTTATATTAAATAGTTGTTAAATTTTAGGGATAACATTTAAAGTGCTAAAATTAATTTAGTACAGGGATTTATTATTTATTACTCACATTTGCGGAATTGATATCGTATATTACTCCCTCAGCTATAAAATTAGACATATTTTTTCTCAAAATTAAAAAAATAAAATTTTTAATTATAGACTATAAAATAGTATGAAGTTCATGTTTTGTTATTACTTATTTTAATAGATTGAATAATATCATATGTTAGATTTTTTTTTGAAAAGTTGTCGTTTTAAAAATGTATTTTTAATTTTAAAAAATTGCATAAGAATATATAATTAATAATAAGCCCCACATCAAAAATCAAATAATTATTACTTTGTTCTACAAAAAGAGTTTCATTTTGACCTTATAAAATATTAATATTTTTGATAACATTAATATTTGTTCTAAAATATTAATATTTTGAAAATAATTAAAAATATTTTTGAAATTTAACATTAATATAAATTAATTTAATCCTAAACGATTCAATTATAAACTATCTAACTAAAATTAAATTATTAAATTTATTATTTTTAAAAGTTAAATAATTCTTCAATTTTAAATTTAATAATATCTCAAATTAATTTGAAAAAATCAAATACAATCCTATATTTTGAAAATGGAGGGAGTATAATGTATTAAAATATTTTAAAAATATTTTTTTCTCGTATATTTTAAATATCAATTTAGTATTATTAAAAGTAATACAACCTTAATATTCATTATTTCCAAAGGAAAAAAAATCAATAAGTGTGTCCCAACAATTCCATCCAAACGACTTCTATTTCCTAGTTTTAGGTGCCACTAAGATGTTTCCTAAATGATTCTCACACTTATGTGAGAGAAATTTAGTAGAAAGATCAACTTCCTAAATGATTCTCACACTTATGTGAGAGAAATTTAGTAGAAAGATCAACTTTTACCTGTGGAAATAACAATTCCCTAAAACATAATCCAATATTCAAACCACAAACAAAGAAAAATGGCTATTTTATTTCATTTGAATGTTTTTAGGAATAGGGTGGACTTTTTAGTGAATGAATACAAACTACACAGCTTCTCAAAGTCAATTGAGTAAGAGACTAAACCTATCCAAGAATTTCCTCTACATATATGCAAAAATCCTGTTTTACAGATCATCAATCTTGTTTGGATATAGGAATTTACATCCAACAAAAGGTTAAATACACAATGCACAACTAAGAAGATGCTAAACTTGTGCGATTCCTTTAGCTCTCCGCTATCATCCCATCAGTTAAGAGTAGGGTCTGATGCTTCTTCGTCGTTTTTATTAACCTTGCTGTTTATACAAGTTAAAAAACAAGAGAATAAATGTTATCAGCAAGAACAATATACCCAGAAGTTGAATGGGCAATGACAATTCGAGTTAACAGATTAAATTCCTGTATGCAAGAACAATGTATGTCTTCAAGGTACATAGCCAGAAGTGTTCCCAGGTCATTTTGAGGCAAGGAATGTCTTTAACGAGAATTAAATCAGACAATGCAGCTATTCAAAATCCTAAAAGAGAAGTTCTCAAGTAACGAATCATTACCATGTCTCAGTTGGACTTGAACCCCATCCTTTCCTTTATAGAATGCCAGGAGATGATACTACAGCTAACTGATAGATACTGTTAGAAAATTAACTTCCTAAATGAGAGCATGCTAGCCTTTAGGAAGTACTTCTGAACGTATCATAGTGCAAGTCTTGTCAAGACAACACGAAATCAATTTATTCCATTCCAATGATCTACCATCAAGATTTAGTATTTCCTATGTAAAGCATTGTTCACAGGTTTTATGTAAGAAATCAGAGATTACAATCGTATTATTCAATTGTCTATAGACATCTATTGTTAACATTATTCCAGTGGAGAAGATTTTACACTGCACTAGTCACTAATCATGTTATTTCATTCTTATGGTAGGAGGTAGTTCAAAGACCTTCATGAACCATTACCGAGAATAATTATGCCTACGTGTGTCAAATGCAAATATTAATACTCGTGAAAAAAATCACCAAAAAATAGGGATCTCCATTTCAGAAGGTAGTATGTTATTTAAGTTGGTACTTTTTAAAAGCCTTAGCGAAAAATTAAGTCACATTATAGGTCTATGATTTCTAATCAACTATACATTTTTGTTTTTGCTATAAAACTAGGTAACACGGTTACTATCTTCCTATTGTATTACTCCCTCCCTCAAAAGGATGAGCAAAGTACAAATTTCACACATAATAACAAAATCAAAAGTAGAGAAAAAAGAGGAAATAAAGTTCCAAAATTATCCTTGGTCCAACAAGAATTATAAAGTGATGAGTAATTTTATTTTTTATACTAATGGACCCCACTAAATGAAGTCATCCTTTTGAGGACGGAGGAAGTATTAATTTGTAAAAATATATAAACACATTAGTACCTGCATACATTTAGCAGTTGCACATAAAAAGTAACAAAATACATTGAGCATAAAGATCTCAAATGCCATAAAACACTATAGGTGCAATGAGAAGGCCAAAAAAATGTACATATAAATGGAAAATTCCTCTCCAAAGACAACCTACCTGCATGTCTTCTTGTTGTGACCTAGGCCCTTGCACTTGCTACACTGGAGTTGGCGTTTAATTATCTCTGGTGTTGCAGCCTGCTTCATCTTTGGCCTGCCTGGTGCGCGCTTGGTTGGTGGAGGAGTTATAATAACTGCTGCCTCAGTCATTTCACTCGTCAATGGTCTCTCTACATTAGGAACTGGATGGATCGACTCTGCATATGTTAAGCAGTAACTCTCAGCTGTGAAGTATCTGGAGCAATAATCATATGTACTCCTACCAAGACATTGAATAACAGCAATAGCATGGCAGCAAGGCAATCCAGTAATCTGCCATCCTTTGCAGCTACAGTCCCAATTATCGAGGTCAACTACATCAACAGATTCACCCTGAACCTCAAATACGTTTGCATGTAAGAGTGACACGGGAAGTGAGTGTGCTTTGGAAGTCTCATCATTCAGCTTTTCCTCCATGGAAGGTGTTAGCCTTGTTTCCCACTTACTGGAATCAACCCGTCGTGTATAGAACAACTCCATCAACTTACCTCGCAACGCATCAACCATCTGAGTTATTGGCAAGTCATTTGCATCTGATACCCAACTGTAAAACGATTGTCCAAAGTTCGAAGTCATATGATTATATCTTCCACCGCCGAAAAATGCATTCGCCCAGTGGTCCGGCCCGCTACCTATTACCCAGTCATAAGCTTCCGGCGAAATAGCTTTTACGCTTTCAGTACACCGCTCGAAAGCCTCAAATTTTGGTGCATATGCAGCTGCATAAAAATCTTGAACCATGAGACGCCTGGCTTCATGTGAAAATTGACCCTTTAAATCATTGTTAAGTTTCTCAGCAAGATACCGTAGACAATATCCATGGTAGCACTCTCCACCAAATATTTCATGTAACGACTGTCTTAAACCCTTCTGCAAATCAGCTATAAATGTAATTTGCTGAGACGTTGAGACTACAGATTTCAGCTCTAATAAAAACCAATGCCAGTTTATATCAGTTTCATCATCCACGACAGCAAAAGCCACTGGAAAAATACCATCATCTCCATCTACAGCTGTTGCGGCCAATAACATACCCTGGTATTTTGAGTTCAGAGGAGTGCTGTCAAGGAATAGCAGAGGCCGACAACCTTGTTCAAAACCAACTATCGAGGCATGGAACGAAACAAATAGACGATGGAAGCTTGAGTCCTCCTTTGTGGTGAATGTAGCAAGACTACCTGGATTAGTTTCCATTATCTTCTCACAGAAGAAAGGTAACTGACTATATGCCTCTTTATAAGATCCCTGAAGCTGCTCCCTTGCAATTTCTTTCGCACGCCATGCTTGGGAATAATTCAATCGAATCCCATAATCTCGGTGCATGTCACTAGCAATATCCTTGGGCTTATAGTTTGGAGAATGTTTCAACTTCTCCTTTATGATACTTCCAACCCAGCCCCTTGTTGCACGATACCCAGCTTTTACAGCTGCTCCTTCACATGTGTGTGTTGAACTCATTTTCTTAATACAGATTAACTGGGTGGTGGCTAACCTCGACGCGTATATGCGCCATGGGCAAGCTTCTAATTTGCATTTGACAGTTACACGGTGACTGTCATTCTTCTTGTATTTGTAAGTAAATCCATGAGCAATTGAGTACTTGTGCAGAGCTTCACGAAACTCAGTAAAACTAGAAAATCTTTGGTCCACACCAGTGATGGTGTTCTCCCACTGCATTGCAGCTCTACGATGCTTTTCATCATTGGTATTGATAAGAGTTCCACCTAGTGTGCATTCATTGAGTGTGTCCATTTCTATATCGATGGTATTATCAGCTGGAGTCATATTTACCGGAAAAACTGAAAGAGCCACTGGTTCTGACACAGTTGTCCTGCTCGACCTGCATGATTATATTGCGATGTATTATTCACTAATTTCGTGTTCCCTCCAGTATACTATTTTAATGTTCAGCAGTTGATTTGAAATTATAGTAAGCCATATCAAGATACTACGGGTGTGGATAAATCGCAGACAAAACTGAATCTTAAAAATTTGTGTGCAGTAGAAACATTCGGTAGATAGTACTAACAATATATGAATTAAGCAGGACTCAATTGTAAGTACCTACTGGCAGGCATGTTCGAAACATTTCGAGCAGCGCCTTCCTCAGTCATGATAAACACCTCCACTTGATCAGAATCCCCATAGAAGTTCACCATTCGCTGGAGATCCTTGTCTTTAGATATCGTAATGAGTGTCTTTCTATTTCCAGGGAGGAAGTACTTGATTAACATATCATCGGCACTATACTGGAATGTTTCAGATAGTTCTTGCTTGAAATCACTCAACAGGGTTTGCTGATCAAGATCTACTGCATAGGCATCCCCACCACTGTATGACAAAGACCCATCTTTCCCCATTTCAAAATTTCCCCCAGACTGACATATAGCTATAATTTTCTTTGTCTCCATCTTTGAGCCAGCATAAGTTTAGGAAAAAGGAAACAAATTTAACCAACTTATGCAACCAATTTAAGAAGTTTCAACCCTACAATCATGAATTAGCAGTAAAGTTTAGTTCTATAGCACAATAAGAGCATAAGTTATAAAATCAAATTAGAAATCACAAAAGAACAATGAGAAGCTAAGCAAATGAAACCCTAGAAGACATGCGACAATCAACAGAGTACAATAAAAGGCGAGAGAAAATATAAATCAAATGACAAAATCGTTCCCAAATGTCGACACACCAAAACAAGAGTTTAGAAGATCAACAGCAATAGAACTTAATGATAATTGTTTTTGTTTTTCAGTTTTTCTCATTTGGGGATTGGAAAAGGAGAAAGAAAATTGCATCAGAACCTTAGTTTGAGCTGAAGATTTGACAAATATTCTCAATCTTCTCTCATTCACCATTCCCCTTGATTTATCTTTATCCTTTCTGTTTTCTTTTACTACGTTCTCTTTGGACTGTTTTATAGTTGGAGGGAGAAAAAGAGCAACAAGACCATTTACTATCTCTCTCCCCAACCAACTTATAAACATTAAATAGGACGAAACCCATTTTTTGTGAATTAGTGTGAGAAATTCACGGCCACATGAAGAGTTATTTGGTAAGAGATTCTAGTAATTATCATGGGGGTGTATTGTATTAGTGTGTTTAGATTTGCAACGCATACCAACTGTCGTGCGCCTGTGAGCAAGGCATTTTAAAGTGTGTATACTATATACCAAATTGAGCAACTGAGTGACATTTTCTCGAGTGTTGTATGTGTGTACCTTTTACACTTGTCCTGGGTATATTTTTACCAATTGATTATACAGGAGTTTAAGTGAGTGTCATTTATTTCGGTTTACACTAACACTTTAATTGCCTCTGTGCTAACTAAATTCACATCAATGTCTCCCATCATTGCACAACAAAAACCCAAAATTTCAACTACAACTCAGCTATAATTTTCTCAGTTGCCATCCAGCCTGTAAAAACTTTAAAAAAGATACAAAAAACTTTAACCAAAAAATCTACAAACATAAAATATATACATAACAATGAAAATTCCTAACATGAAACTAGTTCGTGAAATGGGTCATCAGAAACCAGATACCCCGTCAAATTCAACCTACATTCGCGAATTTCCCAAATGCAATGGAGGGTGCCGGCGGGTGTTGTCAATTTAACTGAATAACAATAAAGTTTAAATCTTCCACAAATTAAGAGGGAAAAATATTCCAAATTCGAAGCAGAAACCATAGAGAAGCCATAACACAGTACAAGTAAACCCTAAAGCCATAAAATTAATTTTCAAATAAACCCAGCATAAGAAAAAGGATAAGACCAATTGAGGCGCCATAAAATATCAATTATATTGAAGGCAAATCACCACAAGTTCACAAATTCAGATGGTCATTCAAGAATACAACCTATACATGTTTGTTTTGGGGGAAAACAAAAGCAGCAGAAAGTTACCTCAGAATCTTAGGTTGAAATAGAGATTTCCCATTATTAGAAATATTCTATCATTCTTCCATTCCCCTTTTGCAGTCGATTGAAGTGAGAGAATGAAGAGGAGAAGCTTGGAGTCGCACGGGGCACGATATACAAGTTTGGATACCAATACGTTTGATTTGTTTGTAGAATTGTAGGTTAAGGTTTATATTTTTATTAAGCAAAGCTAAGAGCACAGAATTATTTTTCGTTCTTTGTTTATTTTATATATATAATGATTGTAATATAATTTTACAAATTTTAATTGAATTTATTGTAAAATGATAATAATTATAAATATTTTTCTAAATTTTAATTTAATTTATTGTATAATAACTATAAACTTTGTTCAAACAAACAATTATTAAAGATTTACAATTGAATGTTAGTAATATATTTATATTTTTTTTGTTTTTAATTTAATATCCATCTTATATAGTTTTTAAATTTAATATTTAGTTTTTATTTTTAATATTTTGAATTTATGCATAGCTATTTAGAGCTCAAAATTAAACTAGTGAAACCTAAAAACCTAAACTTAAGTGTTTAAGAAATTCTCTATGACATAAAATTGTTACAAATTAATAAGCTATTGTCATGGTTTTTTTTGTTTTTAATGGTAACTTAAATTTTAATAACTATATATAAGTGATATTTGTTTATTGATTAAGTATAGATTATTAAAGTTTAATTATTAATATATTTTATAATATATATTATACTTTTTAATATTAATTATTAGTTTCTCATAATATTTAATCTATATTTTTATTATATAGTTGTTTCAGAATAAAATTATAGGTGAGTAATAAGTTATTATTGTGACTTTTAATTTTAAAAATTGACTAAAGTTAAATCACAATATATAAGTTATAATTATTTTTAACATTAATTAACTAACTGTTTCCTATATTAGTTACTATGTAATCATAATATTTTTCTTATATTTTAATATTTAGTTATTTAGAGTATGAAGTTAAGTAAAATAAAATTTTAAACATGTTTTTAAAGTTAAAATTTATTATATGGCTAAGTAATTAAAGAACTATAAAATAAAAATATTGAAGAATAATAAATTAACAATAAAGTTTGAAGGACCATAAAAAAATTAGTTTTCTAATATTAATTTCACAACTTAACTTACTAATTGCAAATAATTTAGTTTTATTTTATTATTTATTACTAAAATCTTATAATATTACATCAATTTTTTTTTGTGGTTGGAAGAAAATTACAAGAATCACCCAAAATCTTCATGCAACATAAATAAACGAGCCCTATTAAGTTTGAGTTTTATTAGTAGTTGTTTATATTATTTCAAAATAAATTTAGGGATACTTTAAAAAGTGTTTTAAGTTGTAGTTAAATTATAAGTCTATACCAAAGATCCAAAAATATAACTGCAACGCATGGGCTTATTTTTCAAATAGTTCTTATTCATTTTATATTTAATAATTATGAAATGTTTTTAAAAAAATCACAAATTAACTTATTATTGATATGACAATGTTTACAAACTTTGATTAAAAGTGTATGATTAATGAGCTAAATTAATTTTATAAATAATAAGATTGTTCATAAAATAATATAATATTAATTATAGAAGATAATTGTATGTGGTTTGTATTTATTTAATTTTTTTAAGCAAATATTGTAATCATTACAATAACAATAGTAAGTTAATTAGTGGAATTCAATTTTTTTAAAAACATCATATAAAACAAATAAAATATTAAGAATAAGCGAAAATAGTTGGGTCGGAAAGTACCGTGCAATCAAGTGTTGACTTCCGCGCGCGTGCGTAAGAGCTTAACTTAACGTTATCCCCTCCTTCGCTTCGCTCTTCGAAGGAGAGCTCCTTAGCTCCAGCTCTAAACTCGTAGCTCTAACTAAGTTAGCTTCCGTTTATCGCTCCGTTCATTTCACTCACTCTCTGAAGTCTATAATATTTATAAAATAAACATGTGTTTTGTCTTTTTTAAAAAAATAAAAATAAAATACTAAGCACTCATAAAACACTATCATTATGTCTTTTTATAAGTTAATCTCTTTATAAGCTATATTATAATACTTTTGTCATTTATGTTATAAATATTAATTCAAATTGCTCTAAAATAATAAGTTATTTTAAAGTTTTTTATGATCATAATAGTGTTTTAGTTATAATTAAATTATAGGTTTAAAAAGTACTTTGATAGTAATTAATAAAATAAAATTAGAATGAGAATAATTTATTATATGATTGTTAAATATATAACTAGAGTTTATTTGGTTTTTCAAGTCAACTTCCTAAGCCATAAAATTTTAAATTTATATATATATATATATATATATATATGTTAATCATTGTAGTTTTTATAAATATAAATTATCTAAAAATACTAGTAAGTATAACATTTGTTGTTTATTAACTTTTTAAATTAGTTTAAAATATTTTTAAATTTAAAATTAACATAAGTTCAATTCATATTAATCGGTACAACAATTAATATTTTAAATTATATAAAAACCATTAATCTTTACAAAAATTATTATTTTAAATTTTTAATAAATAATTTTAATTTAAAATTTAAAATTAACCTCTGGAAATAAAATGTTATAAATTGAAATTGGAGGAGTATGTGTATGTATATTAGAACAATTTTGAATTCTATCCTCTCAGTCTCAGTCTCAGTCTCAGTAGAGACTAGAGAGAGATGCTGTGTTCCACTCCGTCGATCGTTCCCCTGCCCACTCCTTTGATTAATCCGCAAACTCCATCTCTCTCTTCAAACAATATTAAATTTTCGGTATCTAACTTTCTCTCTCTACATTTATTTGTATGTATGTATATATGTATGTATATGTATATATCTAAACCGCAAATTAAGCAGAATTCTGAAGACGGAGATGATGGCGGCAAAGAGCTTACTGTTCCGGGTTATAAATGGCGGTTGGTTATAGCTTACCAAGGCACTCGGTTTTCAGGTTTTTCTTTTTCTCGCTTTGTGTATGACGATATATATTGAGGAACGATTTAATAAGTAATCATGATTGATGAGAGGCCTGTATGTTCATAATTTTAAATTATCTTGATTCATATAGCTTACACTTTGTCAACAAGTAGTAAAAAGATTTGGGAAATTTTCTGACTGTATCGTGGTGTTATACTATGTGTTCAAAACGTTGTACTTCACTCTATAATAATAATAAAATAATAATTTCCGAATACATCATCTTTCACGAAGGGGGAAAAGGTGAATATAATGTTGTTTGTTTTATATCTTTGAAATGTGGTAAGATAAGGTGGTTTGTTATGTGTAGAGTGTTAATCGATCTTATCTGCATAGCTTTTTGCTTAGAAGTGGACTATTTTTTCTCAAAAACATTAACATTGCTTTAATGCCTCTCATTTGGTAATGTTGTTGGCCAATTTCCAACATTTATTGCTCAAAACTGTCAGTTGAAGAGGAAAATTATTTATGTAATAGATCTTGTGACTGTGGGATGCTGAGTTTTTATTTTTTTAAGTTACGTTATATGCATTCTATATTCGAGATTTAGGGTTCTTTGAGATGTGATCTCGAGGGCAGTATTAACTATAGCTCTGCCTTTTTATCTTGCTTTCATGTTTCCCCTTCTATTTCCTAATGGCATGCTACAACCTTTTCTTTCTTTTATTTTCTTGTGTTTTCTGTTGTCCCAAGTGTTGTAATATTCTTCCTGTAGGTTGGCAGTATCAGGCGTCACCCCCAACCATACAGTGTATTGTGGAGCAAGCCTTAACTCGAGTTACAAAACTTGAGCGGAAGGATCTTTGTTTAGTTGGTGCAAGTAGGACGGATACAGGAGTTCATGCCTGGGGTCAGGTGTGGCTTCCCTTCCCTTCACTCCCCTCCCTCAATAATAAAACTTACAAACAGGCTGTAGTTGAACAACTTTATATCAATAAAATGGACTTAGAAGTGATTTCAGATTTCAGGTGGCACACTTCGTCACACCTTTCAATTATGATAGCCTGGAAAGTGTTCATGCAGCTCTAAATGGTCTTCTCCCTCCTGATATCCGAGTTAGAGAAATTAGTGCAGCAGTGCCTGAATTTCATGCTCGTTTTTCAGTGATGAGCAAGATTTATAACTACAAGATATATAACGACGCGGTTATGGATCCATTTCAGTGTCAGTATGCTTACCATAGTGTTTATAAGCTCAACACTGCTGCCATAAGAGAAGCTGCAAATTATTTTGTAGGGAAGCATGATTTCTCTGCTTTTGTGAATGCATCACGCACTAGTTATTCACCGGATCCTGTGAAGAATATACTCCGCTTTGATGTAACTGAAATGGTAATTATCTAGGAAAAACAATTTGATCTTTTCTTAAATGATTGAGCACCTTTTGAGTTCAGTTCTGACCCTTACTTTGCTCTTTAATATTCTCAAATTTTATCAAGTAGAGGAACCTGATGGCTGATTGTATGTTGTTTAGGGACCTCTTTTACAGCTTGAAGTTGAAGGATCTGGTTTCCTATATAGACAAGTTCGAAACATGGTATATAATTTTCTCATCTTCCAGGCCTAGTTCAGATTCAGTAATTTGTTCGACTTCATGCATTTCGTTGTCTTGTTCTCCATTTTTACTTCAATTTATCAAGCCATCACATCATGTTTCTTCATTGAACTTCCATAGCCAAAGTGAGTTAGGCCTGTGAAAGATGATATGTGACGTGTTTTGGATTTTTCCATTACAGGTTGCCCTGTTGCTTCAGATAGGAAGGGAAGGAATTCCACCTAATATTGTTCCCATGATTTTGGCATCTCGTGATCGCAAAGAGCTTGCAAAGTATGCCCTCTCTGCTCCACCTCATGGTCTGTGTCTTGTAAACATCAAGTACAATGAAAAACATTTACAGCTTCCAACGGGCTGTCCGGCAACCAGTTTTGGTAGACATCATAGTATAAGAAAATGTAAGCTGCCATGTTTTTGACAAATCTATTGGCAATAGACCTGGAAATAGAAAGAAATTCATTTGGATTCGATATATCTCTGAAAGATTATTAGAAATTGCCAAGTTTTTTTATCTTTGGGTATGGCAATTGCATAGGTCTAACCCTTTTAAGTTGTCAATTTGCATAGATATAATTTGTCTCTGTATTGTAATTCGGATCAAAAGTGTTCTTTGTCACCATTTCTACTGCAGTTCATACCATGTATTTCGCTGTTTCCAATTCTAAAGGAATGAGTAGTTTCATTTGAAGACTGCATTTTTGCCAACCCTATCACTGTGCAAGTGATGTTGATGTAAAGTGACAAATTGCATAGTCATGAAGCGATGCATTTATGATCTTCTCATTCAAGTTGAAAAAAGCATACATCATCAGTTCAGCTAAGGGATTAGCTGCTGGAATCAACTGCCACACACATTTTCAACCAGGATATGCCAAAAGATTTTATCATGCTTGATATTATCATCTCATGCAATAAGAAGAATTTTTTTTAATATATTGAGCACAAATTTGTCTGATATAGGATAAAGTACTTAAAAGGGGTATAGTACTCTGTCTTGAACATAAAAGTCTAAATAATTTTTGTTGTAGAACACTAGAACTTTTAGCATTTGCAGTTCACATACCCCCACCTACTGTAGTAAAAGCTTTATTACATCATGCAATAAGGAAGATGAATTCCTCAATAAAAACGGCAATAAAACATGAAAAAATAACATAAGAAAGAAGAAAAAGAAGTATAAAAACTGTAATGATTCACAAAACCAGAGATTGTGGTTTATTTCTCAAAAAAGCGAAGCTCTATCATGAATTCTCTCTGGTTTGGGGAATACCAGGCAACAGCCTTAGCCGATCCAAGAACTTGCAATGCATATTCAATGGCAAATATAGGATCCTTCGCACTCATAGACCAGTCTTTGTTCTTTAAATTAAGAGATACTCCTGAGTCCACTCTAAAACTAAAAGGCCCAGCAATCTGCAACAAGTACATTAAAAATATTATAAATGGTCCCAAAGAAAGGATGAAGTCAAATTAAATTTACTGCAGAAAAAGAAATACCAGATTATCAAAATTTCATCAAACATCATAAGAAAAGACCAACTGAAAGTTAAGAAGACTCTAGGGGTTGGAAAATTTTAAAAGCTTAAATACAACAAGAGTTGCTGAACCAAAGCACAACATGCCACCTTATTCCTGAATTCAAAAGACCTATACACACTACTTTGACACTCAAAATATTGAACTATTATCACCTTTACTATTAACTACAGAAATTTTCCCTATTAGTAGATTGCAAAACCATGATTAAAGAAGAGCAGAATACTGCAGTTCACTTGCAACACTTACAAAAATAATAAGTATGTTTAGATCAGGGTACTGCAACAACCATAAACGTTCAAGTCGATTTTTTGTAGGTAAGTCATAAACATATAAAAATTTTCAAATATAATTCCTTTTTCATGGATAATTCAGTTTTAGATGAACTTAAAGAAGGATTAATTACATGATCAATACAAAAATTTCAAAAAACTTTCCTATTGTATTCTCTCTCCAGTTTTATTGAAATTAGCTTAATATCAGTATCGATCAAAGATACAAACTTGGGGTGGGGTGGGGTGGGGTGGGGTGGGGTGGGGTGGGGTGGGGGGGGGGGTGGAGGGGGGGATCGAGAAAGCACCTGCTGCTGAAAAGAAAAGGTGGCATTGGGACAAATTGCCTGAACTACTTCCATATTTGGTGCTTGAGAACTGTAAAGATCATTTGCCAAACAAGTTACGCCTGAAACAAATTTTGAACCAGAAGGAAAATCCAGACGGGCACATAACCGGGTAAGATCTACGAACAGCCTTTGGAAGTTTCCATGCTGTGCGGAAAGTGACACAGATGCAAAAATATCAGCTAAAATGCCAAATTTTGCCCCTTGGGCATTAAGTTTGAAATGTTTGAAGCCCAGAGTATCATGGTCTATTTCTGCTCCAGCTAAATTATCTCCCAGAGAGGCGCTAACAACAGCACCTGATATGTGGAAATAAACAGAGCTGCAAAAATCAGGAAAGTGGAAACAAAAATGAATTTAAAAGTAAATAGCAAACTTCAATGATAATCCGTAATGTATGAAAATTGATTGTCACGTGTGTATATGTACTGCCAACTTGTGGTTATGACTTTAGTAACAATCATGTGCCAAACATTCTTACACAAAGACCCTCCCAGTAACTCTATACTGTAGGTTATCGCAATTGATGAACTTATGTTCTCACCTCTTTCCTCATACAAGGAAATTCATCAAGCTAATGCAAGTTTGTAGGCAAGCCAATGAGGACACTTAAGCCAGGTTCTATGCTCTTCATATCTTATCCTTTCATGAACTCACAAAAGTTTTCGCAATAAAGAGATTTGCTGCTCCCTGATCTTCATTCAATGAAGAGAACATTGCATTTACTTCAAATTTTGAAGTACTAAAATTGTTTTCCTTTCAAGTAGATAAATAAGTATGCTTACTGTCTAAAATTTACATGATACAGAAGATTTTGCCTTCAATTAAGTCACTGAAAATGCACAATATATGTCTAAGTTGCTTTGATCGTGCAAAAGTAGAATTTGGGTGTTATGTATGTCTTACCAAGAATCCCTGACACTGAAATATGAGGATTAGAAAGGAATACATCATATGGCTGCACCAATTTCATTTTTGGTGCTTTACTTCTCCATATGTCAATATTTTTCTTATAGGAAAATGCACTTTTGGCAGACAAACTGGGTAGAATATTAGCAGCTTCTTCACTGTTCTGGTGGTCTTCAAATTTCTTGGGTGAACCTGTGTTTTGGTCGATGCATATATGGTAACTGGGGCCAGCATCAGAAGCAACTGACGCCAAATCAACTGCCATTGTGAAAGGTACATCCCAGTAAGTACCATGTTGGTCAATAAAGAGTCCTGGTGAAGCTGCCTCCACAGTAAGATTGTGATGTGGAAACTGCAAGACAATATTTAATGCTCAATGAAAAACTTATTTGCAGGATCAACCACAGAGCCACAGAGGAATCAAATCATATTTACCAACAGGCATGAGCAACATTAAATTTCCCAGAACTACAAGATTAAAGCTACTAAAGACGGCGTAAAGATAGCCACAGGAGCAGGATAGAAGAGTGTGTTGGAATTTGAGCCTAAATTAATGTGGGTGTCATTAATTATTTTAATGATTCCATATATTAATGTGTTCTACTTCATGAGTAGATTAAATTAAGTATTTGGAAGCTCAAATCCATGAAGTAATGAATGAGATATTAACTCCCAAAGATCACACTTGGAAATGATAAAAGATAATAAATACATATGGGAAAAACCAAGTCCCACATAGGTTAGGAATTAAATATTTTATATGTTTATATACAAGGAAAGTGCTTTTGGGTTTGGGCCCCAAGGGGCTCCTCACTTTTGTGGAAGGGAGAGTACCTAGCCAAGGCTAAGTTCGAACACACGCGCGGGGCGCGTATATAATTTTTTAGACAAAATTTTAATTAAAATTTATTTATTTAATTCTATAATCAAAACTGTGTTGTTTTGAGAAGTTGTATTTATTATATTATCAAAACTGTGTCGTTTTGAAGAAGCGGTATCTATAAGCAACTACGTCGTTTTGTCGCGGCTTTTCTTCTAAGCCTAAAACTACGTAGTTTTGGTTCTGCTAATGCTTAAACTACGTCATTTAAAGGGACTGAATAGATGCGCCTATTCTGCAAATGGTCAAAACTACGTCGTTTTGACCAAAAGATACAAATAATACATCTTCAGAAGCACCCCATGCCTTTTCAGAGGTGATGTGCCCATCCAAAGGGTCACCAACCCCTCCTATAAATAGATAGGAGGGGGCAGCCTTCAAAATCATCCATTTCTCAAGCATTCTAGTATAATAGAGCATTCTAGTATATAATTTCTTCATCAGTTTCCTTAGTAAATTTGAGAGAGAGTTAGAGCATTTCTTTTGGTTCGTAGAGTATACTTTTTGTAGTGCTGCAAAAGTATACAGTGTCATTGTATCCTGGGAGACAAGTGCTATCAACTCTATGCAGCATACGGAGGGCATAATTGTCTTAAGGACATAGTACTAAGTACTAGCCTTGACAAATCATTTACTGCGAGATAAGTTAATATAAATGTATATATATAATTTCCTTTTAAGGTTACCAACACAGTGTTCGTAACCTAAACTAAAAAAGACGCAAAGAAAAAGGCATCATATGTAACACACTGATGGAGTAGGTAAAAAAAAACTCCTTTATATGCAAGGAATTTTTTCCTACCAGTTCTGAATAACTTGCAAATTGAGCAAATATCTCATTGATAAGTGATCTGAGAGCATTTATACTACATAAAACTAAGGAAAGTTGAACCTAACATATGCAGATATCCTTAACTAGCACTATGCATATAATATAACTAGATAGGTAGTACACACTTGCCTTGTGATGAAGCACTGCTTTTTTTCGAGGAGTCTTTTCATCGGCATAGGATTCTAGGCTAACAAGCACGGTGTCATCAGGTGTTAGCAGCATCTCCGAGCAGAAACCAAGTGCATATAAGGATTTATCGCGAAGATGTCTTCCCATGCTTTCCAGTAAAGAGGATTCAGATGGTTGCATTGATTTATTCTCTTTCATAGAGGAGAAAAACTTCTGCATATCAAACTGACCAAGCAACGTTGCAAACCTGTATGACTTTGAGCCCAAATTTCAGTGAATATTGAATCATGAGGATAAGCACAATTATGAGAGACATATCCAAAACACTACTCAAACCACCACCAACACCAACACTCAATGTGAATTGACCCTTTGCCTTTGATACATCATCTTAGTAGTTTTGCCTTGAGCCTGCCAATGCAAACTGATATTTTAAATCTGACCTCGCAAGCAAGAGAGGGCTGAGGTAACAGAGTGAAATGGCACGACTATCAGAAGAGGAGTAAGACTGCTTACCCAAGAACGGTAGAATATAGCTCATTCTGATATTTGGTGTTAAAAATCAAGCAATCTAAGAAGAGGAAAACCTCAATTATTATCAGTGAGGTAGTCAATTTCATAATTAATTAAAGCTATTACAAAATCCAGAAGAAGGGTGGCTCTACCCAGCACAATCCCAAAGTTCCAACTCTAGTAATGGCCATAGTCTTTGTTAAAACTCCAATCACAGAATAATGAAGCACTATGCAAATAATTCAGCAAGCAAAAGAAAAGAAAAGAAACATTGGTAAAATAGTTTGAAAAGAAGAGAGAAAATTACCAATGTTCACCAAAGGGGAGAGAGAAGACCCGCTGGATAGATAATCCATTGCCGGCGCCGGTAAAGGAAGGGACAAAAGGCATGGCCATGAATCGCTGGAAGAAATCAATCTGTTTTGGCCTGGAAAGCCTCACCCCTCTTGACAATCCTAACGGAATAGTTGGGTTACCGGGAACCGGCCGGGCCAGACCATCTAGGGTCACTGGAGTGGACATGTCCACATCCCAAAACCCACCGTCCATTGCCCATCTCAACTTATTCATCCCCTTTCTTTCTTCTTCTTCTAACCTTGATCTCCTGAATTCTAAGTTCTTTTTGAGTACCCAGAAGCTTGATTTCAACTGAACATAATTTTAAGCGCAATTAAAAAGCAATTTCATTTAAATGTTTCTTTAGTACTAGTAGTAGTGTAGACTCTCTATCCATAGAAGGAAAGAAATACGAAGTAAGTAGCAGAAGAATAAATATCATGTGATTGTATCCTATCCCTGTGTTACCAACATTTTTTTGTGGGCCCCACGGAAAGAAGCTGTAATGGGAAAGAAAAAGTCTAGGGCGACCGGGAATATGGCTACATTGATTTTTTTTTTTTTTTAATATCTCTCAAATAATTTATTAAATTTATTGGAATTAAAATTTTTACAAAATAAAATAATTTAAATATTATTTGAATACATGTAAAAAATATGTTTGTGTCTGTACATACATATTTTTTACATATATCCAAATGACATCCAAATCACTTTATTTTATAAAAATTTTAGTTCCAATAAATTTTATAAATTATTTGAGAGATATTAAAAAAAAAAAAAAAAAAATCCGATCGCTGCAATGTCGCCACATTCCCGTCGCCCTAGAAGAACTGAATTGGAAAAATGGGATGACAAATGAAAAAAATGATAGTGGAAATGTTAACAATTTTCTTCCTGACTTATTTTTTGATAGGCTAAGGGTTTATTTGATAAAATTAAATGGTATATTCTGAGTAGAGTAAAAAATTTGAAAACCAAATGACTTAATACGTATATTATCATATTTTAATCTTTTGGGTTATTATGAACAAATTTATTTTATAATTATAAATAAATAATGTTATTTAAGAAAAAATAAATATAAACTTTTGAACAATCTTTGATGAAGTGTATTATTAAAAATATAATTTTAAGAATAAACTCTAAAAAATATTAATAACATTCTATAGTATATAAAATCAAAACAAAAATTACAACAACATTCATTAAATTGGTTATCCAATTTTTTGTTAAACAAAAATTAAAAACAATTTGTACATAACAAAATTTGTTTACAATAATAAATAAGATGGATATTAAATATAAATTTTAATTATTTATGAGAGAATGTAAGTAAAAATATCATTACCGCTACTTCTTACTCATTTAGTCACAAAATTTTAGATGAATCATTCAGACATATTCACAATTTAAAAATTATTAAACAAACTATTTGAATAACTTATTTGTTTAGATTCAGACTTGGATGCTATTTGATAAATGTATGAGATAATCTGAATGAAGTAAGAATCTCTGAATATAGAATGGAATGATAAGTTTGATAAATATATGTTTTAAACATCTAAATACATGTATTTCTCTATTTTAACCTTCTAAATTATTATAAACAAATTTATTATGTAATTATAAATAAACAATATTATTTAAAAAAATAAATAAATAATTGTTTACAATATACTATTAGTAATATAATTTTAAAAATAAATACTAATTTTTTTTAATAACATTCTATTAATTCATAAAACCAAAACAAAAGACTACAAAAATATTCATTAAATTAATTATTGACCAATTTGTTATTTAAAAACAATTCGTAAACAACAAAATTTATTTACAATAACAAAAAAAGATAGTTATTAAATATAATTTTTAATTATACTAACTAATTCAATCACAATTTTCTGAATGTTCAGACATTCAAAATTTAAATTTTTAACAAACTGTGAATAACCTAATCGATCAAATTTAGACTCATTCAGATATAAACAAACAACTCCTTTATTCAGACACATTTAAAAGTAAACAAACATCCCCCAGTCCATTACAAAAATAAAAAACACAATGATATTTTTCAATGAAATTACTATTTCAGTAATTATTATTGATAACATTATGTCAAAATTTGTCCATATTAAACCTTATATTTGTCAGTGTCACTATTAAACTTTTCTATTCTGCCTTCTCAATAATAATAAAAATAACTCACCCATAAAAACTAAGGGTGTACAAAAAAATCGGTTTTTTCAGTTTTTAGACGAACCGGACCGGTCCGGTTCAATATAAATACCGGTTAAACGGTACCGATTTCAATTCCTTGTTTTCTTGGTTCTATATAAACCGGTCCGGTCCGTACAATTTTCTAATTTTTTTTATTATTAATAAATAATTAATAATAATAATAAAATAATGATTATAATAATAAAAATAAAAATAATACTAATAAAAATAATAATAAAATAAAATTAATAATTATATTACTTTTCGGTAAATACCGGTACCGAATCGGTACCGCCGATTCGGTATACTGGTCCAACCGATACCGGTATCAAGATTTGGGCGATTTCGATACCGGTTCGGTACCAGTCCGAACACCCCTAATAAAAACGATGCCAGTGTAGTTTGGAATATAATACATAAATGTTAATTGCACAAGCGCAAGCCTGCGCTGTCTCAAGACGCTGATAGGCCGATGTCAAATAACTTGTGCATCTGTCTGTTCCCTGTCCTCTGTCCTGCCACATACAAAAATGATACATTGACATATACGTACATACATGCACGTTTATTATACACTTGATTCGTTAATATTAGCTTTTGGATTCATCGGCTACCATTATTTGTCTTTCGCCAGCTGAGGATGGTAGAATGAGTAAGAATCATGAGCAAGTGTCTGCATTTCAAAATAAAGGATAACACTATAAGCCACTCATATGTCGAAAGAAATCAAATAATACTTCAGAGACAAGCCCCCCTATATTGGGGAATTAGATCACTCTACCAGCAAAATCATTAAATCATCATTATAAAAATCCCACTTATATCATCTCCGGCATTACTAATGTCCTGAAAAATGTTAGAAAAAGAGGAACAACAATTCACAACTATAGTTAGAGCCATTGTGCTTGATTACCTGCTCCTGCGAGCGGAAATACATGAAAGGTGTATAATGGAGGAAGTTGGAAACCCTGGAAGTATATATATCAGCATACCTGTAGGTAAATCAAGAAGGCCAATTATGAAGGGAAAAAAAAATTAATATTCAAAATTTGTAAACTTCAGATTCTTGATTTAAAACCTGAACAAAAGACATAAAAATAGATGAGCATACTTCTCTACTTGTCTCATCAAGTGACTTTTGTCCCACAGTCCAGCACGAGAAAGATAACCCCACCTAAAGTGACATGGTTCAGAAAATCAACTCTTGAGTCTAAATGTGTCAAGCCAGATGGATTTTACTGTTGATTGCTACATACCACAAATTCTAGTATAGATATGCTTAGAGCAGCAACATAGATCGTGAGAAGATGCAATTTAACACATAACATTACTTAAGGACCAGTATAATCATTATTCAGGCTAGTGACAAAAAGTCAAAGTATGTTTACTACATGGAATATGGATAGATGATTCAAGGTAGATATCCTCATAATAGAATCGAAATGATATCCAATGTAAGAGAGTGAACAAGAAAAGTACTTGTCCATAAAAAAATTAATTAGTGAAAGAGGAAAGTGTTTATATACTTATGATGATATAAGCCTAAAAAAATTTGGCTCTAACTCTGCTAAATAACAGATCCCCTGACCAAGCAATGATTTGTTAGCATAACCCCTTCCAAGACCCATTATCACAAAAAGAGATTGGAAAATATACTGCAAGACAACTTGAGTGTTAATAAAATCAAATTACGCATGTCACGAAGTTCTCTAACACTAACTAACCTTCTATTGAAGTGCTCCCCATCTATTTCCAACAATGGAGCAATTTTTACATCCAGCCTCTGCATCACAATAAGTAGCTTTTGAATGCTTTCTGTGAGTTCTTTGTCCTCCATATGCGTGGCAGCAAGGGTCTGCAAATGCATAGTAAAAAGATATGAATCACTTAAAAATTAATATCTACATTCACTAACGGTCATCATAAACTTGTTTTTGAAGTTCAGATCAAGTTTAAAAACTAAGACAAACATAGTAATAAATAAAGAGAGAGAGAGAGAGGCCCCGGGAGAAGAAGGGGGGTTGGGTTCAGCATATAAGATAGGACAACAGAATGGGACCATTTGCAGGGCAGGAGAACTGCAGCATGATAAACATCTGAAGCACAAGTCTATGAAAGAGGGCAGAACAAAAATCCCAGAGCATCATAATATTACAAGGAAAAGAACTATATTGTGGAACTGAAGAAATTACTTGAGCAGGGCGTCCAGTGGTTCTCCGCTGAAGAGCCAAGCGAAGTTGATTAAATAGGTCCCCTACAACCTCCTTCTGACTTATAAGCTCTATCAGTGTTGACCGTTGTTTTTGACTATGAATTAATGCGTTATACTGCAATATCAAATATACTTGCATCAGATAAAACAAGCATTCAACAAGGTATAGATATGCAAATCCTAATGAATTATTCATTGATGGTTTATTGTTACTGTGGTGCGCAGAAACTAATGCAACACAATATTATAATAAAAAGTGAATTCCAGTACTTGTAATAAACAAAATCATCCCTCTCTACTTTTGCTTTAAGTTCCTGTGTACTTTTTTTAAATATAGTGTAATTATCCTCATTTTTGAAGCAGAAGGTTCAGTAATAGTAAAATTCAGTCTCCCACCCCTTCTTCCTCTTTTCCCATTTTATCTAAATGATAGGACGAAGAGTAAACCTCAAAAAAGGCTAACCTCTTCCTCCAACTCTCGGCATATCAGTGCTGTTCGCCAGCGAAGATGAACTTTGGATTGGCTTACATCTGTATAGATATGGTCACCAACATACAAAATCTCGTCACCATGAATGTTCAGGGATTTCTCAATCATCTGAGCGCTTCCCCCCGAGTACACGCCCCCTGAAGAAACCAAAATGAACAAATAAACTTTAAAGTCCTTTACAATTACATCAAGAGTTCATATGTTTTACTTTTTTACACATATGGGCATGAAATTTTGCAACAGCAAATCATGTGACCCAAAAAGAAAATACAAGACTGGAGAAGGAATTCATGTTCTGATCATGGTTCTAAAGATTCATTATAGATGACAAAATCTGCTTCATAGAAGTAACAGAAAGTCCTGTGTAAAATTCAAAGCTATGGCTACTGTACACATGAACGCTCAATGAGAAACAATTCAAAATAGTTTTGACTATTTTCAAAATATAGGCTACCATGTGATAAAAATTATATCCATTGGCTGCTTGATGCTCTTTACCGCATAGACAAGTTATGATTACACCAAACATTGACATTTGACAATTAACACCAATCAACACAATGCCTTGCATAAAGCATGCATTACTATTTTGACCTATTTTATTTGCTGGTCAGTAAGACAATTTTGATACGCAGTATAGACATTTTTAAAAGAAGAATGAACCACACCATGACCACTATGGCATGCATATCCTATACCATCAGTTATTCAAAATTTTAAAAAAGCAAGTTTAATAAAACTATGCAAGTTCCATACTTCTTGAGAGCAGCATCTTTTTACAAGTAATTGAAATATATATATATATACATACATAAAAATTAGAAAAACAGAGGGTGACGAGTGTAGCATAACAAAACAAACCTATACAAAATACAAAGCTGACCTCTCTGAAGAGACTATTTACAATTAACCAACCAAGTCGGCCAGAATATCAAAACTTAAATTAAATTAACGCATACACCTTAGAGAGCCACATGTCAGTGAATTATATAAAATAGAGTTTTCCTTTAACAATCTAACATTTAAGTCCAGTCAAAGCAATACTAATTAGATGATGTTAGACAGAGAGAGAAGATCTTAATCTATTTCCTTCAAATTCAAAATAGTTTACAAAAAATTAGCAAGTAGCTAAGCATGAACCACCTGGACGAGCCTTAAAACAAGGACGCATTAGTCCCTCTTCTGTCACCACTTCATACAATGGGTGTGACATTTGGAAGAACTCTGGCTTTCTTGCTGATACTATAACCTATACAAAAACAATAAGAGCTCATAATTCATAAGTGAAATTAATAAGTACAACTCATCAATTCTTCTTTATTGGATTGATGACTGAAGTTATTAAGAAGCACGAAAAGGGAGTCAAACCCATAGATAGACAAAAATGTATATAAAATATAAAAGATAACTTCTCTGATTAAATAAAATTAGCCTTCAAAAGAGTTGGAAGTAGGAACAAGCATCTTTGTAGTTCTTCAATACATTTGAGCGTTAAGGCATTCCACCTTTTCTAAACGAGAATACAAACTGAAATGTTAAACAGTGTAAAGAACCAAAAATTCATACTACAACAAGAATTCAATATGTGGAATTTTCTAGGAATACAAACTGCCATGTTAAACATTGTAAAGAATCTCCATAATGCCCACCCTAGCCTCATAGCAGCAAAATAATTTTCTAGGAATGTGTTTACAAGGAGATTCAAGTGCAATAAGAGGACAAACAGAAAATAAAAAAGGAAGAAATAAAATGAGAATGCAGCATGGTTTTTAGAGGAAGATGTAGTTGAAGTCTACTAACCATGTCGAACAGATCTCGCCAGCCCATATCATTGGGGAGAAATCTATTAAATGAGTGCATCATCATTTTGTCTGTGTAGTGATAATCCGAGTTGGTTATTAACAAGAGCCTCTTACCAGCCTGATGGAATCAAATTAGGAGATTTTGAGATGATTTCCTTATCTTTTGGTCTATGAAAAGTAAATCATAATGGGCTGTTAAGCCCTCAACTGTTGTATAATATGACTGAAATTAGTTAAAATACCTCCTTTTGGTCCAAAAGTGCTAAAGGTAGCTCTGGATCAGGGTCTACGAACAAATCAGGCTTGGACATTATCTCGCTCTATATGAATACCACTGGTTAGTTCGAGTCTTTGAAAGGCAGCATCAGATCTTAAGCATTTGTGGAACATTTACCTTAAGCTGACCTTCTACATGTGCCCTGAAAAGGGCCTTGCCAACAGCCTGAAACATTGCCACATCTTAGCAATTAACATATTCGTAATATAATCACAGTTCAAAAGCAAACAAAGATCCTAAGCATTTATTGCCTTGTAAAGCGCTTTATAATCAAGCGGTCCAAGAGCTGTTGACATAATTCCTTCATCCAATCTATCCACCATCTGTAAATGAATAGCATAATTTGAGAATGCAAGGCCAAGCACAAAAACTAACAATGCATTTGGAAAAAAAATAAATTTCAAAAATCAACAAGTTCACACTTTATTAGTTAGGAAAGGTAACATTGCCTTTAAAAACTACTAAATGTTACTGTATTAACAGTTAACACAACATTTTATGTATCAAATGAAGGGCATATACACACACACACACACATTTATTTACACACTTTTAAAGCTAGCCGGGTCATGCAAATGCCCTCAAACATGATCATTTTAAAAAGAACTCGACAGAAAGATGCTTAAGGAAAAAGTAAATCCAACAATCTTGAATGGCAAATCATTAATGCCAGTGGAACCAGCAGCGAACATGTAAATGAAAAGACAGACTGATAACAATGATACACCATTAAAACCTGAACATGTAAATGAAAAGACAGACTGCTAAGTGCTAACTTGCAATTTGAGATACAATGAGAGGGGGGAAGATATAGGACAAGATCACAAGAAGCAGAGTCCAAGTAAGGAAAAATAAGTTCTAGATGCATTAACCCACAGCTAAAACTAACAGTAAAAACATCTTGACCTATTGAAGGAAAAAAGATATAACAAAATGTTCACATTGTGGCCTAGAGTAAGGGTCAAACTACCTGCATATAAGCCACTGCTTCTGAGACAGAGAATAAAGTATTGAGGAACTCCCACCGATTTTCCATCCGCAGATCTACCAGCTCCCTCCCATACATCTCACTTCCATGCATAAAAGTTAACAGGCACTATAAAAAATATTACCCCAATTTCGCCTCATAGCATACATCAACTTTAAAAATGTAGGAAAATCTGAGCTACTAACAACCAAGCTGTGTGTACATTATAGTGGAGTTTAAGCATAAAATGATGCCTGTGCAAACTGTAAGATACTATGCCTGAGTAGATAAACTTAAATTGATGCATCCCTAAAAGATTTCACGTATGCAGTTTCTGATTGACGGAGTGGCCACCCACTTTGCATGTCATCGTTTGACAGATGTTTTTATTTTTTTAATACAGTTTCTAACTCAATTGACCCATTACTCAAATAAGAGATGATAAAGTTCAAAGCACACCTCACAGATTGAGTAGAAAGCATTCGCGTGCCATGCATAGCTCTTTTTACATATCCGAATCGATCCGCCTTAACCAAGTTGCCTCTCTCTTTGTCTATGACTAGACCTCTAATTACCTAGCATAACGATGAAGCAAGAGGCTATTACTAACAGTAAGAATGTCAAAACTACATTTTTGTTTCTAATGCTTAAACCCATGCTGCACACTGATAATCAACTAACCAAGTCGGGGTCAAAAGCAAGTCCATCAACTGGAAAACCCATACTTCTTAGATTGTCCATACAATAGTCATAAGCCCGTCCTTCCCAGGCCTGCAAGATTATAACTTGTCATATTATCCCAACGGTTCAGGGAGTAACAAAAGAAATTACTAGCAACAATAGAAACTACATGAAGTGGGTATTGAACACATTAATGCGTAATACTCCAGTCAAGTTAAGGGACTTGACAACATCACATAATCCACGATTCCAGTACCAAATCGGGTACTGTACATAGCATATGAAACACTTGGTGTATATCACTAGTAAGAAAGAAAAGTGGGAGGTTAACATAATGCCTCAAAAAAATATGAGTAGAGGTGCATGGAAACAGCATTCAAATGCATACTAGAAAATGAAATACAAGTAAAAATGCTAAGAGACAACTGCAAAGTATACTCTGCAACATATTCCATTACACATATTATGAAGGCATGGATGAAACAGGGGAAGCACATAAATACACTAACAAAGGAATTGAGTAGAACTATGATTACCATCACATTATAGTGTATCAAAGTGTAATCCATGTCATATCCAATGGCACTGATTGACCGAAAATTCAATGTGCGGCTACAAAATATACCACGCGGAGAATATCTTGAAGAGAATGGGTCCTGCACATCATTGATAATAAGATAAGAATGGGAAAGAAAATATTTAGTAGGCTGACAGTACAAGAAAAATAATAAATTGGTTATACACCATACGGTGCAAGAAGTGACAGACATGCAAACAGTACGTTTTAAATCACTTCTAGCATTTTAAGTATGCTCAAGTCCGTATTGAAGAATTAGTTATTGTGTCTTGACAGTCTAACAGTGATTTGTACATCAAAAAGTAACACTAAACCGCTGATGCTAATTTTGTTGGATAAAAAAGGCCAAGAGACAAATGAAATCAGGAGAAGCTAAGAGAGTAAAAAATAAGAGGTTAAAAACTTAAAACCGCTGAAGCAAAGCTTTGATATCTTTTCATAGTAACTTGGCAAAACCAAGCATTAAAAAAGTCGTGTCCATTAAGTTTTTTATCGGTATGTGTTGGCTAAGGATATAACATATCTGAAAGATAACTTAAAAGATCATAAACAAGCGGCACATCTTTTGAAGGGAAACTGTTTTTTATTAGTTAAAGCATAAGGACAATTCTGGAATGCTGAGTCATTCAATAATGTAAACACGGTATGCATATCAGAAACAAAAAAGTGATATGAATGGCACCCTGATCCCCAAGTTTTTAAGCAAGCTCTCGGCCTCTTCTGCTTCTATCCTGGCAATCTCCTCAATTGGACCTTGTAAAGATGCTTCACCATTGATTCCTACATTACATGAAGAACCTTAGTTTTTTAATGTGCAAAAAGCAGAAGACTATATTTGAAATACATAGAGCAACAAATGCGCAAGCATAAACAAACAGTATTGCTACTTATCAAATAAAGAGAAAAAAAGTAAAGCACGGGGATAATTTGGAGCTATTCACAGATGCCAACAAAAATTCAGATAGACCAAAAGACCATATTACAAGACAAAGCTAGTTAGTCCCTAAGTGCCAAAACAGGCATTAGCTTAAATTTGTCATGGATAATATGGTGTATTCAATAAATCCATTTGCTAATCTTAGGATTTTAGACAACATTACAAGGATATATAGAATAGCAGTAATCATATAGTTCCTCTTACTTTGCACATAATAAAAATGTGGAGGATGGTTTCAAATTCTCCTTTCTTGGGTGATTTAGTCGAATTGAACATTAATGCATTGATATATGAAATGTTGCCCCTTAATTTGGGACATCACTATTTAAAAAACAGGGTAGTGACCTAAACAAGGACTGATGAGTAATAAATAATTAGCCACATTCATAAAAGGTCCATAAGATCTTGTCAAATACAATAATGAAATGGGTTCATTTTTATTTTGCAGGATAACAAAACTGTACCTTTATAAGTTTCCAAAATCATACATTGAGCTCAACCCAACAACACGATCAGTGTGTGTGCAACTGTGTATAGGATAAATATAAAGAGGGTAGTAGAGAAATACCGAAATTGAGGTTTAAGTCGCCTTTGGTGCTTTCACCGAGATAATCAACATCCGACTGGGTGGAGGAAGTGACGGTGAAGAGCTCTCCTCCTCCTCCGGCGGCGGCCGGAACAGAGTTGGTGCACCGACATGTCATGGGTTTATTGGCGGCGGAAAGAGCTAATATCATCGTCATTTCCACATTCTTCCTTTGAAAGATGATTGGGGTGTTAGGGAGAAGATGAACAGGGTTTTTCACATAGGTTGAGATTGTGCCCACCATTTTTGTACAGTAATAGCAGAAGGGCTCTTTCTCTCTGTCTCTCTGATAAAATATCTAAGGAGATACAGCAGTATATTGAAATGAAAGACCGCTCCAGCGTTTGCATATTTCCGGGTCGGGTCGGGTGTCATCTCCCAAATATTTTTCAATTGATGTGTAGACAGGCTACTATGCAGTAGGAGTAGAATCAAATTAAGAAAATAATGCTTTTTTCACTTGTCCAATTATGATAAAATATAATAATAATTCTAAATTATTTGTGAGAGAAATATGTCGATTAATTTTATTGTGAATATAGACTGCGATTGACCATAAAATAGAACCGAATTCTTTATTCACACTCTCTATATATATATATATATATATATATATTTAATATTATCGTAAATTTATCGTTATATAAAATAAAATTCTAAGTGAAACAAAATTTATAAAAATAATCAATTTTAGTTGAATTTAAAACTAGAATTCTTAAATTAGATCCGCACAATTTTAAATTTATAAAATTATTTATAAATTTTTTCAAATAACTGATACTAAATTTGAACTTTTTGTAACGCAATATAAAGACAATTTGACTAAATATTACTACTTAATTATGGTGAATACACTTCTAAGAATTTTTAATGTAAAACTTAATTTATTTTTTTCATAAACAAAAAAAATCTTATTATATCTTGTGATAAAATATGTAAATAAAAATCGATATGAATATGTTAACTTTTATTAGGAGTAAACACAATAATAAAGGGTTGTAAATTGCTCATTCTGTATATATTTTAGGTGAAATCATATATAGATTAAGAACACATGATTAGTGTTTTGTTTATTTAATTAAAATAGGTATCAAATCTTAATATTTTCCATTTTAAAAAACAATAGTATTTAATATTTAAAAAATAAGAAAAGTAAGTAATTAATTATTTTTAAAATATACAAACGGATGAATTGTAAAGCTTAATATGCCGTTATTGAATCTTAAAAATTAAATTATATCTCTAATTTTAAAACGGAAAAAGAGTCCAACATTAATAATAGACTTCAGCTTAATTCATTCTTTCTCCACATACTTAATTAAGAGTCACAATTAGTACGAGTCATGGTAATCAAATTCGGACCGGCCCATCGATTTGATCGATAAAAACTAGATTTGGCCGGCTATTCATTGATTGAGAATATTTTAGTTTTTAAGCTATTTAAGAATTTAGATCTTATTAGCATGATCTCATCATGATTCTAAAAATATTGCTTAAAACTATGAGTTTATCACATATTATTAAAACAACATCATGTAGATAATTAAATGCCTTTAATAAATAATTATTTTATTAATAAATGAATAAGATTGTTTAAATAGTATATACTTTATCATCATACATGATTGACTCGTATACATACTATTTTCACCTTTCACCATTTTTATTTTTCATCCTTCTTTTTCCTCTCCATAGTACGGAAAGAACAAAGAATTTCAAGCTCTTCCTTTCGATAAGAGAGGATTAAGGAAATCCTATTGATTCCAGCTTTTTCCAAACCTCTGGGAAAAGCATGATAAAAACGGCTCGAATGGTACGATCCACCTACCATCATTACTCTTGGTCTCCTGCCCACCATAATCACCAACAAAAAGAAAACACCACACAATATGCCCAAATAGGATTAGATAAGAAATATTTCGTACCTTCTCAAATACACAGCACGTTATACCCAAATTTTACGGCTTAATTACAATGGTTATAATTTGAACAATCATCATCTTCAATCAAGCCTCCATAATTTCTGATGTCCTCAACCATTTAGTAGCCCCAATTCGGGTAAAATAACCTTGTCAACCATTGCCAAAAAGCACAAGTTATTGTCATCGCCGTAACTGAAAGTAGAAGTTTGTCCCAAAAAATAATAATCCGAGTTCTTATGTATTGAATCTTCAGAGACTCGAATAAATGATGCATAAATTGATAAGAAATATGATAATTAACGTTGTCAAAATAGATTGTTATGGATTCTAGCTTCCTACAAAGTTTTGAGTCATACCACAATTAATTTTCTTTTATTTATCAGTATATCATTTGCATGGGGTTGATTTTGAGAAAACAAAGAATCAGACTCTAAATTACATCAGATCTACAACATAAGATTATGGTTATGAACTATAAAGATCAGGACCGGGAGAAACAACCGGTTAAATGGTTAGAAAATTTGCAAAATTCTGAAAAGAGATTACTCATGTATCTTGAACAAAAATTAGAGATGTATTATTCGATGTGTATATATATATATGTATATTTTTAGAGAGAGAAAACGAGGGTTTGTACCTCGACATAAGGCGGGTGGTTAAAATTAGGAGCGTGATTTGGGGGCAGCATATAAGTTATCGAAGTTGTCGGACTAGTCATCGACGGAGATCTGTTGCAGAGGAGATAAAAAGGGAAAGCTACAAAGAGGAGTGAGAAAATGATTATTGAAAGAGAGAGAATGTGATGTGACGCCCCCAAAATAGGTATACATCATTCATTTTGAGTTGTCAATAATATGGTACAGAAACAATTATAACTTTATTAATACAACATATAAAATGTGAATTTAAATACAAATATTATCTTCTAGACAATATCCACACTCAAATAAGTCCTCATTACAATTATTGATATATTATTTTACAAAAATAGTGAGGACTACTAAAATAACTCTCTAAAATCATCATTCCACACCCCGACTAGAACTCGCTACATTCTCGTCTCCTAAGAAGAAAAATGGAACAAAAAGGAAAAGTGTGAGCTCAACTAACCCAGTAAAGAATATTATAGCTAAGATAATATAGAACAAATTATCGTTAGTCTTCAACAGGGAAAAATCTGATAAAATACAATAGACAACAAGTTTCAGATCAATATTTACAGCGGAAATAATAATTCATAAATGAGTTACGTAGAGAATGAAATCTACTATAATCTATGAATTTAAAAGTCAATCATCAATATTTTATCCCTGTAACATCAATCAATATTCATCTTGAATCAAATATTCATCTTTGCACTACAGGCCAAAGATATTCATCAGTTGGTCATGTTCATCTCAACACTTGTACATCTTTGCACTACGGTCAAAGATATTCATAAGAAATCAACCATCTTTGCACTACAGGCCAAAGATATTCAGTAATATCATCATTTAAAACTGAGGATGATGAAAAATATTTTAAAAAATCGAATCCAGTGAAACAAAAGAGCAAATATTAAGGATTCGTACTTTAAACAGTCCAAGTTCAAAAATACTTCATTAATAATCATAGTGAAGTAAAATTCAAGAATAATCAAAATATGGATACAATCAAAGCTAGTATCCATAATAGATATTTTGGACAAAAAATAAAATTTTAATTTTACGTGAATAAGTGTCGATTCGTGAATAGTCGTACACGTGAATAAGTAACTCAGACACAAAAAATAAGAATTTCACAAAGAAAAATCTTACTAATAATCCCAAGATAATGATATTAGAAGAAATAATATCATTTAAAAAAATAACATCCCTTACCTCGAAAAAGATTTGCATTTCGATCGAAATATCTGGATATAGTCAAGGAACTTGCACCGTATAACAACACTCAAAGTATCAAAATACTCACAAAAATACGCTCGATAATATAGAGAGAGAAAACTTCAATTTCTGGTGTGATTTTCAATTCTAACCTAAGCATCCTATTTATAAGAAAATACTAAAAACACCAAAGCAAAAAATTTAATAAAATAATAATATATTTATATAATTTTTCTTAGCCCACCTTTTGACCAAAACTTCAGCCACACATGTGCCAAAAACCACAAAAACGTTTTTCTAAAAAAAACATTTAAAACTCCAAAAATTAATTCAAACCCGATATACCGTAACTTCAATAATTCACAATAAATAGACCTTTTATCAAAAAAATTTAAATCTTATGTCCATTCCATAGGAAATTCAATTCTCTACAACTTTATAAGTTTAAATTTTTCCAAATTCCAAACAGAAGTTGACCGAAATCCACAAACGAACGATTTTACAGGCTATAATCAAATTTTAGTCAAGAAATGGGATCCACAAACATGAAAAACATGTTTTAAATATTTATTGCAACAAAAATACTATTTGTGACGCCCCAAAAATAGGTATTCATCACCCATCTTGAGTCGCCAGATACATGGTACATAAATTCAAATACAACTTAATTATACAAACGTCGTGTAAAAATACGACAAAACATAGCTGAGAGTTTTTGTGACGCCCCCAAAATAGGTCCACACGACCCATTATGAGTCGCCAGATATCACACTATAAAAATCAAATACAAATTTCATTTATACAACTGTTGAATCATTTCAGTATAGAATATGAATTACGATTAATCGTGAGTTTTAATACAATATTGTCTCATAGGCATGTGATCCAAACTCAAATTATTACAATGTCATATAAAATACAAAGAACAAATATTTTAAGACCCCAAAAGAAGAACGAGAAGATTACTATCATATTCATTCTAATGAGGTGCACTTTTGACGCTTTCAAAGTTGGGTTCTCATCACCCTATTGTTGTTCGCCAAAATCAATTATTAAGTGACGTATAAAATATGACACACACATCTTAGGTCCTCAATACAATTATATGTTGCATGTCATGCCATTTTATAATGTATTGAGAAACTTCAACAGTCTCGGACCATCCCACTATTTTCCTGTTATCCCTACTCGACCTAGCTATACTCTTATTACCTGAAAGGAATTGTGAAGCAAAATGGTGAGCACAATTAGCCCAGTAAAGAATATTATTGCTAAGATAATTAATTTATCAACAGCCTTTATCAGAATAAATCAGAGATTTATAACATATGGTAGATAATAAAAGTTTTCAACCATAATTACAGCGGAATCAATAATCCATTAGAAGAGTCAAGTAGAACATAATGTCTACTATCTCCTCTAAATTAAAAGTCAATCGTTGATATTTTATTCTTGTAATACTCATTAACAGTTCTTTGTTATACTTAAGACAAATAGAACTTTCAACATTTGTCTTCACCTGAACCACCAAAGATGGTAGTTAAATTCACAATTCATATTTATAATAATGTGAATTAAGAGTTCCTTCTTGCCACAAAGGCTTAATAGAACGTTTACTCAATATCCTTACCCCAAAGGCTGAAGAGATTCAAATGTAATAACAATGATCATACCAATCAATTGTCTATCTTTGCACTACGGGCCAAAGATATTCAACTATAAAAACAATGGTCATGATCATACCAATCAATTGCCTGTCAGTGCACTACGGCCAAAGACATTCAACTGTTAACAAATGGCCATGATCATGCCAATCACATCATTGAATTATCCATGCACTACGGCCAATGATATTCGTTAGTATCACTAGTGGTCATGATTATGTCATACACCTGTCCAACTTCGCACTACTGGTCAAAGCTATCAAACAATGATCATTTTCAGACTACGGTGCCAAAGACATATGTGACGCCCCCCAAAATAGGTATACATCATCCATTCGAGTTGTCAAATACATGGCATGCGTAAACAACTACAACTTCATTATTACAACAAGAAACTGTGAATTTGAATACAAATATTATCTTCTAGACAATATCTATACTCAAATAAATCCTCATCACATTTATTGATACATTATTTTACAAAATGGTGAGGACTACTAAACAACTCTCTCTGTAACCTTCATTCCATACCCCGACTGCGTACTCGCTTATATTCTCGCCTCCCGAGAAGAAAAATGGAACAAAAAGGAAAAGGGTGACCTCAACTAGCCCAAAGAAGAATATTATGACTAAGATAATATACAACAAATTATCGTTAGTCTTCAACAGGAAAAATCTAATAGAATACAATAGACAACAAGTTTTAAATCAATATTCGCAATGAAATAATAATTCATTAGAAGAGTTAAGTAGATAATGCAAACTACTATCTTCTATGTATGAATTTAAAAGTTCATCGCTCATCTTTTATCCTGTAACATCAATCAATATATATCCGAATCAAATATTCATCTTTGTACTACGTGCCAAAGATATTCATCACCGGGTCATGTTCATCTAAACACTGCTCATCTTGCACCACGGGCCAAAGATATTCATCGAAATCATTCATCTTTTTGCACTATGTGCCAAAGATATTCAATAATATCATCATTTAAGACCGAGGATGATGAAAATATTTTAAAAAACGAATTCAGGTGAAACAAAATGACAAGGATTAAGGATTAAGGATTCGTACTTTGTTTTATCCATGTCCAAAAATACCTCAAAAATAATCATAGTGGTGTAAAATTCAAGAATGATCAAAACATGGATACAATCAAAGCTAGTATCCACAATAGATATTTTAGCATTAAAAGGTAAAATTTTCATTTTCAATGAATAATGCCGTATTCGTGAATAAGATTAGATACGTGAATAAGGCCAGATACGTGAATAAGAATCTGACACCAAAAGTTCTAAATTTGATAAAACTTCAGATCAATATTTCAAAGATAATGATATTGAAGAAATAATATCATTACGAGAAAAAATAATATCCCTTACTTGAAAAAGACAATACTTAACCTGGAATATCGGATATAAGCTATAACTTGAACTTGCACCGTATAGCAATACTCAAAGTATACTCAAAATACTCACAAGAATACGCCGATAATATATAGAGAGAAAACTTCAATTTACGGTGTGATTTTCAATTCTAACCCAAGACCCTATTTATAGAAAATGCTTAGAACATTAAAGCGTAAAATTTAATAAAATATTAATATATATTTATTAAATTCCTACGCACCCAAAATCTGATTCAAACCATCAGCCACCAAGAGTGACTCACCTTGCCTAACTCAAAAAAAATGTTTTTCTTATTAAAAATATTTAAAACTTCAAAAATTTATTATTTCTGAGCTTCAAAACTTCAATAATTCACAATAAATAGCCTTTTTGTCAGAAAATTCGAATCTTGCGAGTTTTTATAGGAAATTCAATTCTCTACAACTTTACGTAAGAAAGTTTTTCCAAATTCCAAATGTAAATTGACCGAAATCCATAAACCAGGCGATTTTTTAAAGCTATAATCAAATTTCAGTCAAGAAATGAGGTCCACCGACATGTTTAACATGTTTTAAACATTTATTGCAACAAAAATACTCCTTCTCCTCATATACTCATATATCACACATTCATTGTAAAAATATCACCATTATTATATTATTAAAATATAATAATATATTTAAATAAATTATTTTATCGTAAAAAGATAAAATTTTAATTTTCAATAATTGTCACATTAAAAAATTTTTTCCATCTATATCCACATAAAATCAATATTTTTCTCATCATATAAATCAATAATTAATTATTCACTTAATAATATTACATAATCACAATATCGACAAACTGCATAATTCCCAAGAAAGAGGGGCTTTCAATAAGAATTTCTCCTTACATCTTGCCGCAATTAGGTGACCAAACCTTTCCTTAGATGTAACTTTCTAGACATTGCCAATAATGTTATCCAATAATATTATTCAGATAATATGAATTATTGCTTCGATAATGAAAAATACGCAGTAGTGACAATTATTGAAACAACAAAGAATATAAAATATCAACACAACAATTATTGAATCAATAAAATAAAATAATCAAGCAAAGAATTACCGTAGCAATTATTGAGTAAAGGCCTTCACGTAAGAATCAATAATTCGTGCAATACCGTGCGCCATCGTGTTTTAACCATTTAGTATTTTAACAAAGATTAACGATAATAACTACGCCGTTGTTTTTAAACAACTTATTCTTGCTGCTTTTTTTCTCCAATCGCTCGTTATGGGGCCCACATATGGTCGCTACTGTCCGCATTTAATATTCCCCGACAAAGATTTAATATTCCTCGACCAAACGAATATTCCCAAATAATAATGAATATTTTATAACCACTTGCTTATTTTGAAATATTTATGATTTTACCCATAACTATCCACATTAATCAAATCAACCCTTACTATTTCAAAATAATACATAGAGAAAATTAAATTTCATTAATAATAAGTTGGGGTCTTACAACCTCCCTCCTTATGAAATTTCGTCCTCGAAATTGACGTTACGACCACTGATGTTTCAAAAGGTGAGGATACCTCACTTTCATTTCCGCTTCCAATTCCTGTGTCATTTTCTTTATATAGCATGGTTCCTCCATAAAACTTTAACTTGTGGTATAACCTTCGCGGCGTAGGACATGTTCCTTCCTATCCAAGATCTTGATAGGTACCTCCTCATACGTTAAGTCTTCGGCTATCTCGTCCGATTCTAACTCTATAACGTGGTTGGGTCTTTCACATATTTACTTAAGTACATATATGTGAAACACATTATGAACACGAGACATACTTGAGGTAACGCGAGTCTATAGGCTACATTTCCTACTCGGTCAAGAATTTGAAATGGACCAATAAATCGTGGATTGAGCTTTCTCTCTTCCCAAATCTTGTAACTCCCTTCCATGGAGCTACACGCAACAACACGTGATCCCCAATACTAAATTCCACGTGTTTTCGATGTAGATCCGCATAACTCTTTTGTCGATCTTGTGCCGCTTTATACGCGTTGTCGAATCATTTGGATCTTTTCAGAGTCATACGCATTTAACTCGGGTCCCAACAATGTTGCTTCACCCACCTCATCCCAACATATTGGAGAGCGACACTTTCGTCCATATAATGCTTCAAATGGAGCCACACCTATACTTGCTCGATAATCGTTGTTGTAGGAGAATTCCACAAATGGCAAATACTTATCCCAACCGCCTTGAAGTCTAGGACACGTAGTCTTAATAGATCTTCAAGAGTTTGAATAGTCCTCTCTCGATTGTTCGTCTGCTTGAGGATGGTATGCCCAATCAATCAGAACTGCGTGCTCATAGCTTTTTGCAAGCTAACCCAAAATCTTGAAGTGAATCTTGGGTCACGATCCAAACTATGGATATCGGCATGCCATGCAACCTCACAATCTCATTTACATATATACTAGCAAGACGCTCAAGGAATAAGTCTCCGTGACGGCAAGAAATGAGCAGACTTGGTTAATCTATCAACAATAACCCAAATAGCATTGATGCCTTGAGAAACCGTAGGAAGACCCGTGAACTAAATCCATGGTAATGTGTTCCACTTCCATTTCGTAATCTCAAGTGGTTGCAACGGACCCTTAGGTACTAGATGCTCGCCTTTTTACACGTTGACAAGTTAAACACATCGAGATAAACTTTGCAATCTCTCTCTTCATATTGTTCCACCAAAATGTATGTCAAGATCACGATACATTTTAGTACTTCCGTGATGGATTGCAAATGGTGTATTGTGTGCCTCCATCATAATCTTGTACTTCAAATCGAGTCGTTAGAACACAAAGTCCGGAGTGGACTCAAGTATTCCTTCTTCATTAATTCTCGCCCTAATAACTCCTTCTTGTACTTTCTTCTTCATATGCATCATACCCGGCCTGCGGTGGCTCGAAAGCAACCTTAACTTTTTCTATTAAAGTTGGCTCTACGCGCGATACTTGACATCATCGCACTCATTCTTGCATATGATCTTCTACTCAACGCGTCACTACCACGCTCGCTTTTCCGTGATGGTATTGAATAGTGTGGTCGTAGTCTTTCAATAGCTCGAGCCAACGTCACCGCCCAGACGTTGAGTTTTTTTTTTTTAGTGAAGAAATATTTAAGGCTTTTATGGTCTGAATATATCTCCACTTTCTCCCCATATAGATAGTGCCTCCATATCTTTAGCGCAAAAACGACTACTGCCAACTCTAGATCATGAGTAGGATAATTCCTTTCATACTCTTTAAGTTGTCATGAGGCATAGGCTATGACTTTCCCACGTTGCATGAGAACACATCCTAACCCTTTTGCTTCAAGCATCGTTGTAGATAACAAATTCATCCGTACCGGATGGTATTGTTAGAACAGTGCCAAATAAGTCTCCTCTTAAGCTCTTGGAAACTCTTCTCACATTCCTCGCCCATAATGAATTTTATATCTTCCGAAGTCACCGAAGTTAATGGAGTAGCGATTCGAGAAAATCCTTCCACGAATCTCTCCGATAATAACCAAATAAGCCCGTAAAGTCACAGACTTTGGCCACCGACTTCGGTTGCTTCTAACTTTGTATTGCTTCAATCTTCACGGATCAACAGATGCTCCATGTTTCGACACCACGTGCCCAAGGAATGCTACTTCCTCGCCGTAACTCGTATTTCTTCAACTTGGCATAAAGCTTGTTTTCACGAAGCCTTTGGAGTACCCGAACAAATGGTGCTCATGATCTTCACGGCTTTTGAATATATGAGGATGTCATCAATGAAGACAACAACGAATTAATCCAAATATTCCTTGAATACTCGATTCATCATATCCATGAAAGCCGCAGGAGGAGCATTAATCAACCCGAAAGACATGACTAAGAATTCATAATGCCCGCATCGAAGTTCTAAAGACGGTCTTTGAATATCCTCGATTCTAATCTTCAAATTGATGATATCCGTAACTAAGATCGATCTTTGAAAAAATTTGCCCTCTTGAATCGGGTCAAACAAGTCATCAATACGAGGTAGAGGATACCTATTCTCGATAGTGATATGGTTCAATTCCCGATAGTCAATACAAAGTCGCATACTCCCGTCTTTCTTCTTTACAAATAAAACTAGAGCACCCCAAGGAGATGTACTTAGGACGAATGAAACCGATGTCCAACAACTCCTCGTAGTTGGACCTTTAACTCCTCAAGTTCAATAGAGCCATTCGATATGGGGTTTTAGAAATGGGCTTTGTACTGTGTTCAAGGTCAATAAAGAATTCAACTTCACGCTCGGGGTAATCGGAAGTTCTCTCCAGAAATACGCCAGAAAATCAATAACAACAGGAATATTATTCAAATTTGACGTGTCTTTATTCAAATCCATAACATGGGTTAAGAAAGCTTGACATCCGCTTTTTCAATAAACGAATAGCTTTATGATTAGATATGATGTTGATTGATTTTAATGGTTTAGTTGCTTGAATTGAACAACAAAGTTGGTTAGAATATGAAAATTAACAACCTTATTTAAAAACAATCAATTTTGGCATGATGAGTAGTTAACCAATCAATCCCTAAAATCACATCAAAAGTAAGTATCTTTAAAGAGATAAGGTCAATTGTGTAAGGTGATGGTGCCAACTTGAATCAAACAAGATTTATAAAAAATGGATGTGATGAAAGTTTCTCCTAACTGAGTTTCCACAGATAAAGTCAAAGTCTAATTTTTTGAGTCAAATTTAAACGCTGAGCACAAGTAGAAGAGATAAATGAATGGGTAAAGACCCAGATTCTAGTAAAGTATAAACTTCACAAGAATTTATGATTAGCTTACCCGTGATCACCTCGTTTGGGTTCCTCGATTTTGACTAGTCACAACAAACGCTTCTTCCAGAACCGCTGACTTTGACTTTTACGGGACAATCTTTTGAGTCACCGCTCTCATTGAACTAGGTTTCGCCATCAGATAATCCCGAAAGCGATATGTCCTTCCTTTCCACAATTATAGCAGACTTGAATGTTGTCAGGGCGTTTTGACCGATATGTCCCTCTTTCCCAGATTTTTAGATATACGACCGGTGGTCGTTCCCCTCCCTTGGAACTAGTTGATGCTGGTGTTGTCGTCTTTACATGGTCGTTGTTAAATCTCCTCTTTTTAAAATCTCCTCCAGACTCGCTTCTTCTATTTTCATGGCCATGATTACCACCAGAGTGGTTACCATTTTTGTCCATCTTTTTTCTTTCTCCATTGGTTATCATTGTTTTGTTGATCGCTATCTCCCAGATGATCCTCGGTTGTGGTCCTCAATGACCGCCGTACTCGTTATCTCGCCTAATAATTGAGTCCTGCTTTTACAACATCCGGTCAGAGAGAAAATTTATGAGAAATGAGATATCGACGACGCCGGGTTTCAAACCTCTAAGAAACATCCGCCATACGCTCCTCATTCTCCACCAAATGAGGTGCAAAAACTCGATAACTCGCAAACTTTGCCTCGCATCGAGACACCGCCATGTTGTTTTGCTCTAATCGATGAACTCCACTTCCTTCATACGATTTAACACTTTCGTGAAAGTATTTGTCATTAAATAGTTTCAAATGTCTCCCAAGACATGCCGAAAAGCTGGGTGGATGGGTACGCTTCACGCACTCCCACCAAGAGTCCGCTCGCCATTTTAACATAAAGGTGGCGAATGGAACATTCTTCTGTTCTCCGCATCCCAAGACATCGAATATCTTGGTAATTTGCTTGACCCATGTTTCCTCCATGATCGGATCCGCTTTCCCTTAAATTCGTGGTCCCAACTCTTTGAACTGTTTGGTATGTGATAACCCGTGAATTGCTATCATTTCCTCCTCGTATTTTGAACACGAAGTCTCTCTAATTCGATTTTGCATGAATCGCAAAAAGCTTCTAAACATCCCTCATTCATCATCTCGCTTTCGTTGGTGTTGTTCACGGAGGAACATTGTCACTGTTGCAGACGCTTCTCCTCGTTGGTGAGTATTGGCATCTCCACGGCCTCATTTCCATTGTTAATATTCTCACCGACATTCTCAAACACCGCCATAAAACAAGGGTTAATTAAGGAAATCAATATATCACATAATATCCCTATATAATCGACTAACTAACAAATAAGCTTAGTAGAGACACACTCAGCGAAGGATTTACTCGCCTTTCCCTCCTAGTTTTATTCCCCGATCTCCGCCAGAGAACATATCCCTAAGCTCGATACCAACCGTGACGCCCCAAAATAGGTATACATCATCCATTCCGAGTCACAATACATGGTATGTAAACAACTACAACTTTATTATTACAACAAGAAAACTGTGAGTTTGAATACAAATATTATCTTCAGACAATATCTATACTCAAATAAATCATCATCACATTTATTGATACATTATTTTACAAAAATGGTGAGGACTACTAAACAACTCTCTCTAGAACCTTCATTCCATACCCCGACTCGTACTCGCTTATATTCTCGCCTCCCGAGAAGAAAAATGGAACAAAAAGGAAAAGGGTGACCTCAACTAGCCCAAAGAAGAATATTATGACTAAGATAATATACAACAAATTATCGTTAGTCTTCAACAGGGAAAAATCTAATAGAATACAATAGACAACAAGTTTTAAATCAATATTCATGAACGGAAATAATAATTCATTGAAGAGTTAAGTAGATAATGCAAACTACTATCTTCTATGTATGAATTTAAAAGTTCATCGCTCATCTTTTATCCGTAACATCAATCAATATATATCCGAATCAAATATTCATCTTTGCACTACAAAGCTAAAGATATTAATCATTGGTCAGTGTTCATCTAAACACCCGTTCATCTTTGTACTACGGGCCAAAGATATTCATCAGAAATCATTCATCTTTGCACTACAGGCCAAAGATATTCAATAATATCATCATTTAAGACTGAGGATGATGAAAAATATTTTTAAAGAAACGAATTCAGTGAAACAAAATGACAAGGATTAAGGATTAAGGATTCATACTTTGTTTTATCCATGTCCACAAATACCTCAAAAATAATCATAGTGGTGTAAAATTCAAGAATGATCAAAACATGGATACAATCAAAGCTATTATCCACAATAGATATTTTAGACGAAAAGGGAAAATTTTCATTTTTCAATGAATAATGTCGTATTCGTGAATAAAGTCAGATATCGTGAATAAGGCCAGATACGTGAATAAGAATCTTCACACCAAAAGTTTCAAATTTGATAAAATTTCAGATCAATATTTCAAAGATAATGATATTGAAGAAATAATATCATTATTTAAAAAAAATAATATCCTTACTTTGAAAAAGAAAGAGATTTAATGGAATATCGGATATAAGCTATAACTTGAACTTTCAGATCAGATAAAGCAATACTCAAAGTATACTCAAAATACTCACAAGAATACGCTCGATAATATAGAGAGAAAACTTCAATTTCGGTGTGATTTTTAATTCTAACCTAAAGACCCTATTTATGAAAAATGCTTAGAACATTAAAGCAAAAAATTTAATAAAATATTAATATATATTTATTAAATTCCACGCACTCCAAAATCTCGATTCAAACCATCACCACCAAGAGTGACTCACCTTGCCTAACTCAAAAAAAAAAACGTTTTTCTTATTAAAATATTTAAAACTTCAAAAATTAATTATTTTGAGCTTCGTAACTTCAATAATTCACAATAAATAGTCGTTTTGTTAGAAAATTCGAATCTCGTGAGTTTTATAGAAAATTCAATTTTCTACAACTTTATATAAGAAAGCTTTTCCAAATTCCAAACAAAAAATTAACCAAATCCATAAAGCCAAGCGATTTTATTGTGCTATAATCAAATTTCACCAAGAAATGGGGTCCATTTGACATGTTTAACATGTTTTAAACATTTATTGCAACAAAAATACTTTTCTCCTCAGATACTCATATATCACACATTCATTGTAAAAATATCACCATTATTATATTATTAAAAATATAATAATATATTTAAATGAATTATTTTATCGAGAAAAAGATAAAATTTTAATTTTCAACAATTGTCACATTAAAAATTTTCTCCATCTATATCCACATAAAATCAATATTTTCCTCATCATATAAATCAATAATTAATTATTCACTTAATAATATTACAAAATCACAATATCGACAACAGTAGGTTCCCGTGAAAGAGGGCTTTCCAATAAAATTTTTCTCATCGCCATGCAATTAGGTGACCAAACCTCTCCTTAGACGTAACTTTCTAGACATTGCCAATAATGTTATCCAATAATATTATTCAGATAATATGAATTATTGCTTCGATAATGAAAATATTATGTAGTGACAATTATTCAAATAACAATAATATAAAATATCAACACAAAGAATTATTGAATCAATAAAATAAAATATCGAATAAAGAATTCTTCGTAACAATTATTGAAAAGTGCCTTCTTACGTAAGAATCAATAATTGGTGCAATACCGATGTGCCATCGTGTTTTAACCACCGAGTATTTTAACAAGATTAATCTCAGAATAACTACGCCTGTTATTTTTAAACAACTTATTCTTGTCGTTTTTTTCCTCCAATCGCTTTCTGTTATGGGACCCACACATAGTCGCTGCTACCGCATTTAATATTCCCGACAAAGATTTAATATTCCTCGACCAAACGAATATTCCCAAACAATAATGAATATTTTATAACCATTTGCTTATTTTAAAATATTTGCGTATTTTACCCATAACTATCCACATTAATCAAATCAACCGTTACTATTTCAAAATAATAAATATAGAAAATTAAATTTCATTAATAATAAGTTGGGGTCTTACAACATACAACTGTAAAACCAATAACCAATATTATAATAAAGAATGGAATAATAAAAGAATTTCACCATGGATGGACGATTTTGATATATGCGAGTTATTCCAACATAATAATAAAGAATGAAATAATGTAAGAATTTCACCACGCGTAAGAATCCGCATGCATGTGTTATTCCAACAGTAATAATAAATAATGGAACTGTGTCGTTGCAATACGATCGATGGGATATTCCAATAGAATAATAAAGATTTAAACCAGTCCGTACAGAAACGCATGATGATGGGATATTCCAACAAAATAATAAAAGACGGAACCAGTCCCGGCAGAACGCACAAAACAGGATATTCCAATGTAATAATAAAGAATGGAATAACAACATAATTTCACCATGTATGCAGATTCAGATAAACAAAAGTTATTCCAATAGAATAATAAAGAATGGAATAATAGAAGAATTTCACCATGTATACGATACTTCAGATAAACAAAGTTATTCCAACATAATAATAAAGAATGGAATAATAGAAGAATTTCACCACGTATGCGGTCTTCAGATAAACAAAGTTATTTCAACATAATAATAAAGAATGGAATAATAGAAGAATTTTACCATGTATGCGGTACTTCGCATAAACAGGTTATTCCAACATAATAATAAAGAATGGAATAATAGAAGTTCTCTTCATGAATACAAAAGAAATAATACCCCTTACTATAATAATAATATCCTTTACTATAATAATAACATCCCTTACTATAATAATAACATCCCTTACCTTATAGAAAAAACTGGATATAGAAGTAGTGAAGTAGCAGAATACTTGTCTTCTTTCTCTCTATAGTTTCTCTTTCTAGAGTTTCAGTGAATTCGTAAGAAATAATGAAAGAATGAGCTTCTATTTATAGAAGAATGGATCGTGATAAGTAATTAATTCATGAACGGTCCAGATTGATTTACTTTAAACGGACGGTCCAAATTGGTTTACAATAAAATATAATATATTCTATTTCTAATCTAATAAAACGAATAACTTTTAAAAAGATTTTACTATGCAAACACTATGCATAATAAAATATAATATATTCTAATTATTGTCTAATAAAACGAATAACTTTATAAAAGTATTCTGTTTTATATAAAAAGATTTTACTATTAGCCTAATAAAACGAATAACTTTATAAAAGTATTATGTTTTATATAAAAAACTTTTCTGTTTAATTACATTAATAATACTAATAAAACAAAACTTCACCATCACTTACTTTGAAAAAATTTCAAATGTCAATCTCAACTTTAAACTTTTATCAATTTAACTATTCACCAAAATAAAAAAATTGAATACTTTTATTTCATAAAATTCGGGATCTCACAGTTTTAATACAAATATTGTCTTCTAAACAATATCCACTCTCAGAATAAGTCCTCATTACATTTATTGTCACACTATTTAACAAAATAGTAATGACTACTAATACTATCATCTGGACTGTCACTCCGTTCCCCGACTAGTCTCGGACTACCAAAAATCTGGGCATCTGAGACGAACAAAATCCATCTCAAATATAGCAAAATCCGTCTCAAAATCGATTTTGAGACAGATGTTGGCCATGTCAGTTGCTCGCGTCGCTAATTATGCTCGTCTCAAAATCCGTCTCAAAACAGGAAATTAGATACAGAAAATTGTCGTCTCAAATTCGTCTCAAACTATCTGAGACGGACATAGTCCGTCTCAAATCCGTCTCAGAGCTAACCCATAGGGAGCTGAATTTTGAAATCGATTTTGCCGGTTTCAAATTTGGCAGGCAGATTTGACGCTTTATTCTAGTTCACGTAAGTTGAGATGGGAAAAGCCATTTCAAATCCGTCTCAAAATAGGCAACAACTATTTATTTTACACATATTTTGAGACGGATGCCATCCGTCTCAATCCCGCTTCAAATTTGACGCCAATATCTTTTTTAATACAAGATATTTTGAGACAGTGCAATTGTCTCCAAAATTCGTGTCAACTTGGACGCCAACATCGCAAATTCTTTGAGAAGAAAAAAAGCCATCTCAATTCCGTCTCAATATATTTATTAACAAATTATAAATATTTTCATAATTTAATTTCAAAATCTAAAAATAAAAATGTTCAAAATAATAATGATAATTACTAAACTGTTATTTATAGACAATACTAGATAAGACATCTATCGATGAGTACTATTACAAATATCAACGTACTACAAGTCTCACCAAATACAACAAAAGTAACTTCTAAAAACTACTGCTTTAAAGCTCAAAAATATGCATAATCACACCATCATATCCCATCCTCGATGGTAAACAAAAGTAACTTCTAAAAAATACTACCTAAAAGATCAACAAGCATATACATTCACGAGTCTCCATCCTCGTTACTATCGCCTGAATCTTCATCATGCTCATCCTCGACATCAACATCCTACAAGTAGTAATACATGGAATGCATGTCAAATATATGAAATGAATGCATGCATTTTAAACATAAAACTAAGAAAAAACTGATTACATACTATGGTCTATGAACAAACATGAATAACTTTCAGATTGCACCTATTTTAAGCAATAATCTCAACACAAGTTTATACATAAGGTGCAAATAGTACTACACCAACGAAATGAGAAACCATATATATGTAGGTAATAAAACCTAAAGCATATAACACGTAAATCTGCAATCACATTTGGGGTCAAAAAAATTAAGTCAACCAGTCTTTTTGGCCCATCAATTCACGATAGTGCGACTTTTATTTAAACTATATGCTTTATATTAGTGTGCTTAGTACTTGGGAACACCATCTTTAGCGCCTCTAGGATTCATTTAATTATTAAAAACAAAGTCACAAGGTTTTGCGACATTCAAAAAATGAATAGAAGAGACTAAGTTGGGAAGTAGGGAGTAAGCTTCCAAGAAAAAATAATATTTTCACAGTAATACCATGAGACTACAAGAAATTGAGAAAAACAAATTTTTATACTAATCACAACAATAAAACCTCGGTGTGCCTACTTAACGGAAATGATAAATTTTTATACTTCCCTCACATATCCCATTATGAAACTAGCAAGCACAGAGCTTTGGTTGTGCGTCTGAAGAAATGATGAGTCAGAATCTAACCTTTTCATCAATCCACATCAATGAACTTAACTGATTGTTTAAGATTCGAACTACAACATCCAGTGGAGTCATCCCATCAGTTGCCTCGAGTTCTCCAGCCTAAATGAAACAAAAAAGAATAGTAAGTTCACCAAAAAAGCTTTTCAAGGAGCAACTACAAAGCAAATAGGGGCAGTAACCTGGTTGGCATTAACAGCCTGAATAATGGATTTAATTTGCTCTGTAATGACACTGAGAACACCTTATGGGTGTTAACGTTATGATTGATTGGGTAAATGTAGAAGCGTGTAACAATCCCCATAAAGAGAAGGAAAATTATGAAGATAACGATATAATCGGGAGTCATGCATTTCATTGTCGAGTTCATGAAAATGAGTTCGCGGATTATAGAAACAAAAGGGGAAATGCCACTGTCTCCACTAACCATCACAAGTTTATCATACCTGCAAACCAATAAAATTTATCAAAATATAGTCAGAAATAAACTCAAGATCCCTATATTTATCTAGAGTTTTTTTTCTCATTATATCTACTGCCTATGTAAATTTAATTGCAACATATATTATTTGTTTTCTGCATGATACCTTAGGAACTTGGTTGAAGCAGGCCCATAGGGGCCTTCAACAGATACATCGAGACGATCATTAGGGGAAGGCGAAGCAAGTGTTTGGTAAAGCTTCTGAGTCCAAGTTCCTTCTTTTTTAATGATGACACTGAGGATCTCTGGTTCTAAGTTACTACTGGAACTTGTAGTATAAGGATACCATTACAGTTTTGAAATGCTGGGAACATTAATAAACAATATGCTTGTGGGAGTGTAACTCAAGCCTGGAATAATAAAATCACTAGTGAGCCAAAATGATAACTTAGCAATAAGTGACCATTAAAATCAAGCATTGCACTGTCCCAAAATGGGAGTACCAATTGACCTCATACTTTTTTTTAAAGCATATCTAGATTCACTACGAAACATTGGAACTTTTTTTCTTGATATGACAAACTTTAATATGCTTAAACAAGTTTAAAAGTCAAATGGGACCATAATTTTGTTATTATATAATGCATGTTGAAGGTTCACCTTGGCTTTTGGAGAAGTTTAGTTCAATTGTTTCACATGGTAGGAGGCGAGCAGAGAGTAAAAGAACACGTTGTCTAGATTGCAAGAACCTCAAGTATCGATCAACCAAGAAGAGGTAGAAGCCAGGGAGCATAAGGCAGGAATATGAGATGCCGAGATGGAGTACAAAGAATATGATGAAGAAAATGTAGAGGTAGTGTGTGTAAAAGAAGAGCTCAAACATTTTACGCCTAATGGGAGGAAATGTTGTCACCCACAAGACCAATCCGAACAGCAAAGAAAGCTCCCCTGCTACATTCGATACATGAGTTTTACTCCATTGTAGCATCTGCAATGAACCATAATAAATAAAAAGAATAGATCAAAGAATGTTTAAATGCATTAAATTTGTTACCGTTTGAAAAGAATTGCTTTTCAGTTTAGCCCACCAAAAACGAGTCACTAAACGTAGAATAAAGAACATAAAGCCAAAAATCTCTAGCAAAAAATAGAGATTACCATTGCCAAACACGTCACAATCTACTTTAAGTAATTTGACATTTCCCCTAACCAACCAACAAAGTTTTCTGCGAGACCCCAAGTGATTAGTTTCATCTTTTGGACCATGTACCATACTTGCATAAAATTGTTCACAACCATTAATTAATCATATGCATGAATAAAAATCTTTGTCAACAAACCTTTAATAAAGGACTATCATTTTGGGACACTCATAATATATCAAAGCTAACCATTTAGTATATGCTGAAGAAATAAAATTCAAGTTCTAAGTTAAATGAGACGCAATATATGATTTAGTATATGCTTAAGAAATAGAAGTTCAAAGTTAAAAATAAGACTCTTATTTTGGGACTGACGGACGTAGTTGCCTTTAAAAGTTAATAGTTTAGTATATGCTAAAGATATTAAAACTTTAAAATTGAATGAGACTCTCATTTTGGGACGGACGTAGTTGCCTTTGTTTAATTTACCTCTTCTGGCCGACTGGTGACAACCCAATAGATGATGTAAAGCAGGCCATGAGCAGTAAAGACAGACATGGCAATATGTCCAAGCCATATATGATACTTGATGCTAGCCTCTGAGGTGATACCAAAGAGAGGTAACACCGATGAGCCCCGGGACACTGGAAAAAATAGAAATGTAAGACATATGTTCCCAACAATCCCTAGAACTAGAGCTACAATTTCCAATTTAGTCTCCCACCTGCCATAAGTAGTAATTCCATTACAAAAGTATAGGTAGTCCCAAAATGAAATGCCAAATTAATGTTCTGCAGCCTTGTTAACAGATTTTCATCCTTGTTCACAAAGGACCACCTTGTCTGAACCAAGGCTAATTCTTCATTATCCTACAACGAAAGAAACTATGGTTTTACTACAGAATAGAAGAACTACAATTATAGGACCGACACATAAAAATACATGCCCAATGACACAAGGTGGCTTATAAAATGCTAATTTTATAAAAGGAATGTAATTATTGTAGTAGCAATCAGTTGTAACAAAAAAGGAAGCAGGAAGTGCTTAATACCTTGAAATGAGGAACAGTCTTTTTAAGAAAATCAGAAGTGGGCTGAAAATCAGCATCAAAAATGGCAACAAATTCGTAGTTTTTAACATAGCTGCAATTCATTGCAGATTTGAGATTCCCAGCTTTATATCCTTCTCTAATTACCCGATGCCGATACAAAATGTTGGCACCCTCTTGCTGCCATTTGTGTACCTCGTCTTTGATCAACAACTGTGTAGTTAGATCATCCGAATCATCCAACACTTGAATAAGCAATTTTGATTTCGGCCAGTCTAAATTGCATACTGCAGCTATAGATTGCTGATATACTTGATACACAGAAAACTCTAAAATCAAAACCAAACACATTCTATAAAAACCAAACACAACTATGAAAATCATCAAATAAATCTCAAATATTTGAAAGTACAAGAGCTTGAACTCCTTGAGCTAAAATCAAGCACACAGAATAACTCCTCAAACATTGTCATTTTCAGGTTTTACTCTTGGCCCTACATGAGAGTCACTCTTTTATAAGCCACTGGTATACATGAAGTTTAAAAATGCTACCTTACAAAATAATGTATTAAGGACAAATAATGTGGGAGGAAAAAACTTTTGATTGAGAACAACTTCACTACAAGTTGATTTTTGTATATTTAATATCTTGAGGGGGTGTGTTGGAAATTGATAAAACAAAATTGATTTCCCTAATTTGTGTACAAACCCCATAAAGGACGTTAGCATACCAAATTGGCGTGTTCTGCAGACTTGCCTTCAATTATCTGCAACCAAAAAAGACATTATATGATTGACTTGACTAAACCAAAAACTCAGATATTCTAAGCTCCTTCGATTCTACAGCAGCAAGATACAAAAACAAAAGCTATGTTAACCATGAACCATTGTCTGAAAGAAATCAATACAATACCTGAAGAACCTTACACATGCATGCCTTGGGTCCACCAGAGAACGACGCAAAGACCACAGGGCATGGCCTTACTTTTAGCTCCTTCATATACAAAATGACATAAAGCCATTTATTAGGTTAAACTGATTGAAATTTCAACAGAATATAAAATTAAATGTCCACCAATCCCAAATTATCCAAAATAGAAAACAAGGGATATAAATATTCTAAAGAATCAGTGTGATACAATCCCAAAGCTGCTTCATGAGGAAGCCAAACAATATGAACTCCAAGAGAAATGTTGATATGCTACCAGACTTTCTTTATTTCTTTTTTAGACATTCATTTAGAGTAGCATAAATTTAACAATGGAAAAGAGCCATCCAAATGCAGTATGTCAAATGTTTAGGACTAACCACTGTAAGCTCAAAGAGAATTTCTGGAGCCAATGATGTGCCCTTCTCTGGGAAGAACCTGCATATAGTAATTAATACAAAAATAATGAAGTCAAAATAAACATAAAATATTCCATAAAACGCATCTTTCACAACCCAAAGACAGAACTAACCTATCCAAACTCTGGATAAGGAAGAGTATTATACAGGCATTGGCAAGAAATTGAAGAGGAGGAGCAAGATAATCCACCCTAATCAAAACCCAGCTCGAATAAAGCGAATCAAACGCATCTTTCACAACTGATGGCCTTGTTAATGTATATAAATACAGTAATTGAAGATCTGGAGTACCAAAGTGCCAACCTTTATAATAAGCAGCTATCTCAAACCCTAATAACATTAGAGACAACCAAAGAAAGACCTTTATACAAGAATAAAACCTCCTTCTAACCGTCGAATTCTCCGAATCATCGGTGTCGGTATGCTTGGAAGCGACGCGGCGACGGACGGTGGAGGAGATGCTGAGGAATGCGGCGGCAATGGAGGTCAAGCAGCCAGCAGATTTGTGGGCTTTGAGGAGGAGAACCCAAGTGAGCTGCTTGGCGTTTTTGTTGCGGCGGGATTTGGATTTTGGACGGCCGGAGATGGAAACGTCGCCGTCATCCGGGAGGATAAAATCGTCGTCATCCGGGCCCTCGAGCTCCACCATGGACCAGTTGTTTGCGTTCTCCATTTTCACAACCACCGGCGTTCCTCTGTGGGTTTCTAATATGCTTTTAGACATACACACAGATACTACTATACATAACAAAATAAACCCTAGAATTTGAAAGAGAAATTGATTATGTGAAAGAAGGTTACTATGATGGCGGCGGTGGAAACGAGAGGGCGGAGGCGGAGGGATGAGAAAGAAGGAAGAGAGGCGAGGGCTTATTTCTTTTCTTCTTCATTTTTTTTGTTGATATAGTTGGAGCGAATTTTTGGTGGGAAACTAAAATATTGAGACGGATTATATCTGTCTCGAATTAGTCTCTAACAATAAATAAGGAGGGAATTATAGACTAATATTTGGAGGGAAAATAAAAGTTAGAGACGGATATTTCGGTCTCTAATCCGTTTCAAACATAAATGTTTATTTCTTTTTTAAATTATTAATCTGAGACGAGCACAGTTGGTCTCAAATCTGTTTCAAAAATGAGTTTATAATTTTCTAAAAAATTCTTATTTTTTGAGACAGTTAAATTCGTCTCTAATTCTGTTTCTAAAATTTGAGACGATGCTTGTGATTTCAGAATTCGTCTCGGTTTTTTACTTCCAAATCATGTCGAGACCTAGCAAAATTTTGGTTTCTAAGTCCGTCTCAAATTACTAGAATTAGAGACGGAACTTAGTCCATCTCTAAAAATTGGTTTCAGTTGCCCAAAGATTCTAAGAGTAGGTTTCGCCACGTTCTCATTTCTCAAGAGAATGGTGAAAGAAAGGGTGAGCTCAACTAGCTCAAGAAGAAATATTATGACTAAGATAATACGTAATAAATTATCATTAGTCTTCAACAAAGTTGTTAAACCGATAAAATACAATAGTACATCAAGTTTAACTGCAATGGAACACGCAATCCATTAAAAGAGTAAAGTAGAGAATAAAATCTACTATCTTTTATGATTTAAAAGATTTTTCATCACTTTTATCACGAGATCGAAGCTTAATAAATAATCCACATCATCCCTCGCACTACTTACCAAGGATATTCATAAGTATCACAACCACAAATTATCCATGCACTACTGCCAAGGATATTCGTGTATTCAACAATGGTCATGATCATGCCAACAACTGTCCATTAATGCACTACGGGCCAATGAGGACTTTTACCACATCATTTGTAACATTACGGTCATGATTACACCGAATAATCTCTGGTCATAATCATACCAAGTCCATTTATGCACTACAGGCCACATATGACTTTCAACAAAATATAAATATGAGGATGATGACAATGATATAAGAATTCAATAAAACAAGTTCAACAATTAATTTATTCAGAACTAATAACGCCCAAATTGTCAACATGATACTTCTTTCAGTAGAGTAAAATTTAAGAAATGCTCGTAAGAATATTTCCATTTAAAAGATATTGGATGAAGCCGCAAATATCAAGGATATTCCACCAATTTCATGGAGTATAAGTCAAAACTTTAACTAATCGAGTATAATTAAGAATGGAATAACAAAAAATCACCATGCATGTGCAGATCTTGACAGACAAAAGTTATTCCAACATAATAATAAATAACGGAACTAGTCAGGCGCATTACGACGACCCATGGTGATATTCCAAATGTAATAATAAAGAATGGAATAACAATGTAAATCACCATGCATACGGTACTTCAGATAAAAAAGTTATTCCAACGTAATAATAAATAATGGAACCAGTCCCACAGTAAAACGCACAAACAGGATATTCCAATAGAATAATAAAGACGAAACCAGGTCCGGCGTAAAAAGCATGCAGATGTGATGTTCCAAATGTAATAATAAAGAATGGAATAACAATGTAAATCACCAAGTATAGGGTAGATTACGTATACAAAAGTTATTCCAATGAGAATAATAAAGAATGGAATAATGAAGTTTTCTTCATGAATATGAAAAATAATACCCCCTTACGAAAGTATAATAAATAATATCCCTTACCTTATAAAGAAGAGTACTCTCAAGCGGTAGGCGGGATATACTTAAAGAAACTTGCACTACGCTTCAAAGCTTTCTTAAACGCTAAAGAAATACGCCAAGATAAAAGAATAATTCTCTCAACAGCTTTCTCTAGAGTTTCAATTGAATTCGTAAGAAATAATGAAGGAATGAGCTTCTATTTATGTAAGAATGGATGAATAAGAACTCAATCCATGAATGGTCCAGATCGATTTACTTTTAAACGAGATCGGTCCAGATTGGTTTACAATAAAATATAATATATTCTATTTATAATCTAATAAAACAAATAACTTTATAAAAGTATTCTGTTTTATATAAAAAGTTTTTCTGTTTTATTACATTAACAATACTAATAAAATAAAATTTCATCATCATTATCATAATTCACACTATTAATCGACTAGGTCGTTCCTAGGAAAGAGGGGGCTTTCCAATAAGGATTTCTCCCTATTGGCGCGTAATTAGGTGACCAAACCTCTCCTTGACAGAACTTATAGACATCGTTAATAATGCAAATAATAATATTAACAACTTTGTTATCTCAATTATTGATTTAATAATATATAAAATATTGACAATAATTGAATCAAATAACGTGAGATACTACGCAAAGAATTATCAAGCAATAATTGAACAAACCTAGTGACTTCTCACGTAAGCATCAATAATCAATACCGGTAATGTTCTATGCAACCACGCGTATTCTCGCATACTTTAACTTTGGGTGTTTCAACAGTTAACGGTAAAACTTCCGCCGTTATTTTCATAAAATATTTTTTTTGTCGTTTTCTCAATCTAACAATAATTCTGTTGTGGGGTCCACCAATGATTGTGTCGTCGTACGAATATTCCCCGACCAATTGAATATTATAAACAACTTGCGTACTTTGTAAAATTTCTAAATATTACCCACAACTATAACATTATATCAAATTCATTCAAAAATAATAATTATAGAAAATTCATTTTTATTCATAAAAGTTGGGGTCTTACACTATTCCTCCTCATTTATTCATATATCCCACATTCAATGTAAAAATATCACCATTATTATATTATTAAAATATAATAATATATTTAAATGAATTATTTTATCAGAAAAGATAAAATATCAATTTTCAACAATTGTCACATTAAAAATTTTCTCCATCTATATCCACATAAAATGAATATTTTCCTTATCATATAAATCAATAATTAATTATTCACAAATAATATTACAGAATCACAATATCGGCAACTGTGCCGCTTCAGTGAAAGAGGGGCTTTCAATAAGGATTTCTCCTTACTGACGGGTAATTAGGTGACCAAACCTCTTCTTAGACAGAACTTTCTAAACATTGCCAATAATGTTATCTAATAATATTATTCAAATAATATGAATTATTGATCTGATAATGAAAAATACTGTGTAGTGACAATTATTGAAACAACAATATAAAATATCAACGTAGCAATTATTGAATCAATAAAATAAAATATTGAACAGTAATTACTGTAACAATTATTGAGTAGTGCCTTCTTACGTAAGAATCAATAATTGGTGCAATACCGTGTGTTACTGTATTTTAACCACAGAGTATTTCAACAGTATTAAAGGTAACAATTACGCCGTTATTTATAAACAACTTATAATTGTCATTTTCTTCATCCCATCGCTTCCTGTTATGGGGCCCACACAAGGCTGCGCCGTCGTACGAATATTCTCCGACAACAAAAATATTCAACGACCAAACGAATATTCTCCGACAACAATGAATATTTTATAACCACTTGCTTATTTGAAATATTTACGCATTTTATCCATAACTAACCACATTAATCAAATAAACTCTTACTATTTTAAAATAATAAATAGAAGAAAATTAATTTTATTTATAATAAGTTGGGGTCTTACAGAGAATATAATTTTTTTTTTTGGTGAGGAGATGAATTGTGTATAATACTGAATCCTAGTTGGAAATGCTACATAGGATAATCTTTGACACATAAACTTTTTTTTACAACTCAGCAATTTATGTGTATTTCTGTTTAAAGTCGACATGATTTAACGGATTTTCAAACGGTTTGTAAGTAAACAAAAGTATAATGAGTTGACGGGAAAAAAATCGGTTAAGTGACTCACTTGTAAATTAACATAAAATACAGTGATTAAAAAAATATTTAATTCTTATGCTAGTTGATAAACTTGTACAAAGAAATATAATATTAGACAGACCTTTTACTCTCTGTTTATTTTGTTACTTTTGTTGCATGAGAAAATTATAGAGGCTGAAAATTTATTTTTAGGGTTTGAGAATCTAGTTTGTTGTTAGTTTTTTTTTTTCATTTATTAAACCTAGCTACTTATATTTGTAATTAATTAAAATATTAATTGTTTCTAGTTCATAGGTTCAGTCAAATCATTTGGTTAGCATGTTGTAAAGTTATGAAAATAGTTCATTCTTATATACTGATAATGATTAAACTAAATTTTATGAGTGGCAGTGGCTCATAGTTGTGGCAATCATAATTGTGTGGTAGGTAAATAAAAAATTGTTATTTAAGCATTAGCAAATGAATTTTATTTCTTTTAAACTGGTTAACTGAATATATTTATGAATACAAATTAATCAACACTGAAATATTGGAGAAAACTAAAACATATAAATTTAACTTGCAATATAATTCAATCTTAATTGTAAAAATATTGTATGATAGATATATGAGTTAGTTTGACAGGGATATTTCAAAAATCAAAAATCATATATTTTGTATCTAAGCAAATTGAATATTTAATTTCTATTAACAGATAAACAATTATCCGAGCTCCATTCCTTTCCAAATTCATTTATTTGTTGCAAGTTGGGGTTTGATATGGATTAATGTTGTATTACTTTGACCATTTATTATTTGAGTGAAATATTAATTTTTTTAGGATTAAGAGATTATTCTTATATTTTAATTAATATATTTTTTTATTAGATATATTTAGATTTAAATTAATCAATCGATTATTAAAATTAGTCTGTGCATCTTTATCAACTAGTTAAAAATAAAACTTATGTGATTTAAATTTGAGCTACATCCCATGTTATTAAGTTTACTAATAAAATTATTATTCTATTATATAATATCTTAATAAATCACCTTATATGAATACTCTATTAATATAAATAAACTTGTGTTGTTAATTTTATAAATAAAACTGAAAAAATTATTAAATTTGCTATATAATATTCTTAATAAAATTTGAATAGTGTTGTAACTTTGGATACTATTTAGTTGTTATAAATTTGAATAATATTAGATAGGAAAAGAAATTAAAATTAAAATTTATATTTGTTATAGATTTAAATAATACTTATATTCTAATAAGAATAGGAAAGAAAAAGGATCCGCTTATTCTAGCAAATTTTTCCATAACAAACTCAAAACCCTTTTTCAACCCGACCACCAACACATTGGCCCTGCTGCCTTCCCGTTGAAGACCTCCGATCGGTCAATCTCAAGGTATTTATAAATAATTACGACTATCGTGACTATTTGTGTGTATATATATGGCCTATCTCTATATATGTATATCTGCTAGTAATTCCGCCATAGCTAATCCAGCTTGTAGTGTCCATGAAGTTGTACAAGAAATATATACAACATAAAAAAAGATCATTATTTTTGGGTATTGCCACCAAAAGAAGTCAAGTTTTGTTGCAAGTAAATACATCAATCTATTATTCATGTATCTGTATGACTATCCCATTGTGTCTACTAGTAGCAATAATCTACATGTTTTTGTCACCATATATAGAACTAGTTAAGGCACGGCGTAACCAAATCCTTCCTCTCGCTCCATTTCAACAATGTGTAAATTAGAATGAATCTGAACCGTGCTTTTAGTTTCCCGCCCAAATCAATTAGAATGAATTTGAACCGTTTTTGCTGCCCAAATTCAAAATGGGTTCAATCTTATTATTATTATTATTGATTACTCTTTTTTATTGAATTAATGATTATACTATTATGTAATTATGTCACAAAATATATAACAAAGTTAAGTTATCGAGACTTATCTCGAGTAGTTTATTAATATAACATGACTTGTGGAACATGAATTTTTAACATAAACAAAAATTTATATAAAAAGAACAAAAGGTAGGACTTTCAGTACAGCAGAAGTGCAATTTAAGAATGGTGTAATAGCTCATTTTTGGAGGAAGGGTATGAAGTGGAACATTAATTCTAATTTTTTGGGAGAAGGTTTCAACTCTCTGGTTCACTTAGTTCCCCCAAAATAAAACTCACAAATGCACAATTAGAGACTGCATAGTTTTACCCTGCCTAGGGAGATATCAGTTTCCATTGAAGGTCATAATTGGGAGACTGATGCTGTTATGTATCAGTATTACAACACATGGAATGAATCAATATTTGAAAATATAAAATAAAACAACCAAAATTAAAAATCTACTTTCTAAATTAATGGCAAACTATAAAATCTGATTGAATATCTGTATATTGATATTTGTCGTTGATAATATTAAAGTCAAACTTCTCGAATCAATATTTGAAAATATAAAATAAAACAACCAAAATTAAAAATCCACTTTCTAAATTAATGGCAAACTACGGAATCTCATTGAATACCTATATATTGATATTTGTCGTTGATAATATTAAAGTAACTTCTCAAAACTTTGACTTTAACAGTGAACTCTAATTTTTGGATGATTGGAGTGTAAAACATACAACCAAAAGGATTGAATCTATAGGTATATTATTCAAATTTCAAAATTAATCATCCACGTTTATTTAAGGAGGAGTTATGCTAGGGGTCTTAAATGAGATATGAAATTCGGGGTCTCAAATACACGTGTCAGTTTGATGTTGGTTACACGACGTCTTCATTATTAAATTAGCCACGTGTGTATTTGAGGCCCGATAAGTCATTTAAGAAGTTTTGATATTGGTTGTTTTGTGAGAATTTACACCGTTATGAGTTGTTTTTGTTGGTATTTCTACATTACTCTTCTCACCAAAATTTAAAACTGTCTTTTGAGATATATGAATGTCTGCATGTGGATTTTATTGTTTGTAGCTGACCCATTTGTCTTATTGGATAAGTGATAGATGACTTTATTGTGTATATGAAATTATGAATTCTTTCTCGACTTTGGTAGGTTACTTTGCGTGTTATAGGACTTCTTACCACTTAATTACCTTTCAATATAGATGTCGTGGTAATTTCTTTATCCTCCCTTTGTCATGTGATTCATAGTGTCTTATTGAGTACTATGTTATTCTCCAGTCCTTAGTTTTGTTATAAACAAAATGTATACATTAGGGTAGTACCTCCATCTGGAAATGAACGTCTTATTTCTTTTGTTTTTATGTATTTTAAATATTAAGGTTTGCATTTCACTTACTTAGACATAATTTTTTTCAATAATTATCTTAATAAATTATACTATATGAAGTTGAATAATTGAAAAAAAAAATACATTTTGCCAAATAGTGTCGAAGGCCAACCTTAATATTTGAAAGAAAAAAAAAGGTCAGCTAAAGTATCTAGGACTCTCATTTTAGGACAGAGAGAGTAAAATATTTTTTTGCCTTCATTTTCATAGCTGCCTATTTATATTGTTATTATGCAGCTCCACCTCCATGTGCCTTATCTGGATATTAGACCTGGAAAATGGGCCCAAAGCCCGCGGGCCGGCCCGTCCCGTCCGCCAAAATCCGGACTTTGGGCCGCAGTTTTTAAGCCCATGAAAACCCGGGCCTTTTTGGCTCGGGCCGTGGAGGCCCAGCCCGCCTGCCACCTATGAATATATTTTTTTTTTTTAAAAATAAAATGTTACTACTTGTGGGTTGTGAGGCTTGAACACAAGACTTGTAAGTAAATAAATAAGAGTTCAAACCAACTGAGCTTAGTCCCACTTAGTTTCATCATCATCCTAAGTATTAAAATTTAATTATTTAATTAGCAAAGCAATTTAAAATTAAACAAATAATATTTCTTATTTCTTATTTCTTATTAAAAGGAACAAACTGATTAACTAAGAATAAATGAAAATAATATAAAATAAAAACTACTACTACACATAAGTTAAAATTAATGCAGTTAAGAACTAAAACCAAATTCTTGAAGCTTGTTTCCAATTACAGTGGCCGAAATAAACCTCCTATCTCTAAAACAAGATACCTTTTTATAAGGGAAAATAATGTTTATATCAATCATTTGTTACTGGCTTGATATAATGATATTGACTTGCAGCACATACCAATGGAAGGTTAAATATTGATTAATTTTTCATCATTATTTGTTTACTACTTGTGGGTTGTGAGAGTTGTTTATCGTGTTTGTTTGTATTATTGTTTATTATTAATTATTTTATTATTTTTAATATTTATTATTATTATTATTATTTCTTGTCTAGCAAAGAGTTCAAAAAAAAAAAAAAAAATTAAAGTTGAAAGCCATGGGGCGGCCCTTTCATGGACGCCATTTCAACCCACCAAAATCCGGGCCTTTTGGCCCGGCCCGCCATTGGCCCAGCCCACGCTTGGCCCGCCCCGCCCGTTTGCCAGGTCTGCTGGATATACATGCATCGCTTACTGTTTAGTCTTATGAGTTTGTAACTTTGTATTCTCTTACAATATTACTTGTGTATAAAAATGCCTTTGAATTGATTTCAATTATTACCTAACAAACTTATGCATCAGGTGGTCACAGGTGATTCGTATGTGTTACTTTGTGGAGTTCACATTTCTCTCAAATTAAGGTTGCAAGAGTCTAAAGGTTACTAATTAAAATGAATCAACAACAGAAAGCTGCCAAGCTAATGGTAAGAAACCACTCGTGTTTTATTCAAAATTCATATATTTTGTCTCTAAGGAAATTAAATACTTGTTAAAGTAAGTAGTATGCTTATACTTAATTTCTTTGAATTGGCAGATAAACAATGATCGAATTACGGAACTCCCAGACGTTATCCTTCAAAAAGTGATTTCTTTGTTGCCGCTGAAACAGGCAATCAGGACCAGTATTTTATCAAAAAGCTGGAGTTTGATATGGACAAATCACCCTGACATTATATTTGATGCCATCAATATACTTGGAAGCTCTTGTAATATATCTTGTTGTGTATCCACATTTATTAAGTGGGTCAATCAGGTCATGTTTCAGCGTTCCAAGGGCCCAAAGATGGACTCGATAGCCATACGCTTTCCCCTCGGCCAACAACATGCGTCTCACATTTCTCAGTGGATTAGTTGTGCAGTTACAAAGGGTGTTGAAAAAATCGATCTTGATTTATCTGATGAATGGGGTAGTTGTAATGCCTCTTCAACTGCATCAGAGCAACATACATCTCCTTGTTGGCTTCTTGCATCCCCTGGAAATGCATATTGTATGGTGAAGCATTTGCAGTTGACCTCATGTAGCTTCAGTTTGCTTTCAATTTCCAACACTAGTCTTGCTTCCCAGCTGGTCACAGTTGATCTGCGAGGTGTAGATATCACTGACGAACAACTGGAGGGTTTACTATCTACTTGTTTGTGTCTTGAGAGAATGGTTTTGCGTTGTTGTGATGTATTAGTCAATTTCAAGTTTACAAATCCAAGCTCCAGGATGAAGCTCTTGACTATACAAAACTGTTCCAGAATAAAGAACATCCAACTTTATGGGGAGAATCTTGAAATGCTCGAATACACTGGTCATTTAGCTCACTTCTCGTTCAAGAATGTTCCAAAGTTGGCTCAAGTTTTTTTATGTTTTACTGGAGTTAACAGACTTGATGGTGTAACTTATGCACTCTGCAGAATTGCTTATGATCTACCTCAGTTAAAGACTCTAAATTTGATCTCAATACTGGCTATAAGGGTGAGTGGATTAAGAGGGGAAACAAATTAGGTTTCAGGAATCACAGTCGCTATGTATGTTAATGTACCCATACCTAGTTAATAGTCAAACATTTTTTAATCGTACTATTATTCTGGTTCATGTGCATGATATGTTGGATCCTCAATTGAACTAGCTAGCTAGTGTTGGCCAGGGTTGGATAAATTCCTGCAACGCCATGTAGCCTTATTAATTTGTGTAAATACTAAGTTCATACTGTTTGTATTTCAGGCACTACAGCTGCCAGAAAAAGTTCCTGCATTCGGCAACATCAAACAATTGGTGCTTTCTGTTTGTCCCTTCCAAGATGAAGACGAGCTCTGTTGGATTAGCTACATCCTGAAAGCTTTCCCTTTGTTGAACAAGCTACAATTAAATGTGAGTAATTAAGAACTTGTATATATATATATATATATATATATATATATATATATATACATACCTCTTAATTAAGAAAACTAGAAAAGGAAATTCATGGGTTGAGTGGCAGCCTATGAGTTTGGCCAGATTACTACAAGTGACAAGAACCTTACTTAATTTTTTCTCTATTTTTTTTGCATGCAGTTGTTCTCCCCAGTCATCATCAAACAATTGAAGGAAATGGATAGACAAGTTCCGGAATGCCATCACAAGCATCTCAAGGAATTGGAGATAAACGGGTATTACGGCAACCAGCATGAGCTTGAGCTCCTGAAGTACCTAGTTGATAGTGCATTTCAACTTGATGTCCTTGTGGTTAATCCATGTCAGAAGGTATATAAAGGATTCAACGATTGGGATTCTGAAGAAGCAAACCCTCGCTACAAACTGACTATGGAAAAAGTTGTGCGACTTCATCAAGTCGTCCCCTCCACTGTCCAACTAAAAATTTTCTAAAATGTTAATTTGCACTGCATGCATGTGTTCGCTCCCCTTGTAAATATTGTTTTACATATTTGACTCATATAAACTCATAATATTAGGGAATTGTTAAATTCACAACATAAAATGTTATTTTCACAACAAAAGTGTCGCTATAGATCTTATAGCTACAGTTTTTACCGTCGCTATACATCTACAACGACACTTTTGTTGTGGAAATAACAAAAAGTGTTGTGGATTTAACGATTCCCTAATATTATTATTATTATTATTTACATTCCATAGATTTTATAATACTATTTGTACTGATCATGCACTTAGGTGCTGTTTGTTTACATCTAATTGCCTTTTAATGGACCGTCTTTTATTAGTTAAGAGGCATGATGTTATTTGTTTATTTTTTTGTTACCTCGAAATGTCTCTTAATCAGTTTGACAGAAAATAAAATTTTAATAATTAAGAGGTATCTCTTAATGAAATTTTTTTGATACTTTTTTTTATATAAATATATATATTCAACAATATTATGCACTCATTTTTATTAAATTGAATATTTAAAATTATTAAATAAAATTTTATCCTTTAAAATGGTAAAATAGTGTCATTAAGTGATAACTTATTTTTTAGTTATCAAACAATTTTTTAGATTCAGACCTCATAACCATTCAGATAATCTAATTTATTAAGACATTATAATCATTCAGATCTTAATTCTCAAATTTATCAAACACAACATTATATTTACCTTACCTCTGTTTCACAATGAATATGCATAAACTCGGATTCTGATTTTTAATTATAAAATTAATTATAATACTCCAACTCCTTTTTAATATAAAACCAGTTAGAATATATATAAATTTATTTATTCAATACTTGTTCTAATATATATATATATATATATATATATATATAATTTTAAATAATTAAATCGTTAATTAAGTATAACTAAAGCTGACCATGGCTGGAGATAGAATATTAATCAACAATTTATTTTAAAGCCAACAAAATCCCCGATCCTACACATGGTTATCACATGAAACATTAATAATTAAACCATGTTTATATCCTTTTATGCACACTTTAGTTCACCGCCCCATACACATATTTAAATACACCAATCAAAGCAACTCATTATTAACAGCCTTTTTGCTTGCTGTGCAGCAAAATGAGTCCTCTAATTTTCATTTTCCTACTCTTTTCCGTGGCCCCCTGACCCTTTAGGCCTGACACTTGCAGCTAGGAGTGAGCAAAAAACAGATAAAATCGAATTATCGAACCGAACCGAATTATTTTAACCGAATTATTTCGATTTTTCGATTTTTTTTATAATTTCGGTTATATCCGAATTATTACTCGGTATTCGGTTTCGGTTTCGGTTTTCAAAAAACGATTATTCGGATACCCGAATAACCGAACTTAAAAAATTACTTTTATAATATTATCTATAACTATCTCTATCAGTGACTCGGTGTACTCTATCACTGATCTAGGTGTTTATCTATAAGATCTGGGTGTACTCTATTACTATGTTTCCTTCAAATACAAATCAGAGGAAGAGGAAGGAATGGGGGGTCGAAGAAGAGGGGGGAAGAGGTCAGATCTGCGCGATTGAGCTAATTTTCTGTGCATTTTTCGATCTGGGTGTTATGATTTTCTTTGCTTATCTTTTATGCTCTGATCTGGGGAAGAGGCCAGATCTGCGCGATTTGCTTATCATCTGATTCCTTTTCGTTCCAGTTCATTTTGATTTGGGCTTCACTTCTATTTCTTTACTCCTTTTCGTCTAGTTGCATTTTGATAACAGTGTCTGCTCTCTGAGTACAAAATCCTTGAACTGTTGAATCAAGTATTTGACGAAATTTTGTAATCCGATAACCTATTTCTTCTCTAATTTGGGCAAAATGGGTATTGCTTTTTATGGTTGCAGATTTTGACTTGCATCTGAATTATCAATTATGTACTGACATTATTATATAGCATTATTCCTGAAGATCATGTTTAAACTTACGAATTTCTATTGTCAAATAAATGCTTTCAGTTTGAGTTAATTAAGAATTGTACTTATGTGCTTGACTATGTATCTTGATCAAGGTCATTATTTAAGAATTTGATTTCGCATATCAGTTCCTCTCCTAATCAGATGGGAAGTTCAATTTTAATGTGTTAGATGGTTAACATTTGCTTCCTATTTTCCTTGTTTCTTGTAGATTTCAGATCTATAAACGAGACTGGGAATGGCTTCACTGATATTACTTTTAATCGCTACCAGTAGTGCATCGTATATGTTCTTTTCCTTTCATGTTCGAGACGAGGATTTGTGGTTTTCGGTTTTCCTTTGTATTCTTAATTTAAAAAGATCACAAGTTCGGTTATTATGCGAATATCCGAATATACAATTCGGTAATTCGGTATTATAATTCTTGTTAGTTTCAAATTTCGGTTATTAGTTCGGATAGTGGAATTATCGATAATTCGGTTTTCGGTTATAACCGAATAGCCTATTCGATTCGGTTATAACCGAATGATCACCCCTACTTGCAGCGGTTGTCCGAATTTACAACTTGTCTCGGACCTCATTTAAATCACTGCGACAAATATCGGAGTTGTCTTTTTATAACTTTATCAAATCCCGTGTATTAATATATTTTATAAATATAATTCGACACAAATTTATTACGGTGCATAGCAAGACTATTAAGTTAATCACAATCAAAAGATTATTTGTTATGCTAGAAACGAAGGTGCTATAGTCCATAGGATTGTTTTCAAACGTAGGTAGTATTAGTTCAAGATATATTAGTAGATAATTTTTGAAGAGAATTGACAATTTTATAAGTAATAATTTCACAAACTCCCCCTCACAACCCAATTACTATTTACATGCGAACACATGCATGCAGAACAGATTAACATTTTAGAAAATTTTTAGTTGGACAGTGAAGGGGACGACTTGATGAAGTCGCACAACTTTTTCCATAGTCAGTTTGTAGCGAGGGTTTGCTTCTTCAGAATCCCAATCGTTGAATCCCTTATATACCTTCTGGCATGGATTAACCACCAGAACATCAAGTTGAAATGCACTATCAACTAGGTACTTCAGGAGCTCAAGTTCATGCTGGTTGCCGTAATACCCGTTTATCTCTAATTCCTTGAGATGCTTGTGATGGCATTCCGGAACTTGTCTATCCATTTCCTTCAATTGTTTGATGAAGCCTGGGGAGAACAACTGCATGCAAAAAATATAGAGAAAAAATTAAGTAAGGTTCTTGTCACATGTAGTAATCTGGCCAAACTCATAGGCTGCCACTCAACCCATGAATTTCCTTTTCTAGTTTTCTTAATTAAGAGGTATGTATATATATATATATATATATATATACAAGTTCTTAATTACTCACATTTAATTGTAGCTTGTTCAACAAAGGGAAAGCTTTCAGGATGTAGCTAATCCAACAGAGCTTGTCTTCATCTTGGAAGGGACAAACAGAAAGCACCAATTGTTTGATGTTGCCGAATGCAGGAACTTTTTCTGGCAGCTCTAGTGCCTGAAATACAAACAGTATGAACTTAGTACTACACAAATAAGGCTACATGGTGTTGCAGGAATTTATCCAACCCCGGCCAACACTAGCTAGCTAGTTCAATTGAGGATCCAACATAGCATGCACATGAACCAGAATAGTACGATTAAAAATTAATGTTTGACTATTAACTAGGTATGGGCACATTAACATATATAGCGACTGTGATTCCTGAAACCTAATTTTTTCCCCTCTTATTCCACTCACCGTTATAGCCAGTATTGAGATCAAATTTAGAGTCTTTAACTGAGGTAGATCATAAGCAATTCTGTAGAGTGCATAAGTTACACCATCAAGTCTGCTATCTCCAGTAAAACATAAAAAAACTTGAGCCAACTTTGGAACATTCTTGAACGAGAAGTGAGCTAAATGACCGGTGTATTCGAGCATTTCAAGATTCTCAGCATAAATTTGGATGTTCTTTATTCTGGGACAGTTTTGTATAGTCAAGAGCTTCATCCTGGAGCTTGGATTTGTTAACTTGAAATTGACTAATACATCACAACAACGCAAAACCATTCTCTCAAGACACAAACAAGTAGATAGTAAACCCTCCAGTTGTTCGTCAGTGATATCTACACCTCGCAGATCAACTGTGACCAGCTGGGAAGCAAGACTAGTGTTGGAAATTGAAAGCAAACTGAAGCTACATGAGGTCAACTGCAAGTGCTTCACCATACAATATGCTTTTCCAGGGGATGCAAGAAGCCAACAAGGAGATGTATATTGCTCTGATGATGCAGTTGAAGACGAGGCATTACAACTACCCCATTCATCAGATAAATCAAGATCGATTTTTTCAACACCCTTTGTAACTGCACAACTAATCCACTGAGATATGTGAGACGCACGTTGTTGGCCGAGGGGAAAGCGTATGGCTATCGAGTCCATCTTTGGGCCCTTGGAACGCTGAAACATGACCTGATTGACCCGCTCAATAAATGTGGATACACAACAAGATATATTACAAGAGCTTCCAAGTATATTGATGGCATCAAATATAATGTCAGGGTGATTTGTCCATATCAAACTCCAGTTTTTTGATAAGATACTGGTCCTGATTGCCTCTTTCAGTGGCAACAAAGAAATCACCTTTGAAAGGATAACGTCTGGGAGTTCCGTAATTGGATCAGTACCATTTATGATCTGCCCATTCAAAGAAATTAAGTATAAGCATGCATACTACTTACTTAATTTAACCAGTATATATAGAGACATGAAAATATATGAATTTTACACGAATGGATTCTTACCATTAGCTTGGCAGCTTTCCGTTGTTGATTCATTTTGCTATCTTGGTAGTTTTTACTTTGAGACTTGAATTCTTTTTCTTTTTCTTGGACTGCCTTGAATTCACCGAAAAACCTGAAGCCTCTAAGAGTACTTTCGGATGTAATTAAGTCAAAACAAAGGGAGAAAATTATTATTAGAGTAAATAATGCAAGGGAGAGAATTATTAATTATTAGAGTAAATAGTGTATCTTGAATATACTAGCTAGAACATCCTTAGTTATAGTATAACTCTCCTTCACAAGTTAAGAATTAAAATCCTACGTTACTTTAGAGAATTTCAAGGTTGTTGGTTTCGAAAATTACCGAGTTATATTTTTCCTCGTGTCCAAAATCCGAATAGCTTTGTGTTGTGTTTGAAAAGTCATTCCTAATCCAAAAAGGAAGTTTGCCACACAAGTCATATTTATATATATATATATATATATATATATATATATATATATATATATATATATATATATATATATATATGTGTGTGTGTGTGTGTGTGTGTGTGTGTGTGTGTGTCATATTATAATAATTTAATTCCTTATTGACTTCGGAAAAGAAAAAAAGATTTGTAGCTCACATGACCGACTAACCATATATAAGGAAATCATGCATGTGTCCAATTAATTAATTTTAATTTTAACATCACAAAAATCTTAGTTTTTTACTCGGTAGAAATATAAATGAATGTAATGGAGTTTATTTACAAAAAAATGTCAAATGCACCCAATTCTTGATGTCAGGAGTATTGTTGAAATAAGAATTAATTCTCGATATCATTATCAGAATACAAATATAAAGTATAAATGATGAGATTGTTAATTTTTTAATATATATATTTTTTAAAAAATAGTAACTTGCAAGTGTAGTGTGAATGGACGAAGTCGGTCGATCATTAGTCCCCTTCATTTTTAACAAAATTTGTTTTATTAGTGAGGTAGATAAATGATGGTGATGACCCACGAGAAAGAAAGAAAGAAAGAGTAGTAACGTTTAAGATAATTATATAATTATCTTAAATTTAAAAAAACAAAGATATATATATATATATATATATATATATATATATATATATATATATATATATGTGTGTGTGTGTGTGTGTGTGTGCAAATAATTATATGTATGATGCGATGTTGTAACTAACCAACACATATTCCTTCAAAGTCTAAACAAGTAGGGAGTACTTCTTTCGGCTCCTAAAAACAATCTCATTTCAAATTTTTTTTCCTAATAAATTTGTTAAATTTAAAATTTAAAATTGATGAGAATTTATTTTATTTTAATTAATACAAATAGTTAATATTGTAAACTATTTTAAAAAATTGTACTAAGTATAAACTTGTTATTTCAAAATTTTAAATAAAAATAAAAATAATTAAAATTATATATTACTTTCATTCTTTTCTAAAACTTACAAACACAGATATAAAATTATAATCTCTACTCATCTTTAATTTTCCATCCCTTTCCATCTTATACTTTTTTTCCATCCCAATTCCACCCCTTAAAAGTTGAAACTCACAAATATCTGTTATAGAATGAAGTCTTATTTATAAAATTTTATAAATATGAAAAATATATATTTGTTTCATATTTATTCTTTAAAATGATAAATTATTTTTTAAATAGTCTCTTTTTGTGTGGGATAGATCCAATACTAATGAAAATGCATGCGTCATTATTATGCTACATAGATTATAAATATATGATCCGATTATTATAAAATTAATTTCATAATAAATTAATCAATTGATCAATAACATACATAGATAAATTATCTTTCAACTTACGTATATCAATACTATATTAATTAATTGATCACCTTAATTTTATACTCATCACTCCCATAAATATAGATATATAGTCCGTGGATGTTCAAATTAAATTTCACTTCACATATTCACATGCACTGGAGTTATAGAACTCTCTTCTTATCACTATCATGAATTAAAAGTTCCCCAACCCCAACCCCAATGGTATGTACAATTTTTCTTTCTTCTTCTTCCAATGACCTTTCTCAAGCAAGATGCGATATTTCCTTGTGAAAAAAAAATGTTACATCCCACGGACTCGCATACAATCACACGCTTTATAAGATTTATTTTATTCTTTCTTTAATATAAGTTATTTTATATAAATATTTTTATTTTTAAATATAAATCGTTTGAAAAATTTAAGTAAACATTAATTGTTTAGTTTTCAATATTACCTCAAGTAATAAATATAATTTTGTTTCTCTTAATATTTTTTGTCCAATAAATAACTCTTTTTTTTTTCTAATACAAAGACAATATAGACAATTAATAGTATATTTAATATTTTATAATTATTTTTTTAATACTTGTGTACAACCCTAAAACAAAAAGAAGTATATAGTATGTGCCATTAGGCCAATCACAAAACAAAACATAGGTTTAATAGTCCAACCAAGAAATGGTGCTTTCATAATGAAATGACAAATCTCTTACCCAATTTTATAAATAAAACAAATTGTTGGTGTTTGGTCGTAATTTTGTAATCATTATTCCCACCCCCACCATATAAAAAAGGATCCTAGACCTATTTCATTAGTATTTGTCATTTCATAGCAACCTAATGATGAAAGACATCATTATTTTTATATATTCAAGCACAAGGCAATTAAAATAATATAATAATAATAATTACTACTACTATATACTAGTCCCTTACTTAATAAATGGGTTACCCAGGCCACAATTATCTAGTATTCGACATATCAATCAAAATTAAGCCCATTCATCTCCATAATTGTAACGTATGTGTAAATACAAGATAGATAAAATTTATAAATTATTTTATTTTAATTTATTTAATCTTCGCATATATTCTTATATTAGTAGTTGTATTTTAACTATCATTTTCTGTGAATTAATGCTCTTGAACTTAAATATAAATAATTTAGTTTCTACCAACATGTTTAATTTAAGTTTTTTTATTATCACATCAATATTTTTACTGTTAAAAATTATACTTTTAATAAGCAAAAGTTCCTGAGTTCAACTCCCTCCCGCCCCCAAATTATAAAAAAATAAATATATACCTTTAATAATACTTGTATACTTATTTTTTATTGTGTTTTAAAATTTTAAGGATACATGCTACTATGCTAGTATAATAATTAAATTTAATATAGTATAACAACCTGCCCCATTTCTTCACCGCAAGGTAACGTCCATGTTGCGTTCTCTCTTTCCCATTCAAGTTTTCAACAGCCTAACAACTTTATTTTTTTATATTTTTTTCTTTTTTATGCACAAATTTACTTCCACCGTTTTAAAATTATCGCATTTTAATAAAATAATGGAGCCTTTTTTGTATATATATATATATACGGAGCCGTTCTAAAACTAAAACGGACAAAATAAGCGGACGAAAGAACGAACCAAGGCAAAAAACACACGCGGGTCGGGTTGAACCCGCAAATTCAACCTGATCTATGTGTTTTTTTGTCTTGATCCGTTCTTTGATCCGCTTATTTAGTCCGTTGGAGATCCTCCCCGCATATATATATATATATATCCCTGAGTCATGGCCATGTAATAGGCTGCAAGTCAGATCCCACATTAATAAAATAGGGAGTCTAACATATCAGGACAGAAGAGGAGACAGGACCACAGGCCAAATCAAAGAGAAGGCAGACATGGTGTTACTAGTGCTTTTCCTTTAAAGAGTGGTGCTGGTGCTGGTGCCGGTGCTGCTTAATTTAATTTGGTTTACCGAAAGTCATTTATGAGCTACTGATTTGTTTTTGTCCAGTGTTCAATGAAGGATGACAACAATTGTGCTTTCTTTCTGTTGGGACATGGTGGGTTTTTTCAACTGAATAAGGTACTTGATTAATTTATTGTCATTTGCTATTTATTCTTCTTATTTTGGGTTAATGATTGTCAATTATTATGTACCAAATTTAGTCATAAGAAAATCCCAGTTTCCTCTTCTTCTTCTTCCATGGATCTTCTCTTTGTTCTGTGAGTTCTTCAATTCCATAAAGATTGAAACTTTCTAGTTGTAGGCCATTGTTTAACCCTATAAAGATACTCGAGAAGAACAAAATCATGAACCAACACAATTCAATAGCAATGAAAGCTGAAGAGAACAAGTCAAGTGTCACAATTTCCACAACCCCATCAAGATTTAGGGCCTCCGCTTCATATAAATCAAAGATTTTACCCAAAAACGAGTCTTTAAATGGTGGGGTATCTGTATCTCCCTCCCCAAAATCAAGAAGAGCCATTTCAGTTCCTCCACGAGATTCTTCTATGCATAATAGTAATAATGGCAACAATACTCGCAAAATAAATAGAAGGTCTATTTTAATCAGCAAGCCCAAATCTGGTGAAGAATTTCCTGTTGTTGTTGTGGGATCTCAAAAGGGTAGGGAATTTGAGGATGTTAAGGCTGTGAATCGGTCTGTTAACCAGGCTGTTGTTGAATCATATGCTCGGCCAATTAGGCAAAGGCCTACTGATTCGAAAAACTCGAAAAAGATGAATGAAGTTGATTCGATGGATGGGAAGAAGAAGGAATTACAGGAAAAGCTTGAGCAGAATGAGAGTTTGATTAGGGTGTTAAAATCTGAGGTATTGGAGTTGAAGGCAGAGTTGGGTAAAACAGAGAGCTTGAATGTTGAGCTCCAGTCACAAAACAAGAAGCTCTCTGAGGACCTTGCCGTGGCAGAAGCTAAGATTACTGCTCTAAACACTCGCAACCAGGAGGTGAGAATTACAAAACCCTTCATTTTTATATGGTTTTTTCAAGCAAATTTGTATATTGCAATTGCCCTTTTGCTAACTTCATTGAATCATCATTTTCCTATAAATTGTATAATTCGGGGCATAATTTAGTTTTTAGAAGTTTTAGTTTGTTAACTTGAAAAATGAGTATAATTTAATGGTAGTAGAACATAGATTTATGAGTTTGTTATGACTTGATCTTGTGATTAGTATTCTGAATTTGTCTATTTTATTCTTTATTTGTTCCTTTGGAAGAGGGAGTTGGTTGCAGAATACTCCACTTCCAAATTTAAAGACATTCAGAAACTCATTGCTAACAAGTTGGAAAATTCGGTAACTAAAAAGGACATTATCAATGAAACTAGTATCACAAATGCGCTGTCAACTGCAACAAAACCTCCAGTAGTTAGTAAAACAGATGTACAAACCAAGTTTCCAGAGTGCCCCCCCGCTCCGCCACCACCGCCACCTCTCCCACCACGGCGTCCAGCCAAAATGGCTACCACTAGAAAGGCTTCACCAGTTGTCGAACTGTATCAGTCTTTAGCACGGCCTAACGAAAGAGATCCTTTGGTGGGCGGGAATTACAACAAACAGATTGCTAGCAGCGCGCATAACAGCATTGTTGGAGAAATACAAAATCGTTCATCACATCTTTTAGCTGTAAGAATTTAAGGTTTGCCTTGTTTTGATCATATGTGTAGCCCTGGATCCTTCATTTATTGTATTGTTATGATTTGACTATCTATGCAGATAAAATCAGACATTGAAACAAAAGGAGAGTTTGTCAATGGTCTAATCCAGAAAGTCCTAGCTGCTGCTTATTTAGATATTGAAGATGTTCTTACATTCGTGGATTGGCTTGACAATGAACTTTCATCATTGGTAATTTCTCTTTCAAAGATTAGTAACTTTAGCAGATAAGTTTATCTACTTATGTTCGCAGATAAGAATTTAGTTTTTTAATGTCCATGTCCTTAACTATGACTCCAATTTATAAACAAACAAAATCTAGTCGCACAAATGACCTTCAAACTCCTATGCAATAAAATTATTTAATTCATCTTTGCCTCTTGTACTTTATCTTTTACAGGCTGATGAGCGGGCAGTGCTAAGGCGTTTCAAGTGGCCCGAGAAGAAAGCAGATGCCATGCGAGAAGCTGCAGTTGAATATCGTAGTCTTAAACTTTTAGAAAATGAAGTTTCTTCCTACAAAGATGACTCTGACATTCCGTGTGGAGTTGCCTTGAAGAAGATGGCCGGCTTACTAGATAAGTATGTACCTATAAAAAGAGTTTTTTGTCTGATGTTTGCTTGCATCTATTTCTAAGTAGGCAGAATTAATTAGCTTGTGTTCCCATCTCATGGTGCAAGGTCTGAGCGAAGCATACAAAGACTGATCATGCTGCGAAACTCAGTTATGCTTTCTTATCGCGACCACAAAATACCAACTGACTGGATGCTTGACTCAGGAATTGTTACCAAGGTTGTTTTTTTTCCTTGTTGAAACCACTTGTTTTCAGGTTTATTTATGGCTGCTGCTTGCATTTCAAGAAACTAAATCTCAAACTCATTGTAGTACTACCAGTTGAATGATTCTTTTCTTAAGTAACTAAAACTAACTTTTTATTAAGTTGTGTATGGTGAATGGAACTATTATGCTTTTATCTGTTGATCGCCTGAACACTTTTGGATGCTATGGAGTTTCATAAGCTCAAATTCTTTCTAGACATCACTATTACTGTTTCTTCCACTATAATTTGGATTAACTGACAAATTATTTGTAAATCTGCTCAGATAAAGCAGGCTTCGAGAAAACTAGCAAAGACATACGTGAAGCGGGTTACTGTAGAGCTTGAGTCCTTCCGGTATTCAGAAAGGGAATCCACACAAGAAGCCCTTCTGCTTCAGGGTGTGCATTTTGCCTACAGGGCTTACCAGGTATCCCTTGAATCAATTGATTCTTGTCTTTTCTGAACATTAAGAGAGCTATTTTTGGTTCCCAAAAAATAAAGAATAGAAAAGAAAAAGAGAGCTATTTTTATCCCCAAACAAATCGAAATCTAGTAGATAGTACTGGAAAATGAGAAAGAAGTTTACCCATTAGGAAACAAAGCACGGATGATAATGCCTAGAGAAGTTAATGAGGTAGGTGCACTTCATTCATGACTATGCTGGTTTAGGTTGCAGTAATAGTGAGCTGATGGTAAAGTTGCTGGGGCTAGGATAGGGCGATCATTTAATAGGCCAACTAATTAGAATTTGATGCCAGATCATTTATGCTCTTGCTGATCATTAATTGAATCATTAAAATAGGGACAAATTTCTGTTTTTCTCTTTTTTAATTCAATAGTACTACTTTCTTACTTTGTTGCTTGCACAACTCAAAACCCAAAAAAAAAAAGTTTCTACTTAAGATTTTTCCTTCAACTTCTGGAACCTCTAATTGCCTAAACCTGTCCTGCATCTTCTATGCTCATTTTTTTTTTGTGTGCATAAATTTGGAGTGTATTTATATCACACATTGTTAGTTAGATATAAATTAATGAACGTCCTTTGATATGCTATATTCTATTGATTTAATCATGATTTTCTTTTATTGGAAAAGAAAATAATAATAATCATGCTTTGCGAGACTGCAGTTTTCTGGAGGTCTAGATTCAGAAACACTGTGTGCTTTTGAAGAGATCAGGCAGCGTGTTCCAGCACATATACAAGGGTCTCGACAACTCTTTGCAGCTATTCCATCATCATAAAAAAAGACCAACTCCTTGTCCATTCAAAAGTTGGTCAAGAAACAAAAACTTAACCCGAGACTTTCCTTCCCATCCTTGTTCTCACTACATATCCCCAACAATGCGTAGAAACTTGTGAAGGGATAAGCTAGCTCGATAATGAGATCATAGACTAGTGTTCATATAGAGCTTTCGCATGTAATTAAGTCGAGAGAAATTGTATCATACTGGGAAACACACACTTGGAATAATCATCATAAGACCATGCAGCTCTGAAACCGACAACTTGAGGCTTCTTTGTAGATCAAAGATCAGATCCATGGACGAATTTGCTAAAACAAGTTTTCTTCACATTAAAGATATACTGGACTATGTATAATAATCTATTTGTAGTAGCTAGCTGTGACTAATGACTATGAGGTTGAGTTATTGTCTGTTATATTCATTGAGGCCAATGGGTTGTACACTTCTTGTAACTGAAATAATACATACTCCCTTCCTTGAAATGTGCTTTTTTTTTTAGTGCCCCTTTCATAGAATTGATAAAGGTTCACAATATATGGCATATTTGTACATGATTATAAAAGAACATTATTTTCCCTAATCACAAGCTTTAAAAATTATGATGTTTGGTTTAAATGGGCTTGCAACAATCTTTGAAAATGTTCAATACCTCTCTGTCTTTCAAGTCATACTTTTAAGTATGTACAAATTGTATGCATGAAATGTAAGATTGCTTGTCAAGAACTCACATAAATATTAAAAGGGTCTCATATTTATGTGAGTGGGAGTTTGTATATATTATATGTTTGGTTAAAAGGGACGGAATGAGTATTCCAACCGAATGGCTAGTCATATGTTTAAATAAGATGGGTAAAGATTGATTATTCTACTCTAATCGACTATCTTTATAAAAAAAAATCAATTGATCAAAATTATGTAACTTCTGATTCTTGGCAACATAAAAATAAAAAAGTGCATTCCATTCCATTCCATTCCATTTTATTTTCATTCTCATTCCTAAATGTGTAAACGAGTCGAACTGAAGCGAACAGAGAACCGATTGAATTTGACTCAAAAATGATAAATTCGTACTCGAATACGAATTGTATTTGAAAAATTCTACTCAGATTCGATTCGACTCAAATATTTATTACTCGAATTTGATCCGACTTGACTAGGATCGAATTGTATTCAAACTACTCGCGAGCTTCAAATTCAAGCTCGAATTCGAGTCTCCACATAATAACTAGTTTTATAATAAATATAATTATAAATTGAATTTGTTATTTTACTTAGAAATGAGAAAATATATTTATTACTACACACTTTACAAATATAAAATCACAATTAAAATTAAAATTAAAACTAAAACATAACAAAATAATAATAATTAATTATCCTAATTTGATTTAAATTTGTTTATATTATAAGAGAATATATCGAGCATTAATATGTATCAATCGAGTATGTATTGAATCACAATCAAGAATTCGAATATTTTGAATCTTAAACGAGCCAAGTATAAACTTGCTTAGATTCTATCCATATTTTTATTCGAATAATTTTTAATACTTAGATTTAGATCATATTATTAACGAATTCGAATTTCGCTCGTATTTTTTCGAATCTTGAGTCGTTTACATCCTTACTCATTCCAATTCTCATTTTGCTTGCTCCACTCTCACCGCCTTCAGGGGACATGCAGGCAGAAATTCCTTGTATTATTCCATTTTAATGCAGGGTGGTTACTTGGAAGCTGACTCACGTGACCGCACATGCATAACCACGAGTATAACATAAATAGTCACACGGCCCGGGAAGGCAAGGTATCATGTAAGTTACAATAATTTTACGGGGACATTGATTTTGGGAATTTAGGCTGGAGTAATAACAGGAGAAGGAGGATACAAAATGAGAAAATAATACCTTAAAACTTTCGGATTTTGAATCTTACTTGTTTCAGGAAGAAGCTTGCTTCAACAGCAGCTAAGCAGAGAATTACGAGAGAGAATGTTTGTTCCGGTGTTTGAGAGAGAGAAAAATTACTGGAGAGTGTTTATTCGGTGTATTAGTTTATTAGAGAGAGAAGGTTTGGTTTGGTGATGAGTAAGTTAATTTTTTTTCTCTCTTCCATGTGGCACAACCACATCAGAAATTCTAGGGGGGATATTTTTTGAGGATATTTTCGAGCGATATTTTTTTTTGTAGTATCTCTTAAAAAATGTATAGTATTTATTTCAACTGAAATTTTTGTAAAAAATAATGTTTTAGGTGTAAATTGGATATATACAAGAAACAGAGTTGTACAGACTGTACAGACCTTGTTTTTTGTATGTATCCAAATTACACATAAAATACTATTTTTTATAAAAATTTTAATTGAAATAAATATTATACATTTTTTAAGAGATACTACAAAAAATAAAAATCGCTAGAAATGTCACAAAAAAATATCCACCTAGAAGAACTCTTCTTTATTAATAAAGAGCCTACTTGCGAGTAGCCGTTAAAGCCGCAAAGTAAAACTACCTGGCAGTCCGCATGGCACCGACATGGCCTAATCCCAGCAGTTAAAACCCCCGCCGATCCATCCAACGACGCATATTAAAAAAATACGCATGTCATAAAGTAGAAAGATCGTGACCAACGGAAAACGGTCACAAGCGCGCGGGAAATCACCTGCCGCGTCAGATCGAACCACTAAAAAACAAATCCCACCCGTCCACGTGGAAAACAGTTATTGTAATCATGTATTCTTTTCTCCCTCTATGAGAAACCTTGTAGGAAAGTGATTGCTGTAGCCCTGCCAATCCTTTATTTGTAGGTGGGTTTTGGTCAGAAAGTGTCAGCAAAAATCATCAAATCTATTTATTTAGAGAGAGAAATTATGAAACTTTCTGGCGTAGTTTCCCGGCCCCTGTTGTCATTCTCCGTCGCCGGAATTGATACCCACTCCCACCACCACTCTTCTATAAAACCCTATTCCCTTGGCGGTTCAATTGATGCCGGATCTCGTTTTTCCGGTGAGCTTCGGATTGTGGGTCGTCGAGATTCGAGATTGTCGGTTAAAACCAGGATTTTTTCTGGGTTTAGTGATAATGGGCATTTGCAGTATTACTCGCCGGCGATCAGGTGTGGCGGCGGTGGGGTGAAGAAGGAGAAAGAGAAGGAGTTGGTTTCAAAGGAGAAGAAGATGAAGAAGAGGTTGAAATTGTTGAAGGGGTTATCGAAGGACTTATCTGTGTTTTCTGATATGGGTTTTGGCTTGGATCCTGATCATGGGTTGGTTGATCAAGTTAAGGGAAAGATGATCTCGGTAAGAATATGGCCTAATTTTTGTTGAATTTTTTTCGGTGCAGATCAATATTGAGAGATGTAATGTGGCTCTCAATACTCAATAGTCAATGCATTCTATTCATTGAATATTGGGAGTATTTAACAGTTGTCATCTATTTGATGTTTTGATTGGTTCCTTTTTAATTTTTGATTAGTATATTTTTACATCAGAATATATGTTCAAATACCATTATTAAATTTTTTGTATTTTAGACCTTGGTTTGGTATAAATGTTTGACAACATTATATCTTAGTTAATTGCCGGCATTATATCTAACCAGTTTATAATAACACTATTTGCAGGAAGCTGCAGATGTGTTGCTTAGTCAACTGCAACAGCTAAAAGCAGAGAAAAAGGAAATGAAGAGGCAGAGGAAAGAAGAGAAGGCCAAATTGAAAGCTGTGAGGATGCAAAACAAGCTTGAATCTTCTTCAGAATCAAGTGCAGTGAATGGGGTGAAGTTGTTAACATGAGCCGCAACCGCCTGAAAACTGAAGCCCCCACACATTCAAGAATCAACCCATCAAATCAACAAGCAATATCGAACAAATTTGCCTACGAAAAATGCAGCAGCACAGGAAATTGTACCAGTGTTAGCGGCAATGCAAGTAATCTTGGTTGTAATGAAGAAGCATTAACTAGAAAGATTGAGGTATGCATGGGTGGGAAGTGCAAGAAATCAGGCGCGGCGGCATTGTTGGAAGAATTTCAGAAGGCGATAGGCGGTGAAGGTTCTGTTGTTGGGTGCAAGTGTATGGGCAAATGCCGCAATGGTCCAAATGTGAAGGTTTTTAATGCTATTGATGGCAGTCAAGCTGTAGTACTAGATGATAATGGTGATGATTATGTTAGGACGCCGGCTAATCCTTTGTGTATAGGTGTTGGTTTGGAGGATGTTGGTACTATTGTTGCCAAATTTTTAGGAGGCAATCAGAACGATTTGGGTTTGGCTGCAGCATTGTAGCCAGATCTAGGACTGTGATTTATAGGGCATTAGAATGAATGAATGAATGGTTAAAGAAAACCATTGTGTTAGGTTGTGTTCATGTAAATACTTGGATTGTTATGCAATCCAAAGTAAGTGTTGAAAGTTTAACTTGCATGACTGAATTTGGAATTCCTCTGTTTCTATAAAAACAAATGCCTCGGGAAATCATCCACATATGAGAGTTTGTCATTCTTTCCACCCATTTCAACTTGGGAAGAGGAAGAATGATGCGGGGGAATTAATTTGTTTTCCTTGAGGTTTTATTGTTTTAGTATTTCTTTTTAGAGCATTCGTAACAGTTTTCTTATCTTTATCCCTACTTTGCAGTGTTATTGGGTTATTTGCAAAGTAGAGATTCAATTTTTTTCACTATGTCTTCCAACAAGAGTTCCTTTATATTGATTCTTAAATAATGAAATTTAAAATTTAAAAATTAAAAGTTAAAATTTCCAATAGTCAAAATATTAAATTAATAATAATCTTATAATTTATAAAGAGAGAGTATAATTTATCAATTATATTTCATTATAAAATAATGTATTTTATTTTATATGTTAAGTAATTTATGAAGTGAGTATTGAATGGATTGTAGGCTGCAAATGTACATAAGATTAATATTAACTTTTAAAAGTTAATTTATGATATTTTTAAATTTAAATTTAATATGATTCATTTAAAATTTGAAAATAATAAATTTTATAATTATTATTACGCTTATAATATTTATAATTATATTGACATAAATTAAATAAATTTATATCAGTTTTAAATTTGAATATGTTTGAAATTAATTTTTAAAATATAAGTCAATATTAAGTTTATAATTTGAAAATAAAGTAGTAAAAAAATGTCAAATGCTTGATGAATTGTCCACTTAAATGATGGTGTGAAATGTCATTTTGTATATATAGATAATGATCTTTTGACTCCCTCATTCTGGGGAATAAAATCCTATATAGGAATTAAAATAGAGAGTCAAATAAGGATAAGGAAGCTGTTGGATAATGATTTGTTGATGCATTCTTCAAAATTGAGGATAAAGAGTTAATTAGGGAAACTGTTGTTAATGCTCTTATCCCTCGATTAATAAACGTGTATAATTTTGAAGGAAAATAATGTTTTAAAATTTAATTAATCTTTTTGAAATATTTTTTAATAATTAAAACATTGCCCACACTCATCAAAATTAGTTGAGATGTATTGTTCAGTATATGCCTGCCCACCCACTTTATTTTATACTCCCTTTTCTACAATGAAATTTCTCCTCTTGTTAATTAAAAGAAAAGAAAAATCATATGCTTTATCTGGTGCTTTTGCACCATTCATTTGACTAACTTTGTATTTCAGATTGATATTTATGAGCTCTAATGTGAATTCCTATCTCATTGCTTGTTACATTTATTAATTTCAAAACAAAAATTAAGTGAATCTTTCTATTTCCTCGAAAAAATCACAGCATTTCAAGTTGCAAAAAGCATCATGTAAATTTATGCTACAAAGATGGGGTGATTTTACACTGAGCCAGAAGCCGAGAATGCAGAGCTTATGTCATTAATGCTCCCAAAAGGTCCATAAGGATTAAGGAAATACATATATATGCAAGTGTAATTACAACCCCACCCCAAAATCTGAAGAATATCCTACCCATTACGACTGGGAACACCACATATCAATTTGTTCAGCATCACAGGATCCCCGTTGCAGATCTGTGACAGCGGTGTCTGAGCATGATCATACACTTCAATTATGTTCAACCAGCAGTTCAATGCCTTGGGTACTTAAGTTTAGGCTTGTGTTCGTGGTTTTGACTAGTATTGCACCGCTTTATGAAGGAGTCCAGTGTTTTCTGTTTTGCAGGGCTGCTTCTTGACTGGCTTGTTACTTCCAATGAATTCTCATGTCCATCAAGCATCTGCATATTCATGAGCAGTTTTAATAACAATTTTTTATTAAAACAAAAAATGAGCAGTAATGATTGCAGGGTGTAGAGTGTTCATAATCCAGGATGAGATATCTTTTTTGCAAAAACAGTAATCAGAGTTGCTCCCAATGAAATTCACAATACAAAGGTAAAATTAACCTGTCCCAAATTTTCCAATTTGCTTTGAACAACATCCCTGTTATGGAAAATAAGAGTTTTAGTTTACTGATTAATCATTCTATAATCAGCCGTATAGTATAGCTGATAGAAATGAGCATACCATATTATATCATCAACTGTGTCGTTAGCTAGTAGATAGTAGATATTGACTGATGACACCTAACAGGGGGAAAAAAACTTGTCAAGAAAAATAAACTAAAACAAAATTGTAAATCTGGCATTCAAGTACATGCATCAAGTCTCTTCTTCTCAGTGAGAGTAAAATCAATTAGTTATGGCTGTGCTTCTTGGACTAAAAGCAGACACTCCTATTCTCTCAAGGTGTGATGGTGAATATATGTCACCACTCATCATTTGGACTTAAAATTCATAAATGTTGAGCCAGTAACATAATAAGCTGACAACATATGAGCTGAAAGATATACGAAAAAACTAATTTTAGCCAGTGAAGTGTGGCTTAAGAGCCAATTTACAATCCACCTCAAATACGGAGGTAACTAAGACAAACAATAGTACCAAGAAAAATTAGTTATCTATCATTCAGAAAAAATTATAAAGAAGATGAATTTGGTAGTCAGGAGAATATTTCTGGCCTCCAGAAAGTTATAAAAAAATCTTGCTGTTACCTGCCCAATCCTATGAGCACGATCTTCTGCTTGAATAATGTCCCCCGGAGTCCACGACAGCTCTGCAAATATTACTGTACTGGCTGCTGTTAAGGTTAACCCAACACCTGCAGCTCTAATAGATAGCTGGAGAAAAAACAGTTCAAGAAACAAAAAAGAAATCATGTACAGCCTAGGACAATAAATGAACTAATTACATGGAAGAATTGTAAAGGCAGAAGATAAATTCAAGGACAAGAATACCACTGCTGCCCTAATAGAATCTTTTTCCTGAAACTCTGTAACCAAATCTTGCCTTGATGCTGCCGGCGTTCCACCATCGATCCGAATGCAACCAACTTTTTTCTTCTGGGAATTTAAAAGTGCCGATAAGTCTTCACCACCATTATAAACTGCATTGAATATAAAGTGATCTTACCAGAAGAAATTGGTGTATTGAGTCAATCATTGGATGATGATGTGCAAATATTAGAAATTTACAGCCTGCCTGCAACACTTGCAATAGAACAATGTTAAAACACATAAATTAACAATAAATGAATACAAGCATCTATTCACTAGAAATGGAACTGCTCTAAAAGAAAACTTGCACTATTAATTTATTTTGATAAGTTATTTTATTATAGAAGGATAATGAAAATTTGCACTTTTCATCACGGACAGCAGAAAACGCAAAAATATAGAACAAAAAGATGCTGGGAAAACCATAGATTGAAGGTCGAAAACAACATAGATATTTGATGATACTATAGTATATTTTCCATCTATATCCCATAATTGGGTCCACAACAAAATTGTGGGGGAATAGTAATGGCGGATAATTACTTATATAAAACAGATATACAGAAACCTGGAAACAAGTTTAAATACTAGTGTCCACATTCTGTAGTTCTCAGACTGGTACAACTCATCCACATCTAGATTGCTTGTAAAATTTATTTATTATCTATTTTGATAAGTAAATGGGAGCAAGGGCACAGCAGTCCCTAACCAAAAAATCAGCACCCTTTCCTTTCTCTCCTTTCCTACTTATATGGATTTGTAGATGCTACATACTCTCTCTATTCTCTCATTTCTCCTCTCTTCTTTAGAGCAGGGACAAGCCAGCACGAACCCCAAAAAAATAGATTGAGACATTTTTTTAGATTGAGTGTACACATGGGGACAATGAATGGTTGGAGAGAGAGAGAAAAGAGAGTATCTAAAATTATTACTATTTTTTGTCAGGGTTGCAGAGCACCCCTTTTCTCAAAGTAAATAAATGCTTCTAATATTTATGTCTTACCCTTGTTGAGTAGAGTTCATTAAACCAAAAAGGGCGGTATTTTTACGATGAGAGGATTCAGATATGAGATTTACCACTCAAGAACTTACTGCATTTAGCATCGACACAAATTTCCAAAGGTCTCACTAATCAAGTAAAAGTTTCATCTCATGTTCAGTTCCATTAGGGACCTTACCCAATAAACTTCTTAATTTCTTTAATTCAATTTGCTACTTATTAGTCATTTACCTTGAACATGAGTGTACTTGGGACTCTAACCAGGAGTGAAGGGAAAAAGTTCGAAGAAATTAAAAATAAAAAAGAAGAAAAGAAATTCCTCGTAGGCATAAGCAAGCAGTTCTACATATCTATCATCGTGACTGTAGGTCAGCAGTAGTAAAAGATAACTGAATTAATATAGGCAAAAAATGTCTCTCAAAATATATACACAGAAACATACATTACATTACATACCTCAATGACAGTTCCAAGGTAATCCAAAACTGCCGGGATCTTAGCTTCAGCAGAATCAGTATAAATCTGCACACAATATGGCATTAAAGATGCACAGTAATAATTTGAAATATACATATATTCAATTAAGCTTTCCAACAAAACAAAAGATAAATTGCAAATTCATCATAACTTTAAACAAGTGTTCTAAAAATCCCCGTCAAGGTCCGCCTAGGCGCTAGGTCCCCCTTGGCGCCCCGCCTAGGCGCTAGGCCCCCTGGGCGCCCCGCCTAAGCGCTAGGCCCCCCTGGCGCCTCGCCTAAGCCCAAGGTGGCAAAAAAAATCTTCCAGAAAATTAGGCCGGGCCTAGGCGGGGTCTTGGCGGAGAGTTTTTTATTTATTTTAATAACTACCCAAACCAGATCTTGATATATTTATTTTTTTAATGATTTACCATATTCATAATACAAGTTGTAGTATATCAAATCACAACAAGAAGTAAACAATATCAAGTCAAAATATATTAATTTTATTATAGTTGTAATTTTTTGTACTTATACCAACTTTAAATTATATAAATGATGATATATTTGTAATATTTAGTTTAATTCAATATAATTCTTAAATTTATGTTTAGTTTCTTAAGTTTTAATATTGAATTAAATTCTTTAAATTTTAAATTTTATTATTTAATAGCAATCTTGTTTATGAATAAAATTAATACGTTAAAAACATGTTTGAACTTTGAACAATTGCATGTTTGTGTTTGAACTTTACATTAGCAGTATGGATGTGTTTAAACTTTAGCAAAAGCCTTTATTATCTTTATTATAGATAGTTTTGCTTTATATTATTGTTTTGTTTGAATAAATGTAAGATAAAATATTAAAATTAGCTTAAAATAAAAAATCCTGCATAGGCCCCGCCTAGGCCCCCTAGGCGCTAGGCCCCCCTGGCCACCCGCCTAGCGCCTTTTAGAACATTGCTTTAAACAATACATTCACATTAAGAGTGCAATAATAAATTTAATACATTGTTATTAAGCTTAGAAGCTGCCCTAGACTAGTTCAAACAATTTTAAAATTAGCAATTCAAGAGATAATAATTTATATGGTTAACAAGAAATTTTATATTTTTAATAAAATCTCATCAGAAAAATTAAATACACCAAAATAATAAAGCTCACTAACGTTAACTTGTAGCAGTATAAGTGCAAATATGAGAGATATGTAAACAAAGAACTTACTAGTGAGCTTCATTGGAATACCATAGTTGTCATGGCAACGCCTTGGCATTGTGGCACTGGAAAAGGGCAATGCGACTCCTTGGACGCCAAGCCACCAAATCTCACGCCTTGGTAGCTAGCCCAAGTTAAGTGATTAAGTCATTTTTTTACTATGACTTATCATAAAACATGGATTCGCTATGTTGTGTAATTTTATTACTTATTATACTTGTAAGGGGTGATAGGCAAGTCATCATTCTTTATTTTTTATGTGGTGTTTATTGACTTGTTCTATTAGTTTTTAATGTTTCAAGTATTTTATTTTTGAATTTTGATTGTAAAATATTCATATAATTGTGTTTATAATTGTATTTCATAGTGTTAGTTATTATGATTTGGGTATTAATGTATATAAAATTTTATTGTTCAATATACTTTTGAAGTAAAATAATAAAGTATAAAATGTACGTTAACAATTGTTAACGACTTGTCGCAATATGGACACCATGCGTGCTCCTTATAGCCTAGGCGTCCTGGCGGTCTACTACCGCCGCATCTCGCCATGGCGTCGTGACAACTATGTGGAATACTAATACATTCAAGAATATATAATTTTAATGCCACTAGGTCACCTATATTAGCCAGTTTAAGCATATCTTTCAAGAATGGGTATTCACTTTCAAGAATGCATATTGTCATGTTGAAACAAAAGTGATACTCACCTTTAACATCAGAAACAAAAGTGATACAACTAAGAAAGAATTGTGCTTGAAACCTACATGAATACCTTGTTAATTAGATTCTTCTCTGTAAACTTGAGAGACTCGGCTTCTTCTTTGGATTGGCTGGTTTTAACTTTGCTTTTAACCACTTCCAGCTACAGAATCAAAGATATATTAGTCACAGTTACATCATTCTCTATCAGATACCAAAGCAGTTCCAGTTATATCTAAAAGCAAGTGAACACCATGCAGAGTTTAATCATAGAATGCATAAGGATTTAAATAAGGGGCACACACACAGAGGCTAGACTTCAACCATATAACATATAAGGATTAATAAGATTGCGAGTGTGGGAGAGAGAGGCAAAGTTCAAATCAATAGAGAGATCAATTGAATAGAAGAAACAAATCTCAAAAATCAGGCACGACAGCCATGTTAATGAATATATGTTGAACATAAATGAAATTCACTATAAGAGCTCACTAAACCAAAAGTTGGAACAAACTGAAAACTAACAGCTGAAGAGGAATTTAATAGACAACCATTAACAATAGCCTCACAAGAATTAAAGTTCTCATTAGTATCGATTTAATGTGAAAAACAGTTCATAAACACACCGATTTTAAAATTTACTATTAGACCATATAAACCAAAAGGTGTAAAAAAATGAAAACTAACAGCTGAAGAGGAATTGAAAGGACAACAATCATTTTTAACGCGTCAATATTAACATCCCTGTCATATGTGACCATCAGAAGCTAAGGCTAACATCCTAGTTAAATGCTTCTGAAGATGCACTCATTAGTCTTCCATCAATATTCAACTTTCAACTAATCAAAAATAATTGTTTCAAGAACATTCAAACATGAAAAAAGATCACCTCGCGAAATAAAGCATTTATTTGTCTCATCTCTTTCTCTGCTAGATCGAGGAAAACCTGAGAATAATAAAGCCAGAACTATGAAAAAAAGAAGCAGAAAGGAAACAAATCATACTTATTATAAACTTCACATAAAACCCTAAAAAGTACGACTCAAATTCCCTAAATGTAAAAGTAATACGACTAAATTCCAAGGCAACTAAGTCACGCTGGCTATATAATGCTAATTAAAGTCCTAACTTAAGATGGTGCACCTAAATCTTCAACTTAAAGTTTTTGATTTTTACTTTTGGATCAATATGCACAACTTATTTCACTAAACAAGGGATCTATCATCGGCACCATTAGATCTATCATTGGCAGTTTGGCACCATTTAGCAACACAATTAATGAGGTAACCCTTCTTATTTTAATCAAAGCCAGGAAGAGTCAACACAACTGAACCATCATTGCAATACACATGTACCTGTTGCCTCCGCTTCACAGGGAGTTCAGAAAGAACGTCCTTTTTGAGTCTACGGATCATCACTGTTGCTTTCATCAAATTGTGAAGCTCTTCATGATTACTTGCACCTTGATACATTCCAAATATACCCTGGACAAATTAGCAGTACAACTAATGACAAATTCAAATACAACCTCATAATATAGCATAAAGTCAAATATGAAGAAAGTCTTAAAATGGAATGACAATTTGACTTACACCCTTGCAATATCGGTTACCGTATTCATGAACACTCTTATACACATCAGGATACAAGGCTTCAAGCTGTCAAATATAAACAATTTAACATACAGAAACAAAAGACATTGCTATATTACTGCACTATAAGCATGATACACATTCTAATATAGCATTTGGAATACCTGCTTATATAGCTCAATTGGCCGTGATAAAGCAGGAGTTCCACTGAGCAAGATTGCATATTGAGCTTTCTAAATTTAATACAAGTGTAAGTAAAACAGTACAGAAAAATGCATTACTGTAAAATCAAATGTACGATCCCACCCCCATAGAGACGCCTTGCCTTTACTGCCCCTCCATGCTACATGGGCCTCAGCAGACAAATTGTAATTCTTAATTTAAGAAGTACAAATTCCAAGTCACATGGGGCATGCCCAATCTACAATTGACTTGGTATGGTACTGAGATCTATGATCCATCTTTTTTTCCCATCTGCATGTTCATATCAGTTGCCTGCTGGGTGGGAGAGAGAGAGAGAGAGATAGAGAGAGAGAGAGAGGAACCTGTAATATGGGAAGGGAAGCACTGGTTCGTTTAGCTTGGGCATTCTTCAAGAAATGTGACTCATCTGCAATAACAACCTGTATAAAGATTTTATTATACATAGAAACCTAAGTAACTATTGAAGTGCAAATACTAAATGAAGAAAGTCCTAATGGTACCATATATATATATATATATATATATATATATATATATATATATATATATATATCAGTTCATGATTATCTGCAAATGAGATATTTTTTGTAGAAATGCTTTATGTGTACATGTTTACGCATGTAGTGTGTCAAAAAGAAGAATCACTCATTTCATATTATTTGGCATTCAGAGCCTTTTAATTGTGTAACTCCACATGCATGTTCATTCAACATATTGACTTTATTTTTAATAAGTTAAATAGTCCAACTTTGTCATAGAATTTTCCTTTCCAAGTTGGACTTCTAAAATGATAACAAAAAAATGAGAACTTGTAGTTTTATGACATGTGGAAATCTTATACAGGACAATGGAACAGCTGTGATGGCTTGATAAATTGGGGGAAAAAATTTGAGAATGATAACCAATAATAGAACAATGTAGTTCCATTCCTGTTAAATGCGGAAGTGCTGTAAAATTATTATTTTTTCACCTAATTTTTGAACTTCAATGAAGACAAATTTGATAGTGCCCAGGAACAATCCACATCTTTGCTAAGGAAATATCAAAATGTGATCCCATATTTTTCAACCTATATTTTGCTATGATCGCCTTTCAAATACTTGGAAGTTGGAACGAAGGAAGAATACAAGCAGATTGACCCATACCATAAAGCTAATGATGACATTATAGAGGTACACTGACACATAACTCACTAGTTAGACAGAAACATAAATTTATGAGGGTTTCCAAATACAACTACTAACCGAAACATAAATTTTTAGTGGAATGGATGTTAAAACTTGCTAAAAACATATTTTTACATTAAATTATTCATTACTTTTCTAAAACATACTTTTTTCCCCTTCCACCCTTCTTTTTTGTTTATAATAAATATGTATGTTTTTTATGTATTTTAATTTTTTATGGTTTTTATTTTTTTTGGAACTTTATTATTATTTATTTTGTTAATTTTATTTATGTGTTTTTTGTTATTTTTATTTCGTTTTTCCATTTTTTCACTTTCCTTCTCTCCTTTTTATACATTTATTTATTTATCTACTTTTGCGCTATCATATGGGATTCAATTTCAGCCTATTCGAAATAAAGGCATTGTTGAGTTGAGGTGAGTATTTTTATGTTAGATTTGCAACTACCTTAAGAATACAAAGAATAAATATGTTTTCCACAAGTCTTAAAATCCTTGCCAAAAACATCCAAGACAAACCGGCTATCTTTTCAGGTCAGAGATAGTATTAGCCAAGGACCCATGAAACAAGAAAAGAAATCAGCAAGAAAACTAAAAATATGCTATAAAACTACAGCAAAACTAAAACTTCAGCAGATGTAGAGTATGAACTGCCCCAGGCCCATTAATAAGATTTGTGTATTGAAAAAGAAAAATTGTGCAAAACTTAATAGGACATAAGATCTATTTCATCCAGTAAAGTCAAAGATGTACACCTGTGCCTAGTTTAGGAGGAAGTTTTGGAAATGAAGCAATTTTGGTCAATCCTGGGGCAGTTTCAACACCTGTGCCTAGTTTAGTTTTAGTCATTCGTCAATGCCTTTGTCATTTTTCTCACCCCTCGAGGTTCCTTATTTTCGAACAATTTGTCACTAGACATTGCTATCAAGGATTTTTATTGCCCAATATAACAGTAAAAACAGGTGAGCTGGTGAGGAATAATGGAATTAATATAATAAATGGACTCGATGACTAAAGGAGCACATATAAGGAATGTGACCACCTCTAGTACAAACATATACAACTTGGCAATCAATGCCCACTCATCCATGTACAACAGAGATCCAGCAAAAGGAAAGTACATTAAACAACTCAAAACTCCAGATACTTTAAGGAGTGAAAAGGGCAAAAAGAAAAGAAAATAACTAATATATCCAAACTACTAGCTGTCCATACCTTAAAATCTGACGCCATTAGTAAGTCCTGCAACTTGGGGACAACATCATAGGATATAATGTTGAATACACCATCAAGATGTATAGTTCCCTTCTTATTTGAGGGTACTATGGTAAATCCACCCCTATTTGATCCACCACTTTGAGATAAAACCACCTGGGAAAAAATCCTCATCAAAATAAATATATGATCACTGAGCATATGAGACATAATTTACACATCAAGACTTGTCAAATTATTTACTCCAACAGCATCTTCTCTTGCAGCCACTAAGTTCACAGTCAGTACTTTTCATGCTTTTGACAATAACAATCAGTCAATTGACTGAATCTAGAAGCTAAAAGTATGATCCACAATTCATGAATATCCAACAGACATCTGTTACACAAAATTCTAAATATGATTTGATTTACATAAGAGGATTAAATTTCATAATTGTGTGTCACTGACTGTCAAAATTCCCATATGTAGTTCTTACACTCAAGAGTCAAGAGCTTAAAGGCAACTAAGGAAATTTATAACCAATGATTATCCAGAAAAATGAAAAACTCAAATGGATTAACATATGTAATGCACCCAAAGATGAATTGACGTAAAAGATAATATTAGATAACCTCTAAAGTTATTATAAGATGTCAAGCAGTAATGATGAAACATTCACCTGACCACCATAACAAGCAAATTCTAATCCATAGTTCCATATGTAACGACCCCAAAATAGGTCCATTCAATCCAACCCATTCTGAGTCGTCAAATACATGGTACAGAATACAACTACAACTTTATTACAACAATTGTCGTGCAAAATACAACCACACATATACTGTGAGTTTGGATACAAATATATACCAAATGTGACACATGTCCCAACCGTGGACAACACCTCACAAGTGACACCTTACATAAAGGTATAGTCAAAGACATTTTAGAAACTAAAATCTTTGGGAAGTGCTCAAGAAACCTTCGTTACATGGGAGGCCATGCGTCAGGTTATGATAGATATCATATGTACACGAATTATCCTTGGTTGACCCAATAGACCCCAAAGAAAAATGAGAAGATTACTATCATATTCTTCCCAATGGTGAGTCTTCTCTTGACATATCATTATCTCCACTGTCTCTAATTGAGAATTATACTTCAAACAAACACCAAGATCATATAGGTAGTGTGCGTAGATATACTCAGTAAGTAGATGTGCACAACCCTATCTTATGATGACACGAGATTGTATGTCTTTAGACATCTTGTATGATAGTGGCAAAACACCCTTCCAACGTTGAGTTTGCCTGACCCTATATGATTCACCAAATATAACTACTAAAAGATGACCACCGTTCTATTCCCCTGTTACCCCCCGCTCGACCCAGCTACACTCTTATTACTTGAAAGGAATTATAAAGCAAAAGGGTGAGCACAACTAGCTCAGTAAAGAATATTATGACTAAAGATAAATAAATTATCAATAGTCTTCATCGAATAAATCGAGATTTAGAACATATGGTAGATGATAAAACTTTTCAACCATAGTTTGTGGAATGAGCAATCCATTAGAAGAGTCAAATAGACTATAAAGTCTATTATCTTCTTTCATGTTAAAAGTCCACCAACAATGTTTTATTCCTCGTAACATCAATCAACAATTCACATACACAATCATATGAATAACTCATAATTGTAATTGTTGTTCTAAATTCCTTTTCTCATCCAGGACAAAGATAATTTTCATCACCTGAAACATCAAAGATCATGGTTATACCAAATCACAGTTCATGTTCATAATCAAACTAATAAATTCATCTTTGCACTACGGGCCAAAGATATTCGTCAACAGTTCATCTTTGCACTACGGGCCAAAGATATTCAACAACAGATCATCTTTGCACTACAGGCCAAAGATATTCATATCTCAAAGAAATATATAATCATTTCAAAATCTATATAAACCATAATTATAACCATGTTTATCAATTCACCTTTGTACTTAAGCTAAAAATATTCAATTGTAAATTCAATGGTCATGATCATACTAGTCACAATTCATCTTTGCACTACTGGCCAAAGAGAACCCATAGTCATGATCATACCAATAATCTACCCATCTTTACACTCAAGTCAAAGACAAATTTCTTCACCAAGATTATAAAAATGTTATATATGATAATAAAAACAATAACATCAAAACATGGATTTAATTTCAAGAGTAAGATTCATAAATCAACGATAATTTGGTCAGAAAAAGAAAACCAATTTTATCGTGAATAGTATCCGTGAATAGTAACTCATGAATAGTAACTCGTGAATAGTAACTCATGAATAGTAAACCCGACTCAAAAAGGTAGAAATTCCATAATAAAATCCATACCAATATTTTGGTATAATGATATTAAAATAACATTTCTTAAACTTATAAACAATTTATTTTAATTGTTTACACTTTACTAAATAATGCATTTAATCATCCTAAAATTTCAAACTCATAAGATTTCATCACCAATAACCAAAACCCTCATCAAAAATCTTCATATACCTCATATAGGATTCTCAAGCCATAAAATCCTATTTTTCAATTTTCTTACTTCACATAACATATTTAATTCATTTACTCATAACTAGTCTATTTTCATGAAAAATACCAAATCAATTCTAAAAAATTTCTTTTCTGGGATTTAGCAGAATATAGTTCCATATTGAACATATATTTTTCTCAGAATTTTTAAAATTTATTTACTATTTTTCATATGGCCAAAACCAACGAATATTTAGACATTTATCTTAAATTGTACTTTTATCCAAAAATTTGAAATTTCTGAGTATCTTGATATTATATAGATGTCTCCCAATAAAAATTTCATCAATTTTGGAGTTAACCACAAGGAGTTATAAGCGGTTACTTTTAAAATAGTATTTTTCCGTAAAATTTATAACTCTTAATCTATACATCCAAAAATCACCATTTTTGGACACAATCAATAAAACTCATCAAAATATCATTTCAAATTTTTCCGAAATTTTTCAAGGTCGGAAGAAGTACTGAATGAAAAACATAATAACCCTTAAAAATCCTTACCTCAAAAAGCGGTATTTTGATTGGAATAAATTTGAACGAACTTGCAACCAGATAGCAACACTCAAGATATCTGAATACACTTGATAATATAGAGAGAGAAATAGAGAAAACTTCGGTTTACGGTGTGATTTTCAATTCTAACTTAAGCTTATTTATAGGAAAATACTAGACGCATAAAGGAGACTAAAATAATAAAATATTATTTTTCTTTTCTACACACCAACCATCCAAGACCGACCATCCAAGCATGCCAATTCTGAAAAAATATAGAACCCACATGTTATTAACACCAACCAAAGTGGGTCCCACTATATAATTTAATAAAATCATTTTATTTTACGAAACTTCAATAATTTATAGAAAATAGCCCGTTTATCGGAAAAATTGAAACTCGCGACTTTCCATGGGAAATTCCATTCTCTACAACTGCGAGAAGAAAATTTTTCCAAATTCCAAAGCGAAATTGACCGAAATCAACAAACGAAGCGATTTCTGATCTATAATCAATTTTCGGTCAAGAATTGTGTCCACCGACACCCAAAACATATGTTGAATATTTAATGCCACAAAAATACTCTTCCTCCTCATATACTCATATATCCCACATTCATTGTAAAAATATTACGTTAATATATTATTAAAATAATATATTTAAATGAATTATTTTATCGAAAAAAGATAAAATATTAATTTTCAATAGTTGTCACATTAAAAATTTTCTCCATCTATATCCACAATAAATATTTTCTTTATCATAATAATTAATAGTTAATTATTCACAAATAATATTATGGACTCATAAGATCGACAACCGGTAGTTCGAGGATAGAGGGGCTTTCAATAAGAATTTCTCTTCTCATGGCCATGATTAGATGACCAAACCTCTCCTTAGACAGAACTTTCTAGACATTACCAATAATGTTATCTGATAATATTATTCAAATAATTTGAATTATTGATCTGATAATAGAAAATACTGTGCAGTGACAATTATTGAAACAATAATAATATATAATATCAACGCATGACAATTTTTGAATCAATAAAATAAAATATTGAATAAGTAATTACCGTAACAATTATTGAGTAGTGACTTTACGTAAGAATCAATAATTTAAAAATACCGCATGCAATACTGGTGTCTTCTTTGTGCAACAACGCGTATTATTGTATTTTAACCACCGGTATTCCAACAGTTGTTAACGGTAAAAACTCAACCTTGTCGTTTTCTTCATCCCAAGCGGTTATTAGTTATGGGGCCCACAAAAATGATGCTACCATCGCACGGATATTCAGACAAAAAGAATATTCCACGACCAAACGAATATTCCCGACAAAAATGAATATTTTATAACCACTTGTGAAATTTGAAAATTTTATACATATCACCCTTAACTTTAAAATTTTATCAATTTAACTATTTACTAAATAGAAAAATTGAATACTTTTATTTCCTAAAATTCGGGGTCTTACACCATACCAGCATGAGCTGAACTTGATATTAACTCAAATCAGCTCGAGAAATGATTTTTGGAATGCTCTCTCTTTTAAACAATTTTTATCAGCAATATTGCATGAAACTATACAAATTCACACTGTCACACATTAAGCTTAACATGATGGTTGCTTAAATTCAAAACGCACTACTAGGTGGGATTGCAATTAGTAAAGCAAAAAAGCTGCACACATAAAAGAATAATGAATGTAAAACCAAATAAGAGTTCAAGATAAAGGACCAGCAATAAAATCCAATCATTTGTTGCACTATCAAAAATAGAAAATTGGTAGTATATAGAGTTTGGATAGAAAGTTAAAAAAGAGTCAATTAGCATATCTAAAATATTATTAAAATACCAGGGGAACAAGGAAAATAAACAATGAGAGTGAGCTACACAACAAGAAAGCAAATTAGAAAAACTTGAAAAAAAACTACATCAATAGTACCATTATATCTGACGAAGGAATATTCAGCCATTGTTGGATCATCTGCAATAAATCAGAAGAAGCAAATGAACGAGGGAAAAGATTCTTCATATTAGCACACAAATATTAAGGAAAACTTACAGAAGCCCAATGCAGCCGTAAAGAAGATGGTGTGAGAACAAGAACAGGCCACGAGTCACGCACACAACAAGTTATAGCAATAGCCTTCCAAAAGGATGAAGACCAAAAAATCCAAGTTCAATATATATACAGGTTAAAGAGCTCTGCATAGTACAGTATAAGTACTAGAATGCTTTGCATTTTCCAAAGTAACACAAATCGCTAGTATGGAGCCACATGCTTAGCTCACCAGTTAGCACCACAACAGGTGCATATTTGGCGGACAGAGGGAGTAATAGATAGTAAATATGATTAGTTACCTGTAGAGTCTTTCCCAGCCCCATCTCATCAGCCAGGAGGACACGCCCTCCATGCTGCAACATAAACCTGAAAAGAAAATTATTATCATCACTTCACCGATGGCAATTGGCAAAGGAACAAATCAACAATTCCAGGAAAAGATAAAATGACCATGGCATCACCCTATACATGTCTCACTAATGAGTGAGTTTTATACCTACTAATTGATTATCTTTTAACTTGATAATTTATAAATCTTGAAGTATTTTATTTGGTTTGTATGTGTTTTTTATCTTGTTTGGTAGGATATGGCTTTTTATTACTTTTATGTGTTTTTAGTGTGTTTTGTAGGTTATTAGGAGCAAAAACATGGAAATAAGGATTAAGGCATTGCATGAGCATACAAACAACAGCGGGAAGGGAAAATGGAAGGAAAGACGCTTGGTTTGACACGTTTTCTTGACTTGAAACTTAGATTTTATTGTAGAGTTCATCGAGAGCTTCGATTTGATAGGTGGCACGTCCCATAACTCTTCCCGAATCAAAAGTTATTGTTTTTTTACAAACAGACGTCAAACCAAAAAATGGCCCGACGCGACCGCGCCCTTTGCTAGTCATTTTGAGTGCGGCAGCGCCATTCCACCAAAAATTCAACGCGGCAGCGCCGGATTCAGCACAAATCTTGGCGTGGCAGCGCCAGCGTCGGATCAAGCCAAGAGGGGACATGTTTTTTGACTTCCAATTGGATTGTTTTTCCTCCTAAGCTAGGGATTTGACTTGTAACCTATAAATACATAATGTGAGGCACATAATAGAGGGAATTTTAGTAGTAATTAGTAGTAGATTAGAGTAGAATAGAACTAGAAGAAGGTTTATGTTCAAATGAAGGATTCAAAGAAGAATTGCAAGGATTAAAGGAGGGCTACAAAGATTGCGCATACATATTTTTATCTCTAAACTCTTTCTTTTATTTTTATAATTTGAATTTGATGGATTATTTTATGGTATTGAATTCTTTTTCAGTTATGGGTTAATTTTTAATTAAGATTGCAACGGAACCTGATTCATAGTTTTAATTAATTTTGTTTCCTTGTTGTTTAGTATTGATTATAATTAGATTGGCTATCATATCTTGTGCTTTAAAGTTTAATTGCATAGCCAGTAATTAGCGTGGTAATATATATGAAATTGAGAGATGGAATATAGATTCAAACCTAAGTATGTTAGCATATGTTTGTATTTTCTGCATGAAATGGAATTCATGATTCGTGTATAAGATAGAGATATACATATATGTCATGTTTAACTGAAGAGAATCTAAACGTAAAATCCTTGTTAATATAATTCACATGGAGATATAGTGATTTATTAGCTAGGGTGTTCTTCCCCATTCTATTCCTTTAGTGATAGATTTAGGAAGTATTTGTTTATAGGACCATCAAGAGAGGCTTATAAATATTGATAAATTCTCAATTAACAGTTCAATATAGTTAATATAATTTAAAAGGAAGTGAAAAGGTTGAAACGAAACATTGGGGGAAGTTGTAATTTTAAGTATTTTTAATCTAATTTTAATCTTTGTCAGTTGTCAGTAGATTAAAATAGTTGTTAATTTTATTTAGATTTTATTTTATAATTTAAATCAATTGTTTAAATAAAATTAATTTGTTTAAGAGTTAGTACTTGGTAATTATTATTAAATAACGATACTCTTCTTGACATTATATTGCTATTCGATCGTGTATATTTGCGTGAGTAAAATGAGGCAACACTCAAAAATATTGAAACTTCACATTATACTCCTATAAAATATAATTCCTGCATACCTAACTCCATCACGCTGAAAAGGTAGGAGCTTTGATTCAACGTTACTGGGAATGCAGTCATACTGATCTGGTTAAAAATTTAAGAAAGAAGAAGTGAATATTTATACCCACCTCAGTATAAAGCTACACAATAAAATTTAAAAAATATAAAAAACTTGCCACGTTTAAACAATCACACACATAGGAAGAAATAATTGAGACCAAACCTACATTTTATATGGGCCTTCTGAAGTAGTAGTTCTTAACTTCATAAATAATATCAATATAGGTAGGTTAGAAAAATATTTCGGCTCATAAACATAAAAAGTTCCAAATCCATTTTCTGAGTAGGCAATATCAGACCATTGTATGACCAATTTTTTTTTTATTAATTTCAGAAACCAGAAGATTGCAAACAACATAAATCATATGATTCTAAGGCCAGACAATCTCGATAAGTAAGTACATATACATATATAATCAAACACACACAAGTCCATAGGTAAGAAATGATCCACTATTTGAGTCAACAGTAAACATATTTATAGACTTGGGGTACCTCCTGAGAAACAAAAAAGAGAAAAAGCAATGCCAAGTGCTTCAACTTCTCAAACGGCATTTCGTGGAAGCTCAATTGTGAAAAATTAAATTTTTAACAGGGATAGGTTCTCAGAAACTCTTTTAAGTAAAGAAAAAGTAAACAAGGAAAGTTCCATTCCAAGTCACTTTCCAACATATGTTTAGATGATACTTTAATTTGTAGAAAAGGAAAACGGTATTCTTCTTCTTTTTCATTACTTTATTTTCACTTTAATCAAATGAAGTCAGAAGGATCACCAAATTCCTCTCAAATATACGAATAGGAATCATTGTTATCAAGTCGTCGACTAGTCGTCGCCTAGGCGACGACTAGGCGTCGAGTCGGCCAGAAAAATCAAGTCGGTAGGACGACTTGGTGGCAGAGCACATAGTCGACCGCTCAGGCGTCGACTTGGACGACTTGGACGCTCATCAGACGACTAGAACGACTACCTGGAAAAGCGGGCGACTTTCCACTGCGGGTTTGACCCGACCCAATTCATAAACCTAACTCCTAAGTCCTAATCGATCGATCTCTCCTCGCGACCTTCGTAAATCGAACTTGACCATTCGGCGAGGCGAGAGGAGAAACCATCGAGACGAGAGGAGAACCGAGACGAGAGGGGTGAGATCGGATCGTGGTTGTCCGACGAGGAGCTCGAACTTTCTTAAGCGCGACCAAGACTCGTGGCGACTTGACTTTTTCTTCGACGACTCTCACATGGCGACAACTTTTTCCTTAGGTGCGACTAACCGTGATCGACTCGAAATGCCGTTCTTGACCTTTTCCTTGATTTACGCTTTCGAGAGGAGAAACGAGAGGAGAACTTCTATTTCTTGCTATATATTTACAACTTTGGAACCTATAGAGTACGACCTTTTTCTTTTTCTTCTTTGTTCATGACTGCTGCTGCTATTTTTTGACTTATGTTGTGTTAGACTCATGACTGCTGCTGTTTGGTTTTATGACTTTGTTTTCATTTCTATATTATGTCTTTATCTTATAAAGGATGGTTGTCTAATTTTATGATATGATATCATGATTATATGCTTGTATATTACCTTTATCTTAACAATACTTGTATAAAATTTGGTAAATCATTAGAAATATCAATATATAAATATTCATATAAATGTTAAATATATATAATTTTATTCGTATAAAATTTACATTGTTAACGACTTATCGACTTGTGGACGACTAGTCGGGCGCCTTGTCGCCTAAGCGCTTAAGCTCCCGGCTGTCGACTCGCCTCGACTTGTCGCCTTGATAACTATGATAGGAATAATGGAAATATCTCTCACCCCACTTTAACCTTCCTGCATTCTCCTAAATTCCAGTTACACAAGATTTGAGCCAATGACATTATAATATGTCTCCACTAACAAATAATTCACAACAACCTGCCGCTACTAAGTTATAGTATTATAGACTCTAAGATGCTTCAAATCCCACCCACTCCTACCCCTCTCCCTTGTATCCTCAACAGTCAACACCTATGTGAGTAACTGTAACATGCCCTCATAATTGTTTAACAGTCTTGTTATTCTCTAAACCTGCTGTCCCGTCAAAAGATGGCACTTTTGAAAGAAATTGAAGGACCAGAAATATCAACATGAGAACCTGGGAAGGCCACCACCTCTCAGCACACTGTAATATGAACTCATTTTAAACACGCACCACATTCACAAATGAAAAGGATGTAAGAACTCAACCAAGATTCACACAGCAAATAAAAACAGCAAACATATTCATTAATTTGACTTTATGTTTTTTAGATAAAAGAAATATTATTAGGAGGACAGATACAGTTAAGGTGGACAAAGAAGTTCACCAAACAATCAAAAGTGGAAGGAAACAAATCCTTGATAAAGGACAACCCCCCCAAAAAAAAAAAAAAAGTATGATACACAAAATAGCTACACTATGGAAGGTCCCATTGCCCGTGCCCATAGAGATGCCAAAAAGACTCCTTGTCTCAAGGCAAGTGCATATCCTCGCATTCCTCTCAGTCCAAATAACCCAAAGAAGAGCAAACATCTAACACTACTATAAACTTTTAGCATTCATAAATTTGAACTATGCATTCTTCCATGGAATATATTTAAAATACTCAACAAGAGACTGCACGTTAAGTGATTAACTGTGAGAAATAAAGATAAGAAGTGCATATGTCAATTAACCTCGAAGATCTGGGACTGCAGAGGCAGCAGCTACAGCACGCCGCACCAAAGGATCTAAATTTTCTACCTGAAATGTTACCGGTAAACAACATAAATTGAAACTAGCTTCCTATCCACAAGCCTAATAATCTAATTCAAGAGCAGATTGGCAATTTTTGACACACCATAAGCATTTCAAACATAAAGCAGAATTCATGAGAATTATTACAAGCACGAAAAAATCATAAACAGCAACACAGTTTATCACCTCAACATTACAACCCGATAATTCATGGAGGATTTTTTCTGCTGATGATAACGATGACTGAGGGAACATCCACAATCTGCAAAATCAATTCAGTGCAAATTAAAGAAAATAACACTTGATTTCCACAGAAAAAGAAAGAGAGTAGTATTATTTTCTATTTGTTTACTACTTCTGCATGTCTAAATGTGTGTATATCATTCAAATACATATATAAGAGAGATGTCAAAGGCGAACCAACCTTTCTTTGCAGTTCCAACTGGCTTTGGGAATCCTTCGGAAAGCTCCAACAACTACCTGAGAGAAGATCAATTCCAATGTGTAAACCAGGACAAATACAGATATCTTTAACGAAAGACAGTTTGTGAGCAGATATAACGTATACCTGGTCATACAAAAATTTGGCGGCAATGTTCCCACTAGCATGTAGAAAAAATTTGACAGAGAGTTTATGTTGTTGCTTCGAACAATCATCTTCTTAAGGTTATATATATATATATATATATATATATATATATATATATATATATATATATATATATATATATATATATATATATATATAGAGAGAGAGAGAGAGAGAGAGAGAGAGAGAGAGAAGAAGAAGAAGAAGAAGAAGAAGAAGAAATGTTAAGAGTTGAAGAGACCTACAACATAAATAAGTCTAGTGGTGACTTGAGCATGCAAAACATCTCACCAGTATTTTTTAGTACTGCTGATTCAGGTAATTTTCTGGAAGCTGTAGGCGAAGCATCTATCTGCTTTAAGAAATAAAGATTATGAATTAAGGCTCTGACCAATCCAAAAAATGACTCAAAGAAGAGTAAAGACATCAGCATGTCCATGCGCTTGGCATAGACCAAACAGTGACACTGCAAAGCATTTTCATGTAGAACAAAGAAAGGCTTGCAATAGTAAATGCATCCAAAACTAAGGTTAACTTGATTGATTTAAAAAATCATAAAACGCTACAAATGATTGTGGGCAGACTGGACCACATATTAATTTGATTGAAACTGAATTGCACCTTTCAATAGAGTAAAAGTTCCCTCCTCCCCAAAACAAACCCACTCAGAGCTTTTGATTCTTTGAATAATGTTACATAATCGTAATCGTAATTCATTAGTGGTCAACATCACCACTTAGATAGATATAATGAGATGATTATGTGGATATGTCACAAAAAAAGAAAATGGACTCTCATTTGAGGACCGTGGAGTATGTATTAATTGCTTGGTGTGAACCAAAGTTTAGAAGGTGAAGTACTACAAGTGGCAAGAAAAAAGGAAAACAATTCTCAATTATTTTGAATACCATTATCAGCGAACAGAATTCTGCTAAAAAACAAGATAATATGTATATCTGATACTAGTAACAAATAAACTTGCAAATTCAAGTTCAAACAACAAACAAACAATACACACACACACATATATACATACATATATATATATATATAAATATGTATGTACATATATAGAGATTCAAAAGAGAGATAATACCAAACCTTGGTGTTGGAACGAGAATCAGAAAAGGGTTTTGCAGGGGAGCGTTCAGCAAGAGGAATTGTGAAAGAATTCGAAGAAGGAGAAGTTATTGCGGTATAACTGCTGGTGGTGGCAGATGAAGAAGAAGCATTGCGCTGAGCAATTTGGTTAATGGCGTCTTTTTCGAGAGAATCCAATTCTTCTGCACTAAAATCCCAATCATCCATTTTTTTTCCCTTCTCACTATCTCACTTTGGAGCTTTGAATAAATTCAAGAACTTTGGCGGTTGAATTTGGGCAGGGATTTTGATTTTGATTTGCAAGGGTTCTAACCATTGGCAAATTTAACTTTACTCTTTTAACGAACAAAAACCCTCGCCTCTATTTTAACTGATTTCAATATTTCTTATTCGGCCAAATACCGTATATTAATAAATTATACATTAAAATATTTTCCAAAATTATCTAATAGAAATCTCAATTTAATTTTAAAAAAGAGGTGCAAAATTAGTTACTTCTTCTGTTTCACAAAATTAGTTTTATTTATCATTTTTTAATTTACAAAATATCCTTTTTGTAAATACAACAATATTTTGAAGTTTAACATCGTAATATTTTATTATTATGTCCTAATCATTAAATTTAGAGAGATATGTATATTTAGTAATATACATGTAATAAAAGTATAAATTGGAAATTAATGTTTTCGGACTAAAATTGCATGGATGTGTGGGTGTCCGGGTGGGACTAGAATTCTATCTATTTCAAATAAATAGAGACTCTTTATTTTATGTTTTAGATTTAAAATCATTTCTCTCTCTGTTATCAACATGATGTCATATTTAAAATATGGATCTTGAAATAGAGAGTCTCTATTTATTTGAAATGAAGAGAATCATTGTCTGTCTGGGTGGATGCGTGACTCGTAAGTAAAAATATTAAGTGAATAAATATTACTCTTATTAAATTTTATATATTGATATATTTTAAAAGTATAATTCAATACAAATTAGTGCTCAAAATAAGAAATGACTGAGCGTGAAAAAACCAATTAGCCCATTTTTATTTGGGGATAGTTTGTATTCGTGTTAGAACATTATATTAAATGGATTAATAAATGGAAAATGAAGTTTACCCAATCGAATATTTAAGCTAGCTATCATAAAAATCCATCAATAGTTTTTTCAAAGAAAATAAAAGCAAAATTCAAACCAAACTAAATGCATGAAATTTTACATTCTTTCATATTTTATATTATAAATGATAAAATTCATTTATTAAAAACTGATATATCTTCCAAAAAAAAAATGATGCGTCTTTTGTTACAAATATGCACATTAATATAGTATTACTCATATGCTATTTATTTACATATAAATAAGTCACATAAAATCGCTCACATACCGCTCGCATGTATATTTTGATGGTTCACGTTACTTACACTGCACGTTGGCCATCAAAATATGAATCTGAGTATATGTAAGTGATTTTATGTGATAGTAGATTTACTGTTTACATAATGTGTCATTATTTTTATCCACAAATAAAAATCATAATATTTTATCGAAAAATGTAACATTAGTTTTGGAAAATTCAATTTGAAATAACCGATTACATATTCGGCCTAGCTAAAATCTTGTTACAGGCTTACAGCCCAATTCTTTTGGGCTTGAGCATAGATTGAGTTCGTACTAGATTTATAGTAGTTTCAAATGGGCCCACAATAGCTATGACATATTTCATGGTGGGTCGAAAGTTCAATAACTCATATGTTGTTTTAAGGGTCCTTTACACTAATATACAATATTTAGAAAGTAATTACAAAAATAAAACACGCACAACATAATTACAAAAATAAAACAACACAATATAAAGTTGCTAAAATCACGATATCACGTCGATTCTGAGACTCTCTTATATGCAATTAACCACTCACCAAAAATCAAGCGGTTGAACAAAACATGCAACTTTGATCTGGGAGAAATTCAAATCTTCACCACAATACGACACCACTGAGATCGGAGAAGGCGAAGCTTTTCGTCATGACACACCACTTCAGATAATCTTGCATCTCTAAGAAGAAAAGCTCATTGTCATGATTTAATCAGTAAGATCGAAAATAAGCATACAAAATCAACGTAGCTTTCAAGATCGGTAACCAAAAACATTGTTGCGTTGATTGTTGAATACAAAATCAACATCGACCGATTCAAATATTGTGGTATGTAAGTTTAAAACTTATAAGCATATAGATCTTATAGCTTACTACTAATTACTAAATTGATTATCTTTCTTAAGTTTTTGAACTTAAATTGTCACAAAGTTTGAATCTTGAATGTTGTGCTTGCAAAATGTATTTGAAAACATGTTTTATATTATGGTTACTAAGGTTATATAAATTAGTTCTTTGTCTAATGTTGGTTTTGATTCTTGATTATTTTGTATTAGTTCTTTGTGTAACATTATACCGTCTAATGATGTCTTAATTCTTGACTAATGCTATTTTAGTTCTTGCATAATATTACTAATTAATTCGACTTGGTTCCGATTAATCTTGATTTGGTTACTATGTGATATTATATTAATTCTTGACAAATCTTTGACTTGTTTATGTTGTGTAATACTTATAATGGTTATTCGATTAATTCCGAATTGGTTCTTGTATAAAATTATTATAATCTTGACTTGGTTATGTGTAAAAATATTATTTAGTGACTCATCTTGACTTGGTTACTGAATAATGCAAACTTAATTACTGTAGTGATTAATTGGTTACTGTATTATTGGTTGCTGAAGCATATTAATGTACACTTCTACTTATATTTTTTATATTAATGGTTACTTGTTAGCCAAATTGGTTACATTCTTACAAAAGTCTGCCTTTAGTTGGTAACAAATAAATTATCTTTGGTTGTTTTTATTGTAAAATGCAAGGAAAACCCTATTTTCTTGGTTATTTTTGGTTCTTGATTAATCTTGATTCGATTCTTGTGTAACATTATATGGTTCTTGAATATTCTTTGAGTTAGTTCTTTGTGTAAAAATTATAATGGTTCTTGACTAATCTCGACTGGATCTTTTTTTACATTATATTGGTTCTTTGTCTAATCTTCGATTATACTATGTAAAATTATAATGGTTACTTTCGATAGTCTTGACACAGTTCTTTGTGTAAAATTATAATGTTATATTCTTTTGTAATTGTTTCATTTATATTGGATGTTACTTATTGACTACCTTGTATTGGTTACATGGACTAATAGTAACCAATACACCAAATTTGATATTTGGACTAATAGTAACCAATACACCTTTAAGACATATTGATATTTTTTATATTATTTGTTTTTCTTTGTAAAATCTTTGTCAAATATGTTTTATATTATGGATACTAAGTAAATATATGTTGGTTACTGTCTAATCTGGATTTGGTTAGTTTATAATGCTGACTTGTTTACTATGTAATATTACCATGGTTACTACATAATATTACTGTGTTTTATCTTGATTTTTTTATATTGATGGTTACTGATTAACTACATTGGTTACCTTTATACACCTGTTAGTCTTTAATTTGTAACAAAGTCATTACTGATTATTTTGGTTGTAAAATGAATGTAAAAATATTTTTTATAATCTTGGCTACTAATTACATATATCTTGGTTCTTTGTATAATATGTATTTAGATCTTTGAAAGGTGTTTATTTGGTTACTCTATAATGTTATTGAGTTTTATAATTGTTTATTTTATATTGGTAGTTACTTATTGACTACATTGGTTACCTTCATACATTTGTTAAATATTGGTTGTTGTATCTTATTTAATTGGTTACAATATAATATTTATTTGGTTGCGCATTGACAATTTGGTAATTTTCATCAAGTTTGGAGTGTCGGATTTTGGCGTTTTCAGAGCCTAATTTCATTGAAAAGCGAATTGACGATCAAAAGTCACAAGCTTTCTTTGGTGAACCGCATGGTTTTTTGGTCGAATTCCATCATTTAGGCCTTCAAATTTGTATGTAAAAATTTGATTTATTTTACAGTTACTAATATTATGTAATTTAGTTATCGCTCAATATTGATTTAGTTACTTTATAATGTTTATTCGGTTGTTAGACAATGGAGACCGCGATAACCAATACAACAAATCTAATTATTTACGAGGAATATATAATTGTTTCTTCGCTAGTAACCATTAACCACACGGTTGGTAACATTTTTGATGGTGTCTGAGAACCAAAATTGATGTTGATTAATATTTTTATTTTGATTCCATCATGAGTTATCAATATAAAGTAAACATATACAAGCTTTATAATGATCTTGATCAAGCTTATAATGATCAAGGTTCTTAATGTTTAAGTAATTATCTATGATAATTATCAGTTACTAACAAGCTTGTAGATAAATAGGACACTCACACATGTATATTTAACAATTAATGTTTGTCCTAATACAAGCTTGTAACTATCTGGTTATTAATAACAGTAACCATAATGTAACATAATAAAACAGTAACCATATAATTATATGATAGTAACCAGAACATGTTTTAATGGTAGCCAAAACAGAAACATCATGTAATGAAACTCAGTTTAAGCAATCTATGTATACTATAACCATAATGTAACATAATAAAGCAAAGTAACCATATAATTATATGATAGTAATAATAATGAGGTTTTAATGGTAACCAAAACAGAAACATCATGTAATGAAACCCAGTTTAGGCAATCCATGTATACTAAACAATTACATATTAACCAGAATAAAAAAAATAAAAGTATCTGAAATCTTACATTGAGGACACAATAATAGTAGCCAAACCATAAGGTATGATAGAATCAAAACATAATAAAGAAGTAACCAAATAGTTATATGAAAGTAACCAGAACATGTAAGATGTGTTTGTGGAAATGGAAGTAGAAATAGAATAGCATAAACCTTGTAGAATATATTTGAAGAAATTTACAAAAATAATACATCAATGTATACTAAACAAATACATGGTTTATTATAACTTGGGTTTATTATTTATAAAAATAATACATCCACAAACTAATGATGCCTTAAACTTCTTCAACTGTCTTGGGTTCAATTTTTTGGTAATAATGTCAGGGACTTCCATTATCACACCAATATATAACTTTTCCAATGAATTTTCTATTGCATTCCCCATAGTAAAAGATTCCATAGCTCGCAAATAAAAAAATCGATTACACGGTCATTAGTAACGAGATATAAACAATATTTATATCATAAGCGGTTTACCAAACAAATACATTGTAACAAAACAACATATAAAACAACCAAAATCTCAATTGAGGGAAAAAGAATGGTATCAAATCATAAGCTAACAAAGAATAAAAAAATATACTAATGAAGTAACCAAACAGTTATATGTTAGTAACCAAAACATATATTAATGGTAACCAATACATAAACAACATATAGACCAAACAAAGTTTAGTCAACCCATATATTAAGCAAATATATTGTAACCAGAACAACAAAAAATAGTAAGCAAAATCCCAACTCAAGGAAACAAAAATGGAATCCAAATCAGAAACTAACAGTAACCAAAAACATACTAAATAAGTAACCAAATATTTATATGATAGTAACCAAAATATGTTTTAATGGTAACCAATACATAAACAACACGTACACCAAAATCAGTTTAGTCAACCATGTATACTAAGCAAATAAATGGTAACCATAACAACATAAAAAAGTAACCAAAATACCAAATCAAGGTAACAAACATGGTATCTGAATCTCAAGCTAACAGTAACCAAAACATAATGCGTAAGAAGTAACCAAACGGTTATATGATAAGTATCTATTTTTATTATTGAGCGTAAGCTACAACGTAAGCATTACATCAGGCCCCCATAAATTAGTCTAGTATACTAAACAACATGTAGTCCAAACTCAGTTTAGTCAATCAATGTATACTAAGCAAATACATTGTAACCAAAACAGACTATAACAAATAACCAACGTCCCAAATTGACTGTACAATAATAGTTATCATATCATAATATAACATTAACCATACCATAATAAAACAGTAACCAAAAAGTTATATTATATAATCTAATGATAACCAAAATATAAACAACATGTAGTACAAACCATTTTATGAAGTAAACAAAACATGTATACCAAAAAAAATATACTAAAGAAGTAACCAAACAGGTTATATCTTTAGTAATCAAACCATGTTTTAATGGTAACCAACACATAAACAACATGTAGACTAAAACCGGTTTATCAACCAATGTATACTAAGCAAATACATTGTAACCAAACCAAATATATAAAAGTAACCAAAATTCCAATTGAGAAAAAAAGAATGGTATCCAAATCATAAGGTAACAGTAACAAAAAATATACTAATGAAAAAACCAAACAGTTATATGTTAGTAACCAAAATATATATTAATGATAACCAATACATAAACAACATGTACACCAAAATCAGTTTAGTCAACCATGTATACTAAGCAAATACATGGTAACCATAACAACATAAAAAAGTAACCAAAATACTAAATCAAGGTAATAAAAATGATATCCGAATCACAAATTAACAGTAACCAAAACATAATGCAGAAGTAACTAAACAGTTATATGATAGTAACACTAACAAAATTTAAATTAACACACCTTTAAAAATTATATGATAATAGAACAACATGTATGCTTTCTGATCCAAAACCTTCTTTTCACTAAAATGAACAACCTGTGAATCAACAAGTGCAACAAAAGTAAATTGAAAAATAATTAAAAATAATTAACTAATTAATTTACGCCACCAAAAAAAGAAGACTAATCAGTAGAAAAAAATGAAATATTAGTAGAAATATCAGTACAAAAAAAAAAAAATAAAAATAAAATAAAAATATCAGCCCTAATTAATAGAAAAAAAGAAGACTAATTAATTAATGATGAAGATGAAGAAAAAGAAGAAATACCAGTAGAAATACCAATACAAAAAGAAGAAGAAATATCAGTAAATGAAGAAATATTAGATGAAAAAATATCGATAGATGAAGAAATACCGAGTAGATGAAAGAAAAGATTTGACTGACGAGTTGAGAGACTGGTGTTACTTACATGCATGACAATGAAGGAAGAGGATGACGACGAAGTGTATTCGAGATGAGAGAGAAGTAGTAAAGAGAGAGAGAAGTAGTAAGGGAGAAGAGAGAGAAATATTAATGGAGAATAGAGAGACTGAAGGAAGATGGAAACTAATTTGCTATGTCAGCCAAATAATATTAACTCCTTAAATTAAGGACTCCTAATATAATTAGTATTGTAAATATATATGATAAATTGTCATATTTTTGTAATTATTTTATAACTGTATGATTTTTGTAATTACATTTATAAATGTACTATAATATGTAAATGTTCCTTGTTTTAATTATAAAGTTATTTTCATACTGAAAAATATTATAGTGATAAAACAAAGTTATAAAAAATTAAATATAAAATGATGCGTTGAATTATAATTAGTTGGGATTATGATGTATTTATATACAAAATTGATATTTTCACATAAAAATTTCAAATAATCTCTCTCGAATACTGAGTGGGTCACACCTAGCTCCATGTGTGGAAATATTATTTCACACGTGTATTAGTGGTAAGGATATAATAGTTTAAATGATAAATTTTTATCCAATCTTTTAAATAATCTTGGACAAAACAAACATAACATGCGATTATTTTGAGGAGTACTATTCCACATGCGTTTTTTACACATAGTTCCTTTCCCACATGAAGGTGGGACCCACCGTATGCATGCTAATGTAAGAGAAGAACATGTGAAAATATTAAAAATACATGTAGAAATATCAGTTTTCTATTTTAAGTTATCCCATGAATAATCTTACGAAAAACAAATATGTGACTAAGATTAAAATTAATAATATTAAAATTACTATTTATGAGAATATAGTCTTGAAATTATTATCCTTACAAATAAGTATGAGCTAAAAAAAAATATTCCAATGAGTATGCATGTATCATCATTAAGACAAGGTAACTTATACTCAATCCATTTCACAAAAGATGTAATTCTATTTATCAGATTTTTCTGTTCCAGAAAAAAAAAATGTTATTTTTATGATAATATAAAATTACACTATATTGTCAAGTATATATAATCACAATTTTAGTGTAATGTGATCATCAGCACTAAACAACTCGGTGGATAAGAATAAATATGAAATAAAAATATATTCTCAAAATTTATAAAAATAAATATGAACTAAAAATATATTCTCAAAATTTATAAAATTTACAAGTGAACCCTTTTTTTTTTTTGGAGGAAGGAAGTATTGATGATTAGCAAATAAATATTCTTCAGGCAAAAGGGAAAGTACTTGCACCTTCTTTTAAGTTCATATTTTAAATTTGTCTAGGACTAATCTTTTGAGGTACGGTCTGACACAGAAATTGAGATCTCTTCCAAAAAAAAATTTATAAGTCGATACCTATTACTTAAACGACCAAAATTAAAACATTTTCACTCAGATCAACTTTGCATGCACTGCTTGCTAGTAGAGAATTGAACTTAAGGCCGGGGAAGAACTTGTGGTCCTGGCCGTAGTCCGGTACAGCACATGCCTACACCTAAAAGTTCAAATAAAACTAAAAAGAAAAGAGAATATTTAGTCAAAAAAAAAAAAAAGAAAAAGAAAAAAGAGATCTAACACTGACAACTAAATTAAACAAAAGTCCTTCCACAAAACCGTACCTTTAAGATCAAAGGGTTTGCTCAAGACTTTAAGCAGAGTATATATATATATATATATATATATATATATATATATATATATATATATATATATATATATCTCAATTTACAACTATTACATACAATCGTTCATATATGCGATATGTTATGTGACACATACAACCGCTCACATATACTCAAACTTTAATTCAAAAGTTGTTGTAAAGCTATTCAAAAGGTACTGACCCTGCTCTAGAAACGGGCCTTCACAGGCGTAATCATTGTTTGATTGCCACCATGGGTAATTTAGACATTGAGATAGTGAAATTGTCAGCGGTCGATCGTGGACTAGTCCAACCGTTTTAGTTGAATTACGTAAATTTTGTGTATTGTCTTGATTGTTTTCCATTGTTTACTATTTTGTTATTGTTTTGCGCCGCATTGTTAATCTCTTAACAAACTTCCCTAAATCCAGATCCTTATATACTCCTCTGACGCAGACTGAAAAGATATATGAGTTGGGGTTCTACAGTTTGCTTAACTTGGAAGTTTTTCACTACAGAGAGGGGAAAAGTAAACAATTACAGAAGTACTTCTTTAGGTTAGAAATTAAATACTTAAAGGAAGTAGAGGAACTTTAAAGGATGAGGGGAAGTGATTTGAATAAAGGAAAAAGGAAAAAGGGGTGTTTACTGAACTTTGAATAAAGGAAAAGGACACCAACAGTTCATGTGCTTAATTTCTCTATATGTTTTACGTACCACCACTACGAACTTTAATACCAAGTCATGTCATTTCAGCCAACCTTGACCATTTATACAGTCTTAATTAATTAATAATATACTGTAATGATATTTTTATATGCCTCCCATTTTAGTATATATATGCACTAAGCTAGACATGCAGATATTTCATGCCACTGAAATCTAACTGATCTGTAGAGTTTGCAACATATACATCCCTAGCTCCCTCACAATTCTTTGTTCCTTTATTAATCAGAGAACTCAAAGTGTACTATATACAAACATACATACATACATATATATATATATATATATATATATATATATATATCATGGGAAGCCATAACAGGAGACACAAGAATCTTCATCTTTCTTGGTCTATATTCAGGGCTTGCTGTTGTTCTGGTGGAGGAGGTGATAATGATAGTTGGGATGATGGTGTGTACACAAGAAGAATATGTCCGAGTGATGAAGACCGAGGTGGTTGGGTCGGGGAACCTGGCATTGATCGCAAAGCCTCTGCTTTCATTGCCAGGTTCCATGAATCTCGCGCGAGTCTCGGACTCTGACCATATGCCGTTCGATAAACCAATAGCATCTGGTTCATTAGCCCCAGCTGAACTCCCTATGCTATTCATTTGTTATGTTTCTTTTATCCATTTTTTGTATTGTAATTCACGTCAAGTACTGTGGTAGGTAGCTTTAGTTCCTGAATTACAATAAAGATTTAAAAATATCATTTTTCAATAAAAGGGTATAGCAGCAGATCTATTAATTATTCTTTGTTCTTCAATTCCTTTGATCTTCTATATATTCATTCACACTATTAAACTTATGCTACGTTTGGATTGAGATAATTAATGAAATAGAGGAAGGAATTAAATAAAAATAGTGTATTTGATAATTATTTTGGATGATAAATCATTTTAATAGAATGAAAATTCATTTCATCCCTTTGTTTTTTTTATTCTATGTAGAGAAGTGGAATAAAATTCATTTCAACACCCACCACCACCAACAACCAAATATACACTTAAAATATCTTAAAATCATTTCATTTCCTCCATTCTATTCCTTCATAACCTCGACCTTACAACAAACAAAATGCACTTGGTTACTTGGGATCTCAGCATCGATGTTGATACAGGCAATGCATGTATAACAACTACTCCCATGCACGTACGTACACTGGTTTTCACTTTAACAAAATCACCGGCAATGCCAATTCCAGGTGGGGTTGTACGGTTGGTTACTTAAACCATGAATGCGGTTGAGCTAGTGAAGCAGTATCAAGTATGTATGTATAGCTACTAAACATGTAAAGTCCAGGAGGAAGTAATTCAATTCTTCTCTTGTGTAACAGAAGTGGTGTTAAAAATTCAAGGTAGATTACTTGGGAAATAACGAATGCTATGCTATGCTACTCTTAACCTTTTGGCATTAATATTTAAATGGTAAAAAAGGGACCATAATATATAGCTAGTGTAAGTCCGAGTACAAAATTAGGGCTCACGTGTGATTTAAAGAATTAAATGAACTGGAGAAGTCTCCACGTGTTCCGAGGCAAAAAGTTCGTGAGGATGACTCATTTTGGAAATTGATTGAGGGATTGGATTGGTGGCTAAAAGGACATGATGATTTAGGCATTACTTAAGTAATTAAGGGTATTTTTGGAATTTTCTCTGAAATCACATGCCAAGCACAAGACCCAGACATGTGCAAGGCATGTGACCATTGTTTAGGAAACTCTATAAATACCCCCTTTCATTTCAATAGAAAGGGACTTTGGATTCTCTCTGAACTGAAGACTTTGAAGAAGGCTCTTGAATTCTAAGAGTTCTGCCGTGTGTTACTCGAGCAATTCTTTACTGTTCTTCTCCCTCTTCAACTACTCAATCAAGGCCGTCTTCGTGGATTTCTCTCCTCCTACCAACACGAAACCACAACCCTAGTGAAGTACGGTTTCTTTACCTACATTTATTTGGCGACTCGATGGGGAGGTGTAGAATTTGTGAAGAAGGTATGTCCACGACTCGAAGTGGGAGAACCATAGGACGAAGTTTCTGACACCTAGCATTACTTCACCGGATCCGGTTACGAGGCGAGACAAATCAACATTTCAAGGCACGAATGCGGATCTCGATCGACCCCTCGTAGAAGGCGTTTACGAAGGAAGTTCAACATCACCATATATGGGCGATTAACAACAAACCAATGTCGAGGCGAGATGGGCACAGGAAGACAAGGTGAGAAGCAAGTGGAGAACAAATAACCACGAATGATGTGCGATTGGAGATCTTTCGAGGCCTTAAAGGAGGCAAAGAAGGACAAGGATGATGATGGCCATGATGTCGAAATCACGGAAGAAATGAAGAGATGGAAATTTTTAAATCAGCAGTTAATGCTGATACCAACCTTCAAAGCTATGTTTCGGGAAGTTCGCGAGGTAGAACAAGTAGGAGTGGATGTCAACAAGGACAATCGAGAATGTGCCTCCAAACAACGGAGAGTCACCGATTCAATCATCCATTTAGAGCCTCAAACCGGTGGTGATGTACCCTGACCAGTGGAAACAAGTCAACCATGACAATCGTCATTCCCACCACACTCCCAGGGTTTTTTTGAAGTGCAGAATCTGAATATATCTTGAGCCACGCTCAACAAATAAGCCAACAAGTACAAGCAATACAAAGCGTTACATGATGCGGTGTACACCATCGAGATCTCCTTACCATATATACGCCCGGTATGATAATACATTACAACCCCTCAGAAAGTCCATACAATAAGTCAGTATTTGACAAACGATGATATGCTTGATGTAATCAATTAACTTCGAAGACAGACAACCAGACCATCAGAATTGGACTTCACTCCACCATACCCGACACATATACGGAGCAGACGCACCCGGCGAGGTATATTGAGCATCCACCACAATTCGAAGTCTGATGGAGAAAAAGGGAATGCAAGAGAACACTATAGCGGAGTTTGTAGAAAGTCGATGTCTCCGTGGTTGGGTTATGATGAAGTAATCAACCATAACCTCTTGCTCCGTGAGTTGAAAGCGTTGATGAGATAGTGCCTTGATTGGTACTCTGATCTAGAAAAGGTCGGTCAAGATTGGGACGATTTGAAGTTACAATTTTTAAGAAGTTTTTTATATCGCGAAACAAGTGACCATCGTGGAGTTAATGAGATTCAAACGAAGTCGAATGAGGAGGCTGTCGATTACGTGGAATGATTCGAGGGCTCGAGCACAAAAATGTGTGGGTAGATTGAGGAGAAGAATCTAGTGAGCATATCACAACAATGGTGCCCTAGATACCTTTAAGCCCCACTTGGTCACTAAAGCATGTGATTCCTTTGCAACACTATCAACATTTGCACAAGACTTGGGAGGAATTATGACTTTACCCATAAAGCCATGCATTTATTACGTGGAAGGGCAAAAGAAGCGCTCTTGTGGCTTTAGCAGATTCACGACCAAAAAAGCCTGAGGGCGAAGAGGAAAAGAATGGAAAGAATGAAAGGAACCATGGAAAACCGGGAGAAAAGTTTTCCAGTTGCCGATCCAGGGGCTATTACGATGCGGTGAAAAGGCATTTAAGGATTTATATAAGCGATGGGTAGAACATGAGTTGTAAAACCTCAAGGCCCATATTTGTTATATGAAGAAGAGAAAGAGGAGACCCGGACTTACATGTATACCACCGATATGCGGACATTCCATTATAGATTATTCTGGTTCTGAAGGATTTACCATGAGAAATTGGCGGCGGGAGAAATCGAAGCTGGAAGGAGGAAACAACGTCTTGGACAAGCCACTTCCCAACCACAAAGGAAAAAAGCGTGCAACACTATTACTCATAGTGAATTACGGAGGGAAGAGAGGTGGAGATGATGGAGAACACGAGAAAGGATGGAGGGCGATTGATCCAGTCTGCGGTGATCGCATTGATGAGCGGAGCTAAGTTAGGAAATTTTTGATCGGATCGGATTAACCAAGGAAGCAAGAATAGAAGCGACCAAGGCAATTATCAAAGTTCTTGAAGCACTGAGAGAGACTTGTATGGCGATCGACAAAAGGGTTTGTGAGGACGGTAGAAGAGGAAAAGAACAAAATCACTTTCTACAAAAGGTGATAGAGAGGTGAGATATCCACATAATAGACCACTATATGTGTGACACCAATAATTAATGGCATAGAAGTGCGGAGGCGTTCATCGATAATGGAGCATCTGTAAATATCATGCCTTACACCGTCTTTAAAAAGTTAGGTATACCAGAGAAGAAGATCGTGAAGGAAAAGACAAACATCACGGGGTTCATTAATCAAAGCACGAGAACCCTCGGATACATCAAGGTAGATATGCAAGTAGGGAAGATCGAGGACTGTGATGTTCCATGTAGCAGAAGTTAATATGACATATCATGTGTTGCTAGGAAGAGCTTAGCGAGAATGATTATGGGGTGGTACCATCGGTTTTTCATCGGTCATGAAAGCAATTTAGAAAACAAGGAGGTCAAGTACTAGATGACAAGGAACCCTTTGGGGGCGGAGGAGGCACATATATCAAAGCGACTTTCTTTGATGATGTCACCGAAGAAGGAGAAAACCATATTGCCAAGCACGATTCTCTGAAACTAGCAATTTGGGAGGAGAGTACAAGAGGATAAGTTTGTGCTGTGAAAAAAAAAAAAGCAGACCTTATAACAAGGTGAATGTTTCAAAAATAATAAACTGTATTAGTAGATGTAGAGAAAGAAGAAAAAGACCCAAGGAAGCGGCAGGCGTGAGACTCGGGGATGCCAAAATATAATCAATGCCAAGCAGACATTGATCGAAGTTGACAAAGTAAATAAAAGAAAAGAAGAATAGAGAAGACAAAGTGGGAAAGAGTAATCAAACCCGATGGAAAGATAGTGTTTCATTTGTGGCGGTCTGAGGGGAGGAGCTCGAAGGTACATCGAACTTGAGGGGGCTCGAGGAGTCCCCAACTCCGATGTAGCAACAAAAAGGAAGAAATCGTGCGTGCGGAAGGTGGAACCGACTCAGAATGTTTGAGGACCGGCCAAAACCTCAACAAAATGAATTGGAGGAAGTTGATCGCAACAGAGAGAAGAGCGCCATGGCCATCGACTTACATTAACAAGGAGGTTGAGCATGACCAAAAAGAAAAAATTTGGTGAAAGCTACTACGAGAGTATGGGGATGTGTTTGCTTGGAACTATAATGAGATGTCGAGGGGATTGACAAGGAGTTAGTAGAGCATAATCGAACTTAAGCCGGGAGCTAAACCCGGTGAAAGCAAGCGCCTCGCTTTTATGCACGGAAGTTGAAACACAAATAAAAGAAGAGATAAAAAGTTGTTAGATGTAGGATTCATTAAACCAATTCAACATCGGTATGGTTATCTAGCATAGTACCGATAAAGAAATCTAATGGGAAGTTGCGAATATGTGGATTTTGGAGACTTGAACAAAGGCGTGCCCAAAAAGGACATGTATCCATTACCCAATATAGACACTTTGATGGATGCAACAACAAATCATGAGATGATGTCATTCATGGATGGGTTCGTGAAGCTACAATCGGATAAAAATGTCCAAGTAGAGGATGCGGAGATGATGACCTTAGTACCCCCGTTTGGGAATTTCTACTATGTAGTAATGCCATTCGGGTTGAAGAAACGCAGAACAACTTACCAAAAAGCAATACTGCGCCATTTTTCACGACATGATTCATGACATTGTGGAAGACTATGTGGATGACATAGTGGTGAAATCTAAAAAGAAGACAACCCACGTAGAGGATTTAAGAAAGGTATTTGAGCGTTGTCGCGGTATAAGTTAAAGATGAACCCGAAAAAGTGCGCCTTTGGGATGGCAATTTGGAAAATTTTTGGGCTTCTTGGTACATAAGAGAGGTTTGGAGGTAGACCCAAATAAGGCAAAAGCTATTACAGATATGCCCCCACCAAAAACGCAAAAACAGTTGAAGAGCTTTCTAGGGAAAGATTCCTACATGAGGAAATTCATGCCGGCATTAGCAGAAGTCACGGAACCTTTCGGAAAGTTGCTAAAGGGAAAGACAGAATGGGACTGGGGGCAGGACCAACAACAAGCCTTCATGAAAGTAAAAGAAATTTTGGCCTCGGCAAAAATGATGGTAGTACCACAGAGAGGAATACCATTCTGTTGTATATATCACATCTACCAGAAAGTCATGTGGGAGGATTGATCACGCAAGAGAGGTAGATGGGGAAGAAAAGCACATGTATTACATCAGTAGAATAGTTAGAGGCCGAAACTAGGTACTCACAGTTGGAGAGACATTATGCGGCATTGGTGTTTTTTTTGCACGAGAAAATGCATCATTATTTTTTGGCACCACGAAGTGAAACTTGCAACGAGAGCCCGACCCGATCAAATACTTGCTAACTAGGCGGCGTTGGTAGGAAGACTGCAAGATGGATGATGATCTTTTCGAATATGACATCAAGTGTGTAACAAAAAGACAATCGGATGTCGAGGCATTAGCGAGACTGCGCCGCATTTTCGGTTTTCGCATGGAGAATATGAACCTCCTTCGGAAGATCTTCTAGGGGAGAGAAGTAAAAAAAATTGATGTGGTAGATGAAGATTCGGAATGGTGGAACTTGGCCTTTGTGGGTCATCCGCGGAAGGAAAAGGAGGAAGCGAGTGTGGTATTAACTACCGAGGAAGGAAAGGAAGTGGCCTTGTCATACAAATTGGATTTCCTTGCACGACGAACAATGAAGCAGAATATGAGGCATTCATATTGGGATTATTAGCGGCTAGAGAATTGGGAGCCAAGTGCCTCAAAGTAAAGGGAGATTCAAATCTGATAGTTCAACAAATAAGAGGTCAATTCGCAATAAAGGAACCTATCTTGGCACCATCTGAGTATGGCGCAAAAAAGTGATGGAAGCCTTCAAGAAGGTAGTGATTGAGTACGTGCAAGATTACAAAATAGACAACTGATGCATTATACGATAGCATCTAGAGTGTATATCAAAGGAGAAGACTTGGATGTGAAGGTAATCAAAAGAATCCTCCAACCACGGTGCTGGAATTATTCCCCAAAGATTTGACAGAATATTGGAGACATGCCATCTCTCATCAATTACAAACAAAGAAAGGGAATATATCACCGGCGGAGCTTCAGAAATATCGCATCCTTAAAGGAGTATTGTACCATAAAGAAGCAGATGGTGTTTTGACAAGATGCTTGGGGAAGGATGAAGCAAATAGGATTTTATATCAGTACATGAAGAAAAGCTGCGGATTGGCGGATATTGGATTATATCGAAGGTTGCTGACGCCAGAGGTATTATTTATTGGCCTGAAATGAAGAAAAAAAGCGGATGCACTTCAGCGACAATGTCTTCCATGCCAAGAATACCAGGGGGGAGGAGGAATGCGCCTTCATCGATGACATATGATGGCGAAGCCCATATATGGAGTTTTACAAAGCGGTAGTCTTCTGTCGAAAGAAGGATCACGATCACTATAAAGAAGAAAGTACAATGATTCTTCTTACAAAAGCGGAGAATTATTTAGAAGAGGATTTAACGGCAAGCCCTTACGGTGTTTGGAATTAGAGAGGCCGAGATTTGGTCTACCAAATGCATAAAAATGAACACCAAGGAGGAGCCAAGTTGTATAAACAGTTGATTGATCATGGTTACTACTGGCCTAGAATGGAAGGCGATTGCTTAGAGTTTGCCAAGAAGTGTCACGTATGCCAAATTCATGGAAACTTGATTCATGCTCCCGCTGTGGATTTGCGAACCTTAGCAACACCATGGCCTTTTCATACATGGGGAATGGATCTTATAGGTCCTATTCATCCCAATTCAAAGGGGGAACATCTGGATCTTGTGCCTTATTTGAGATGTACACAAAGTGGGTAGAAGCAATACCCTTGAAGAAGGCTACTGAGGACCGGCGATGGCAAATTTCATCAAGGAGCATATTATTTGTCGTTTGAATCCGAATGTCATTTTATCGAGATAATGGAACTCCCTTCATCAATAGGGATGTCAAGAGCACGATAGATGAATCTGAGGTAAAATATTACAAATCATCTCCTTATTGCGAAAAGCGATGGATGACGAGAGGCCACAAACAAAACTTTGATCAAGATTCTCTCTCAAAACCTTGGACGATCACCCGAAAACATGGGCGTGAGCGGTTACCAATAAGCTTTATGGGCCTATCGAACTTCAAAAAAAAAGCCTACAAATGAAACCCCATATGCGCTAGTATATGGTGAAGAAGTTGTCTTGTCTGCTGAAATAGAGATCCCTTCGGCAAGGATGAGACTCCGAAGCTTAGTCGAGGAAGAGAACCGACCAGCTGCTCTAGAAGCATTAGCTGACTTAGAGACAAAGCTAAAGAAAAATTAGAAACGGTACCATGAAAAGCTGCGACAACAATACAATCTGCGGTGGTACCTCGACAAATTTACGGTGGGGACTTGGTGCTCAAGGCAATGAATCAAGTCGTGGGGAACACCAACCACCAAATTTTTTCCCAAATGGGAAGGCAGAAGTATAGGGTGCGAGAGATCTCAAAGCGGATATTGCAAAATATCTCGTGTGGGATCGAGATCTTTATCTTGGGCCCATTGAACCTGAAATGGGTAAAGAAATATTATACATGAGATAGTCATCACAGAAAAGTTATACTTTCAACTTTAAAAGTAATTAAAGGCACTGAGTTTAAGTCCTTAAATCCAAGAAAGTTACACTTTATCTCTAAAAGTGGCGAACGTTATGCTTTCATAGATAAAAGCAAGATTTATTATTATGACAATTTGAAGCGTTATGCTTTTCGTTAAAAGCAACATGATTATCAATAAAATGTTAAACTTTCACTTATACTTGAATATTTTTACGATTTTAAAAGTATGGATTCAAGTGTTGGTTTCTTGAAAAAAAAAACGTGTTTTATTCACATTCATGTTTGCTTTTTATTATTCAAATTATGGTGTTATAATATTAATTTGAATAACTTGAGATTCAATGTTAATCATTGAGTCTTAAAAAGAAATTCAAATTAAAGATAATTAGCAAGGCTAAAGAAACTTTATTTCGATAAAAGGAATATCGTAAATGAGTTTTTGATATGAGAATAAAAAAAACTACAAAAAGTCATGATCTAAAGGCCATGACATATCAAAATCGAAGCGGGGGCAAAGCTAGGGCTTCCAATTTAGCAATGGCAGCGTCACGAGCCTTTACATTGGCGACTTTCAACACGAAAAGTTTGGATATTTGACTTTAAACCACGAAGTTGGGTCTCCGGTTCGTTTTGCGGTTTCTCAAGATCGAAAGTTGTTACGAAAATGAGTTATTCTCACATTGATACATAGTAACCTCGATCGTAGTCTGATGATCGAAAAGTGGGCGAGAAGATCTAACAGAAGCCGAAAGGGGACATATCAAAGCCAACAATGGAGAAGTCATTAAGCTCACTTCTAAATCTATCTAAGTCTTGACTTCATGAAAGAATAGAAAGAAAAAGGTGTGCTGACTCAAGAATAAGGCTAGCAAGTCGATCCAAAAAGAAAGTGCGGATGGGGTTATGCAGATAGTCGGATGGTCAAGTGTTTGTGGAAGCCAGAGTTAAGAGGCGATCAAGAATTTCTGGTTTGGAAGAAGATATCTGGAAAACCCTCAAGAAATAAGATCTCCACTTGGATTGAAGGAAGCTCTAGTAGGAGCCACTTTAGAAGCCACCATAAAATCACTTGGGATAAAAGATGAAGACACAACGGTGGGTGATGTCTTCATTGATGACTCCTTAATAAAGGATGAAGAAACAGGCGGTTGTTGTGTTGCTGATAAATCCTTTAAGCCTTGGTCGATGGGAGGATAACCAAGGTCATCATTAGGCGGCAAAGGTGGCGACATCCGGATTGAGAGCATCAAATAAAAGAAAGTGACTCGACGAGATAAGGGGGAATTTTTTCTTCTCACTCACGAAAAAAAAAAAAAAAAGAAAATGATAAAAAATAATAATAATATATTATAGAAAAAAAAATATGTATATATTAACTAAAAAGAAAATACTCATGTTGATGGATAAAGTGCCGTGAGATCTGCATTTGAAAGCGGAATATCGACAATAAGCTCGGACGGATTCCCTTTAAGAAAATAGGAGCATCACCTGGGGTATCTTCTAGACTCTCATGAGGAGGTGATATAAGAGGACGTGAAGAGAGAGTTGTACAACCCATGACATGACTGAACTCACATCGGATAAAGAATCCTCGACATCAAGACTAACACGATCATCATGCGGTGAAGAAAGATTTGATAGCAATGATGATAAGTGAGGAGGCTCACAAGTAGTGGAAGCCGTGACCGTCTCACTTACAGCATCCGCATGAAACCCAATAGGAACATCATCTCCTTCATCAGCATCGGAAATCTGAAAAAATAAGGAAATAATGACATAGGGAAACATAAAAAACAACTATATGAATGGTTGAAAGACAAATGAAAATGCTACAAATTTTATCAAAATTTTGCGTTGTTTCTTAATAGGATCCTCATTTTTTAGACATCTAGAGCTAGCATTATCAAGAGGCGCTTTGCCAAAGGCTTTAAGATAAGTGTTTGCCCATTTGGCATTCTTACAGTGATAAAGCGACTAGCAAGAACTACGGTAGAATTTGTAGGGGCATCACCTACGAGTTAGTAATAGCAGATGCTCTCATTTTAGAAGAAGTAACTTTGATTTCCTCGGCGTGAGAGGATCCTTGGGGAGGAGGCTGGAGGAGGTATCAAGAGATGAAAGCCGTGATGGAAGATTCAAGGAAGTAGTAGGGGGACTGCGGGAGAAAGCGTCTGGATCTGCTTGGTGAGGAGGAAGAGACTCGAGACATTAAAGCCCTACGTTCAAGAAGTCGACTACTAGTTGGTGGCCTTTCGAAGCAGTATTAGTTCTAGGAGAACATAACATTACGGCCCATTGAAGGCGTTCGGGAGGAGAAATTGGTGGCGAGCAAATCATAGTATCATCACCGCCATTTTTAAGGTTGATGAGCGATGGGTGCGTTCAAAAAGTAGTATAAGCGCTCTTGCGAGAATCATCTGGTATAACGAAATGAAGAGGGTCATAAGGAAGCGATAGATGGTTTTGGAAACTCCCATGTAAATGCGGATGATGTGGGGACAAAATTGAGAGAAAGCACTCTCGTAATCCCTTTGGCAAGAAGTGGTAGAAAGGTCGATTCGATCAAATCAAAGCGCCTCATGACTCTATGAGGAGAGTAAAATCACAGTGCAGAAACCATCGTCCTCAACAAGATAGGGAAGTTTCCGGCTCGGAGGAGAATATGAACCAAGAAAGTGAAGAACCAGTCAATTCCCTGACATTTGAAAAATAATGGAAGTCCCTCTTATATAAGCGAGGCATAGAACCTCCCTCTGGAATAATGGTGTACGGACGGGCAGTGAAACAAAAAAAGTTATCAATATAAAGACGCAAATCTGAAGTAATCCTATGATCAATCCAGCGAGCATTGCGGGGAACAATATTGGGCGATGAAAAAGATGGATATTTCCTTCGTTTCTGGGACAAGTGCACAGATGTAGAATGGCCCCAAAAGTGCTCGAAGAGGAAGATCTGAAGAAAGGAACATGGAACAAAGCAATTCACGTCATACCTGAATAAATGAAAGAAATATTAATAAGCAATATATATATATATATAATAAATGAGTGAAAAAAAAAAGGGTACCTTCCAATGATTCTCTCATGGCGAGGACGATTTCATCAGCGACGATCTGAGGTCCCCAAAAAAGAAGCGTGAAGAGGAACTCCGGACCGAGACAATAAAAGCCGCTAAGCTAAACATACGGGTTGAGGACCATCCATAGGTAACTTCGGGGAAGATAAAGTGGGACAACCACATAGCGGATAAGCGACTAAAGGAAAAGGACATGGTTCTTATAAGAAAAAAACGGACTCTCTAAGCATGAACTATTCCGGTGGCGGGCTTGTAATCCCGAAAAAATAGTGGACCCAAGATGGCATGGGAAGTCTCCGGATGGTTAGGCGTCTCAAAGTCTGAAAGGATTATATTGCCTTGGAACCTCGTGGTGTAATTGGATGCCGATTTGAAAAGCTTACATCAAATCACGCGACACATTCGGTATCCCTAGAGGACATCTTTGGATGAATCACAAGAAATTTGAAGAAGCGTGGACGGGTAGGCTACAAGATATAGTTTCAAAATAAATATATAACCCGAGAAAAATGAGGATGAATGTACAAAACATAAGAAAAGAATTCTTGGTAAATGGCATAGACATCCTCAGAGTAGGGTGAACTCCCCAAGCGGTGACAAATGTACATGTAGAAGAGCACCAGCGTGAAATCAATAAAGTAAGGGCATCGTAGTCTGTTGGATGCGAAGATCCTACATAGTCGAACAACGCGAGAATCCGACTTTGTCCAACAACTTCACATAATCGAATTCAGGATCTCGTCGGTCCAAGATTGCCATCCCTGAAGGCGACTAGATGAGTCGGATAGGAAGCGAACGGGACTGAAAGGATATTCTTATTTTTCGATGCACATGCGGAGAATATGAGCATAGCAAGGAAAGCTATCCGCACTTTCGCTAGCTGCAGTATATAGAAATAGACCCCCTTTGTCAGGTGGATGAAAAGTTGCACGATCAAAATTCTTGGTTCGTTCCCAGAAATCGTCAAAAGGCCCAAAGAAGGGAGCTTTTCCCCACTCGCTAATGATCGGGATTTCCTTAGTAGTTTTTGGGTCCATGAGCGTTAAATCGAGTTAGCTTACAACGAGGCGATTTAATATATGAAATTCTATAAACAGGAAAGCGAAGTGGAAAGCATTCAAAATATAGTATTTACCATGGTAAAAGAGAAATTATGAACACCGAACAAACAAGGTCGCCTTGAAAATAATCTCCTTTTGACAATGTCCGGTGCGAAAAAGTCTAAACTCGAATAAGAAGATTTAACCCGGAAAAAGAGAGATTAAGGACACCTGAAAAGAAGAAGGAACAAAATTATCAAACGACGAAAAACCCTCTAGGGTTCGGTCACCTCAGGATTCGACCACATTGAGATTTGGCCTCCTAAGGTTCAACCACCCTGAGATTCGGTCCCTACTAGGGTTCGCCCATCCAGGATGGTCAAACTACGGTACCTTGCTTTCTTTCTTGATTCGTTGTTTAATTGATCGGAACGAAGTGCCGCTTGAAGTTCCTTAAAAGTAAGTCTTTCTTTTTATTTGACAGAAAAAAAGACTTTCTGGATCAATTCCTGATTTTTATTTAAATTAATAATAATAAAAAAAAATGTCAGTGTGAACCGAAATTTTGTTTGAGCCTTATAAGTTATTTTTTGTTTGATAATATGTGATTTTAACTCAGTTAATGTTGTGACAGTGCATAAAAAAAAAAAAAAAAAACCGTCGCAGCAAAAAAAAAAGAGTTAACAAGCTTTTTTGCAGGATTATAAGTTAACAGCTAATATTTCTTCTAAATTTCAATTTGCTAGTGGCGTTTTTTTTTATCATTAAGTTTGTATAGTATAGAGCCTGCATGATGTAAAAAAAAAAAGAAAAAAAAAGTCATTGTAAGTTAACAAGCTTCCAGGCTAATAAGCTAAAGCCTTAAGCTTGCAGGTTGTGTTGTCTCCTTAAGATTATATGAATTGAACTTGCATTAAAAAAAAAAGGACATAATCTGTGCAGAGCATTATTCATGAAAGTGGCGTGATTAGAAAGATAGTGTAATCATGAGCTAAATAGTAGGCTTATTATTTTTTAATATATTATCCTTTCCTCATCATCCTTTCCTGCAGACTATGATCATAGATAAAGCTTTTCTGACATCGGTTTCTTTACGAATCTGGTGCAACAACAAAAAAAAAACCAACTATGCAATTCTGCGAATGTTCACATGGCGAGAATCGATAAATTCAATCATTTATTACACGAACTTGAAATCGAATATCTTTGATTACTTGATCTTTTAATTTCTTCAATCTTCTCTCCAATACAATACTACTAATATTGTATTCCTTCATTACAAAGAAAAAACTCAACCCTTCTTTTATATATATACAATAAAATCTGAGTATGTATCTACTAAACTTGTTATTCTACAAGAGATCGATCTCTGCGAAATTGTTTTGTTTTAGAACTCTAATTGTGGGTGTTTGAAGTTTGAACCAATTCCAAAATAAATAAATATTATTATATAAAAAATTAATATATATTATATTATGCTATTATGCATCTTCATTTACTGAATTATGAATAATTTATATTTATATATATTATTAATTATTTGCAACTAATTTTTTGATTGACAAGTTTTTAGATTTAATTTGATTGAGCAAAATTTGGAAACAAATTTGATAAATGATTCTCATATGATTTTTTTTTTTTTTTTACGAGGCTTTGCATGATCGAGCCCAGTGGATTATTGAGAAATTTTGAAGCGAGATTCAAAGACTCAAAATATTTTTGCACGATCGTCCCTCCAAAGGCGTGACTCACGCGCGTGCGAGGGGCAAATGTAAGTCGAGTACAAAATTAGGGCTCACGTGTGATCTAAAGAATTAAATGAACCAGGAGAAGTCTCCACGTGTCCCGAGGCGGAAGGCTCGTGGGGACGACTCATTTGGGAATTGATTGAGGGATTGGATTGGTGGCTAGAAGGACAGGATGATTTAGGCATTACTAAGTAATTAAGGGTATTTTTGGAATTTTCTTTGAAATCACATACCAAGCACAAGACCCAGACATGTGCAAGGCACGTGACCATTGTTTAGGAAACTCTATAAATACCCCTTTCATTTTCAATAAAAGGGACTTTTGGATTCTCTCTACAGGCGAAGACTTTGAAGAAGGCTCTTGAATTCTAAGAGTTACGCCACGTGTTACTCGAGCAATTGCTTCACACTGTTCTTCTCCCCTCTTCAACTACTCAATCAAGACCGTACTCTTCGTAGATTTCTCTCTTCCTCGGCCAACACAAAACCCTAACCCTAATAAAGTACGGTTTCTTTACATACAGCTAGTATATGTTGGTGCCACTGGCATCCAATTCAGGGCTAGTTTCCATCAAATAAAACACCTAAAAGTAGCCCTAGATAGTTCGCTATATATATATATATATATATATAAACTTTATGACCGAATGAAAGAAAGACAGGTTGTGGTCAAGAATCAATATTCTTAAAAATACAGCTCAGGCAAATGCTAGCTTACTTGACTCTTCAGGAGCTAGGATTTTAACTAGCTAGCTAGCTCTTTTCTATATATTTCCTCCAGTGGAGTACCCAATTTATTTAATATTACTTTCTTAGTTGTAGACAGACTCCTTTAATTTAAATGATTGATTCTACCTTTAATTTCCTTCCACTAGAAAGACTCTTTCTTTGATCAATGCTTTTGCTTGCAGCTAGCTCATTACCTGATTGAAACACAGATTCATCATCAACCAGATTCTTGAAATTTCATATATAGGAGGAATTTATTATATATGATACATCATTAATTGATGATGCTAATTCTCGATCGATGCTTTCACCATCAGATGCATGTATGGCGACCTGAAAATAACGGATACGCTGAGGAGTTGCCTCCGGATGCGTCTTCGATGGTAAAGTCAACAACTAACTATGGAGGTTTCAAGAATTTGAGAATGTTTACGTTTTTGGAGTTCTCCATATATATATAAATTTATGAATTGGGATCCTCTTCATTTTATGGTCCAAATTTAAAATGTGTTGAAATATGATATAATGATGATGGGAGAGAAAGAGATGATGATGGGGGAATGTTCTGAACCAAATGAGCCATGGCTGTACATGTAGCCTAGACACTAGTGGGTTTGAGGTTAACATCCCATTTATGCTTATAGAGTACTGTTTTTTACGCATACTAAGGAAAATCAAGGAAGACAATAACAAAAGCAAATACTAATAGTATCATGCAATTCCTGTTGGTTTCTTTTCCTTGTTATTCTTAATTTCCATTCTATTTTATTCATGAATGCGACAACGAGTATATATACAGCTATGTATATATACATATACGAAGTTATAAATAAAAATTACCAATTATTTTTTACTGTTAAAAGTTTCTATTGCAGCTGGTCAAACTGGGAAAGGAATCATCATGTCAAAATAGAATTTAATTAGCCAAGAGACTGAAAAAGAAAATTTATATTATAATTTTAAATATACACACACACACATATGTAACTTAAATATAACTTTTAACTTAAATATTAAACAGAAAATTTTCAATTCAATCCATATAAGCTTGATTAAGTTTGTATAGGCTCGATGATTGAATATTTATGTTATTATAAATAATTATTAAAAATCATGATCTCTCTATTCCAAAATATAGAACAAATTAAATGAATATAATTTTATTATATGTATTTAGTATTTAAAATTTACTTTTCTCATCTCGTCTCCTAAACTAAACAAACTAAATTTTTAATTCTAGTGGACTAAAGTCGACTCAACTTTAATCATGTTGATGTAAATTTCAAGCAATCGGTTTCATATTAGATTGTTCAATTGTTATTTTAGTGAAGTGATTGGTAAACGAGCTAAACGTATTGTTTAAGTACTTTATTATAGAAATTATATAATAAAAAATAAAATAAAATAAAAACATGCATGTCTTGTTTAACTTAATTAGAACTCCAAGTAATTTGTTGAAGATGTCTTAGCCTAAGATTGAGATATTGAGATATTGAGAGCCAACATAGAGTTGCTCGAATTCGTTGAAACGTTAAATTCATATTCGAATTTAATTTGTATTTAAAAAATTCTATTCAGATTCGACTCTAATTAATATAATTATAAATTGAATTTGTTATTTTACTTAGAAATGAGAACATATATTTACTATTATACTTTACAAATATAAAATGTCAATTAAAATTAAAAATAGAATAAAATAATAATAATTAATTATCCTAATTTGATTTAATTTGTATATATTATAAGAGAATATATCGAGTATATATCTAATTAAATTTGTATCAATCGAGTATGTAACGAATCACAATTGAGAATTCGAGTAGTTTAAATATCAAACGAGTCAAATATAACTTTGCTAAGATTCTTTTCATATTTTTATTCAAACTATTTTTATGCTCATATTTAAATTATATTATTAACGAATCCGAGTTCTCACTCATATTTTTTTGAGTCTAGCCCGAACTGTTTGGTTCGTTTATAACCCTATTTATTTGTGAGTTTGTTTCTTCTTCTTTTTCTATGAGGTTTGATTGGTGAGTTTATTTTCTATTTTTATGAAAGTTTGTTTTCGCTTATTTGTGAGTTTGTTTCTTCCTAATCTATAAGATTGGATTGGCGCGTTTATTTTCTTATATATATGAAAGTTTGTTTCGACGTATTTCCTAAAATGAATCTTTCAAAAAAAAAAAAATCAAAAAAGAAGCCCAAGTAATTTGATTAATTTACAGGAAATGTACGTATTGCATCAACATACAAGAGCAAGAAAAAGATAAATAATGAGGATATGGGAAAAAAGAAGAAGAAGAGTTATATCCAAAGATTTGTACTGAATTATAATTACGACGTATTGATGAGATATAATTATAAAATTAGTTCACTTTATAAATATATTATAAATTAAATTTATTCACATAACTTACAATAAAAATATCCATATATAATATAAATTTGCAATATATATCATTATCCAAAAATAAATCTCATCTTAAAAAAATGGTAAGCAAATTAGAAGCAAGATATGGCTAATGAAAAGAGAGCAGCTGAAGATAATAAGTAACATCATCATCATTAATAAATCAAGGGATTTATCGGTTCCCAAAACATTGAAACCCTCCATTAATTATTTAGCTAATTAAATTAGTTGCAAGTTGGCGTGTTAATTTATCAAAATAATTAATCACTATATAGTGTGTGTATATATATATATTGCCTATAGACATGGCATATTTTGAAGACTTAACCCCCCATATCCCTCGAAAACATTTTTCCAATTTATAAGAATAAAAAAAAGGGAAATTATAAAAAAAAACTGTGAATCACTGAATCCTATAAATGCTGGAATCAAGAATCTGAATACTACTACTATATAGTTATCCTATCTATTATGTGAAACCCTACCCACCAATCATAATCATGTTATGGATAACATTATAACTTCAAATTTAGTTATTCTCCTCCATCACACAATTTAAATTTAAATACAAATCTCATAATAAAAAAATAAATAAAAAGAACTTAAATCATCTAAAAATTTAAATTTTAACCATTAAAATAAGACCTCCATTTACATTAACCGATTCATTAATTATAATTATTTTAAAACATGACAGTAGTGATGGATTGTCAGATTTTCAGAATAAAGGTTAACATTAGTAGAGGTAAAGTTAATTTTGATTAATATTAATTAAGTAGGTAGGGTAGGAGAATAAAAGAAGGGGGGAAGAAGCATGGAATAATTAAAAATAGATGTAATAAACTACTATGTTATATACTACTATAAACTTGAATAATTAATATCTGCCATCTATGGATAGGAATGGGATAGCTACAACAACATACACTAATTTTACTATTGTTAATTTTGCATTTGCTCATTATTTTACTAAGCTCCATGCAAAGTTACCCACCCATGCCATGCTGGTAATTAAAAGGGAGTCCCACCTTCTGAGAGGATCACATGTGAAAAATATCAAATTAACAGAATTCCAGCCTTAATTAATTAACAACTGAATATTATCTTAACCAAGAAGAGTTGATTGATAACTTAGTAATTTTTGTATTCGGTTAGTATGAAATTTAATTTTTAATAAGTTGATCAATTATCTAATAAAATGTTAATACACATAGTCTCCCATCTGTGTTAATATTTTATTGATCAATTAATAAATTTATTCAAAAATAAACTTTATGCTAACTATTTTTCGTAATTTTTAGTATCTTAATATCAAAAGCCTGATTGAAAAGACACTCCCACCTCATTGAATAGACATAATGGAATGGATGTCTTAATTCCATCTTTCTTTCCCACTACTTTCTATCTATCTATCTATCTATCTATCTAGTAGTGGTAATAATAGCTTTTGTAATTTGCACACCAAAAATAGATCCGGTTAGTATGAAATTATTTTTTTAATAAATTGGTTAATTGACTAATAAAATATTGACACACATAATTTCGTTTATATATCAATATTCTATTAGTCAATTAATCAATTTATCTCAAAATAAACTTCATACTAACTACTTCCACCAAAAAATGCATGTGGAATTGCACATGCCCTGGCTGGGCTTATTGAAAGTCAGCTCTGTCCACACTCCACCCCATAATTCATTCCTATACATCACCTCTATTCCTCGGCCTTATCAAACATTTTTAAAATAATATTCTGAATTTAAGGAAATTTTGGGGAGATTCTTTAAATAAGGGTAATATTTTTATTTATATATATAAAAAAATACTAAATGAAAACGAGTTTACAATTATCTCAACAAAAACAATCATTATTATACTTTATAACTGTTGTGAAAAATTGAACAAACAATGGATATATATATATATATATATATATATATACACACTTTTATATGTTGTGGATCAGAATTTTAAACACAAAAAAATTATATGTAATACTTGGTATTATGTTCTTAAAATAATTATGTCATATTTTATCGGTGCTTAGTAGACCTGACAAATGGGCGGGCCAAGCCTAAACGGGTTGGGCGAGTGGCGGGCCGGGCGAAAAATGGGCGGGCTAAAAAGGCCTGAGTTTTGTTGGCCTAAAATTTTGCAGCCCAAAACCCGGCTCGTGACCAATTCGTGCTTATTTTATGTTATTTTTTTTGGTTTGACCCAAATGGGCCGGACGGGTGGCGGGTCAAACCAAAAAACGCTCAGGTTTTATTGGGCTAAAATTTTATAGCTCAAAGCCCGATCCACGGGCTTGGGCCATGTTTTGTCAGGTCTAGTGCTTAAAGTTAGCATACAAAAAATAATACACACAAAGAACGAAAGAAATACTCAGAACTCTTTTTCATATGTTATGAATATGATGGAAGAAATGATGAAGAAAGAATTTTGATTGCTCTAAATGGCCGACTTCACATGATATTTATAGGGTGATTTATGTGACCCTTGGTGATGGACATATCCCTTTGAAATAGTTTAGATGCATATAAAAAGGAATAAAATTATAATTGTCCTTGTGAAAATAACACTTGCTAAATACCTAAAATTATGTTTTTTCTCATGCCCAGAAAAAATAAAATAATTAATAATAAAAGTCGTGCGATAGGAGTGTTAAGTTCTGATTTAATTTTTGCAAGTGTTGAAGTTCTGAATTAATTTGTCTGAATTACCCCATCCTATCATTAATAAGAAAGATTATACTACTTCAGAGGATCTCAAGGACATGCATATAATCTCTCATGTAGGAGTGAGGGAAGACAAAGAAAAGGCAGGTCCTGTCCCTTTTGGTATATGTATCTTCTTTGTTTTTATTTAAATATGTGGTCATTTATCACTATTACTACATCCATTCACCATAAAATGACTCAATTATCAACTTGAATTATAATTAAAATAAAGTATTACAATTATATTGAACGTTTAAAAAACCTCAATTTTACTACAAACAATATATATATATATATATATATATATATATATATATATGTTATAACTTGTTTTTCTTTGAAAGATTAAAGTAAGAAAAGAAGAGAGTGGGAGGGGAATTATATTTAGTTGTGTTTGAAAGAAAATGAGTAAAAGATATTCACGTGCGCCATGTGCAACGAGGGGCAAGCAGGCAGTCAGTAGCAAATAAAGGAAGAAGGAAAGAAGTTAAAAAGAATAATAACGGTATGCGGACAAGTATTTTGGACAAAAAAATTGGACAGTAAGAACAAAATGAAGGGATATTGTATAAAGAAAGAAAGGAAGAGATAGACTGAGTCGTTGTTAAATTGATACCGTAGAGTTGTGTATATTTTTCTCAACAGATAAGAAAAGGAATGAAAGCCCAAAGCTCATCTCACGGATCTTGCCTTCCCTCTGAACCCACACACATGCCACTACTCTCTCTCTCTCTCTCTCTCTCTTGTATATATATGAACACCTTTTGAGATGAGTCTTTTAAATTCTATCATCACAATATATATATATATATATATATAAATATATAAACTGATCAAGCTAGGAGTTAGGTATCTATCTACAGGCTGCCTACACAATGACTACTTCCAGCACTTCATGGGTAAAAAGAAGAATCACATCTCCGTTCAGAAAAGCTTGCACTTTTTTCAATCATCAGAACCACCACAGCACCACCACCACCACCACCACCAGCAGCAGCAGCATAGATCACAATAATAACAAGTCCCACCACCAAGGTACATACTTATAAATATATATATATATACACACACACTGACACACACACCAAGTAATATACATTTATTTTCACACACATTTGGTAAAGAATTATAGCCAAAGTTGGATGACATTCCACGTCTCGTCTGACAAACAGTTATGCGGAGAGTATTTTACACTAACTAACTAACCGTGCATCCGCCAAATTGTTAAATGGCATCCAACTTAATTTGACCATGGATCATTCTCTATATACATATATTAATTGTATTTGTATATGGTCTGGTGACTAAATGAACTGGCCAACTTAAATTGCAGGACATGATGATAAGCGGATGATAGATCTTCAACTTCAGGGAGAAGTTATGGCATGCGCATATGAGGATGTTCAAGTCATGTGGTCCATTTTGGACAAATCCAACTCTTGATATTAACAACCACCTACAAATTCCTTTAATAAAATTAAATAGAATATATGTTTAGGAGTTAGGGGGTTGGGGGGGGGGTGAGTAGGTAGGTTGGTTATAAACCTCTGCCTCTGCCTCTGCCTCTGCCCATTAGTAGTGTTTGCAAACTAGTTATTTTTGAATCATATATACTTGTACCCCTACGTTTGGTTGGACTATATATGTGTTTCTTCAATTAGTTTGTTCAAGTGGTGGCAAGAGGATAAAGAAGAAAAGGACTACCCAAACAAGGGAAAAGATCAAATATATAGATGAAGGAGGAGAGGGAAAAGCAAAATTGAGGTGGTTCTCAAAGTAAATCTATGGTCTTCATAGATACTTCAACCTAGCTCTGATGATCATGCTTTTTAAATTTATTTATTTTTGTATTCTTTGATGAACTACTTGAGTGTTACTCTCCTCCTCATAGTGAATCCCCGTGATAAATAAGAATCATGGTGAGATTTTTAATTCTAATGAATATTGTTTGTTTTCATTTTAACATACAATATTTCAAACCCATTTGATCTATATATTTTCTATTATCAAGTTGCAAAATTGATTTTTAATTGGATTGTCTCTACCATCATAGGTGATTGGCTTTTGGCCTCACTAAAAGATGTTTTTAGTTTTCCTCCAAAATAAAAATCCATATGTGAATTACATATATCTAGCTTAATTTGCATATAACTATATAAGCTAGCTAGGTTGGAGGAAATTTCTATTTCTCTCGTATTACCATATCCTAGCTTTATAACCTAGCTCACAACCAACATAAAATGTTGTTCTACATTTAGTATTATTATCTTCATTCATCATAAGTGACAACCTCATTTTTCTGAACAACCATATATCCATCTTTACGACACTGATACAATCTAAAATAAAAATCTTCACAATTCACATGTTTTCTGCTAATTTTTATTTTTACTACAAATTCAACACGTTTCACATATTTCTATAAAAAAAATTCAGCATCTTTCAACGTATCAAAAAATTTGACCAACATAAGGAATGGTATCATACTATCATCAACTATTATTATGCAATTCTTCCTTAGTACTTGAAATTGAATGAAATGATTCTTCAGCAAACAAATCTATGGCAAAACAAATGAATCACTTGTAAAAATTAAATTATAGATTATCGTTTTTTATTGACTTGCTAGTAGGCTATACTCTCTCAATCGTATGAGCATGTGAGAAAGGAAGAAATAAAAGTGATTTGGTATGCTCAGTACTTGTTCTACTCTCTTAAGTTGATTGAACCTTTTACGAGAAAAAAGACTAGAAAAAGGGATCAATTAGGGAAACCAGATTTGTTCTACCGTATGTCCGCACTTTAATTCTGCGGATGAGTAAAAAAATATTTTTTTTACAATATGCACTTTAGTTCTGCGGATTAGACCTTAAACCAAAAAAATAATAATTTAAAACTATCAATCTTCCATTCCGTCGTTTTTGCATATTCTTATTGCAGATTTATGTTATCTGGGATGATGAGAAACTTGCATATTGGAATCTTGCAATGGGGTGAATTGTTTTCTCATAGTATGAAGCATGGGATATATTTCTACAAATGTTTTGTCATGCATGTTTCTCATAAGCCCAGATCACATGAATCAATAAGAACAATAATATGCAAGAAAAATAGAAAATTTGATAGCTTTTGATCGAACTTTTCTAGTTTCAGATCGCTACTGTCAAAATGAGATGAGATCCAAAAGTTATGTTATGAAGAACGCATATATAGTATAGACTTGACCATTTTATATTACACAGTTTAGTTCTGTGGATTAGTGGTTCACTAAAAATGACATCATTTGGATTATATCGTTAATAGACTCAACGGTCACATTTTAGTTTTGCGGACGGGTCGTATGACCTAAAACGACAGCGTCTTCAAGGATTAACAACTGTCATACATTCCTAGTCTCCGCAAGATTGCAGATTGACGAGTATTAAACTACGAACACTTACATATTAAATTGTGGATGAGAGGTCTTCTTTACCATTTGATTCGCAGATAGATGACTGAGATCTGGTGTAAGGATAACTTTTATCCTCTCTATATATATATATACTTTTACATGTTCGTTTGCACTATTCACATTAAATTTTGATATTTTACTACGTAGATCTTCAAAAAGGAAAAAATGCGAAGAATAAGTAGGCAATGTTGAGGATGAGGAGTTGAGTAGGCAGTATGATTATAACACTATTTGGAATTGACTGGTCTGAGGGTATCCTTGACATTAATTATTTGTGACCGCCTCTCTTTTTTTGATTGCCTGTCCAGTTACTGATGGAGAAACTGTGTTGTTTAGAGATTTTTGGTCTTCCTCCTTTTGCATGTCCCGCCTCTAGATGGTCCTTTCCATAAGGGCTCTCAATAAAAGACGGGAGAGGCTAAAGCCTATATCAACCCACATCAAGTTGTATTTGTAACCGATGTAGAACTATTCTTTACGGCCTAGTATGAAGTTCGCATCACCCACAAATATTACCGTTAACAGGCTTCTTTACATCTTGACCTGGGAATGCAATATGCTGAAGAGTAATGCTGCAAATATCTTCTCAATAATTGGGATAGACCATGATTCTGATGCGAAAACTCAATTTCATCAACTTAAAACTATCAGGAGGACAATCAAGAGACCAGTGGGATTCTTGAATCATCATGTTCAACAAAAGAGTTGGGAATTTTTGTGTGTGAATGATTCTCTTAACCTCACATAAATTTACATTTTCTGTTGCTAGTAGTCTGTCTGACTCTAAAATTATGTGATTTGCAGCTTTCATTCCAGATGCCATATGAGTTGCTAATCAACTTGGACAAAAATTAAATACTAACTAGAGTGAATTTATTTAGTTTTGACTAATGTATTAGTTTAGTTAATAGCAGTAAAATCTCAATGAACAACCATACTTGCATTTCAAGAAATAGGAGTATATATATTTTACAGACACATTTGAAGAAACTCATACTCATATATTTACTTGCCTCACTCGAAAGCTTTAACTTATTGGTTTAGGTACTTCTTGGTGTTGTTTGTCAATAGGAACCTCTTTCTTGTACTTGTACCAGTTAGCCCAAAACACATAATTCCCAAAGTTAACCAAACTGAGAACTGCCAAGAACCAGTAAAACAACTCCACATGGTTCTTGTTCATATCTATTCCTTCCAGCCACCCTTTATTGCTAGAAGTAAACTTGGATGTTATTGTATTAATAATCTCCACGAACACCGAGCTCAAATAGTTTCCAAAAGACAAGGAGAGAAAGGAAAAAGAAGTCGATAGTGACTTCATGCCTTTAGGAGCCTCACTGTAAAAGAATTCCATTAGCCCGACGAGTGTGAACATGTCTGCTATCCCAAATATTGCAAAATGATAGGAGAGCCAAAAGAGGCTAATGTGCTTGTTGTGGTTCAAAAACTCATTCCTCCTCTTCACCTCTATGATTCCGGCTATCCCCATGGAAATGGCACAAAGAACTAGGCCAACCCCAACTCGCTGGAGATGGGTAATGCCATTGGGGTGGCCTGTGAATTTTCTCAAAATGGGGGCGAAGAAAAGCTCATATAGAGGTATGAGAAGAGACATGAATGCTAGAGGGATGACGGGGATTGAGGCCGGCGGGACATCAAATGTCCCAATTTTAGTGTCCATGAGGGCCCCTTGTTGGACAGAGAAGGTTTGTAACTGAGCTAAGCATGTGTTCATGAGGATAGTGCTAAGAAGGATTGGCATCATCCTAGTTAGTATCTTTACTTCTTCAACTTGAGTCACTGTGCATACTCTCCATTTCTTAGGCGTGGCGCCTTCAGAAAGCACTGCAGCTTTGTCTAGTATCCTGCCCCAATGAATATAGTTACTTCTTAGATCAATTGGCCTGGTCTTTCACATTTATAGCCAAAGCGCACACATTTTTAACTGTATAAAATGATCAAAAAGGTTGAAAACAGAACTTTTGGAGGTCCTGTAATCCATAGCAAGTAAATGGAGGTTGTTGTACTTGAAATTAAGGTCATTTGCTAGGTACAGAAGGGTTGGAGACTTTTAGTGCTTAAATGGATAGAAACATGATAATTAGCGTATACATTTCAGCTATGATAAAATTAATATAGTATTTAAGCTGGCAATCAGGATCTATAACAAGGGTTAGGTAATTAGAAACTATACCTGAATTGGTTGCTGTGATGGATTTGTTCTCCCCATGAACCAGACTCACAGTCATGTATCTCATATAACTCTCGTGAATTCTGTGGCAGCTTCACCTTCAGATTCCTTACTGCCACCACCAGAACCTGCACGTTTCCAATATCCTAAATAATTGGTAGGAAAGATTATCGATACATGTATATATGTGAAAAGGTGTCACACAGTGACTGTCACGCTGAAAACTTTTTTTGCTCGAGTGATGTAAAATTAACAGTTAATACTGTGATTAACTTAATCTATAGGAGAAATAGAGAGAAATAAAGCACCTGTAAAACCCTGTATAAGGCACTTTCTCCAGGTACTCGAACACGATACAAAGGCTTTCCCATTGCAATGAAACAAAGACCAATGAATAAACAAACCAGGGAGATGATGAAGCCCTTGTCCCATCCCTTATTTGCGCTTACCCACACTACAACTGTAACCCCAACACAAGCTCCAACAGTTGAACTAAACAACAACCAATTGAAGAAACTGGCTATGTGCTTGCTTTCCTTTGGATCATTCTGGTCAAACTGATCAGCACCTAAAGCAGGCACTGAGCCTCTGATCCCCCCTCCTCCTAACGCCGACAAACAAATTGAAGTGTAAAACAGCAGAGCTTTAGTACCATCCACACAACTATACTTCCCACATGGTTCAGGTTGCAGCTTATCATAATGAGACTGAATAGTTAGCAACATATATCCCTGAAAAAAAGTTTTTTTTTTTTTTTTTTTTATAAAAAAAGAAGGATAAAATAAAAAAGGTGTTGTTCTGAATTCTGATCAATATATACAAGGAAATTAAAATTTTAGTTACCAGTAACTCGATTCCACCAAAGAGTAGGCACGTGTTGAGGCGGTTCATGTATGAATCCGAGATGATCCCTCCAACAAGTGTAACCAAGAATGCAGTACCCAAATAGTTGGTGGTGGTGTTTGCAGAGCCAGAAAGATCGAAGCGCATGACATTTGAGAAATACAGAACTAGGCTTACCATGTTTGCCACAAAGCCTATGTTTTCCAGCCCCTCTAGTACTGTAATATGCATATGAAGTTAGCAATAAAGCTGTGCACATTTCTCAAAAGTACTGTAATACTCCCTCCGTCCCTTTTTATTTCTTGTCGTCAAAGATTAAGAAATGTAATTAATACAATGTCTAATTGACTAAAATACTTATAAAACCTCAATATTCCCCTTCTAAACTTCATTGGAAAAGATTAAAGAGAAACAAGTTGGTATTTAATATAGGAATAATATGGGAAATTAAGTCATTAATGACGATAAGTAAAAATTAACAAATTTTGACAAGTAAAAAAGAACTGAGGGAGTACTAACATACATAAAATTTAATTTGGGAATTTAAAGTAAATAGTGGAATGTGATTACTAACCAAAAATGAAGAGGGTGGCTCTATATCCACCTCGAGGATTCTTCATGGTCTGGTGAACTGAATTTGTTGCACCTCTTTCATCAGTCAGTTCCTAAACATGAACGATACAAGAAAGTCAATTAGCTAGCTAGTTGGAAAATTGTGCTGTAAATTTGTATCGTGTTATCGGAAATTAAGATCCTTCAACAAGTAGAAATTAGATGGAAACTGAATGAAAAAGAAAAAGGACTACCATTGTTGAGGAGCTCATAGTTAGCAACTTCACACAAATTAATTCAACACAGATAGAAAGATGTAATGGGGTGGCAGGATGAGCTTGTTAGTGTAGTATATATATGAAATCAAGAACAGGCTTGGTATACAAATAAACATTGATTGCATAGCTTGCCGCAAGTCAAAAAAAGAGGGGAGAATTGATATTTTCACAAATAAAAGTGATAGTTTCATAATATGAATGGTAAATAGGTCTTGCACTTATGTCAGAGAAACATTTACTTGTCAAAATAATAATTCTCAAAAAAAGAAAAGGGAATTGATATTTCCATTAAAAAAAATTGATATTTTTGCCGGACTCTTCACACATGAATTGTAAATGGGACCCACACTCATGTGAGATCATGAAAGTTCTGCTGTGAGAATTCAAAGTCAGAATAAGTAGTAGACAGTTGGGTGGACTTTCATTTATATTAGCAACTTCTTGAAATTATGTCATTTATTAAAGTTTGTCCGTTTAGTATACATTATATAGATGCCATCATGCCAATGCATTGGTATTTCTGCTAATACTGCACATTAATATGCTGCCATGCAAAATACAATAATAAGACCAAAATTGATTTATTATTTGCCTTTAAATAGATAGCTATACTATCAACTAACTAATTTGGCCTTATGCCTGCAATTAAAAATTGTGCCACACAATATATTCCATTTTACTTTTTTTACTAGTACTAGTATATCGTTGTTTGGTAGTACTACTATGAACTGAGAAGCAGTGCTAAATGAGTAAATGGTATCAAGTAGATTAAAAGTTTTTTTATTTTTTACTTTTATCATACCCTTGAAAATTAAAATTATTCCCACATGCCAATAAAGAATACAGTTAAAGAAGAAATCTCTTAGAATTTCCTTCAATTTGATCAAACAAATAACAGAACTAGAAGGCTTTGTTCAGATCATACAATTTTGGTGACAATTCATCCATCCATCCATCCATCCATCCATATCTCCTTCATACAAGTTTTACACAGAAAAAAGAAAGAAAGAAAGAAAGAAAGAAAGAAGATTGGAATGACTAGCTGAAAAATAATAAGAATTAACCGCACAAGTTCTAAAATTGAAGGCCATGTTCCCTAGCAGCATCGGCAAGGGCTTCAATGCGTCCATGGTAAGGATATACACCTCGATCAAACACCACTTTGCTGATCCCTTTCTCAAGACAGGACTTTGCTATGGCTTCACCCACTTTCTTTGCTACATCCTGACACCAAATCTTGCAAGGATCAGCACTCATGTTTTACAGTGTTCAGGTCATGGTCCTAATAGGAAGCTGCAATTTCTCATTAATGATTTAAACAGTTCAACTTCAATATATGCATGTGCATAAATATGTATGATGCTGATGCCCTTCTTCACTGTTAGATTGCAAATTTATTGAAGTGGAAGCTAGCTGGTAGTGGTGATGGCCTAAATGCTAGAAGTAATTTCCTCGTACCACATTTCAGATTCATGAACCCCGTTCCAGTGAATAATACAGAGGATATTGCTTCACAAAAATATAGAACAAATCATCAACCAAGGATCAGAATTTAATAAACAACAAAATTTGCTACATGAACCTTTGATTTAACATGGATCAATTCTTTTTCATTTTTCATTTTTTATTTTGGTAAGAGTTAGATAACCTCAATCATTTCTATGTTACTCCCTCCGTCCCATAATATATAACGTTTTAGAGTTGTGCACAATAATTAAAGAAATGATTGGAAAGCATTAAATATAGAATTAATCGTCTATAATACTCTTTATCCTACTTATCTAATACTCTCTCTCTTCTATAACATTTTCCCATGATTTACTCCTAAAAAAACTCATTGGTCTCATTTACTCCTATTTTCTTTCTCTTTCTCTCTCCCCATAAAATACCTTATCAGATTCTTTAGACTCCACTCTCTCCCACACAATTTACAGTACTTGAAAACACTTAAATTTTCAAGTAAAAAAGTAGGAGTAAAAAATCCTAAAAATCTCCAAAAAACCTTTTGCTTTTCTTCCTCCATAGAAAGTTCACATTCATCAACTGGTATCTTGTTCAAATCGATGTCGATATCTGCAAACAAACTCAAATCGAAATCCGGTGAAACCTTAGGAGCCTCACCGATAGATTTATCTTTTAAATCGGAAGAAGAAAAAGCGATTCCTTTGTCATATTGAGGATTTCTTTAGCAATCCATGGTGTTTGTGAGTAAACAAACTCTATGCAAGAAGATCTCCATTGAAGAATTCATATATATGAAGGCAAAAAAAATTTGAAAAAATTAAATTTCTTAACTCCATAACTAATTTGAGGAGAGGAAGAGACCAAAAATTGATGAAAAAAAGAGTATACATAATAAACAAGAGAAAGAGAGAGGGGAGGAGAATTTTAAAAAAAAAACTAAAAAAGGTGAAAAGTCTAAATAGATTCTTCATATTTTAAAAAAATGAGAATTGAATTACTAAACAGGAGTGAGTTTTGCATTTTTGACATGGAAAGTAAGAAAGAGTTAACAAAAATTAGGAGTATTGAGGGGTAATTTTAAAAGATTGTGACTAATTCTCCTAGATTTTCTAAATCTTTTGTCAAATAATTTAGGGAAAACTGAAATCACCTGAAAACGTCCATAATAATTTGAGGAGAGGAAGAGACCGTGGAAATGAAAGAGAGCTAAACTAAACTGAATTACCCTACTAGGTAAACTTAAAAAAGGACAACCAATTTATACTAGTACACTAGGTAAAGTTAAAAAGATTGTATTATCATATTGTACAAAACTAAATGGACTAAATACTGAAGAATTAATATTGAACATATTGCCTAGAACTGCAGAACAAAAACAAGTCGAATAAAAAAGGAGAACTAAAAGCAAGGTAATAAAATTTTCGTTCAACTTTTTTGCCTAAATAAAAATTATGATGATTATAGAGCTGTGGAACTGAAGATAATTCTTGATAACCTTGTTAAAATTTAGCTCATATTAATTTCATCTCCAAGCCTCTGTATAGAATTACAAGTACTTTCATTTTTGGAACGTCTCAAGAAGAGGGTCCACTTAGAAATCAAGTTTTCATATCTAATGAGTCATGATATGAATGTCTTTATATTATTTCACACAATCTAAGTCAACATGTCCTTAAAGTTTGACTTCTAAATGTTGACTCTATTTTTGGGGAAAAGGAAGTGTATTTCATACAATCAAGTATGTATTTTTGTGTCATCTATCACCTGAAGATAGATATGGTTGTTGGAGCAAAACACACACAACCTTGGCCTTTCTGGTGTCCCTTCAACCTACAAGAAAAGAAATTGATTGCGAAATCCATAGGTACTGCATTGTCACTAATCATTAGCGGCACAAATTAACTCACTTTGTTTGTCCCTTGTTTTGTTCATCATGATTAGCCATTACTTTAACAGGAAAGAGGTATGACCATGGTCGACGTTGATAAGCACATAAAGTTTGCAATTAATTGTACAGCTTTAGGCTATTGAAATCCCCTCTCAAAACCTAAATTTATTAATAACATATGGACTAACCAGTGTGCTTATCCTTATTCAACCTTGTTACAACCTAGTGACATTTGGGATGGACTGGTGCAAATTACATGGATTTACTCCTAAATTTATGAATAACATATGATCTCACAGATTGATTATAGCTAAATTGGGACAAATGTAAAACTAACACAATGAAATATAGAAAGAAAGAAAAAAGGTTTTGTGTATGGACAAAATTCTTGGTATAAAAAGGACACGGAGAAGGGAAGATAGAAATGGAAGTGTTGTACAGAAATATGTTTTCAGCATATTGCAATTAAGGGGCAACAGAATTATAAGGATAGAACTGTACACAATAGTATCGTAGTTTTGCGATTTACCAATTCAATTAAAATTATCTCTTGTAGTTATAAAGAATAAAGAGTAGTACTTTCTATGCTACTATTCTCCAGTCTCCACCACCCAATATAAGACAATTACGAATAGAAATTAAAGGAATATATTATATCAAACCAAACCAAGCCAATTATCGATGGGGAAAAAAGATTAATAAATAAATGGGTAAAAGAAAATTAAAAGAGGGTGGATGGAAGAGTGGAGTAGAAAAGGGAAGGAACCTAGCTATACCTCCTTGCGGAGACGAGAATGGCGGGCAACTCGGTTGTCTTGTCTGGTTGTGGCCTCAGCTTCAACAATGAGAGGCTTGTAATGCGGCGGCCTTGCTACCAATTTGGGCCGGGGAAAAAGCTGTGAAGCTGTAGGAAGGAATAGGATACTGAAGCCGAAGACATGTCGTCATCCACAAGGTCCCCCTTCGTTAGGTTGGCTTGGGTAGCAATAGCAAGTGTAAAATGACTGCACCTACGCCTACTCATAAAGGTTTTTGTTTTTTTTTATCTAAATTTTAGGAATAGTAACAGTCAGAATTCAGCACTTGATCCTCTGGTCGTTTCCGATTGGTCTGTCATAATGAGAGATTTTATACAGAGGGTATTTTGGACATTTATCCTTTCTATAGTATTAAATTGTTGTAATGATAATTTTAAATTAACAACGTTGTTTATTTTTGTTATTATTATATTATTAAACTAACAATTTACTATATTTAAGGATCTATAAACATATACATTAACAAATTTAACGAATATAAAATTTAGAAAATGGTAAACTTGGATTTTCTCTATGTGAAACAATTTTTATCAAATTCATGTTAGGAAAACAAAAACAAACAAACGATAAAACTTGTAGAAACACTCAAAAGAAACACAATAAAAAGGAAACACATGATGAATACATCTTGTTGTGTATGGGATAGGAAAATCAAAAATCGGACAAAAGCACATGATCAGTGAAGATGCAGAATTTGAGTCCAATAGCCAGGCCATTTCAGAACTACTTTTCATAACACATACATACTGGTGAAACAGTAGGACTGGCTTTATGGTTCATCATCAATACTCTTTATCCCACATTACGTTCCTTTATCCCATTTGTTCATATGCAGCTGGCACATCATGCAAAGGGTGCCCTTTCATGTTTCTTTCAATTATGCGGCGTGCAAGAGATACCTGTTTGCCCACCACAAAAATGAATGCTTTTCCCTGGCCCCCAGCACCTCTGGCAGTTCTTCCAACACGACGTACATATTCGCTTGGGTCGCGAGGGAAGTCAAACAGCACCACATGATCCACACCTGTAAAGTCAATCCCCCGGGATGCTCTGTAGAAAAGTTTACAAGAATCAGCAAGTTCGTGTCTTCTTATTCTTAAGATCTCAGGAGCATAACCAGAAGAAAATCAATAGGGCAAGAATAGGAAGAGGAGTATACCGGTCAGTGCACACCAAAAATAGAGAGCTGTCCTTTGACTGAGAGCTGCGGAACTCCTCCATATTTGCAAGCCGTGATTCTTGTGTCAAAGCAGCATGAAATGGTAAAACTCTCACGTGAATTTCTTTTCTATCGAAACGTTGTAATACATTTTCAACTTTTCTGCATGTCTCAATCTGCACATGGGAAATGCCAAAGCTAAGCCTTAATAAGAAATGACTTTCATCATACATTGTTTATAGTGAAAAATTCATTCTGCCTATGTTCAAACTTACCTTGTTACAGAATACAATTGTTTTGGCAACTTGCCTTTCCTCCGCAAGCTGCAGAAGAGCAGTTTTTTTGTTCAGAAATGCCATGTCTGGTGTTTTTTCCGTTCCATCATCTCCACTGCAATCTACCAGGATCTGAAAATGAAATCTGATTAAACTTGAACTATAAAAGGAAAAAGGAGAAGAAAAAAAAATCAAACGAGTCTAATCAACTAAGTGAATCATATATAGGGTAGTCCATAGCCCCTCTCACTCTGAAACAGCAGAATTAAGTGATGAACCGAAACACCAAGTAATAAAACTAGTGAATCAGGTCAACCTATTAAGTAAATGCTATAAAGATTAAAAAACAGGCTATAATCACGTGAAATCTCATAATCTTAAGTAGGATTGACACCATTAGATTAAAGAGAGAACGAAAAATTTTGCAGCGTGCTCCGAAGGAAATGATTTTAATAACTTCTGAACTGAGCTGATAAATGTTTACCAGCAAAACACAAGTGCAATAATTTATGTTCTTATTTCCGGATGCACTGTAAGCAGGAAAAGAAAAGGAATTTGCTAACATGTTTACCTCCTCAAGCCCAGGGCTTGTCCTGTGCATACCAGGTCCCATAATAACTTCACAATCAGGAAAAACTTCAACTAGCTTGTTGTATATGCTTACTGGTAAAGTTGCAGTTACAAAGAGGTATTGGGTCGTAAAAGGTGAAGAGTTCATCAAAGTTTGTAGTGCTGGCTCAAAATCTTCATCACTATAAAGTATATCTACCTCATCTAACACAGCACTGAATCAAAAAAAAAAATCATATTAGCCACAAAGATACCACAGACAAGATTTTAACAGCATAAAAAAACTAAATAGAATGCTACGCGTATTCAAGGTAGTAGGGTAAGGAGGGGATGTGAGGAAGAGAGATCGATGCAATCCATCATTGAGAAGTAACAAGTTAGTTTGCCCAAAATCAGAATCTGATCATCCTCACAAATCTAATTGCAAAAGAACAATATGGAATATTTTATATACAAGTATCAAATAAATACATGTAGTCACACACATCACTTTTTTTGGACAAAAATATATACTCAAATTGTGTGTGAGGCCATGTCAACAGAGAACCCACCATCACAAAGACACAAACCCAAGAGCAGAGAAAGAACACATACATGAAATCACGAATTTAAACATTTCACTCTTTCAACACCTCAATCTTGAGAATTATTAATTAGGCATCAAGAATAGACCTTAAAACTAGAGTTTTCACTTGCCCTTAAATAGGATTTTGATTAACTGGAAGTTTATTATGGCAACTGGAAGTTTATATATGGCCTTAAAATATCATAATTCTATCAACATGAACCATGAAGATGACAGCAACAAAGATGAGGATGACGACAAAACAAAATAAGATCATACTGCCACGAGCAAGACGTTCATTTGTTAAACAAATGCACACATAACATATCAAAAATCGTCATTTAAACCAGTAATTGTAAATAATAGATATAACACTGTTCAACAAAAAAAAATAGTTACCATGTAAGATTAGTTAAATGCAGGAAGCCTTCTTTAACTAGGTAAGTAAAACGACCAGGTGTAGCTATTAGAACATCTAAATCCTGACGAAGACTTTCCAATTGTGTTTTCTGCCGGAAACCTCCAGTCGCAACCATAGACCGGAATGGGACATCAAACTTTGACATCAATCGGCAATTGCTCAAGACCTGCAGAAGTTATAGTAGCATCAAAACAGTGAAATCAGAACAGATGCAACATGAGACCAACTAGCCAACAACTCTACATATACTAGCAAAACAAGTATCAACCTATATGAAACGGACGCTTCTTCACATTCCAAGTTTGTTTTTGAAAGAATTAATAAAACTGAAAGACAATGTCACACCTACAAAGTTAAAATTAAAAACAATATTATATATCCCATGCACAGAGAAGCATGGTTCGTCATGAAAAGATAGACATGCAGTTAGAAAGTTATTGGCTTAGAAACAATAGAGACGAAATACGCATAAAAAATATAAATACATACAGCATAAAAAGACAAACAACAAGCAAATGCAAGAGCAGATTATCATCAGACCTGAGAAGCTAACTCAGCTGTTGGTACCAATATAACGACTCGTGGATTTTGTGCTAAAGATTTGCCAAGTCCTTGGAGCTCTTCTTGCCTAAGACGTTGAATCACTGGTAGAAGATATGCCATAGTTTTTCCAGATCCACTTTGATCAGCTATAATGCAACTCTTTTTCTCGATAACGGGTGCAAATGCCATAGCCTGCAATTATCCTTCATGTTTAGAATGCCATACTTCATGGTGATAAAGCAGAAAATGGGAAATGGAAAATGATTTTAGAAGTATAAATATGAGCATGAAAATGCAGAAAACATCCTGAAACCTAGTGCAATGGCATAATGAGCATGGACAACAGAACAGAGGTCAACATTTCCAAGAAACCTTTTACAAATAACGAATATTAAAAATTAAAATAACAACAAACATGTCTGTTGTCTGGAATCTCTATATCGTTGTGTATTTATGAGCTTTATTCATCATTCACAAGAATGATAACAGGCTAGCTCTACTAATTAATATTTCCGTGTCGCGGAAAGACTGGATATAACTATAAGCATGCTCCCGAGCATGCGCATATGTGAATTACATATTTGATACATCACATTTTAAATAATATCAAAGTTATACTCCCAAAACTTACTCACTAAAAAGAGTAAATGTCTTTCCTATTTGTTTATATAAAATGTGATGGTGGTGGTGGTCATAATGCTCCGTTGGTGAATTGAGTTTATATACCTGGATATGTGAAGGGCGGTTGAAAAGTCGACTCCTTAAAGATTCAATCATATAGTCAGTGCAACCAAGATCTCTGAAGGACTTTCTACTAAAAAAATCGCTGTCAGAATTCAATTTCTTCCCTTTCTTTGAAATATCTGTTGGCCTATAATATTCATGCTGCATGGACTCTCCCCGACTCCACCCTCCAAACGAAGCAGCAGATGCTCTTGAATCAGAAACTCTGGCATCCGACTTCAGCAATTTTACAGGTCTAGTCTGATGCTTTGACAGTTGTTCAACTTCATCTTTATAAGCTTTCACAGAAAGTTCCATGTCTTCGCGTGTCATGTCTTTCTGCCCTGTATTTTCAATTTCCTGTGATCGATTGGCCCTTGAAACATTTGATTTCACTCTGATAACATTAATCTTTTTCTGTCCCGTCAACTTTTTAGGCTCATTATATGATCGAATGGATGTTTCAAAAGAAGCATCTTTTATAACTTTTTCCTCATACTCGTATCTTTTAACATCTTGCTTTGTTGAAGAAGTTGCTCTGGCAAGGTTTTTCACCCTCTGGGCTTTCAATCTTCCAAAACTTCCTGCTAATCTCTTGTTAGGTGCCGTGGAACAAAAAAAATGACTTCAAAATAGAGTGTAGGATTCCAAAAAGCCTCATTTTCAATGGAGGATAGCATGCATTTACTGATACTTCATCATCTTCATTTTCAAAATACCTGAAAGACACTTTTTATATTGAATTTTACTGCTCTTAGTGTGCAATCCTTGCTTGCTTTCACTTGTAAGTTGGACAAGGTTGTCTACTCGTAAATAAGAGCCAATGGTCCATGAACCCCTAATAATCTTCAATCTTGTTGGCAAACCTATCAGCAGATTCCCTATTCCATCATTTTGTACTTGTTGCTTCCCTTTCATGTTCTCATGGTGCTCTCTATATCTAATCTATATGTAATTCTTTAAAGTCGCACCTTTCCAAATGCAGCCATAATCAAATAAAAATTACGACGTGCTCGAAATATTTTAGCTCAAACAAGTTCAACTAGACTACTAGACGAGAGCTTTAATATGAAAATAATCCCTTCTTTTTATGTTAAATGTGAGAATACAGAAATGCATATATTCGGTTGACACCATCATCAGGTATCAACTAAAAATTCAAATTGTCTGAATTCTGATAAACTTAGCATCATGTTCTTCAAATCATAGGTGTTCAACAAGACAGAACCTAAGCTAGAACAGGAAGAGCAGTAAACTATGTCTCAATTACTTTGCTCACATGGTAAAACGCTTCAATTTTCCCATTTACAGCAACCCAAATTTAAAAATAGAAAGAAAAAAAGAAGGTCTCTTCACAGTAAAAATCATCTATTAATTAAAACATAAGTAGCTAACCAGATGCAAACTTTATAGTATTACAAATTATCAAATAAATATTAAAGCAAAACCAAAAAAGAAGATAACAGGAAAATATGGAATCCTCACCTTCCCTGCTACCTCTGATGTTGTCATTGTTATTGTTGTACTCATCTTTACTGGAAGAATTGGATCCAGAAATAACATTACTGTTTTTGGTTTGGCTGCTGCTTCTGTTTTTGTTCCTTTCGTTTATAGTATTAGAGGGTTTCCAGTATAGAACATCTTTAGAAGGGATAGAAGAGGTAGTATTGTCCTTATCATTGTCATTTCCGCCCCAGACGATAAACTTCTCCCCGGTCTCATCGTCAACAAGCTCATAAGCTCCCGGAGCTTCCATTTGTCTCCTTGTATACCCAGCTCTAACCACCACAAAAGCCCTAGAATCGTCCCTTCTTCTCCATTTCATAATACCATTGTTAGTGTTGTTGCTGCTGTTACTGCAACTTCGATGGTGAAGGTAGCCGTGGCTGAACGGAAGAGGCGTTCTGTATACAGGTCCATTCCGGCGAAATTCGGAGCTTATAGACGGCGGTGGTGCTTTAGCCAGCATTTGATTTGACGGGAGGAGAGAAAATAGTGGAAGGGGGAGGAGCAGGACGAAGTGTTGTCTCAAATGGCGCGTTACAGTTGATAAAATAAACCGATAAGAGAAGATAAATTTTAAACAAACAAAAACAATACAGGGAGAGACATTCTTTTTTTTTTTCCCCTTTAATTACTTGTCCTTTTTATATAGGTAATAATATGAAATTTTGATTTTCTATGACAGACAAACTGCTCATCTACATGCCACCTTAAAACTATATTAAGACATTTTTTATATTTTGGAATTCCTAAATTTTTTTTATTACTTTTTTAAAAATGAAATATTAGGTCAACCATTAAACTAAACAGGAGTAATTATTATGGGGTGCATTTGCCAAATTAATATTAAGCACATAGATGGAGTTCATACTCCTTAATGGATTGATCATTAAACCTTCACATTCTAGTTTCAATCTTTTTTAATAAACAATCGCCTATTTAAGTTTGGAAGAATTATCAAATGTACATGAAGGGCAACTCCACACTCGATGTCGGACTCCCACCAACTGTTCCCCTATCATAGATTCGTCCCCTCTGACTAAAACCTTGAAGGCCAACTCAGAATATGAAGACTTCACATGCATGTAGAGAATACCAGCAAGTATTCCACCAAGGAAGGAGACACCAGATACAAACATCTAGATGAGAATCAGTTCAACCCATGCCTCAAAACGTGATGGTACAATTATCCCATATACTTGAGTATAATTATCTGACTGGGAATTGAGGACAACCTTCATCGCAAAGAGAACACTAGTGTTTGAGTCATGATATTTCTTATATTGGACCGAATAAATTGAGCTTACTTATTTAGTTAGTCCATTAGATTTTTACTATTGGGTCTTAAGGTTATTGGGCTCAGTCTTTGTGTTATCCTTGACTAACCTCTATAGTATTGGATCGGGTTAGTGGGTGGATCCATTAAATATTAAGTATCTCCATCTTTGACCGGTAATGATGAAAAAACATGACAGTTGACTATTGTATCTGCCATGCATTAATGTGGATGAGATTCTTGGACGGCCCGTGAGAAAACAAAGATGATCACGGTAGTGGGTGGGTCTGTGCCGATCAATGAAACCATCATATCAGAGGTAGTGGGTGGCACGATAAACCGGGCTAGAGAGCATATCATAGCGAGGGGGTCTTCAATACACACACATAACTGATAATTTTATCTCTCTCAATACACTAGATATTTTATCCTCCATTGTTAACCTTGTGATTACTGTCTCGACTCTCTCTTTGAATTTATCCCAATCTGACGGCCAAGCCGTCAAGCTTTTGGTGTTGTGTGTTTAGTATGCAGGATCGGGGACGTCTTACGTGATTGGGACGTGGCGTAAGATCTTGGCGTTAACATCGGGCGCTGCTAGAAGGAGGGCGTGTTCTAGTGTCATTAAGTTTTCAATCACAAGTTTCCATTTATTCTACTTGGAAGATGGTGAGGAGTAAGCGAGATCACGGGAAGGACAATAGAAGGTCACAAAGCTCGTTCGTCATCAACACATTTCATCAAGGATCGTCTGGGTCCTTCAAGAGTGTTCATGAGTGAGAAAGCACCGCTTCCAAGCATGTTTCAAGGGATCTCGTTCGAGAGCTCATGGTGGGGCTGAGCGGAGGTTGGTGTTTATTGACGACAAAGGCCGTGATCGGGATCGGAGGCAGGTGGAGGGTTCTCGCTTTAAAACTCACCACCAAGTGGTCGAGATGACAAAGCGCCAAGTCAGCGAAGATGGAAGAAGAGGAGATAAAACTTTAAAGGTCCTTCCAAGAGGAGGAAGATATATTTGTCTGCAGATGCTTGGATGGCCAATCTGAAAGACGAAGGCGTCTACTTATGTCCGATCGAGAGGCGTAGAGGCATAAGGAGATACAACCGGCATGAGAGGGAAAGAGTTTGAGCATTCCGTACATGAGTCTCGAGGTCGATTCTCGATCAAGGAAATCAAGGAGCAGAACTCCGAGGCATCAAAAAGAGCACTTATTGTCGTTGGTTCTCGAGGTCGAGATGGTGGCAGACAGAGGAGTAGGTCGAGAGAGATCGTGCCAGAAAATAGAAGGGGAGAGCAGCGTCATGAGCACTCTCATCGCGATGACAGGACCACACGCCGAAGTAAGTCCAGAAGCCCATCAAAGGCAGTGGTTTTACGATAGGGGCCATCTGATTCAGAAGAGGAAAGAATCACCAGAGAAAGAGGTTTCCTTGCAACCAGAGGACGTAGATTTCTTGGTGAAGGAGTTGAAGGAGCTCCCAAGCGGTTGGTCGAGGTTCAACGGTGAAGGATACTCAGGAAAGAAGGCATCTCCTTTTTTCCGGATATTCTTAAGGAGAAAGCGACACCACCAAGAAGTTACCTCACATAGAAAGTTACGATGGGTCTGGAGACCCTTATGAACATAGCCAAGCGTTCAATGGTGATGGATTATTATGATTTTACCGATCTCGCCAAGTGCCATACGTTTGTTACAACGTTAAGGAAGGATCTGGCGGTGGATGAGAACTTTACCGCAGACTTCGGCCTCGTCATGGTCCGAAATTTGTGTGACAAATTTTATGCTGCGTTTGGGAGTAATGAAGAAGAGGAAGCCTACGGGTTCTTTAGCACAGGTTCGGCAGTTTACCAATGAGTCCTTGGGTTAGTATGTGAAGAGGTTTAGAGAAGTCGTTGGCCAAGTGTCCGACCTAAATGATCTTCAGGCTATAGAGTTATTTCAGAACTGGCTAGATTTGGTGAAGTCCGAAAAGTTGGTGAAGAAGCTAATGTTTCACCATCCGAAGAGCTTGGCCGAAGCTTTTGATAAAGCGGAAGGCTATATTGTGGTGGAGGAGGCTATGAATAGCCTGAAGCGTCCTTCTTCGAACCGAATGAAGGAGGCAGATACTTCTAAGGCTGATGGCGATCAGAAGAAGGTGGGGGGTATAATGTCGGCCGGAGGGTAGCTCGAAGAAGTATAACAACACATGGCGACAAGGGAGTAGTCGTCCACCTGCTCCCACCCCGAAGGTGAACAAGGTTTACACCAAACTGAATACGGATAGGTCGGTGATTTTGGATCATATCAAGGGCCAACCGTTCTTTGAACCACCTCGTGATAACTATAAGTCAGGACAAGGCAATGCTCGAAAGTATTGTGGCTATCATCAAACTGCAGGCCATGACACTAATGAGTGTTGCAATTTGAAAGATTTTGTGGAGAGGAGGGTTCAAAGCAGTTTGCTGGTGCAATATGTGGCCGGGAGGGACCAACAAGATCAGCAGAATGTTGACCGTATTGTTCAGACGATTCAAACGGTTCCACCCGTCCAAACTGCTCCAACACCACCACCAAGGCACGTCGTTGATGTAATAACCGGTGGGACAACAGGGAAGCTGGTGGGGAAGAAGATGAGGGGGTATCTGGATTCAGTCATATCCGTGGCGGGTGCTCCCCCGAAGATCAATAGACCATTTCCAGGGACAGTTATATCCTTCAGTGATGCAGATTATCCTTCGGAGCCCATCGAACCCCATGAATGAGCTTTGGTGATCACAACACAAGTGGGTTCGGTAGATATGAAGCGAATGATGATAGACAACGGGTCTTCTGTGGATATTATGTATGCCCATGCTTATCAGAGGATGCATCTTGATGGGCGGAAGATGGAGGTTGGACAGGAGGCTCCCCTATGGCTTCAAAGAATGATCCAATCAAAGTGGCAAGAACTATTGAGCCACCGGTCATCTTGATGATCGCTCCACAACAGTAGAAATAACATGTAAATTTTATGTCATGCGTGTAGATTCTACTTATAACGCCCATCTTGGGACGACTACCTTGATCGCTTCTCCAAGCAAATGACTTCCATCCCTCATTTTAAAATCAAGTTCCCCACTACCATGGAGTTGGAGAGTAGCGAGGGACTTAGACACGCCAAACGATGTTATAGGAATTTTGTGATTGCCGGGAGTAGGGTCGTGAGCAAAAGCAAACCATGGCGATAGAGATCGAGTCATTCAACGAAAGCGATTCGAGCCATTAGTCATGCCAATGCAGAGGAGAGACAGAGGAGATCGAACTGTGTCTTGGGAAGAAGGATAAAAGCAGTGAAGATAGGTTACGGTTTTGCGGAACCTTTTGGACAAACCTTATGGAACTTCTTCATCGTTATGCGGATATCTTTGCATGGGAACCTCAGGATATGCCTGGAGTTAGCCGGAAGATTGCTGAGCACAGACTCGATGTAGACCCATTAAAGAAGCCAGTTCGGCAGAAAAGGCGGATCTTTGCACCTAAGCGTCAGAGGATCATTGATGAAGAGATTGCCAAACTGATAGCTGCTGACTTCATCTTTGAGATCGATTATCCCGAGTGGATAGCTAATGTAGTGTTGGTGCAGAAGCAGAATGGAAAATGACGGGTTTGCATCGACTACACGGACCTGAACAAAGCCTGTCCGAAGGACTTCTATCCTCTACCCCATATTGATCAGCTCATCAATGCCACTTCGGGGTATGCATTACTAAGCTTTATGGATGCTTTTCAGGTTATCATCAAATCTCCATGTGCAAGGAGGACATTCCGAAGACAGCTTTCATCACACATCGTCGATTGTACGCCTACAAGAAGATGACATTTGGCTTAATCAATGCTGGAGCCACTTATCAAAGAATGATGAACTTTGTCTTCCAGAAGCAGCTCGGAAGGAATATGGAGGTATACGTGGATGATATGATTGTGAAGAGCATGCTTGTCCAAAAGCATCTGGATGATCTGGAGGAATGCTTTCAAACAGTCCGCCATCACAAATTAAGGCTCAATCCGATGAAGTGCACCTTCGGACTCGGTGCTGGTAAATTTATGGGCTATCTAGTCAGTCAGAGGGGAATTGAGGCCAACCCAGAAAAGATCCAGGCCATCTTGAATATGAAGACTCCTCAGTCATTCAAAGATGTTCAGCGTCTGACCGGGAGGATTGCAGCTTTGAGGAGATTCATGTCCAAGTCAGCAGAGCGATGTTTGCCATTCTTCAATACACTGAAGGGACCGAAGAACACGAAGACGTTCCAGTGGACTTCGAAGTGTGAAGACGCCTTCCAAGGCATAAAGACATATTTGTCTTCGGCTCCTTTATTGGTGAAACCCGCTTCCCCACCGAGACCTTGTACTTATATCGGGCAACTAGTTAGATTGGCGATTGGAGGCGATGTTGGTTCGGGAAGTCGGAGGAAACAACATCCTGTTTACTATGTCAGCCATGTCCTAAGAGATGCTGAAACCAGGTATCCAAATATTGAAAATTTTGCTTTTGCTTTAATAATTGCTAGTCAAAAGCTTTGGCAATATTTTTTCAAATTTGGCCTCTGTCGCTTATTTACGGATCAACCATCAAGAAGAAGGTGATGAGCAAGCCAGAAGTTTCGGGGAGATTAGCAGCATGGATGATGGAATTATCACATTTTTTTATTGAATATCATCCTCGAACTGCTATCAAAGGTCAAGCCTTGGCCGATTTCATGGTGGAATGCTCATTCTCCAAAGCAGAATCTTGAAATTTCTGCTAGAAGTGAGATGTCCGATCGAAAGATTCTTGATTCTTCAAAGATCAAATGTAATTCATGGACTTTGTATGCAGATGGGTCATTATCGCGGATGTCGATGAAGGTGGATTATTTTGACAAGTCCGGAGGATTCAAGGTACAACAGCCATCGATTTGGGTTGAGAGCAACGAACAACAACGGTAGAAGTCTGAAGCAAGATTAAGAAGAGTTCGATCACAAGAAAGTCTAGAAGTTCGAAGTTCGATCATTTCTGATGACTCTCGGTTGGTCGTCAAACAAGTATCGGGGAGATTATGAAGCTCGGGCGAGAATGATCAAGTATTTGGCGAGTTAAAAGATCGGCTCGAGATTTAAATCTCCTACGAAGTTTGTAGGTATAGAGCGTAACGACAATTCCATTGCCGATGCATTGTCGGTCGCCACTACGGATGCCGATGTTTTCAATGGGTCGATTTATTTGGAGGTTACATAGAAAAGTAGTATTCAAAGATGAAGCGATGATGTGCGTTCAACGCTCTAGCTCGTTAGATGACTCCCTACATTAAATATCGGCAGATGGCGTCCTTCCTTCGGATCAGATGCTAGCAAAGAAGATCAAGTACAAGAGTGCCAACTTCGTTCTTATTGATGGGGACCTTTATCGAAGGGCATTTTCGTCACCATCGTTGAAGTGTCCGGTTTAAATCGAGGTGAGTATGCTTTCTTGGAGGTTCACGAGGGTATTTGCGGTGACGACTATACGGGCGCTAAGTCATTGGGTCTACAAAGTACTTGCGATAGGGTTCATCGGCCTATGATCTTCAAGGAAGCTACAGAGTATGTGAAGAAGTGTGAGAAGTGCCAGCTCAACAGTCCGATTCCACATCAACCACCAGAAGAGCTATACTCGATATTATCTCCTATACCCTTTGCTGTTTGGGGGGTAGATATAATGGGTCCGATTCTTAGAAAGCTAAAGGTCGGTCGGTTTTGTCATAGTTGTTATCGATTATATAACCAAATGGGGTAAGCGAAGCCACTTCCCGTTTGATAATCTGAGCAAGAAGTACTTGAAGTTCATGAAGGAGTCCGTAGTGTTTTCGTTTGAATTCTAAAGTGGTGATATCGAGACAACGGGACGCCATTCGTGGGATCAAAATTTGAAGGATTTCTCGAAAGAGCTTGGAGTTCAAAGACAAGAAGACTTGGTGGCTCATCCACAATCGAATGGGCAAGTTGAAGTGACCAATGGAACATCTGCCGAATGGGATCAAGCAGATGGACGAAGCTAAAGGAAGATGGCAGAGGAGCTTCACCGTGTTATGGGCTTATCTGACCACACCGAGGACTACCATGAGGATTCACCTTTCAGATTGGCTTATGGTACTGATGCCTTAGTCCCAGTCGAGATTAGATCTCCAAGTCTTCGGGTTAGTCAGTTCAAAGAGATCTACAATGAAGAAGGACTGAAGGTCAACTTGGATCTGTTGAAAGAAGCCAGAGAAATGGCTTTGATCAAACCGACAAAGATATCAATCGGAGAGAAAGCCAAGCATTACAATAAGGGGTAAAGTCAGCAGATTCGGATTGGGGACTTAAATCCTCGAGAAGTTAAACATCTACGCCTACGAGAACATGGGAAAGGCGATCGCCGAATCGGGAAGGTCTGAAGTAATTAATCTGCATCAAGCCGGAACTTATCGGTTGAAGGCATTGGACGGATCCGAAATCAAGAATACTTGGCATCTTTGGCGAGCTTCGGAAATATTTTCGATGAGAGATCGAGTCGGTTTATCGAAGTCCAGTAAATGTTGGATCGTCATCAATAAAAGATTCACTTTTTCACAAATTGATCTTCTTCCTATTGGCCCTAAATTCACAATGGTGTAAGGAGGACGGGGACTCGTGACCATTCGATGGTAGCCTTTTTGGCGGTGGTCCTTATGAATTTTGTCGAGGCCCTTGGGGTAGCAAACTTCATCGATGTAAGGAGGGGCGGGTGGACTCATTGACCATTCGATGGTAGCCTTTATCGTAAAGAAGTGTCCTTATGGGTTTGTTATACCTGCGTGGTAGACAAATTCCATGGTCCTTTTAATATTGTTTTTACTGCGAGTGGTAAATCAATATGCACCAAAGTAAGGAGGTATGGTTGACTTTTTGGCCATTCGATGGCGACACTTATTATCAGTGTGTGTCTTATGAATTTGTTTTTACCATGAGTGGTAAACAAATTCCATGGTCCTTATAAAATTGTTTACTACCCGAGTGGTAAACAAATGTCCTTATATCGTGTTTTACCCCGAGTGGTAAACAAGATCTTGATGGTGCAAAGAGGATCACCCGAATTCACCTTATATATGAATTTGCCTCACACTTCGTAAAACGATAAGTATGCATTACTTTATTTTGTTCAAGTGTTGAGTTCGTTTTTCATTCGATTCGATTCATTAAATTTGATTCGTATCATTTCTTAACTTAATCTGTTACACGACATGCACTCGATTCAGTAATCTAAGTTAAGTTCATTCAAGATGATCGATCTTTGAATTATTGACAAGAAACACATTATACGAAATCATGAGAAGGAAAATTAAAATTTCATTAATAGTTAAACGATTACATACACAAGGAATAAAAATTCTTTACAAAACTTCTAACATAAAAAAGCAGTAAGGTCCTATTCAAGCACCACCCTCGTCTTCGGAGTCGAGAAGGTCAAGGTCCAGTGAAATTCAAGAACCAACTTTTCCTTACCTCGATCTCGGCAGACTTCATACCCTTCAAAGTATACTTTCAAAATTTCTGCGTTCATCTCATCGGAGGATCTAGATTCAATCAGATTCCGCCACTTAACTCTTGATCGTAGGAGGACCCAACTCCTAAGCGCTTTTATCTTATCGTGAAGCTTAGACGTTTGGCCTATGTGTGCTTCCTTATAATCCCGAGCTTTCGTTTGGACTTCATCAAGTTGTACGCATAACTTCGATTGGCGTTGACGAAAGCTCTTCATTTTGGTCTTGAACCAAATTCTCTTCGACCAGCCGACGCTCATATCAATTAGAGATTGATGGCTATGGCTAACTCGTCGCTGCTGGTAGCTTCTTCTTTAAGTCGCCTTGATTCATCATGGACGCCTTCAGACCCTCTTTAACTCGAGCCAACTCTCCAAGACCGTTAAGATGCAGAAGACTTTCATATTGACTTTTTTCCCAAGCCAACGTCGACTTCAACATGTTGTTCTCATTCCTCATGGCCTCCTCTTCGGCCTCAGCATTGACATGTTTGGGACGTAAATGCCCGAAAACAACATTTGTCTGCGTATTCAAACATTATTCAATCAATTTCAGACACTTAAGTAGAGATAGAAATGTATAAACAAAGAAAACAGTCAATTACCTTAGTGAGGTAGCTCATGCCCTCGTCAACCAAATCCCCTATCGTACTATTGCCGAATCGGTGATCGTCAGTCCCTCGAACAAAGGTATCAAAGAGCTAGAAAGGGAAATTGGCGTTGAACCGAGGCCATAAGGTCGGCGACCCCATTGCATCATTCTGAAATTCATTCGATGAGGGCCTCGGAGGAGAGGGCATGAGTTGGTCACGAGTTGGTGAAGGGTCCATATATATATTCTCAGGAGATGGAGATCGAGAAGGAATGGGCTCACGAACTGGTGAAGGAATGATTATTGGGCTCGTTTGGCTATCAGAAGGTTGTTTCCTTTTTCGAGATATAAGCGCAGGACGGAGTTCGATTTTGCTTCTTCGCCTCGTAAACTTCAGATCTCCACGGGGATTACCGAAGTTTGATTGGCAGAAGATGAAGGCACTCTGAGTTCGTCTGTTGATAATGGTGTGACTTTGCTTCTTAATTTCTTAACTCGAAGGAGATTTTTTCGATCAGGAGCAGGCAGATCGAGCAAACCTCCTCGGGTGGGGGGGGGGACTGGGTTTCCAATTTGTGCAGGTTCAGGCACAGTTTCCATTTCTGGGATGGGCTCAGGAGAATTTGGAGTGGGGATGGATCGGGGTTTTCGGATGACCATCTTCTTCCGACGAGGTTGAAGAGTCTCTTCTAGTAGGGGAGGCTCATTGAATTCTGGTTCATTTGTTTGAGGTTCAGCATTGGTAGGGTTTTCTTCGGAGGAAGCTTCTATCAGAGGAGTTTCAGTAGCCTCCGAAGATTTTCCAGATAGAAATTCTTCAAATTCCTTTATTTTTGAGGAATTCGGTCTGATCAAAGATACTGCAAAAAGTAAACAGTCCTGCATCAGAATTTATATTACATGAATTTCTAAATATTTGTACACATAAGACAAATCAATTCTTACATTTATGGTCGTATAGCCATGCTTGCTTGGTAAGAAGTAAATAATGCCATTCCTTCGAGGGAAATTCTCGAAGAGCTTCTACCATTTCATTTTCTTTCTTCCGAGATATCTAAAATCGGCCAAAAACTTTTTTCGTGTGTAACCCGATTCATGAGGATGCAATTTCGGCCCTTAACGAAAAACCATTTCTCGTGCCATCCTCGTTACTCGAAGGAGTGTTTAATAAAAGAAGCGCTTATCAAATTTTTCACCACTGTCTTGGTGGTTCCTCGCTTTCGAGCTTTGAACCCTTTCTCCTAGATTGACCTATCTCAGAAAGCAGAAAGAAAAAAATCAAGGGTTGGTTCGACACCCACTTCATGGCAGAATACAATGAAGGCGAGGATGTGAATGTAGGAGTTCGGTACCAATTGGGCGAACCCAACACCGATAAACCCTAAAAGGGTTACCAAAAAGATATGAAGGGGGAATCGAACCCCCTTCTCAAGGATGGTCACAGGAACGGTCGTCCAACCTTCTGGCCATTGGTACATTCTCTCGCCGGATCTAGGGACTCTAACCATGTGGGTATCCGGGATATGATATCGACTTCGAATCCTTTTCAAATCAATTTCAGTAACAGTAGAGGGGGTGTTGGCATGAGAAAAGCGTTCTGTACTCCTATAGAATTTAGAAGGAGTTGGGGGGGTTTTTGGAAGTGGTTTCTTGCTGGTTTTCGCACATTTGGGATTGGAGCTCGAGACTTCTTTGTTGGGGCTTGGATTTGGTGGAACAACATTAATCGGTGTTACTAGAAGAGGTGAACCTTGCTCGAATCTTGGGAAGCCATTGTTATCATTTGCAAATGAGGAAGAAAGTTCGAAAGAGAGGAAGAGCTCGAGGTTCAAAATTCAAATTGACAGTAAAATGTCAATTTAGGTAAAAATCACTTTTTATCTTGATTTGTTACACGAGTTACTGTATATGCACATTTAATGTCTGGCAATGATGGGGAAGTTGAATGGGAAGCGTTCGGGTTAAGCTTCAGATATTTATCAGCTTGGGTCCTTCCTTTGGGCTTCCAGTTTTAATTTACCTCATTAGTCCAATTACTTACCACCTGGGCCTTGATAAAGTTTAAGTTGGGCCTCTTTTGATTTTATTAAAACCCTTCATATCATGAACTACTTATAGTTTCTTATTAAATATTCTGTTTAATAAAAAATTAGGGGGCAATGTTGGGTCGTGATATTTCCTATATTGGACCGAATGGATTGGGCCTACTTATTTAGTTAGTCCATTAGATCTCCACTATTGGGTCTTAAGGTTATTGGGCCCAGTCTTTGTGTTATCCTTGACTAACCTCTATAAGATTGACCCAAGTTAGTGGTTGGATCCATTAAATATTAAATATCTCCATCTTTAACCGGTAATGATGAAAAAACATGATGATTGACTATCAGATTCGCCATGCATTAATGTGGATGGGATTTCGACTGGGCATGCAGAAGAAACAAAGTGACCACAGTGGTGGGTGGTGGATCAGATCCATCGGCGAAACCATCAGATCAGGGGGTTGTGTCAGAGGTAGTGGGTGACACGATAAATCGGGCTAGAGAGCATATCATAGCGAGGGGGTCTTCAAAGAAAAAGGTACACACACATAACTGATAATTTTATCTCTCTTAATACACTAGATATTTTATCCTCCATTGTTAACCCTTGTGATACTTCATCTTGACTCTCACGCTTCGAAGCTATCCCCAACTGGTCGAAGCCATCAAACTTTTGGTGTTGACAGTGTTTAGTGTGCAGGATCAGAACGTCTTACGTGATTGGGACGTGGCAGAAGATCTTGACGACCAAAAAACCCAACAGCGTATTCCTAATAGTAAGCTCTTTCATAGTCAAAGAAGACTGGAAGAGCTTTTGCTAATAATAGAGTGATGCCCTGAGACAACCCAAGTAGGGGAGCAACCATAGAGGTAAACTCAGCACTCCCCATTGAATTCTCCAACAGAATTCCCTTCCATAAGAGTGACATCATGTTGTATACTAGATGTGAATCGCCTATGTGGTAAAAGGGTGACAAAGAGAAGCGCTTGAAGTCCCCATACTGCTCAACAACAAAGACAGGAGGGAATTAGATTAATATAATGATTAAAATACATGATATATACATATATAGACAGGAGGAATATTCCAGAATTTAAATTACTTATAATTAAGCAACAAAAACACTCATCAATATCATATCATAGATACTATAAGGTTCACTAAACTGTTTGCAATTACAAACTTCCTAAAAAGAAACGGCAATCATAATAAACATTGAATTAAAGAAACGGATTGAACCCAGTGAATGATCTGCTGTGCATTTAATACATCATTATGTTAATTTACGAGTAGAACTAGTAAAAGTTAAAATAAATAAACAATCACTAATATCATGTGTGATGATATGCTATTTCAAAGCCCTCGTAACATAATAACATATCAGCTTGTAGAAGAGTAGCAATATGAGTTCAATATTCTATATAAACTACAAATGGGTCTGCCACCCTTGAACCTCAGACTAACATCTCATGTAACATTGTGTAGTATCCTTCCCACAAATTATGTAACATTGTGCAGCATCTTCTCCACAAAATTAACCCCACCAAGCACATAGTAATACTTAAAAAACAAAAAACAAATTTTGAAAAATCTGTTTGCAATACTAGACGATGCCCAACATCTACAGACTATGACAATCACTCCAAAGAGCTCGGAATTTCATGACACCAAGTTCAATAAATACCAATACTAAAGGTTTTATTTATAAACCAGTGTCAAAGAAGACAATCCCCGACTTATAGAGAATATCATGATAAACATAGCAGGGTGGTAAAACAGAAATACTCCATCCAACCTCAAGTAAAGGGAAAACATGACCCTAAAGAATATACTCAATCTATGCTCTTACTCCGTCACGAGGAAAAGCTCCTCCTCAAAACATGACCCTAAGGAATAAAAACTCAAAACATGACCCTAAGTAAACTCAATCTATGCTCTTACTCCTTCACGAGGAAAATAGAGGGGACGTGGTTTATAGCCTAGTGACTAATTATAGCCTTTGGCCTTGAATAACAATGGTTAAAACAGAAAATAGAGGGGGCATGGTTTCAACTTTAGATTCCAACAAAAGAATAGAATATTCTCTGTATCCCATTCACAGTGGATACTACTTCTATAACACTAAAGCAGGGTCACCCATAAACATTTTAAATAACATACCACTCAGCCCAACAAAGCCTTGCCCCAATTTTATGATATTTCAAAGAAGCCTATTCCAACTCCTTGTCACTAGCTAATGAATCACGTTCCTCTGTTCGAGTATGTATTGCTCTTCACCCTTCCCTTTCCCTAGACATTAATGTCTAAAAAAAGAATGACCACCTTTTTAGTGGTAGATTAATTAATTTTAGATAAACATGGCAAACCATATAAGTTAGTTCTCCTGCTTCCATTTTAATTAGCACATTGTCCATACTCCCACAAACTCAATCTATTCTCTTACTCCTTCAGGAGGAAAATTGAGGGGACATGGTTTATAGCCTAGTGACTCTTTATAGTCTTTGGCCTTGAATAACAATGGTTAAAGCATAAAATAGAGGGTGATCCGACGTGATTGTTCTTGTGTTGAGAACTCAACGGAGTCAAGTTTTTTTCAGCGGAGGAGAAATGATGTTAGGACGATTCCGTGAAAGTTGATTAGAACAATATAAAAGACTTTGGAAGCCTATATGAAATAGAAGTTGTATTTTAATTAGTTTTTTTAATTTGTAGTTATCATATTAGAGTCCAATTTAGCTTAGGAAAGTTGTTTAGAAGTATTATAAATAGTGATTTACTTCATTATTTGGAGACATTGAATAATTAATTAATTGAGTTTTGCGTGAGAATTGTTTTTGTGACCCTTTGTCCCAAAACCCTCGTCCCCGTCAGAGGGGGCATGGTTCCAACTTTAGATTCCAACAAAAGAATAGAATATTCCCTGTATCCCATCCACAGTGGATACTACTTCTATAACACTAAAGTAGGATCACCCATAAACATCTTTCAATAACATACCACTCAGCCCAACAAAGCCTTGCCCCAATTTTATGAATTATGATATTTCAAAGAAGCCTATTCCAACTCCTTGTCACTAGATAATGAATCATGTTCCTCTGTTCGAGTGTGTAATGCTTTTCACCCTTCCCTTCCCATAGACATTAATGTCCAAAAAAGGAATGACAACCTTTTTAATGGTAGATTAATTAGTTTTAGATAAACCTGATAAACCATATAAGTTAGTTCTCTTGCTTCCATTTTACTTAACACTGTGTCCATACTCCCACAAACAAAAATTTGCAAGAATAAAAAAAAAATTGAAAGCCTTAAATTGAATTATTGTAGTTCAAGATCACTAGTGTGAAGATGAGAAAAACATTTCAAAAGTGTAGATATGCAAAAGTTTAGTTTTGCGGACGGGTGATACGACAAAAAAAGTTAGATAGCTATTAATCTTCCATTCAGTCGTTTAGCCATACATGTTTTTCATTCAGTCACATGAATAAGTAAGAACAATAATATGCAAGAAGAAATGAAAATTTTAATAGTTTTAAATCGAACTCAGATCGCCACTGCCAAAATGAAATGAGATCCAAAAGTCATGATATGTACTTCATCATTTTATAAAGGACTCAGCGTCCGCAATTTTGTTTTGCAGACGGGTAATATGAACAAAACGTCGTTGTGTCATCGTGTTAATGAAGATTAATTGGGAATATACTCACTGTCTGCAATTTAGTTCTGCAGACGAGTGATATGAGTAAAACGTCATCGTGTCGTCGTGTTAATGAAGATTAATTGAGAATATTCTCCTTGTTCGCAATTTAGTTCTGCGGATGGGTGATGAGCAAAATGCCGTCGTGTTAATATCATTGGCACACATATCGTCCGCAGTTTAATTCTGAGGACGAAGAGGGGTATTTTGGACAATTTTCCTATCTGCATAACTAAACTATCGGTTCCCCCCATATTAAATTGCGAACAGGGTTTCCTCCTTACCATTCGATGGACGGATGGACAATTGAGATCTGTTGTAGAAATAATTTTATCCTTATAATGTTGGCTATGGATCAGTCTCCTACATATACATATGCACATGTGTATATATATATGTGTGTGTGTTTGTGTGTCACATACTCACTTTTTTATCGGGTCTTGTAAATTATAGCATATTAACCTACTTAATACTGTGATGCACTACTTTTATATAATGTACACTCTCCTTCCGTTCCAAATTATAGTATCATTTTTTATTTTATTTTTAAAAGTCAATTTGAGACATTTTCAAACTCAAAACCAATTAGATTCACTAAAAATTACGAAACAATGAATCTTATAATTAATAGTACTTTTTAGATAGTTTACAAATTTCATCATTACATTGACTAAAATAAAATGAATCTTTGTCAATTTTGAGTTTGAAAATGATTCAAATTGACTTCAAAAAGTCAATAACGGTCTTAGACTTTAGAATCGAGAGTATTTTATATGTCTATGGGCTTCTACTAGTTGCACCCGAGAAACCTAAAATTTTTACAAAGGCTTGAACGTTCGCCAGACTACTACCACAAGAGAAACTTAAACGAAGGAGTCTTACAATAAACAAACCACTAGACAGTCCGCTGCTGAAGCCCAACTGGTAGCATGGAAAAATTGCCTGTGCTTCATAGCAGCACTGGCTTTAAGATAAAACTGACCTGCTCCTACCAAAAAGCATCAGTAGTCTGATGAAGGCAGCCACCATACCCTGATGGAGTAGAAACTTGCCTACTGAACCAGACTTCTGCATGATTCAAAGTAAGAGGAGGTCATGACGGTAATAGTTAGAGTTCAACAAATCTCATCGGCAGTTGGCCAACATCTGTTACATTTCTTTTTCGTTTAATCTCAGAATGTGGTTCATAAGAACATTAAAATCTGTATCCTCAACTTTGAAATCAATGTTGTTTTATGAGGGCAATAATCCATTCCCAAGCATTTTTCATACATTGCTCAGATTTATTTCTGATTTTAAAGGGAATGGTAGACTAGAGGTGCTTACCCAATGTACATTGGGGGGAAAAGGCGAGACACATGGGGAACAAGGGACATGCATCTGATATTCATTTATAGCCATTACTGTTGGATAGGGCCTTGTGCGTTACAGCCTTGAAATTATTCTAAGTTTAGGAGGTACAGGGACTTTCAATACCTTAATATCTTCGTGACATTGACAGAATTGAATTGGGATTGGACCTTCTAAGTTCTCCTTCTCGAGTATCAACTGCAGCGAGGGTAAAACATATGCAGATTGAACAGTGAATAAGCCAGTGGGTAAGTGCAGCCATTTCAAAGTGTCCTGCATGCTTATATAAGAAACTGGTGTACTGAGGGTGTCTTTCCTAATATTTTCATGAAACACAGTTAATCTTATCAGTTATCCAATTATGTGAATAGAATTCAATAATCTCTGCCACTTTGTGGTTTTATACTTGCGGAACCTTGTCTGTCTGCTAAAGAAAATGGAGTTTCTTGTATTTCTTTTGTCATCCTTGAAAAAAAGTAGTTTATATAATTTTTTTTGAACTCTTGTGTCTATTTGGTATCTTTTGTATCTTTTTGTGCAACACTCTTTACCATTTTTGATTCTTCTAATTTCTATACTATTATGTGCTCTTGTACCATGTCTTTAGTTTCTTTCGTTTTATAAATTATAATGTAGGACACTATCCTTCCTGTTGTATGATATTTTTGTGTTATGCATGTCAATAGGACTGCACCAAAGTTTAGTTGTTTTTTTAATAAAATAAGGCAGTTTAGGTTTACTGTCATAATTAATTAAACTATTATGCAAAATTTACCTTGCTTGCACACTCGGAAGACAAAGACAGTATCATCACTGTTAAAGATTGAAAAGGTTTACACCAGTAATGATCAAAAAAGTAGGTAAATAGAAGTGGTGTAGACAGAGATGAAATTGAGGCAAATATGCACTTGGCAAATAGTACTTACATATTTTATAGCTAAATATCACACATTCAACTCACAATTTCTAACCTTACCATTTCACCGATGAATTTTATTAAATCAAAATGTAGCCACATAAGTAACTTTCCCAAAATCACCATACTTACTCAACTTAGTTACCATGGAGCAAAAAAGCGCAAGTAATCGACTCACTCACTGAGAACAAATTTTTCTTGCTTTTTTTTTTTTTTTTCATAGAACCTTCTTTTTACTTACAGGATGAATGTATTTTCATCTTCTTTTTTTTTTCTCTGCGAGTGTCTCATTTTTCTTAGGCTTTTTTTTCAAAGAATGCTGTGCCGATAAACATTTGTATCACAAATTCAATTGCTCTCCTATAGTAAACGAAGAAAATACTACTAGCGAACATGCAATAATAATAATAAAAAAAAAAACTAAAAAAACTAAAAGTAAAGGGATAGAAAATCAAATCGAGATCTCCCAAGCGGTACCCGTGTTTTCTGATTGCCCAAAAAGCCCTATGATGAAGGAAAGGTCTCATAAAATCTATACCCCAAACATCAAAAATTTCAACAACTAAAATAGGAGTTTGGGACATTTGATTTCGTTGAAAAATACCTTTGGCAATTACCACATGTTTTACAAAGCAGATAGGAATCTTTAAAAGCGATAAATTAATAAAAATCATTTTCCAAAACTTTATTAGCGAGTTCTTTTTGGACCAAAATGTCCTCCACAAGCATAAGAATGACAAAATGAAAGAATAGATTGAAACGTTAAAAGCACACATCGATCTAACTATCCTGGTTAAAATTTCTATAAGTATGGACCATCCCAAACATAGTGTCTAGCATCACTTTTTAACTTTTCCTTTGGGCACAAAATCATCCTTGGTTTGAAAAGGTCCTCAAGCATAGTATATGGTGAACGACTTTTAACTGGGAGGAGTTCTGGCCGCTTTCAAAACGAAGATATAGATCTCAACTTTCATTCTAAATCATGATCAAAGTTGAAATCGAGCTCGAAGAGATCGCTATGCAAATCACAACTTCCAAACTTTGAGGTTCAACTTCCGTATGGTAAAAGATCATAACTTCTTCATTTTTGGGACGATTTAAGAGAAAAGCTAAAGAAGAGCTCTACAATAAAATCCAAGTCCCAAGCCAATCTTCATGCATCCAACTTAATGCTTGCAATTTTCCTTTTTTCCTCATTTAGAACTCCAATTCCTCCCGAAATCATTAAACACCATAATAAGCTCATATACACATGAAACATGCAATAAAACTAAATATAATGGAATCAAAATAAATGAATAATATGCAACTCTGCGGTAATGATCAAAAAAAGTAGGTAAATAGAAGTGGTGTCAGAGATGAAATTGAGGCAAATAGTACTTACATATTTTATAGCTAAATATCACATATGACCTCTTTTTTCAAAGGTAGTAAATTCTGAACTGCACAAAAATCAAAAGGATGATAGGTTGCAGCAGTTTCATGACTAAAGTTCGCCAGTGTTTGCTCCAAGCTTCTCTGTATCACAAACATTACTTCATTACCCCATATCCAAAAATCAATCGATAAAGGTTATCAAATATAGAACCTATACACCTGATGGAATTTAATTCACAGAGAGAGGGAGATAGGTTAAACTTCTAGAAAAAAAAGAGAAAAGTTAAGAGTTTGAGCTACAAAGTGGAGCTTATTCAAGCACAAGGCAAATATTATAAAACAACAGTCGTATAATAAATCAACCTTCAATATCCTTTTTACATGCAACTTCATAATGAAGGTATGAGGTGACCCGTACAGCTGCAACTGGGGAGCAAGTACACTTAATCAGTAGGCAAACTCATTAAGACATGACTTTTAAAGGCTGGAACAGTAGGGAAATCAAAATTTATCATCTGGGACAAAACCCCTCTGCAGCATTTCGTCATGAAACCGAAAAGCCTCCTTCAAGTTGTCTTGTGTGACATGCCCATTTATCAATGAGATATATGTGGATCTGTCAGGATTCACACCTTTGTCAATCATCTTCCTATATATTAGATTAGCTTCTAGCATTTGACCTTGCCGCGCGAACCCATCCAAAATTACATTGTATGTAACGATGTCTGGTAATAGCCCTTGATTTTCCATTTTACAGACGAAGTCAAAAGCTTTATTCATATTCTCTTGGTTTACAAATCCATGTATAATTGTGTTATATGTAATGCTGTCAGGTAAAACTCCTTTTAAAGCTATCCTGCCTAGAAATTCATCTGCTTTTGCTGAATCCCCTGATCTGCAAAAAACTTTTATTATAGTGTTACAGGTCACAATAGTTGGCTCAATACCCTTTTCAACCATCTCATGCCAGAATTTAAATGCCTCAGAAACATGACCTTTATTACAAAATCCATTAATTAGAGTGCTGTAAGTAATCAGATTAGGAAATATCTTCCTTGTAATCATATCAACCCATAATTCATTAGCTCTTTCCATTTCACCTCCCTTGCAAAACCCATCAATCAAAGTATTGTACGTAACCACATCTGGCTTGAGATTTTTCTGAAGCATTAACTCAAACAAGGTCACTGCTTTCTTCATATTTCCGTCCTTACAATATCCATATATCAGAGTGGTGAAAGTGTAAAAATCTGGAAATATACCCCTTCCCATCATCTCATTAAAAAGGTCATCAGCTTCAGAAAGCATCTTTTCTTTGCATAACCCATGCAAAATAGTATTGTAAGTAACTACGTCCATTGTGCATCCTTGCTCCACCATTTCATCCCTCATCTTCATAGCCTCTGACATAATGCCATTCCTACAAAAACCACCAATAAGGATGGTATAAATCACGTTATCTGGTACCAACCCAAATCTTTTCATATCCTTAAAAGATTCTAATGCCCGATCAAGATGTCCATTCTTCGAAAACAACCCAATAAGCGAGCCATAACTAACTAAATCAGGAACAAGATTCTGATGCAACATTTTACCAAACATGTCTTCAGCTTCGGGCACATTACTTTTTCTACAGCACTCAACAAGCAATGTATTATAAGTAGCAGTATCAGGACTAACCCCAACGCACACCATCTCATCCAAAATTTCCTTTGCTCTTTCAAACCATCCAATTCTACACAGACCATTAATAATTGCATTGTAAGTGAAAATGGACGGTTTCAACCCCTTAACCGTCATTGATTTCATCAATTCAAATGCTTCTTCAATAAGCCCTTCATGACAATACCCATTAATTAAAGTATTATAGGTAACAATATCCGCAAAAATCCCTTTCTCTTCCATTTCCAATAAAAACACCCTCGCATTTTTAACTTTTCGATCCTTACACAATGCATTCACCATGATATTTAATGTATAAACATTCTCTTGAATTCCACTCCCAACAATTTCCCCATATACTTCCCATGCCAAGTCAACCCACTCAACCTTTACAAGCCCACCAATAAGACTATTACAAGCATGTACTGAAATACAAAATCCCCTATTTCTCAATGCCCGGAAAGCTTCCACAGCTTCCCTTAACTTCCTAGCTTGCACATAAGTCCTAACCAACAAATCAAAAACACGCGAATTCGACCCTAAACTTTGATAATTCGAAATCAAAGAATCCACAATCTCAACTCTTGAAACCCCACTCTTCCTTACCATTCGAAGTATCAAAGCCTGTGCATCCGATAACCTACGACTCCTAACTAATATGTGAATGGCAGCACTCAATGAGCGTGACGAATGCTTAAAATTCGGATTATTTCTTGCAACTAAATCAATAAATTGCTGACCCAATTGTAAATTATCACAACAACGATCAAGAACACTGATAAATATTGATGGGTTTAACTGAAACAGATAATTTCTATGAGAATTAAGCTTACCATGCTTGAGATTCAACAATATGTTCTCAATTAAGAAAGAATCAATTGGGTTTGGCGGTTCGTTTGATTGGGTGGTTTTAATAGCATGGGCAGTTGAAGCTGCTGCTGCTGTTGTCGCTCTGAGGGTGGTTGTTTGAGACACCAGCCGTTGAATGGCCATGGGAAAAGCAGGCGTTTGAGTAATGTTTATTGTTTGAGGATTTAATTTGCCTGTTAGGCAATTTTAAAATGACTTATAAAATATAAGTTGTTTTAAATTATAAATTATAAGTAAAAGTATTCGGTTGATAATAATTTACATATTAAAAATTAAGTTAAAAAGGTGTCTAATAATGACTTATAAGTTAATCCATAATGACTTGTTGTTTGGTAGTACTACTATGAACTGAGAAGCATTGCTAAATGAGTAAATGGTATCAAGTGGATTAAAAGTTTTTTTTTTTTTTTTACTTTTATCATACCCTTAAATTAAAATTATTCCCACATGCCAATAAAGAATACAGTTAAAAAAGAACTCTTTTAGAATTTCCTTCTATTTGATCAAACAAATAACAGAACCAGAAGGCTTTGTTCGGATCATACAATTTTGGTGACCATTCATCCATCCATACCTCCTTCATACAAGTTTTACACAGAGAAGAAAGAAAGAAAAAGACGAAGAAGATTGGAATGACTGGCTGAAAAATAATAAGAATTAACCGCACATGTTCTAAAATTGAAGGCCCCATTGCACATAATGAGATTTACCATTTATTCTTGTTTCAAGTATATATTGAAGGGTACGATAATCACACTAACTTTAGGATTTCTATTGTTAGTTTATTTAAGAGAGCACAAAAATGAAATAACCATTCCAATTAAGCCCACTTTATGTTAAAAGACATTATCTTGATGTATTATTTGGACCAATAATAATACCACAATTTGTAGGCCTATCAGCTTGAAGGGAACTAACTACATATATACACACAATTTGAACTATATTTATACCAATTACTTCCAGCATGTTTGTGGACTAAAACCTTGAAGCAGTTTATACAGTCCCTACTTCTTTTGCATTTACCCAAAACAAAAGGCTGTTCATGAACATTTTCCTATTGATATGAATCATCTACCAAATCTTTGAACTCTCCGCCTGCGTAATTCATCCAAAGGGATGCTATCACTTGACAACTCAGCCGATAACAATCCATCATCACCGCTACGATTTGTCCCACACATCTCACACACACTTAACCAACCAGAATTATCAAATGTACATGAAGGACAACTCCACACACTCGATGTACCTGTTGTCGGACTCCCACCAACTGTTCCCCTACCAGAGATTCGACGCCTCTGACTAAAGCCCCATAAAAACCTTGAAGGCCAACTCAGAATGTTGACAAAGCCACCAAAGATTGTTGTCAGTGGACGAGGGCCTGAATATGAAGACTTCACATGCATGTAGAGAATACCGGCAAGTATTCCACCAAGGTGGCCAAGGAAGGAGACACCAGGTACAAACATCTGGATGAGAATCAGTTCAACCCATGCCGCAAAACGTGATGGTACAATTATCCCATATACTTGAGTATAATTATCTGACTGGGAATTGAGGACAACCTTCATCGCAAAGAGAACACCAGAAAACCCGACAGCGTATTCCTGATGGTAAGCTCTTTCATAGTCAAAGAAGACTAGAAGAGCTTTTGCTAATAATAGAGTGATGCCCTGAGACAACCCAAGTAGGGCAGCAACCATAGATGCAAACTCAGCGCTCCCCCATTGAATTCTCCAACTGGATTCCCTTCCATAAGAGTGACATCATGTTGTATACTAGATGTGAATCGCCTATGTGGTAAAAGGGTGACAAAAAGAAGCGCTTGAAGTCCCCATACTGCTCAACAACAAAGACAGGGAATTAGATTAATGTAATGATTAAAATACATAATATATACATATATAGACAGGAGGAATATTCCAGAATTTAAATAACTTATAATTAAGCAACAAAAACACTCACCAATATCATATCATAGATACTACAAGGTTCACTAAACTGTTTGCAATTACAAACTTCCTAAAAAGAAAGTGCAAGCATAATAAACATTGAATTAAAGAAACGGATGGAACCCTGTAAATGATCTGCTGTGCATTTAATACATCATTATGTTAATTTATGAGTAGAACTAGTAAAAGTTAAAACAAATAAACAATCATTAATATCATGTGTGATGATATGCAATTTCAAAGCCCTCGTAACATAATAACATATAGGCTTGTAGAAGAGTAGCAATATGAGTTCAATATTCTATATAAACTACAAATGGGTCTGCCACCCTTGAACCTCAGACTAACATCTCATGTAACATTGTGTAGTATACTTCCCACAAATTATGTAACATTGTGCAGCATCTTCTCCACAAAATTCACCCCCACCAAGCTCATAGTAATAATTAAAAAAACAAAAAACAAATTTTGAAAAATCTGTCCGCAATACTAGACGATGCCCAATATCTACAGACTGACAATCACTCCAAAGAGCTCGGAATTTCATGACACCAAGTTCAATAAATGCCAATACTAAAAGTTTTATTTATAAACCAGTATCAAAGAAGACAATCCCCGACTTATAGAGAATATCACGATAAACATAGCAGGGTGGTAAAACAGAAAAACTCCATCCAACCTCAAGTAAAGAGAAAACATGACCCTAAGGAATATACTCAATCTATGCTCTTACTCCGTCACGAGGAAAAGCTCCTCCTCCTCAAATCATGACCCTAAGGAATAAAAACTCAAAACATGACCCTAAGTAAACTCAATCTATGCTCTTAATCCTTCACGAGGAAAATAGAGGGGACATGGTTTATAGCCTAGTGACTCTTTATAGCCTTTGGCCATGAATAACAATGGTTAAAATAGAAAATAGAGGGGGCATGGTTTCAACTTTAGATTCAAACAAAAGAATAGAATATTCCCAATATCCCATCCACAGTGGATACTACTTCTTAACACTAAAACAGGGTCACCCATAAACATCTTGCAATAACATACCACTCAACCCAACAAAGCCTTGCCCCAATCTAACTAACAAAATACAACTGATTTTGAATTTTTCGCTCACCCTAATAAATCATCTGGGCCGTCCAAAGTTTGGGATAAATCCCACCATCCATGTAGTGCCGGAGGCACAGCTAATTTTATGATATTTCAAAGAAGCCTATTCCAACTGCTTGTCACTAACTAATGAACCATGTTCCTCTGATCGAGTATGTATTTCTCTTCACCCTTCCCTTCCCTTCCCCTAGACATTAATGTCCAAAAAAGGAATGACTACTTACTGCTTCAATTTTAACTAGCACTGTGTCCATACTCCCACAAACAAAATCAGCATTACTTTCATCCTATATGTTACACAGGACATCCATTTTAGTAACAATATTTCGGCCAAACCCATTCATGAAAATTTTCTTAGTTTTCCCAACATTTTTGTGTAATAATAAGTGTGCTTATTTACAAGACACGGTATTATAATGCGACCACACGGTATTATAATAGCAGTCCAATTTATAAAGCTATTATAATGCTCTCTTTTCGGTTGGATAAAAGGCTAATTTAAAGACTTCCTCATAGTAAGAAAATTCATTAGTATTAAATTTTCTAACCAAGCTACACAAACTTCAAAATTCAACCCATCACAATATCAGGTCCAACTGTGTTTCATCCTAAATTTATGAAGATTCCACCTCATCTACCCGTGACCAGCAGTATCCTAAATCGTGATCAAATTTGAAGATAATGCAAAGACAAATTAACACGGATACTAAATACTGAAGGATCCCATTCTCTAATTAATAATGAAATTTTTCCATACTTATCAAATGAGAGAATATAGATCCAAACAATATAGAAAAAGAAAGGAGGGTTTACGTACCTTGAGGATGAGGTGGGGATTGAACCAGACTTGATCCAGGGTAGGAAGTAGATGATGTAGGAATTTGGGTCTCAAATAAACGATAGTGTTGGCCGCAAGTAGAGCCGCCGTGATAGGTGGTTTCCGGTCAAGCCTGGAATACTCGGCCACAGCATGAAATGCCAGTAGCGGCAGCATACCCCGCGACAACCTACCGTTCCTTCCTCCATCCATCAATCTTCTTCTAAATTTGTCGATTCCTAATAGCAGATGAGCAGAATTTTCCCCTTTGATTAATGATTATGCAGAAAAATTGCAGAGGCAAACCGCAAAAGGGAACTTAATATGGGATGAATTATAAAGGATGTGATCTGCATTTCTTCATCATCAAGAAAAAGATGGAACATTCTGGACGCTTACCACCTTCCCGCGGTTAAAAAAATTTGTTTACTGTTACCGTTACCGTTACGATTTACCGAGTTGGTTGACCAATAACCAGAGTTGGGTTATATTTGGTTCTGAAGATGGAGTAAATATTGATACCGAATAACACTTCTCCCCAAACAATTTAGGTGTTAATTTTAATGTAATGTTGTTTATTTATTATTAACGTTTTTCAAATATAATTCGGGATGACTAATAATATACAAATACTATTAATTACTATTAAATTAATAATTTTTATTTTATGACTAGCAATGAATTATACTAATTTTAAAAACTTTCAAAATTATAATTTGAGACTTAGAGAATATTTAAATTTATATATAAAAATAACACTTCTTATGAAATTGTAATTTTATTAATTTCTTGGTCAAATCGTACCATGAGTATAACAATAAAATTTTATTTTGTTCAAGCACACATGAATCTTTTATACAGTATAAATTTTAATACATGTTTGACCATATCTCATCCCACATTTTATACTTGTAATAATTTTACTTTGAAATCTGTAACTAATAAAATTACTTATAAATTAATACAAATGTGCAATTACAATGAGTATATATATATATATATATATATATATATATATATATATATATATATATATATTATGTATCAATATCTTTTCATATATATATACATATAATTTTTTTTCTTAATGAAAATAAGTAAATTATAATTTTAATAGAAAATATTTTGTGGGAAAAATGTGTCTATTGTGCCTTAATGACTTAATATAAGCCCTTAAATAAGTAACTAAAAGAGCGTAGTTAGTCCGACATGGACGAGAAATTAAAGGAGAATCGGTAGCTTCCTGCCATTTCTCCTTGAAGAAGTGATTTTGATCCAACAAAAAAGGAGAATTTCAATTTTCAGCAGGAGCATGGGTTGGGAGGAACATAAGAGACGATATGAGATGAGGCCTTAAGCAAATAACAAGAATTACAATTTATAGTATCATGGGTTTGGAGGGGCACAATAACAATATGAGATGAGCCCTTAAAGTGTGGTATTACAATGCTTCCTCTGCAAGTCATTTCATTGAAAATAATTTTGCTGCCCTTAGTTAGGGCTATGCAGAGTGCATTCAGGCTGACAACAACATCTTAAATAAATTATCTTTTACCTAGGCTAGGAGATGACTATTCTTCCATAGAAGCACATCCCAGAATAGAGCCATGAGCAGATCCACACATTGGTTTAGTCTCCCTCCAGTTCAAAGGCATAACCAAGGGGTCGCAAACCCTAACTGAACTCAACTTTACAATGTCAAATCTCCCGGCTCCTGATTCTTCCCACTTTAGAACTCTCCCTCCCAAGACATATAACTGCCTTCTTAATGCTGCAAAACCATAACCAAAGGCCTCCAATGGTCGAGGGTGGGCCGGAAGAAAAATGGGAGGAACTGATCCTACATGGTGCCACTCTCCTTTTTCAGTGTCCCTAGTTTTGATAGAGCTCTCACCCCAATCTACAACTGTGTATACACGATCATCTGACATCACCTGAACAGCGAATTGCATTGCCCTTGAGAAAGGCCAGATATCATCCACTGTGCACCATTTTCTGTCTGATGGATTATAAACATCAGAAGTTTTTTGTTCGGGCAGCCCTACCTGGTCACTCAGAACATAAAATTTGCCTTGATATGACAGGCCTAAGCAGTCCATCTGTGGGCTTGGCATTGGTGGCAAATCTTCCCACCTGCAAATGATTAAACTTGTAATAAAAATAAAAACCATTCTGCCTAAAGCTGTACATACATATACCAGACAATGACTGTCACAGAACAGTATAAGAAATCCAGATGTTACACAAGTAAATACAATGATCTTTTAAAGAAACAAGATGTATAGCAAGGTGGCAAATAATCTTATGAGGAAAAAGAAAAAATAAGAAAGAACAGGCGGAATATATGCTACAAGTTATATAGAGGGAGATACCTAACATTGGTGTCAATTTAAAGAGAGGTAGTAATTCAACTGCAAAGAAAATAATGGACACGTGTGCAACATGATCTGGACTATTGATAACAAACATCCATGTAATCTTATGAGGAAAAAGAAAAAATAAGAAAGAACAGGCTGAATATATGCTAAAAGTTATATAGAGGGAGATACCTAACATTGGTGTCAATTTTAAGAGGGATTGTAATTCAACCGCATTGAAAATAATGGACACCAGTGCAACAAGATCTGGACTATAGATAATAAACATCTATTATAAATTTCATTATAATAGTCATGTGAAGACTGAAAAGTGTGAAGAGGATGGAGCAGTGTAAGGATAAAGTACAAAGTTTTTCCCCCAAGATAGAATGATAAAATATAAAGTTTACATAGTGACCACGGCTTGCACACATCCAACACTATGTCTGGAGCTTAGTGCTTTCTTACAAGTCTCCCTGTGCATCTCCATCCCTAATTTTGTATAGGGATATCTGAGTGAGTATCACCAGAGCCAATGCCTTCGACCAAGCGTCCCCCGCAATGCTTTCTTTCATACAATTCAGAAAAGTTTTCTATGCAATACCAAGAATACATGACACAAGACCAGCACGTATATATGTCGAGTACACCAAATTAAGCTAGTATGCCATAAAAAACAGAAATTCTAAAACCACTTCAAGTCATACTGACCGTATGAATGAAACCTATTGTAAAAAATTAAAGTCCACATTCTTAATGTAGATTATTTTGTTAATTTTTTATTGTTTTGCTATTTATTTCCTTAAAGACAAGGTATGGTTGACTTCTAAGCAGTGTTCTGAAATCCCCACCTAGGTCCGTGTAGGCGTTAGGCCCCCTCTTGGCTCCCCGCCTAGGCACTAGGCCCCCACTTGGCACCCCACCTAGGTGTTAGTGTTAGGCCCCCCTTTGGCGTCTTGCCTAGGCGCTAGCCGCTAGGCCCCCTGAAACCTCACCTAGGCCCAAAGCGGCAACAAAATCCCTCCAGGAAATTAGGCGGGGCCTAGACGGAGAGTTTTTTTTTATTTTAATAACTACCCAAACCAGATCTTAATGTATTTATTTTTCTAATGATTTACCATATTCATAATACAGGTTGTAGCATATCAAATCACAACAAAAAGTGAACAATATCAAGTCAAAATGGATAATTTTATTATAGTTGTACAAAGTTTTTCCCCCAAGATAGAATGATAAAATATAAAGTTTACATAGTGACCACGGCTTGCACACATCCAACACTATGTCTGGAGCTTAGTGCTTTCTTACAAGTCTCCCTGTGCATCTCCATCCCTAATTTTGTATAGGGATATCTGAGTGAGTATCACCAGAGCCAATGCCTTCGACCGGCGCGTCCCCCGCAGTCGTCTTTCATACAATTCAGAAAAGTTTTCTATGCAATACCAAGAATACATGACACAAGACCAGCACGTATATATGTCGAGTAGACCAAATTAAGCTAGTATGCCATAAAAAACAAAAATTTTAAAACCACTTCAAGTCGTACTGACTGTATGAATGAAACCTATTGTAAAAAATTAAAGTCCACATTCTTAATGTAGATTATTTTGTTAATTTTTTATTGTTTTGCTATTTATTTCCTTAAAGACAAGGTATTGTTGACTTCAAAGCAGTGTTCTGAAATCCCCACCTAGGTCCGTGTAGGTGTTAGGCCCGCTCTTGGCTCCCCGTCTAGGCACTAGGCCCCACTTGGCGCCCCACCTAGGTGTTAGTGTTAGGCCCCCCTTTGGCGTCTTGCCTAGGCGCTAGGCCCCCCTGGAACCTCACCTAGGCCCAAAGCGGCAACAAAATTCCTCCAGGAAATTAGGCGGGGCCTAGACGGAGAGGTTTTTTTTATTTTAATAACTACCCAAACCAGATCTTAATGTATTTATTTTTCTAATGATTTACCATATTCATAATACAGGTTGTAGCATATCAAATCACAACAAGAAGTGAACAATATCAAGTCAAATGGATAATTTTATTATAGTTGTAATTTTTTGAACCTGTACCAACTTCAAATTATATAAATGATGATACATTTGTAATATTTAGTTTAATTCAATATAATTCTTAAATTTATGTTTAGTTTCTTAAGTTTTAATATTGAATTAAATTCTTGAAATTTTAAATTTTATTATTTAATACTCCCTCTATCCCATTATATCTGACGTTCTAGAGATTTTCACATAGATTAAGATTAGATGTAGTTTTACTATTTTACCCTTAATTAATACTTTGATCTCATTTAATTCTCCATTAACACCAAACTTGATTTCACACTCTCTCTCCTAATTTTCTCTCCTAATTAAAGAATAGAATTTGAACTGTTTTTTGAAAATAGAGAAAATAGTCATTAATAATGGTGGAGAAAGAAGGGTAGAAAAGGAAACAAATAGGCAAAATATTCTTGGTTTTGTAGAACGTCAAATATTTTGGGAAGAAAAAAACCCTCTAAAACGTCAGATATAATGGGATGGAGGGAGTAGTAATCTTGTTTATGAATAAAACTAATATGTTAAAAATATGTTTGAACCTGGAACAATTGCATGTTTGTGTTTGAACTTTGACATTAGCAATATAGATGTGTTTGAACTTTAAGCAAAGGCCTTTATTATCTTTATTATAGATTGTTTTGCTTTATATTATTGTTTTGTTTAGATAAATGTAAGATAACATATTAAAATTGACTTAAAATAAAAAAATCCCGCCTAGGCCCCTAGGCGCCCGCCCGCCCGCCCGCCCGTCTTTTGCCTAGCGCCTTTTAGAACATTGCTTCTAAGGAATTAGTTTTTTTGTATGTAACTAATTGTAATGAAATAATAATTGAATTTGACACGTAGGCATTGAACACTGGAGAGTAATATAGGGAACAAATAATAATGAATATCATATCTGTATGTGACGAGTGAAAACATACTCATCTGTCACTGGATCATAAACTTCTCCAACAGCAAGACCTGTAACACATGATGAGGTGCGTCCCCCGGCTACATAAACCTTGCCAGAGACAACTGTACAAGCAAAATGAGACCGAGGAGTTCGCATACTTGCTACACTGAGCCACTGTTTAATGAAAGGATCATACTGCACAACATCATTACATATAAAGGGCCTCTGATGGGGAAATACTGGATTCTGTGGTGCGTAGGACCCACCAATCACCATAAATTTGTTACGAATACTAACACATGAAAATCCATAATGTTGACAATCAGAATTGTTTCCAGGTATCTTGGGCAGAGAATGCCATTTATCAGCCTCAGGATCATAAGCAACCCACTGGTTCTTAGATCCTTCAGTAAGAACAAATAACCAGTTTCCGCACCATCCTTCTCTAGCTTTATAGTTAGAATAGTCTGAGCAGCGGATCAAATCTCGCCAACCCTTCGAGACAGCTTCTAGCAGTCCATGGTACCCATGGGACAATTTTGCCAAGCATCTCAGAGCTAAGTCATCCGGCAAACCAGGAATTATTGCTTGATTCATAGATTCCCTAAGGGTAAACATTCACAAGTGAATATAGATCTACAATATTAAAATATTAAAAAAGGGGACCAAAAACTAACAAAAGAAACAAAGAAAAGATTTAATGCATTAGCTTAATCCCTAGATATGCAATATAATGGCACAATATTTGCATATTATTCAATCATGGTAAAGTATTGAAACACTAGAATACTAGAAGCAATATTTAGCAGTAAGAGCACGAATATCATCAAGATGATGCTACTAATAGCGAGTTTCAAACCTTGATCCTTTTTTCCTTTTCTTTTTTTATTTATTTTTTTTTATTTATTTTATTTTATTTTTTTTGGGGGGAGGGGGTGTTATGTCACAAATTCAAGTAACTCTAGGATTGCCAAACTCAAGCTGATTACAATAACATCCGCGTGTTATATATGCAGCTGATCAGGAGCTTTTTGTCAATATAGAAAGAAGGATACTCTATACATGTTCTTTTTCATAAGCAGGATATTTATACCATGTGAATCATTATACAATGTTACGGAGAAATGTTACATGGTTTGAAGCTAAATTACTATGATACTGATTATCTCATATATAATTTCCCTTATAAACTCAACCGTGAGTTTTATGATTTTATCCCTAAACTAGTTGCGGTACAGAATTTTGTTTCTAAAAACAAAAGGATTTTTTTTAGTTTGGATTTCTACCCAAACTGAACTTAAGCTCCGCACCATACGAGCACAGATTCCGCTTCCGCTACTTTAAGAACACACTTGATAAAATGATGTACATCCATGCGCCTTTTTTTGTTACACATACCCATACTTTACAGCCAACTAAACTAAAAGTGAAAGCTAAGAGCAAAAAGTAGAAAAGCGTGTAGAGAAAATACAACAAACACAGTTAATTTACAGGAGTCAGACCCATTATTTGTCAGAAAAGTTTCTCTTAAGCAATATGGAAATTGGGAATGTCTTGTTTGATATCAAGACTTAAAAATCTTACTTTGATTTCGTATGTGTAGGAAGATAAATATTATAGTTTATACCTCGTGAACTCAAATTATTAATCCAGCTCTAACAACCAAGTTAATGACTACAACTACCTGAAATGCCCTCGAGATAAATTCAATAAATTCATCCTTAATTGGCACAACTAATATACATACAATAAAACCCATCTAAAAATCTCAAATATTTAACTTCAAATTTCACACTTAAAACCCCCAACCCCCGTCTGAATTTCAATCAAACTCCAGCACTCAACAAGCGGATTCCTTCCAAAAGAAGGAAATTGATGGGTGTTCAAAATTTAAGATAATGAAACGTAAATTTGCAACCATCTAACCTTCAAACTTAATCATAAACAGCTTATTAGGTCAACAAACCACAGATTGAACAAGAACAACATGAAACAGATAAAATAATTAGAAAATGACTTACATTAATTAAACAGAGCCGGAATGAATGATCTCATTTAGATCCATGAATCTTCGATTTTACACTTAGACAAGGGGACAGCAGGCGGTGAAAGATGAGTCGAGCGGTCCCAATTGAATCCAAATCCGTGAATGCTACTTTCCTATCCTATCGACTGCACACCTCGCTTGTCTGGATGGTTGTTGTTTGTAGTTTACACGCAGTACTTTACATACGTCATTTTTCTTTCTTGTATATTTTCTATTCATAGTTTCAATCTTTTAAGGTAGTTTTTTTTTAAAAAAATAATAATAAATGTATTTTTATTTTTTGTATAATTTATTATAAAATTATAAAAATTATTTGTTCTTAAAAAAAAAAGACTAAACTAATACAGTATTAATTTCTTTAAAAAATTGATGTTGCTGGAACATGATTGACAATAAAATATAGTATTAATAGAATTATCTAATATGTTGCCTTTGTTAAATTAAAATAACATTTAATGTATTCTATATGTTCTAAATTATATATATGATTATTATATTTTTTTGAAAGTTAATTTGAGATATTTTTAATTTTAAAATTGAGATAACTTAATAAAAATTATGAAACAATAAAACTTATCATAAATAATATTTTCTAAATATTTTTTAATATTTATTATTATATTATATTGATTAAAATCAAAATAATTGATGTTAATTTTGAGTTTAAAAATATCTTAAGAAAATTTATAAAATCAACATATATATAAAATAATATAAAACAAATAATTTTAAGGACGTAGTATATAAATATTTTATTATAGTATTGTAATTTTAAATGTAGCCACAATTTCAAAAAATATATAATTTTAATTACAACTTATTTGTTATGTATTTTTTATCACTAAACACTTCCCGCACAATTGTTTATTTAAAAGTAGTTCATTGTATATTTAACCTTTCAAAAAAGATAAGTGTCCCTTAATATAGCTTATTTTATAAAAACATTTTTTTATTTTAACATTTATCGATTGACAATATTAAATAAATATTAATTACTTAATTTTTAATATTATCATATATATTAAATATAATTCTAATCCTCCTTGTTCGGGAGCGTTTTCTGAAGCCCTCATTTTGGTAGAAGATTCAACACCGGAAGGGCGGAGAGACCAGAGTGGTAAAAGCCCATGAAAGTGTTGAAGGTGTTCGAAGTCGGCATTTGAGCTCTTGGGACCATAGTTGAACTTGGGTCTTGTGATGTTGAATCGGGTCTTTTGAGTTCTTTGGTAGAAGCCCAGATTAGATTATAGGACCGTTTGGGCTCGCGACAATGGCTCTCTCTGCGTGCTGAGTCAAGTACCTATTCGCATGCATATAAGGTAACTCCAAAGGTGGTAATGAGATTGGACTCTACTTGCATCTTTTAAGGAGATTGTGTTGGACCCAAGTTATCATTGGGAGAAGGATTCTAAGGTGGTGAGTACTATAAATATAAGGCCTAGATTATCATTATGAGGTAATACCTATTTTAAGCACTAAATACTTATCCTCTATTGTTAAACCTCAGCAACTGTCACTCATTTTCACACCCGGATTTATCCTCCGTGCCAAGACATGCCGTCAAGCTTCTGTGTGATCCACATTCTTGTCGAGTTCTAACGCTAGCGTGAATTACGTGATTGGGACGTTGAATTGAAACTTGGCGTTAACACTATTTTCTTTCAAATAAATAACACCCTATTTTTTTATAATATGTATGATTGACAAATTCTAGAAAAATGATGTTAAAACTACAAAAAGTCAAAAAATTAAAGAAAAGAAAATAGGAACGTAAATTTAGAAAGAGAGTGAAAAGCGAGAGCATAATTAAGATCCGATGTCGCCGTTTAGGTGAATGCTGGACACGTCAACGTCCTACAGTGTTTTTTTTATGAACTCTGAGCTGGAGAGATAGACAGGAAGAGAGAAAGATCCATTCAGATTCAGATCTTCCCCAATTTATCTGCTACAGATTATAATGGCGACCTTTGTCAAACTGGATGATTCGCCTATGTTTCAGAACCAGGTAATTCATTATTTGATAATTTGATTAATCATTCTTTAATCTTACATTTATGGATTCATTTACTCATAATTTCACTATAAAATGCTTTTCTTTTCTCGGTTGTTTGTCATTCGGAGAGAAATTTACACTCCAACAAAAATTTGTAAATTATATATCTGATCTAGACGGGTTTGGTTTTGTTTTCTTACTACGAAATTCATTTTTAGAAAGTCATGCATATATTCATGGACAGAATTAATGAAGTCAATGCACTAACAGGATCATAATGGAAACCACGGTAGCTGTAAGAACTGGTTTTCACCGGTTAGAGGTGTTCTTTATGTTTCTCTAAGTGATGTAGTTTTCTGCTGGTTCCAATAGTATAGGATTGATTTTGGAGAGTTCATTTAACAAATGTACTTAATTATATGATAAGATACTGTAAATCATCAACTATGTTGTGCACAGAATCGCCCCCTATGGGCTCTCACCACAAACTCACGTACCCATCTCTGAAACAATAGATCAGCACAGAAATAATGGTGCAACAAATTCAACAGGAAATCATATAGCTTGTACTAGGAAATTTGAGCTTTCAATGCTCTCCCCTTGTCCTAAGGTTAATAATGGCCACAAGTACAGCTTCAGTGCTTGTATATCATGCAGTCAGCCCAATGGCCAAGCTCTGCACTTCTAGTGCAACCAAAGTCGATATGCCAACACCCAGCATTGAAAGCAGCCTTGAACATTAAGGACCTTATCACATTAAAAAGTCAATTTAAATAAATACCGAGTAGTTTATCTTTTATACGCTGTTATCGCAAGCATACTTTGGGTCATGTCTGGAAAATTTGTATGCTAGCAAACTCATTTTTGTATATTGGAAATCAATCTTATTACAGTTCTCCCTTTTTATTGACACCCGGAAAGATTTTTGACGTTCATAAAAATTCTAGCTCATGATATCATTTCAAGTCGGTGTTTGCATCTGTAAAATGATGGAGGAAATAAATCTATTCCTTTTGCTTCAACATGAATTTCGAGGGAGTTATGGACTTCTTTTTGTTGCTGGATCTTTTGGCGTGACAAGTTGCCTCCCACATTCCCTCTTTTTTATTTCTCTAGTTTAATTATGGAGATACATAATACTTAAATATGTGGTGAATCTAGGAGTAAGGTATGGAAGCTTCGCTGGTTTATCTCATGTTGGCAATTAGGAAGATGATAGTCATTGACATGTTGTTCTTTGGAGTTTGTGGTCTTTAAGTTAAAAGAAGTGCTAAAGATACATGGGATTGTTCCTGCTGTTGGAGATCTTTAGAGGACTTCATATTATCATGCAGAAAAAATGGGAAGTACTTGGAATGATTGGGGTGGATTGAGTGTTCCCTATGTTATTGAGACAGGATGCTGCAGTCTGTATATTAGATTCCGTGACTTGGAGGTTTTAACGAGAGGAATATCTCATGGGATCGGGTATCTTTTTAGCTTCAATATGGACTTCAGCTATTGGGGCTTTTTGATGATTTCTGTAGGAGAATGCTTTTAGATGATTTCTGTAGTAGACCACCACAAGAATTGGGCCCCTGTTCTTTACATGAAATTTGTACTTTTCCACTTCAATTGTTGGAGGACATCTTGTCCTATATAGTTGTACGGTCTTAAAAAACTTTATAGTGTCACTGAACTATGTATTCTTTAAGTATTTTTGAGTATTGCTTAGTGTTTCATAATCCTTTCAGCTCAGTTAAATTCTGAAAGCAGCTTCTGCTATCTCTTAGTTACTTTGTTCTCTAACTTTTTGATATTGGACAGATGCGTTCTCTCGAGCAGACAACAGAGGATCTAAGAGATCGTTGTCAAAGACTATACAAAGGGTGTAAGAAGTATATGTAAGCATCTTGTATATTTCTATTTAGCTCAGTCTATTATTTAATTTTTATTTAGTTACAAGCTACATATTACTATTGCTACAATTAGGTTGTTTAGCCTTTAGATTTTTTCACTTTACAAACGTAGTTTCTGTGCTTGTGTTCCTTATTCTCAAATAGAAGTTTTATGGTACTTGGATAGTTGGATGGAATATCATAGTTAGCTATTCAATCGTAACGTTACCTTGTCCATAAACGTCCTACCTTAAGTGTGATATCTGTCTGTGACATTGGTTCCTCAAGTCACGTGTATCCAAACAGTTAAAATAAAAACGCCATCCATTGTAATGGGCAAAAATTATAATTTTCATGGCTGTTTAACTGTCTATATTATTACTAAACTTCTACTTAATTGGTGATGCTGAATGTGAAAAATCATGGAAATTTGCAAGAAATAATTTATCATCTATTCCATTATTGTTTGGATTATCAGTTTTAATTAGAATATTTAGTTAGGAAATCATTATATATATTTTAATTGTATAATAGATAGCGAGGAGTAGATCTTTTAATTATGGTAATTTTTGTAGATATCAATTAGGAGCCTTAGGAGTTTGTTTTCTTACTAAATAGGTTAGTCATGTTATAATTAGAATTAGGGTTTTATGGTCTATATAAAGGATGTAATATCCATCGTCGAAATTCAGTGAATAGAATATTGATTTGAGAATTGAGACTTTGTGCCATTGTAGCCTTCAAGCATTATTTTTATATTACTTTCTTATTCTTTCTTCCCCATTCTTCCTTTCTTAAACCTTGTCTTGCATCAATTGGTTATCCACTGATAGTTTAGATGCATTCTTACTAATTAAGATACCAAAAGTTTTTGGTTCATCTTAACCACAAATGAACATTTGTATTGTAAAACTGGTAAAATATATCTTAGGTATTCTGCCGTATTGGAGGTATATGTATGTATATACACACACAAAGGCATATGTGTATGTATATGTGTGTGTGTGTGTATATATATATATATATATATATATATATATATATATATATTTTTTATATATATATAAAATGGTGAAACCGTCGCTATAGCTCAAAAAACCGTCGCCATAGCCTACTGTGTAATACACATCGTGTATATACATTTTTCCTATATATATATATATATATATATATTGCTTTGAGATAGAATGCCCTTTTATGCATTTATTGGGCCTCCCTTTCGAGGAGTGACATTATTAAAAAGTATAGATAATTAGATATATTCAAGTATATACCCTTTAGGAATTAAATAATTTTAAAATTGTTTTGTAAAATATTAGATTGTTATATTTCAATTTTCAAATGCCTGCTCCTTATATCTATTTTTTCCCCACTGTATTAGATATATTTTCTTTGTCCTTAGTTCAAAATTTGTTGATCAATGTATTTTACAGTCTAAGATGATGCCATGTCCAAAGGAACTTTGCTGATATCTCTCTCTCTCTCTTCACAGGGAAGGTCTTGGCGAAGCTTGCAATGTAGACAACATATTTGCTGAATCATTAGAAGCCTTTGGTGGAGGCCAAGATGATCTTGTTAGTGTATCCATAGGAGGTTTGTTTACATCCTGCGAAGTAAAATAATATGGACTGAAAGGTGGCACTCATGGATGATGCTAAAACTTTCTTTGTTATAAAGCAATGGTGTTACTATCCTAGCATTAGATCTGGGCTATATTGGATCAGAAAACTTGACAAATGCATATGAGGAACCATTTTACCATAGTTTTCGTCATATATTATATTTTTTTCTATATTCTTGAATCGGTCTCTTTTCCTTTGTATCTTCCTTGTAATGTTCCGGTCACTTTTTTTTTTTTTTTAATTACAAGACAGATATTGCATTCAACTATCTTGGTTTAGGTCAAATGTCAAGCATCTAGTCTGAGTTGATGAGTGCCTATATGTTTTGTTCAAAAGTTTCCATTTTAAAATTGTACTTTTTTTGATCAAGGTTATGTTCATGTTATAAGTAGGCTTGTCTAATCTAGATCTATAGTTAATGTTGCCTTTTCATTTTTTCTTTCATGCCAGGTCCAATCATCTCCAAGTTCATCACTTCATTCCGGGAGCTAGCTACGTTTAAGGAGCTTCTTCGTTCCCAAGTAATTCTTTTACACTGAAATGTTATTTGTTATTACAGGCAACACATTATCTGTTTGATTATGTGATACATTTTATGACTAAGAGGACTAGGACCCTTACTGAATTTGAGATCTATTGAGATGTTTAATTAACGACTTTGATAATTGTTCACAGGTAGAGCATGTGTTAGTTGATCGTCTTACTCAGTTTTTGTCTGTTGATCTTCAAGATGCAAAGGTACTCTTTTTTCATCTATACTAATTGATAGTAACTGATCTTAAGGCCAAATACTTATAGGCTTTTGTGGATGGCAGTTGTTTTCTGATTATTACCTCTTTACAAAGGTAATTTTGATTAAATACTTAATTTTCAAAATTAAAGTAAAATTCAGATCATCATCCCACATCACCCCCTATATAGTTTTAAAGTTGACACTTAACTGCATGTTGCGAGGTGAAGTGCAATAGTTATATTTTCCATCCAAATTGTATGTGCATGTAGCCCTCTCATCTGTGTATGTAGCCCACTCCCCAAAAGATCGTACCTAAATTTTGTCCCAATCCTTCAAAAATTGTCCAGAATGCCTTAGGTGCTATCCTTGCGATACTATCCTATTTCTTTGACATTTTTCTCCTATTTCTTTCATATCTTCATTTCTCCTTCACGTTTCTACGTGGAAAAATTTCCACATTTGAATCGAGTTTGATGTTAACACAACCAACACTATAAGAGATGTTTGCTATTTCATCATTGTTCTTAGCAAAACTTATGTATTTTGTACATAAAAAATGGGCGATTTTGAATATTGCCCACAACATGTTTGATATTTTGCCTCAACCAAATTTTAAGTTGCAATTATGAGATAAAAGATTAATTCACTGAGCTAAATAGTTGCACTTTGTATTTTATAAAGGAGAGTACATATATATTTTAGGACTGAGTGAATATTTAAAAGCAAAAGACTATCATCATGTGCGGATAAGAAGGCCTCTAGGAGAAATTTCTAGTTTACTACAAATTCAAAGCTATAGTCCAAATTTGCACAAAAAAAAGAAGCTATATAGTCCACGCCTTCTTGACCCATTTTAAGCAACTTTCTTTATTTATAATAGTAAAAATAATAAAATCGTATTCAGATAATAGTAAAAATTAATAAAATCGTATATCAAAAGTGGTAGAACCTTGATAAATAAATTTCCCAAAACCCACATGAGTAACATAAGTCGGAGTTAGGTTCCTAGGGATCTGTTAACAGCTTAAAATCTGTAAGTGGGAGAGATTATGCAACGCTTTCTCCCACATCTGAAATGTGGTAGATGTGAGGGCCTTAAAACTCAAGTCATTGGCTGCTAAAGTAACTTCATATGATTGTGGCGATCAAATTGGAGGTAATTTGGGCTGGCCCGTCTTGGGGGCGCAACAGAGTGACGCCTTTTGCCCTTTGACATTACCTTAGAAAAATTAGGAACCTATATAAACAGGAAAAGTTTTATCTAGTGGCTTCTCTCTCTCATGCAATCTTGCATTTATTCGTTTTGCTAGTTTCTGGTTCGCATGCTCTAGAAATTGTTTATTGTCACTTTTTGATTGGCATTGTTGTTTTAGGATTCACGTCAACGATTAGACAAAGCTGCACAATCTTATGATCAGGTATTCAGAATTCTACAATTTTTTTACTTGTATATATTAAAATATTTCTTATGAAAAGATATAGTATTAATAATATTTTAGAATTATACTTAATACTGATATTTTTATGTCTATTCATTATACTTTGGTGGGTATTCTATCAAGTATTGTTCTTCTTTTTTTTCTTCTTCTTAGTGGTGGAAACTTGTAGTGAGTGATTGACTTATTGTCAAGGTAATAACTCATGGATAGTTGGGTGTTATAAACCCATGAATAACATAATTTGTATGAATCTCAAGCTCAATAGAATGCACAATGTGTACCACTAGGATTTTGGATTTTGAATACAAATTCCTTGTATCAAACTTATTGTTATGCCATTTCCTAAAATTTGATCTTCTTATGTAGTTTCTGTATCTGAATTTTCTATAGTTGTCTTCTTAGATCTTGAATATGTAATTGTGAATCTAGGCACGTGAAAAGTTCGCTTCTCTGAAGAAGAATACCCGGGATGAAGTTGTTGCTGATCTCGAAGAGGTATATTCTTCCCATATGATGCAACTATTTTGAGGTTCATCATTGGCTTCTTATTTGCTTGTAGTTTCTTATTACCACTATCTGTTCTATTCATTGCAACTGTTCAAAGGTCCATATGTCTTCCATTCATGTAGCAAGAAGCAAGACCATTTTTTCACGATCTCGCTGAACTTATATCTTTCATTCAATCAACTATCTCGTGTCGTAACTCGTAACCATTGGTCAATTTACTAGAGTTACTAGATACTCTTATTGACCTAGCAAATCGAGTATTGGTGGTTGTGTATCCAAACCTGGCTCTCTAATATACCGATACTCTAAATTTAGTGTACCTGAAAGTATTTCTTTATTCTCGACCAATTATTTCACAAAATTAAATATTTTAACTTAGTATTGGATGCTTAAAAATCACAGTTGTACTAGATAATTTATAGAACAATCAATTTGTTGAAGCAACTAAAAATCTACTATGAAATTTAGTTTTATTATATTTAGTTTCTAAGAGAATTCCTAACTATAAGCAATCATATAAAGCTAGCTTAGTGTACCGCGTGTTAGCCTGTGTAGTGTACCATAGTTGTGACGCCCCCAAAATTAGGTATACATCACCCATCTTGAGTTGCCAAATACATGGTACATAAATTAAAAACAACTTAATTATACAACTGTCGTGTACAATACGACAAAACATATGCTGTGAGTTTTAATACAAATATTGCCATCTGCAGCAATATCCACTCTCGAATAAGTCCTCATTACATTTATTATCACACTATATTTTCTGAGAATAGTGAGGACTACTAAGACATCATCTCGGACCAGTCACTCCATTTCCGATTAGTCGGCCACGTTCTCATTTCTCAAGAGAAAAAGTGAAAGAAAGGTGAGCTCAACTAGCCCGAAGAAGAAATATTATGACTAAGATAATGCAGAATAAATTATCATTAGTCATATGATGTTAAACTAATAAAATACAATAGACATCAAGTTTAAGCTGCGGTGGTACAAACAATCCATTAAAAGAGTCAAGTAGAGAATAAAATCTACTATCTTTTATGATTTAAAAAGTTTTCATCACTTTTTATTTGAAACTTCGACAATAAATAATCCACATCATCAAATCATCCCGCACTTCTGCCGAGGATATTATTTAGTATCACGACCACGAATTATCCATGCACTACTACCAAAGATAATCGTGTTTTCATCAATGGTCTGATCATGCCATAAAACAATTCATCTTTGCTCCCTTGTAGAAGAGAATCCATAGCCATAATCATACCAAAAGCTGTCCATCGATGTACTACGAATCGAGGATTTTTTCCATATCATTTGTAACATTACGGCCATGATTATACCGAATAATCCACGGTCATAATCATACCAAGTCCATCTATGCACTTCAGTGTGCAGATGACTTTCAACAAAATATAAACATGAGGATGATGACAATGATATAAGAATTCAATAAAACAAGTTCAAGAATTAATTTATTCAGAACTAATAACATCCAAATTGTCAACATGATACTTCTTTGTAAAGTAAAATTCAAGAATGCTCGGAAGAATATTTCCATGAAAAGATAGTGGATGAAGCGCTTGAAATATCAAGGATATTCCACTAATTTCATGGAATATAAAAGTCAAAACTTTAACCAACTGAGTATAATAAAGAATGGAATAACAAAAGAAATCATCATGCATGCGGTACTTCGCATAGACAGGTTATTCCAACAGAATAATAAATAACGGAACGGTCGAGCGTAATACGCATGCAAGCGGGATGTTCCAATGAGAATAATAAGGAATGGAATAACAACGAAATCACCGTGCATGCGGTGCTTGCGATGCAGATTATTCCAACGAATACTAAATAATGGAACGGTCGGGTGAAATTCACACAAGCGAGGATGTTCCAGCAGAATAAATGAATAATAAAGAGGCGGAACCAGTGCGGCGTAAAAGCCACAGACGAGGATATTCCAACGAGAATAATAAAAAGCGGAACCGAGTTCGTGAAAGCGTAAAGTATGAACAGGAGAATAATAAAGACGGAACCAAGTCCGGCGTAAAGCACAGACAAGATATTCCAACAGAAATATAAAGAATGGAATACTGAAGAATTTCACCAAGTATAGGGTAACTTGGCATTATCTGAGTTATTCAATAGAATAATAAAGATAGAATAATAGAAGTTCTCTTCATGAATACAAAAGAAATAATACCCCTTATCGTAAAAGAAACTTGATATAGAAGTGGTGAAGTAGCGAGAATACTTTTCTTCTTTTCTCTATATAGTTTCTCTCTGAGTTTCGATGATTTCGTAAGAAATAATGAAGGAATGAGCTTATTTATAGAAGAATGGAATACATAGTAACTAATTCATGAGCGGTCCAGATTGATTTACTTTAATCGGACGGTCCATATTTAAAGCAAAATCTTTTAAATAAAATATAATATATTCTATTTATAATCTAATAAAACGAATAACTTTTAAAAGATTTTTTTACTATGCAAACACTACGCAGAGCATTTATGCAAACACTATGCATAATAAAATATAATATATTCTAATTATTGTCTAATAAAGCGAGATAACTTTATAAAAGTATTACATTTTTATATAAAAAGATTTTACTATTAGCCTAATAAAACGAATAACTTTATAAAAGTATTTTGTTTTATATAAAAGTTTTTTACATTTTATTACATTAATAATACGAATAAAACAAAACTTCGTCATCATATAAAATATCGACAATAATTGAATCAAAGTGGTGACTTATCACATAAGCATTAATAATTAATCTGAGTGCTACTACTATGCAACCGCGCGTATTCTTTGTACTTTTACTACCGAGTAGTTCAACGGTATCAACGGTAAAACTTCCACGTTATTTTCATAAAAATATTTTTGTCGTTTTCTCAATCGACAATAATTACATTGTGGGGTCCACCAATGATTGTGCCGTCGTACGAATATTCCCTGTTAAAACGAATATTCCCCGACCAATCGAATATAATATAACAACTTGCATACTTTACAAAATTTATAAATATTACCCACAACTATAACATTATATTAAATCCACACCATAATATTAAAAAAAAAAATTGATTATTCGTAAAATTTGGGATTTTACAATAGTCTCATATCCTTGATGTTGAAGAATTTATGTTACTAGTTATGGTGCAATTGTGGAGCTTATCCGATTTTATGACAGGGCCTACACAATTCAAAGTCAGCATTTGAGAGAAGCCGCTTCAATCTAGTATGTCTAGGAATTATATCTTATACCTTTTTCAAAAAATCTTTTTCATGTTTGGCGTTTCCAGTTGTAACATATTTCCTTGGTGTTTTTAAGGAATTCAGGTAAGTTCCCTCACGAATATTGAAGCCAAGAAGAAGTACGAGTTCTTGGAATCATTCAGTGCAATTATGGATGCTCATCTTAGATATTTTAAGCTGGTGTGTCTTTTCACTTGTTAGTGATAACTTATTTAAAGTACCTGCAGTTTCACTCTTGAAAATTAGCATACTTGATGTATCTTTGTAGGGCTATGATTTGTTCAGCCAAATGGAGCCATTAATTCACCAGGTACATTGCCCTTATTTTCTCTCTGATATAAATACCTAAATTATTAGAGCTGGAGTATCGTAGTTGTGGTCTTTGTGAAACACCATTTTGGTTTTACAATCCCCCACCCTCTCCTGCTGGAATGGTTCCCAACACATACATTACATTTTACAGAACTGCTGTCTAATTTGTTCCATCAGTATATTCATGTTTACAGGAACACAAATATGTACTATATATGTGTTTGTGTGTGTTTCATTGTTCATTTTGGCTTTTTAGTATTTTTCTACTTCTACCATGTATTTGCCTTCCCAGATATATAAGATATAATGCTCCCAGTATAAACTTTCATCACTGTCAATATCATCATTGTTCATTATTCAGAAAATATATATATAAATTGCTGCTTCGCTTTCACAAAACACTTTTTTCCAATTTCTAAATGGCAATTCACAACCTAAGTACTTCCATGGATAGGTACCCTTTTCAAGATGAGTGTGAGTTTCGATTATGAGTGTTTGTTTATTCTTAAAATAGCCTTGATAGTCAATAGTTTAATGGTTTTCCTACACTTGTTAATGACTTTTACGTGATTTGTTCATTATCACGATTGTTTTTTTTATTTAGTTTGTGAATAATCATGGTACACAACATTTTTTAGAAGCACTGATTTGTAGATATATGCCATGGGCAGTGTCGGTTTATACTTGTTGGCTTACAATCTGATCTTAGTAATGAGACTTTGTTTGATAAAATATTTTAATTAGGTGATTGTGCGATTCTTATTCAGGTTGCTCTATAGAAAGGGTTATTTTAAAACTACAGTTCTCTGTTTCAGGTGTTGACATATGCACAACAATCTAAAGAGCAGGCTACTGTTGAACAAGACAAACTTGCTAAACGAATTCAGAAGTTCAGGACACAAGCCGAGCTGGACCAGTTACGAGCATCCAGTAATGTGGGAGCCTCTACAACTGCTGTTGGTAGTAATGGTGTCGGTATGAGTTCTAACAAAAAAATAGACGCAATTATGCAGTCAACTGCTAAAGGGAGGGTAAGTAAATTATTTGAAGTTCTAGTTTAGATTTTTTTTTATTAGAAAAGAAATCAAGAAAGAGAGAGGATACAAGAAAAACGGGGGAGGGGGGGCTATAAGGCCATTCACACCGTTCTAATTGAAAACAAGACAGAAAGAGCAGTTACAAAAAAAATAAAAATGATGCCCCTCTAATCTCTATGAAGGTCAGGCACAAACGTATGCTAAAGGCCCTAATAGTAGAAGCCCAAAGGGATGCAAGATAAAATAACCCTATAAGTAGCCCCATCTCAACATTCTAGCATTACAACTGTTGAAAATTCCCCATAACATTATATTCCAAAGGTGACAGTCTAATGTAACTATGTAAGGCCTCTTACTTTATAGTGCAAGGTCACTAGTTCCAAGACTATCCCCTTCCTCCAGATGAGAAGATAATGTTTCATGGTAGCTGAAAAAACCCCTTAATCCCCATAAAACTGAGAAGAAAGCACACTTCAATATTAATTTAAATTAAGCCAATTGTACTAGTTCAATTATTGAGATAATTTTACAAATATTTTTTTCTTATTGTTGCGAAGACTTTTTAAATTAATTGAACTTCAAGCCTTTATTGTTCTAGGTCTTATTGTTATTTTGGCTAGTTTTGAGAGGGTGTCTATGTTCAGCAGGTTCAGACAATCAAGCAGGGGTATCTCTTAAAACGATCTTCAAGTTTGAGAGCAGATTGGAAGAGGCGATTTTTTGTACTTGACAGCCATGGGGACTTGTATTATCATAGACATAACGGTAACAGACCTGTGGTATGTAGTGTTCTTTATCTGTCTCTAGTTGACTAATTTAATTATGAAGTGCTACCAATATATGATACTAAAGTTTTCTTTAGGCAAATTTGAGTGGTTGTAAAAAAAAATTGTGAGGTATTTTGCATACGGCTTCTATAGCTAATGATGCTTCTTTGGTGCTCTTATATTTCTCCAAACCTTGGTCTGTAGCATTACTTGTATGCATCTACTTGTTTGAAGATTTATTCTATGACTTTAGATGCTCTAAGTGTAACGTCCCCGAAACCCGAGTGCTTGCCACAACAGACTTTGTGCGTTATCTAACATAACATTCTTTCATAACTTAACCAATTATCCCATAATCATATTGGTTGAACTAGTCTATTACAGACTAGTTCCCTAGATTGTAACTTGATCTCAATCTCATCCTTTCTACAAGTATCAACTTGTAAATCATATCCGTATATACGGATAACACCATATATACCATTCAATTTTTAACCTTACGATTTAGACATTTTATACTTCTATATATCCAAGGTTCACAATACTAATAACAAAGATTGTTCTTGGCAACAGAGGAGCGCATTCCGATAATTTTGGCATCTTCTAAGTGGCTCATTAGTGTAACCGGTGCTTCTGTAACTCCCAATATCATTCAATACCCTCACTTAGATACATATCATTATAAAATATCTCTACATATCGATATTTCCTATTTATCTGAAATTCACAATGTTAATAACACACTTGTACTTGGAACAAAAGAACCTTGCGATGAATTTGGTTTCTTCATCGGTGCTAGATCTTTGTTTTTACAACACTCACAATGTTATTCAATATCCTCATTTAGATATATAATTCTTTATCCATACATATTAATTTTTACTATCTAACTGAAATTCAGAGTATCGACAATAACATGATCAGTCCATATTACCAATACCCTCATTCAGATTAATAGATCTTTAACCATTCTAAGTTATATCAAAATAAAGACACAACACCATTTCATGATAATAAATAAAATCATAGATCATTCGGTTACATGTTTTACTTGTTCCTATTACAAGTGTGTTTACGACTACAAATAAAAGACTAGTAAACACTCTAGTCTAAGCATTTTACTTTACGTCCATGATCTTCTTATCATTTTTCTTAACTGCAAATAAATGTTTATTCGCAAGAGCGAGCACGACGGCTCTGCAAGTCTAAGAAATAACGCATACGCTATTTATGCTTTCATATATACTTTAACATGCTTTGACATATTACATATATCAATTTGATATCAAATAACTTTTAATTGTTTATATCATGTCACACAAACTTATAAAATAACTCCCTCTAATTAAATGACAATAAGCACACTCATTAAGAAATCACAAAATGTCTTTTATGTCCCTAATTAATTATTTCTCTCTCCACAATTGCTTCTCATTCTTAAATTGTCCCCAATTAATATTCTCTCTCTCCACAATTGCATTTTAAGCATAAAATAAGGGTAAGTTAGGAAAAAATAAGATATTGCATAGAGATTCCAAAACGACACTTATATAGAATAAAATTAAACTCCCTAAAACGTCATTTAATCTGAATAGGAGGGAGTATATAACTTATAAAACTAACACATAAGAGTTAGAATACTTGCCTTGATAGTAAACTAGGTTTTTCCGGTAAACGCTTAAAAGCCTCTTGAAGTTGCAAGTTTTAACTAATCCTTTGCTATTTGAAATTAATCTAACTCACAAGAACTCTCTCTTTCTAATTCTTGATTATAACTTTGAATACTTGATTTTTACTTTGTAAAATGGTGAGAAATAAGGAAGGATTAGACTTGTATTTATAGAATTTTCAAACCTAGGGTATTTAGGTAATTTAGGCCATCAAACCTCCTTTTTTCCACCAGGCGACATCATGATGACATTATCATGTTGACATCATCTTTGTGTTTCTTTGAGGATGATGTCATGCTTTCATCATCCTTTGCTACGATTGGTCGAAAACAATTAATTTGGATCACGAGTTAGCTTTCCTTTGTTTTGATTGGTTCATTTCAGTTTTCTTGGATTTAGTTAGCTTCTTGGTTAGGGTAACTGTGCTACTTCTCCTAGTTTGGTTACTTTAACTTTTACTGTCTGTACTTGACTTTTCGGTACTTTTGTTCTGTATAAAACACTATTTTGTAAAACAGAAAGTTGATACGAAAAGGCACGTTTTCCTGTGAATAGTGTTTTTGATGACTATTTCTCAAAAAATAGTTAAACGATCAAAAAATCAAAAAAATATTACTTTTCGTCTGTGAATAGTAACTTGTACGTTTTTTGAGAAAAAAAATTTATTGGTTATTACGTGACTGTATTCCATACAAACACTATATCTTTAAACGAAACGTTTAAAAATAGAAAGTGTTTCTGTATGAATAGTAATTTCTACATTTTTCTGCGGAAAAACTTTTATTAGATAATACGTGTTTTCACATCGTATTACTTGTAAATCTTGAAATGGAATGTTATTACGACATACACATTTCTCTAGGGAGCTTATGTTTAATCTAACCCTTAGGGTTTAGGTTTTAACCTTTTTCCCAATTTAGGTCTTAGCCTTAAATTAACTCCTTGATTTTAATAAGTGTTAAGGTTAACTACTTAAACCAAAACACAAAATCCTACACATAGCAAAAATTATATAACACATTTGAAGCTTATTTATTCTTATAACACATAACTTGGGTTATACTTATAACCTCTAATCGTATACGATCGTATCTACGAGTCATTTTTAATCTTTCAGATAGCTCAACGTATACTTGAGCAATCGTTCTTTAGGTTTTAAATTGACAACCTTTATTAGATCTTGTCATATCATATTTGAAATATTTGAGATATTACACTAAGAACTTCTCTGAGCATATTAGAACTTTTTCTTATCTTCACCCTTTATCCTTTACCTTTTTTGTTGCAGGGTTCTCCATCATTTCAATCTCTCGGTTCAGTGGAACACAATAATAGTGTATTTGGTAGGTTTCGAACAAGGCACCGCAGGTCATCATCCTTTGGCGAGGAAAGCTTGGGCTGTCGTACTGTTGATCTTCGTACTTCAACAATAAAGATAGACGCTGATGATACAGATTTGCGGCTATGCTTCAGAATCATTTCCCCCTCGAAAACCTACACATTACAGGTGAACTACTTGATGGGTAAAGGCCACATGATTGTCCAAATGATTGCTAGAATCTGTATTCCATGCACCAATTTAGTGAACATGAATAATGATAGAAATAAGAATAGACAAATATTATCTGCAAACGCATCATTTGACTATGATGTGCATGTTCTTTGAGCTGTCATTGAAAAAAGTTGTACTTTATAATAACCACTGTCTTTATATGGTAATAATTTATTTTCCAAGATGGCAAGACAAATAGTATTACTTTATTAATCTAAATGCTATTTAATGCTTAGCTTCTCTAAATTGTTAGCAGTACTTTAACATCATATTTTTTCTCGTTGGCACGAGGAGATTACAGAAGAAATTTGTATATTTGCTTATCTGTCCATGCTTGTAGGAGCAGTACTTTTTAGTTTGATTACAAAAGAACTGCATATGCTTTGGGTTTTCTTGCAGCATCCTGATATAGGATATACTCCCTGCATCTTAGATTATTTGCAACTCTTTTTATAGAGTGTGCAGCTGGATTTTAAGACGTTCCAAAATCATATTTGAAACACCCCAAATCTGGGTACTTCAGTTCCACGGGATTTGGTGTTCACTGTACAAATATCATATATCTATTTACCCACAATAAATGTAACCCATGCAATAGATAGAAATAGATCCTCCCCTTATGGGGTTACAACATCTGAATAATAAATACAATCCCAGGTCAAACTAACATTAAACATCTGTGCGGAAACATAAACAAATAATAAGTCTTAAACAACATCAAGTCTTGACAATAAAAATTCTTAAAATTAAATAACAAGTCTTCATCACTTATTAGCTTTGCCCTTGCCTTTGCTAGTAGAAGGCTCGTCGGACCTTTCGTTCTTAACTGCAATGTTATTATTACGCAAGAGTGAGCACGATTGCCCACAAGTATAATAATACAACAATAAAATAATAACATACGAGTGAATCAAAAACTTCTGTAACAAGAAAAACTCGGCTTTTCAATCAAAAATGAATAACAAGAATCAAAAGAACTTCTGAGGGTTATAAGACCTTGAACTATGTCCTAGGTTATAAGTGTTTATACTTGAAACTTTTAACAGTCATAAGACTATGGACTCTTCTTCTCGTACTTAGGAGGATCAGCCCTTAGTACCATACTGTGTACAATATCTTAACGCTAAAGTGTAATTAATCCCCTATAACAGGGTTGTTCATCTCAATTTGACATTAGAGTCCGCACCAAAGGAAGTTTGGTTTGGATCAGCTCAACAATGGTTCTGAAATTTAGAACGTTCATCAACTATGGACTAGTCGAATCAATAAGAGTTCACTAGTCTTACAAGGTTCAACAATAATTGACTTCAATTTGAATAATAAAGTTCATGATGTATACAATCGAATAAGTATTGTATAACAGGAATTATGCTTTTAAAGAATGATAACATCTAATATGAAATCTTGACTTGAACAATAATAAACAAGATAGAATAAGGAACTTGCTTTATATAAAGAAACAAGGTTTAGGAACTTGCCTCGTGCGTAGGCTAAACGATTACTACTTCCGTTCACCACAAATCCTACACACATACCATATGTATTCACGACATTCATTAGTTACATTTTCACTTAATTATTTTATATAACTCCACTTTATTTAACAAATCATTACCCTTCTAATTTAATTACTTAATTAAATTAGAATATTTTCATTCCCTTACTATTATTACACTCGAATAAATTATTTCATAATAATTTCCATCGAATATTTATTTTATTCCATAAATATTTCAACTAAAATATTCATTTTATTTGATAAATATTTTAATAATAATTTCCATCGAATATTTATTTTATTCCATAAATATCTCAAATAAATATTCATTTTATTTTATAAATATTTTAATTAATAATTTTCATCGAATATTTATTTTGTTCCATAAATATCTCAATTAAAATATTCATTTTATTTGATAAATATTTTAATTAATTATTATTATTTATTTATTATTTTATTTTATTATTTATTTATTTTTTTTTTCACGTAGTAAGTAGTAATTTAGTTTGGTACGCTTCGCTTGAAGGTGGTTACCAGACTCGATTCTGCGATTCGCAAACATAATAAATAAAAAAAATCTCTCACAAGTTCAACTATACGTTCTGTGAAGAATACAGAATATGGCCATAACTTCTAATTTCTTTGTCCATACATTAATTTAAGCATACTCAAATATTATAATTCATATATTCATTACCCAACCTTTCTAACATAATTTTAACAACTTAATTCATGCAATTACTGGAATCAAATCACATAATTTCACTGTTCTTATGAAAAACTCTATTTTTAACATTATTAACAGAATCAACCACTGCGAACTCATTTTTCGACCAAATCAGTCCGTTTAAGTTTTGTTCTTTTTCGTTTTTACATGTATAAACGTAATCATTCATCAATTTACCGATTAATATGCAATTTAAACATAAATTTTTGTAGTTATAAGCCATATTCATATATTTTCTCTGTAAAACTATAAAACTCCAATTTGAACATGATTTCATATATTAATTATTCTAAAACACATATAGATCATATATAATTGAATTATACAGGTTAATAAACATATACAACATTGTAGATTTAACAATTAGTCATGAAAATTCAATTACAGAAAGTTAAAAGCCAATTTTCATAAAAAACTTAAATAACATAAATTAAAACTTGAGTTTAAAGGTTTACCCTTGATTACTCTGCTTGGATTACACAAGGACGATAATAACTTCTTTAATTTTCCACACTTCTTCTTCAATCTCACTGACCCTCAATTTCTCTCTCTTTTTTTTTTCTCTGAACTTGTTTTCCAGACTTAAAAAGAAAATAAAAGAATGCGTATATAATTATAGATAAACTGACGTAGTTGTGGTCAGTTAATCCCTTAGTGGGTTAATGGCGAACTCCTCTTAGGGCCATGTTTGGCTAGCCTTAAAAGGCTCATTTTCATTTATTTTAATTAATCTATTATAATATAGTTTAATATATTTAGGTATTATATTTTATATTTAATATATTCAAAATATAATTTTTAAATACAATTTTGCCATGTCTTAAAGTCCGTACCGCACACTCTAAAAAATAGTTGCAAATAATATGGAATGGAGGGAGTAGATATATTGATGGTTTTCTGGATAATCTGCAAGACAATGCTATCAGATTACTAGAGTTATGAAAACGTTTCCTTGATCTTGTTTAAGCAGGCTGAAACAGAAGCAGATAGGGTTGACTGGATGAACAAGATCAAAGGAGTTATTGCTTCCCTATTAAATTCTCAACTGCAGCAGGTAAACTCTTTGAAACTTTTTACATCCTGTTTAACATTATGCAAGTGAGATGTAATTCAAATGATATACCCTGGTTAACTAGATTTGACGTATCTTCTTCAGCTAAATCCTGGGAAGAATGATGTGGAGAATAACAATGCTTCTTCCAGATCACTTGAAAGCACACCAGCTGATCAGAATGTGCAAGCAGATAGTGTTTCTAGGATTCTTAGAGAAATTCCTGGAAATGATCTATGTGCAGAATGTGGTGCTCCTGAACCTGATTGGGCATCTCTAAATCTTGGCGTTCTGATGTGCATTGAGTGCTCTGGGGTTCACCGGAACCTTGGTGTTCATAGATCAAAGGTACACTATTGTTAAGAGGATAATTAGAATCTTTTTAACTCGCTAGTTTCTGTTTATTCTTTTATTCTGTGTGGGGGGATTTTACTTGTGGTTGTATTTATACCTATTCTTTAGTCTATACTACTTGTGAGAGTAAATTTTTTGTGCTCCAGACTTAAATAATTCTTAGGAATACGACAGTTATTGGCCTCTAAAATTTTATTTTGGATTATGTAAGCTGTAAACACCGCATTGCATAAAGGTGAAGTAAATTGTTAAATTAGTTTAGACCCCCTCCTCCTTCCATATATCATGTACAACCCTTAAAGTTGCATGTTTTGACAATGTATGTAACTTGAATCAAAAAGATACTACCAATGACCTAAAAGAAGCTAAGTCGCTCCTACCACCATGACCTCAAAAACAATCTGTTCCAACAGGAAAAATGTTATTCTGGTACTCTTGTAATTATAGTGAGATGTTCTTAGCCTAAAAACTAGTTGATTCAGGCTAATTCAATCTCTTATTATGCTTTCCCAACCTTTCTCAAATGTGGCATTTGGGTTAGGGTGGCACATCATGTTAAGAAATGCCAGAGTCCATATTTTTATTCCTAAAATTTGGGTATTGTTCTCCGAAAATTTCACATTAACTCTTCCTTTCAAACCTCTCCATTAATTCCAACTACAACTAGAAAATGATTTGAGTATTAATCAGTAATACACTAATACTACTCAAGCAGACAAGGAAACAAGATTTAGTCATGTAACATCATGATGTTTTGCATGTGTGATAAACTTTGGTATCTCCTTTCCTTGCATTGCAGAAGAGACGTCCTGGTAAACCTTGTTTTTCTGTCACACTATAGACTAAAATACGTATTGGAGTATGTAACAACCCGGGTCAAATCCGAGTCCGAATCAAATCATAGCATAATAATTTTCTCAATAATATCTTCTTGGGTTCTTAGGTCATCTTAGCCCACCAGCTCACCCAAAAGGTCATGACTGAATGTATTAATGATAGCAACTTAACACATTCAAATGTCTCACATGTTATGATGTGGGACTGGGGTGTTATAGAGTAACTTTGTTGAGTTTGATTAAGTTGTAGAACAAGCACAACACGTAAGCAATGGACAGGTGCTCACTGAGTTCATGATTATATTTATATTGGTAGCAAATGTAAAAAGGTGCAAGGGTTCCCCAACTGAGATCTTCTGATTGAACTTGCTTCTGTTACTTTCTTCTTTTACTTCAAGGAAATTCTGCACCAAACACTGTCAAACAAACCTTAACAACCCCAGCATGAAACAGAGATGCTTTATATCTTTGTCTCACTGCGATGTCAGACTTCTTATTTGATGACGAATGTAACATTAAAGACATGGGAGAGTATAGATATTTAGAGCACGCATATCAAGATTCCTGATATCAGAATTTTTTGAAAGTGAGTTGGTTTCTCATTCCATTTCTTAAGACTTTCATTCATGTTTCTAGAGTCCTGGTAGTATTGAGCTAGTCAATCAAATATGTGGCTGTTGTAGTTTAAACTACCACAGTACAGCTGATCTTGATACAGTAAGGTTGATGATATTGAATATATTTAAGCTGTGTACTTGCTATTGAAGTATATTCGTTTCAGTGCTTAGTGCTTACTGCTCCAATACTTAAAAAGGAACCAATAAAAACTCTACTCGGTGGCAGAATAAATTTCCTAATTGTGAAATGCCTGTGGGCGTTTATGGTACTGAGCTATGTTTTTCAACCATCTACAGGTGAGGTCAATAACTCTGGATGTCAAGGTTTGGGAACCTACAATCTTGGATTTATTTTGCAATCTGGGTAATGATTTCTGTAACTCTATCTGGGAGGGTCTACTTCAAAATAATAGGTTAGTTTCCATGAACTAAATAACTTGGACTTCACTATGTCATTGAACTTTTTATATATTGTGAATGTTGTGTTGCAATATTCATTGTAGCTAACGATTGAGATTGGAGCTTAGCTATATTACAAGTTGCTTAATAGATGATATGTTTTTAATCTATTTTTTTATTCAACTAACAATTGTTTGACGTTGACAGCAGTTGTTCGTCCTTACAGTTTTCATTTTTATTTTTTAAAATTTTTGTGTATTATTCTGCTACCTAATATTAGTTAAATGAATATTATGCAGAACAAATGGTTCAGATGCTTACATATCACTTACAAAACCAAGCCCTGAAGATGGCATTCAACAGAGAGAAAAATACATTCTAGCTAAGGTATACTTGTAGTGTTAAATCTTAATTTTTCTGTGAGTTTAACTAGAACACTCACATGTTAGTCTTTCACCCTATTGGGGAAAGAAATTTTTTGTGTGCAGTCTACTTTGTCTCTGCAGCAGTACGTTTATTTTTTTACAGTTCCGCTTGAACCCAAGTACAACCTTGGGCCTTGCAGTGACACTTCACCATCCCCCTTTTCATTATTAACAATTAATGTCTCAATGGTGTTGGGTAACATTCAAAACTAACGGTTTGGTCCAAATTAACAGGGCTTGAATGCAAAACATAGGAATTTTGGCGTAAACAATATATTTTGTAGTTTTTTCTTTCCTTTGAATTGGCATCTTTGACCCCTACGAAGTTTCGTTCGTCTGTCCTATTCGTTCTCTTCCTATTTCCTCTTGCTTCTCCTACTTACAACATTTATGATTTTCCACATTTATCTATAATCTGCACATATATAAATACGTACATGTTACATAATATACACCGTCAACCCACAGGTACAATGATTTAATACAAGTAAACAAACATAAATATAAGGTTGGTGCTACTGTCAACCCCCTGATATATTGTTTATATATATTATACTTTTTTGTGGGCATATATCTATTTGGTTGACTATCTAATGCATTGCAAGTATGATAAGTGATAACCTTTAGTTATTTCATATTTGTTAATGAAACTCCATAATATTTATAAAGTTTCTTTGGAGAAAAAAACATAAGTAACTTTAAGAAACATAACCTTTAGACATTTGTTCACATTTTAACATTTATAAAGTTTCTTTGGAGAAAAAACATAAATAACTTTAAGAAACAGTTTCCCATGCCCCCCCCGGGAGGAATGCTGTCACTGTACAATTTTCATTGAGAAAAATGGCCCTTACATTTTTTTACCTAATTTAGTATGTTGAGAAGCTGCTTGTCAAGAAAGAAGCAACTACCTCTGGTGTTACTTCTTATGCCGTCAGCATCTGGGAAGCAGTGAAGACTAACAATTTGCAAGAAGTATATCGCCTCCTCGTAATGTCAGATACAAGTATTATCAACACTACTTATGATGAGGTGGCCAGCATCAATTCACATCACAATCTTCATGAGCATGATTCCCAAAAAGGCTTTCATGACATAGAAAGGGAACAGCATGATCCCATAGCTTGTCAGACAACTAAAAATTCCAGTGAACCCGAAAAAAGTATGCAAGGTTGTTCTCTGTTGCATCTAGCATGTAACTCTGGCAATCGTGTGATGCTCGAGCTATTGTTGCAATTTGGTGCTGATATAAACAAGTCTGACTACCATGGAAGGACTCCTCTGCACCATTGCATCTGCACAGGAAATAACCAATTGGCAAAGTTTCTACTTAGGAGGTAATGTTTGTTAGTATTAAGGCCACGTCTAAAACACGACCATTATCTACTTTCCTGCTGAAGTATGGCATTAGTTTTCTCACATCTCGCATATAATTATGTAGACTGATTATACAATCCCAGCTTTTAGGGTGACATAATAAAAGCAAACTGGAGGCAGCATGTGTGCATGCTGTTGTTCTGTACCTCTTTTTGTGCTCAACATTGTTAGGGTTTTATTTAGTTATTTTTTAAAAAAGCAGATTTGAAACAATTATGGAGCTTGTAAGTATTTCAAATGATTTATGCTGAATATGCTACTATTTGCTTATTGCTTATCATTGACACATTTGTGCTATGCATTTCAGGGGTGCATGCGCATCAATTAAAGATGGGGGAGGTTTAGGTGCTTTGGAAAGAGCTATGGAGATGGGAGCAATAAGCGATGAAGAGCTGTTTGTGTTACTTTCAGAGCGAATGTAAAACGGGCAACTACTGTTCCAATGCAGTTCTGTTTGTTTTGTTTTTTCCCTTTTTTCTCATTTGTTCTTTGGTGTGTGTTGGGAGGCAAAAACCGTCAAGGTTCATCATTCTGTTTAAGACATTAAAAATATGGTTATTTGTTTCGTCTGTTTTGTATCTTTTTAAAAAGTGCATCTTAATTTATTCAGTATTATTTATTGCCACTTACATGCTTGCTAATGTTGTTATATAGAGCATATGATCAACTTAAATTTATGTCTCACACAAACCTGGACATTTACGACGATATGCCATGGGGAGATGGATCCTCTAAAGGTAACTGGAGGATCCTCCGTTTATCCCAAAATGTGAATAAACAGATTAAAAAGCTTAAATACAAGATATCTATCTATTCCTCATTTACTCAAGACTGTTGTGGTAGTAGCTATCTGTTTATAAGAAAATTAATCATTCACATCCAATTGATGTGTGCAATGTACTATTAGGCATACGAAAAGCACATTCGTATACATTAAAATATCTGACATACACCTCAAAAACTGTAGAAACCATAATATATGAACTGGTGAGAGTGATCAAATATAGATAATCAGGCTACAATGAAGATTGATGGGGAATACTTGATAGATCCTCCCTCTTTCCTGAAAGATTATATAGATAAAAAGAATTACTAAAGGTGTACGTCTTAATGTTTCAGTAAACTTACAATATGTGAGTCGCAAAACCCCAAGAACCACACACCAAAAAGTCCATTGTAAACTGTTTTAGTGTGCTCAAGGAAATCCTTGCCGCTGTCAGTAAACCTGTCAAAACAAGCAATCATCATAACTAGTCGAAAAGAAAAGAAAAACCATCATCTTAACATGTAATACAATAGTTAGAGAGTACCACTTACAATCCAGGAAGCAATGCAAGTACTTGGCATGTAGCATTGTCTTAAAATATAGCATGTAGGGGTGTCAACACAAGTTTCAGTGTTGCAACATGAACACCTGAAACATATGGGAATCTTCAACCGAACAGTATAGTGCAACCACCTGCATCCCACCCATGCTGCAAGAGTACCCCAAGGGGTCACAGAGCTATATTGGAGGCCTACTATCAAAAGAAAACAGTTGATTATTGAAATTGGCAAGAGACCAAATGAGGATAATTAATTGAAGAACTGGACAAGAAGATATACCATCAACTATAATTGAAGTGGCAAGTATGAGACACTGTATATCGTTACTAAATTATGTGATAATGAGATGATATCTACTAGACCTGAGTTGGTAGCTTTGTTGCATCTATCTGTTAATCAAACAAACTTCTGTATGAATCAACTTTATCCAATCCACTTATTCACTGATGACATGAAACAAAATAGTACACAAAAATCCTAAATTAATAAAAGAAATAGGAATTATATGACCACATATTCTCCACATTTCAAAAGAAACACCAGGAATATTGAGTTGCTAGCTTCAAGTATTCCATCAATTATACAAAGAAGACATCAGGGTAGCCTTAATATATAGTAATTTTAATTATTCACATTTCAGGAACAACACCGGGGATTGTGAGTTTACTGGCTTGTAATTTCACAGAAAATATTTAAAGCGACCACCAGGACGGGCACATGTGTACCTAATTTACATGCAACAAGCAGCAGGCCATGTCCACATCCAAGCTTAATAGTCAACAATATAAAAATAAAAGTTTCAATGCCTGATGGATCATAACCCAAACTCACATGTGCAATTATTATATTTATTAAGAACAGCCTCAAGGATGGACAAGTTATTTATATATGACAGAAAGATTATAATAAAAGTCCATCTCATACAACCAATTGACAAGTAGCAGTAAACTTAGGAACTTATGGGAAATGGTACAAAGTGTTTATATTCATCTCACCTGTAAGAATCGGCGAAGTCCTTAATGCCGCAATTGCACTTTCTTAGCCTTTAAAATACCATGTTCTATTGCTAACATGGCACGGGTATCTAGCTCTATCCCGACTGATATCGTATTAACAAGGTTTACTGCCCCATCTATATCACCGCAACGAAAATAGCTACTTAGTAGAGCTGTGTAAGTCACAGTATCTGGTTCCATACCTCTATCAATCATTTCATTAAGAAGGAAAATAGCATCTTGAATGTTGTTTAACTTGCAACGATTATCAAGCAAAGCAGTGTAGCATTTAACATCAGGAGTTAATTCCATCTCCCTCATTTCCCTCCAAAAAGTCATAGCATTAACTGTTTCTCCCTTGTTCCCATCTCCACTAAATAATCTTTGAGCCTTTTTCAAGTGTTTTTTGGAATGCCCATCAATCAAAACTGTGTAAGTGATGACATCAGGTTTGATTCCCCTTTCCTTCATATCCTTAAATAGATCACAGGCCTGCTGCAAGCAATTTACCCTGCAATAACTGTTCAACATGATTGTGTAGTTAATGACATTCGGGGTTAACCCTCTCCGGACCATAGTATCAAACACCCACTTTGCTTTTCTCATATCTTCAGCATGACAATGTGCAGCTATAATCCTGCCACACATTATCCTACAAGGGCCACCATCAAAAGCCAACATAGTCTGAAATAGAATAAGAGCATCGTCAAATGCACCTTCTGTACAAAGGCTACTGAGAAGTTTGACGCAAGAATCCCTCTTCACTAATATTCCTTTCTTGGACAACCTAACAAAAAGCTCAAAGGTGTCTATTGTCTTTTTCGCTTCACAGTAACCATTTACCATTGCAGAATAATTATCTAGCCCTTTGTTTTCCAAACTACCAAAAAATAATTCAGCTTCCTTCACATTTCCTCCCACACATAAACCTTCAATGATCATGTTGTGTGTAACAATGGTCGGTTCCAAACCCCCATAAATCCAAAGCTCAAGATCGTGCTAGTCCATTTCTTGATAACCCACCAGCTCAAGTGCCTATCAGGTTTTAACATTGATGCTTCATTTGCAAAAAATCAAAGGTTTCAAAATGTTTTCCATAGAAGGAAGTATTGTTGATCAGAGTTTGGCTGGATAACTTCTGGAGCCATTTCCCTAGCTTCATCTCATTAAACAATCATGGCTTCTTCTAACTTGCCTAGTTTAAGCATCAATCTATTATAAACAATCTCAGGAAAATCCCCATTTCCTTGAATTTGTTGAATTGGTGCACCACTTCCGAAGCCAAACCCATCTTGCACAAGCATTGAAGAACTGAGCTGATAATAACACAATTAGTCTTGATACCCTTTGTAGACATTTCACAATGAAGTGCCAAAGATTTGAGAATATTCCCCGCCTCACAATATCCTTGAATTAGGGACCCATAACAATATGCATCAGGGGCGATTCCAGCTTCTTATATCAAGCAAGACATCCTCAGCTTCTTTCATCTTACTGTGACTAACAAGCCCACGAATTACAATGAAGTAAGCAAACAAGTTAATAGGAATGTTAGTACTTCTCCACACCTTTAACACCTCATATCCTAAATCTGACCTTCCACGTGAACAAAGCCCTTCTATATAAGTTGAGTAAGTAAAAGAATTAGGGGTCACGCCAGCTTCCTCCATCTCCTGAAACATATCAATAGCATCTTCCAGACTACCCTTTCGATAAAGTGCTTTGAAAACAATACCATATGTATAGACATTGGGGACTAACCCAAGTCTCTTCAATTGTAGATATATAGCCACAGCCATATCCACTTTGCCAAACTCAATCAATCGATTCATAAGAAAATTACAGGTCAGTATATTTGGTAAAAATCCATGCCTTTTTGTTTTGAAAAAAATATCAGTGGATTCATCAAACCTCCCAAGTGTGACATAGACCTTAACCAATGCATCAAGTGCTCTAACCAATGAATTTGGTCCCTCGGCCTTGAGACCCTCCAATAATGCATCAAACAAATCTGAAACTTCAAAACCCAAATACTCAATTTCCAGCTCTATAACATCTAATAAAACATAGTGCAATTTTATATCCATGCCCCAATAGCATAGTATCCTAATAATAGCCATGTAAGTGCAGACATCATGTTGAAATCCACATTCTTTCAATTGGTGGAAATAAGACAATGCAAGACTGGGCTTTCTCTCAAATTGTTCAAGTGTAAAGTAACTTTAGACGAATCAAAATCCAAAACTTCATCATCTAATGTAGTATTTTTGGTATAGTGAGTTTGTTCATCACAACCTGCGTCTGACAAGTCTGAACTCAACTGGGCAACTGCCAAAATGGAATTAAATCGAATAAATGGATTGTATTTTACAAAGTTTCGACAAGAAACTAACCTTAAAGAAAGAACCCACATGTATAATCTTACTTGGATAAAATTTGGAAGCTTTGTTTCCTCTGCACCCCTTAAAAATTTATACCAAGAAACTGAACAGAGAAGAAAGTAACCTGGGTATGTATCAACAGAATCTACATAGATATAAATAATTGAAGCAGGGAAAATTATCTTAGCAGCAAGCGACGGAAGTTTAGGTTTTTCGTATGGAGATTTTCTAGGCAACCGCTGACACGAGTGAAGAGCCTTTAAAACTCGGGTTCAGAGTCCGAACCCGTTAAGACGATCCAAAAAGTGAAAATAATACTCGAAGGAAGTTTTTGACTCATTGAGTAAACTTTTGTTAAAATAAAAATGAAATCTATTTTTTTTTCTTTACTATCTCCCAACAGCTTTCTTTTTTCATTTTCTAGAACTTACACTATTTGACTAAATAATTAATGTATCAAAAAAAATTAACAAAATTACATTTATTTACATGTCATTTTTTATGACCATAGAATGAGTTTAAGCAATTCTATACCATAAGTAAATATAAATATTTAAAAAGTATAAAGTGAATATAAGATAAATTTTAAAATAATTGTCCAATTTAGAATGAATTTTAAAGTTTATTTATATTTTATTAAATTATTTTGTACTTCTAATTTTTTATGTGTTTTTATGATTATGGGATGGAAACAAAGGATGAGATACAAAATTTAGATTGCGGCAAATATTAGATCTCAAAACATCACTAATGGATCCGATTAATATGAAGTGAATTTTATAATAAGTTTACTCTATTATTAATACAGACACACAGACAAGAGGTCGATCTCTCTATCTACGTGTCAGCACTGTATTAACTATCATAAAATTCATTTTATGCTAATCACTCCTATCAATAATTATGACTTGAAGAAAAAGGAAAGAAGATAGAGAAAAAAAGAGATTGAAAAATGATTTCAATTCATCTACTCCAAATTTTGTTACAACACATGAATTTTAACAATGCATCATCATACACGAATTTTTATAGAATCAATCATAGCCGATAAGCAAGAATCTTAGCAATGACTGTTATTATCTCTTAGATCAAAATAACTTAATGGTCTATCAATTCTATCCTTTGGTCCTTATCCTTCCATTTTTGCCCCTGACATAGCCTTAAAGCTAGTTTGGTTCTTCTGGACCTTCTTAGCCCATTAAGAGTCTTCAAGCTCAGCCTTATTGATCGTCTCTTCAGCAGTCAAATCTTCTTTAGCCTTGGCTCCCTCATCACTGTCCATAGCTTGAACTTTACTGACATCCATTTCTAACTTCAAGTTACCTTATTTTAACTGCAAGAATTTCAGAGTTGTCACCAAGTTCCTTGTTTGTAACATGATTAGTCTTGCAAAACGTAACATCACTCATAAAAATTACTAATTAACATTTTTATATTATACAAATATAAATATATAATAATTATTTGTACACAAAAATATAAGTTTGCAAAACAAAAATTGATTACCAAATGGAATCGAGTTTTTGATATAATAATAGTCTTTAGATCTCAATTTCGATCCATCAAATTCTGCCTATGCCTCTCTTTCCCTCCTGCCTTGTTGGCTGCTTGCCATGGAGTCTCACTAGTAGTTCCCACTTCCCAAGCTAAATGATGAAATTAACAAGCCAGTAGAAGAAAAATGTCATCATCTTCTTCTTCATCACTGAAACCCCTATCAACCCAAGAATGGGAGTCCCTAATCGACGATTACCAGTACGGCGCCGGCCCCCGCCGCGACCGATGGACCTCTTTAAATTACACCGGCATCTCTCTCCTCGACCTTTCTCTCTATTCTCTCCTCCGCAAAGACCTTCCAATCCCTCTCAAAATCCAGCTCATCGTCTTCCTCGAAGAACACTTTCAATTTTCCTTCCAAGACCAGCAAGCCCAAACTTCAGTAGCCCTAACCCGCCTCCTGGAATCTCTCCGTGCAGTCATCCAAGCCCCAATCGACGGCGTTTTCGTTACCCTTTCTCTCAAAGAGCAGTTCTTTATCTCTGTTACTTCTATATTCGTCACATCTGTGATCGATTTTGATGGGAAACTCGATAGTCAATTTGTCAAACACCTTGAGGGGTTGATCGAGCTTTTGTTGAATGTGATTAACCGGCCGAACCATGGGGTGGACCGGCAGACCCGGGCCGTGGCCTGCGAGTGCTTGAGGGAATTGGAGAGAGCTTGCCCATCGCTATTGTCTGAAATTGCGGGGAATTTGTGGGGTTTGTCTCAAAGTGAGAGAACTCATGCAGCTCAAAGTTATGTTCTTTTGCTTGCTCAGGTATAATCATGGTCTTCTTTCAAAAGCTGATGCTTTGATTCTTTTATAACCATTATGTTATGTTTGAATCTTGTTTAGATAAGAAAAATGATAAAATTACAGAAATATCAGAACTTCACTTGTGGTCCGTTATAATTGATTTTAGCCCTATACTTGCTGTAAAGTTTTAAAAAGTTTTGTTGATAAAAGAGATCAAATGGATAATTTTTTAGCATCAGAAAAGAAGAAAATAATGTTGTGCTTGTCTAGAGTTGTACTTTTTTTCGTGGAGTGGATTGTGTTTTTATCTTTACTTTTCGTTTAACCTTTTTCTTTAATTTCTGCAGCACTATCCAAAATTTAAACCAACTAGTAATTCCCGGTAATTTTTTAGTATTGATATTGCTTCTCTGCAGGTGATTCACGGGATTGTTGTTTCAAATGCCAATGTTTCGGTTCTTAATAATTCAATGCCTTTAGTACCCTTTAATATTCCCCAGTTTTTGATTGACGATGATGGTTTGAGTAAAGATACTTTGGATTCTAATTACAAGGAGTTTAGGAGAGTAATGGCATTTTTGCTTGAGTGGCCACAGAATTTGACTCCATTTGGGTTGATGGAGTTTATGAGTTTAATAATGCCTTTGGCAGCGGCTTTGGAATTGCAAACGTCATTGTTGAAGGTACAATTCTCTGGATTGCTTTACACGTATGATCCGTTGCTATGCCATGCTTTTTTAGGGATGTATTCACGATTTTTAAATGCTTTCGATGGGCAAGAGGGTGAGGTTGCTAATCGCCTTGTGTTGATCTCAAGAGAAGCTCAACATTTTTTGGTTTTTCGATTGCTTGCGCTACACTGGCTATTGGGTTTCATTGGATTGGTATCGAGTCGAGAAGTTGGGAAAAAGAAAACCATTGTCAAAATGAGTCTGAGCTTTTACCCATCTGTATTTGATCCGCTTGCTCTGAAATCCTTGAAGCTTGATTTGCTTGCTTATAGCTCGATTTTACTCGATACTGATAGTTCTAAACTGACAACGAATGTGAATGATATACTGCGTTTGGGCAGAGTGGTGACTTTATTTGAAGATGGTCTTGTCTCAGTATCGGGTTTTAAATGGTTGCCACCATGGAGCACAGAAACTGCAGTGGCATTCCGTGCTTTCCATAAGTTCTTGATAGGTGCCTCTTCTCATTATAATACTGATTCTTCTTCCACTCAAATTCTCAAGGAGTCTACCATCTTCCACACTTTACAGGTACATGGTGGAATTAATCTTACGTTTTTGGTTTTCCATGTTGTAATTTGTCTTACATTTTGTTTTTTTTTTTTAATTTCCATTAGGTAAGTAAATCAAAGGGATAGTATAACACGTGATTTTAGCTATTGATAAGTGAGTTGCAGTGGTCCTATGGGCTTGGACTTTACTATTTTAAGTAATAATTAAAGTAACTGTAATAATACTCAAATAGGGCATATGGGCCTATTTGTCAAACATTAGTGGTTCTTCTCTGAGCCTACAACTTTTCACATGTATAAACTGATTTGACTGTTATTATTAGTGGTTTCATGTGTTAACTGCTTTTCTTATTAATGATTGTTATGGGCTTATGCTTAGGATCTAAGTGTCTTTCTGGTTTTTCCTTTACTTAGGTGAAGGCCGTCACCCTTTCATCCTGTATGGCCTAGTACCCCTGGGGGGTTGGGTGGGAGATCTGCTTGTTGTATTTGCTAAATGAGAATTGTTTTTTTTTATCTTGTTTTGCAGAGTATGCTAGTGGAGATGGCATTAGAGTTTCAGGGATTGGTTCCGATTATAGTTGCTTTTGTTGACCGCTTGTTGGCCTGCTACAAGCACCGCTGGTTGGGTGAGCGACTGCTTCAGACATTTGATAAGAGTTTGGTTCCAAAACTCAAGATAGACTATAAATTGGGATCTTACTTCCCGTTATTTGACAGAATTGCTGAGAATGATACAGTGCCACCTGGTGGGTTGTTAGAGCTCTTTGCCAAGTTCATGGTAGTCCTTGTTGAGAAACATGGTCCGGAAACAGGATTGAAATCCTGGTCTCAGGGGAGTAAAGTTCTTGGGATGTGTCGAACTATGCTGATGCACCATCATAGTTCTAGATTGTTCCTTGGGCTATCTCGTCTCCTTGCATTCATTTGCCTTTATTTTCCTGATTTGGAGGTTCGCGACAGTGCAAGGTAAATTAAGAAATATCTTGTGACTGGTCAATTTCGTTTATTCATTTCTTACTCCTGCACCTGCCTTCTTCAGTTTTTCATTTTAATACCTATATGCTTCATTTCTTTAAAAAATAAATAATTAATTGCAGTGAGCCCCTTTTAATTTAAACCATTTTTCGGTGTTCTCCTTGAACACTTCAAATTATTTTTTTTCCCAATTTAAGTCTTGTACTGATTAAAACTCTGCTGGGCTTAGATCTTTTAATTACTTTGTATTCACATTGTAACATTTATACCAGGTAAGATACATGGATAATAGTAGTTATTTAGCAACAAAAAAGAAAAGAAAAGAAAAGAAAAACCAAGTAGTTTATATTAACAAATTTTACTATATCCTTGAGCAATAGATTACGTAGAAGCATTTAAGTCAAACCCTACCCCTCAAGTCCCTTTTAGTTTCCTGTCAAGTACCCTAGCCCCAAATCCGTCGGGCATTTTCTTCTTCATTTTTCTCTTTCCTCTTAACCCAGATGAACTGTTGTCTAGAAGCTTTCACACCCATTGCAATCTCATATATTTAACTCCAAGCAAGGTTACTCAAAGGTTCAAGATCTCTGTGTTCATAAGCCACTTAGTCCAAAAGCTCCTTAATTTTGATTCTTTTGACTTGGGAGCAACATCCTGGTAAAGATCTCGGTGTGATGTGTACTGGTCAGCATAATGTGTACTTTGAATCTCACCTCTCCTTCAAGAATTTTTTTCAAAGTCTAACCTTTCACTACTCTCCTTGTTGCAGCAACCTCTCTATCCCTTCTTATTCTAAAACCCTAGCAACTGAACTTGAACCAATCTTCACCTTTGTCAATTCCCTAACCTCTTACATGGTTTCAACTCCCAAACCCTTTCTTTCTTTAATGATGGGTTTTTCTTCCAAGTGTAATTTCACCTCAATTTTTGGAACCAAAATTGATGTGCAATGGCCAATGGGTGTTGTTGTGTCTCCCTCTTCAATTGTTTGATGCGATTCCCCACATATTTAAACCGTAATTGTTGAGTGTCTCCCAATCATGTTTATGAACTGGATCAGCAAACAAATTAAAATTCAAGCTCAAGCTCAAGGTAAATAAAATCATCACATGCTCTCGTGTAATAAAAAAGTAACCACAAATCTAACTCCAGCAGTGGTTTAATTAGGACGAGGGTGGAATTGATGATGAAATAAAATTTTGAAAATAAAATAAAAGAGTGAGTTCAAGGAGAACATTCAAAATGATGTTAAGTACGGGTGTTTTAATCGCAATAAGCCAGAAAGAATTAAAGAGGATTAAAAGTTCATGATGACTTTCCCTAACGTTGGCCATTATATTCTCATTTTATCTGACAGGATCTACCTGCGAATGCTGATCTGTGTACCAGGAAAGAGGCTTAGGCGCTTACTGAACTTTGGGGACCAACTCCCTGGTATGTCACAATCTTCCCATGCCAGCTCTTTCTTCAGTGTTCAGTCTCCTCGAGTTTCTCATGATATTAAGAAATCTAAGAATATTTCATCCTACATCCACCTTGAACGAGTTGTACCATTGTTGGTCAAGCAGTCTTGGTCCTTATCTTTATCAACTCTAGGGTTTACTGGTAACAAATCTATTTATATTGAAAGCATCAGAGACAATGAACTGCCTGAGCAAATAGAGATTGATCCCCAAATTATACCAGAATCAGAAAGAATATATCAGCCACATGAGCCATTACGTGTGATGGATTCCAAGATTTCAGAGATTGTCAGAATATTGAGGATTCATTTTTCATCCATACCCGATTTCAGACACATGGCTGGGCTCAAAATTAGGATACCCTGTAGTTTGCGATTTGAATCAGAGCCTTTCAATCGCACATGGGGAGGTGATTTGCCTGTTAGTGGTTCAGATGGAGTAGATGCACTTCCTGCCATATATGCAACTGTGCTGATTTTTTCTTCTTCGGCACCATATGGGATTATTCCATCATGTCACATACCTTTTCTTCTTGGTGAACCTTCTAGAAATGATTATCCTATGGACCAAACTGATTCCTTAGCAATTGTCTTTGTGGAAAATAGTTCTCGAGAAGAAGAAAGCTGCAAAGCTCCTTTAGTGATTGAGTTGGAACCACGGGAACCAATACCTGGTATGGTTGATGTTTCCATCGAAACAAATGCTGAAAATGGTCAGGTCATCCGTGGACAGCTTCAAAGTATCATTGTGGGCATTGAAGACATGTTTCTCAAAGCTATTATTCCAGAGGACATCGAGGGAGATCAAGTACCTGATTACTACTTTGCTTTGTTCGGTGCTCTCTGGGAGGCATGTGGCACTTCTTCAAGCACTGGGCGGGAGGCATTTTCTTTAAAGGGAGGTAAAGGAGTTACAGCAATCAATGGGACCCGATCTGTCAAGCTACTTGAAGTTCCTGCAACCAATGTAATTGAAGCTGTAGAGCGTTATTTGGCACCTTTTGTTGTTAGTGTTATTGGTGAACCCCTTGTTAACATTGTGAAGGATGGGGGAATCATAATGGATATTGTCTGGAAAGATGTTGCTTCAGATTCTTCCCTTGATGTTACTACCTCGGGCACTAATTTGGATAGTGGCCCTCTTTATCTGAAGTACATTGAAGATGAAGATGAGAAAGGAAGTCATATCCTCCATGTCAATAAGAAGAACATGGGTTGCATTCTCGTTTTGATATTCCTTCCTCCGAGGTTTCATCTTCTTTTTCAGATGGAAGTCTCTGATGTTTCTACACTAGTTCGTATAAGAACTGATCACTGGCCATGCCTAGCTTATATTGATGACTACCTTGAAGCTTTATTTTTTGCATAAAGGTATTTCGGCTTCCATGCTTTGCTTCATGATGCTGAAAGTTCTTGGTCACTTTCATTCTGTATAATTTTTTACAAGGAAAGTGACATTTTTTGACACAACTTTAGTATAATTACAACTCCAACAGTGAATGTTTTTATTATGTAGGTGTATCAGTAATGTATCCTTTCTCCAGGCATCTTTTATTAGCTCTGGGGATCGATTAATTGACTGCAATTTGAAATTGCAATGTAATTCTTCTTTCTTTGGAAACTGAGATTATATGTGCGTTTCTTTCACATTCTTTATTTATTTAAATATTCTAGAAATTTCATAACCTTTGTATAAAAAAAACATTTCTATTTTTAGACTATACTAATGAAGTTTTCGACGTGACATTGTTTGTATACCAAATAGATTGATTACTTATATATCAAGTGATCGAGTATCACAATTATCATATTTTTAACAAAATGTAAGGGATGCTCTTGAAAAAGTAAATTTTTCTTTAAAAATTGTCGTTTTAAATAATATTTTTAATTTTGGAGTGACGGGAGTATTAACTAACCACTGCAATCAGAGGTTTGGATAAACAATCTTGCTGACACTGGATAGAGGGGTAGTAGAGTAATCAACTTTTTGAAAAATAATAGCCATTTTTCTTTTGAAAATCTCAAATTAAAGTTCCCCAACTCTTAATATTAAGCATTAATTTATTTATTTATTTTTAAAAGTTAATTGGTAACTTTTTAATTAAGGACATTTGGAGTACCTGGAGCAGAGGAAAAAGAGATGGAGTAAGAAAAGAAGTATACCCAAAAGCCTGGGCATTTTAGCTTCATTAAACTAAATGATCTGAAAAGCTGATTACTAGGCTCTCAATATGTAAATGTAGAACTTTAAAACTTGTTTACAAACCCTTTAAACCGATATCTGTAACAATCTACTTCCAGAAAAATAAAATAGAGCTGCACTGATCATATCATCAGCCTACGCGATCTCTTTCAACCTGTTTTTTGAAGAATTCTACTTCAAATACATGACACCCAACTGCCGAAAGAATAAAGTTCAAACCTTCACTCCAAATGTTTTGCAGTTGATGGACACGAACAAACAAATACAGGTACACAAGTCTATACAACGGATAATTCAAGTCAAACAACCACGCACAAAGTGGAAGCAATAGACAATCCAAGGACTTTTAGATTGCACAGCCCTCAATACTCAGGGATGGACCGGAAGCTATATCCCTGGGCACCCCTCCATGAATAATATGCAACACGAGTCTCATAAAATCCTGCAGTCATTGGTTTGGGTTAAACCCTCAAAGTGAACAGTTGATCAAGCCACTCATGATCAAGTAAACCACAGCACACATGAAGACAGATATAGATATAGAATCATACAAATATATTATCTGAGAAGTAAAACATGCATAAACTAATACAGGACGTCTACGAATATAAACGGATCATATATATTCAAATCTTGAGAGCCTTAAAAAAAAACTGAAAAGAATTTGGAGAGCAAACTTCAAAAGCTTTTTCAACTTCAATTTTAATCACCAATAATTTGTTATAATCATGTAAGATGTTGGAGCATATTTTCCATTGAACACCTGAGATGATCTGATGTTAGGGTTTCAAACAGATACCAGGTCGTCATCCAGATCAACTAAGACAAGTTTAAACGTTGAACTATTATATGCCAGTCCATTATAGTTGTAGAATCTTGGGAAACCAGTACAAAATGCAATGAGGAGATATCATCCACACTAATAAGAAACTATTTCTGACCGTCAACTGAGAAAAATAGGATCTATTACATTATATAATCCTGTCGAACAAAAGATTTCCGCAGCAAGAGTGTTCAACAATTGACAAATTATTAAACCTGGCAAACAGATCATTTGAATGAATGTGAAGTTCTAAAACAGGGCCATCCGGAATATGGACTTTCTGTATCTTGTGGAAAAATCGACCGGTTTGGCTACTATCCTTCATAGAATCTAGCAAATAATAACCTTCTGCCAACTCCTAAGAAACAGATCTACAACTACACACATAATAGTTTGTTTTTTCACCATCTAGATTATGCTAAAACAATACTTTTTTTATCCAATGAAGTGGTTTACATTAATGCTAGAACTCTAAAAGGAAAGGATGTTGGTTCAACCAAAGGATTAGAAAACAAATCTAGTTATATGTACTTCATCAAAACCACTCTTTAATGGTTAGAAAATACACCATTCAGTTCAAAGGTGAAAGGCCTCAATCACATGTAATTATTAAATTAAACATGGAATCAACTACCATATTATTCGCACTCTATATAAAAATTGATGGAATGAATATTTCAGAAAGATGCAACATATAATAGTTGACCCACTAAGTTTGATAACCCTAGCCCATTTCATTGTCCTCCCTAGTTAACGTTGTAACACTCCAGTCCCACATCGAAAAATATGGAAAAAATGTCTATGTATAAGGAATTAAGTTACTAACAATAGGTCGGGTCATCTGATCGGGTTATCGGAGATGGGGACACGAAGGTTGGTGGTATTATCACAATGGAGAAAGGAAGGTCCGAGAAGCGACACGAAGGCTGGTGGTATTATCCCACAATGGAGAGACAAAGGTCCGAGAGACAAAGAACTGTGGACCGTGTACGGTCCCGTCAAGTGGGGGAGTTTGTAACACCTCAGTCAGTGGTTTAAGGCCTTCTTTGGATGGATTCGATTCGATTCGAACTTGGAATTTGACCCAAGATTTGTTCCAGACTCAGAATTTGACCCGGGTTGTTTCAAACGCTATCTAGGCATAAAATGTTACAAGAAGAAAGAGATACATATTATATCCAGTATTCTAAATTGAAACGTGATCCCAAATTCTCTGCCACTCTACACAGTTGTCATTTTCCTTTTTCTTATAAGTTATACTTATATAAATACCTATATTTTGCTACTATTTTCAATCTCTCCATCAACCTAGTAACATCTTTCAGTCTTTTTTCAGATCCTCAACTTAAGTCTAATGTGTTACTTTAAGAAGGGGTAATGTCCAATCAGATGTACCCAGCAAACCACCTCCATATAATCTAAACAGCAAAAGAACAATGACAAATACATCAGAGATTATCAATCAAGCTCAAAATTAACAGATTATTAACCAGGTTGGATTTTTGTTCAAGATATCAACAACCGAAACTCAGTCATTCAGCAAAATTAGATTCAAAGGTCATATCACGGATTGATTAGATTGCCAGATAGTTTTCAGGAATCTCATCCTCGATCCCCCCAAAAGAAAATTCAAGCAACTAAAAAAATAGGCCCTCAGTTCAGCTTGACAAAACAATAACCACCATAGTAGTACCACTCATGCATGGATCATACAGATATGGTTGCTTTTTAACCAGCCACGCTAAACATTCATTCTATTTAAGTTACCCAAGGAACAACCAATATATAGAGATCAGTGGATGTTTTTAAGATACCTGGGAGAAAGGTAAGGATCCCAAGTCCGAACATGCCATATGCTTGGTAAAGCTCTCCTCCCATGTGACCTGTGAAGAGGAAAATTGAAAGAAAGAGAAGTCCACTTCCAAGAATGAGCAAGAAAAGTGCAAGAGCAATGGATTTCCAAGGAATTTCATTCGAGGGGTTTAGGGAATAGCCAAATCGAGGGTCGTCCCGACCACCACCATCATAATAATCATCTTCATCATCAGCGAGATGACTGTATTGTACGTGACGCTTAGATGCCATATCAGTTCGCTTTAACTTTTAATTATTCAATATGATGTCCAGAAATGCCAGAAGCATTCGAGTTATAATCCAACCAAACTGTTTCAAAAATAATTAGAAGAATGCATTAGAAATGGAATATATCAGTCTATAAAGTATATGAAACTCCTTATAGCATTTTTGGATTAAGGAGTCAAAATTGGAAACATAGATTTAGGACCATTTGAAGATAGGAGGACCTCATTTTGACATAACTCAAAGATGCTGAACTCAGTTAATCCAGTATAGTACAAATGTTGCTTGTTGAGAATATTGAGATTCTGTGCAAGGAAAAAGCAAATTGAAATCTAAGTACTTAATTTATTATACCCGATACATTCCAATCTATTGTACCATTTGAGAAAGCAAATAACCATAAGCTAAGTCCTTTAAATATTTGCAATTAAAGAACCAATTGAAAGAAAGAACCACTGAGTTTGACATAATAATTGGCCTAAACAAAAGCAATTCCAACTGAATAATCCAGTGCCCTCACTAGATATTTATAGAACGCCAAAAGACAAGGACAACCCAATAAATAAAGGGTATTCTTCCTCGTTAATTATTGTTAAGGAGTATAGTATACAGTGACACTGACTCCACACTTACAGATAAAGAACAGCAAGCTCGGAAATATAACAAAGATATACTTTAATCATTATGCTTATCCAGTTCAGAATTTCTACTAACCAAAATAAAATACAACAGCAAAACCCAAAATTAGTTACTACGATGAACAGTAGCAAAAGCCAAAATGTCGTCTTTGTTAAAGTGTTGCTATATCACAAGTTCACAACAATGAAAGTTAATGTGAAATGATTAAGGATCGAAGTAAAGCTAAAAATCATTCATTTCTTGACCTTGTCTATTATACCATTTTAATGGTCAAACACGGAAAAAGGCTACAAAAACCAAAGGTTAACACCGTCTTAAAGCTTCAATCTTAATAGTGAATACTAATTTCTGGGAGACGGAATTGATATTCAAATCACGGCAAGAAAATTAACCCCAGATACCACATAACTGAATTTCTAGAACTAGAAACAACAAATTTCTAACCAAAAATTGTGTTTTTTTAGAATACCAGCACAACGACACACATACACTGATACAAATACACATACATATATATATATATATATATATATATATATATATATATACATATGTATGTGCATGATTAGAGAAAAAAAAGAGAGAGACTTACATAGGATAAACGAAAGAATTGCGATGAGAACGAGGTTTGATGGGTCTCCTCTGCAAATGCCCGGGAGCAGGCGAAGTAAATGATTGTATTGTGCAAGGTAGTTACGTAAATTGCACAGAGGAAATTTAATGTAATGAAATGACTAATAACTCCATATCTTATTTCTTTTTAACTTATAAATTAAGAGAATAAAAATAAATAATATTTTCCCTTTTAAATTCATAGATAAAATGAACTAAAACTACTTTACTTTAAACCAATATTTGTAATTTTAAATATTTTAGGTCTCAATTATATGTATCAAATTATATAATAACAAATAAGATAAATGATACTTTTATAACACATTAAATATATTTAATTAATATAATAATATTACATAATTTGCTATTTATGTGACGCCCCTAAAATAGGTATACATCACCTATTTTAGGTCGTCAATAACATGGTACAGAAATAACTATAACTTTATTAATACATCATAAAAACTGTGAGTTTAAATACAAATATTGTCTTCTAGACAATATCTATACCCAAATAAATCCTCATCACAATTATTGATACATTATTTTACAAAAATGGTGAAGACTACTAAACAACTTCTAGAATCATCATTCCATACCCCGACTAGTACTCGCTACATTCTCGCTTCTTGAGAAGAAAAGTAGAACAAAAAGAAAAGGGTGAGCTCAACTAGTCCAGTAAAAAATATTATGACTAAGATAATATAAAACAAATTATCGTTAGCCTTCAACAGAAAAAAAATCTGATAAAATACAATAGACAACAAGTTTCAGATTAATATTCGCAGCGGAAATAATAATTCATAGAAGAGTTACGTAGAGAATGAAATCTAGTACTATCTATGAATTTAAAAGTCCATCATCAATATTTTATCTTTGTAACATCAATCAATATACATCTTGAATCAAATATTCATCTTTGCACTACAGGCCAAAGATATTCATCGATCTATCATGTTCATCTCAACACCTATTCATCTTTGCTGCACTACGGCCAAAGATATTCATTATAAAATCATTTATCTTCGCACTACTGGCCAAAGATATTCAATAATAACATCATTTAGGGATCTGAGGATGATGAAAAATATTTTAAAGAAAACGAATCCAGTGAAACAAAAGAATAAATATCAAGGATTCGTATTTCAGCTATTTCATGTCCAAAAATACTTCATAAATAATCACAGTGGAATAAAATTCAAGAATGATCAAAACATGGATACAATCAAAGCTAGTATCCATAATAGATATTTTGGACGAAAAGGAAAAAATTTATTTCTCGATAAATAGTGTCGTATTCGTGAATAGTGCCGTATACGTGAATAGTAACTCCGACACAAAAAGTTTCAAATTTGATTAAAAGTTCAAACCAATATTTCAGCATAATGATATTGAAGAAAATAATATCATTTAAAAAGAAAATAACATTCCTTACCTCGAAAAGCAAGATCTTACAGTTGAAACATCGGATATAAGCTATGACTTGAACTTGCAATCAGATAGCAACACTCAAAGTATCAAAATACTCACAAGAATACACTCAATATATCGAGAGAAAGAGAGAGAAGATTTGATTACGGTGTGATTTTCAATTTAACCCAAGACCCTATTTATTGAAATTGCTTAGAACACCAAAGCGTAAAATTTAATAAAATAATAATATACTTTTTTTAATTTCCTTAGCACACCTCACCAGCTGATTCCACCATTAACATGTGCCACTCAAATGGAAAAAACGTTTTCCTTGATAAAAATAAATAAAACTTTCAAAAATCAATTATTTCGGAACTTCAATAATTCACAATAAATAGCTCTTTTGTCAGAAAAAATCGAACCACATATCATTTCCATAGGAAATTTCATTCTCTACAACTTTGCAAAAGAAAGTTTTACCAAATTCCAAATAAAAATTGACCGAAATCCACAAACGGACGATTTTACAAGCTATAATCAAATTTCGGTCAAGAATTGGGGTATACCGACACACAAAACATGTGTTAATCATTTAATGTCACAAAAATACTCTTCCTCCTCATATACTCATATATCTCACATTCATTATAAAAATATCACCATCAATATATTATTAAAATAATATATTTAATTGAATTATTTTATCAGAAAAAGATAAAATATTAATTTTCAACAATTGTCACATTAAAAAAATTTCTCCATCTATATCTACATAAAATCAATATTTTTTCTCATTATATAAATTAATAATTAATTATTCACAAATAATATTACAGAATCACATTACTGATAACTAGACAGTTCCCAAGAAAGAGGGGCTTTCCAATAAGGATATCTCCTTACTGGCGCACAATTAGATGATCAAACCTCTCATTAGACAGAACTTTCTAGACATTGTCAATAATGTTATCTAATAATATTATTCAGATAATATGAAGTATTGCTCCGATAATAGAAAATACTGTGTAGTGACAATTATTAAAATAATAGTAATATAAAATATCAACGCAGCAATTATTGAATCAATAAAATAAAATACTGAACAGTAATTACTGTAACAATTATTGAGTAAAGTGCCTTCTTACGTAAAAATCAATAATTGGTGTAATCTGGTAATACTTCTTGTGTTTTAACCACCGGGTATTCCAACAAGATTTGTGGCGCCCCAAAATAGGTTCATTCCATCCAACCCATTCTCGAGTCGCCAAATCATGATGTACGTAAATAACTACAACTTTATTAATACATTTGTCGTGCAAAATACGACAACATATATCTTGTGAGTTTAAATACAATTATTGTCTTCAGACAATATACATACCCAAATAAATCCTAATCACAATTATTTATACATTATTTTATTAATACATTTATTCGGTATGATCCTCGGTTATGGTCCTCGGTTGAGCGTACTTTCGTTATCTCATTTCTAACAACTAAGCCCCATTGACAACATCGAATAGAGAGAAAATTTATGAGAAATGAGATCTTGGCGTATCCGGGTTTCAAACCTCTCGAAACATCCGCATAATCGTTCCTCATTCTCCACCAAATGAGATCTGAACTCGGATAACTCATGAACTTCGCCTCGTCTTTGGGACACCGTCATGTTATTCGCTTCCGGTCTAATAAACTCCACTTCCTTCATATGATGAATACTTTTCAGGAAGTACTTGTCATTGAACTGCATTTCAAACGTCTCAGCTGACATCTTTGAGTGCATGTTGGATGGGTATCTTCATGATTCCCACCGATGTCTGCCTCGTTCTGGAACATAAAAGTAGCGAATGGAATTTTTTGTTCCTCCGTGCATCCCAAGACATCGAATATCTTGGTAATTTGTTTGACCCTACGTCTCGCCTTAATCGGATCCGGCTTTCCCGCACTGCAGCGGTCCCAACTCTTTCGAATCGCATTTGTGACCAATAGTGAATTGCTTATCATTTCTTCCTATATTTTGAACACGACTTTCCTCGTCGCGATTTTGCATGAAGCGCAAAAAGCTTCTAAACATCCCCTCGTTCATCATCTCCGCTTTCGGTGGTGTTGTTCACGGGAGGTACATTCTTACTTTGTTTGACGCGTTCTCCTCGTTGGTAAAGACAAGCATCTCCACGGTCTCATTTACTCCACTATTAATATTCTCAATCGACATTCTCAAACATCGCCATAAAACAAGGGTTAATTAAGGAAATCAATATATCACATAATATCCCTATATACTAACCAACTAACAAATAAGCTTAGGTAGGACACACTAAGTGAAGGATTTACTCGTCTCTCCCTCCTAGTTCTATTCCCGATCTCCGCCAGGAGATCATATCCTAAGCTCGATCTGGATCGTGACGCCCCAAAATAGGTCCATTCCATCCAACCCATTCTCGAGTCGTCAAAACATACATAGTACGAAATAACTACAACTTTATTAATACATTTGTCGTGCAAAATACGACAACATATATCTTGTGAGTTTAAATACAATTATTGTCTTCAGACAATATACATACTCAAATAAATCCTCATCACAATTATTTATACATTATTTTACAAAATGGTGAGGACTACTAAACAACTCTCTCTCTATAACCATCATTCCATACCCAGGCTTCGTACTCATTACATTCTCGCCTCTAAGAAGAAAAATGGAACAAAAGGAAAAAGGCTGAGCTCAACTAGCCCAAAGAAGAATATTATGACTAAGATAATATACAACAAATTATCGTTAGTCTCCAACAGGAAAAATCTAATAGAATACAATAGACAACCAGGTTTAAATCAATCTTCGCAGTGAAATAATAATTCATTAGAAGAGTTAAGTAGAGAATGCAAACTACTATCTTTCTATATATGAATTTAAAAGTTCATCGTCGATATTTTATCCTCGTAACATCAATCAATATATATACGGAATCAAATATTCATCTTTTGCACTTCAGCCAAAGATATTCATCGTGATTGGTCGTGTTCATCTAAACACTGCTCATCTTTGCACCACGGGCCAAAGATATTAATTAATCGATCATATTCATTTCAACACTGTTCATCTTTTGACTACGGCCAAAGATATTCATCAAGAAATCATTCATCTTTGCATTACAGGCCAAAGATATTCAAGAATATCATCATTTAGGGTGAGGATGATGAAAAATATTTTAAAGAAAAGCGAATCTAGTTAAAAAAAAAACAAATATTAAGGATTTAGTATTTTAAACAATCCAAGTTCAAAAATACTTCATAAGTAATCGAGTGGAGTAAAATTCAAGAATGATCAAAACATGGATACAATCATAGCTAGTATCCATAGTAGATATTTTGGACAAAAAGAAGAAATTTCATTTTTAATTGAATAGTCTTAAGTATTCGTGAATAGTCTCAGATATCGTAAATAAGTGTCGTATCGTGAATAAGTAACTCACACCAAAAGATAGAAATTTCACAAAAAACATCTTCACACTTCGTGAATAAGACTCGTGAATAAGAACTCGTGAATAAGAATTCTAATAAATAGTAATTCGTGAATAAGAACTCATGAATAAGTATTCAAGCATGAAAAAAATTCCAACTTTGATAAAATTTCCAACCAATATTTCAAGATAATGATATTGAAGAAATAATATCATTTTCGAATAAAATAACATCATTTACCTCGAAAGGCGGTGATTTCTAGTTGAAACAGGATATAAGCTATGACTTGAACTTGCGTAGTATAGCAATACTCAAAGTATACTCAAAATACTCACAAGAATACGCTCGATAATATAGAGAGAAAACTTGATTTACGTGTGATTTTCAATTCTAACCCAGGCACCTATTTATAGGAAAATCTTTAGAACACCAAAGTAGAAAATTTAATAAATTAATATTATAGTTTTTCCACAACTTCATAATGCACCTAACAATCTGAATTCAGCCTCCTAATCACATGTTAAATGAGTTTCAAAAATGAAAAAACGTTTTGTAATTAAAATATTTTAAACTTCCAAAAATCAATTATTTTGAACTTCGGAACTTCAATAATTCATAATAAATAGCCCTTTTATCAGAAAATTTGAATCTCGTGACTTTTTATAGGAAATTCAATTCTCTAAAACTTTACAGAAGGAAGTTTTTCCAAATTCCAAATAGAAATTGAACGAAATCCACAAACGGGTGATTTTACAGTCTATAATCAATTTTCGGTCAATAATTGTGTCCACCAACACACAAAATATTTGTTAAACATTTAATGCCACAAAAATACTCTTCCTCCTCATATACTCATATATCCCACATTCATTATAAAAATATCACCGTTAATATATTATTTAAATAATATATTTAAATAAATTATTTTATCAGAAAAAGATAAAATATTAATTTTCAATAATTGTCACATTAAAAATTTTCTCCATCTATATCCACATAAAATCAATATTTTTTCTCATCATATAAATCAATAATTAATTATTCACAAATAATATTATAGAATCACAAAGATCTTGCAACTGTGCCATTCCAGTGAAAGGGGGCTTTCCAATAAAGATTTCTCACTTCTTGGCAAGCAATTAGGTGATCAAACCTCTCATTAGATGTAACTTTCTAGACATTACCAATAATGTTTTCTAATAATATTATTAGGATAATATGAATTATTGCTTCGATAATGAAAAATACTCGTAATGACAATTTATTGAAACAACAATAATATAAAATATCAAACGCAAAGAATTATTGAATCAATAAAATAAAAATTGAGCAGTAATTCATCGTAATAATTATTGAGTAAAGGCCTTCTTACGTAAGAATCAATAATTGGTGCAATACAATCTGCAATCTTGTTGTGTGTTAACCACCGAGTATTTTAATAAAGATTAATCATGAATAACTACGCCTAGTTATTTTTAAACAACTTATATTTATCGCTTTTTTCTTCATCCAATCGCTTCTAGTTATGGAGCCCCATAAAAGATTGTGGTCGCATTTAATATTCCCCGACAAAGATTTAATATTCCACGACCAAACGAATATTCGATAATAATGAATATTTTATAACCACTTGCTTATTCGAAATATTTGCGTGATTTTACCCATAACTATCCACATTAATCAAATCAACCCTTACTATTTCAAAATAATAAATAGAGGAAAATAAATTTCATTTATTAATAATTTGGGGTCTTACAATCTCCCCTCCTTATGAAATTTCGTCCTCGAAATTGACGACGAATCTTGGTGTTTTGAAAAGGTAAAGATACCTCGCTTTCATTTCCATTTTGAACTCTCGTGTCATTTCCTCAATAAGCATGGTTTCTCCACAAAACTTTAACTTGTGGTATAACCTCTCAGACATAGGGACATGTTCTTTCCTATCCAAGATCTTGACAGGTACCTCCTCATACGTTAAGTCTTCGGCTATTTCATCTGGTTCTAACTCAATGACGTGGTTCGGGTCGTCCATATATTTACGTAACATTGATACGTGAAAAGCGTTATGAACACGCGTCATACTTGGCGGTAAAAGCGAGTCTATAGCCACAGTTCCTATTCGATCGAGAATTTCAAATGGATTAATAAATCGAAGGTTTGAGCTTTCTTCACCTCACCGATTCTCGCTTTTGAAATAACAACTTCTTGACCTCCTTCTTCAAATTCATCACCTCCTAGTGTGTAGCTCAAGCGACTTTAACTTTATCAATTAAAGTCGATTATACTCGTACGACATCATCACGTGGGTACCTAGAGTTTTCATCTCCATCTCTATTATTTGTAAATTATACGAAATGAGTCTTTGATAATATCGTACTCAGTCTTGTATACGATCTTCTACTCAACACGCGTCACTACCACGTTCGCTTTTTCCGGGATGGCGTGGTCGTAACATGTCTTTGAAATGAGTCTCTCTTGAGTTCTTCAAGCTCTTCCCACATTCCTTGCTCCATTCGAATTTTGTATCTCTACGAGTCAATTTGATTAATGGAATAGTGATTCGAGAATATCCTTCAACGAATCTCCGATAATAACCAACTAAGCCTGAAAGCTACGTATTTCGATTCTGAAACTTAGATTGTTCTCAATCGTGACTCATATCCCAACCTTGGATAACACGTTACAATGACACCTATCAGTTTACTATCGCACGAATATGGTGTCCCCTACGGAGAGTCTGGCTTCGGTGCATTCCACAAAGGAAGTCACCAGATAGAGGCTCGGGGCTTTTTACTTATGGCTCTGATACCAAATTCTATAGTTGAATTTTTAACTCCTGAAGTTCAATAAGAGTCATTCGATATGAGATTTTAGAAATGAGTTTTGTACCAGGTTCAAAGTCGATACAAAATTTAATATCAGGCTTTGGGAGTAAGCCAAGAAATTCTTTAGGAAATACGTCAGGAAAAATCAATAACAACAGGAATGTTATTCAAATCTGACGTGTCTTTATTCAAATCCATAACATGGACTAAGAAAACTTGACATCCGTAATAAACGAATGACTTCATGGCTTGATATGAAAATGTTCGACTACAATGGTTTGATTGCTTGAATTGAATAATGAGTTCTTAGGAATATGAAAACTACAACCTTACTTAAAGTAATCAATTTGGATGATGATGAGTAGTTAACCTTAAAATCACATCAAAAGCAAATATTTCTATAGAAATAAGGTTAACTGTGTAATGTGATAGTGCAAAGCAAGATTTCTAAACAACGGATGTAATGAAAGTTTCTCCAATCGGAGTTTCCATAAATAGGTCAAAGTCTAATTTCTCCATAGTCAAGTTCAAACGTTGAGCGCAAGCAAAAGAGATAAAAGAATGGGTAGAATCCCAGATTCTAGTAAGGTATAAACTTCGCAAGAATTATAATTAACTAACCCGTCTAACTTCGTTCGGGTTCTCTCGATTTTGATTGGAATCACGACAAATGCTCTTCCGGAATGGTTGACTTTGACTTTTCCGGGACATCCTTTTGAGTCACCATTCTTTGGAATGGGTTTCATTATAGTGCAATCTCGAGCGATATGTCCTTCATTTCCACAATTATAGCATACCTTAAACCTGTTGCAGGGGCGATTCAATGATATGTCCCTCTTTTCCGATTTGTAATATCTGACCGGTGGTCTTTCTCCTCCTCGAACCGATTCTTTATTAGCGCGGACGTCTTCACATGGTCGTTGTTGAATCTCTCTTTTTAAAATCTCCTCCCACTCGCTTCTTCTATTTTCATGGCTACAATTACCACCAGTAGGTTACCGCTTTGTTCCAGATTCTTCTTTCTCCCATTTGGTTATTGTTATTCGATGATCGCTTATCTTGGTATGATCCCGATTATGGTCCTCGGTTGAACGTCTTTCGTTATCTCGCATTCTAACAAACTAAGCCTCGCTGACAACATCCGAATAGAGAGAAAATTTATGAGAAATGAGATAATGGACGTATCTTGGGTTTCAAATCTCTCGAAACATCCGCGTCATACGTTCCTCATTCTCCACCAAATGTGATCTGAAACTGGATAACTCCATGAACTTCGCCTCGTCTTTGGGACACCGCCATGTTATTCGCGCAGGTCTAATAAACTCCACTTCCTTAATATGACGTGTGACGCCCCAAAATAGGTCCATTCCATCCAACCCATTTCGAGTCGCCAAATACATGGTATGTAAATAACTACAACTTTATTAATACATTTGTCGTGCAAAATACGACAAACATATATCTTGTGAGTTTAAAAAAACAATTATTGTCTTCTAGACAATATACATACTCAAATAAATCCTCATCACAATTATTTATACATTATTTTACAAAATGGTGAGGACTACTAAACAACTCTTTCTAGAACCTTTATTCCATACCCGACTCAACTTTCGCTACATTCTCGCCTCCCGAGAAGAAAAATGGAACAAAAGGAAAAGGGTGAGCTCGATTAGCCCAAGAAAAATATTATTATGACTAAGATAATATACAACAAAATTATCGTTAGTCTTCAACAGGAAAAATATAATAGAATACAATAGACAACAAGTTTTAAATCAATATTCGCAGCGGAAAATATTAATTTATAGAAGAGTTACGTAGAGGATGAAATCTACAAATATCTATGAATTTAATAATCCATCATCAATATTTTTATCCTCGTAACATCAATCGATATATATATCCGAATCATATATTCATCCCTTGCACTACAAAAGCCAAGGACATTCACCAATGGTCATGTTCATCTAAACACTGTTCATCTTTGCACCATCTGGCCAAAGATATTCATCGAAATCATTCATCTTTGCACTACGGCCAAAGATATTCATCGAAATCATTCATCTTTTGACCACTGGGCCAAAGATATTCATCATAAATCATTCATCTTTTGCACTACGGTGCCAAAGATATTCAATAATATCATCATTTAAGACCGAGGATGATGAAAATATTTTTTAAAAAAACGAATCCAAATTGAAACAAAATGACAAGGATTAAGGATTAAGGATTCGTACTTTGTTTTATCCACGTCCAAAAATACCTCAAAAATAATCATAGTGGTGTAAAATTCAAGAATGATCAAAACATGGATACAATCAAAGCTAGTATCCACAATAGATATTTTGGACGAAAAGAAAAATTTTCATTTTTCGATGAATAAGTCTTAAGTATTCATGAATATTAAAGTGTCGATACGTGAATAGTGCCGATATCGTGAATAGTAACTCAGACACCAAAAGATAGAAATTTCACAAAAAAACATCTTCACGCTTCGTGAATAAGACTTTATGAATAAGAACTCGTGAATAAGAACTCATGAATAAGAACTCATGAATAGTAACCCAAGCATATGAAAAAGTTCCAAATTTGATAAAAAGTTTCAACCAATATTTCAAAGATAATGATATTGAAGAAATAATATCATTTGAGAAGAAAATAACATCCCTTACCTCGAAAAGACAGATTTAATTGAAACACCTGATATAAAGGCTATGACTTGAACTTTCACCGTATAGCAATAATCAAAGTATAATCAAAATACTCACAAGAATACGCTCGATAATATAGAGAGAAAACTTGATTTACGGTGTGATTTTCAATTCTAACCCAAGCACTATTTATAGGAAATCGCTTTAACACCAAAAAGAAAATTTAATATAATATTAATATATATAAAATATTATACGTATTCCTTGAAATCTTAATCTCAGCAATTCACACATGCCAACCTTTCTAGAAAAAATAAAAAAACATTTTTCTAATTTAAAATAATTTAAACTTCCAAAATCAATTATTTTGACTTGAACTTCAATAATTCATAATAAATAGCCCTTTTATCAGAAAATTCGAATCTTGAGAGTTTTTATAGGAAATTCAATTCTCTACAACTTTGCGTAAGAAAGTTTTTCCAAATTCCAAATGTAAATTGGTCGAAATCCACAAATCCAGGCGATTTTCACAATTTATAATCAAATTTCAGTCAATAAATGGGGTCCACCGACATGTTTAACATGTTTTAAACATTTATTGCAACAAAAATACTCTTCCTCCTCATATACTCATATATCCCACATTCGTTGTAAAAATATCACCATTATTATATTATTAAAATATAATAATATATATTTAAATGAATTATTTTATCAGAAAAAGATAAAATATTAATTTTCAACAATTGTCACATTAAAAATTTTCTCCATGTATATCCACATAAAATCAATATTTTCCTCATCATATGAATCAATAATTAATTATTCACAAATAATATTACAGAATCACAATATTGACAACCAGGCAGTTCCCAGGAAAGAGGGGGCTTTCCAATAAGAATTTCTCCTTACTGGCGCGCAATTAGGTGACCAAACCTCTCCTTAGACAGAACTTTCTAGACATTGCCAATAATGTTATCTAATAATATTATTCAGATAATATGAATTATTGCTTCGATAATGAAAAATATTGTGTAATAACAATTTATTGAAACAACAACAATATAAAATATCAACGCATGACAATTATTGAATCAATAAAATAAAATCTTCGAGCAGTAATTATCGTAACCATTATTGAGTAGTGCCTTCTTACGTAAGAGTCAATAATTGGTGCAATCTGCGTATCGCTACTACGCAACAACGCCAGACATCGTGTTTTAACCACCGGGTATTCCAACAAAGGTAAAGCCAGAATAACTACACCGTTATTTTTAAACAACTTATATTTGTCGTTTTCTTCATCCAATCGCTTTCCGTTATGGGGCCCACAAAAGACTGCGCTGTAGTACGAATATTCCCCGACAATACGAATATTCCACGACCAAACAAATATTCCCCGACAATAATGAATATTTTATAACCACTTGCTTATTTTGAAATACTTGTGTAATTTACCCATAACTATCCACATTAATCAAATCAACCCTTACTATTTCAAAATAATAAATAGAGAAAATTAAATTTCATTTATTAATTATTTGGGGTCTTATACGTGAATACTTTCAGGTAAAGTACTTGTTATTGAACTGCTGCTCTGAAATTTCTCCCACGACACGCCGAAAAAGCAAATTTGGATGGTACGCTTCATGATTCCCACCAAGAATCGCCTTCGTTATTGGAACATAAAAGTAGCGAATGGAACTTTCGTTTTTCCGCATCCCAAGACATCGAATATCTTGGTAATTTGTTTGACCCACGCTCCGCTTTAATCGGATCCGCTTTCCTGTAATTCAAGCGATCCCAACTCTTTGAATCGCTTGGTTGTGACCACCGTGAATTGCTATCATTTTCTCCTCAGTATTTTGAACACGAAGTAGCCTTCAAATTCGATTTTGTATGAACTGCAAAAAGCTTCTAAACATCCCCTCGTTCATCATCTGCTTCGGTGGTGTTGTTCGGGATGGAGGTATTATCACTTTGTTGCAGACGTTCTCCTCGTTGGTAAAGACAAGCATCTCCACGGCCTCATTTACTCCACTATTAATATTCTCGGTCGATATTCTCAACATGCCATAAAACAAGGGTTAATTAAGGAAATCAATATATCACATAATATCCCTATATACTTAACTAACTAACAAATAAGCTTAGGTAGGACACACTCAGCGGAAGGATTTACTAAATCTCTCCCTCCTGGTTCTATTCCCCGATCTCCTAAGCTCGATAATGAAATCGTGACGCCCCAAAATAGGTCCATTCCATCCAACCCATTCTCGAAGTCGTCAAATACATGGTACGTAAATAACTACAACTTTATTAATACATTTGTCGTGCAAAATACGACAAATATATATATGTGAGTTTAAATACAATTATTTGTCTTACAGATAATATACATACCCAAATAAATCTTCATTACAATTATTTATACATTATTTTACAAAATAGTGAGGACTACTAAACAACTCTCTCTATAACCATCATTCCATACCCCGACTGCGCACTTCGCTACATACATTCTCGCCTCCTAAGAAGAAAAATGGAACAAAAAAGGAAAAGGGTGAGCTCAACTAGCCCAGTAAAGAATATTATGACTAAGATAATATACAACAAATTATCGTTAGTCTCCAACAGGAAAAAATCTAATAGAATACAATAGACAACCATTTTTAAATCAATTTTCGCAGCGGAAATAATAATTCATTAGAAGAGTTAAGTAGAGAATGCAAACTATTATCTTCTATATATGAATTTAAAAGTTCATCGTCGATATTTTATCCCTGTAACATCAATCAATATATATCTAGAATCAAATATTCATCTTTTGTACTACTGAGCCAAAGATATTCATCGATTAAGTCATGTTCATCTAAACACTGTTCATTTTTGCACTACGCGCCAAAGATATTAATCACTTCGGTATATTCATCTCAACACTGCTCATCTTCTGCACTACGGGCCAAAGATATTCATCAAGAAATCATTCATCTTTGCACTACAGGGCCAAAGATATTCAAGAATATCATCATTTAGACCGAGGATGATGAAAAATATTTTAAAGAAAACGAATCTAGTGAAACAAAAGAACAAATATTAAGGATTCGTATTTTAAACAATCCAAGTTCAAAAATACTTCATAAGTAATCAGAGTGGAGTAAAATTCAAGAATGATCAAAACATGGATACAATCATTGCTAGTATCCATAGTATATATTTTGGACAAAAAGAAGAAATTTTATTTTTTGGTGAATAGTGCCGTATTCGTGAATAGTGCTGTATACGTAAATAGTGTCGTATATGTGAATAGTAACTCCGACACCAAAAGATAGAAATTTCACAAAAAAAATCTTCACGCTTCGTGAATAGTAACTCATGAATAATAACTCGTGAATAGTAACTCATGAATAGTACTCCGACATGAAAAAAATTCCAAATTTGATAAAAATTTCCAACCAATATTTCGGCATAATGATATTGAAGAAATAATATCATTTTCGAATAAAATAACATCTCTTACCTCGAAAGACAAGACTTACAAGATTTGAAACAGGATATAGGCTATGACTTGAACTTGCACCAGATAAAGAATACTCAAAGTATACTCAAAATACTCACAAGAATACGCTCGATAATATAGAGAGAAAACTTCAGCTTTTTGGTGTGATTTTCAATTTAACCCAAGACCCTATTTATAGGAAAATGCTTAGAACACCAAAGTAGAAAATTTAATAAATTAATATTATAGTTTTTCCACAACTTCATACGCACACTAACAATCTGAATTCAGCCTCCTAATCACATGTTAAATGAGTTACAAAAATGAAAAAAACGTTTTTGTAATTAAAAATATTTTAAACTTCCAAAAATCAATTATTTCGGAACTTCAATAATTCATAATAAATATCCCTTTTATCAGAAAATTCGAATCTCGTGAATTTTTATAGGAAATTCAATTCTCTAAAACTTTACAGAAGGAAGTTTTTCTAAATTCCAAATAAAAATGGATCAAATCCACAAACCAGGCGATTTTACGATCTATAATCAATTTTCATTAATAATTGTGTCCACCAACACACACAAATATGTGTTAAACATTTAATGCCACAAAATACTCTTCCTCCTCATATACTCATATATCCCACATTCATTATAAAAATATCACCTAGTTAATATATTATTAAAATAATATATTTAAATGAATTATTTTATCGAAAAAGATAAAATATTAATTTTCAATAATTGTCACATTAAAATTTTCTCCATCTATATCCACATAAAATCAATATTTTCCTCATCAATAATTAATTATTTACAAATAATATTACAGAATCACAAGATCGCAATCGAGTAGTTCCTGAGAAAGAGGAGGCTTTCCAATAAGGATCTCTCCTTCTACCAAGCGCAATTAGGTGATCAAACCTCTCCTTGTATGTAATTTTCTAGACATTGCTAATAATGTTTTCTAATAATATTATTAGGATAATATGAATTATTGCCGATAATGAAAAATACGTGTAATGACAATTTATTGAAACAACGGTAATATAAAATATCAATGCAAAGCAATTATTGAATCAATAAAATAAAATATCGAATAAGAATTATCGTAACAATTATTGAGAAGAAGGCCTTTCACGTAAGAATCAATAATTGGTGCAATACTGTGTCAATCGTGTGTTAACCAATTTTAGTATTTTAACAAAGATAATCTCAGAATAACTACGCCTGTTATTTTTAAACAACTTATATTTGTCGTTTTCTTCATCCAATCGCTTTCAGTTATGGAGCCATTAAAAGATCAAGCCGTCGCATTTAATATCCCCAAAAGTCATGAATATTCCACTTAACCGAAACGAATATTCCCGATAATAATGAATATTTTATAACCACTTGCTTATTCGAAATATTTACGTATTTTACCCATAACTATCCACATTAATCAAATCAACCCTTACTATTTCAAAATAATAAATAGAGAAAAATAAATTTCATTTATTAATAATTTGGGGTCTTACAAGATAGATAGCTTCAGAATAACCACGCCTGTTATTTATAACCAACTTATTCTTGCGTTTTCTTCATCCAATCGATTTCCATTATGGGGCCATTTAACAGCGTCAGGCTGTCAGACGAATATTCCCCGACAGTAAGAATATTCCACAACCAAACGAATATTCTCTGTCAACAATAAATATTTTAAAACCACTTGCTTGTTTGAAATAATTGCGCATTTTACCCATAACTTACCACATTAATCAAATCAACCCTTACTATTTCAAGATAATAAATAAAAGAAATTTAATTTTATTAAATAATAAGTTGTGGTCTTACAATTTAATAGAAATTTCTTTTTATTTTCAATTTCTTCTATAGTAGATAAATTAATGGATCATTTTTCTAATCTAATTACTCTTTCCATTCCAAACTTAAAGATACAATTTGATTTTCGAGATTAAATGACAACATATTAAACTTCAAATTGATGTGAATTTATTTAAATTTATTGATACAATTATTCGAATTATATAGTATGTAACAAAAAATTATTAATTAAAAAAATTATTTTATTCTAAATTTTTGTAAATCATACTAATTTTAAAATTTAAAATTTTGTCATTTAATTTAAAAGTCAAATTGTATCCTTTACCTATTATTTTCCGTCTCATTTTGATTAATACAAATTGTTTGAAAAAAAAATCAGAGGAAAAGAAAAAGGGAAAGGTAAACCCGAGTCGGCTCCGACCCATGTGCATATTATATTATGCACGTCGTCGTTTGGAGTAATATTGAGAATCTGGTTCTCCTCCTTAAATCACAAATTCGTGATGTATGTAATCTATGACCCTTCTTCTTCTTCTTCTTCTATCGCTAAAGTCTGTGCTAGATTGATTATCAAGTAACCTCCATTATTTCTTTCTCCAACTCAACCACATATAATAGTTTCAATTACAATTTATCTGTTTTAATAACTCGGCTCGGCTCCCTATTTTCATGGAAGCTGCGTCTACAGTGAACTTCTGTGCTCTTTGTCTGCTTCCAAAGCTATCCAGGTTACATTTTTATTAATTTAAAAACCATTCATCATTACCCATTTAGCTTCCTGAGTTATTCGGGTTCTCAAAACCATAGATTCTAGCGGCTTATGAATTATTCATGTTTACCAGTACATTTCATTTGATTTTTTTGAATTGGGATTGTCGATTTTCCTGTACCTCTTAAATGAATCCGCAATCCACTTCTACCAGCTGTGATTTCTCACAGATACTTTTGGTGTCTCCGCCAATTTGCCCATGTAAAAGATTCAGTGTTTCTCCATTACTTGACTTCTCCGGGAGGAAAAAATTATTTATCACCCACAAGAGGAAAAGATATATTATCCGTGCGTGTATGATTCCTACTGATGGTGGAAACCACAACTTGAATATAGACTTTGCTAATTCAACAACTAGGGGTGCGAAGAGCTTTGTAGTGAAGAGATTCTCCAGTGAATTGGAAGAGAGAGATTTGTCTCAAGATTCTGTTCCGGGTACTTCTAATTTTACTAACTATGGAGAAGACCCCATAGTAGATAAGCTTAGAACCCAACTGGGAGTCATTCACCCTATCCCCTCGCCTCCCATTAATAGAAACATTGTTGGGTTGTTTGTGTTCTTTTTCTTTGTTGGGGTTGTATTTGATAAAGTTTGGACATCAAGGAAGAGGAACAAATCCAGCAATGAGGGGCGGCCAGGTATCTGGCCGCAGGTGCCCTGAGCTTCTCTTTGTTCCTCGAAAAGGATTTGCAGAGGAAAGAGTCGGTTGAATGGGTGAACATGGTTCTGGGGAAGTTGTGGAAGGTTTATAAACCTGGGCTTGAGAATTGGCTCACTGGGTTGCTTCAGCCAGTCATTGATAATCTAAAAAAACCAGATTATGTGCAGAGAGTTGAAATAAAGCAGTTCTCATTGGGGGATGAGCCGTTATCGGTCAGGAATGTTGAACGCAGAACCTCGCGTCGTGTCAATGATTTGCAGTAAGTATTTTATTTTATTTCTAGTTATGTCTTATCAGATTTTATCTGTTTTATTTGCACCTCATCTTTAAATATTGTTTTTTTGTATTGGTGACATGAACCTTCAAATATATGGTCAAGTTTATCTGCAATCAATTTTATCGTAGAAGACTAAGGACAACGAAACATACCACAAATTAGCTGTTATCCAGATTATGTTATCTGTTATTTCCATATAAGGTATTTTAGTTGATAAGGTTTCTACCGATTTCGCAAACCATACGTATATAATAATAGATGTTACATTACAGCGTTTCTCATATGAGCAAAGACAACATGCAAGTGCCTGTACTAAACAATAGGAGGCAAATAGATTCCTGAGAAATATATCCATTCTGTTCTTGACATCTAAAGCAGGAATATCATGTCATTTTACTGTGTTGGTTCATTATGATCTGTGGTTGATGCAGAAGGAGTACAAGAAATAGTAAACATCAACTCTCATGTACATTCAAGGAACCATGGACTTGACTTGATGAAAACAAAGAAGAATAAGACCATTAAAAGAAAGAAAAGGATAAAAGTTATTATGAGATGAAGAAAACTCTGGTTCTCTTGGTTCATATTGGGCAGCTATTTGCCCTTATAGCTGGGTCTGTCTTTCTTGGTCAGAAATGGTGCTTTCTTCCAAAAGATTATTTATCAATGCGTATTGTCAGTTCATCTATATTATAAAGTGGGAGGAAGATGTTGGTAGTTACTTTTAGGGTAAACAAAAAACTTATGCTTTTTACTTTCCTATTTTACCCCAACTTTCTTTACATAGGTCTCTTATTCCCTTTTCTCTCTCCCACTATCTTCCACCCCTATCTGTTAGCATCCTATTTTCCCACTTTTAATACACGTAGTGTGTGCCAGGTACACTAGTAACTAATAAAGAGCTTTGAATTTTCCTTATTCATTAATTATTATTCTTTCATATGATTATTTTCGGTGATTCTACAATATCATTGTCAAGTTCAACTCTGTTGGCACCAATGTTCGAGCTGTATTCCTTGGGCTGCGTGAATGGTTCTAAAAAATAATTGATTTTCTATATTTGTTGGCACCATATATGCCATCTTGCTAGATTTATTTGCTGTACTTTGTCTTATTTGTTGGCACCATATATACCATCTTGCTAGATTTATTTGCTGTACTTTGTCTTATTTTTTTTCCTTCTTCCTGCTATAGTTGGATCACATAAATTCAGCAATTGTCTTATCACATTTAACTGAATTTTGTTTCTCGGATTAATTTAGGTACCAAATAGGCCTACGTTACACTGGTGGTGCCCGTATGCTGTTGATGCTGTCCCTGAAATTCGGAATAGCTCCAATTGTTGTGCCAGTGGGTGTTCGAGATTTTGACATTGATGGGGAACTTTGGGTCAAACTGAGATTGATTCCATCGGAGCCTTGGGTGGGTGCCGTTTCATGGGCCTTTGTTTCGCTTCCAAAGATAAAATTTGAGTTGTCGCCGTTTCGCTTGTTCAATCTAATGGGTATGTTATGGCTTCACATCCTTTAAAAAAAATTCTTTTACACCAAGCGACATTTTTTCTTTTCTTTGAGTAGGTAAAATTTTATTAACTGTGACCTGACTAGGCACCAAGTGACATATATAGACTCTCTTGATCTCTTTTGGTTAAAAGTAAGTAAAAAGAATATTTTACATGGAAATGAAAGGACTTGAGTAACTAAGTGGATTGGAATGTCATAAGAAATCTTTACTACAAAATGAAGTAAATTCACTATGCTATATAAATGATGAATGTATTGCACCTGTCTGACTTGAAAATAAGGCTGCTCTATATTAGTAACAAAAATGAAATTTCATGGGACAGGTGTTATAAATGTGAAAATGCATTAGGTACCGGTACGAGAGGGCATGGTGTTTGAATCCCATTCTTGACAAATTTATTGACATTATTTACTTATAAGAAAAATGTGAAAATGTTAAGGAGTTAAAACTTGTTACTGTCTGAAGTTCTCTGCGAAAATTTATTTGGCTCCAAATTAGTCTCAACTAATCCCAACAGGAATAAGAACTAATCATCTCCTCGATTAAATTTGCTTACCGTGATAGCAAACTATTTTAATCTTTAAACCAAATTAATGATGGAGTGCTGCATGAAGCTTATGTTGTTTTTCCTTGACTCATGCATATACATTGATCAATCCAACCAACATTGGCTACACAATGTGGCTTACCCTCCCTCGACCCATAAATTTTCTCTCCAAAACCAATTGCTACGTATGTATCGTATTCTGAACGACTTTTGGCTTCCTCTTAGCTGAAGACCTAACTCGGTTGTGAGAGTTACTAGTATCAGACAAAGGCATGCACAACTGTATTATATTGATTTGTATTACTGAAAACTGTTAGAAATGGTCTGCGTTCCACTGAAATAGGTCCCAGTGCTATATATATCTTTGTTCCTATAGGTCCCAGTGCTATATATATCTTTATTCCTATAGGAGGAACGTGCAGTCACTGATCTCCAGTAGTAACATACTAACATGGGAGTATATATTCAATTTATTTATAGTTGGTGTGCTCAAGTGCGTCTAATCTTTCACAAAATTTCTCTATCTACATAATACTGGTCACTCATCTTGTCTTCCAATTGAGATTTGAGACTGCCTGCCACTGTATTTACGTTGTTTGATGTCTTTTCCCTATTGATATTGTAAAGACCAATGTTTATTATGTACAAAGTTTGTTTTACATAATGAATTAGAATATTAAAATTTGTTTACTTATACTTTCTTCTTCCATGCATGTTTGGGCAACACCAGCAATTCCTGTTCTGTCAATGTAAGTGGAATTCATCTCTCTTCATGATAACAACAACAAGCAATGAAACAAAAAGAATTAATTTTTTGAGTACTTTAATTTCTTCATGCCGCTTTTAATTTTAATTTTAAAATCTCTAATATTTATTATGATTTCCACCTTCTTTATCCTGCTTCAATGTCTAATACTCTAGTTCTTATGAATTTTTTAGCATGATTTCTTTTGTTCATTCTTGCAATAGATGAAAGCAAATGAGAAATGTTATGTGGGAAACTAAATCTATTTTTTGTTTGAGGCCTCAATTATCTATACATTTCTCTTAAACTATTTTTTTTGTAATCATTATTCAAGCAATTTTTGATGGTCTTCTTGGCAAAATTGATGTCCTAACAACTCAATTTCGGTGTTCATATGGATATTATCATGAATTTTTCAACCATAAATGCTAATCGTTGTACACTTTTTTGATAAGTATTAAAAAGTCACCAAGAGAATGGTGGTGCTCATGTACACATGATATATACCGAAAGGCTAAGGAGTACCATAATAATGTCTCAAGCCCAACACGAAAATCCTGTGCAAGAACAAAACACTAGGAGCTCCCAAAATGTATCACACTAGAATCCCAAATCAAATTTCCTCCACAAAGTCCATAAACCAAGCAACCTAGTCCTTAGCTTAGTTCATAGAGGGGAAGAGTGTAGTCTGCGACGTTGAACTCTAACAGAAGAGTATCATCAGGTTTCTTTTTAATTATTTTCCAGTCACGGCTCGTTCCTAAGGTTCACACATTTTCCTCTTCTCTTCTGTCTCTAACACACAAGCAAGGGAGTGGTGAATGTTCGACCTTGATTTTATGCTTAATATTATAATTCAGTCAATTATTTAAAGATGATGATGATGATGATGATGATTATGATTATGATGATGATGATGATGATGATGATGATGATGATGATGATGATGAAGAGATTACATAATAGATTTTTTGGTTTACTCTTAAACTATGGTTTTTATGAACAAATTCCCATGCATCAAATACTTCCAAGGTTAAGCTCTATTGCAAATCAAGACTGGATATTAATAAGATAGATAAAGATAGAACGAGAGAGATAGGTTGTGTCTTAGTCATTGGGTTGAGTTGATAGCATCCGCTTGGAATGTTAGTTTGAGAAAAGAGGATCATAGATTTAAAACTTGGTATTACTTTCGGACAAAGAGGCTTAGTACCAAGTCTGAACATCAATAGTAAACTCCATCTACCAATTTGGTTTAGGTTAAAATATATTTGAAGTTTTGGCCTTTGATTGCCAAATTTAGTTGGCTTCTTATCAGTGTTCAGAATTTTAAACATGTATTCCTAGTAAGTTGTTTTCTTCCTCTGTTTTGGATAATCCGAATCAACTGCTTCTCTTTACCACATCACTCTTTACTATTTTCTTTTACTCTCTGAATAACATATTAACATATGATTATTTTTTATGTTTTAATTCACGGGGCTTGCTTTTACTAATAACATTGTTTGTTCCAGTGATTACTTTCTATTTGTTTATAGTTTTAATAGATATTGACTCTGCTGGTTTAGGTTTTTGACTAAACTTCTGACTGAGGATTTACCACGGCTATTTGTTCGTCCGAAGAAGATTGTTTTAGATTTTCAAAAAGGGAAATCTGTTGGTCCCGTTCCAAATGATTTCAAGTCAGGAGAAATGCAAGAAGGGAACAAGGATTCTGTTGGAGAATTATCAGTAACCCTTGTAGATGCTAGAAAGCTCTCTTATGTTTTCTATGGTAACAATTGTTCCTCCTGTTTACAGATTTGCTTCTGCAATTATAGCAAATGCCTGTTTTTAGATTGATCTGCCAAAATTTTGTTAATTTTATGACTTTATCTGTCTACATGAGTGTTCCACATCCTGTGAGTCTGATTTTATTTCTACTTGATCCTCCCAGTGACCTGATTGTTGAACACTGACTTAACAATGCTGTTGCTTTCTCACTGCAGAAGCCAATATTAGTTTAACTATCAACTGAAGACACTAAGTTATGTCATGTCTTGTTATCATATTCATTAGTTTTCTTTATTTTCCAGGAAAAACTGATCCATATGTTATTCTAAGATTGGGAGATCAAGTAATACGTAGTAAAAAGAACAGTCAAACAACTGTGATTGGACCTCCTGGTGAGCCAATTTGGAACCAGGTGAGGTTTCTTATTATTTGCCTTCATTCATTGTGATTCATACGCTTGCAAAAACTATGTACACAGTAGGAATTTGTTTTCATCTAAAACCAAATATAATGTCAGCGATGTGTATCTTTGCTTTTGTACAGGATTTTTCTATGCTAGTTGCAAACCCTAGAAAACAGAAATTGTACATCCAAGTGAAGGACTTCCTTGGGTTTACAGATTCGACTATTGGAACAGGAGAGGTAAATCATCTAATACTATCGTTCTACCTTATATTTTTTGCTTGGCTCAAACTCGTTAACTTGAGCTCAACAAAATTTTAAATGAGCAGAGCTTTTCCAAAGCTTGACTCGGCTCAGCTCATTTGCAAACCTAGTTTGGATCTTGCTTTCTGAAGATGACAGAATAACATGGGATCTTAAAGACTTGTTTTAGCTAATTAGAAAGTATAGCTGTAATCTTTGACTTACCGCTGCCCTCATTGATGGCTTCAAACTGTAAGGCATATTAAAACATATAGGCGCTTTCCTTTTCTTGATTGTAATTAGATGTAGCTAACACAGTAATGGCTGCAATAATGTCATCGTAATATGATTCAGTGGCAGCCTAACTCACAGTTTGGAAGAGTTATAGTGTTCACTTCTAATCTTTCTCATCACCTCTGTGTAGTCCTAATAAATAGTGTGTCCAGGTTGATCTGGGATCTCTCAAAGATACTGTACCAACAGACAGGATTGTGGCCTTGCAAGGAGGTTGGGGATTGTTTAGAAAGGGATCTTGTGGAGATATTCTACTTCGACTAACATATAAAGCATATGTTGAGGATGAAGAAGATGAAATGACTGTGGGAAAATTGACGGATATTGATGTTTCGGATGATGAATTATCTGATTCTGATGAACCAGATGTTGCTTATGAGCAGAGGGAAAGGGATTCCTCAAGTGAAACAGAAACGTTCATGGATGTTTTAGCAGCTTTAATTGTCAGTGAGGAATTTCAAGGGATTGTGGCATCTGAAACAGGGAATACAAAATCTTCGGATAATGTCACGAGTACCGCTTCAACATCAATATCAGATGGTCCGAATGTTGAATTAGTACCACCAAATTCTGGAAGTGGTTCTGAAAGTTTCGCAGGTATTGTGCTTCTAGGCGTTTTTCATATGTAAACAAAGTGTTCATATTTGTACTTAACTTTTTTCTTTTTCTTTTATTACCCCCCCCCCCCTTCCCCCCCAAGAAAAACTTCCTACTTCCTTTTGATAAACACTTGTTATGTTCAGGGTCTGCCTTATTTTGGCTTGCTGTGATCACAAGTATCTCGGTCCTTATCGCTATAAATGTGGATGGTTCAAGTTTATTCAACCCTTGATTGGATGTGACAGCTTGTGAAGAATCAGGGTTATGTTTAATCAAGTAACTCCGGAAAACCTCATGTTGCTTTATTTCTGTTTTATACTTTCCATGCACTTATGTCAGTGTGCAGGTAGAACTCTTGGTGCATCCAAAGTGTTGCCTTCTTTCATTCATCACTTTGCTTTGGCTTGACTGTAAATAGAATTCTACTCCTTCTCTCCTCTTCAAGTTGTTGCTTTATTTCATTCAACTTGCATGAAACTTACTAGTGTCACTAGGAATTGCTTGGTGTCTGTTGGTTTTGCCTACTGATGTATCCTCATATCTCTGAGTCAGAAGCATTTGTTTTGATTGTACTTATCTAAGAGAGCCTGCTTTAAAAGGGAATCATCTACAATGTATTTGTATGTTCCTCATTGAGATTATACCATAATCAGAAATGATCAAGTAAGGGATCCCTTACTTTCTTAAAATGAGGGACTTTTTTTTTTTTTTTTTTTTTTTAAAACAACTAAAAAAAAAAGTTTAATATTTTATGAAACTGAAATTTTTTCACCATGTTTTGAATACCTATACCAAAAAGTGGTATCTTATATACATGTTTTGTTATAATGCATCAAATCACACCCAAAACATTGTATTATGAAAAATTTTCAGTTCCATAAAATATTAAACTTTTTTTTTTAGTTGTTTTAAAAAAAAAAGCAAAAAAAAAAAAAATCCCTTATTTTAAGAAAGTAAGGGATCCCTTACCTGATCCTGACCCATACCATAATATCTTTTAGATCTCATGATAAAAGTGCATAAGTTGTCATGTGGCTGGTGAACAAAAGTAGTTCTGAACTAGACAGTTCTTTTTCATCAGCCAAGTTATGTAGGGTGCTTTTATTATCGAAATTATACCTTGAATTGAGTTGGCCTTAAAAAATGTCCAAGTTGTTGACTTGCTTAAGATGCTATTTGAACTTGAATTGCATGTTGTGTCCATAGCTTTTGAGATATGCTGTTAATTTAACTTTATTTGAACTTGAGGCATCTTTTAAGAGCATACTCTAGGAGCAACTTAAGCTGCTTTAGAGACGAAGTAACCATTTTGTCACCATCTAATATGTTGTACATATGTAGGCTTTAGAGATAGATAGAAAGGATTACTATGGAAAACATAGGCCAGAAGATCTTAAAAATGTTGAACAACAAATACTACTTGTAGGAACAAATATCTGCTTCTAACCTGAAAAGATGAAACAAGTGAAGCTTGCCTGCTATCTTATTTCTTTATTTTCTTTCTTCTGTTGAGAAAATGTCAAATTTATATCCTCTTAAAAAGTGGAATAAGAAGGAACAATTTGCCAAGATCTCAATCCACTATTCCAAATGTGCCCTTAATTGACCAACATATTCGTTCTATTTTTACTGTTTTTTTACCTCCTCTTCTTCTTTTTTTCTTTTTTTTTTATTTATTAATTTGGCATTTACAACCATATAATAGATTACTAAGTTGATAAACTTTCTTGGCAGGGTCAGCAGCAATTGCATATCGTGAAGACGAACACATCCCATTGATTCAAAATTTTTCTTGTTTCTACCAAGTATAGGAATGTTCTCTCGGCCCTCCGGGCTGGGCTCTCGCGTGTCCAAAGTCCGATCAAATCAACCAGCGACCGGTTTACAATACAAGGAGTTAAGCAAGGGCCAGGAGATTGATGAAAGAACTCAGTGTTGTTGCGGTTGGAAGGATTGCTTTCTGCCGTCTGTTTTTCCCCTCTCTCCTCTTAGCAAAGTAGGCTGAAGTCAAACTTCTGGCGTAATTCTAAAAAAAATGAGCCTTTTCTCACTTAGCAATGAGAATAGATTGTATTTTTTAGTGTTCATAAATATTTTTACACACCATTATCTCCAACTTTCTTGTTTTTCCAAGACAAGATAGATAAGTTTATCACCTGTAAGTTAAATTGTTTGGAGGAAAGGGGGTTGTTTTCTGTGATGGTCCCTGTAACAGGAATTCTATACTACTAACACATTTGTTGGGAGTGTTTGGTGAGAAGGAAGGAAGGGAAAGTATATCCTGAGAAAAATAAATAAAGGGAGGAATTTAATCAAATTATGGCTTTTATCTTCTGCAAAAAGCATATAAATCTTGTTGTATTATTTTTTAAGTGTATATAAATTCTAAATTTAGTCAACTTATGACTTTTATCTTCCAGTAGATCAGTCTTATTTTGTGCTGCTAATTTTTGTCAAATGTTTTGAAATTCTTAGTAGGTCAAAAATTGAGGGTCATGTTTACAAATTATTAGTTTAATTTTGAAATAATATACCAACACCTATTACTAAGTTTGAGATGCTAGTGTTTAAAATTGTGTTAATTTATTTACCCCCTGAGAATTCCAATGTTATTTTACAAATTATATTTTATGGGCACATAATTCTGCTTAACAGCCTTTTTCGGAATGACTTATGTTAAATGATGTTGTGATTTATAAGTAAAAGCTTTTGGCATTAATTTGACTTGTAAGAAAAAAATTAAGTTAAAACAAGTTATGAAGGTATTCGGCTCATCACTTATAAGTTAAAATAAATATAAAGATTACTAAAAAGGGCATTAATAAAAAGAGGGATAAAATAGTCATTACATTTAGTCAAACCAACTTATTTTTTTTGATTTAAAACTCAACTTATAAGTAAAAAAATAAGTCATTCCCAAACAGGTGAATAGTAACAAATGACTTATAAGTTAACGAACTTATAAGTCATTCCTCTTACTCCCATACAATTATGTATATAAAAATTATAAACCTGTTAACTAATGTTTTGTCACTCATATCATAAACATTTTTTTTAAAAAAATAAAACATTTTCTATAGGTTGAGAGGGTATTTTAATTTATTTATTTATTCATTATTATTTATTTATTTTTGTTATTTTCTTTTAACGGGGTCAACTTGAAAATAAGTGAAAGTTATGGGAAGAAAATCAAATCAAAACAAAGGTTCCTAAAACAAATCTGGCTTCAGTCAGATTGATGGCATTTTAGGGCTCCAACAGAGCAGCGAAACAGATAGGAGAAGCACAGAACTGAAGAAAAGGAGGACGAAGAACTCGCGGCTTCTGGTTCGCCTCTACTTCTCATCGTATGTTCGCTTGTAATGTTGGATGTTAAGCTCTTTGTTGATATTGCATTTGCTAGGTTTGAAATTGTCATTTTCCTACTGCTACATCAGTTTCCAAATTTTCTATTATGAATTTATTCTGATATTCAGGCACAAATTTATATAGTTTCTCATTAAATATATGTATTAATCTTTGGGCTACACATGCTACCTTGATATGCCTAATATTTTGGTATTGAAATCTGTTCCTTTAAACTACATACTCCCTCCATCACAAAATGAGAGTTCAGCTCTCCTTTTTGGGACGTCCCAAAATTGGGGTCAACCCTCAAAATTAATGTATTTAATGTCAATATAAACTTTCTGGCCTCGTATGGGAATGTAAAAGTGCAGCATTTTCTGCATCAGTGGATGTCCAATCCATAAGGCTGATATTATTTAATGACTAAGGTAGTTTATCCAGAAGTTGAAGCTGTTGTTTATCAGTATATTATAATTGTTGACAGTCTAATATCATGAAAAGAATTACTGCATTGACTTATAATTTTAGCTAACTACTAGCCCTTTTCTAGTGGTTTTCTCTGCTGTGGTTTCATGATATTGGATTAATATGGCGAGCTATTCTGGAAAAGGAGCTCCTTCAAATGGGTCTATATATGTTTGTAACTTACCCCCTGGGACAGATGATAACATGTTAGCTGAATATTTTGGCACTATCGGGTTGATTAAGGTATGGTTCGAATAGGTTCTGTTTTTTCTTAAACTATTAATTGCTGTTTTAAGCTCAGCAGTTTCTAAAAGCTATATGTTTACTTGTTCTTATGCTTTATAGAAAGACAAACGAACTGGTCGACCGAAGATATGGTTATACCGAGATAAGGTCACCAACGAGCCAAAGGGAGATGCTACAGTGACATATGAAGATCCATATGCTGCCTTAGCTGCTGTTGAATGGTTTAACAACAAGGATTTTCGTGGTGCCACCATCAGGGTCTTTATAGCTGAGTCAAAAAAAGATGGCAACTCGTACAATTCAGGAATCCCTGTTGAAGAGCCGAGTTTAATTGGCGATCTTGGTGGGCTGGAGGATACTGTCAATGATAGGAATGGTGCTGCTGGAAGAGGTAGAGGTCGTGGTGAAATTCCATCAGGGAAGGCATGGCAACAAGATGGGGACTGGATGTGTCCGAATACAAGGTCTGTGATGTGATATTGGTGAGCAGCTCTCTCTTGGTCTTTTTATCCGCATTTCATATGTTGTTTTCAAATTAAAATTTTGTCACTCAAATGGCTTATATAATTTATTGGTACCAGTTGTTCCAATGTAAATTTTGCCTTTCGTGGCGTGTGCAATCGTTGTGGGAGCGCTCGGCCAGCTGGTGCCTCTGGTGGAGGTGGAGGAGCTGGTGGTCGGGGGAGGGGGCGTGGCACTGAGTCTGGAGGTCCTGGCCGTGCAGTAGGTGGTCCTACAGGACTTTTTGGTCCAAATGATTGGTCTTGTCCCATGTAAGATTTTTTATTTTGTTGATAATCGACTCTGAAATGAGTTTGTTTTATTGTTCTTTTAAAATCCATCAATTTTAAGACATTCAACTAGTTTTGAAACTAAATATTTTAGCTTTAACGCTTACATTCTTCTTCAACTGTTACAAAACTTCTGTAGTATACTGTAAAATTTTCAAAACAGATTATCAGCTTAAACATTTTCAGCAATGGAGAAATAAAAAGTTTCAGAATCATATATAAGTTCATGGTAGGATGGTCTAGGATGCACTTTTGTTGGAGATGTATACTGTCTTAAATTAAGCTCAGTTTTCTCCTTTAAGAACAAATTAAACTTGGGTCCCGGTTTTTGGGTTGATATAAGGAGTTAATTTTTGCTTGGACTTTTACACCTGGTTGTGTCAGTTGCATTGAGCTGGTCCACTAAGCTGAGGTCCCCTTAGTTTGTTTGTCATGAGACCATGTACTTAAAAATACATTATATTGAGTTTTTTGGGTTGTTATGTATTATGTGTTGGTTAAAGCATTCACAATAGTTTTTCCAATCAATTTTCTATCTCCAATTTTGAAGAATACACCAACAAATTATTATCCAACAATTTCTTTATTCTTATTTGACTCTCTATTTTAATCCCTATATAGGATTTTACTCCCCAGTGTGAAGGAGTCAAAAACCGTTCCCTACATATGCAAAATGATATTTCACACCCTCATTTAAGTGGACAATTCATCAATCATACACATCTTGACATTTTTTTTACTACTTTATTTTCAAATTATAAAATTAATATTGACTTATTTTTTAAAAATTAATTTCAAATGTATTCAAATTTAAAATTGATATAAATTTATTTAATTTATGTCAATATAATTATAAATATTATAGAAGTATTATTAATTATAAAATTTATTATTTTCAAAATTTAAATGAATCATATTAATTTTAAATTTAAAATATCACAAATTAACTTTTTAAAAGTTAATATTGATCTTTTGTATATTTGCAGCCTACAATCCATTCAATACTCACTCCATAAATTACTTAAAATTTAAAATAAAATAAAAATTATTTTACAGTGGAATACAATTGATAAATTATACTCTATTTATAAGATTATTATTAATTTGATGCTTTGACTGTTGGAACTTTCAAATTTGAACTTTTAAATTTCATTATTTAAGGAATCATTATAAAGAACCTGTTGGGTACATAGTGAAAAAATGAATCCCTATTTTATAGAATAACTCAATAGCACTGCATAGTGAATAGTGAGGATAGAGATAAGAAAACTGTTGTGAATGCTCTTAAGCATCAACTTACAATTCATTGTAATATGTTTATTAGTCCACAATGGTTGGATGTCCAAGCCCTTGTAATGTGGTTGATAAACAAGTGCATTTGGTGTGTTGTCGTTTATTTAGATTCTTATTTATGCTCTGAAATTTCTGCTTCAGGTGTGGCAATATAAACTGGGCAAAGCGTAACAAATGCAACATCTGCAACACCAATAAACCTGGTGTTAGTGAAGGTGGTGTGAGGTATTATTCTGTGATTACAATGATTTTTTATAATTTCATTTGATTGTTGGGTAGACCTTGCAGTTTTTCATATTTTTGTGGTGAAATACTGAAATGTGAATACATTTTTGATGTATGTTATTTTTGGCATTCCATCTCATTTCTTGTTTTTCTTTTCATTTATTTGCTTTAAGTGTTGAAATTTAAATCATTGTATAGCTTTGATACATTAGGTTTTGAAACAGTTTTCGTGTTACATTTCCAAGTAAAAATATTTTCTTGCAAGTTATTGCATGAGTTCTCAGCTGAAGCTTTTGATTTGTTGATCATATCGTCGACCGTTGTGTACAAGAATATTTTTTTGTTAAAATAAAATTTACCAATAAAAAAGATTGGATACATTATTGATCACATTTGGTTTGATTGATGTGTCTGTTAATCTATGCTTTGGCTTTAAACATACCGGGTTGAACAAGTATTAACATTCAAAGATATTCTTATCCCTTGGTTTATTCTTTGTATTTTTACGTAGAGGAGGACGTGCTGGAGGTTACAAAGAGCTGGATGAAGAAGAAATAGAGGAAACTAGGCGACGTAGGCGGGAGGCTGATGAAGTAAGATCAACTTGAACTAGCAGTAGGCTGGGCTGTACTCTTTATTCCAGATTTGACTGTACATCTGATCTAATTTCAGGATGATGGTGAAATGTACGATGAGTTTGGCAATCTGAAGAAGAAGTTTCGTGCCAAAATGCAGCAAGCTGAAGATGGTCAGTTGATTCCTGGTGTTGGACGCGCTGGATGGGAGGTTGAGGAACTAGGTAACCTAGAAATTTAATGATTCATAATCCTTATCAGTAATTGAGGTCCATGTTTGTCAACTTACATGATCTATATGAAACATAAGCACCGTGTCAATCCTAATGCAGTTTAGATAGAGAACGTGAATAATAAGTTGATGTATGACTTAATACTGATAATTTTTTTTATTTATATTCATGTATGTATGTATCAAAACTATTTCACCAAAAAGGCATAAAATTAGTACTACTCCCTCAGTTCCCCTGTCTAGAAAGAATATCACTTAACACTGATAATTGTTTTATATTCATGTATCAAAACTATTTCACCAAAAAGGCATAAAATTAGTACTACTCCCTCAGTTCCCCTGTCTAGAAAGAGTATCATAGTTGAAGTATCAAAACTTGTTGAACTTTTATTTAGCAGTTTGAATAATAACTTGATATATAATTATTATTATTTGTGTGTGTTATCACGTCTAGGCCTCTGGGAGACTTTTGTCCCTTGGTGCGCCTCAAGCCTTTAATGATATCTTGTGTGAATTATCTTACATTTGCCTATTTGTATCAGTCCTTCTACACTTACAGGGAATTCCGACCGGTCTAGTGACCGGTCCATTTTTTTTCCCTAGACTCCCAACCCAAAAAATGTATAATATTTTTTTCAACTGGAATTTTTGCAGAATTAAGTGATTTAGGTGTAATTTGGATACATATAAAAAGCATTGTTGCACGCATCGTGCAACATTGTTTTTTATATGTATCCAAATTACACCAAAGGTCCAAAACCACTAGATTGTGTAATAATTCTAGTTGAAAAAAATACTATACATTTTTTAGGAGTCAAAGCAAAAAATAATAATAATTTTGGACCGGTCGGAATTCTCGGTCCCCTAGGATAATTGTATTTATATGGGCCAGTTCAGCTCTTTGACTATGATTTATCTAGTTCCTAAAAGTAGATAGCTTGCTTGTACAGAGTGATTCTAACCTGCATTTTCAGTAACTATAAGAAACTATTCTCATCATATCTGACTATGCAACTGCTTAACCGATCACATTGGGCTTAAAGTAAATTGAGTTACATGTTCGATCTTGTTTATGTAATTGAACAGTCTCATCATATCAAGTGGTTATCTTAATTTTTCCTATGACTATGGTCGTGGCATTTTATGTGTTGATCTGATGGTGTGAGGTTGATTTTCTTTGTTGGCGACTGGTATTATTGGCAGGTATGAGTGACAGAGAAAGAAGCAGAGACAGAGGAAGGGAAAGAGATGACAGAGGAAGTAGCAGAGACGGAGGAAGGGAAAGAGATGACAGAGGAAGTAGCAAAATTAGGGAACGAGAAGATAGGGATAGGCGAAGGAGCAGAAGTGGAGAGAGGGACAGGGGAAGAGACCGGGATTATGATTACGGTAGAGACAAATATGACCGAGAACAAAAACAGGACAGGTATCGTTAGGACTGAGCAAAGAATTAAATTGGAATTGAAATTGCACAAACCGCATCAATTAAAACTGCACCAACGGTTCCGGCAAATATGGCAGTTTTAGGTGAGTTGAAAAATCAATACGGTTCCGGTTTGGTTACTAGCAAAAATCACACGCATAAAACCGAAACCGCACCTTGTTGGTAGAGTAGCAATTATAAATGTTTACTTTTAGACAATATCTTTGTATTGTGATTTGTAATATTATTTTAATTTAATGATCTTTGTTAATAATATGTTGTAATATGATTGTGATACTTTTAGTAACAATATGTTGTAATATGGTAGAATAGCACTGTAAATTATTACAACATATATTTACTAAAATATTTATACAAAGTAGTCTTTTATAGAAAAATTGATTTTACTATAGCTTTTTGTTTACTCTACCGTATTGTACTCTAATAATTTATTATCATATTACTCTATTATATCTAGCTTTTGTTTAGACAAAATATTATAAGTAAGGTTGTGTGTTATCAAAATGATATTTAATATTGTGTTATTATGATATTTAATATTGTGCGATGCGAAATTGTTAATTTAAATTGTATAAAATTTTATTGTTTTAATTGGTTTTGGAATAAAACCGTATCAAATGAAACTGAATTGAACTAATTATAAATGGTTTTATATGCGGTTTTAAATTTGTTTGTCGAAACTCACTTAAACGGTTTTGTGTGCAGTTTGGCTTTAAACTGTACCAAATCGCACCGTATCGTCACTGATGATGGTATAAAGTTAGATTTGGTTCTTCTAAAATATTGAATATTGAGTTCTCCAAAAGAGTTTTTTAGGGGGCCAAATTTGCAGAAAGGATTACAACATTTGAAACACAGTTGTCAACTTGAAGTAATTCCTATATACTCCGGTTATCTTCCTTTTCTTTATTTTCATTTCCCCCGAAAAACCTTAATAAATATTAGTAGAAGATACGGGTGAAGTTAACTCAGAGATTGCCATTTGTGTTTTCTATATTTTCCGCTCATTGTCATGTCCTGGTTACTTATCACTTAAAAAGGCTAAAACACGGAGCGGAACTTTTTTTAAATAATGAAAATAGATAAATTTGAGCGTTTGCAAAGATATTTATTTGATGTTTTTGCATTATTTTTGTACCGAATTTTTATTTTAAAATTAGAGATATATTTATAAAGTAATAATTTTTTTTCCTAAATATGTCAAAAAATGTTTATTAAAAATATAATAGTGGTGATACGGTAATATTTATTATTTAAAAATAAAATATATTCCTAATTTTAAAACAAACTAAAATAGAAAATGTCTTCTATTCTTGATTGGATATATTCCGGTGACAAGGTTATCTATCTAATGAAAAACTGGACTGATTAGTATTTTTCATATTCTGGACCGAGTGTGTATCCTGGGCCACAAAGGCTTGGGCCTTCAGTCAAAAACCAACTATCTCTCTCTCTCAGATCAGATACCCATTAAGCCCTGGGTAAAAACTGACGGTCCAAATTGACCATCAAAACCCCCAACCAATCTTCAGCGTCCATCCGTTCCTTTAAAACCATTTTCCTCCAAATCCTAAATCTCTCTTCAGCTACTAGAGTTAGGGTTTTTAGTACACTGTTCAGTCTCAGGTATGCTTCTCTCTCCCTATTCATTCCTCGACTTTCAATATATCTTTTAGTATTTCTGTTTGGTTCCTTTGAAAATTATAGGGTTAATAATAAAGTAAATTGAATAGCGCCAGAGTTTTAGTTCTCACTGCCATTCCTTGATCATTTTGCTTGGAGGATTAAGTAAAATAAGCATTCTCAGATTTTAGTTTGTTTTGTTTATGTTTTTCTGTTTATTTTCATAGAAAGTTATTATGTTGCGCTATAATTAGCTTCTTTGATGCGGTTTTAGTTGATTGTAAGGAATTTGGGATATCATTTTCCTTCCGAATTTTGTTTTTCATCCAGCTTGTTGAAATTACTGAAGAGAAAATTTTGAATTTGTGTTTGTGGATTTAGTTGTGGTATTGGAAATTTTCCTATATTGGGACAGCAAATTCCTATCAACTTGCTCAAAATAGAAAGAAGTGGCATTATGCTTTACTGTTTGTTCATTCTACTATCTTTGCATGAGATAAGATGTTATTCTTTGTAACATAAAGAGTTTCCCTCTGATTCACAAAGAGCCCCATTTGTTGAATTTTTTTTTTATTGATGTTAGTATAAAATGGCACAATGTCCTCAAGTTTGTCATCATAATTTCATTATTATTCCACTGCTACTAAACTAACAATCTATTATTTTAAGGTTAATCACAAAAAAATACATCCTTTCCAAAATGTGCAAATGGGTGTGTTATGGAGGGGTTATCTTCAATATGTAATTCCAGGTACTTTGAAATGTCTCAAAAGTTATAGGTGTAGTAATAGTAGTCAACACTAGTTTTGTGTCTGAATGGGGGGAGCACATAAATTGTGGACTTTACTTTGATTTGAACAATTAAAAGTTCTCGTATAATTTTGTAATGTTTGAACTAATATAATTTATTTAAAATGTTATCAACATTCATACGTCATAATCTCATATTGTACAAAACTGTTTCATCATCATTAGTGAATCTTTTGTCTAGGTTTCTTGCAGTACAATATCGATTGTGTATGTTAGTAAACTAGTTTTTCATTCATTTTGCTATTATCTTACTCAAGATAGATCTGTGAGGATGTATACGTCAAGAAAGAAGCTCCACAAAGACAAGGATGGAGAACCTACTGAATTTGAGGAGTCAGTTGCTCAGGTTTATATTAAAGTTGAATTTTGCATTCTTGCCTGGCTTTATATCCGTTGCCGGACTACATGATTAGAGTTGTAACTGCTTTATGCTCAGGCCCTGTTTGATTTAGAGAATACCAACCAGGAGCTCAAAAGTGAATTGAAGGATCTATACATCAATTCTGCACTGTATGAACACTATAGATGAATGCTTGTAAAACCTTTTGGTACTTGATTGATTTATGGAATTGTTCTTTTTTGTCTGACTGCTGCAGTCAAATTGATGTTGCTGGGAGCCGAAAGGCGGTTATCATCCATGTCCCCTTCAGACTGAGAAAAGCATTCCGCAAGATACACGTGAAGCTTGTCAGAGAGCTTGAGAAAAAGTTCAGCGGGAAGGTAATTGAATTTAGTTTACTTTTTAAAAATAATGGCATGCTTGGGCTGCATGAACAAGTCTTGCTTTTATGGCACAACTTGTATTTTATTTATTTCTCTCTATAAACTGTTTTAGTGCTTATTTGAATTTTTTTTTGTAGAAAAGGAGGTACCTTTAACCTGTATATTTGAACTAGGTCTTTCACTAGCTGATTCCTTCTCTTTATGCTGAACTCGTGATTTTAGGAGTCTTAAATCTTCCTGCAAAGTAATTTTGCATTGTTATCTGTAATTCTTTATTTGGTGAAGTAGATATCCTTAATATCCTTGCACTGGTTTTACTCTTTTCATCTGCGTACCATGTCTTGATAGTCGTAAATCCCTGCAAATCTTGTTTGTGTGTTCTACAAATCTTCACTCTTGCTAATTGTCTTTTGGTTTACATTATATAAATACATTATCTACTTTTATACTTTTGTGCTTTTGCACTCATATAACTTTATTCAACTTAAGCATAACCACCTCTCTCATGCATGTAAGCTTCCTCTCATATTTTATAATTGGATTAATTTGATCTACTGATTGTGGTAATAAATTGCCGAATCCATATCTTTGAAGGCAGAGACTACTAATATGGTTTAAGCAGGGTTTTACTTGTCCCTTTTTGTTTTTGTACTTGATACTTTTCCTGTTGGTTGTGTCTAACAATTCACCAACATCTTGTAGGATGTAATTTTTGTGGCAACCCGGAGGATACTGAGGCCCCCAAAGAAAGGCTCTGCTGCTCAACGGCCTTGCAGCCGGACTCTGACTTCCGTGCAAGATGCAATACTGGAGGATGTAGTTGTCCCTGCTGAGATTGTTGGGAAGCGTGTCAGATTTCGCTTAGATGGATCCAAGATAATGAAGGCAAGCTTTTATAACTGGTCTCATACCTTTTATTAAAATTTGTTATTATAGGTTCTTTTCATACACACTTATTGATTTTAAATGATTATTTTTGCAACAAAAAGAACAATTAATGGGATGGCTATAGCCTGGATAAAGCACTCCTTCCACACTTTCGTCAATTGCATGAGTGCTTTGCTGTTTAAAATTTGGCACTTAATATCAACAATTGATGCGACTCTTTCAATACATGAATATGGTGCTGAATTCTAGATGGGTTCATGCAATTAATGTAGGCTTTTTTGGATGGGTTCATGTGATTAATGTAGGTTTTACCCGAAAAGAAGATTACCTGTGAAGAGTTATGCATCATAAATTTATTATTTTTTTCTTTGTTCCGTTTAGAGACCTATTAGGGGACTGCTGTTGCATTCAAGCAATTTGGGTAGTGTTATGAATATTGGCTGTGAAATCTTGCAAATTTAGGAGATGCATAACATATTATGATACTTTAGGCTCACGTACATGTTCATCTTCTCGTGGACAGATATTCTTGGACCCAAAAGAAGAACATAATAATAACACAGAGTACAAGTTTACAGACGCTTTTGCTGCAGTTTACAGGAAGCTTTCTGGAAAGGACGTCGTCTTTGAGTACCCTGTGACAGAAGCTTAAAAGAGCTAGTTGCTGAAATCTGTTGCTCCAACTTTTTTCCTTGGCTACTTCATTGCAAGACTTGTCAGTCCAAGAATTTTGTTCAATTACTGTTGGATCTTATTATGCTCTGAAAGTTGTGATAGAATCATTAAATTTATTTTAAAATTGGAGCCGTGTGTCATTTAGTTTAGAAAATTATGCTGCCACATCTATTCTGGATGAGGATTTATTTCAGAAATTGAATGGAACAACAAAACTTTCTTCTCTGTTTATATATTATAGCGAGTGCTTTGGCATTATTGATGTCATATCAGTATTCTTGTTCATGCTTTGACTTTTGTCTTTATTATTATTAATACAGATTACAGTCTCCGACTTGGTAGTATTGTTGTATTACACACTTGGTATGCTACTATTAATATTTGGAATGAGCATCCTACTTGTGTGGTAAATTCCAAACATATATGGGATGGGATGGGATGGGATGGGAGCAATAATCCAATCTTGGAACTTGTTTTCATATTCATATTTCCGGTCCAAAAACAGATGGAAAGACGAGCATCCAATTTGGAACTTGATTTCATATTTCCGGGGCGGGCCCCAAGTTTCACATGTCGCAAAACACAAAAGCGGATGGTGACAAAAGAATTCCAATAATACTATCTATGCCCTTCTTCTTGACTTGCAGAATCCTTAACCCCTTGCTAATCAGACAAATTCATTATTTACCTTTTGTTCCCATATATCTATGTATATGGGTCCTATTTCACACTCAACCTTAGTTACCGATACTATTCACTATTCTACCACTATTTCAGTTAACAAATATTTGGCCGATTAATTGAGAGTTAAAAAAATTAATTTTGGCCTGGTCTGGTCGCACCTCCTCTTTATGGACTAATGACTTTTAAAAGACGTGTACTCCAATATCTCAACATAATAAAAAAATATATATCAAACTTAAAAATATTGAAGTACACTAAATTTAATATTTTGATATGAAAATTTTTTAAGTTTGATATTTGTTTTAAACTTAAAAAAATTTGATATATAAGTTTTTAAAAAAATATCAAACTTAAAAAATAATTTTTTTGTTTAAGAAAAAAAAAATATCAAACTCAGAAACTTTGATATCAAAATATCAAATCTAGTGTAGTCCAATATTTCTAAATTTAATATTTTTTTACTTATTATTATGTTCAAATATTAGAGTACACTAAGTATATTACTAATATGTTCCATGTTCAGTGTAATAGTCAATATTTTGACTTTTCAAACCGGCTGATGTCCGGACATAATAGTCATTAAAAGAATCATTAAAAAGGAGTTGTAATAACCTCATCTATGAGACTTTGACCAAAATTAATCTTAGCTCTCAATTAACGTCCACAAATTTGTTAGTTAGAATAGTATATATATATGTATATATATATATATATAGCAAATACAAATTCTCAAACCTCCTATTATATTTTGAATTTGCATGAACTTAATTAAACTCCGTTTAGTTCTTAATTATATCTCAAATTCTTGGTTTTAGTGAACTTAAGCGGTGACTCAGTTTATTTATGTTATTTTTGAAAAAAGAAAGAGGAAAAAGAGAATTCAAAAGAAAAAAAAGAGATCACTCGTGAATGTTGGTGAAGGACATAACACCTAGTCACAACATTTAGAGGATTTATAACAATTATTTGCATGATACTTACTATTGACTCAAACATGTAGAGCCTCTACAGAATAAATAAACGATTCAAATTTAAAGACAATGTGTTATAATCATTTTTATTTTTAAACTGTCAATGGGACGTGTTTGCTTATATATGTAGTGACCCATATAACTAAATTTCATTCACATGTCCCGAGCCTACACATAAATAATCTTGTCCCAAATTTCCAATATTATTCTTGACACTAAATTTGAGGCTTCTTGTTTGCAATTCAATGCACCAATAGCAACCATGGCAGAGCTATGTGATCTTCAAATCCATATCAATGGTCAACAAACATTCTTCCTAAATGAGGTAATCAAACACTCCCATATCATAAACTCCTCTATATCTTGAATTATTATCAATATTCTCTTGACTGTTACTTTTTCAAATTTTGCAGAGAATCATTTCAAAATTCTCAGGAAAAATAAGGAAAATCATCAAGAAAGAAAAGAGAAGAACTCAAATCAAGAATTCAGAGATTCAAATTGATGATTTCCCAGGAGGCACAGATGGGTTTGAACTCATTTCAAGATTTTGTTACAACAATGCCACAACTACAATCAATATATCAAACATCTCCCTCCTCCATTGTTGTGCTCTGTTTCTTGGAATGACAGAGAAACTCTCACCCTGCAATCTCTTGCAACAAACAGAGACCTTTCTTGAAGGAATGGCTTACTGGTCTTGGAATGATATTTTAATTTGTCTCAAAAGCTGTGAATCATTCTTTTCATATGCAGATTCCTATGGCCTTATTCAAAAGCTCTTAATTTCACTTCTTGCAAAAATTTCACAAAATTCAGAAATTTTCCTTTCCTCTTCTTCATCTTCTTCTTCTCCGGAAACCACATCTTCATTCAGGCAATCTTCCTCAACAAAAGGCACCACCCCTGAAGTTCTTGGAATCAAGAACAGTTCATCAAGAAAATCTTGGTGGTTTGAGGACTTAACCATTTTACCACCAATGATTATTGAAAGATTTGTCATGACTTTAGGGGCTTATGGGACTGATAATAACAGCTTAGTCCTCACTAGATTTCTCCTCAATTACCTGAAATCTATTGCTCAATCCAAACATGGCCTAATAAACAAGACTTACTCAAAATATGAATATGCTGGATTAGCAGACACATCTGTTCATGGGGTGCTCTTTTTAGGGAAATCTTCATTTTCTTGCAGAGTACTTTTTTGGGTATTGAGGCTTGTCTCTGGTTTTGGCATAAGCAGAGATTGTAGAACAGGGCTGGAGAGACTAATTGGCTCTGTTCTTGATCAAGCAACATTGGATGATTTACTGGTTTCTGGGAATGATGGGAATAGTGTTTATGATGTCAATCTTGTGGTGAGATTAATTAGATTGTTTGTTCATAGATATAATAAAGAGGAGTACTTACAGAAGATGAAGAAAGTTGGCTGGCTGATTGATATGTATTTAGGAGAAATAGCTCCTGATCAGAACTTAAAGATTTCAAAATTTCTTGGAGTTGCAGAAAGTTTAGCAGATTGCGCAAGAGATTGCTTTGATGGGATCTACAGGGCTGTTGATTTATATCTTGAGGTAATCATTTCATCTTCACTTAATTTACAGCTTCCGTGTCTTATCCATAATAGAAAGCTAAGTGACAAAAAAATGAAAAAGTGAAGCGAGACTCTGCACTCTCAAGCTACAATATAAGACTATGATACTCCTAGCTAATTAGCTAGTATGCTAAAACAAGGAACCTCATTTCAATTAAGAAAAAAAAAATAGAAAATAAAACTTTAGGGCCAAGCTGATATTCTTGTTAAGTTGAGGGGCATTTTATTTAAGATTTTGGGACGCATTATTTGATGTTTCTTTTTTGTTATTAAATACATGCATGCAGTGCCTGTGACTAGCAAGTTGGTAATATTTATATTCTGTTACCCTCAAGTTGTCATATATGCACTTTCAGTATCCAATCATAACACCCCTTAGTTCTATCTCTCTCTCTCTAAATATATATATATATGAATCTGGTTATCATGAAATTTGTCTTTGTAAGAATAATTAATTAATGATAATATAAATGTGTGGTGTAATGCATGCAGTCACATCCTTGTTTGTCATTGGAGGAGAGATCAAGGTTATGCAGATGTTTGAACTATGAAAAGCTAAGCCTAGAATCATGCAAAGAGCTTGCCAAGAACCCTAGAATCCCACCTAGGGTTGCAGTGGAAGCACTTGCTGCTCAGAGTAGAAGATATAATAGTAATAATAATGAAGATATCAACAATATAGCTATAACTGCTACTGCTGCTGCTGCTGCTACAAAAGATGATCATCATGAATACTACTACTCTTTTGCTAATAATTATGAGAGTAGTAGTAGAAGTAGTAGTATTATTAGTCCAAGCAAAAGCCATAAGTACTACCAAATGGCTCTGTACAATGGAGGTGCAGGTGGGGCGGATAATAATGATATTAAAAAAACAGATCAAGAGAGAATAAATATTATTTCAGAAGAGAATATGATTAAGGATGATGAGGAGATGAGATTAAACCTCCAAAGAATGCAATGGAGGGTTTTGGAATTGGAGAAGGTTTGTAGAAAAATGAAGGTTCAGATGTCAAGGATGGGAAAGACTAGTGCTGCTGGTAGGACTCCTTTGATTTCTCCAGCTAGCTCTAAAGCATTGCCAAGACTCTGCTAATTAACTTTATTTTATCTCTTTGGGATCGATCGGAGGGAGTTTTTCTTTCTTTCTTTCTTTCTTTTTTAAAAGTGTAGTAAAATATATATTAATTGAAGAAGGTACTTACTTCAAATTCAGTGTGTAATATTTAATTTCTTGGGTATAGATTGAATTGCATGTAGGATTTTGGGACTAGATATATGATATGATCATCAATATGAGTGATTAATTATATATATAAGCATTATAATTAAGTTTTTTAGTATTGTATATATTATTTTTTAAACATTTATTTATCAATGTTCTCTTTTTTACCATATATATGCAAAAAGAAACGTTAGGGATACCGCGTATATATAATTATTTTGTGTAATTGAATACACTTCTTTTCTTATATTATACACAAAAAGTATAATCTTAATTTCAAAATATTATTATTATAAAAGATACCTTATGCAAGAATGTGATCTAGTGTTCATGGCCTCTCTCTCTCTCTCTATATATATATATATATATATATATACAACTGTATAATACGCCGTCGTGTTATGACAATAATTTTTTAAATTATAACGACATAAATTATGGTCATAAACAACTGTATACTATACAAATAACTCCATCAAACCTGTAAGGGAGAGAGACTTGATATATAACTTATTAAATAGAATATTTTCACGTGACATGAATTAGTGCCGAAAGTAGTACTAGTTTTATTTCTCGTGATATATATAGCGGCTACTAGCTGTATAGTCTATAGATGCATGTAGGGTTTATACCACCATTATTTCTTTATTTTTGTTTTTTTGCATTTATAATTAACTTTTGGAGAAATAGACAAGAAAATGATACTACTGACTTTCTGAGTCTCCTTATTCAAATTTGTATGTATTATTCTCATCATTATTTTGCACAAAATAAATTAACTCCATCGATCGTCCATGCACTATTATATATTTTAACAAACAAACAAACAATCCCCTTTGTCTTTAATATTTACTACTCCCTTAAGCCATAATTAATACTCTTAAAATGAGAATTTAACGTTTTAATGTATTTTAAAATATTCGTAGAACAAATAGATTAAAAAGTGATATAATTAATCATTCATTTTGTCTTTATTGAGAAGCAGCTAACACTATTTGTATTTAAGTTTATTTTTTATAAATATTTATTTAAATTTTTTGTTGATATCTAAATTAAATAAGGAGAGTAAATGAGAAATTAATAACTCTTGTAAATGCATTCTTTTTCTTTTTCTTCTTTTTTTTACGAATGTGATTCTCTTCTTAGAATGTGGTAAACATGATTTTTTGGATCAGCTACAAGATTTTCATTTTAAAGTCACTATATACCTTAACTTAAATTGTAACCGGAAATTGGAACTTTTAATATTCAAGGAAAAACAAAAAACAATATAACGTTTTCTTTGCTGTCAAAATACATGAGAAAAATAAAATAAATTTTAGAAATACCCAAAATCCAAACTCTTTCTTAGCTAAGGTAAGAAAACGTGAGTTTTGCAAATTAATTTCATATAATAAGTATACAAGGTGGGAGGTCAATATAGCAAAAGAAAATAAAAAATAAAAAGGTTATGGTATATAGATTCATTATTTTCCTATAATTTAAACAAAAATGTTGACAAATTTAAATTCGTGGAATTGAAATTAACCATGCACTTATATTTGCGTACTTGCATGAATACTGATTTATTAAATTTTGGTGCTTCAGCTAAAAGCTTAGGGAAACCATTCCTAAGAATACTGATTTATTAAATTTTGATACTTGCATGAATACTAATTTATTAAACCTTGGATTCAGACTTCAGTTATGGTGCCAATTTTGCCAACTCAGTAGTTACAATCACCCCACCTAAGAATTACCTGCTACCCAATTACAGACCGCCACATGGATAGAGAGCATTATTTTTTTTAAAGCCCGCGGACCGGGTCGGGTCAATTCATGGACAGCCACAACGGGCCAAAGTTAAATTTTGGTACATCTAAAAAAATTTCAAATTTTCATGATTAAAAACTTATGTCCAAAGTCCAATTTTTACGGGCCAATCCAGCCCGGCCCGGCCCGCGGTCCTGGACTAATTTTGTCATGTCTGCCGACACTAAACTTTCCCGGGAGAATAATGGAAAACCGTTTCAGTTTTAAGGTGAGCTTGGGCCAAGTTAAGATCAGTTTGTGCAGAATATTTTGGATTTGGTTTTGGCCTTTGCTAACAGTGGGTTCATTGATTATGATGCGCGCCAACTGTTTGATGAAATTCCGCACAAGAATGTCATAGTTTGGACGTCTATGATTGATGGGTAACTTAGACATGAGAGCGCGGCAAAAGGGTTGGAGTTATATCTGCAAATGAGAGTAATGGGTTTGAGAGGGGACGAAGCTTCTGTTGTCATTGTTCTTTGTGCTGTGGGAATGGTGGGCGATGCTTGTTTTGGAAGGTAGGTTCATGAATTCTTCGTGGAGAGTCTACTGGGATGTTTAGATTGGTAGTGCTCTTGTTGATATGTATTCTGAATGTTATTATTGTAATGATGCTTGCAAAGTTTTTGAAGAGATGCCCAATCATGCCCTGTCAAAATCTTGGTAGTTGGTGGTGTTCTTTGGTAGCCAGTTGATGATGTGTTCAATGCAATATATAGATTTAAGGATTCACTAATTTTAATGCCAAGTGATAATAATCAGATAAATGATTCAACAAATTGAAATCAAGCAATGTTAGTTATTTACATTACAATTCTAAGACCTAGATTTCTAATAGATTATTATCACTTGGTTACGTTAAAATTTCATTTCAGGATATATACTATTCAAAGGCAAAGAATATGATGTATAAAATAAGAGTAATACATCTTAAACTCCAACATTCTTTCCTATATCAACCATTCTTTTCTTATACCGCGTGTGGAAAAAATAGAGATAATTCATCAGTAGTCTCTTGTGTTAACATCAGTCTAGTATCTGCTGAAGATCTTTCCTGAAATAGCCTCTCCCTTGCCTTAGTTGCCTGCAGAATTAAAATTATCCCTTTGTAAAAATGGCAGATAATGACCAAATAATTTACAAACGGCTACTAGGACTGCAGGTATTTTTACATTCTGTAGCATAAATGATAAGAGGATAAGGAGAAATACGATATATTCCAAACACAAATTCGTTAGACCTTTTATCAAAATTACTTCATATATTTACTGTTCTTGTTTTCTTTCCCGTTGTTGGCTACTACGTGGAGGTAGTTAGGCCTCTTAGAGCACCCGACTGGTCCTCCTGGTTGTTTCACTCGCATCAGGTAGTACCGTAGTTACTATAATAAATGCCTGGAAGATTGCCCAAGAGGTGTTACTCTCTCTTTTCTTCCTTGCATTCATTATTAATTAGCAAAGAATGAGACTCATGTTACTCAAAAAACTTGCTACACGCAAAATCCAGAGTCCTTTCCCTTGTAGCTTTACCCAAAATCCCAATATGGCAGCAATGGGAATTCCAAAAAGGTAGAATGAGGCAAGATTCACATAAGCCCCTAAGTGCTGCCATCCACATCCCCTAGCAACACCTGATGTAAAGAAACACAGTAGGTAGCATTATGCAACAAGATGTCATCTTTTTGCTGAAAATAGTGGAAGGGAGGGAGGAGAAAAAGAAGGAAGAGTAAGGTTGTTCCTTTTTTTTTAGAGGAGGAAGAAAAAGAAACCAGATGGATGTTTTTTTTCCTATACAATGCACCATATGGTTTCCTAAAAAGATGGGCTAGATATGTTTTAAGGTCAAGGTTGAAAAGTTCGAACCTGAAAGGACACCTTGTAGACTATCCACAATCATTGATAGACAAATCAGAGGAGTCATGTCTGTGACATAATCGACAACTTCCTTTTCGTTGCTGAAAATGTAGCCAAATACATGCCGGAAGGCAAAGAGAGATCCACTTAAGATAATTGCCTTTGCGACTGCAACCGGAATCACAGCATAGACAGCTATACGAGCCCCTGCCGGATTATCGGCTCCTAATTCATTTGAAATTCTAGTGCTGAAAAAGAAAGTCACTTCTAGAGTTGGTACATATTTTTGCTATCAAGTCAATCGTGTTAGTTCTAAGGTCAATAGTTATGTAGCTAGGGGTTTAGAGCAAACCTCACACCAGCTCCAAGTCCAAATGGTATTGCATAGAGAGTTACAATGGTGTTCAGACTGATTTATGAAAATATAATCAATATATATTTCAGTCTCCTGAAGAACACTTCATTTTAAAAATAAGCACAGTACTGACGTTTCAAGGTCTGGATTTGGTAAAAGCCCAGACAGCAAGACAAGTAGCTCAAATGACCACCACTCAAGACTAAAATGATCGTGAATTAACTTTTTTGATTAATATTTAAAAAAGCAAATAGTCTTTTTCTATAATTTTAAAATTGCCAAAAAAAGAAAAAAGAGTATTGTTATGTATTCTCAAAAAAAGTAGTAGTAGTATTTTCTTTCCTTCCATCAAACTATCATTTTCTTTGTTGAAATTAACTTTTTTAAGCCTTTTAAAAATATGTTAATCTATTGTCAGTTGTGGGGACTACTGTTCCACCAATCAGGGCCAAGGGTTGGTTTAGTCATTTTAATATCAACACCTCCAAAGTTTTTCGCTACTCTTGCTCCACCATGTGGGTGACCGGGCCGGTGACTAACACACTCCCTCAATTCTTTAATATAAATTATTTTAAAAAAATATTTTTATTTTTTAATATTCTATAAGAGCATTCACAACAGATTCTTCAATAGACTCTCTATCCCCACATTTGAAGAATATATCAATAAATTAATATCCAACAGTTTCCTTATCCTTATATAATTCTCTATTTTAATTCCTATATATGATTTGATTCCTCAGGGTGAGGGAATCAAAAGAGCGTTCCCAATTTATGTAAAATGACATTTCACATCCTATTTATTGCGATTTTATGTTGGTTAAAGGATCTTTATCTCACTTAATTGCTGATTTGAGCCTATCAAATTCACTCATTTTTATTTTTTAAGCAGAGGATTTAGAGAGAAAAAGAGAACTATAAAAAATTAAAAATCGATTCAAATTTTAATTTTGATCATTTTTATAAAAAATATTACTACTAATTATATATTTTATTATTTTATAATTAAAATAATGTTGTTTTAGTTCTCATAAATACATAATGATCGTTGCACATTTTGATTTCTAGCAATATTTATTTTTAAATTAAAATAATTGTAATTTTTAAATTCAAACAACAATTACTTTTAAATAAAAAATAGTTACAACTGTGACGCCCCCAAAATAGGTCCATTCCATCCAACCCATTCTGAGTCCCCAAATACATGGTACAGAAATAACTACAACTTTATTATTACAATATATAAACTGTGAGTTTAAATACAGATATTGCCATCTAGACAATATCCACAAGCAAATAAATTCCCATCATAATTATTGATACATTATTTTACAAAATGGTGAGGACTACTAAACAACTCTCTACAGAACCTTCATTCCATACCCCACTAGTAATCGCTACATTCTCGCCTCACGAGAAGAAAAATGGAACAAAAGGAAAAGGGTGGAAAGCTCAACTAGCCCGATAAAGAATATTATGACTAAGATAATATACAACAAAATTATCGTTAGTCTTCAACAGGAAAAATCTAATAGAATACAATAGACAACAAGTTTTAAATCAATATTCGCAATGAAATAATAATTCATTAGAAGAGTTAAGTAGAGATGCAAAAAACTACTATCTTCTATGTATGAATTTTAAAGTTCATCGTCTATTTTTTTTATTCTATAACATCAATCAATATATATCTGGGATCAAATGTAAGACCCCAACTTATTATAAATAAAATTGAATTTTCCTTTATTCATTATTCTAAATTAATAAGGGTTAATTTGATATAATTCTTTGGTTATGGGTGAAATGTGCAAAGTTTATAAAATAAGCAAGTGGTTATAAAATATTCATTATTATTTGGGAATATTCGTTTGGTCGTGGAATATTCTTTTTGTCGGGAATCTCAAATGACGACCAAGCATGATCATTAGTGGGCCCCATAACGGAAAAGCGGTTGGATGAAGGAAAGCGACAAAGATTGAGTTTTATAAATAACGACGTAAATTATTACCGCTATTAACCTTTGTTGGGTTACACGGTGGTTAAAATCTGATGTCTGGCGTGGCACAAGCGATGGACTTGCGGTATTACGCGATATTGTTGAATTATTGATCCTTACGTACGTGAAGGCCTACTCAATAATTATTACGATGAGTTCTTCGCTCAATATTATATTGATTCAATAATTCTTTGCGTTGATATTTTGTATTCTTTGTTGTTTGATAATTGTCATTTACACGGTATTTTCCATTATCAAATCAATAATTCATATTATTTGAATAATATTATCGGATAACATTATTGGCAATGTCTAGAAAGTTACATACAAGGAGAGGTTTGGTCACCTAATTGCGCGCCTAATAAGGAGAAATCCTTATTGGAAAGCCCCTCTTTCTGAGGAGCTACACGGTTGTCGATCTTGTGATTACGTAATATTATTAATTATTGATTATTATGATAAAGAAAATATTTATTTTATGTGGATATAGATGGAGAAAATTTTTAATGTGACAATTGTTGAAAATTAATATTTTATCTTTTTATGATAAAATAACTCATTTAAATATATTATTTTAATAATATATTAACGGTGATATTTTTATAATGAATGTGGGATATATGAGTATATGAGGAGGTAGAATATTTTTGTGGCATTAAATGTTTAACACATGTTTTGTGTGTCGGTGGACACAATTCTTAATAGAAAATTTATTATAGTATAAAATCGCTTGGTTTATGGATTTTGGTCAATTTTTGTTTGGAATTTGGAAAAACTTTCTTACGTAAAGTTGTAGAGAATGGAATTTCCATGGAAAGCATGAATTTTGAATTTTTCTCGATAACAGAGCTATTTTCTACGAATTATTGAAGTTTGAGAAAATAAAATGATTTTTATTAAATTAATGGGTGGGACCCACTTTTGGTAGGTGTTGAACACATGGGGTGCTATTTTCTTCTAATTTGGGTGGCTTGGTTGGTGGAGGCATGCGTAGGAAATTTGAAAATTAATAATATTATTTTATTATTTTAATCTCTTTTGGCGTCTAACATTTTCCTATAAATAGAGGCTAAGTTAGAATTGAAAATCACACGAAACTAAGTTTTCTCTTTCTCTCTCTAAATTATCGAGCGTATTCTTGTGAGTATACTTTGAGTGTTCTTTATACGGTCATGGTTTTACATCAAGACTATCTGAAATTCAATGGAAAGACGGTTATTTTGAGGTAAAGGGTATTATTTTCTTCTTAAATGATATTTTTTCTTCAATATCATTATGCCGAGGTATTGGTGAACTTTTTATCAAATTTGGAACTTGTTGTGTTGGGGTTACTATTTACGATATCGATTAATTATTCACACGAATCTGACCTATTCATTCACGAATACTGAAGACTATTCATAGAAAAATAAAAATTTTTCTTTTTGTCCAAAATATCTATTCTGGATACTAGCTTTGATTATATCCATATTTTGATCATTCTTGAATTTTACACCAATATGATTATTTTCGAAGTATTTTTGGACATGGGTAAAACAAAGTACGAATCCTTAATCCTTAATCCTTGTCATTTTGTTTCTTTGGATTCGTTTCTTTAAAAATGTTTTTCATCATCCTCGATCCTAAATGGTGATATAAATGAATATCTTTGGCTTTGTAGTGCAAAGATGAGCGATTAATCGATGAATATCTTTGGCACTGTAGTGCAAAGATGAGCAGTGTTGAGATGAACATGACCAATTGGTGATACAAATGAATATCTTTGGCTGTAGTGTAAAGATGATTAAAGATGTATATTGATTGTTATTACGAGGATAAACTATTGATGATGGACTTTTAAACCTTAGAAGACGGTAGAATTCTTTTCTACGTGACTCTTCTAATGGATTCTTTATTTCCATTGCATTTGTTGATCTAAAACTTGTTGTCTATTGTATTCTATTAGATTTTTTCCTTGTTGAAGACTAACGATAATTTGTTGTATATTATCTTAGTCATAATATTCTTTTCTTGGGCTAGTTGAGCTCACCCTTTTCCTTTTTGTTCCATTTTTCTTCTCGGGAGGTGAACAACATAGCGAGGATCGAGTCTGGGGTATGGAGTGATGGTTCTAGGAAGATGTTTTATTTGTCCTCACTATTTACGTAAAATAGTGTATGAATAATTAATGCGGACTTATTTGGGTGTGTATATTGTCTAGAAGATAATATTTGTATTTAAACTCACAATTGTATTGTCGTATTCTACATGACATACGTATTATCAAAGTTGTAGTTTGCTTTCTATACCATGTATTTTGGCGACTCGAGAATGGGTGTTGTATACCTATTTTGGGGCGTCACGGTTGGTATCGAGCTTAGGATATGATCTCTGGCGGAGATCGGGGAATAGAACTAGGAGGGAGAGGACGAGTAAATCCTTCGCTAAAGTGTGTCCTACCTAAGCTTATTTGTTGGTCTGGTCATAATATAGGATATTATGTGATATGTTAATTTGTTTAATTAACCCTTGTTTTATGGCGAGATTTAAGAATGGTCTGCTTTGAGAGCGTTAACAATGGAGTTTATGAGACCGTGGAGACGCCAAGACTCACCAACGAGGAGAACGCGTAACAGTGGCAATGTTCCTCCTGTGAACAACGCCATCGAACAAATGATGAGCGACGGGATGTTTAGAAGCTTTTTACAGTTCATGCAAAATTAGGCGAGGGAGACTCGTGTACAAAATCTGGGGAGAAATGATAAGAATGCGTGCGGTTTGTCACGGCCAAACAATTCAAAGAGTTGGGACCACAGATTTCCATGGAAAGCGGATCCGATCAAAGCGTAAACGTGGGTCAAGCAAATTACCAAGATATTCGATGTCTTGGGGTGCACGGAGAACGAAGGTTCCATTCGCCACCTTTATTTTTTTCGTGGTGAAGCGATTCATTGGTGGGAATCGTGAAGCGTACTGACCAGATGCACTTAATACGTCTTGGGAAAGATTTGAAGCGTTCAATGACAAGTACTTTCGAGAAAGTATTCGTCATATGAAGGAGGTAGAGTTTATTAAACTCGAATGCGAACAACATGACCGTGTCTCGATGACGAGGCAAGGTTCGCAGAATTATCGAGTTTGCACCTCATTTGGTGGAGAATGAGGAGCGAATGACGCGTGTATGTTTTCGAGAGGTCTAAAACCGTAGATTCGTCAATACCTTATTGTATTCTATTAGATTTTTTCCTGTTGAAGACTAACGATAATTTGTGGGTCCCATAATGGAATAAGCGCCGGATGAGGAAAGCGACAAGTATGTGTTTTTATAAAGAACGGCGTAGTTATTACTGATTAACCTTTGTTGGATTACGGTGGTTAAAATCTGATGAATATGCGTGGTCAGACGAAGAGCATACGGTATTGCATGATATTGTTGAATTATTGATTAAATGCGTAAGAAGGCTTACTACTCAATAATTATTACGGTGAATTACCGTTCAATATTATATTGATTCAATAATTGCTGCGTTGATATTTTATATTGTTGTTGTTTTGATAATTGTCATTACATACGTATTTTTCATTATCGAAGCAATAATTCATATTATCTGAATAATATTATCGGATAACATTATTGGCAATGTCTAGAAAGTTACATCTAAGGAGAGGTTTGGTCACCTAATTCTTGCAAGAAGTAAGGAGAAATTCTTATTGAAAGCCCCTCTTTCCTGAGGCGCACTGGTTGTCAATATTGTGATCTTGTAATATTATTTGTGAATAATTAATTATTGATTTATATGATGAGGAAGATATTGATTTGATGTGGATATAGATGGAGAAAATTTTTAATGTGACAATTGTTGAAAATTAATATTTTATCTTTTTCTGATAAAATAATTCATTTAAATATATTATTTTAATAATATATTAACGGTGATATTTTTATAATGAATGTGGGATATATGAGTATATGAGGAGGTAGAGTATTTTGTGGCATTAAATGTTTAACATATGTTTTGTGTGTCGGTGGACACAAATATTGACCGAAAGTTGATTATAGACTGTAAAATCGCCCGTTTGTGGATTTTGGATAAATTCTTTTTGGAATTTGGTAAAACTTCCTTCTGCAAAGGGCTATTTATCATGAATTATTGAAGTTCCGGAGTTCCGAAATAATTGATTTTTGGAAGTTTTAATTATTTTATATAAGAAAAACGTTTTTGTGGTTGTTGGCACATGGGTGGCTGATGTTTTTGATCAAAGAAGGCATGCTAGAGTTTTTAAAACATGTGGGTAGGAATTTGGAATAAATAATAATATATTTTATTGATTTAGTCTCCTTTGGCGTTCTAACATTTTCCTATAAATAGAGGGCTAAGTTAGAATTGAAAATCACACCAGAAACTAAGTTTTCTCTCTTTCTCTTTCTATATTATCGAGCGTATTCTTGTGAGTATACTTTGAGTGTTGCTATACTGATGCGAGTTTACAAGACTATACCTAGAAATTCAAATCGAAATACGGTTATTTTGAGGTAAGGGATGTTATTTCTTTCAAATGATATTATTTTCTTGATATCATTATGCCAAAATCTTTGTTGAACTTTTTATCAAATTTGTAACTTTTTCATGTCGGGAGTTACTTATTCATGAGTTACTATTCACGAGTTACTTATTCATGAGTTCTTATTCACGAGTTCTTATTCACGAAGCGTGAAGATGTTTTTGTGAAATTTCTATCCTTTTGTGTCTGGAGTTCTTATTCACGTATCGGCCTTTATTCACAAATCAACCTTTATTCATCGAAAAATGAAATTTTTTTTTCTTTTTCTTCCGAGATGTCTTTTATGGTTACTATCTTTGATTGTATCCATGTTTTGATCGTTATTTTGAGTTTTGCTTCAAAATCATTTATTTGAAGTATTATCGATCTTGGATAAACTGTTGTACAATTCCTAATATTTGTCCTTCTATCTTTGGATTCGTTCTTAAAATATTTTTCATCATCCTCGGTCCTTAATGGTGATACTTGATGAATATCTTTGGCACGTAGTGCAAAGATGAACGATTAATCGATGAATATCTTTGGCTGTAGTCAAAGATGAGCAGTGTTGAGATGAACATGACCATTGGTGATTTAAATGAATATCTTTGGCATGTAGTGCAAAGATGAATATTGATTGTTATTCTGAGGATAAAATATTGATGATGGATTTTTAAATCTTAGAAGATAGTAGAACTCATTCTCTACTTGACTCTTACAATGGATTCTTTGTTTCCATTGCATTTGTTGATCTAAAACTTGTTGTCTCATTATATTCTATTAGATTTTTTCTGTTGAAGACTAACGATAATTTGTTGTATATTATCTTAGTCATAATATTCTTTCTTGGGCTAGTTGAGCTCACCTTTTTCCTTGTTGTTCCATTTTCTTCTCGGGAGGTGAGAACATGCAGAGGATCGAGTCGGAGTATGGAATGAAGGTTCAGAGAGAGTTGTTTAGTAGTCCTCACCATTTTTATAAAATAATGTATCAATAATTATGATGGGGATTTATTTTTGTGTGGATATTGTCTGCAGGCTGACAATATTTGTATTTAAACTCATTATGTATGTATTGTCGTATTTCACACGACATTTGTATTATGAAGTTGTAGTTATTTACGTACCATGTATTTGGCGACTCGAGAATGGGTTGGGTGGAATGGACCTATTTTGGGGTAAATCACAATCACAATATTGACAACCAGCGAGTTCACCAGGAAAGAGGGGCTTTCAATAAGAATTTCTCCTTCTTGGTATGCAATTAGGTGACCAAACCTCTCCTTAGACGTAACTTTCTAGACATTGCCAATAATGTTATCTAATAATATTATTAGGATAATATGAATTATTGCTTCGATAATAAAAAATATTGTGTAATAACAATTATTGAAACAACAGCAATATAAAATATCAATGCAACAATTATTGAATCAATAAAATAAAATATTGAACAGTAATTACTGTAACAATTATTGAGGAATGCCTTCTTATGTAAGAATCAATAATTGGTGCAATCTGGTATCTTCTTCAACAACGGCAGATTAGTGTGTTTTAACCACCGGGTATTCCAACAGTGTAAACGATAACAATTACGCAGTTATTTTTAAACAACTTATTCTTGTCGTTTTCTTCCTCCAATCGCTTTCCGTTATGGGGCCCACACATGGCTGCGCCGTCGTACGAATATTCCCCGACAGTACGAATATTCCACAACCAAACGAATATTCCCCGACAATAATGAATATTATATAACCACTTGCTTATTTAAAATATTTGCGCATTTTACCCATAACTAACCACATTAATCAAATTCACCCTTACTATTTCAAAATAATAAATAAAGGAAATTCTTTTTTATTTAAAAAATTTTTGGGGTCTTACAACAACGTTCAAAACATGATTTGACTGTTGGAACTTTCAAATTTTAACTTTTAAATTTTAAATTTCAAAATTTAATATTTAAGGAATCAATATAAGTAACATGTTGGGTACATAGTGGAAAAAAATGAATCTCTATCCTATAGAATGACCCAATAACACTACAGAGTAGGGATAGAAATAAGGAAATTATTGTGAATACTCTAAGCCGTTTAAAAATTTTAAATAAATATTAATTGCTTAATTTCTAATATTATCCTAAATAATAAATATAAATTTAGTTCTCTAATTATTTTTTACCTAATAAATAATATTTTTTTTCCAATACAAGAACATATTATTATATTTAATACTACTATACAATCATTTTTTAATACTCGTGCACAACTCTAAAAGGACTTATATTAAAGAACCAATGGAGTATTTATTATGTTAAATAATACTCCATCTGTTCCTAAAATATTGTCGTTTTAGAAAAAAAAATTTATTCTAAAAAGTTTGTCGTTTACAACTTTCGAGGATAATAAATTATTTATTTTTCTATATTACCCCTATCTTCTCTTATTATCTCAATAAATTCTCTTTCTTGTATTAATAGTTTTCAACTTCCCATAAAGGGATAGTAATGAAATTTCAAACAAATTTTATTTGGTAATGATACTTTTTTAATCCATGTGTAAAATCTTAAACGACAATCTTTTAGGACCCGAGATAGTATTATATGTTACTCCCTCCGTCCCAAGATAAAAGTTCTGTTGAAATTTTCAGGCATATTAAGAAGAGGAATAAAATGATAAAATTGCTCATAATAATATGTTATTAATCATTTCAAATGTAGGTGAGAGAGTGACTTTCTAACTTTTCAATACAAAGTTGGGAGCAACCGAAGTCGGTGGAAAGAGGTACGTGACTTTTACGGGCTTAAATTTGGTTATTATCGGAGATTTGTGGAAGGATTTTCTCGAATCGCTACTCAGATTACTTCTCGGTGACTCGGAAGGATGCAAAATTCTTATGGGCGAGGAATGCGAGAAGAGCTTCCAAGAGCTCAAGAGGAGACTCATTTTAAGACTGTTACGACAATACCATCCGGTTTCGGATGGATTTGTTATCTCTGACGATGCTTACAGCGAGGGGTTAGGATGTGTTCTCATGCAACATGGGAAAGTCATAGCTTTATGCCTCACGACAACTCAAAGAATATGAGAGGAATTATCCTACTCATGATCCGGAGTTAGCAAGCGATCGTGTTTCGTTGAAGATATGGAGACCTTACTTATGCGGGGGGAGAAAGTAGAGATTTATACGGATCATAAAAGCCTCAAATATTTCTTCACCCAAAAAGAACTCAACATGCGCGGCAACGACGTTGGTGGAGTCATTAAAGATTACGATCACACTATTGATATCATCCTGGAAAAGCGAGCGTAGTAGGCGTAGCGCATTAAGTAGAAGATCATATGCAATCTGAGTTCAATATTGTCAACGCAAAGGCCCATTTTATCGACTTACAAAGGATGAAGATAGAATTAAAGACTCGAGGATCCCACATGATGATGGCGAATATCTGAGTAGAATCCCGGCTTTAATTGATAAAGTTAAAATTCGCTCAAGCTACTGGACACAGGGCCGATACAAATGAAGAAGAAAGTGCAAGAAGGAGCTATTAGGAAGCAAGAATTGATGAGGAAGGAATACTTGAGTCAATTCTAGACTTTGCGTTCTAACGATTACGACTGAAGCATAAAATCATGATGGAGACACACAACACCCCGTTTCTAATCCATCTCAGGAGTACAAAATGTATCATGATATTCGACATACATTTTGGTGGAACAATATGAAGAGAGATTGCGGAGTTTATCTCAAGATGTTTAACTTGTCGGCGTGTAAAGGTGGAGCATCAAGTGCCAAAAGGTCCATTGCAACCACTTGAGATTAGGAATGGAAATGGGAACACATTACTATGGATTTTTATTCTGAGTCTTCCCAAAGTTTTCAAGGCGTAGATCTGATTTGGGTTATTGTTGATAGATTAACCAAGTATACCCATTTCTTAACGACCGTCTGTGAGACTTATCCCTTGAGCGTCTTGCTTCGTATGTACGTGAATGAGATTATGCGATTGCATGGCATGCCAAGTATCCATAGTTTGGATCGTGACCCGAGATTCACTTCAAGATTTTGGGTTAGCTTGCTTAGAAAGCTATGAGCGCGGATTTACGATTGATTCAAAGATACCATCCTCAAAGCAGACGGACAATCGAGAGAGGACTATTCAAACCCTTGAAGATCTATTAAGACTCTGTGTCCTAGATTTCAAAGGAAGTTGGGATAAGTACCTACCATTGGTGGAATTCTCCTACAACAACGATTATCAAGCAAGTATAGGCATGGCTCCATTTGAGGCGTTGTATGGCCGAAAATGTCGATTCTCCCGATATCTTTGGGGCGAGGTGGGAGAAGCAACATTGTTGGGACCCGTAATTAAACGCATGACTACGAGAAAAGATCCAAATGATTCGACAACGTATTCAAACTTCACAAGATCGACAAAAGAGTTATTTGATCTTCATAGAAAGGGCGTGGAGTTTAATATTGGAGATCATGTATTATTACGTATTGCTCCATGGAAGGGAGTTACAAGATTTGGGAAAAGAGGAAAGCTCAATCAAGGTTTGTTGGTCCATTTGAGATTCTTCGACCGAATAGGAAGCGTAGCCTATAGACTCGCGTTACCTCCAAGTATGTCTCGTGTTCACAATATATTCCACATATCTATGCTTCGTAAATATGTGAAAGACCGAACCACATTATTGCATTAGAACCGAGACGAGATAGTGAAGATTTAACCTACGAGGAGATACTGTTGAGATTTTGGATAGGAAAGAGCAGTATGTCTTACATACGAAGGTTATACCACAAGTTAAGGTTTTGTGGAGAAACCATGCAATTGAGGAAATGACATGGGAGTTGGAATCGGAGATGAAAGCGAGGTACCTCACCTTTTCGATACACAGTGCACGACGTTAATTTTGAGGACGAAATTTCATAAGGAGGGAGGTTGTAAGACCCCAACTTATTATAAATAAAATTAAATTTTCCTTTATTCATTATTCTAAATTAATAAGGGTTAATTTGATATAATTCTTTAGTTATGGGTGAAATGTGCAAAGTTTATAAAATAAGCAAGTGGTTATAAAATATTCATTATTGTCGGGGAATATTCGTTTGGTCATGGAATATTCTTTTTGTCGGGAATCTCCGTCACAATGGCCCTTGATCATTAGTGGGCCCATAACTTGAAAAGCGGTTGGATGAAGGAAAAGCGACAAAGATTGAGTTTTATAAATAACGGCGTAAATTGTTACTGAATTAACCTTTGTTGGGTTACTGGTGGTTAAAATCTGATGAATCTGGCGTGGTCGCTTAAAGCGATTAGCTGCGGTATTGCACTGATATTGTTGAATTATTGATCCTTACGTAAGAAGGCCTTTACTCAATAATTATTACGATGAATTCTTATTCGATATTATATTGATTCAATAATTGTTGCGTTGATATTTTGTATTCTTTGTTGTTTTGATAATTGTCATTACACGATTATTTTCCATTATCAAATCAATAATTCATATTATTTGAATAATATTATCGGATAATATTATTGACAATGTCTAGAAAGTTACATCAAGGAGAGGTTTGGTCACTAATTGTGCGGCGATAAGGAGAAATCCTTATTGGAAAGCCCCTCTTTCACAGGAGCGGCACGGTTGTCGATCTTGTGATTCGTAATATTATTAATTATTGATTATTATGATAAAGAAAATATTTATTTTATGTGGATATAGATGGAGAAAATTTTTAATGTGACAATTGTTGAAAATTAATATTTTATCTTTTTATGATAAAATAACTCATTTAAATATATTATTTTAATAATATATTAATTGGTGATATTTTTATAATGAATGTGGGATATATGAGTATATATGAGGAGGTAGAATATTTTTGTGGCATTAAATGTTTAACACATGTTTTTTGTGTGTCGGTGGACACAATTCTTGATGAAAATTTATTATAGTATAAAATCGCTTGGATTTATGGATTTTGGTCAATTTACATTTGGAATTTGGAAAAACTTTCTTACGTAAAGTTGTAGAGAATGGAATTTTCCATGGAAAACCATGAGTTTTGAATTTTTACGATAACAGAGCTATTTTTCTGAATTGTTGAAGTTTGAGAAAATAAAATGATTTTATTAAATTAATGGGTGGGACCCACTTTTGGTAGGTGTTGAACACATGGGCTGCTATTTTCTTCTAATTTGGCTGGCTTGGTTGGTGGAGGCATGCGTAGGAAATTTGAAAATTAATAATATTATTTTATTATTTTAATCTCCTTTGGCGTTCTAACATTTTCCTATAAATAGAGGCTAAGTTAGAATTGAAAATCACACGAAACTAAGTTTTCTCTTCTCTCTCTAAATTATCGGCGTATTCTTGTGAGTATACTTTGAGTGTTGCTATCGGTCTTGGGTTTTCATCGACCTTATCTGAAATTCGATCGAAATACGGTTATTTTGAGGTAAGGGTATTATTTTCTTCTTAAATGATATTTTTTCTTCAATATCATTATCTGAGAGGTATTGGTGAACTTTTTATCAAATTTGGAACTTGTTGTGTCGGGGTTACTATTTACGTATCGACCTTTATTCACGAATCTACCAACCTTATTCACGAATCTACTGACTATTCAATAGAAAAATAAAAATTTTTCTTTTTGTCCAAAATATCTATTACGGATACTAGCTTTGATTATATCCATATTTTGATCATTCTTGAATTTTACACCAATATGATTATTTTCAAGTATTTTTGGACATGGGTAAAACAAAGTACGAATCCTTAATCCTTAATCCTTGTCATTTTGTTTCTTTGGATTCGTTTTTTTAAAAATGTTTTCATCATCCTCGGTCCTAAATGGTGATATAAATGAATATCTTTGGCACTTTGTAGTGCAAAGATGAGCGATTAAGCGATGAATATCTTTGGCACGTAGTGCAAAGATGAGCAGTGTTGAGATGAACATGACTTAACCTGGTGATACAAATGAATATCTTTGGCACGTAGTGTAAAGATGATTAAAGATGTATATTGATTGTTATTCTGAGGATAAACTATTGATGATGGACTTTTAAACCTTAGAAGGCGGTAGAATTCTTTCTCTACGTGACTCTTACAATGGATTGTTGTTCCATTGCATTTGTTGATCTAAAACTTGTTGTCTATTGTATTCTATTAGATTTTTTCCTTGTTGAAGACTAACGATAATTTGTTGTATATTATCTTAGTCATAATATTCTTTCTTGGGCTAGTTGAGCTCACCCTTTTCCTTTTTGTTCCATTTTTTCTTCTCGGGAGGTGAGAACATAGCGAGGATCGAGTCGAGGTATGGAGTGATGGTTCTAGGAAGATGTTTTATTTATCCTCACTATTTACGTAAAATAGTGTATGAATAATTAATGAGGACTTATTTGGGTGTGTATATTATGCAGAAGATAATATTTGTATTTAAACTCACGGTTGTATTGTCGTATTCTCTACATGACATCTGTATTATCAAAGTTGTAGTTTGCTTTTCTATACCATGTATTTTGGCGACTCGAGAATGGGTGTTGTATACCTATTTTGGGGGCGTCATGATTGGTATCGAGCTTAGGGATATGATCTCTGGCGGAGATCGGGGAATAGAACCAGGAGGGAGAGCGAAAGTAAATCCTTGTTAGTGTGTCCTACTAAGCTTATTTGTTGGTCGATCATAATATAGGATATTATGTGATATGTTAATTTGTTTAATTAACCCTTGTTTTATGGCGATTTAAGAATGGGCATTGGCTTGAAACGTTAACAATGGAGTTTATGAGACCGTGGAGACGCCAAGTCTTTCCAACGAGAGGAGAGCGTGCAACAGTGGCAATGTTCCTCCCGTGAACAACGCCAATCGAGCAAATGATGAGCAGCGGGATGTTTAGAAGCTTTTACAGTTCATGCAAAATTAGGCGAGGAGACTCGTGTACAAAATACTGGGAGAAATGATAAGTAACGTGCGGTTTGTCACTACCAAACAATTCAAAGAGTTGGGACCACCAGATTTCCATGGAAAGCCGGATCCGTCAAGGCGTAAACGTGGGTCAAGCAAATTACCAAGATATTCGATGTCTTGGGGTGCGGAGGAATGAAGGTTCCATTCGCCACCTTTATTTTTCGTGGTGAAGCGATTCATTGGTGGGAATCGTGAAGCGTACTGACCAAGAGATGCACTTAACATGTCTTGGGAAAGATTTGAGAATCGTTCAATGACAAGTACTTTCCGGAAAGTATCAAATCGTATGAAGGAGGTAGAGTTTATTAAACTCGAGCGTAACAACATGGCCGTGTGTCTCGATGCGAGGCAAGGTTCGCAGAATTATCGTGTTTGCACCTCATTTGGTGGAGAATGAGGAACGAATGACGCGTATGTTTTACGAGAGGTCTAAAACCGGAGATTCGTCAATACCTTATTGTATTCTATTAGATTTTTTCCTGTTGAAGACTAACGATAATTTGTGGGTCCCATAATGTATAATAAGCATCGGATGAGGAAAAGCGACAAGTATGTGTTTTTATAAAGAACAGCGTAGTTATGTTACTGATTAACAACTGTTGGATTACGGTGGTTAAAATACGATGAATATCGCGTGGTTGCTTGCGATGGCATACCAGGTATTGCACTGATATTGTTGAATTATTGATTAAATGCGTAAAAGGCACTACTCAATAATTGTTACGGTGAATTCTTTATTGATATTATATTGATTCAATAATTCTTTGCGTTGATATTTTATATTGTTGTTGTTTCAATAATTGTCATTTACAATTATTTTTCATTATCGAAGCAATAATTCATATTATCCGAATAATATTATCGGATAACATTATTGGCAATGTCTAGAAAGTTACATCAAGGAGAGGTTTGGTCACCTAATTGCGGCCAGAGTAAGGAGAAATTCTTATTGGAAAGCCCCTCTTTCCTCTAGGCTGCTGGTTGTCAATATTGGATATCTTGTAATATTATTTGTGAATAATTAATTATTGATTTATATGATGAGGAAGATATTGATTTGATGTGGATATAGATGGAGAAAAATTTTAATGTGACAATTGTTGAAAATTAATATTTTATCTTTTTCGATAAAATAATTCATTTAAATATATTATTTTAATAATATATTAAGCGGTGATATTTTTTATAATGAATGTGGGATATATGAGTATATGAGGAGGTAGAGTATTTTGTGGCATTAAATGTTTAACATATGTTTTTGTGTGTCGGTGGACACAAATATTAATAGAAAGTTGATTATAGAATCGTAAAATCGCATGGTTTGTGGATTTGGATAAATTCTTTTTGGAATTTGGTAAAACTTCCTTCCTATGAAGGGCTATTTATCATGAATTATTGAAGTTAGGAGTTAGAAATAATTGATTTTTGGAAGTTTTAATTATTTTATATAAGAAAAAACGTTTTTTTGTAGTTGTTACACATGGGTGGTGATGTTTTTGATCAAAGAAGGCATGCTAGAGTTTTTAAAACATGTGGGTAGGAATTTGGAATAAATAATAATATATTTTATTGATTTAGTCTCCTTTGGCTCTAACATTTTCCTATAAATAGAGGGCTAAGTTAGAATTGAAAATCACACCGTAAACTAAGTTTTTCTCTTTCTCTTTCTATATTATCGGCGTATTCTTGTGAGTATACTTTGAGTGTTCTTTATACGGTGCGAGTTTCATCAAGACTATCTAGAAATTCAATCGTAAATACGGTTATTTTGAGGTAAAGGATGTTATTTCTTTCATAAATGATATTATTTTCTTGATATCATTATGCCAAAATCTTTGTTGAACTTTTTATCAAATTTGTAACTTTTTTTCGTATCGGGGGTTCTTATTCATGAGTTCTTATTCACGAGTTACTTATTCATGAGTTCTTATTCACGAGTTCTTATTCACGAAGCGTGAAGATGTTTTTTGTGAAATTTCTATCCTTTTGTGTGGGGAGTTCTTATTCACGATATCTGACTATTCACAATCTGAAGACTATTCATCGAAAAATGAAAATTTTTTCTTTTCTTCCGGATGTCTTTTATGGTTACTATCTTTGATTGTATCCATGTTTTGATCGTTATTTTGAGTTTTGCTTCAAAATCGTTTATTATGAAGTATTATCGATCTTGGATAAACTGTTTGTATGCAATTCCTAATATTTGTCCTTCTATCTCCTTTGGATTCGATTCTTAAAATATTTTTCATCATCCTCGGTCCTTAATGGTGATACTTGATGAATATCTTTGGCTGTAGTGCAAAGATGAGCGATTAATCGATGAATATCTTTGGCTGTAGTCAAAAGATGAGCAAGGTGTTGAGATGAACATGACCAATTGGTGATTTAAATGAATATCTTTGGCATGTAGTGCAAAGATGAATATTGATTGTTATTCTGAGGGATAAAATATTGATGATGGACTTTTAAATCTTAGAAGATAGTAGAACTCATTCTCTACTTGACTCTTCAATGGATTCTTTATTTCATTTGCATTTGTTGATCTAAAACTCATTTATCATTATATTCTATTAGATTTTTCTGTTGAAGACTAACGATAATTTGTTGTATATTATCTTAGTCATAATATTCTTTCTTTGGGCTAGATTGAGCTCACCTTTTTCCTTGTTGTTCCATTTTCTTCTCGGGAGGTGAGAAACATGGCGAGGATCGAGTCGGATATGGAATGAAGGTTCTAGAGAGAGTTGTTTAGTAGTCCTCACCATTTTTATAAAATAATGTATCAATAATTATGATGGGGATTTATTTTTGTGTGGATATTGTCTAGACAGCAATATTTGTATTTAAACTCACAGTATGTATTGTCGTATTTCACACGACATTTGTATTATTGAAGTTGTAGTTATTTCTGTACCATGTATTTGGCGACTCAGAATGGGTTGGGTGGAATGGACCTATTTTGGGGTCGTCACAATCACAATATTGACAACCAGGCAGTTCCTAGGAAAGAGGGGGCTTTCCAATAAGAATTTCTCCTTCTTGTAGTAATTGATTAGGTGACCAAACCTCTCCTTAGAGCGAACTTTCTAGACATTGCCAATAATGTTATCTAATAATATTATTGAGATAATATGAATTATTGCTTCGATAATAAAAAAAATATTGTGTAATAACAATTATTGAAACAACAATGAATATAAAATATCAATGCAAAGAATTATTGAATCAATAAAATAAAATATTGAATAAAGTAATTCTTTGTAACAATTATTGAGGAATGCCTTCTTATGTAAGAATCAATAATTGGTGCAATACTGGTGTCTTCTTGTTCAACAACGCGTATTAGTGTGTTTTAACCACGGGTATTCCAACGATTAAAGCGATAACAATTACTGTGATTATTTTTAAACAACTTATTCGTCGCTTTTCTTCCTCCAATCGCTTTCCGTTATGGGGCCCACACACGGTCATTACGTGCAGTGCATACGAATATTCCCTGAACAAGATCTGAATATTCCACAACCAAACAAATATTCCCAACAATAATGAATATTATATAACCACTTGCTTATTTAAAATATTTGCGCATTTTTACCCATAACTAACCACATTAATCAAATTCACCCTTACTATTTCAAAATAATAAATAAAGGAAATTCTTTTTATTTAAAAATTTTGGGGTCTTACAACAACGTTCAAAAAACATGATTTTTTATTTGGAACTTTCAAATTTTAACTTTTAAATTTTAAATTTCAAAATTTAATATTTAAGGAATCGATATAAGTAACGTGTTAGAGTACATAGTGGAAAAAATGAATCTCATCTATAGAATGACCCAAAATAACACTCTGAGTAGGGATAGAAATAAGGAAATTATTGTGAATACTCTAAGTAGTTTAAAATTTTAAATAAATATTAATTGCTTAATTTCTAATATTATCCTAAATAATAAATATAAATTTAGTTCTCTAATTATTTTTTACCTAATAAATAATATTTTTTTCCAATACAAGAACATATTATTATATTTAATACTACTATACAATCATTTTTAATACTTTCGTCTTGCTTATAACTCTAAAAGGACTTATATTAAAGAACCAATGGAGTATTTATTATGTTAAATAATACTCCATCTGTTCCTAAAATATTGTCGTTTTAGAAAAAAAAATTTATTCTAAAAAGTTTGTCGTTTACAACTTTCGAGGATAATAAATTATTTATTTTTCTATATTACCCCTATCTTCTCTTATTATCTCAATAAATTCTCTTTCTTGTATTAATAGTTTTCAACTTCCCATAAAGGGATAGTAATGAAATTTCAAACAAATTTTATTTGGTAATGATACTTTTTAATCCATGTGTAAAATCTTAAAGCGACAATCTTTTAGGATAGAGATAGTATTATATGTTACTCCTCCGTCCCAAGATAAAAGTTCTGTTGAAATTTTCAGGCATATTAAGAAGAGGAATAAAATGATAAAATTGCTCATAATAATATGTTATTAATCATTTCAAATGTAGGTGAGAGAGTGACTTTCTAACTTTTCAATCCAAAATATTTTCAACACATAATTAATTATACTTATTGAATATGGAGAGAAAATTAAAATAAAAAAAATATGATATATTTAATGCTAAGGGTATAATAGGAAAAATCATGTAAAAATTTAGTTATTAAAGGAAAGTGGACATTTAATATGGGACTACCCAAAATAGTACTCCCTTCGTTCGTTAATATAACTCGTTTTAGAAAAATATTTTTGTTTCTAGCACTCTGTTTTTGAGTTTTGAACAAAAAAAAAAAGAATAGAAAACTTAAATTAGAAAAGAAAAGAATAGAAAACTTGGAGTTTTCTTTTGTGTTGTTTATGAGTTTTTAATAGAAAAGAATAGAAAATTTAAAATTGAGGACATAAGTTGTATTTTAAAATTTATTGTATTAAAAATTGAGGATAATATGAGAATTATAAAAATATTACTTATTCCGATTTCTTTTCCGTCCAAATCAGGCCAATTTTGGACGAAAAACTTTAGCAGAAAAAGTGGTCAAGTTTTCTATCCATTTCTTTTCTTTTTCGTTTATTAAAAAACTCAAAAACATAAGAATTAGAAAGAAAACTTAACTTTTCTGTCCATTTCTTTTCTTTTCTATCCATTTTAAAACTCAGAAACAAAGGGTAAATATAAGTCGTTTGGGAATTTCAAATATGCATTAATTGCTTAGTTTTCAATATTAACTCAAGTAATAAATATAACTTTGATTTTCTCACTATTTTTTGCCCTATAAATAACACTTTTTTTTTTCCAATATAAGGATAATATAGACAATTGATAGTATATTTAATGTTTTATAATCATTTCTTTAATACTTGTGCACAAGTCTAAAACGACCTATATTAAAGAACGAAAAGAATAATAAAAATATTTATCCTAAAATAGAGGGAGTATAAGTTATTTTAGGTAACATAGTATTTTTTGAATTTTAATATAATTTTTTGTTAAGCAAACAATTACTAGTTATTTTATATTTAGGCACCGCATTCCATCTTAACTCCTCCGTAAATTCAAGTTTTACGATCAGTTTCAACAAACTGTACCGGAAAAAAGTAGAATGTTTCTAATCGAGAAAAAATCACACTTTCCTTCATTCTCCCCCTTCCGCGCAGTCGGTAAACGATGTGCGTCTAATGACTTCGATCTCATTTCTCGATCCTTTGATGAAACAATTCTCCGACGTCTCAAAACTCTCACCTTTTCCGGCTCATCTCCGCCTTCCATCAGCTTGTATTGGATCCGTCTGGCCGTCGATTTCATCTCCTCCGCTCACGCCGACGTTCAAGCCCTAATCACCAAGCTTACCTCGTCGTCCGGTTCAGTCGACGATTCTCGCTCGTTTTACTTGGATCAAAGTGTCAAGCTTTTGGATATTTGTAATTCGATCTCCTCAGAGATCGACAAGTTACGCCATCGTCGCCGTCTCATCAATTTTGTGCTTCATTTGCTCGAGCCTCCCGCTGATTCAGGGATTCCGGCGCCGGATAAGCTGCGGAAAGCTAATGATTCTCTAGTAGACTGGGAGAAAAACTCGCGAGGTCTCTCAAAGCGGAGAGGCTTTGAGATTCGCGATCCGGAGGTTCTGATCCGAGACCTCGTGGCGGCGATTGTTAGGATTGAACCACGCGGCAAGAGATCTAGCGTTGGAAGGGTTGTCCTTCGCACGATCTACGCCGTTGGATTGGTTACTGTGTTCGTCGCCGGAGTCGCAGTTTCGGCTCTGTACGGACTTCCCGAAATCGCCAAGATCCGAGTTCCGGCCGAGTTTTTGTGGGCCGACTCGCTGAACGATCTCCAGTCGGCAATTTTTGACGGAGAAAGAAAAGTAGCATTGACGGAGGTCGATGATGTGGCAACACGTGCGACTGGTTTAGTTGACCTTATCAACGGCGGCGATTCGGGAGAGGAAGAGAGGGTGAAGAGCGCCGTTAAGGAGCTGGAAACGGCAGCGGGTAGTTTCTCCGAGGGGTTGGAACGTTTATCTGACGGCGTCAAAGATATGTTCCGTAACGTTTTGAGTACACGAAATGGCGTGTTAGAAAATTTCAGGGTGGGCCCGGATGATAAACAACGCAAATGATGGCTAAAAATGTGATTGTGAAGTACTCCATGTGCATGCCTACATAACAAAGTTGAAATATATGGTCGTATTCGTGTTAAATATTTAATTTAGTGTAACAAAGGATAACAAAAACACGACCCTCAGTTACGTGTATTTTCAACAAAGGTCCACTTCGAGGGTATTTAACAAAGGGTAATGTAATGATTGAAGTAAATAATACTAATATTTAATCCTTTTGATATATTGAATTGTAACGATCAAATTGTTTAATGATATGCTAAAACAAAGGTGATCAAATTATATTTTTCACCCCTTAAAAATAATTTCGTCCTCAGAATTCAAATAAATTATAAAAAATAAATAAATTTAGTTACGACGTAGCGTCGTCATTTGTAACGATCAACGCGGATAAGTCATCGATTCACGTAATTATTAATGTACTTGTAAAAGATTCGTCAGCTACCATGTCAAGCCTCGGTAAGATTCTTCGTGTTGCATCAAATTAGATCACATGATCAACCGTTGGTGCGGACTGTCGCTAATATCTGATTTTAATTCTTGTAAACGTACTCTTCGAAACATAATTCGAAATCACAAAAAAAAAAAAATTCTTCATCTAAATACGATTCGAATACCCAAAATATTTAAAATTATTTTTAATTCGTAAAACGTTTATGTTCCACACATGAATAAAAATCTAACAAATTATTTTTATTTAATTTACATAAAATCGATCATACAAAACTCCAAGGATATCGGATAAACCAAACAACTCAACAAATTATATCAACTTTTTCCTGAATCTCCAAGAGATTCAAAATATTTAAACCTCAATTTGAACTAGCTAATTCTTAAACATTATTACACCAAAGGATATACTACTAAGATATATTTATCGTCATATCAAACTCTAAGTCAAATAGTCTACTATCTACATAAGCGAACTACAACCATTCAAAATCTCTCATAATCAATTGAATTTAATCACTTACTATCTAATCATATAACAAATCAATCATCCCTTATTGCAAACCTTAATCCAATAAATTTTAATATCTCCCGATACTATCACAAAGAAAGTTCATAGAATATAACTCCAACATCCTACTAGAAAATAGCCACAAATTTGATCAGTAACTCCAAATGATTAATCTAATTACCTCAAATATCAACGACTCAAATTTATAAAAGATCCTCTATACTTAATAATTTTCATTTTATCATAGTATGCCATCAATACACAAATCTCAAATTATCCACAAGCTTAACATAAATCAAAACCTATCTCAAATCAAATCCTCAATTCAACGATCATAATAATTGTCACAAAAAAAATAACTCTAACAAATAATTTTCAAAAATTAAATACTCGTCGATACAAAAACTCACATCATAATCGCATCTCATATAAGATCATTCCTTATCTGTACAAATATAACTTTATTCACCTCAATGATTAAATCACAATTCTTAACTAATATCATTACATAATCACCTTAATAAATTATTCCACTTTCCTCAAATCAACAACAAATCAAAAAGAAATCGACAGTTGGACAAAATAGAGACAAATCTAACAAAGAACAAAATCGAATCAAACTCCTACGTCTACCCAATGGTTTACCCCTAACTCATGGTCAAACCTAAATAGGGTTTTCTACAAGAAAGAACTAAGCTCTGATACCATCTCTGTAACACCCCCTTCCCGAAAAAGAAAGGGAGGTCACGCACAAAGCACAACAAACCTCAAAATAAGAAAACAGAGCACTAATAACCTCAAAATATTAATAGTGGTGATCCATTAATAAGCGTCTTAAATCTGATTCTCCAAATAGAGTCAAAATAATCAAAACTTAAAATTCGAAACAACCTAGATGGTCAAAGGCAACTCTCTCATCACACTAGCCCTGAATCACCCCTGCAAACCTACCGTAAGAAAAACACAGCATGAGCCAATTGCCCAGTACGGATACAGATATACAAAAGGTATACAACTTGTGAGACCCCAAATTTTATGAATAAAGATTTATTTTTCTCGAAATATTTTTTTGAATATTATGGTGTGAATTTGAGATAAAGTTATAGTTGTGGGTAGTATTTATAAATTTTACAAAGTATGCAAGTTGTTATATTATATTCGATTGGTCGGAGAATATTCTTTATGTCGGGAAATATTCGCACAACGACACAATCATTGGTGGACCCCACAATAGAATTATTTTCGGATTGAGAAAATGACAAAAATATTTTATAAATAACGGCGGAGGTGTTATTGTTAAAACTATTGAACTACCCGATAGTAAAAGTACAGTAATACGCGTGGTTGCATAGTAGCACACGGTATTGATTATTAATGCTTACGTGAGAAGTCACTTAGTTATACTCAATTATTGCTACAGTAATTGCTGCATCATATCTCTTATATTATTGATTCGATTATGGTCACAGTATCATCTGCATTATATGTTATATTATTAAATCAATAATTGAGACGACAAAGTTATTCATATTATTAAATTGCAATATTTACAATGTCTAGAAGTTCTGTCAAGGAGAGGTTTGGTCACCTAATTGCGTGCCAATATGGAGAAATCCTTATTGGAAAGCCCCCTCTTTCTTGGTAACAACCTGGTTGCTAAATATTGTGAGTTATAATATTAATGATGAATAAGTTCGTGTTGATTAAAGATGAATTTGATAGTTTCATTATGTTGGGATTATTTGTGTTAGTAGAAATCGACATCTATTCTGATGATAATTGATGTCTGGAGGTTATATTGTTCAATCGGGTATTCAGAAAACTTTTCGTGTCGGAGTTACTATTCACGAGTTACTATTCACGAGTTTTAATAGTAACTTGTCCTTTTGGTTTTTCAAGAGTTATTTGACCCTTCAGCTTTCCAAGAGTTATTTGCCTCTTCGGTGTTCCAAGAGTTAATTGCCCCTTCGCAAATAGTAGTTGTCTTTTCAATATTACCAAGAGTTATTTTAACCCTTCGTTAAAACCAAGAGCCATTCTCAGTTCTTCTATAAATAGAAACTCATTCCTTCATTATTTCTTACGAATTCACTGAAACTCTAAAGAGAGAAATTATAGAGAGAAAGAAGAAGAGTTTTCTACTACTTCACTACTTCGATATCCAATTTCTTTACGGTAAGGGGTGTTATTCTTTTGTATTCATGAAGAGAACTTCTGTCATTCCATCTTTTATTATTCTGTTGGAATAACCTGTATACGCGGACTCCCCTATACTTGGTGAAATCCTTCTGTTGTTCCATTCTTTATTATTCTCATTGAAATAACTCAGATATGCTGGACTTCTATATTTGGTGAAATTCTTCTGTTATTCCATTATTTATTATTTTGTTGGAATAACATGTAAATGCAAAGTTCTGCATACATGGTGAAATTCTTCTATTATTCCATTCTTTAATATTTTGTGGAATATCGCTGTCGGTGTGAATTTCACACGACTGGTTCCATTATTTATTATTAAGTATTTTACATTGGAATAACTCGTCTCATCGCAATCGCATGCATGGTGATTTGTTGTTATTTCATTCCTTATTATTCATTGGAACATCACCGCGATTGTGAATTTCACACGACACGGTTCCGTTATTTATTATTCTGTTGGAATAACCTGTCTATGCGAAGTATCGCATGCATGGTGATTTCTGTTGTTATTCCATTCTTTATTATACTCATTTGGTTAAAAGTTTTAATTTCTATACTCCATGAAATTAGTGGAATATCCTTGATATTTGCGCTTCATCCAGTATCTTTTCATGAAAATATTCTTCTGAGCATTCTTAAATTTTACTTTACAAAGAAGTATCATGTTGACAATTTGGATGTTATTAGTTCCTAGATAAATTAATTCTTGAACTTATTTTATTGAATTCTTATATCATTGTCATCATCCTCATGTTTATATTTTTGAAAGTCATCTGTGGCCTTAGTGCATAGATGGACTTGGTATGATTATGACCAGGGATTATTCGGTATAATCATGACCGTAATGTTACAAATGATGTGATAAAAGTCATCATTGTCCCGTAGTGCATTGATGGACAGTTGTTGGCATGATCATGACCATTGATGAATACACAAATATTTCTGGCCCGTAGTGCATGGATAATTATGGTCGTGATACTAAAGAATATCATTGGCTGTAGTGCAGGGGTGATTCGATGATGTGATTTATTTATTAAGCTGAGTCTCAGCAATAAAAGTGATGAAAAACCTTTTAAATCATAAAAGATAGTAGATTTTATTCTCTACTTGACTCTTTTAATGGATTGCTTCTTCCATTGCAGATTAAACTTGTTGTCTGTCTATTGTATTTTATCGGTTTAACATTGTTGAAGGCTAATGATAATTTATTTCGCATTATCTTAGTCATAATATTTTTCTTCTTGGGCTAGTTGAGCTCACCCTTTTTCTTTCACCGTTCTCTTGAGAAAATGAGAACGTAGTAGGGACTAGTCGGGGGACGGAGTGATAGTCCAGATGATAGCATTAGTAGTCCTCACTATTCTATAAAATAGTGTGATAATAATTGTAATGAGGACTTATTCTGAGAGTGGATATTGTCTAGAAGATAATATTTATATTAAAACTCACAGCTTTTGTTGTATATTTAAGATTATATTAGTATCATGTACCATGTATGTGACGCCCCCAAAATAGGTCCATTCCATCCAACCCATTCTGAGTCGCCAAATACATAGTACAGAAATAACTACAACTTTATTATTACAACATATAAACTGTGAGTTTAAATACAGATATTGCCATCTAGACAATATCCACACGCAAATAAATCTCCATCATAATTATTGATACATTATTTTATAAAAATGGTGAGGACTACTAAACAACTCTCTCTATAACCATCATTCCATACCCCGACTCGTACTCGCTAAATTCTCGTCTCCTGAGAAGAAAAATGGAACAAAAAGGAAAAGGGTGAGCTCAACTAGCCCAGTAAAGAATATTATGACTAAGATAATATACAACAAATTATCGTTAGTCTTCAACAGGGAAAAATTTAATAGAATACAATAGACAACAAGTTTTAAATCAATACTCGCAGCGGAAAATATTAATTCATAGAAGAGTTACGTAGAGGATGAAATCTACTAATATCCATGAATTTAACAGTCCATCATCAATATTTTTATCCCTGTAACATCAATCAATATATATCTGGAATCATATACTCATCCTTGCACTACAGGCCAAGGATATTCATCAGTTGGTCATGTTCATCTAAACACTGTTCATCTTTGCACTACTGGGCCAAAGATATTCATCGAAATCATTCATCTTTGCACTACTGTGCCAAAGATATTCAATAATATCATCATTTAAGACCGAAGATGATAAAAAATATTTTTAAAGAAACAAATCCAGTGAAACAAAATGACAAGGATTAAGGATTAAGGATTCGTACTTTATTTTATCCATGTCCAAAAATACCTCAAAAATAATCATAGTGGTGTAAAATTTAAGAATGATCAAAACATGGATATAATCAAAGCTAGTATCCACAATAGATATTTTGGACGAAAAGAAAATTTTTTATTTTTCGATGAATAGTGTCAGATTCGTGAATAAGATCAGATATCGTGAATAGTCAGATATCGTAAATAGTAACTCCGACACCAAAAGTTCTAAATTTGATAAAAACTTCAGATCAATATTTCAGATAATGATATTGAAGAAATAATATCATTACGAAAAAATATAATATCCCTTACCTCGAAAAGACAGTGATTTAGTTGAAATCTGGGATATAAAGTATGACTTGAACTTGCACCAGTATAGCAATACTCAAAGTATACTCAAAATACTCACAAGAATACGCTCGATAATATAGAGAGAAAACTTCAATTTGGTGTGATTTTCAATTCTAACCTAAGCACCATATTTATAGGAAATTCTTTGTAACACCAAAGCGAAAATTTAATATAATATTAATATATATATATATATATATATATATAATCTTCTACGTACTCATTCTAGATTTCAATTCCCAGCATTTCCCACATGCTCCCTTCTAGAAAAAGTAAAAAAAACGTTTTTCTTTTATAAAATAATTTAAACTTTCAAAAATCAATTATTTCGGAACTCCAGAACTTCAATAATTCATAATAAATAGCTCTTTTGTCAGAAAATTCGAATCTCGCGAGTTTTTATAGGAAATTCAATTCTCTACAACTTTGCAGAAGAAAGTTTTTCCAAATTCCAAACAAAAATTGACTGAAATCCACAAACGGGTGATTTTAGAGGCTATAATCAAATTTCAGTCAATAAATGGGGTCCACCGACATGTTTAACATGTTTTAAACATTTATTGCAACAAAAATACTCTTCCTCCTCGTATACTCATATATCCCACATTCGTTATAAAAATATCACCATTATTATATTATTAAAATATAATAATATATATTTAAATGAATTATTTTATCGAGAAAAGATAAAATTTCAATTTTAACAATTGTCACATTAAAATTTTCTCCATCTATATCCACATAAAATCAATATTTTTCTCATCATATGAATCAATAATTAATTATTCACAAATAATATTACTGAATCACAATATTGACAACCTGTGCAGTTCAGGAAAGGGGCTTTCAATAAGAATTTCTCCTTCTTGGCGCCTTGATTAGGTGACCAAACCTCTTCTTAGATGTAATTTTCTAGACATTGCCAATAATATTATCTAATAATATTATTCAAATAATATGAATTATTGCTTCGATAATGGAAAATCACCGTAATGACAATTTATGAAACAACAAGTAATATAAAATATCAATGCAAAGAATTATTGAATCAATAAAATAAAATATCGAAGCGATAATTATTGTAACAATTATTGAGTAGTGCCTTCTTACGTAAGAATCAATAATTGGTGCAATTCCGTGCTAATCGCTCAACAACGACCAGCGGCGATTAGTGTGTTTTAATCATCCGGGTATTCCAACAATATTAACGGTGAATAACTACGCCAAGTTATTTATAAACAACTTATATTTGTCATTTTCTTCATCCAATCGCTTTCGTTATGGGGCCCACAAAAGATCGCTAGGTCGTCATACGAATATTCCCGACAAAGATGCGAATATTCCACGACCAAACGAATATTCCCCGACAATAATGAATATTTTATAACCACTTGCTTATTCGAAATATTTGCGTAATTTACCCATAACTATCCACATTAATCAAATCAACCCTTACTATTTCAAAATAATAAATAGAGGAAAATAAATTTTATTTATTAATAATTTGGGGTCTTACAATGTATCTGGCGACCCAAGATGGGTGATGTATACCTATTTTGGGGGCGTCACACAACTAATATACGAAAACAACTGAGACAAAATACTGAACAAGGCCTCAAGTGTAAATACTGACAAAAATATAATCTCCAAATATCTGAATGGAATATATCGGAATCAACAGAATTAACGAAACCAATAGAAGAATAAAGAAATAACTAACTGAAATAACTAACTCAATGAATTGAACTAAACTGAAACCAACAAAATTAATACAATAAAATAATAGGCTGAAACAAATGGCTGGGGTTATTTCATATCGAGTGAGCTCAAAAATGTATTTTGCCTCACAGGCAAGTCAAACTAATGCCACACAGGCAAGTCAAAATAATGCCACACAGGCAAGTCAAAACTGTGAGACCCCGAATTTTATGAAATAAATGTATTCAAATTTTTTTTATAATTTTATACAGTAACCAGGTCAGCACTATTGAGTAACCATTATAATTTTACATAGTAACAGTCAGCATTAAACAGTAATTAATATAATGTAAAACAGTATCCAGGTCAGTATTAGTCAGTAACCATTATAATTTTACACAACAACCAACTCAGCAATATTCAGTAACCATATAATATTACACAGTAACCGAATCAACATTAATCAGTAACCAAAAATAACCAGTAAAAATAGTATTTTCCTTGCATTTTACAATAAAAAACAACCAGTATAATTTATTTGTTACCAACTAAAGGCAGACTTTTGTAAGAATGTAACCAATTTGAATAACAAGTAACCATTAATATAAAAAACATAAGTAGAAGTGTACATTAATATGCTTGACAGCCGATAATCAAATAATTAATTAAATCTTTGTAATTAAATTTGCATTATTCAATAACCAAGTCGCATGCATGAGTCACTAAATAATATTTTTACACAAGAACCAAGTCGAGATTATAATAATTTTATACAAGAACCAATTCGTAATTAGTCGATAACCATTATAGTGTTACACAAGAAACAAGTCAAGATTTGTCAAGAATCAATATAATATTACATAGTAACCAAATCAACATTAGTCAAGAATCAAGTCAAGATTAATTAGTAATATTATCGCAAAGAACCAAAATAACATTAGTCAAGAACTAAGACAAAGATTAGACGGTATAATGTTACACAGTAACCAATACAAAATAATCAGTAACCAAACCAACATTAGACAGTAACCAATTTATATAACCTTAGTAACAATAATATAAAACATGTTTTCAAATACATTTTGCAAGCACAACTTTCAGTATTCAAACTTTGTGACAATTTAAGTTCGAAAAACTTAAGAAAGGTAATCAATTTAGTAATTCGTAGTAACTATAGGTATCTATATGCTTATAAGTTTTAAACTTACATACCACAGTATTTGAATCGAAGCTGATGTTGATTTTGTATTCAACAATCACTGCAACAATGTTTTTGGTTACTGATCTTGAAGGCGGCGTTGATTTTGTATGCTATTTTCGATCTTACAGATTCGTCGCGACAACAGTTTTCTTCTTCTCCGATTATGAGTTGCGTCGCGACAGGATGTTCGTCTTCTCCGATATCAGAGTTGTGTCGCGACAGAAGACTTTCTCTTCTCCGATTGATTTGGCGTTGATCTGCTATTGATTTGGCGTTGATCAGTTATCTCCATAAATGACGTGTAGGAGTTAATGACGTGATTTTAGCAACGTAGTATATTTTGTTCTGTTATTTTTGTAATTATTTTGTGTTTTATTTTTGTAATTACTTTCTAATTGTTGTATATTTGTGTTAAGGACCCTAAATTAAATGACCACTTGACCCAATTAAATTACAAAGTCCAATTAATATGTTTTAAAAATAAAATATATTTTTTTCAATATTTATTTATTTATTAATTTTTACGGATATAATATATATATATATATATATATATATATATATATATATATATATATCACTCGACATACAAGTCTGTCTCATGTTACAAAGTTGGCATAAACAGCACGGCCGTGTTATCATTGAATCAGTTCTCTTCTTTACAAGCTATGGCGACCAGCAATTCCGACAAAACACTGTTCTACAAAATAACTATCAAGAAGATATATATTACATTTTCCTACAGAAGCCGGAAGAAATAAAGTGAGATTCTACGGACGTGTCTCCTCTTGGGAGGGTTCTTAAAAATGAAGCAGGTAACCTGAAAATAGTTCTAGGTCTATCAGCTGCTGTTCTGAGTTGGTTGTGATAGACATCTATCCTCGGATGACTGTGAGGTCAAGATTATTTTACGCAGGGAACGGTATTGTAGTCGGACATTCTCTCCACTTCCAATAATCTTAAGCAAGTACCTGCATGAGAATCGGGAAAAAAATCATATTAAGAATCTCAAATCTCATAATATCAGATGGGACAGCTTATACATATCGATGCTTTTTGTTGCCTCAAAAGTGCAGATGCTCAAGAAACTTCTAGAATCAGCCCAAGTAAACATAACTTGACAAGACTTCAATATCAAGAATCAACAAATGACCATTATTGAATATATTTAGCCATTCAGTTTCAATAGTTTTTTTTCTTTTATAGAAGATAAAGAAAACCATTTAGTCGCAAACAAAAAAGGGAATTACAATTCAAATGGAGGAGTCCCCACCCCCAAAAGAAAACAAACCAATTCCAGGGGAAAAGGCACTGTGGCCCGAGCACAACCCACCAATCCCCATATAAATCTGTTAATGATACTCCTCAAAAAGCTCTATTTGATGAGTCCAAAGAGATACATAGAAGAGCACTGTCCCAAAGTAAGCAAACATTCATCAAGTGCATACAAAGAACCTCACACCCCTCTGTCTGTCCATAACCCCACAAAATGGCCTAAAAAGAGAAGATCAAATGAACACTCTGCCAACACACCAAACATAACAAACACATCTGGAAAATAAGGAGTTGTGTGCCTGCCCTCGTTCAATTGGGGTTTCAAAGTATGCCCAATTTGGCCTTACAACTGCAAAGTTGGAGGTTGACAGTTGAGACCAGCCACTTGGTGCAAATATGGCTTAAGAATAAGTTACAGAGTACATACATAGTAATGTTTTTAACAATTGCTCACTAATTGATTCTCCATCAATCCTACATTTTTTGGAACATTTTGTACTTAAAAAATAATAAGTATATGTTATTATATCAACCAAATTTGATTTCATTCATTTACTGTTAAAACCATCTACACCTAAATCAATGCATGTAAACTTAAAATTACACTGATTTGCATTCCTCAAAAGTCAGAGTGAATAAATTAGAGACCTAGATACCCCAAGAAAGCAAACATATTTATATTCTATTTGGGCATGGCAGAAACCATAAAATGTGTCATGTAACAAGTAAAAAGATTAGCTTAGACAAACTGACCACCCATTAAGACATTGTGATGTGATGACTGCTTCTTTTCCCACAAACTTATCTGGTGTCCTCTTGTTTCCCTGCAAAGTTTGTTTTTTAGCTTTAGTATGCCCCAAGGTACTCACAGTAGTAAGGAAAAGTATAGTGCTATATGGCATCTGAAGTCTGAACTCACCTTAATAACAACTTTCTCATTCACTGTAAATGGATATTGTACCCCTCTCTGCGGTCCATTTTCAGCAGGAATATCGCCATTTCCCTGAATATTTATGACTAATTTGGATTAGTCTCCTAAAATTTCTGCACATCTTTTATTATATCATTGAGCAGTAATTTCCTTGGACATTAGAAATTCATTGTGTACTTATGGACACTAATATACAAGGAGAAGTGGTAACATTTAGCTAGGACACCTCTTGTTTCTATCCATTGGACCAACAGAATAACCTTTGTGAAAGGTAATCTGTTATTGGGTGATCAGAAATTAAATGTCAATATGAATCTAGTAAAATCCTACAACAGAAGGCCTTTACTCTTATTCCTGATGGATTCTTCACATGCAAATAAAGATTTTATACCAGCAACGGTCAAGTGCATTTCTAATTACCGGGTATCTTAATAAAGACGTCTAGAAATTTGAGTGTGCTCATTATTAAGTCATTCTTTCCTCATCACCAGAAGCACTTAAAGACATGTTCATAACCACAAGGAAAAATAGGGTTTTGCTGTTATTCTCTAGGTGAAATGTTATCTGAAGGTTATCACAAGTGTTTTGCATCATAATAGTGTTTCAAAGTGTCTACTGTCTAAAGAGGTATCCACTTTTGTCTGATAATTAAAGGGATTTACTTGTTAACAAACTACTTCCTGCTTTTTGTTTTATAGTTATAACTTTTGCCACATCACAGTTCCCTTTCATAACGTCATACCCTGTGGTCACCCACTTCTTTCCTACGCTTTCGGAGAGTTGAATTATGGAAGAGTCTTCGATCATCCTCATGCTTTACAGCAGCAGCAGCAGCTCTCAAAGCTGCAAAAAAAAGAAGAAAAGGAAAGCAGATAAAAATAAATACTAGAAAACAAGAGGAAAAGAGATTAAAGTGATCTAAACATCACGCCGATAACAAATAAAGGAAGGCTAGTAAAATTTGGGGTGTTGCTTTTTCTTTTTATTTTTTACATTGGGACGTGCAGGGGGGAGGGAGGGGAGAGAGAGAGAATGTACCATGATTAGGGATTAAAGAACCATTGTCAATTTCTGCATTGCAGAGAGTACATCTCGACTGTCATGAAGACAATAATTGTCGTTACTTATCGAACAAAAAAAGGAAATAAGTGCCAATGACCTGTTAAAGACCAAAAGAATGTTTGTGCATGAATGCACATGCTAAAAATTTATCATGCATGTATTTTAATGAATAACAAGTACACAGAATACATGTCTATAATCAAGTAATCAACTGATAGTGTTTAGTCTATTCTTAATAATGGATACAATCTTTATTTGTTCTGTTAGAAATCTTCATGCAAACTCTGTAAGTGGAATGCAAATTTCATTTTTGAGAAACCACACAAATGAAATTGGAATTTCAACAGCTCAAACTTGTCTAATTTTCAGTTAGACAGTCAAAGCATCTATATATGCGAAAGAAATTCTAAAGAGCATCAAGAGGCCAAATCCTTTAACAATAGAGACTAACAGTCAATTTATACATGCAAATTTTAACGGTCAGAGTACACTAATTTAAACACACATCAAATCTGATGCTAGAATAAAAAATAGAATCACATAAGTAGCATTATAAAAGCCACATGCTTCGCACCCCATAGTACTAGTTATAAATTATATGCAATTCCACATTCTTGCGAACAAGAGTTTATTGTTACTTACTGTTTCAATGACTCTTCTCAGCATCACACCACCAAATGAATGTCCACATGACACAAGCATAGCATCTTCAAGGAATGCACCACTGGAGGGTGGGGGAGGAAAAAGTAAAAGGAAACATAATTATTACTACTTGTGAACAAGTGCTGCTACTTTTGAATTTTACAAGATACTACAAAATCCATCCATCCTTCCTTTGCAAATTACTGATGAGGCATTAGACGTCATCCAACACCATGCATATTGATGAGGCATTATTAGACGTCATTTCTCATACGAAAAAAATACACTATAGCAACTAAACCAAAAAAGAAATGAAACAACCAAATACAGGTATGAGAGATTACAACTTACGATAAGGGATCTGAGAGGACGCTTCTTAACGATGGCTCCTTATTCAGATTATTTTGTGTCACCTGCGAACCCATATCAGAATAGCAGACATTCACAAGAATCTCAGTAAATTCTCCATTTTCAGTTTAAAGTTAACACCAAGCAAAATCAAACAAAAAGATGCATTGCAACCACTTGTCAATATAACAACATAAATGGGTCCCCGGTCCTTCACCAACTTCAAAACTACAATATATTTTTTTCTTGAAACAAATAATAAAAGATATAAAGGGAAGTGGTAGGAGCCTGATAACTTCATGAGCCAAGTGGACTAAAAACAAGATAAGGACAGTGCAATGTTACTGATTAGAAAAATAAAGATGTTTTCAGTACTAAAACTTCATTAGAAAAATAAAGATGTTTTCAGTACTAAAACTTCATTTGATGATAAGCAGTCTAGTTGTATACTATGTCATTAATGGCAATACAATTTCAAGAAGAATAACAAGAACGGCTAATTAAAACTAATGAACGGGTAATTTAAAAGAACAAAGACAAAAACAACAATACAAAAGGTGCACAACTATTAGTGATGTCATCAAGTTGAAGACAACTTACATAAACATTATCAGTGCGGTTGCATAACACATCTTCCTCGGCAGAAAGGTCATCCATAAACTGACTTACAGAGATTGGTACATAGCTATGGGGAATGACATGACCAGCTGCAGAAATTGGCGAACAATCTAATATGGCATTGGCTTGCGGCATGAGCCTAAATGCCAGGGATGACCTACAAAAAGAACATCTCATTGGGTAGGTTATTCAAGCTGAGGTGACTATATTGCCAGCAACAATTGAAACTATTTGCTTTAAAACAAATGATATAACTACCTTCCACCACTTCCACCACTAGCACTGCCAGGAGTGTGATCAGGTGCCGCCCTATATGAAGCAACTGGGCGAAGACCAGCAGTGGCATGGCTTAGTGCCTTGCCTGTGAGCAGTAAAAGGTCCCCTGGCGATGAACTACCATCTGCTAGGTACCAACGACCATTGGGGTCACAAACCTATGGAGAGGAATAAACAACTAAATGGAAATGATTTTAAGGAACACAATAATCAAGTATTACAAAGTAGTGAAGTGATGTTTATTATTTCCTGGACATTAGCCAAGAAAAATGCATAACTAATAGCCATGAATTTTCAGCTAACTTCTTCAACAATAAGTTGATAACATATATGTGTTAATATAACTAAGGTACCTGAATACAGGGAGAATCTGAAGACATCAATGTCAATAATCCCTTCTCAATTTCAGCATTTGATGTTAACTTCCCTCCCCCAATAGTTCCTTTTCCGTTTTGCAAAGATGCATGAGAGTAGGTTGCAACAAGCACCGACGAGGATGACTCACTAGAAGGCAACGGGTTGTCATCAAGTAAGTGGTTGAAAACACTGTAAAATGTATATGTTTAAGTAAGCGTTTGAAGGAAAATCATAACCAACAGATAAATTTAATCAAAGATGAATGAATGAATAAAAAGAAACAGCAGGTAAAAACAAATGCAACATGTTTCCAAAAGAAATAGACAACAAAAAGCCATGATCACCATCTTACTCGCTTCGCAAACGAAGATGTCTTGCAATTGCACATAAGGCAGCACGAGCAGCCTTTCCCATGCATCTAAAAACATCTGCCATGCATGGGGGAGATGAATCCATATCTTCCAAAGCTCTGCAGAAGCTAATAAAGTATTAGATAACCTAATAAAAAAAAGGTTAAAAGTACACTGTAGAATAAACTGAAAACCAAAAAGACAAAAAAAAAAAGAAATAAGCAGAGGAAAACAAATATCATACATATATCAACAGCAAAGTAAATTGGATAAAATATCACCGTTCCAGTGGAGTTAAGAGTTATGTTATCAAGGATAGTTGTGGATTCGGATACATGCACTATTGACTCTTTTGAAATCTTGCTTTTAGCATAAGGATGCTATAAAAGATGTAGCAGATGGCAGTGATAATTTCTCAGTACAATACTGGTAGACAGGATTCAAGAGAGCTAGTCAACCGATTTTCTTAAGTATCACCACGTTATGTAGATGACCATCTGAGTTGAAGGCTAAGGAGCTCCTCAATCCCGATATGCAATCTACTTCTAAAACTCGTTATATGACTTGGTGACTGCAGTAAATGGCTCGTCAAAGTATGGAACCAACCAAGAGACGAGGACCTGGTTTTTCAATTCGATAGAAAACTACAATACATGATCGAGTTACCTATTGCTAATGGGAGTATGCTTTACAATAGATAATCTGATCATGTCTCAATTGTGGGTGGATTGGGATTTGGGAGTAAGAGTAGGTAGAGCAGTTGTTGATGATTCTGGGAACGGTTGGTCAGTTCGGAATGAGGGCAGATTATATGTGATAGACAAGACAAAGCAGTGGTATATTTTTTCTGTGAATTCATATGACTGGAGTCTGTGTGAATCACTGGAGGAGTCGACCTTTTCATGGCCTAGTATCTGAAGGTGGTTTGGGGCACCATGCAAGGTGGATTTTTTTACATGGACATCACCATTTGGTAGTATCTTGACTCATGATTCATAACGGATGAGGAGTATGTTTTTGGTGAATCGATGCTACTTGTGTAGCAAGGGTTGAGAGTCAGCTGACCATTTGTTTTTTATTGTGACGTCGTTAGTGTTCCTAGCTCACCTACCTTCATAAAGAAGAATCTATCATTCCTAATCACAAGAAGTTAGAATTTTTCAGCTCTGTAAGTACATTTCCTCTGTTGGAACAGTACTGAGATTCACAAAATCACGCCATGCTCCCATAGTATTGCTCCTGTGTGAAATAAAATCCCATTCTGGCAGAGACTTCCTTGTTCTTTAAAAGCCTTAGCAGCTTACTATTGTTCTTTTTACTATGACCGTGCAGTGCAGCCCTTTCTTTTTCTTAAAAACTAATTAAAACATAAAAAGCAACAAGGCTTTTATAAAACAACTACAAATTATCAAAAAATATTAATTTACAATTTTACAGTCTACAAATAAATACGTTTCTATGATAAAAAAAAAAAAAAAAACTAATTGCAAAAAGATTTATTTTTTATGACCTGCAGAAAATAAATTTTCAAAACTAAACAGTGTTTTACTTCATGAATCAATAATGTAATGTTAATTTCCCATGTTCATAATTTTAGGACATCTTTTTCCTGTAAGTACTATGGAATATTTATACCCCCTCCCACCCCCACAGGGAGAAACCAATAAATAACTTGAGCAGATAACCCTTTCATATGCATTTTAATTAATACATGAATAAGAAACTTAATAATTCAAATTTAGAGTCCATACCTTCCAGCCCTATACGTATAAACACTACGCCCTACCTTCCCCAAATTGCCGCCACTCTGAGTCCTACTCCGGAAATACAACCTCGCAGCTTCCAGCCCGCACCTCAACAGTGCCGTATCTTCACTTCCGAGCTCAATCACCGCCGCATTGTGCCTCATCAGCGAACCCGACAGCGCCTCCACCGCCCTCAAATATGGCCCAGCAGGCGCCCCATCGTAAGGAACTATGTCCGAAAGCCGAACCCTCGAGATCATCGCGCCATCGGGGTCCCCCGCCCCCGCATGATCGGGGCGGTGGTGCGAGGCGGAGAGTGGGCCCAGAGAGAGCGGGGATGGCAGCTGGGAGTGAGCTGAAGGCGTGGTGATTGTGGGGGATCTAAGAGAGGAAGAGGATTGGGGATTGATTGGCTGTGATGCTAGAGCAGGAGTCTGCTGCTGAATCATGATCATAACCATTAATCATTCTGTAAGGTTATGTGGGTTTAAGGAATTCGACGAAAGAAACAAGGGTAATAATTAGGGTTTTGGAGGTAACATTGCTAAAGTTTCTTCTTCTATTTAGGGTTAGATTATGGGCAAAGTTTGTGTTTGGGGGTTTACAGAGGTTTCAGGTTTGATTTGTTGCTGAAAGATAAATTCTTGAGGAGATATGTTTGATGGGTGGGAAGAAGGGCTGCGTTTTGTTTACCTGCAATTTTGTCCAAATAATTTAAAGGGAAATGATATTGTCACCATAAATTTATTTTTTTTTAAATAATTATAATTAAGTCTAACCCTTTAATTTTCAAATTTAAATTATATATTTTGATGAATGTACAATTAACTTTTGATACTAGGCCATATTCTTCAAGAAATATGTATTATATTTGTTTATCAAAAATTTTGAATTGACATGACATTTAATTTGCTTTAAAATTTTATAAACATAAATTGATTGAGTGTTAGTGGAATAAAATAACACGATAATTGATAAATAGGGGTGAGTAATTTGATTATATCTGATTTCGAATTAAATAGCTTATTCATATATAATCGAATATCAAAATTTTATAAAATTCACTATTCGAATAATTAATTGAACTAAGAAATAATCGAATTACCGAATTATTGAATAATCGAATTTTCAACTCGGTTATTTAGGTACATATCCGAATTGTATAGTCTTAATTCTCAAGAATTAAAGAGTTTAGGACTTTATTTATTTATTATTATTATTATTATTATTATTATTATTAAAATTTATTCAATTATTCGGTTAACTGAATAACAATATTTCACTATCCGTATTCATATCTGAATACCGAAATATTAAAACGATTATAACTGAATTAATAAAAATAACCTAATAATCAAAATAATTATATAAAAAAAATCGATTGTAATCAATTATTTAATTTTATTCATTTTTTGTTCAGCCCCTATTACTTTTTACTCGCCCCTATTGATAACCTTGCTAAAGGGGGAGGATAGGGAATTATGAATTGAGGAAGTTAGCCAAAAATAAACAATATTACAAAGAGTAAAATATAGTGTCACTACTTTGGATAATCATAATAATACTTAACTCCCTTTAGTTTTTTAAGTATCATTTATTACTCCTGTAAGTTTTTAAAGTTGACTAAATATAAAATTATATATTTACCATTGAATGTTATTAAATTTTAATTCTAGAATAATCTATATATATATTTATGTTAAATTATCCTTTTTTAATACAATATAATTTAATTATAATTTTTTGTAATTAAAACTATCTCATTTAAATAATATAATTTAATTAACATAAATGTTTGGATAAATGATAAAAATAGTAATAATTTTAAATTAAATTATAAATAAAGGTTTTTTAATTAAAGTGATTGAGTATATTGATAGTTTAGTTTTTGGTGTTAAGTTAACAACAAACGTTATTATTTGGTTTCTTAGTTTTATATTGTGATTTTTATTTGTTAAATTTTATTGAGTACATGTCAAAATTTGAGATGTTTATGATTTCAATTATATTTTTAGTATACAATTAGTGTTGTTTTATTCAATATTGAATAAAAAAAATATAATAATATTTATTACTATCTAGCTCTATCTTATTAAAAGATTTTTTTTAATGTATTTTTTTTATTTTTTGAGTAATAAAATTTATCATTTTTATTGTAAATAATTATGCTCAATTGTAACTTATGTCTAACTTAATATTTGAGAAAATTAATTAATATAATCTTTAATATAAAAATATGAATAATAAGATTCTTTATGTAATAATAAGTTTATTTTAAATAAATTTTAATATTTAAAAAAATTAATTATAATTTTTTTTGCATTAATTTGTACTTATATGCTTATTAAAATATTACTTTCTAATTATGCACCTAAAGGCTAATCGTGTTTAGGAATTCAACAAGGCTTATGCACAAACACGTCGTTCGGCCCATTGGGCGTCCACAAACAACCTTCTTGGGTTTAGGCATGTTATGGGCTTAAAATTTTGAATACAGGCTGGGCATTTTAGTGGACAAATAAAACAGATTGTTAGTTGCTTCTTTTAGGAACAATTACATTTTATAATATATTTAAAAACATAATTACAATAAAAATGCACTCATTAAATATTTACACAATTAATATCTTTAAAATTTTATTTTCATTATTAGTACATATTTATACTTCCTTAATTTAGGGGATTCCTTATTCAAACAAAGCAGACATCCAACACATATAATTAATTTTTTACATCCATACATCCAACATACATATATGATAAACAGTAGGTTATATAGAAAGGGTACGACCTGATTGATAGAGAAAGGGAAAAGGGATTGGGAATTGAGGAGAGAGAAACGGCCATAGGAGGACTACTCAACATCAATTATAAAACAGAGCAACCAAGCTCCAAATCAATCATTAATTGTTCTCTTCCCAATCTGGTTGATAAAACCCAACAAACCCATGAATCAATCCTTACCCATTTGACCCATTCACTTCTTGTTGAGATCTTGCCTTCCAATCCCCCCAAATGGGCGTCTCTGTTCGATTCAAAATACTGTAAATTTCTTTGTCGTCTTCTCCGACGATATACGAAGGCGAAGCCCTCTACTTTTCTGAGTATTTTTGTGAGAGAGACATGCAGAATGTTGGGCTTTAAACCGAAAAAGTAAAGGATGAACATTGATTAGAGTTGTGCCCAGGTAAGGGCTTGTCATGTTATGTTTTCTATTGCAATTTATTTTTTATGAATATTTGGCTACCCACAAAAATTAAAATTGTTACCTTTGTACGAAGGTTTGGTTACCAACTGCAACATATTCATAATAATCTTTTAAAAATAAAATTATTTTGAATATGGTACAGTTTGTAGCCAAACTTTTATACAAAGGTAACCATTTTAGTTTTTGTGGGTAACCAAATATTCATAAAAAAGAAGTTACCTTGGTATAAAGGTTTGGTTACCTTGGTATAAATGTTTGGTTATCTTGATACAAAGGGTTGGTTATCAATATTACATTACACATCACTCTCTTATCTCTCTCTTTCCTATGCAGTGTTCTATTTTTTATTTACCTTCATGAAATTGGTTGCCAAACTTTTAGACCAAGGTAACAAATTCATACTGCATGTGTGAAGGTAGATTTGGTTATCTTGGTATAAATGTTTGGTTACTTTGGTATAAATGTTTGGTTACCTTGGTACGAAAGTTTGATTATCAATATTACAATGTCTGTATATGTATATACATTGATATCTTGCTATATATAGTTGTAATTAATATGGTTGCATATTTGATTAGTTATTACATGATTTTGAAACCAAAATTTTGCAGGCACTTGTTCTCGGATTGAGTTTGATTTGGAGGAGATACTTGAGAGAGTTATAAAGTTCATGATGTTCCTAAATCGTAATTTGAATTTGTTTTTAGTTGCTAGATCCCAAATATTTGAATTTAAATTTGAATTATTAGTTATAATGAGCTTATTTCTCCTTGATTTTAGGTTTCTTTATTAATGTGAATTGTACTATTTTTTGTAATATGGGTCCTAAAAACACTCCTTTTGTAATTATTTAGTTGATGCACTTTTTTTGTAATTACTTTCTATTTGTTGTATACTTATGTAAAGGACCCCTTCTTTTATATGGTTGTTGTTCTTCTAGTAATAAGTAAAAAACTTGTATTGTTTGTTTAAATTTTTTGTGGTCCAAATAAATAATCTGGTCAGATGATGATTTTCAAGTATATACAAAAATATATTGTTGGAGGTTGAAAACGTTATAAAGATTCTTTTAAAAAATTATTTTTTGACTAATTAATTTGGGCCGACGCATTACTTAGTCGCCCTATTATTTTTATATGAAAAATAATATATATTGTAAATGTTTATATTGATTATTTGATTGTCAATTACATGAATAAGTATTAGTAATAATTATTTTATAGAGATATATAATAAGTAGGGTCCTTTTATAGTTTATGTACCAATCTCATGTGTTGAAGATTCTTTTTTATTTTTATAAGTCAAATTATTAATTTTATAAAGACATTTTGAGAGTAGTAGTGATTCTAGTGAACATTTCCCATGACAAACAACGTAACAGCCTCAAATATCTCATTATCAACTAAGTTGTAATATATATATGTACAATAAATATGTGACAAAATTTTATGACAGATTTTAAAAATAATCACAAAAGATAATATTTTGTGATGAATTTTTTGAGCACTCGCAAAATAGTAGTATATATGTTGGCTTTTAATGCTACGTTTGGATCGATGGAATATGAGGGAGAATGGAATGAATCATTCCGTTAGAATGATAAAAATGTTGTTTGGTTTGTTTATTCCAACGGAATAATGTATTCCTAGTAGAATGATATAATTTTTATTTTTGGAAGGGGGATCAAGAATAACTTATTTCATATATTATTTTTAAGTAATTAATAAATATGCCCCTTAAAAATAAAATAGGGAGCGCGTTGAATAATGTTAAAAAAACGCATGAACATGAGTATATGGAAAAAACGCATGCAATTTGTACCCAACCAACCTGAAGCTTCTTCCGCTTAATCTTTTCACATTATATACTATCAAATATATAAATATAAATAATATAAATAAATTCAGCACGTAATTAAAAAAAAATTGAATTTAAGTTAAATTTGAACATAAATTGAATTTAAGTTAAGTTAAAAAATTGAATTTAAATTGAACATAAATTGAATTTAAGTTAAAAATTGAATTTAAGTTAAGTTAATTTTTTTTTAATATAAATTGAATTTAAGTTAAATTTGAACATTTAGGGGTATTTAGGACACTTTCTAATTATTTATTTTATTCTTAGATGTATTCCTAACATCAACCAGATATGTACATGGAATATTAAAAAATTATTCCATTCCCTCATTTATTTCATTCTCTAGTTTATTCCATTCCTTCAATCCAAACGTAACATTAATGATGACTAATCTTGACATCAATGTATTATAATCATGATGACCATGTCAATCACCAAATTTTTCAGGTAAGATAAAATTATTTTTTTTGTGACGCATCAAGTCAAGACTTATGGATACCCTTTTTGTGATTGCATTTAAGTTATCACTAATATTTTATAGAAAAATAATAATCAAAATAATATTTTATGACAGTCATAATAATCATTAAAAAAAACAAATTTTTATGACGATTTTTATTTGTAATTAAAAAAAAAAGTATTTTATGATTGAATTATCAAGTTATTACAAAACAATAAAATAAATGATGAGAAAGCGAGTTTCAGGTAAGCTCTATATATTGAACCCGGCGCATTAATTCCCTATGACGAATGGGTTAACTCTTTTTCTTAATTACCTATCCTATCCTATCCTGCCCCAATTATTGTTTGGCAGTTTGACGAAAGAACAAAGTACTGTTTTCAGAATATTTGACAGACGTTACTGTCATAAGTTATAACTAACAAAATTGATATTTGCATACGTTATATAGAGATGAGAACTACTTATTATTTATATAAAAGGAATCATAAATAGATTATATAAAAATATTAATTTTTTATATAGAAATATAAATTTTATATAATTAATTAATGTGGACAGTGGAATCATTCTTTATACACTATCTACCTCCGCCCTAAATTATAATTAAGAACAATATAATTTTTTTTTAAAAATAATTTATAATATTTATAAATAATATTTTTTAGATAATTTATTATATTCGTAATTGTAAATCCCTAGTTCAAAAAACGTATCCACATGCATGCATGAAAAATAATATATAATAGTATTAAGATATAATTATAAGGGCAGAATTCTCATATAAAACCTACGAACACGGATATGGTTAGCATGAAGTTAATTTTTGGGTAAGTAAGTTAATGGTATTTAATCGACCAATAAAATGATTTAATACATAGAACATTTCGTCATTTTGTCAAGATTATATTGGTCGATTAATCGACCAACTTATCCAAATATAAACTTCATACTAACGACTTTCGCGGAACGCTATGAATTGTAGTCCCGGACAAATGCATGCATGGGTAGTTTCAAAAATATTCTCCACATGATGGAAAAGTAATACTACTAGTATTATCAGAATTCTCATATAAAACCTACCCGAGTCGAACACTACCGTAATTAAAGTACTCCCGGACAAGAGCATGGTTGCATGGACCCTGCTTGCTTAATCCTTATCCATATGTTTTTTATTTATAATTACTTTTTAATTAAAAATCAAAAGAAAATTCACTCAACTCCATACATACATACATATGATCGATCTTTCATAAATATCTTCTTTTGATATAAATATATATTAGTCTGAAAAATCTCTTAGATATTATTATCCCTGTATGTATCCCTTCCCCTTGCCTTGCCTCTCTCAAATTCCAGTGACATAATTAATTTTAATCTCAGTTCGTTTTATTATCAATATATATCAAACTTAATTTGTGAGGAAGGAAAGAGTAGGAGAATGCAATCATCTGGGGCTGCAACACCTGCGATATTTCAGTTCCAGAAATGGCAGCTTCATAACTTTAGGAGGAGTTATCTGAACCCACTTCCCCACATTATAAAATCTTGTCATCTAGTTTTGAAATCAAGCCAAAACCAAAACCAAATCCAGGGCTATGAGGAGAAATTCACTTCTTCTTCCTTGAAGAGACAGACACAGAGACGTACACAGAATGTAAATGGAGAGTTCTTTGTTGGTAATTCTCTTCCTCTTTCTCTCCCAATTAATATAGGGAGAATTTCTTTATCTGACTTCATTTGATCTGGTATCTTGACCCAATTAGTTAAACAAAGATTTACAAATGGCTAATGGGTCATGTTGCAATTAATCGATCTGGTAATAAATAAATAAAACATATATAAGGCAGTAAGTATTATTATTTGCTTACTCTTTTTTTTTTTTTAATTTATTAAAAAAAAGAGAGAGGGTTTTGTTTGCATATCACAGTTAAATAAACTGTGAACTGTGATCAATTTATTCCACTAGCTACTAGGTAAATGGATGGCATTGTTTATTGTTTCATACAAATTGAATTCAGCATTTAAATGTCTTATGTTTGTTTTAATTGCAGATCACACATGCATAGATTGTGATACTTGTCGTTGGATGGCTCCAGTAATCATTCAAACTTCTAATGTTACAAAGTGTTTCATATTATTATCTTATTTTCCTCTCCTTTTTTTTCTTCTTCTTTTTCTACTGTCGGGCTCATATGGTGGGTGTGTATGAGAGGTATTGAAAAAGGCCGGTGCCGAGCATTGGTTTCACCAGCTGCAAGTTAATGAATGAATATAGTAAGGAGTGATATAAAGCCGGTCTAATATTGGCATTGTTTTACATGATCATTTTACCAGGAAATTTTCAAGCGAGCTGATGGGATGTCAGCAGTCCTTAAACAGCCAAGTTGTAAAGAAGAACGACTAAGGGCTCTTCAGGTATCATATCCTTTATATTTACAACGGCATAGAGCAGAGGTCGTAAAATAATTTAAGCATTTCTCTGCTAAGAATTAAAGGGAAAAAAGGCCTAAATTTAACATTAATTAGAGTTGTGATTTAGTGCTTGAAAGATAATATTTTAAATTACTTTACAGTATTGACTTATGATGTGCAAGATTACACGCCCACATAAGTTAAGAATCTATGAGCTCACGATTTAATATCTTTGTCCATGAATAGTATGTATGGTGTTTAAGAAAATTTAAAAGGGATTAATCAATGATTATATATAATTAAAACCTTCTTTCTAAGTTAAAAATAATTAATTATTTAGGAGTAAATAACTAGGGACTTAAGGGCAGGGTATATGAGGAATTCAAAGGGACCAAGATGTCCGTAGTTATCAAGCTGATTTATAAACGTCTGGAGTATATCTAAATAATTTTTTTAATGTCTCTAGGCCTTACTTTCATGTCCGACAAGCTCGATCCATACTGAGAAACCTGCTCATGATATTCTAGACGTTCAAAAGACATTTCCCATTCTTGTTAACGAGCAGAGGTTTCCGGTAACTCGTCTACCAATTTCCATTTATTATTTTGCTTGTGTTGTACGTACTACATTGATACATGTCGAATAGTCTTGTACTATACATGTTGAATTGCATGTAGAATAGTTGACGGACGTAGGTGAAGCTTATCTCTAAATTTATGTCGAGAATTAATATAGCCATGCATAAACAAATGGTTGCAATTGCCTTACCTCCGGTGTAGGGCCGAAACAAACAAGAGATTTGAATTTTTCTTATGTTTCATTGGCTTACAAGTATTATCCAAAGATTCCGCGACTGTATTCCTAAAGAATCTATGAATTATTTTAAGGGTATATATCACTGTGGTTACCACTCTGATAAATCGTATGGAGCAGCTTCCTACTTGATTGTTCATCCTGAAGGAAATATTCTTGTAGACAGGTACTCTTACATCAATGGTAATTAAACATTTATACACTTAAAATGAAAAGTTCCAAAATTGAGGAAGTTTAAGGTGCACAATCATTTCTTACTTTTCAGTCACAATGTATGTTCATCGTTTAATAATCTAGACATGCAATATGGCCATCATGGTTTCTTACAGCCCTAGATATACGGAGAGGTTGGCACGTAACATTGTGGTGATGGGTGGAGTGCGTTACATGTTTCTCACCCACAGGTATGATGACATGACCCATTGCAAATTTTCATTCGTAATTACTAATTTCTCAGTTGTTAATTTCTGTTTCGATGATCAGGGATGATATTGCAGACCATGAGAAGTGGTCAAAGCGGTTAAATTGTGATAGAATTATCCACTCAGAAGAAGTATTTCACCAATTTTCTGTATTTCTATATTCTACTTGATTCCCTCGTGTCAAATTGCATTTACATAGATATGTTATATTGTTATATATGAAACCATTGAATACAGATAATTAAAGCATAGATTTATGATTGGTAAAGACAAATGTAGTTTAACCTAGTAAAGAGATTAGGACTTATATAGTTATATTAGATAGCAATTTCTTGCATTTAGCTTCATGTCTTGTGAGGTAAAAAAATCCACTGGTCACATCCAAGGGGGCATAGCGACTACACTCAAAATTTTATTAAATATTTCCAGGGTCAATGAAGTTTCTATTAATATTCAAACACAACCTCCTTTTTAATTGATGTATTAACCTTTCGAGTAGCTGCTTTCTAGCATCACCCCTCGAGTTGGTCCGTCCTGCATGCATTGGGGTGGGTGCATACTTAAACATGCATGGCAGTCGTAGGCGAGCCCCTTTCTCGGTCTATAGTCTTAGACTTCTAACTTGAACACTCCACAGGAGGGCTGCTGTGCTGTAGAACCAAATATAACCATAAATTCATTTGATCCATCGAGTAGCCAAAGGCATGCAATATCATTCATTTAACAGAACTGCATGTGTCCTCTAGCAAGGAAATTGTTCTTATTTGCGATTAATTTAAGAAGAATTGCTTATCTTTGTAACGTACTAACTTCTTGAGGATTGCAAATTCTTACTTGTTTAATTTTCTGAGATTTTTCCCATCTTATATATCCATTGATTTGGGTCTCCACAGGTAGACGTTTCTACCGCAGGCGTAGAGATTAAGCTAAACGGAAGTGGGCCATGGAACCTTGGGAATGATTTTGAGCTTATACACACTCCAGGCCACACAAAAGTGAGTAGATAAGTAATAAGTTCTTGTTGCATATAAAAATTAATTTTAAGTAATATTGGTGTATATCCTTAATTTCCTTTTAAAATTATTTATCACAACTCAAAGGAGGTTGCTAGTTTTAACGAGTGCTGTTCTGGGTTGGTAGCTGAGTTCAGAAAAACAGAAACGGTATATATATATATATATATATATATATATATATATATATATATTCGTTAGTTAATTGGCTTGTATTGTACTTCTTTAATTATTCTAAATGTTACTCTCTTCTTTCCACAAATAAAAGAGTCCCGTTTGCTCTTCTTTTTTATTCATAGCAGAGTTACTTTTTTATTTTAGTAGTATAAAATACATAAGGTACGTCCTCAAGCTTAACATTATCATGCTGTTACCACTAAACTGAACAATTGTTATATTTAGGGGTAAAGAAACAAAAATATAATTAACCTTAAAGTTTGCAAATGGGATTCAGCGTAGGATAGCATAATAATTAGGATATTGTATCACTAAATCTGTTTGCTTTAATTGTGGCAGGGATCAGTTTGCTTGTTACACAAGCCACTCAAGGTACTTTTTACCGGGGATCATGTGGCGATGGGGGAATCTGAATTATGCATTTTTGAGAAATACAACTGGTATTCAGGTATCAACACTTAATTGGACCTTTGTTAATAAATGTGAAATTACTCTCTCAATCTGATTTGCAAGTGCTTTTGATGGTCAGCAACCCTTAATTATCTAAAATATAATAAGCGGGTTCATTAAGGAGTGCACAAAAAAATAATATAAATTAAAATAAGATGAGAAAAAGGAGTGATGGGTACATAAAGCAGTGTATGTTTTATTACTATATATATATGTTTATATTTCTTAAATCTTATTCTGTTGTACGTGTGGCAGTTCCCATGCAAGTAAGCAGTGTCAGAAAGTTGCTGCAGTTCGATTTCGAATTGATATTACCAGGTGGGATGCTTGTCTCTCTCTCTCTCTATATATATGTAGTGTTTGTGTTTGTGTGATTCACTTGTATCGAATAGAACCTATCTGTCTCACTCAAAACCAACCCCAGAAAAATTCTAAAGAGTTAAATAAAGTAAACTTATTTAATTAGTGTTTCGTTCTCATTATGAAATTGACGACTATGGTTATGATTTTCTTTCAAGTATGGGCTTTTAAATCTTTGTAATGGGAGTCATTTTTGCTCAATTTAAGTCATTTTTTACGTGGCAACTTAATTAAAATCGTACTGGGTAGCTGCAGATACCATCGTAATATTCTGGAAAATTGTGGACAATGGAATAAAGTAGCTCAAAATACTAGCTAGACTTAACCCCTCCGGCGAGACCATAATTTTTGTTGATGCTCGTCTTTTCCCATTTCTCAACTCTACTTTTTTGCATGTTTTGTTTCCGTACTTGGCACATTCCTTATTGTATTAAGCAAAATGAATAGAACAAAAACACAAGCCTTAATTTGTTTTTCTTTTTTCAAGATTAGTTCTCTGTGTGTGTGTGTGTGTGATTCTGAGAGTATAATTATTTGCAGGTCACGGGAGGAGAGCTGAATTTAGGGACGTCGAACATAAGAACTCTGCTTTGGAAGGTTTCTTGGCTGCTGCTGCTGCTGCGGAGGCCGAATAGACTTGGGCCATTTGGTAAACAGAACACACACACACACACACACACACACATATATGTGTGTGTGTGTGTGTGTGTGTGTGTGTGTATGTAGTATATAACATGTCCGGCCCTTATATTTTACATGTGTATAATAAATGGGACCAACGCTTAGTGCAAATGTGAAATGTGTAAGCATAACAACTAGGGCCAATATGCCGGGAGCAAGCAAAATCTCAATACAGGATCAATTTCTAGTTTTCTCTACTTGCAAAAATATAGGATCAATTTTGAGTTTTGAACTCAATTTTCAAATTAATGTTGGACAATACAATTATAAAAGTTATAAATTATCTAAAAGCTACTACTAAGTAGTAACACCACCAACATCAATTTCGAGTCTCAGATTTGGGGGCTGTTTGATAAAAATTGAATGAATCTGAATCTGAATGAGCTGAATTTGAATGAACTGAATCTGAATAAAAAAAATTGTTTGATAATTGATGTCTGAAATATCTGAATAACAGTATTTTATTATTTTACCCCTCTAAACTACGCTGAACAAGTATATAATTTTGTCTGGATGTATTTAAAAAAATTTGAATACAATATTCATTGTATAACAAATAAAAATAGATAATTCTTGACATTGCATACTTGATCCATGTAATAACTCCAATGTATAAGCATGTCCATTCAAGATTGAAATGTTATCTCTAATTTTTGGTATGTTTGTTGAACGAATTCGTTTCAAGTAACAATACATAATGATTAAGCATAAAAGTTGATCTTCAGTAGTCATTCTTGACCTATTTCCAAAAACAGTGATAGCAAAAATATTAAAAAAAATATGTTTGTGATATAATGAAACTCACATAATGCCCATATGTCAAGTTCAACAAATCATCAAAACAATAAGCACATATAATAAGTTACTAAATAAATATATACCAAAAGTAACAAGTTCATACAAAAGTTATGGCCAAAAATCAAACATTTAACCCTTTGCACCCAAAATAATAAGTTTTGGCCATCGATCCATACAACATATTAAAGTTTTAACTAAAAACATTCCATTCAGAAAATATTTAACTAGACTAGAAATCCTAACTTGCGTGAAACCATTTCAACCCAACCTTCATTCTCATCATCTTCTAGTAGCATCCATTGTTCCCTATAACTTGCACTCTCACAAAATATCCCAAGTTCCATTTTGTGCAATGAATTTTGTGATCCCCACCTAAGACGATTTAATTTATCTTTGCACTCCTTCAAGGAAGGTCCACTATTGTTATTCATAATGAGCTTTAAGGCTTTGCACATCTCTTCCTCTATTTCGGAGTTATTAGATATTTTTGTTGATTTATTCGTTTTTTTCGTTGGCCTTTGTTCTTCAAAGTTGAGAGTAGAAGCATGTGATTGAGTACCCGGAGTTAATGAATTTAGAGGTGGGTTTGGGGACTCTTAAGCTTGAGTACTAAAAGGGATATCCTCGATACTAACAATTTCCAAATCCTTATTTGGTTCAACGGTCCTATCCCTTTTAGAGGTAGGTCCCCAGCCATCAATCCCCGTAGCAGCAGCTCCATCATAGAGTTAAGTGCAAAGCTCAGGAAAACTTAAAGGTGAAGTCCTCAAGGAGTCAACATGTTTGTTTGTCTGTATCCAAAAATCATACCCAACATGTTATTCACGTGTTTAATAATTTAAAAAGCTTTTATGGTTAACTTAAAAATGTAGTTACTAACCTTTGACTCTAGCTCCCATTCCTCATCCGTGAAGTTGAACGTGTTAGTTGTGGGATCATAATGATTTTCGGTCTTTCTTTTTAGTTGACACCATGCAGTATATTTTTCCTTTATATAATCATAACGATTTTTCATTTGCTTATGATCTACAATAAAGTTGTGGGTGTTCTTCAGTATTTCTCCCACTGTTGACCATGAATATGGCTTAAGACTACCGCCTAGCCTATAATTTTCCGTAACCTCACCAATACATGCTTCAAGAAAAGTTTTCATTACATTTTCATTTCTCCAACTCATTCTTGATTTTCTTTGATTTTGAGTTTCACCCAATTGTTCCATGCCTAACACAAATAAAAGGATGAATTTAGATATTCTAATCCTAACAATAAACAAATATACTTAATAGGTCAATTGTCTCAATTCTATCATCAATAAAATATTTCAAATAGTATCAATACTGGACAGTTGATCTAAACTTGAATTATAGCTAGCAACAAATCTGAGAAGGACAAAATAATATAGCAAGGGAATATATTAGAGAAGACGCTTGAAAAAAGTTCTGGTTCATTTTTTTCTAGATATTCTTTTTTTGGTCATTTGAGTCTAAAATTTGTTTGCTACATTTGCTTGAGAATGATGGAGGAATAACAAAACAAATGATATAGATGGTTGTTTCATGTTTTTTGTCAGTAGACGAAGAGAGACTAGAATTGGAAAAAGATATGTGCAGAAGAACTGTTTTGACAACACAAATGAAACACAAACACTATCAATATACAATGAACAAAAACTGACATTTAAAGAAACATTGATTAGAGAAAATGTCAAACACTGATAAATCCTTTTATTAAATTGAATCACTCAAACTCTAATTACAATTCCAAGAATATGTAAAGAACCATGTGGAACAAAACAAAACAGAACAAACCATATTATGTATCTCTGTATGTCCTAATATATTTCACCTTCATTCCTTTCATCAAACCTAATAATTTCTAACTTCTACTCACGCAAAGATATAATAGATATAATAACAAGGAACTAATAATTTCATCCTTTCTTCACACTACATAAGTGCACCAAATTTTACTTTTCACAACAACTAAAAAACCAACAACTTTGTAACACTAAAAAAAAACCCCATCAAATTCACCCAAAAAAAAACCCATACATGATATTATAAAATCAAAACAAACCCTCGTCTATAAAACAGAATTATATCAAACCCAATTCATTATTTACCGATTAAAAAATCCAGAATCAAATACTTATCCATCCATTAATCAAAACAACAGGCAGGCAAGCACAAAATTGGCACAAAATTCATCAAATTGTGGCTATTCTGCAATCTATTAACAAGAATATATCAGAGTCAGAGGGCCATGGAGAATCATCATCAGTCACCCTTTCTCTCTCCCAAAGTCTAATAAAAGAAACACACAATGTCCACTAGATTTTAAAGCTCAAATTACAAATCATTGGAAAAGTGATTTGGGTTTTTTTTGCTAAATAGCAGCAACAACAAATTGCTAACCCTTGTTCCCAATGATGCAGAGCAGAGATGAAGTAGCGACGAGAAGAAACATAGATCAAATTAGGGCGATGGAGCAGCGACGAGAGACGAGGGTTACCTGTCAGAGAAGCGATGGACCAACAATGCAGAGAAGAGATGGAGAGCCAAACGCAGAGCAACGCTAGGGATGGAGAAGCAGCGCTACAGATGGAAAGAGAGGCTATTTGGATAAAAGTAGTGATTCAGTCAATTCAGCCCAATTTTTTTAAAAGAATCAGTCAAATGCATTCAGCCCAATTCAGATCTCAAATTTTATAAACAAACAGTCTGAATAGCTGAATCGCTCAGATTCAGAGCCATTCAGACCGTTTCAGAGCAAAACAAACGAGCCCTTGGACTTAGTTTCGGAAGAGGGATTATATCCAACACAGTACCAGAAAATGAAAGAATTCATCGAAGTTATATTCCTTTACATACTAAAGAATTGAAAGTTCATTGCAATGCCTATGGCTATCATTATCATCCAAAATATTGTCAATGAGGTATAATTCGCGGATTCAAACTCCATAGAAGCTCTTGGGAACTAGAAATTCATTCTGTTTACAGCATTCCATAACAAAAGGGTCTGGCTTCCCCGTCAAGGATTTCGGGAAATCAAGTCCCACATAATTAGAGGTCAAATAGTAGAGTTAGTACTTGATACTGATCAACTTAAAAACACCATGGGCACACTTTACATGATAAATCAGAACCCTGCTGAATAATATGAGCACCATGCTTGCCGTGCCAAACCAGTTTACAAAATTATGCCAGAAGTGATGGCTGCTCCTCCGGATTATAGTTGCCAATCTATGGGAGACATTCCCATTTCCTCCAAGAAATGGTTTGTGCGAGAAAAATGCCTGCACACCATCAATCAATTCAACAAAATTGAATGTGTAAATCAGTTTCATCTCCTCACCAAAAAATAAATAAATTATGTACTCAAACATAATCGATTCAATTCTACCATTAGGATGTGCCAACATGTTTGTAGATACAGGACATTCTCGAATAAATGATGACTGTCAATAAACTAGACATTTCCAACTAGTGCAACAAAGAGCATAGAGTTTGAGATGCTGAATTAGACCATTATCATCATAAGTTGATAGTATTAATTCAGCAATGATAGTGGTAAACTTCAAAAATACTGCAAACTGATTACGTGGATACTTGATAAGTTACCATTCATTTTCTGTTACCTAATTTGTGCATTGATTAGTTATGTCAACAAGACTCTAATATATTCATTTTTCTCTCCATGTGCAGCATCATCATTTAAACTTGTAACAAAACTTACAACCTGGTACAAGTGTCTTGAGTTTCTTACATTTTCCCTACCCCTTTGAATTTTAGAATATGGTCCACAACTAATGCCATATATCACCAAAGTACAGTATTTGAGCAATGAAATTTCTCTAGCTACTTGGTCGTAATGACACACTTCAGACTAAATAAACAAGTGAAATTTAATTTAATAACAAGCAAAATATAAGGAAGGGAGGAATTTTCAACATGGCAAGTCTGAGCAGCAGCCAAATACACCAGCAAGCTTATGCAGAGTATCGACACACAAATTGATCAGGAAGGAGCTTCAGTTTTGGAATTTGCTGCCTAAGATTTAATACCAAAAGGTTTAACATGACAGTCCCACACTTTGAAAATTCAACACAATGGATAGTGGCTACCAATGCGTTTTGAAATGTAAGATATAACGCAGAATAGTATTTATGCATAGCACAAGATAAACAAACCTGCATCCAAAGAACCCTCTGTTTGCGGATAAACCAGAAGGATGTGCTGCCTTGAGAATGTGGTGTTTTGTCCCATCAATCAACCTGTATAACATCTAACTAAAGTTTTAAGCATACAAGAAGGTATGCAAATTCATCTCATAATTCCAATATAAATTTTACATTTTTAATCAGTCAAAAATTCCAAAAGAATACTCCTAAAGTAAATAACAGATCATTCCAATGGATAGATATTTATCCAAACACCATATAACGGTGGGACCACCTGTAGGTAATGGTTGTGTATTTAGGAAACAGTTCATTAACATTTCCTTCCAAAATGGCCAGTCATTTTTGTTATGTTAGCTGTTTAAGAATTTGGAGCAAATTGCTACCAATTCAATTTACAGAGAGACACTCAATGTTAATTGCAGAGAATATAGCGTTGGGAAAGCACCACTATAGCCAAGTGGTTGTGTTCCAAGTTCCAACTAGCAAATTAGATATTTTAGAAACCCAAGCTTAATAAAAAGGATACCTTGATTTTACTTGAGCATAGTTTCCCCAAAGAAGAAAAACAACTCCTCTTTTCTTCTTCGAAATTGTTTCTATGACAGCATCAGTAAATTGTTCCCATCCCTTCTTTGCATGAGAATTTGCTTGGTGCTGCCTAACTGCAAAAGAATTTGAAAGTGTGAAAGTTAATGGAACCGACATGAACACACCATATCTATAAAGCGTAAGATAAAGAGCAGACCAACTTCAAGGGAACAGTTCTCAGTTGACTGTTTTTGACTTTTAATACCGCCAGACTAACATGGTAACAGAATTTAAAAGAGTCAGCTGCATGCATGCAGCTTGTGACCAATTCAGATTAGATGGACTTTCTTACCAGTAAGAACCGAATTGAGCAGTAGAACGCCCTGCAATATATAGCAATAATTTCAGAAAGCAATTTTATTCGAAAGGAATACAACATTATTCCACAGCATCTCACTTTGGACAATTTATATTGACATAGCAATGACGATTTACTATAAAAAAAAAAATCATGTTGCATCAAGTTACAAGTAGCATAAACTATTTCTATTAAAAGACAACCACTACTTATTTTACAACCTTGCTTCACAAACAAAACTTTCCATACTGCTGAATGATTTCAAGAAAAGAGGGAAAAGGAGCAGTCAAAGAAAAGAGTAAACGAGAGAAACGTTTGTCTGGCACAAAATGAACAATTTTTATGACATAAAATGAGCTGAAATAATTCTGCTTTTGCACATACATCATGTGTGCATGGAGTTCAGTAAGAAAAACAATATAAAAACAAAACTAACAAAAAGCAGAACATGCCAAATAAGAAGAGGAATGTACTGATAGATACAAGATTACAAGCTATAAATAGGAAAATTACATAAATAGAAACATTAATAAACGTGAATTTACCTGTACAGCCCATCTTTCCAAATTCCCATGAGATGGTATCGAGCAGTGCAGATCTTGCTGAAGCTCCTTGTATATGTTTCCCAAACTTGAAGGAACTTTTATGCCTTCCGGCACAGAAAAAGAGAGGCCCATTGCTTGACCTGGTCCGTGATATGGATCCTGATGGATAAACCCACGAACCAAAGTTCCATTTAATTAGTCATAAGACTAAATCTAATCCTTTCTGATAAAGTAAAATTAATAAATTATGAATAACCAATCATTTAAAATCCCAAATTTCACCAACCAAAAATTATAAATAATGATAAGTAAGAATTGATATACCCCTCCAGTCCCAAAACAATATCCCCCTTTCCTTATTTGGTAGGCCAACAACTACGTTTCCCTAATTCTTTTTTCTACATATATAAAGATTAACATTTTCTCTTTCATTTCAGAATAAAACTTGATACGTGAACCGCACCTCACTCTATTTTAGTTAGAAACCTTTCATGATATAGGATCCATAAAGGCTAATTTGGAACTCCGCTCCGCTCTGCTCTCTCATTAATTTCTTAAAATGCATGAAACTTGAATGGACAAATAAAATGGGTTATAGAAATTAATTTAATTGAATGGTGTAAAGAAAGATTGATCATATCATTAACAAATTACAGAGAAAAAGGACCATATCGAAAGGGCCTTTCACCAAACATATAAAGCTGGTACAAGATCAGCAAGAAATGATATTCGAGCTTACGACAAGAGGATTCAATAAAAGCATGCATCTGTCCATATCGAACTATAACCTTTTTTCCTTCCTACAATTTAATGGTTGAAAGCACTTTCCACAAGAAATTAGAACAAATTTGTATAGAATAAAATCTAAACCTGTCCAATGATGACAGCTTTGACTTTATCACACGGGGTGGTGTTAAGTGCATTGAATATCAAATGAGGCTGCGGATATATTGGCACACCACCGCTACATATTTCAGTTTCCACAAATTCACATAACTTCTTTGCATAGGGCTTTTGAAGCTCCCTTGGAAGGGCTTCCAACCATGTTTCCTCCACCAACAGCTCTTCCAATTTCAAATTTAAACCCAAACCCTCCTCACCTAAGAGATAATATAAAATAACCATCAAACAATGAAAAGGAAAAGAAACCCAACTTCAAAGTACAGGGAAACAACTATAAATAAAATTAAAAAAAAAAATCACATATTCAGCAAAAGAAAATGAGGAAAAAGAAACCTGGGCTGAATTTGGAGATTCTGTCGGTACATATTTTGAGATTGCGCTTTGATTTAGCGAGTAATTTGTTGAATTCGATCCTCGATTTCTGCTCGGGGGTTAGGCTGGATGGATAAGAGTCATTGGGAACTGAGACAAAGGGTTTCGAGACACTATTAAGAGAGGAAGGGGATGAAGGAGATGAAGCTGTTTTCAAGCGTTTGGCAGGTTGAAAAAGATCCATTAGGGTTTTTGAAGAAGCCATTTTCTTAAGAGTAAATATGCAGGGTAGGGATTGGAAAATCTGTGTGTATATATACTAGTATAATACTACTCGATTCTTCTGGCGGGAAAGTGTGAGAAAATATAACCACAAAGACAATAAATCATGCCCTAACGTTATTATTGTAATTTTATTTGGAATTTGGAAAGTGCTATGCTTTTTGTTTATTTTTCGCAAGTTAATATTTTTTTAAAATTAGAGATATATTTTAATTTTAAAATTAAATAAAAATTAATATAATTTATAAAAATTTAAAATAAAATAAATTTTATGATTAATAATTTTTATTATGTACTATATAATTATAATATTTTTTTATCAATTCAAATTAAATAATTTTTATCAATTTAAAATTTAATATATTATCGTTTAATTTTAAAAATTAAATTATATCTTTAATTTTTAAAGTATCGAACATCCTTCTGTCAAATATCCTTCCACATTTAGGGTATATAAAATTACTCTAAATAAAAGAACCAAAAAAATAAAAAAGTTCAAATATTAAATATATAAAATATAGCCAAAAATTCTTTTAATTTCAAAATTGTTCTTAATTTTAATATAGATAATGTTAGATATTTCAAGTCTCAATTGGTGCTAAATTAAATATTTTTAATGACGAGATAAACCTGATAAGATATTTTATGAAACAAAATATTTAAAATATTTAGCATTGTTATTTTAATAATAATAATAAAAAAAAGTTACTGTACAGTAAAAAAAAAACACCTCAAACTCTCCTACAAACTCAATAAAAGTCATTATAGACCCATAAAAACATCATTTTGCAAAAATTTAAAATACAATAAGCTCAAACATAATAGAAGGAAAAAGAAAAAGAAAAAATTTTCAAATAATTATTTTTACCATCGAAACAAATCATGAAAAGTCGTACTCCAATAGGGAAGGGAATATTCATTCTTGTGCGCAGTAATTTAAACACACGCATCCAGACGTTAAATTCAAGCAATCCACGCGCCTTTTGTCTTCTCCTACGCCGCCGCCACACTCGTTCATCATCCTTCCAAGTTTAAAACCGCCCGTGGTTTCCTAAATTCTCTAGACCAAAGTCGGCAAACAAAAATTTACAAGGTTTGAGCTCCCGGCGCCGGCAGCATTTTGATTAGACGAAGGGAAAAGTTATGGTAAGTTCGAATTTTGTTCATTAAGGTTGTCCACAAAATATGGAACGTAAATGATTTTCCATTGATTTCTCCGAATGCCTTTTCTTATCGTCTCCGTGGATTCTTCCGTGATTTATAATTTTAGTTGAGTTTTTCGGAATGTGTATATCTTGATTTGTATAAATTACAGTGGTTTGTGACTAATTTGCTGAGATTTGGAGGACAATAAACCCTAGTCCACCACTAGAATTGTAGTTATACTGCGATATGTATTTTTATTCAAGTTCCTTTTTTTTAAATCTTTTATCTTCTTGTTGTATATTTTGAACAGTTTGATGTTGATGGATTGGAACATAAATCATGAACATTAGATGTTACATCTGTCGCCTAATGAGCTATTACACTTAGTTTTCCTGATTTTAAAATATGAATTGCAAAATTCAGCTGCATCAATTATGAATTGCATGTATATTTATTTTATGTGGTACTATTGTGATTCTTATGTAGATCTAGTATTTGGCATTGTTTGGGAAAACCTGCATAAGTGTAGTTGTTTGGGTATACATCTTAGAAGTCACTGAAAGCTTAATTGCTATTAGGATATTTCTCAATGTATGAAAAAGTTAAATGAATGTACATTTTTGTTACTCCAGAAACAGCAAATGAAATTGGTTTGGTCCAACCCAACTTAACTTTGAGAAATTCCCATATAGGCCCTATCAGTCTTCACAAGTATATATATATTCGCGGATGAGATTTTTCACTACGAGTGCTGTGAATTAAGTCAACGTAATGGTCTCTATATTTGTGTTCAAATTTCAAAAATGAATTTTGAATGATATAGTCTTCCTACTATATGTTTTTACATGTTAATCATTGCAAGGCAAGAGAATGTTTAATTAAACTAGTCTATACTTTTATTTTTTAGGGCACCACAGTGATGCGTGATAGTGTCTTGGCACTCACAGATCATGTAGTTCTGCCTATTAGTGCAGTTTCAATATCAGTCAAGGAGATCAAGAAGGAAGGAGAACATATTGATCCTTTAATTATCACTCAAGCTTCATCACTAAGTATGTTGTCATTCTTGCACCACTATTTGCTAGTTTCATATTATTATGGTTATCTTTCAGTCTGGATTCCTTGTTTTGTATTGTCATAGTTAAGTGCCAATTACCATAGCATCCCCCCTCCACCCAAACATTTTAAAGAAAATTATAAAAAAGAAATAAAAGAAAAAAGAATCCCCAATATTATTATAAGGAAAGATAAAACATTGTGCTTCTTTAAATAGTTTTTCATCATAGAGGTGGTTATTCTATTTGAAAATGAATCGAACCTTTATCACAAATCAGTGCCTTCATTGTCATCAAGCATTGACACTTTTCATAAACTCAAATACAACTGGTAATTATTTTTTGCAACTATCTGTTAGTCATTATATTTTTAGTTGATTGCAACTGAAAAAGGTAACAATTAAATTAATTTCTGTATTTTGGTTCCTTCTTTATTATGCAAGTCATTCTCTTATATGTAAGGTTGATAATATGCATTATGCAGGTTCCCTTCCAGTGGATTCATCATCTATGGATTTTGTCATTTGCATATTTAGATCAAGTTATTCTCTTATATGTGAGGTTGATAATATGCATTATGCAGGTTCCCTTCCAGTGGATTCATTATCTATGGATTTTGTCATTTGCATATTTAGATCATTTGATTTTCTTGCTGACCAAATGTTTAAAGAATTTGCAAGAGTGTTGAAACCTGGGGGAGAGATCCTTCTTCACCAGACTTCGCAATCTACTTCAGAGCAAGTGGTATGTAATGATAATTTATTCTGTAACTTGGTGAAGTATCAATTTTGTTAATCTTATTCTCCTGGCAGACAACCTCTTCTCTTGAGCGGAAGTTATTGGTGGCTGGTTTTCTGGGCTTGCAGATTGGTCCAATGACATCAGTACTACCTACTGAAGTTTTCCAGTCTTTTGGGGTGAGATTATGTATTTTTTTTCTATTGCCAAGACTTGTCTCCTTCCCTCTTTCCCTTACTCTACCCACTTGAAATGTCATGGTTTTCTTCTGTTGACTTATTCTACTTGGATTTTGTCAATGTCAAATGATTTTCTGAACTGTCTGAAACAATGCCATGTTCATAACTAAATTTTACTTTCTTTTGCAACAGATTAAGGCCAAGAGACCTTCTTGGAAAATTGGTTCATCCTTTTCAATAAAGAAGGTGACAAAAATTTTACCCGAAGTTCACATAGATGATGATATGGATCTCATTGATGAGGATAGCCTTTTATCTGAAGAGGATTTAAAAAAACCCCAGCTCCCACCTGGTAGGAAGAACATATTTAGTTCTATTATTGCTTCAAGTAACATTGTGTTGTTCTGTACATATGCTCAATAAACACGCATTTGCAGTTGGTGATTGTGAAGTTGGAAGTACAAGGAAAGCTTGCAAAAATTGCACTTGTGGACGAGCTGAGGCAGAAGAAAAAGTTCAAAAGCTAGGACCAACAATGGACCAGCTGGATAATCCCCAATCGGCCTGTGGCAGTGTATGATTTTGAGAACTTCATCTTGAATATAATAAATTAATCCTTGTTTTTCTTGGTCAATCTTGGGATGGACCTAAGTCAATGTTGTGATGGGCAATGGAATATTTTATAGCGTGCGTGCTTCAGCTAGATGTCACTTGGGCTTTGTCCTATGTAGGGGAAGCCAACTATTAGTCTTGATAATTATGTAGACATGGAAAAGAATCTTCTGGTTTGGTTGACTTTTTTACTTCTTTCTGCTGAGGCCTGGTTGACCACAGGAGACAGAACCACTCTCACTTCTGTCACTTGTTTTTTTGGGAAATTTATTATAGATGTGTTTGTTTTCCCTCTGAAAATTTGATGTACACGTGCAGTGTGGGCTGGGTGATGCTTTCCGGTGCAGTACATGCCCTTATAAGGGTCTTCCTCCATTCAAATTGGGCGAGAAGGTGCGTAAGATCAAGGGCAGTTCTCCCTGCCTCTATAGAATTGCATTCATGGTTAATTTTATCTATAAAAAATAATTACATGGTTAAAAAGTACCCCAAGAAAAGATGTAGCGGAAAAATTATGGCAGTTATTTATTTATTTATTGTTATTTTCATGTTTGCAGGTTACTCTGTCTGGGAACTTCCTAGCAGCTGACATTTAAGTTTCCTTAAGAAGTTGGAAGTCATTGTGGCAATCTCAATCTTGGGAATATTAGTGGGTTCTGCAAGTGGTTCATGTTATAGAGATGGTGGCAAAGCTGTTTTTACGGATCTAGCTGTATACTAATAATGATGACCCAGCTGTGCTGTGATTCCTTCTGCTTTCAATTGCATAATTTGCTCAATGGAAAGATAGAATTTGGTTCTAGTTTCTCTTCTAGACAACAAAATCCTGGAACATGTGAAAGTGTTTATTTTTTATTTTTTTTGGGTGTTCATTTAACACAAACTATATGTTGCATATATTTTACTTGATAAATAAACTTAAACTTTATGATGGAAAGTTACACCCTGCCTCCTCTTTCTGGTTTAAAACTAATGATTTAGCAATATAGATTTGTGAAAGTAAGTCCTGGCGGTGCCTGCTGTTTTTTTGTTGTTGTTAGTGTGTTAAAACTCAATGCCTGTAGCTTTAAGCTACTAATATTCCTTCATGTCAAAAGGAAAAAGAAAACTCTTCCTCCTGCTTTTCATGTTCTGTCTTCCCATTTTGTCCTAGATGTTTTATCTGTTTTTCTTTCCAGTCCACAACTGGTCATGCATTGCAGGGTTCTTGTAGAATTCGTCGTGCGTCTCACTAGTCATTACTTGTATTTATTCGATAGTGGTTCCTGTCTCAGAGCCACTGGGGATGACTAAAGAATTCATCCGGGCAAGACGGCAAGAGTAAAATATTAAGAAAGTTTGGCCAAGTGTACATTATATGTTTACTTTATTCCAGTGTACATATTAGTATTGTTTACTTTAGAATAAAATTTATTAAATGATTTTGATATAAAATCAAAGTATATCTGGTGAAAAACAAAATGATACCTTGAACACCATGATGCCTAAAATTCTCATTCCTCATGTACTTAATGAAAGAAGACCGCAAATTTCATCAAGTAGATATGAATGTGTTTACTCGCAGTCTCAGACACAGTACAGTTGCTAAACCTGTTGAGATATGAGGACAAGCAACCCTTGAGGGCCTACCAATATTTCGTTCAGGAAACTGACTAATCCAAACCAGACCACAGGAGTTACATCCACGCCCCCAAGAGGTGGAATCAGCTTCCGGGTCACACTGAGAATTGGTTCAGTGGGGGCATAAGCTAATACATATGGAAATTTTCCAACCGGAAGCTTAGGATACCAAGACATGACTATTCTTATAATGAAAAGAAAGGCGAACGCTGACAGGAAGGGGCCCAGAAAAACGATTGCAAGCTTTGCTGTGGCAGGGTCCAAATCTGCCAGAACCAATCTTTGCAGCAACTCTGATGCAGCATCTGATGTCTTGGATAGATTGCTATGAGAAACTTCATGTACGTAGAGAGGCTCTCCTGAAATGGTTGCATCTGATAGCAAGAATTGAGTACTGGGTGGAACAGTGACTCCCATGAAACAGCATGCTCTACATGTTGTGCCTCGCAAGCCTTGATTTGGGTTTCTTTGTGCAAGATACTTGAATTTATCCTGCAAAAACAGGGAAAATAAAAAGAATAACTGTTTCAGTGAATGAATTGTGAGAAATCAAGTGCAAAAATAATAAACTGTGAGTTGTACATGTCAATGCATACATACGTGTCTTGATGTCTCACTAAATTCTATGTCAATTATAAATACAGATGTGGAGAAACACAGCTCATTAGAATAATGATGATGAGCAGCGTCGAATCTCACCACAGTAGATAGTTGATATGAAGGAATTTCTGCTCTAATAATTCGTTTGAGATTCCTATATATAATAAAAGTTCTCCGTGCTGGTAAATTATTAGATACCTCCAAGTAATCCATTATGAAATTGTTAAATTTTGTTATCCCCAAATGCCTTTTGGAAAATAATTAAGTTCTTCAAAGATTATCATTGGATCACCTTCAGCCAAAGTACTAGGGGGATACTTCTAGTCTTCTAGATACTATAGAGGTTATCTTGACAATGCCATTCAAAACTATCTATAGTCTTAATCTTGCGGCAATCACAATCCACTACCTCTATTATTTTTCTTTTGGTAGCTTTTTCTCCTCACCTCAACCCAAGCTATTTGATTGGCCTTCATACATTCTTGTAGCACCCATTAATTCCCCTTACGCAGCCATGGTATTTGTTGCAGAACAATATCTCTTTCAAAAAAATATAAAAATTTAATAGTTGAGATTCTTTTTCCTGTTGTGCCTTGCAAACTTTCGAATAAGCCAACCACGACACTCATAGTTTCTCAAACTAATGGGCAGAAGGGCTTTCCGACAGACTCTAGAAAAAAGCTATAGAATGCAAAAAGCTACAAAGTTGATGCAGCATCACCATGAGAGAGACTCACAAATTTTCTGACTTGATTAACCAATAACAAGCACTGGGCTGGAAGGTGGAAGCACAACAAACATGTGTATAGGCATGTAATTGAACATCCTACTAAGGATCCCATGATTCCCATCCCTTTAGTTGGCCGAAATGTGCCCCGCGCCATGGATAATAAAATTGGGGAACAAACACAAAGACCTTCAAAGTCAGATTTTGACCTAATGTTTACCCAATCTTCGAAAAAATGATTATTGTATAAATCGCTACCAAACAAATGTGCTAGTAATGCTACTGTACCAACCATAAACACCAAATTTATGCACTCTATAAAAACGAACATCCCTCTTTAGAGTCAAGAGAATAAATTAGTGCCTAACAAGAAGCACAAACATATGCATTGAACTCCCAAGCTATTGGAGACTCTAGCCTTACCTCAGTAAAACTAATAAAATAAAAGAGATGCGAAGCAAATTAACCTAAACCTAAGTAAATCTTGTGAAATACATTACCAATAGGTGTAAATTTCTAATAAAATATGTACCAGAGAAAAGGAGAAATCATAAAGGGGAAATAAAGTAGTTCTTCGTAATTTTGAGTGGAAGTAATCTTAAGATACTCACCAAGTGTTTAAAGGTAGCATTTTGTTGTTCTTCAAACAAAAATAAATAAATAAATATATATATATATGTCGTCTCTCCAGCGAACCGAATCAAAAACGAACCGCTATAACGACGATTTTTTCCGTCGCTATTGTTGGGACTCCCAAATACTGTTGTCTTTGATAAATTAGACGAATAAAATATCAACATATGCCAAACAGATTAAATTTGCAGTTCCACCAAAATAATAACCATGCAGGAAATAATGAGTAAAAATATCCAACCACGAGACACCAAGATTTTTACGTGGAAAACCCTCTAAAATTAAGAGGTAAAAATCACGAGACAAACTCCGAACAATTCACTAGAATAATATGAGAAAATACAAAGATATCTTAATTTGAGTACAAACCCAAATTACTTCACCACAATAACTATGTGATGGAACTTAAATAAAATACCTTTTTATTTGAACTATCTTTCTCTCTTTTTCTTACTCTCTTTCACCCTCTCCCGAATGGGATTACTTTCATCCATCCTTCCCGGCTGGGATTTCTCTCACCCACCCTTTTCTTTTAAACTCTCTACTCTCGGATGAGAGTTCTCTCAAATTGGTGTTGGTGTGTTTTTTTCTTCTTCCATTTGCTTTCCTTTTATAGCTGACTGGAGGGGAGTAACATTAATGAGAGTTTAAAGAGAGAGTTGGTGATATGTTTTTTTGACCCATTAATGGGTGAGGACCATTGACCAACAATCTCCCCCTCTGAACCCATTAAAGGAGGTAATCTCCATGACTCCATCACTTAGAGTCGATTCCTATGTCAAATCCAACTCTTGAAGAAACCACAACATTTCGTTGTTAACTCAGTAGTAGACAAAGCAATACACTTCTGCAACTTAGACTGCCATAAAATGGCTCCCCCTGCAAAAGTAAACAAATACCCCGAAGTAAACTCCTTCTCTTCGAAACCTGCTATGTCTGTTTCTGTATAACCACGTCAAACCACAACGCTCACTTGGAGTTAATCCCAACGAAGCCTTGACTCAACTCAAGATTCTTAGAATTTTCAACTTTCTTCACGTCCGACTTTATCTCATCGGCATGGCTCTTCTTGATGGGAGGATCTAACTCAAACTTGACAGATTTTTGCTTGTCAAATTCTTTCACAACCGCTTTGTATCTTGGCTGCAAGCTATCACTTTCCTTCTTCACTTTTGGTACCCATTTAAAGTGAAGAGTTTTCTTCTCGTGGTTTTCATGCAAAGCTTTTTCTTCCATCTTGCATGGCTTTGTACCACATTCTTTTGCACCTGGCTCCCCCATCTTCAACACATTCCACATGCACCTGCATCGTGGAAAGAATGTCTATCTTATTTCCTCTAGTCACCACTAGAGACATTTTTAGTGAGGTTCTATCTGCTGCGAAACATGGTGGAACAAACTTTGATTAATCCACTTCTCATTATGAATTGATCATCTTTTCTTCAATCACCGCGGATCACCAATTCTCGACTAACCATTCTCGGAACCAATTCTTGGCTAACCCAACAAGAATTCAATATCACCATCAAGAGCACCTCAAGGGAAACATCAATCCTTCATCGAGAATTCACCACGTCATCGCGTGTTCTTTTGAAAAGACTAATTTAATCATGGCTCCAACTGATTCCTCCATAAAATTTATCAAAAACAACTGCGCAAATAACCTTAGCTCTGATACCAGTTATTGGGAAAAAATTACCTCCCAAATACTGTTGTATTTGATAAATTAGACGAATAAAATATCAACACATGCCAAACAGATTAAATTTGCAGTTCCACCAAAATAATAATCATGCAAGAAATAATGAGTAAAAATATCCAACCACGAGACACCAAGATTTTTACGTGGAAAACCCTCTAAAACTAAAAGGTAAAAACTACGGGACAAACTCCGAACAATTCACTAGAATAATATGAGAAAATACAAAGATATCTTAATTTGAGTACAAACCCAAATTACTTCACCACAATAACTATGTGATGGAACCTGTTGGGATGTGATTATTTGGGTCTAGCCATGGTGCAACCCAAAAAGATAGTTCAAATAAAATATATTTTTATTTGAACTATCTTTCTCTCTTTTTCTTACTCTTTCACCCTCTCCCAGATGGGATTACTTTCATCCATCCTCTCCGAATGGGATTTCTCTCACTCACCCTTTTCTTTTAAACTCTCTACTCTCGGATGAGAGTTCTCTCAAATTGGTGTTGGTGTGTTTTTTTCTTCTTCCATTTGCTTTCCTTTTATAGTTGACTGAAGGGGAGTAGCATTAATGAGAGTTTAAAGAGAGAGTTGGTGATATGTTCTTTTGACCCATTAATGGGTGAGGACTATTGACCAATAGCTATAGCATATAAACTGGTTAACGAAAAAACCCGTCGCAGTCAGTTCGTTTGTTCGCTGGAGAGAGTCGAGCTATATATATATATATATTTCTAATTTGTGGTTTGGTAAAATCTAAGTTTTTGACAATATTTGGGACCAATTTAATATTTGAAATCTGTCTAAAATAAATAAATGGTGTGTCCAAATATATCCACATATGAACAATTCTAAACAACATAATTATTAAAACATTTCAAAAAGCAATACACAAAAACCACCAATTACGTTTTTTGAACCTGAAGGAACATAAATTCTTCCTCAATATTTTTTCTTTAGTATGTGGAATGATTCCTCCTCCCAAGTAAAATTCCCAGGATAGAAAGAATAAATGTCATGAGTAAAGGAAACCAAAAAAAAAAAGATATGGAAATCACCCATCTATAATTGCATCAAATAAGAATCAAACAATATCATGAATGTTCTGAGTATAAAGTACTTGAACACAATCACACACAAAAAAAAATCAAAAAAAAAAGTAGAACAAAAATGGTGAACTTACAGAGAAACAGAAACTCCTTTGGGTGTAAGCTAGATACAAAGATGATGGGAAACCTAGCAAAGCAGTGGAAATAAATTCTGCATTAACCGGAAGAAAAAGGACAGAAATAATTGCTGATAGAAATTTCAATAACTAAAATTAGTTTTGCAAAAACACAACATTTGATTTACATAAAATTAAAAAAAAAGAAAGTAATAATAATAACTTAATGAGTAGTGGGTTCACCCTTGATTGCAATTTGGCCGGGAAGGGAAGAGGAGGAGGAAGAAGAAGAAGAAGAAGAAGAAGAAGAGAAAGAGAGACACGTCGCCATTTATCCGAGAAGTTTAGAAAAGAGGAGTTATTTTGACATTAAAAATAACATAATGTGTGTACGTGCATATTGAGACCCTTATATAAGTACAGGGAGAAATGGAACGTTATCCGTTAATATTTATCTTTAAAATAAAATAATATTATTATCACATAAAATAATACTATGCGGATATTATATAATCTTTTTTATGTAATAATAATATTGTTGTAATCTTTAAGGCGTGTTTGGGAGGTGGTTAACTTTCAAATTAGTTGCTCCATAATTTCCTTTTCTAACTTTTAAACTCGTTAGAACAGCTCATTATTTCTTTACTAACTTATTTTAAGTAGTTTATTTAATACGTTAAAATATCTTTCTTATTGTAATTTTGTATTACCTATTAAATTGATAATTCTTCCGGCCATATATTAAAACTTAAAACACTAAGTCTACTATTATATAAAATTATTTACATACCCCTTAGCATATTTTGATAGCCTAAGTGTACGAGTGCATGTGAATATGTGAGTGATTTTATATGACAGTAGACCTGTTTAACTTAAAATAGTATAACTTAATTTTTGAGATTAAATAATCGCATATTAAAATTATAACTTATAAAAGTTTATAATAAAATAAATTTTGTAATTATTAATTTTTGTTATATATTATACAATTATAATAATTATATAAATTAAAATTAAATAAATTAACGTCAATTTAAAATTTAATATGATATTATTTAACCTCAAAATTTAAATTATATTTTTAATTTTAGAACATAGAAAGTATAATTCAAGTCGTTGTATATAATCAGCTTAAAATACAACAAATTATAATTAAAATGATGACAATATTAAATTTATTATAGAGATCAAGTTGATTGTAAAGTAATAAAATAAGTAAATCTTCATCGAATAGTATTGTGTTGCTATTGGTAAAAGTAAAATTAATAATTTTATTATGATAATTGAGTTAATATTAAGAAAAAAAAATTACAATATTGTGAATACCGAGTTTATTAATCACAAAATAGCAAATGAATTAATAAAATTAAAAGTATTGTGTTTTTGATTTTGATTTTGATTTTGCCTCTAAAGTGTATATAATTAAGTCAACGATATTGGCAATAATAAAAAGTAAAACTGAAAATAGAAATATGTGAAAAGAACACAAAAATCGTATAAAAAAAATCTTAAAAAACAACACACGTCCGTAGGACTTTCCTCGGAACTTCTTCTATATCTTCGGCTTTGCCTGACGGAATAATAAAGGTCTAAATCCGACACTACTTTCCTTCTTTATTTATTTTTTTTTGTTTTTTTTGTTTCTCTCTCTCTCTCTCTTCGTATCGGAATCGTGGAGGTGGGGGGTGGCATTTATTATCAGATTCATCGGGTAAAAAACAGGACCGTATGGATTTTAGGGATTCTTCCACTACTGAGCCCTCACCACCTTCCACTGACGCCCAAAACAACCCATCTCAGGTTCTTTTTCTCTATCCAGAATTAAACTTCTATTTTTTTGGAATTTTTAATCACCAAATGTAAAGGGTATCTGAACTTGTATTTTGTTGTTTGTTTCTTTCTTTTTTTAATGGTTGATGTAAGATTGTGTAATTGTTCTTTAAAAAAACTTGAGCTTATATTGATGCTGCATGCTATTAATTTGATGGTAACTAGTTTCCGGAATGTTTCTTAGTTCGTCTGATTATTTTCTCCCATCAGTTTTGCCGGTTTTCCAGTTATAAAAATGTTATCTTTCTCTCTTTTGATGATTGTCTAATATTGGGAGTTTTTCTTCACTATTTATGAAGTTTGAGTTATAACTGTTTATGGTGCTTGTGTAGAAGGGAGGTTTGGTTATTTGTACTGACTAATAGGGAAATCATGTCCGAACATTTAACAATTGCCAATTGTGGAAACATAATTTCAAAGGATTGAACAGTTTTGAGTTTTGCCAAATAGAGAATGATCATGAAACTTAATATCCTCTCAAAGTATGCTGGGTCATTAAAATATTCTCAAACCCTACTAGACAAGACTGCAAATGAGAGACATTGACTTCCTAGCTACCCACTCTACATTATTGGTCTCTCGAAATCAGGCTGCGTAATACATCAACAGTAATAGTGAATAAATATTTAGCAAAAAAAAGAAGAAAAAAGAAATAGTGAATAAAGAATCAGATATAGTCTCATCCTAGCTCAAACCTTGACACACTCTAAGCCATCACTATTGACTCTTTTGCCTGTGCATAAGACACTTCAAGAAACAATTTGATTTAATACGGCACTCGTTCTTTTTCACAATGTTTTGAATAATTTTCTCATTTTTCCCATACTGCTAGTGCTCATTTATTAGTTTATATGTAGGAGAACATCATGTAATATCTATAATTGAGATTCATGAGTCTTTTTTCTATTTTATGCCATCTCATTTATATGTTTACATGTAGGAGCATGTAGCATCTGTAAGTGAGGATCTTGAAACAACCTGCTGGGGTTGTGGCTTGCACCTTACTGTTTCACCTTGTGCACCCGCATTCATGTGTAGCTGGTGTGGAGCTATAACTAACCACAAAGCGCATAAAATTGACAACAAATACTTTTGGTGGAGACGTTTGCAAGACCGCTGCTTTGTTTGTCTCCTCTTTGTATTCATGCTCTTCATGATATGTAAGTCTTTGAGCATTTGACGTCCAACTGGAAATGCACACTTACAGACTGTCACATTATTCTTTTGATTCTTTTTTGTAATGGTATGTTCTAATCTGGCAAGGATTATTGCTCCCTCCATTCCATATTATGTCTCTTGAAAAAATTGTGGTACGGATGGTAAGACCCCTGGACAATGCATTTAGATATTTTATTTTCAAATATAGTTTTTATCCTAAATTATCTTTAGCATCAAAAGTGAAATTTTGGATAAAAGTTTTATAAGTACTGCCTTTGTCCTACAAATGATGTCTAAAGTACACTAGTACAGGAAACGTTGTATGAGACTATGAGGTAAAAATCCAGCTATTTTTTCCAAATAATTATATTGTGAATAAAATTTTTATTTGCTCGAATCATATTTCTTTATTTACTTTTTGTAAACTTGTTGAATTTCCTCCCACCAGATCTAAGGACTTATCTATTTTTGTTGTTGGGATTGATGATTCCTGTTTCCAAGACTGAGTCTCGTGATAGCAATTTTGCCCCATATTTTGCTTTTCCAGTTTGTCTTTTTTCTTTTTTTGCTTCCTAAAGTTATCCAAGTCTGTCTCTGATAAGCTTTCCTGAACTACAGGTGGCGGTATCTGGGCAATATATCCAGTAGTCTTTTCTATCAGTTATTTTTGTGGTGCTTTTCACTTCTGCATAGCGTTAATCTTGTCTGTAGCGACCATTTCTATGTATTGCTTTGCGGCATTTCGGTCCGCCGGTGCTCCACCAATCATAGCATGGGGTAGCTACCCAGTAGTTGGAAGAGGTGGTCTTGATAATTATACCTTCTGTGTCTATTGTTCAAAGCCAAAGTCTCCTAGGACTCATCACTGCCGATCATGTGGAATATGCGTATTGGACATGGATCATCACTGCCCTTTTGTAAGTTTCCATTTGTTTCTTCACATCTCAAAGAAATATATACTTGCTCTTGAGATTGTGTGTCCTTGTATCATATTGTTCCATATCATTCTATAGGTGGAAACATACAAATATATCATTAGATTCAATTATCAGGATGCGAAAAACTTTATAGGTTTTCATTACCTTGTATACTGGTCTTTGAACTTAGTCGTTTACCGTGATTAGTTGGAAACTCCAGAGGTGGTTTCCTTCTTGCAAAGTTCATCAAACTTTAGAACAAATTAACAGTCAGCTAGCTGATATATTTACAAAGTAGCTATTATGTGCAGACTCATAATTTGAACAAGTTGGGTCTTTTATTGTCATAATAGAAATTAGAGATAAAGCTGGAAAGATAAGAGAAGAGGGGAAATAGAAGAAAGAGAAAGGCGATGCAAAAGGATTCTCTATCTCAGAATTGTGCATATGATAATGTAAAGATAGATGAGAAATGCATGGATGCCTAGAACATAAATTTGCAAATGTATAAATTAAGGATTTATAGTAATGGTTAGCTTCTTGATTATCTGCAGATTGGTAATTGCGTCGGTGCTGCAAATCATCGAAGCTTCATTCTCTTCCTCATCTCAGCAGTGACGAGTACTGTTTATATTTCTATAATATCTTCTTATGCAGCTACCAAAGTTTGGCCGCAATTAAATTTTAGACCTACACTTATGAATGACTTTGCTAGAAATGACTTGGTTTTTGGAACTCTAAAGGAAATTATTTTTACTTTCTTGAGATTTGCATTGTTTCTATCCTCTAGAGGTCTTCTTCTTGTTTACCTGTTTGTAGCAAGTGTGTCGGTGGAGATTGGTTTAAGCGTGCTTCTATGGCAGCAGCTGTGCTTCATATACGAGGGGCAGACATACTTGAGTCATTTAAGGTCACGGGGGGTTGAGGATGGAGGCAGTGATGGGGTCAGCGAAAAAGATATCCGAAATCTTCTACTTTTCTTCGATTGCCCGTCTTCCACATTAAGATTTCTGCCGAGTTTTTGGAGTCTCAAAAAGAGGCACAAGAAATGAAACTTGAAGAGGGATGGTAACACTTTTTTTGGGTTCCTTCAAATCTTTTTAACTCAAGTTTTTGTATATTTGTAAGAGCGGGCCGGAACTGTAAACAAATCATAGAATGAAAGAGAAGGTTTTGCTTTCTGCTCCATTGGCTGCCTAATGGACCGAGGAAATAGAGGGATGGAATTGGATGACGTGGCTTATTTAGAATTGAATTTTGGTTTCAAGCTATGAAGAAATTTTATTCTTTTTTGTGTTCTCCCATTTTTTTATTATTATAGAATAACTTTTTTGTGTTCTGCTTTGAAATCAATATAACCGTAGAAATTATTTGTTTTGTGCCAGCGTAGATACCTCTGACTGGCAAAAACTTGGAATGAGTAAACTATATTTCTTGTAATTCCTTGGGGCAATTAGCCAATGCAAATAGACAAATCATAGGAGTATGTATAATACATACTACTAAAAAAATAGTTCATGCATATTTACTAGAAAAGTCTTTTTTTCTCAAATAGGATTTTTTGAAAATTTGATTCAAAAATTAAAATAAAGCAGTCATAAGAATCAAAGTTGTATAATATATTTTTGTATTAATGACTCGAGATCGATTTGAAAATATGATTCAAGTATACTGGAGTTGATTCGAGTTTAGATTTTAAAGTTTGAGTATTTCATATTTTTTTTCTAACGATCGAGTATATATGTTTGTTCAGATTAATGAGTATTTAAATTATTCATTTCATATTTTTATTTTATTTTTTTGGTCTGGAATTTGATTTGGCCATCCAAGTTAATTTATTGCTCCCTGTCTCATTTTAATTATTCCCATTTAATATGCAATTTCATAAGGTTGAGAATATAGTGTTTGTATTTAAATTCATGTGCTGTTTAGAAACATAAAGCAAACATGAGTTGGTAGTTCATCATAGGGATGTAGATGAAGAAAGATTATAAAGACTGGGGAGATAAATGAAAAACTAAAAAAATATTTCAAAGAAAACAATTTGTGAACTCCATCATCCCAGGGAAATTAAATTCTTGAAGATAAGGTTACATGTAGAACCCCAACAAGAAAGAAAGAGGAGAGAGAAAGAGAGAGAGATGGCAAAAGCTGGATATTGGATCTCAACAAGGAGCATGAAACCAATTATCAGTCCATATCCAACAGAGACCAAATCACCAAACTTGTTTTATCAAGCCTCCAGAGTTGGAGCTTCCCTTAAAAAAAATGAACTCCCACTGCTGGTAATAACTTAAAACTCCTTAAATATTATCTTCTTAATTCATCTTGATTTTGTTCTTTCATTTCATCTATATATACTTGCTAAATTCATGCACATCATATATATATATATATATATATAAAATAGATAATGAAAAAGAATCAGCGCCCTTGGAGGCGTTTAATCACAATATCAACAGCAGAAGGGAAATGGCATGGAAATTGGGACAGTGATTACAGTTTCTCCCTAAGAGACTTGCAGTTGGAAGATTTAGCAGAAGAAGATGGGGATAAAAATACACAAGTGTTCATCAACCTCTGCATTCACAAGGTCAGTCCCTCGAAGGTACCTAAAACATTATTATGTATCCGAATTAAAAGCAGCCTCAACTTATTGTTTAGTTGTGAGATTAAGAAGGAAATTGTTTTGGCAGCATGCAGGATTTGGCCTCTCAGTGCATGGAAGGATCTGCGCATCTTTCACTAGAAAATGCAGCAACTGTTCTGCCCCATACTGCAGAGAGGTATTTATTTTCTCCATTAATGACAAAACATGGAAAGTTAGTTATTTTTAGCTAGCTAGCTAGCTACTCTGCTGCAACTGTTACTGAAATTAATTAGCTCTATGAATTGGAAACAATATTCCGAGTTTCAAAATCGGAAACATTAAAAATCTGGCATGGCGTTGAATTCCTTGGCTTACATGCATATGCAATTGGGATAATTTGATCCATCTTGTACTTTGTGTTGGCTATCAGATTGATACAAATTTCAATGTATGGGTTTTGCCATCAAGCAGAAACAGCAGCAGCTCACCTCAACTACCTGAAATTGGCGGCGATGATCCTTCATTAAGTCTCCAAACTCTTTTACAAACATGACATGACATGACATGACATATGTATAGGCAAAATATATATAACTAACACTCGGCAATTTGCAGGTGATTTATGTGAAACCTGGATGTGAAGCTGATCTCGATTCGTTAGTACAAGACACAATTAGGCTCACTACCTCAGTAAATGTACAAACAAGGCGTCAAATTATATATTAATAGTATAGCGACGGACAACATATAGCGTCACTAAAAATGTATGACCGAAATCGTCGAGTATATATATATATATATATATATATATATATATATATATATATATATATATATATATATTTAACTGACTTTGTTCTATTAATTTGCATGCAGGAAACATGCTCAGAGTTGTGTGAGAAAGCTGAACCTCGAATACAGCGTAAGGTTTTTTTGGTAATAAATTAACTAATTAACATCTACATTCTAGCAAATTTAGCCACTAGAATTGTCCGATTCGCAGATCTGAGTAAGCAAAATTCTGCTTCCATTGATAAGAGGTGGTCCAGATTATTGGAGCTACGAAAAGCATATCAGTAATACAATTTGCCCAAGGAAACTGATATTTTCATATAAAAAATTGATATTTCTGCATGATCTCTCTCACATGAATAGTGACCGTGCATGTGTCCCACCTCCATACGAAAAAGACTCGTGTAAAAATATGATTTTAACATGTGAAAATCTCAGTTTATTTTGTCGAATTAGGCTGATACGGAAGATGAGTTTGCATAGACACAAGATACTCAACACTTCTGCAAAGGGTACAAGATAGTGTTACAAGTTGCTTCAAAATAATGCAAGCGTTCATGCTGAACACTCTTATCCCATGAGACCATTTTTTACATTGTGAAAATATTAAATTTATCATGAAGCATTTTAGGGTCAACGAGATTTAAATAACTTTTTTTTTTGTGTCACTATCTACTAACTCATTAATAATAGTAGCGGACATTTATTTAATTATTTAGTCACTCATTCTGATTCAAAATTTATGAATATTTTCAACAACAAAAAATCATTTAAAATATTAAGAAGATGGGAGAAAAAAATAAAGAAGGTGACATTGCAGCTGGTGCTTTCAAACTAATAATTCTTAACTTTTGTAGTACTACTATTACTATATAGGTATAGGTATGAGTTTGGTTGTTGCCGCCTTTATTTTGTTCTTCGTTTTCGTACCATTAACATTTTTGTAAAATAACTTTAAAAGGTTAAAATGTTTTCTAATTTTAAAGTTGACAGAGTATAAGTAAGTCGAGCAAGATATATAAGATAATAAGTAGTATTAAAAAGTTTTAACCGTGAAGAACAAAGAGAGAATAACTAAAAGGGTCGATAATATGCACATTTAGGAAATGAGGATAATATGCACATGTTTTATGTTACAAATTATGGGAGAGCCACTTTAAAAATCAGCTATTAAAATTGGAGAGTTTAAAGTTTATAAATACCCCCATCAAAGTCTCATACTATCTCATACCTTACAATTAAGACATATTCCACCTCATTCATAGCTTGCAATTAAGATCATTGCCCTAAACAAATCGATTTTGCAACACTCCAATCGCCCATCACCTCGCTGATTTTACGATTAGACAAATCTAGTCATGGACAAACATATAACAATCTTGACATCATCACCCTCATACCTTAAAAGTTAATTTTGCAAGTGTGGAAGGTAATTTGTAAATTTTTTATTTTATGATCTTAGAAATGTTAAAAAAAGTTACGGAGAGAGAGACCCATTGAATTTAAAAATTAACTTTTTTTTGTTGTATTCTCTACAAAATGACATTTGTGCCAGATTAATTTTATTTTAGAAATAATCTTAGAAATGTTTGAGTTGTTGAAAACATAATCTCAAATAAAAAAGTTATTGTTCCAAGCTCAAATAAAAAGTAATTGTTTAATCCAAATCAAAACTAAATACTCCCTTCAACCTAAAACAAAGCCACAAATCAACCAAAGTTACTAATAAAAGTCTAAGACCTGAGTAAAAATAACTAAAATGATAAAAGATTTGGCATCAAAAATATGACCAAAGTAAATAAGTCAATTACATAAATTCTTATATGGATTAATATAATATAATCTTGACTATGTACATCACTCACGTTACAAATAAGCGATTCACATTAATTATCTCTCTCCAAATCCAAAATAATAAATCAGATCGTTGATTTATTATCACACTTTATAATTCATATTAGATCATAGCATGATTTGGCCCTTGGCCCTATATCCTAACATAATATTTTCAAAGCTTTCAAATAATACAATGCAAGCAAAATATATAACAACGGATTTATAAATTAATATGTAAATTATTTTACAATTTTTTTTTGTGACGTGACATAATCGGTAGAACAAATAGAATATCGACAGTACATAAAATTTATATTGAAATAATTTATTGATATATCTTTGGTGGAGAATCAACATCAACTTAAGAAATAAAAATCATAATATTACTCTTATAAAATATAGAACAACATATAAGTTATCATGCATATCCATCAAATCATTCGCCTATAATAATAATTATTATAATATAACAATGAAATAATTGCTACTTTATAAACATTTTGTTCAATATTATGAAACTAAAACTTCATAATTATTATTAAATCAATATAGAAATAAGAATATTAATGTTACAACAAATCTTGAAACTAGTAACTTGTTAACAATATAAAGAAACATAAATATTTACATTTTAATTATTTGTTTTTTTTTAAAAAATTGATAAAGACAACCGAACAAATATACATTCATGAGGTCCACGAGGATTCCAACACAAATCTAACTGGCACATTTTGTACTGACTTTACTTATACTGCTAGTCTACGTCTGCCAATTTCGCCGATTTGACTTGAGCCACCAAAGCTTGACCCCGCTTTACTCACACTCTCTATTCGAAACTCACCGGAGCTTAATCCCGAGTACATTAACCATCAACATTTCTTTCTTTCTTTCACCAGGATTAATGAAAGTTTTTTAGGGTTTCAAGCAAGCAAGAGAGAGAGAGAGAGAGCAAATGTCGCGCCAATCGACGACCTCCGCTTTCCACAAATCCAAGACTCTCGACAACAAATATGTGAGAATTATGCATTTTCACAGTTTTCGATTGTTATTTGAGACCTTAATATTTCAATTTTGTTACTAACAGAAAAGCAATGGGACTTCAAAAACTGTTTTGAATTGTATATGTTTGACTGGACTAGCGGAGGAGCATTAGAGTTTTCATTGGGGTTTTGGGCTTGTAGCTTTTGAATTTGGCTTACTGGACGGTTCTCTATTATTGTCTATAATTCAGTCGTTTGATTACTGAGAAAATGCTTCTAATTTAGAAGTTTTGTGCTTCTGATGATTCGGAGTGGTGAGTTTGAATAATTTTTTGTGCTTTTGTGTGAACTGCCTTTGGTTTTTAAACTTTTAATTTGTTTGCAATCTCTTACCCTTTTTTTTGGTTTGAGAAAATATAGATTAAGCAATTTTGCGTTTATCTTATTGTTTTTTATGCTATTATTTTTTGTTACATTGAGAATCTAGGAAAAGTATCGCCATAGAAGGAAAAGAGCTTTGCAAAGTTCACACAGGATGCTGCTTCTAACTAGGATTCTGTATGCTTTAATCTGTTAGATACCACTGTCACATAATGTTAAATTATTATGATTAATTAATTGTATAAGCATTTTTATTTTGGAGACAAGTAAGACCATAGCTCCTTGTACTAAATGTCGAGAGACGCTAAGCACGGCAACTTAGCTTATTACCATAATGTCACACATTAGATATGTAGCACCTGTAGTGACCCTTACTGATATTGGTTTTAATCAATTGAAAACTGTTACATCAAAAATGCGGATTCGAAAAACGAGGTGATTTTTTTTGGCTTCTTGTTCATTTTAAGATTTTCACTTATTTGCTGAGGAAAATATCACAAAATCACAAGTGAACATGTGGTTTAACTGTGCAAACACCATTAACCAATTATTTTCTCACCTTGGATTTTTCTTTTTGATAAGCACAGTAGTTTATTATAAAGAGAAAGTGAGAAACCAAGGGGATGGAACCGTATGCAAACCTAACAGCACCTTTATAAGGGGGTGGAATGTGGAACTGTAGACAAGCCTGAAAACACCTTTCTAATATATTTATTGTAAACAGCCGTTAAGGGGGCAGAACCGTATACCTTTCTAAGGGGTGGAACCGTATACATACCTAACAGTACCTTTCTAATAAATTTATTATAAACAGTCGCGAAGAGGGGGAATCATATACCAACCTAACAACACTTACTTTGCTTTTAGATAAGTCAACCTAACAACACCTTTCAAAATAAAGCTATACCTAAGGGAATGGAATATCTCTGCTTATCTCGCCCAATATTATTGTTTGATGATTTGAATTTAATGCAGTTGACTCATAAAGATGCACATAGACGGAACCGTATGCAAACCTAACAACACCTTTATAAGGGGTGGAAGTGTGGAACTGAAGACAAGCCTTAAAACACCTTTCTAATATATTTATTGTCAACAGCCGTTAAGGCGGCAGAACTGTATACAATCCTAACAGCACCTTTCTAAGGGGTGGAACGTATACATACGTAACATACCTAACAACACCTTTCTAATAAATTTATTATAAACAGCCGCGAAGAGTGGGAATCATATACAAACCTAACAACACTTATTTTGCTTTTAGATAAGTCAACCTAACAACACCTTTCAAAATAAAGCTATACCTAAGGGAATATCTCTGCTTATCTCGCCCAAGATTATTGTTTGATGATTTGGATTTAATGCAGTTGACTCAAAAAGATACACATAGACCCAACTCTTTTCTTAATCTTTTCTTTGAATGGGGGTTAATTTTTGGTGTATTAGAATTTTATTGAAATGGATTTTTATTGGATGTAATTCCTGGTGTATAAATGTGGCATTTCTGTATTAGATGCTTGGCGATGAGATTGGGAAAGGAGCTTACGGTCGAGTTTACAAGGGCTTGGATTTAGAGAATGGAGATTTTGTTGCAATTAAGCAAGTTTCTTTGGAGAATATTGTTCAGGAGGATCTTAACACTATCATGGTATGATTTTACTCGTTATCTTTCTCCTTTTACTGATGCTTGATGTATATTACCGTAGAACAAATTAAAAAGAAAGCAAAGAAGTGTTATAGATTATCTTCCCACATTCTTCTTCTATCAGTTTTCTTCTCATATATGATTAGCTTCCTTTAATGATGTCATTGTATCCCTTTAAAACTTAGTTTTGGGTCCGAGGCTTCATTTTAACTTCATTTGTCGCTTATGCAGTTGCTTTAGAAAGAAGCTTTTCTAAATTTACTTTTAATATGAATTTTTTTATCCATACATAGTTAGAAGAAAAGAACCCACAAATTGTATAAATTCATTACTTTAGAAAGAAGCTTTTCTAAATTTACTTTGAAAACTCAAGGCAATGTAATTGGGAGTTTGTATTCCCATTGAATGTTTTATTTATTATTTACTCAATTTTTTAATTATATATATGTTTTACCAGTGCACTCTATGATGCAATATTATTCCTGATTTGGTGGTTCTACCAACGGGCTTGGAGTGTGTGTTGGAAATTGACATTTTCTTTATTGCCATCTATTTCTTTTTTGTTTTAAGACAACTATTCATTTGGCTATTTCAAATTTGTCTGGGATATAGCTCATTTAAGGTGTTAGAAGGTATTAATTTCTACTTGAGGTGGTCTTATCGATTTTTAGTTCTTCCATATGTTTGTGTCATAATATATTTAGTACATTAACATTGTCATGTTCATGCTCTATATTCGAATTCAATCATAACGCTTATATATATATATATATATATATATATATTTGTGGAGTTCACTTGGATAGAATACTGTTAACAGAATATTTCTCAATAGGAACTAGAAAGCATAGCAATCAATGTTAGGGTTAAGAACATCTAGAGAATTGAGGTTTATTATTTGTTGTTGCGTTACTTGAAGAAAGTGAAATTCTCTTTCTTCTAAGGGAAATATATTGAGTTTGAATCAACTGGGAAATATTTTATTACCAATATGGCAATATCAATCGAAATTGATATCAATCATGGGGTTCATAACTTGTACTTGTTGTAATGCTGTTCGTAATTGGTTAGGTGTTGAAGTAAGTTGACTTCTGATATTGCCTTGGTCACTAATTCATCTTGGCTATAAATTTTTTATATTTGAGTTGGTATAATACTACATCATGAAGGTAAAATAAGAAAATCATATTGATACTTGTTTGAAAAACTAATGAGGAAGGCACATATGCCTTTGATTTACTTTATTTTGGTGTCAAAGTTAGTAGTATTTCACATTTTATTAGGCGATATAATGTGTATTGTACGTAAGCACATGTATTTGTATTTGTAATGATCAAGGATGTGGTCTTGTGGTTGTTAGCGCCATAGTGAAAATTTGTTGCGAAAACAAAAATTTCCACTTTGCAGATGTGTGTTCGTTCTGTTTTCTTTTTAATTGAACTAACTTGTTGTTTCCTTCTGGGTTAATACATCATTGGTGGGATGCATGAACGTATCAGCAAGAAATTGATTTGCTCAAGGTGAGTTTTCTCCTTGTACATTTTTCTGCTCTTATAGTTTTTGGTTTCTACCCTCACGATTTTTTACTCATCAAAAAAAAAAAGAGGGAGAAATTCTAGTCTCTACTTGTCAAAATAAGAAAACTTTGTATATTGGAGGCAAGCTACTTATAGTGCTCCATCCTGCTTATCGACTGCCCATTAAGCTTTTATGTTTTCCTACCATTTCTAGTTAATGCTCTCTTCTAAATGTACCTGTTGGCTTTGGCTTTAGCGCACTCCTTCGCATTATAACCTACCAAAATAAAAAAGAAAGAAAGTGTTTTTGCATTGAACTCTGTGACTTGAGACATTGTTCTCTTTCCTTACAGAATCTGAACCATAAAAACATTGTGAAATATCTTGGATCTTCAAAGACGAGGAGTCATCTTCACATAATTCTTGAGTAAGTTTGCTACAATTGTATTTTTCTAATCTTATGTACTGGTGACATGGTACCAATCCCACATCCATACTTGGTAATGTTTGAATTTTGTTTTTCAAAGGTATTTTTTTTCTGGTTTTGATGAGTACTAATTGGTTTGCACAGGTATGTGGAGAATGGTTCACTTGCAAACATTATTAAGCCGAATAAGTTTGGGCCATTTCCAGAATCACTGGTCGCTGTCTACATAGCTCAGGTTTGTTAGACCTCATAGTTCTTTGCGTCTGTTCTGATCTAATACTGATGCTCTATGCTTGTGACAAGGTTTTGGAAGGTTTAGTGTATCTACATGAACAAGGTGTGATTCATCGTGATATTAAGGGTGCAAATATATTGACAACCAAAGAGGTATCTGATCCATAGTTCGTATTTTTGGAAGTTCATTGCCAATATAATATTATAAGTTATGAGGCTTTTTCCATGACTCTCTTATCTCCCTCCCTCATCTGCTAATTTTTCTTTCCTTGGGTGATATGCTCTTTGTGTGAGTGATCATTTTGTTTCTCTATCGCATCTCTTTTATGTTTTCTGTAATTTCAAGTACTCTTACAAGTGGTTTAGCATTTCTTGCTTTTGCATATAATATTTATGCGAGTCGTGTGTTTTGATTGATGGTGTAATTTGCCAATATCTTCAAGACAAAGGGCTTATTTTACCACAAGATTTAAGGCTTTAGCTGGTTAAACTTGAGAGAGATTTCATGGTTGCTGCAATGTAGGCAAATATTTATTGCACCATGTATTTTTGGATGTAAAATATAACAAATTTATAATTGTACTGACTCAATAGCTATTGGCACCACTTTTGATGTGTCCTCGCTAAATCTACTGTTTATCCTCCTTTCAAGATGGTAAATATAAACACACGTGAACAACTTGTTACCTTCCTCTTATCCATGTGAATATAATAACTTCATGCTGTCATACCCCTACCATTGGGGAAGCGTGAGAAAGGGGAATGGTAAAATTGTTTTTGAAGTAATCTTTGTGGCTTCAACACATGCTTATTCTAAAATCCAAACACTCAAACACCAACCAAAATTTTATAAACATACATCCTAGAATATATACATACTTACCTCCCCCATACGTCAGAATTTACAAGCTTGGAAAATTCAGTTTTTTGTATTTGTTCACATTATTTTCTCCCTTGACTGCTTGGAAAGTACCTCTTTTTTTGTATACCAATATTATTTTGTAGCTTTTATATATTTCATCTCTTAATCTTTGTTATAAATATCTATAGCCATTGTAGATTTTTTAGTTATATTTCAAGAGTGATAACCTCTATGCATGGCTACGGGTGCATGGGCATGTGTATTTCTGTGACGTTTCATGTTGTTTTCCATATATTTTCATTTTGCTGTCATCTTTTAATAGACTATTTTTAATTATGTATTTTGTAATAGGTTATACTTGTCTATTTTTCTGGACCTCACTATTCTGATTACTTGCGTGATCTAATATACCCTTTCAGGGTCTTGTGAAACTTGCAGATTTTGGAGTTGCAACGAAATTAACCGAGGCAGACATTAATACAAATTCAATTGTTGGGACACCGTACTGGATGGCACCTGAGGTACTAAACTTTCAGTGGTGGCCCTGGTGCTGGAGTTGATTATATACTTATATCGCATTTAATGCAAGAGATACTGTAATCTTATTACTGGTATTTGGTTCAAAAGATTGGGAATTTTCTCCCCTACCTACTCTTCTAGTAGATGCTATGATTACTATGCTTTTATCGTGGATGTAAGTGCATAATCTAAATCCATTGGGCCACTTGTTCAACAATTTAATCTGTAATGAACTTTGAAGTTTGAACAATGAAATGTTTTTTCTTTTTATATGAAGTTGATTCATGAGTCTTCAAAGATTATTGTATGTGTTTAATTATTTTTACTAGTTTTTGTTATCATCTATCTTCATCTTGTTGATAATATATGGACATTATATACTATATTATTTGAAGAAGAATCTATATCCACATGGCATTTTACCCATCTTAGCAGCTATTCTGAATACTGCTATTTCTTTGTTGTCATTATTTGCTGATACGTTTTGGAGATGCATTCCAAAATCATCAGTATTTGTCATTAGAGTAGAGTGTTTCATTACTACTGTTATTTATAAGTCTTTTGTATATGCCTCTCTCTTAGAATCTGATCTTTATCAAAATGAGATTTTCTTTCTTAAATTAGAACAAACTGAACTGATTGTTGGAAATCAAGTCCCTTTTATGCTAAGGTAAAGTAATCACTGAAAGTTAAGTTGAGTATTTTATGTTGGAAGGAGCATGTGTCCTCATCTAGGATTTTATAAGACCTAAAACTGAGTAAATTAACCATATATTTTCTCTACAGTAAAAAATTAACCAGACAAATATATCTATACCAAAGGACAATGCTTGTATTTTCATGATGTATTAGGGCTGTTTCCCTCCATTGCGTATTGTGAAGTGGCTGATTATCCATAATGTGGTTTTGATGGATAACTCGAATTTTATTATGTTTGTGTTGCAATATTGAACGTGTCTATTTGAGTCTGTCTGTGTTGGTGTTACAAGTGTATATTACACTATTGGAGTCCTTATATGTAGGACTTCCTATGTTTCAGGTGATTGAAATGTCTGGAGTTTGTGCTGCATCTGACATATGGAGTGTTGGATGCACTGTGATTGAGCTTCTTACATGTGTACCTCCATACTATGATCTCCAACCCATGCCAGCTCTCTTTCGAATTGTGCAGGTTCTCTATTTCATCTTTAGTCCGTTCTTGTGACGAGGAAGTACTGTTTTTGAATACTGTGAGATTTTATGGTTATATATCTGTAGTTTATTGTAATGGCTCTATATTGAAGTGTACAATAATTCATTAAAATTATGAAAGTTTTCTTTAGATTATTAAAACTATAATTAATTAACCGGGCCTCTGGATGGCAAGAGTTACTGAACTTCTTTTCCTACACTTTCAGGATGAGCAGCCTCCAATACCTGATAGTCTCTCTCCTGCCATAACGGATTTTCTGCGTCAGTGCTTTAAAAAGGTTAAGTGGATGAAAAATCACATATTGGGCTCATAATATTAATACGGTGTTTTCACTTTAATCATATAAATTTTCATGAGGACATTTCCCTTACTACCTTACATTATTTTATGGTTATTTGTTCGATGTTTCTTTCTAAATAAGGAGATCTCCTGAGAACAGAAATGAAAATTAAAAAGACTGCTGAAACAGTTGTATATGAAGAATCTAAGTGGGGGAGAAACGGGGAAAGTGCTTTAGCAGAGTCTCTCTGTTAAAAATAGTAGTGAATTGATTCAATATGAAATGGAATAAATAACTCTTGGGATCTCCAAAAAATTGTTTGATGCCTTGGACTTGTTAAGTACTTTGTGTTGTCCAAGTATTGTATGGTTGCATGCTGAGTTATTGTCACTTCTGTAACTGAGATGGTGAGTGAAATAGTAGTGAGTTCTTGATTAATTGATAACCCAGACAAGCAATTTGTGGGGCTGAAATCGGGGTCCATATCTGACAATGCCACATAAGCAGTATGCTCTTCATTTATTTGATTCAGAATTGGTGTGTGAATCCACCATTCAGCTCTTCATAATTTAATGGTATACATTACCATTCTGAAAATAATCAATATAGCTTTCAGTAACTAGCTTGACAATTTCGGGGTGGGAATTTGTTCCCATGTTACCTGGTCTCTAATCCAGTTGCAAAAAATTATGTAGCCTATCTGTAATTTCTCTTTTGCTTCTGTTTATATCAGTATGTATGTTTCAGGATGCTAGACACAGACCTGATGCAAAGACACTGCTTTCACACCCTTGGATACAAAACTCAAGGCGTGCTTTACATTCTTCCCTTCGGGATAGTGGAACATTAAGGTAGACATTGTGAGATCCTCTCTCTCTCTCTCCCTCTCCCCCTCCCTCCCCCTCCCCTTCCCCCTTTTTCTCTTTCCAACCCTCCTCCCACCCCTTTAAAAACATCATTATTAAGGGAGATTTTTAGGTGCGTAATTCACTGTTTCACTTTCTGTTGTTTAATTGGTAGCCGTTTTCTTGTATATAATCTGTTGAATAATCCTTCTTCTTTCTCACAGTTCTATTGATTTTAAGAATTTAGGCGAAGTTTAAGTTGTTAATGCTTACAATTATCTAACACTTTCCTCCGCCTTTCTAAACTGAAAAGATGTAATTTCTTATACGTCAACATATTTAAACGAATGTCATGGACAACTATAATGAATTATCTATTAAATTTCTTAGTAACTAGATACGAGTTGTTCTCATTGAGTTTATGCTGAAGCTGTTTCATATGACCTTGTGCGTCTGATTATGTTTACTTTATTTCATGTTGTTACTTCCAAGTTCAAAGTTATTTATTTGTATTGTTATTGAGAGTGCATCAAATCTAGGGGTTGTTGCAGGAGGGCTGATGAGGTCTGTATGGGACTGGAAGTTTTTTGATGGGTACTTTGTCATTGTTTGTCCCTTAGTGTCATTCACTACAAAGAAAGCTGAAATAAGGGTTGTGAGGTCTTTCCTTGGTTTCTTTAAGCTGAAATATAAGGGTTGCGAGGAAGAAGAGGGTTTCAGATTCGGGTTTTAATCTATTAGTGAAAGAGCTAGGATTCAAAAAGTTGAGTTATTCCATCAATTATGATTCGAGGAAAGAGAGATTGAGATTAGAGGGGTAATAAAAGACTGCTTTGTATGAAGCATAATCTTCTGTTTATATGCAAAGCCCTCAAATACCTTCTAGAAAGTAATGGCCGAGTTAGTTATTCACAAGTGGAAACTTGTTTGTAGTTTATCTTTAAGAATCAAAGCATAGTCCACATCAAGAAGGAGACACAAAAACATTGGTTAGGTATTGTACGTGCCTTAAATTTGAAATTTTCCGTATCAAAAGGCTTTCTTGAGTCTTGAATTGTGGTGTGCCTGGTGCATAGAGGATTTTGGTTGTTCGTGATGTGGTGGCGTTGTTTATATCATAAATGTTTGTTCTAAAATGGATTACAAAAATGTTATAGATTCTCCCGATTCAATGTTTGGAAAAATAATACAAGAAAAGAACACATGTTGCATATAAAATAGAGAATAAAAAGAAATGTAAATGGAAAGAGTAAGACCTTTTAACGACGAACTCTGTCTTTGGCCAACCCTCTCGATGGATCAATGATTGAATCTATGACATTCATTCTTTGCAGATTATGGTATTGAAAATACAAATTTCTCAAATTAGCATACTTCAATGAAGGGAGGGAGAGATTGTTTCTCAGATTTATAGATTTGAATGAAGAAAAAGGGAGATATTATTTATTTCTCACATGTAAAGAGAGAAGGGTAACCTATGAGATTTATTGGAACATGAGTCATACTTAGAATGAATATAATTTTTTGATCCATGGTTGATTGTTTGGGCTTTCTATTCGTGTCACAAATAATATTCTACAACTAGCAATTTATTAACTTTCTATTATCCACATAAATGTGGTGCTAGCCTTTGTTAATTGAAATTTATTTTGTGCATGTGTATTGTAGTTTATACTTGATGGCTTAAAATCAAACCATAGTCTAAAATATATTGTATTCAAAATTATTCAAGAGTTGGCCCAATAAAATTTATTCGAGAGATGATTATTATATCATAGATTTGCAGTCATTTACACTCGAGAGCTTCAAAGGGATCGCATGTAATGGCGTGGGTCAAAACCTGAGTTAATATTAGATCAAGGCTCAACTTAGGTCATTTTGGCTCAACATAGACCACCAAAAAGGTCAAATGACTTTTTGGTACTTAGTAATAGGGTTAAGAGTTTATAAATAATTTAATCCTACCCACACATATTACGGTGTGAGGTGGGGTATTAAAATTTCCGCCACTTATATCCCTGATGTTGTTTTCACGGCCCAATTAGATCACAGTCCACAATCATAGACTCACAACCCCCGATTAGATCATAGTCCATAATCATAGACTCACAACCCCCTGGTGATGTTGATGTAGAACACCTTATGAAGAAGAACAATTGTTTAAAATAATTGATAAATTAAGGAAAAATTAACTTGGTTGAGATTTTGCGACTCACTACTCGAAGGATCTTTTACTTGGTTGATGTTTTACACACCACTACCCGAAAGGTTTTTAACCGCAGAAAAGAGAAATATAACTTATTGCTCCATTTAATAATTAATAGTCTGTACAATTAAGCAGTAGTTATGTTGATGTTGATGGAATGATGAAAACGAGAAACCCTTGGGGTATACGACTTCTCATATAAAAAGACATGTAGACATGAATGATCTTGTTTGAGATCGAGTATACTAGGAATTGAAAGTTGCAACTTATGAATAGTTTTTCAATAACATGTTTGCCTATTAATGGGATTCGATACAATCGACATTACATATTCAAATGTGCTATTCTTTCTATACGAGCAACATTACGTATTTATGGAAATGTGCTATTGTTTAATATCTAAAAATTCTTATCTTTTGCAGAAATATAGAGGAAGATGCCTCATCGGTTGATGCTGAGACATCAAATGGAGATGATAAGGGGATTGTTGAAAGTCCTTCTGCCAAGAAAGCTGAAGTATTACCTCCAAACTTGAAACAGTTTAAGTTTGTAACTTGTTCTCTTATTATATGTCAAGCTCTCACTGCGCAATATTACCATATATGTTAGGAGGTTAAGGTTTACCATTTTATCCACAAGCATAAAATGTGTGTCCATGAAGTGTTCCATCAACTCACCCATAAACACATCAGTTTCATATATTCGATTGTGGTGGTGGGATCCATTATCCTAAATTATTTGGGATAAGCGGAAAATAAACCCATATGTTAGAGTAAAGTAGAAAAACAAAGAAGAAAAATAAATAGATACAACAAATAAAGTATAAAAGAGGAAAATAAATAAAATAAAAAATAGATGGAAATGTATAAATCAAACACACCCACGTGTGTGTGTGTATATATATATATACACACGTTAAAACAAAAGGAAGAAAAAATGAAAAATGTGAAATGAAGTGTAATATACTCCCTTCTTCCCAAATTATAAGATCGGAAGTCAGTTTGAGATAATGTCAACCTAAAATTGATGCGATTCATTAACAATTACGAACAATGAATCTTATTACAGTAGTACATTGTAGATAGTTTGTATTCGTCATTGTATTAACTAAAAGTAAATGAATCTATGTTAATTTCAGTTTGAAAATATCTTAAATTGACTTCAAAAAATCAATAATGGTCTTATATTTTGGAATTGAGGAAGTATAAATTTACATATTTTCTCTATTCTTATTATGTTCTTGAAACGTGTGAACTTTCAATGGGGGAATCTAAAATGGGATGGAGAGATTTAGTATTGTGCCTTACTTTGGCAGTAACATATATGTTTTGCAATATCAATTTCTCTGATTAGGTGATATAAGCAATCTAATGAAGGGAAATGTTACTCGTAAATCAATAGCGACTTTTACCAAAACAAGTGGTGTTCTTACCAGCTTTTTCTGCTTTCACAGTTGTACATTGCTTTTTAAAGCTAATCATGCTTTTGTAGTAGATATTTTATTAATTTCCCTTCATTCATTTTTGTTGACTGTCCTGATTTTAGGACTCGAAAGCAGATTCGTTATCGACAGAGGCTGCTGATATTGACCAGTCTAGTGAGAACAAGAATGCCGAGCATAATCCTGTTGAGGAAAGATCTGATAATCCTGAAGAAGACGTTTCATCTGATCAAGTTCCTACCTTAGCACTCAACAAGTCACCAATACAAAATAGTTCTGGTGGACTATTTTCTAATGATGGGGCTGCTACATTTGCAGAGCATCACGTGCTGTCTCACTCGGGGTCCCAGGAGAAAGTGCTGATTAATGGTGAGCTTGGATCTCCTGATTTGAGAAGGAAAACTATTGTTGCCAGAAAACGTGAAGTAAAAGAAAGTTCTTTTCATGTCGAAAATGGTTCATCCAGTTCTGCAGCACCAAAGAGCCAAGATTGTAGTCCTCAAAAGGTGAAGTTTCTCTGTTTCTTATTATTTACTGCGCAAAACATTAGAGGTTCACTTATATTGTATGAATTATTACTTTCTTTACCTGCAAAAGCCTTACATAACTGTACACATCGTACGACTTTCTTATACTTCAAAGCATTTTTGTTTTACCAGATGATTTTATCATGCTCTGTCAATATATAGAAACAAATTTATGTACCTACTGTTTTGGACCCCTTGATAGTTTATGGTATCTTATAATCTGTAAGTACTTTGACAGCATTTATTTTTATTTTTGGACTCAGAAAATTAACTGCTTATATTTTTATTAATTGGAGATTTTCTTGAATACATCTATTGCACCAAGCAAAGCTCCACCCCCAAACTTTTAATTGGAAAAAAATCATTCTTGAATTAAAAAGTAGATAAAAAGGCTTTAGTATTTGGGTAGATATGCATCTATTTAGCAGGTATTGATTTGGTGACTAAGATGAACTGAAATTTACTTTGATGAGGACAAAGCGGGTTTTTATAATATATTTTTGGAAATGAGTATGAAAAAGTCATCATTATTTTTGCTCCTTTTGCTGATGAACTAAAATAATTGCATTTCACTATTTAGTGTGGGTAATAATATTGTTGTGGGTAATAATATTGTTGTAGTTAACAAAAAGTATCTTGTCGAAGTTGAAATTTTCTTGTGCCTTCAGAGCCTTCATAAATGGCCATTCTTATGGCCATTTATGAAGGCTCTGAAGGCATCATTAACCTCTGGAGGAAATGAGCTGAGTAGATTTAGTGACACTCCTGGTGATGCCTCCTTGGAGGACTTATTCCATCCATTAGATAAAACTCTGGAGGATCGAGCAGCTGAAGCCTCAACATCTGCATCCTCCTCTCATGTGAATCAAGGCAATGCATGTGCAACAGATGATGGGAAGAATGACCTGGCAACAAAGTTAAGGGCTACTATTGCTCAAAAGCAAATGGAAAATGAGACGGTTCAGACAAATGGTGGGGATTTACTTCGTATAATGATGGGTGTTTTGAAGGAAGATGCAATTGACATCGACGGTCTGGTAAGCTTGATATTTAATGGATTTCAGATCTGAGTTTTTTTTTTAATTATTATTATTTTTCATTAAAAAAAGATGACCAAAAATATATTTGACCCTTTATTGTTCTGTGTTTATTAACTGTTTGTGAAAGTTTTTTCTTCGATTGTTTTTGCGTATCAGGGTTTTGATGATAAATTGCCTGCAGAAAATCTTTTTCACCTACAGGTACTCTTTCGATGTATTGGCCCTATTACTAGTTCATTGGTCATGGGTTGCTTATTAATTACATTTTAATTTAAATTTCAGGAATGATATATTGACGACTACCACCCTGTACTTATATGGACTAACTTCTTACAATTCACATGCATGTAGGCTGTTGAATTCAGCAAGTTAGTTTCGTCACTGAGGCCAGACGAACCAGAAGATGTGATCGTATCTGCTTGCCAGAAATTAACAGTTTTCTTTCTTCAACGTCCTGAGCAAAAGTATGTTTTCATTACCCAACATGGCTTACTTCCTCTAATGGAGTTACTTGAGGTTCCCAAAACTCGTGTATGTAATTCAAGGCCTTCTCACATATTTTAAACTATTAATCTAGCTGTTATTGTAATTTCACAGCTTTGAGGATAACTGTGTTTTTTAAAATGCAGGTTATATGTTCGGCCCTTCAAGTTCTAAATCAGATAATCAAGGATAACACTGATTTTCAGGAAAATGCTGGTCTTGTAGGCCTTGTAAGTCTTGTGTACACTTCTGTGCTCTCAGCCTCTCAGGTTTGACATTATGAAGCTGAGTTGCATAAGACTTGGTATTCTTCCTAAAGTGGTCCATAATAACTGACCAATATGGATTGGAATCGGATATATAAATTTCAAGTTTCGTCAATAGTGCAATATAATGTACTATTTTGGGCACTAGAGTTTGTAGGCTGTACTCATTGAATTAATTGAACTTTTTTTTAACGAGTTACATTCACTGTTGGATGTTTAGAAAAAATTTATGCATAGCGGTTCCATAGCTCTGGTCTAGATAATATCTTGAAATGTAGAGTATTGATTTGCAGTTGAAGTTATATCTATTTTTCATCTCAGATTCCGGTGGTCATGAGCTTTGCTGTACCTGATCGTCCTCGTGAGATTCGTATGGAAGCAGCTTATTTCTTGCAGCGGCTTTGTCAGTCGAGGTATAGAATTTTCTGCTGCTACTTCCATTGGCATAATTATCTATACTTCAAATTACAAGGAATATGGATTGACTTCATAGTCTTCTCCATGCAGCTCTTTGACTTTGCATATGTTTATTGCTTGCCGCGGGATACCTATTCTTGTGGGCTTTCTTGAGGCTGATTATGCAAAGTACAGGTTGGTAGTTCTATGTGCTCTAAGTGATGCAATTATACTTTTGTATGCCAAATGTCCCCTTTGATTTCATTCTTTCCTTTAACCATTAGGTACAAAGAGGGAAGCTGAACCTTTAGACATAACTCCCATAAAACGAATGATCAGAGGCAAGGAGCCCGATATCCTACTAAAAGTAGGTTGTAATATGATTACTGAACCCTTGAATTAGTTAATTAGTATTTAAGGTACAACATTGGCCTTTCCAGTAGTTGACCTTTGTACTTCTTGAAAGAGTTGTTTAAGGCTGAAAATTTACAAACGTGATACTGGAAAAAGTTTAGTTGGTAACTTGGTATGATACAAGGTAAAGAGAGAATCATTACTTAAGGGTAAAGACTATCAACGGATTGAAGAAGGGGGACAGACATGATACAAGTGATGAAGGATTCACGGAGGGTCATTGGTCCTTTCATAAATTTAGTTTCCATGATGAAACAAGTTTCAAGTAACAGCAACTTCTTTATATAGATGATTAGATTGGCACTGAGCAGCATGTTAGTTTGAGATGTAGAAAAGGAAGGAAGAAGTAATGTTTGGGCAGTAGATTGCACTACCAGCCCTGCTACAAGCCCTTCAGTAAGTTTTCCTACTCCATGACCAAGTATGAGCATAATGAAAGGGGGAAGTGCCCATTCATTTTCTTGAGGATCATGTTTATTGTGGAATGCTGATAGAATATACCGAAGAGCAGATCTCTATTGTAGTTAAAACTCATATTTTAGTGATAATATGCACAAGTGTTCCACGACACAAAGGTTTCACAGGGGGTTTATTTATTTTTTTGGTTGGGTTGGGGGGTGTGGGGGGGACATGTGCTCTATAAGTTATTGTGCGGATCCCTATCAATTAGTTCTCATTTTTTAAAAATGGCTTAAAACAATTTGGCTTCGATAATCGAGATACCTCATAAAGGCACACTTAGCTTTCATCTTTACATTTTTATGAATCAATATCAAAGAAATAACATTAGTAAATTTGAAGGACACGGTATTCAGTTGTAGAACTTGGAAGTAATTTTGAATCATCTCATCATGTGATTTGATTTGCTAAAGTGGAGATGTCAGAAGTACCTCCTGAACAGTATTGAAACATTCTGTTTTCATTTTCTTTCTTAAGTCATCTGCTTCATATTGTATATGCAATTTTCAGATGCACATTTTTCAGGAGGTTACATAGTCTTTTATTTATCTTTATACCTGTTATTGTTTTGGTGCATAATCCAGAATCAATGACATGCAGGGAAATGGTTCATCTGGCAATTGATGGAATGTGGCAGGTATTTAAGCTTCAGCGATCGACCCCCAGGAATGATTTTTGTCGCATAGCTGCAAAGAATGGAATATTGCTTAGGCTTATCCACACTCTTTATAGCTTGAATGAGGCAACTCGACTAGCTTCCATATGTGGTGGAGGTGGGTTTCCAGTTGATGGTTTGATTTTACGACTGCGGTCTGGTCCATTGGATCCTCGAAATCCTGCTTTTGTTCAAGGTGAGGCACCACCTTATGGATTTGATCATCCTGATTATAATAAGGTTAAGCATGGTGTAATTGATAATCCATTGTCATCTGGAACACATGAATCTTCACGTGCTTCAGTTTCTCATTCAGCCGATTCTAGATTTCTTCCTCTGGATACTGATAGAACTCAGTCAAATTTGGCATCTGTTGAAGCTGCAGTCACTTCAAGATCACCGGATGCAAGCTCTTTGGACAAACTCGCACATGTAGTAATGAAAGAAACTTCTTCAACTAGTTCTAAAGAGAGAGAAAATGTTGATAGATGGAAAAGTGATGCTTTTCGAGCAGAAGTTGATCTTAGTCAGCAACGTGGTACTACTGTGAACAGAATTTCCACAGACAGGCCTCCAAAATTGATAGACAGTGCTTCAAATGGACTTTCTGCCACAATGACTCAGCAAGAAAATGTTCGACCTCTTCTTAGTTTGTTGGATAAGGAACCCCCTTCTCGACATTTCTCTGGTCAGCTTGAGTATGTACGTCATCTCACCGGGTTGGAAAAGCATGAAAGTATACTTCCACTTTTACAAGCATCTAATGAGAAGAAAACAAATGGTCTCGATTTCTTGATGGCTGAATTTGCAGGTGGGTATTATAATTTTTCGATTTCTCTCTTCGAAAGCGAATGCTCTAATTGGATTTCATTCTGTAGATTAAGATGATTAATGTCTTCCAGAACGCTCTTAACGGTCTAACCTGCTTCAATGATTTAGTCTCACGCCTGTATTTTAATTTACAAGAATTTCACTTTCTGCTGTAGCACTTGGCCTGTTTTGTCAGTTGTTTTTCTCAATTTTATGATGTTTGGCCATTTTTTTTAAAGAGGTTTCTGGGCATGGAAGAGAAAATGCAAACCTAGAATATATGCCTAAAAGCTCTCAAAAAATTGCAAATAAGAAGGTAGGACCACCGCCATCTAATGAGGGAGCAGCTTCTGCATCTGGAATTGCATCGCATACTGCATCAGGTGTGCTATCTGGTTCTGGAATTTTAAATGCTAGACCAGGGAGTGCGACATCATCTGGATTACTTTCCCATATGATTCCACCTTGGAACGCAGATGTTGCCCGGGAGTACCTAGAAAAGGTTGCAGACCTTCTACTTGAGTTTGCTGGATCAGACACAACTGTTAAGTCCTACATGTGTAGTCAGACCATGCTTAATCGTCTTTTTCAGATGTTCAATAAGATAGAACCCCCTATTCTTTTGAAGGTACATTATAACTTTATTTTCTAAGTTTGTCTTTAAGCTCTATTAAATTCTGAATTCTAATCCACCCCCCCCTGTTTTTATTATTCTATAGTTGTTGAAGTGCATTAATCATCTCTCAACTGACCCACACTGCTTGGAAAATCTTCAGCGAGCTGATGCAATTAAACATTTGATCCCAAACCTTGACCTCAAAGAAGGTCTTCTTGTATCTCAAATCCATCATGAGGTGAGCCTTTCAGACTTGTATGTCCTGTTCACAGTTTTTGAATAGTTATGCTACAAGCTGCATGTAACCAGTTATGCATTACAGAAGGAATATTCTGCGTTTACTTTTTTCATACTGCATACTTGACACCCTTTTATTTATGGTGTTTTGAAATTTATTTATGAGATCTGACATGGATTGTCTACTAGGAAGGATCTTATCTTAGCAGTTCTTTCCTAGGATCTGGTTAGTTCTTTTTAGCGAAACAATTCTCTTTAGTGTGAGTTTGGCTCTAAATGGTATTATATCCAGACCCAAAACCACAGTCACAAGGATTGAGCAGATCCGCTAATAATGGACATACCAATTGGGGTTAAGCATTGATCACACCAGATCCCATAAATGGTTGATAAACATTATTCATTAGATTGCCTGGCAAGGACGTCACGGATAAAGGGGCTGGATTCTACAGGATCCCACATTGCCTCTTTCTACAAGAACATAGTTGTAAATACCCTTTCAGTGAAGGCACCATTTTTTATTGGTAATCGGTAGGGTACCTGTTCCGGATTTGTAAGGTATCATTTGATACTGTTCCACTTTCAGATGATTTGTTGTATTTATTTGAAATAAAAATTAATATCTACATCAGAATTAAGTCAGATATTTTCGAAGAAGTCATTATTTAGGAATATATAATTTTGAAGCTTGCTTAATTGTTCTTTAGTTGTGGTACATTGTGTCAGGTACCTGCTACCACTTCATCAAAATGCAGACTAACTTGACATTGTTGCAAAATATTTTCATGCATGTGGATGAAATGTCAATGTCGTTCATGTGCAGCGGCACTTGTTTGTACTACAAGTAAACAACTTTTGGATGCTTTCTGACTGATTTGTTTTTACTGAAGGTCCTCAATTCCCTGTTCAATCTCTGCAAAATAAATAAGAGGAGACAAGAACAAGCAGCGGAAAATGGAATTATTCCCCATTTAATGCATTTTATCATGTCAGCTTCTCCATTGAAGCAACATGCATTGCCTCTGCTTTGTGATATGGCCCATGCATCGCGTAACTCAAGGGAGCAGTTAAGGGCTCATGGAGGTTTAGATGTGTACCTGAGCCTACTTGAAGATGACCTTTGGTCTGTTACAGCATTAGATTCTATTGCTATTTGCCTGGCGCATGACAGTGACAACAAGAAAGTGGAGCAAGCGTTGTTAAAAAAGGATGCAGTTCAGAAAATGGTCAAGTTCTTCCAGTGCTGTCCAGAACAGCATTTTCTGAATATATTGGAGCCTTTCTTGAAAATTATTACGTATGTACTTTTCAACCTTTTAGTACATGAATATAACACAAATGTATATTATATTTTTCTTCTTATTATTATGACTGATGTTGGTAGACAGGTCAGAACAGGTATCCTAATAAGTTAACTCAAGAAGCAGTAGAATTCGTGCAAGAATGTAGAGAATGTAGTGTTGCTATTAGTGCAAGTTAGCAGCTGGTTTTCTATTGTGAGCCTTGGAAATAGAAGTAGTGGAGAGTAGAGTTATGTATATTTGATTGCTGGAATTAATGAAAAACAGAGAGAGTTCGCATGTTTGTGACTCTCTATCACTCCCCCTCTGCTTATTCCTCTCATCTAAAATCTCCCTTCTCATCCCAATTCTTCTTCTTCTAATTATCATTCCCTTTTTCGATTAAATGTTGGGATAAATATTGATCCTCACAGATCATATTTTTTCCATCTTGATCTTCATGGTCTAGAATCTGTAAGAATGTGCTATTAACATCTTTATATATGCGATTCTAGTTGAAATGTCTTCAAAGTCCCAGTTAAAAGAAAATGAAAAATAGGCTCATGATGATTTAGTTTGGCATATGGGATGGTGACTTATAGACCGTGTCGGAACATTTGGATCTTTTTTTGTAATAGATCAAAACTGGTGGATCTTTAGATCTCTTTACTGGATACATCAAATTGGATTGTTATAATTCTGTTTAGGAAGTATTTTAAAGCCTCCCTTTTTTGTAGTTTAAGTTTTTTCTGTAACCGCTTTATTCTTCTGATGCAGGAAATCATCCCGAATAAATACTACTTTGGCTGTTAATGGCTTAACGCCATTACTCATATCAAGGCTTGACCATCAGGATGCTATTGCTCGTCTCAATTTGCTCAAACTAATAAAGGTTAGAAATTCGATATATACTATGTTTCTCCAACTAGCATACTTTCAAAAGATTGTTCATCATGATTAAAATAGCAACTGCTGCTTTGTATTTAAGTCATAATTATTTAATATGCTGTCTAATTCTGTTTTCAAACATCTGGATTGATCATATGTTTTGCTATTGTTAACCTAGGAGCTTCTTTTGTTTTTCGGAAGCTCCTCCCAATAATACAAATTCCTCAATATGGCGAATTAAGAATGAGAAACACCATGGAATGGGTGTTGGAATATTGTTTTATGAAATAAGGGGGCTCATTCACTTGCTAATCAAATTTGGTTTTGTCTCTTTTTCCTTGGTTCATGTCCATTTATGTAGGAAAAAATATTTTGTTGTGTTGTTTTGTTTGTTGAGAGGAGGAAAATTTATCTTTTAAAGATTATCTACATTAAACAAAAAAAAATCTACTGGTTATAATTGTCTTGGTCGATTTGCTTGTCTTAAAATTATGTCACCCTTGTAAACGAGTATAGAATTTTCGGCCAGTGTCTGCTGGGATAACTAGTTGATGGTTCTATACCAAGGATGCAGTCGGTGAAATAGGGATTTTTTTGGATACACATAGCTTACTTACATATCAAGGCCCAAATATTTTGGAATGCAGTTTAGTGAATAAGGATTGGCTACCCCATCACCCATCCCATAATTGATAAATGTCTGTCTGGCATAATAGTGGTTGGTAAAACATAGATTAGAGTAGAAGCTAGTCAAATTTAACAACTTACAGCTAGCCAGGAAGGCCATGTTGAATTTACTTTTAGTACTCCATAGTTACTGCTTGAAAGAGAGAATACAATCAGAGTGTTATTCGGATCTAGTGTACAAGCTTAGTGCCTGTTCATGATTTTGTTTTAACTTGATATTAAAAATCAAAATAAATTTGGAATATGCTTTTTCTGTCTCTTACACCCAACTATTGACGACTTACTTGTTGTGTCAGGCTGTATATGAGCACCACCCACGCCCAAAGCAATTGATTGTGGAGAATGACTTGCCTCAAAAACTTCAGAATTTGATTGAGGAGCGTCGAGATGGACAGAGTTCAGGTGGCCAAGTTTTGGTGAAGCAGATGGCTACATCACTGCTCAAGGCACTCCATATCAACACAGTTTTGTAATCATCTCTCATGTGTGTAGTTAGTTATTAATGAGGGGCTGTAGTTATGTTCTTATTTCAGTTTTTTTGCTGTATTATTTTGCTTGATTGTTCTTTTACTTTAATTCTTTCCTTTAAATTCATCTCTTACTAACTCAACATAGAGGGAGGGAGGGAGGGGGGTAAACTGAAAATATCCTAGTCTTTTTTTTGGGATATTTTCATGTATAAATGATTGAGCTTTTGGTTTTCTGCTCTGATTCAGCTGGGTATATTCTTTAGCTTTTATACACATGATTTAGCAACAGTTAAATGTAATCCCGTTCTGAAATTTTTTTTGTTACAAATATATGAAATATTAATTTTGCATCATTCATACGAAATTTATTAGGAGCAGCTTATTTAATTAAATTTGATTGTTTCTCTTTATTTTTACTTGACCATGTATCCGGCCCTTTTAGGAGATTAAATATAGGTGAGAAAAATATTGCGACTGAGAGAAAAAAAATTAGATTATATGAATTGTTGACTGAGAAAAAAAAAAGATTATATGATTGAGGTCCTTTCCTTGGCGATAGCTGACCCGGGGGGGGGGCCTTTTACTTGGTGAACATAGAGCTAAACATGCTTCAATATAATAAGTAGTTTTACAAGATCCTACTTGGTGGGTTCGTTCATTCTAATGTATATTTTCACTTGTGAAAATATCAGTTCTCTAAATTTTATAACTTTTTATTGCATTGGTTAATATAATATTTTTTATAACGAATACAATAAAATGTTATACGAACTTACCCGATATTCAGATGAAGGAATATTCTGTTACTCTTGTTTTGTGCCTATGAGACTAAAGTGATTTAATGGTTGAAAAGTGATGCCCCTCACTATGTTTCATAAAAAGAGTTTCAACTGATTAATGTAATAAGATTATGTTGACAAATTAAAGACCGTGTTATTTTATATTCTAGAATTACTATAAAGTGGACTATTTTTGTGAAATAAAATAAAATTGAGATTCTATAGACACTGAAAAATTATTCATATAATTGTAAATATTTTTAGACTCCACATGATTCTTAAAGAATTCATTTGGGGATGGGAAAAAAAGTAAGTTGTGTGGAAATAGGGGCAAATATGTATGAGATTATTTGGGCATTAAATAAAAATGGTTATAGCTCATTGTCATGAATGGAGTTATTATGAGATTCAAATTAGGGCTACATGAGTGAGGAAAAGAACCTTGAACTAGGGACAAATGTAGAATAGATTCTCCGGACATTTAATAAATAGGGTGGTGGGTAAGGCCAAAAGGAAAATTTAAACGAATAGAGAGAGAATCAGAGGCACTACCCGTCCCCAATAGTCCATAGATAGATATATCAGCGGCAGGTCAGTCAGGGAGGAGTAAAATCAGATTTGACCCCTGCCCTACGGCAGCTGTGGTTGGCCAACGTCCTAATCTTTGCCAATTTTAATACCTCTTCTATTTGAAAAAAGTAAGATATTACAAGCTTCAATAATAATAAGTAGCTATCCCTTTTTTACATTTAGTAGTACATATTTTGAAGGTCACATGAAAACAAAAGCATGCAAGACATTATAATTGAATGCTTATATGACAACAACAACAACAACAACAACAAAAAAGATGGATATCTAAGATTTCAAGAATGCATCCACCTTTTTATATGTACTCCTTGAAAAAAACTTCATGCAAATTGGAGGATTCACCCCAGCCAAAGCTAGTATTGAACTAGGCAATGTCCATATCCCATCTCCACAAATTAACCCTGATGCCACTGCTGGCCCAAATGCATCAGCCTTTGCTTTGTTGATCTTCTCCCATATGAAAAGTATCAAGCTCCCAACACACATGTCAATGGTAAAGTAGGGTCCTAAATAGAATGGTATAGCCATTGCCATTGGAACAGGAATATACTTTGACCATTTCTTCGGCGTAACATCTCTAATCAAGTTAACAATAATTGCTCCTGCAAAGAATATGTAGCAAAGTGTGAGGCAGTTCTTTGGCAATGAAGAAAATCCCTCCACTCCCAAAATTGCCATGTTTCTGTATACAAGGGCAAAGGGTGCTGGATATTCTGAGCCAACACTCCCTAAATCGTCAAAAGCTTTGTAGAAGAGCCAAAACACACAAGGCGAAATCACACAGCCCATTGTGGTCCCTATCACTTGGCTCACAAACATGGACCTTGGTGAAGCCAGGGTCATGTACCCTGTCCTGAAATCCTGTCAAAACCAATTAACTTTTTTAAACTTCAAATCACAAGTGTTCTTATATAGTTTAGTGCAAATTATTGGTCAATATATATGTACCTGCATTAGGTCAGATGCTGTAGAGACAATATTCATCATCACCCCACAAGCAGCAAGGCCTGCAAGGACTCCGCCATGATCTTTTCCTGCCCATGCTCCAATCGTGAAAATGGCGAGTTTTCCATAAGTTGAGGCAAGTGTCCAGTCAGTCAGCCCACAACCATATGCATTACAGAAGGCTAAAGTAGGGGCAATAATGTAGATGACCAAGACATAGTACCACTCCAGTTGAGGGAAAATTTGGGGAATAGTTGCTGTGGAGATTGCAGCAATTATGGCATAGCCGCCAACTGCTAGCCATGTTGGTATTTGGTCCTTGAGAAAAAGTTGAGTTCTGCACTGGTCGTCAAAAGAGGAAGCTTTTTCTTCAGGGGAGGACTGATCAGCAAGAGGGAGAATCGAGTCGGGGTATTTTTTTTGAAGTTGATAAGCCAAGCCAGATATAGTAATACCTAAAACTTTGAAGAAGTTGTAGATTCCATCTCCAAGGATCATGGCAATTGAAATGAAAACCTGCAATATTACAAGAAAGTTATTATGTTAGTTTTTGTATGAAGACAAGGACGACAGGAAAAATGGATTATTATTTTGTTGTTGTGAAGTGAAATTACCCGGTAAACTTGGATTCCATGAAGGCTGGTGGGGCTGAGATCTCGGCTGTACCAATCCCCTTTTCTGTTTTCTATGAGAGGCCACATGACACCCCATGAAAGGATTGATCCCAGTAACAAAGATACGTTTATGATGTATGGACAGATCATTCCTACCCCGACATAAGTAGCAGCGAAATCAAAGTAAAACCTGTTTCATAACAAAATATATATATATATATATATATATATATTTAAAAACAACACTTTATAAAATGTGAATGAGTTGACGTTTGATTCAATAGTTTTATCAAACAGCAGATTTGTAAACTTGTTATGAAAAAATTAGGAATTTGCAAGAAAGGAAATGTTTGTTTGGACTTTGGAGTATACCTGTTTGAGGCCAAAACTAAAGCTTTGAGAAACCCCTAAACTAGGGAAGTTTACAATCCACAATCATCCCCAGCAGTAAAGAACCACTGGAAGAAACCCACAAGAAGCTGAAGGAGAAGAATTTTCCCAATGTTTTCACTTGCTTCCTGTTATATTTTCAGTATTGGTAGTGGCGCTGAGAAAAGTCAGATTTTTTCTTCCCCTTGTTTATAAGGATCCCATGATGAAATTTACCAAAGGTAAGTTAAGAACTATTATGTATGAAAAAGAAATGTAAAAGTGTTACTTGGCTAGCTTGGCTCCTTGAGGAGTATGAAAGCTGTTGATAAGGTGAGCAGTTGCAGTGCCACTTGGGTATATTAGTTTGTAGTCTATGATCATTATCTGAGACCACAAACCAACCAAGTTTGAAATGCTAATCTTCAAGAAATTAAATATTTCTATGCTAATCTTCAAGAAATTAAATATTTCTAGGTATTTGAGTTATGAGTATTGTACCTTTCTAAGAGGTAGCACTGAAAACAGGCAAAGGAAACTGACAATGAAGAGAAAACCTTATCCATCCCAAACTCGGGTTCTTAAAATCCTGCTCACTATTGGCTTCTGTTGCCTGTTTGGAAATCACTTCACTCATTCCCAAAAGGTAGCTCCCAAATCCTCCTACACAATTTATTCAAAATTAGAGATACATTTGAATGATTAGACTCTAAAAGTGACAGGAAAGAAGTTTTAACACGCCGTTACAAATATATATATATAATTTTGGTACGAGTAAGATTTAAACATAGAGAGGACAGGACATACCACTGAAGGCAATACCAGAAGTGGCGACAACGCAGGTTTGAATAACAGTATTTTCTTGCCTCGTAAAGGGCTGCTGCAACAAGCCTGATTTTTCCAAGAACTTGGTCCATGTCTTGACAAAGAAAAATCCCAACAGGCCTGCAGAGACATTTAGTGAAGGAATGATCCCGCTTGTGAGGTTGAGTTTCATCACTATTACGCTGAACAAAATTCCCAATACAAAGCTCACAAAAAAAGCCCGAAAAGTGAGCTGTTTCTGCCATGAAGGGACTTCCTTGTCCTTGAAAATCATCTCAATGGACTGCACTTCTTTCTTTTTTCTTTTACTTCATCTTTTTCTTGTTCCAACACTTTCCTCCTGTTCAGCAAATGCTGGTCGGAATCAAGAACGAGGCTAGCTCCACCGCGGTCAATGGCCTCATCGTCACGGATGCTACCCATTTTTTATTTTTTTGGTCCACAAAATTATGGACACACTAAGGAGGAGGAGGAGGAGGAGGAATATATGGTATGGTCCTCTGTATCACTTTTCTTTATATAGAGTGATGAATATGGAATATTATATTACTCTCCTAGCCTCGTGTTTAGACTTGCTATTTGTGTTGTGCCTATGGGAAAAGTTATTTAAACAAAACAAAACAAAACAAAACAAAACGTGAGGAGATTCATTGGAATGGATGGTCATGCATGGTAGTGAGAAATACTCCTATTCTATGTAATATATTCTTCGGACATTAAATAAATATGGTAATGGGTCATAATAATACTCGGGTAGTAGGCCAATAGAGTGTTCATATTCAATAAAATTGATTAGGTAGCATAATGAATGTACAACTAATTAATAATTGTATGAATTAGACGGCTACATTACATGGGCAGAGACAGTTGTGTGCGATTTGATTTTCTTTCATTCACTTTGGAACAGATGCTTTCAGATTAAGGAGGAGGAGGTTCTGTTAGTTGTATGTTCACATTATCCTTGCCAATTTTAATAGAAGAAGAAAATGGTTTCATTTTTCCCAAAATAAAATTGAAAATTTTGGTGCAGTGAAGGTGCTCTGGCCCTCTTGCTTGGCTATTGCTATCTATAGTCAACCGTATGCAATCTATTTATGAATGTTGCAAATATCTTGACCCTCCTCCTATCTTATATTCCTATTTTGCTTTGACTATAATGCATCATAATCAAGCCCATAAGGATCAAGGAGTGGCCAGGATTTAGTCAAAACTAATTTTCTGTTGGTTGGGGCACTCCTTGTTGATGTGTTGATTTTTCTTCTTTGACTGAAACTTCTATCTAATCCTATAGACTTTATTTTATTATCCTATAGACTAATAATTATAATTAATATAAACTAATTAAAGAAAAAAAACTACTAATCGTCATATTTGTTATTTTCGAAACTGGAATTTGGGACTTTTAACACATTGAAAATTAAATTAAAAAAACTTAATATTGTATCTCTAAATTTTGGTTACAATGAAGACAACCATGCAATCCCATTTGTGTTGCTGCATTAAGAAAATCTAAGTATTAATTGAAACCTGAAATGAAAACATGGATTATTAATCAAACTGCCCTGGACAGTTTCAAGTTTCAGACACAAGATTAATTCATGGGAAAACACCAGCAGACGGGAAACTTAAATCAACATTGTAGTATTATCTAAAGCAAATCGGCCATAGGCGAACAAACCTAGGAGATCTATACCAACCACATGTACATATTAAAGGATGAAGCATTTCAAAGAATCAGTGTCATCAATTTCCCAAGAATCCATCTACCTTCTGATTTGCAGAAGCCGACAAAAACTTCATACAAATGGGAGGTTTCACATTAGCCAACGCGAGTGCAGCTGCCGGGATTCCCCACAAGGACTCACCACAGATCAAACCAGAAGCCAATGCGGGCACAAAGTCCCTGGCCTTCTTTTTGTTTATCAACTCCCAGACAAAGAGAATCAAACTCCCAATGCACATGTCAATGGCAAAGTATGCGCCAAGGTAGAAGGGAATTGCCATGCACATTGGGCTGGGAATAAACCGATAAATCTTGTACTTGGTTTCATAGTTCTTCAAAAGCTCGGTCAGGAGATTTAGAAGGACGGCAGCTATGAAAAACGCAATAGCAAGTTTAACACAATTCTTGGGGAGAGAAGAGATGCCCTCTACTCCAAGAAGAGCAATCCCATGATACAGCAACCCATATGGTGCTGGATATGAGCTGTCAGGCTCGCCCAGATCATGGTAAGCATTGTAGAAGACCCAAAAGATTAGAGGCGACATAATGCAGCCCATGGCAGTACCAATAATTTGGCCAACGAACATAGAACGAGGCGATGATAGGGTTAAATAACCTGTCTTGAAGTCTTGCATAAGATCGGAAGCTGTTGATACGATACTCAGCATCACACCGCAAGAAGCTAGACCAGCAATCACACCACCGTGTTCAAGCCCAACCCAAGAACTAAAAACCACGATAGCGATTTTCCCATAGTTGCTTGCTAGAGACCAATCAGTGAGACCACACCCATAGGCATTGCAGAAGGCCAAAACTGGAGCTATCAAGTAAGCGACAAGTATGTGGTAAAATTTTAACGGATGGAAAATACGAGGTACTACCCCGATAGATATGACAGCCAGGAGTATATAACCAATAATAGCTGCTGCATTTGGTATCTGATCTTTCAAGAAGTACTCATTTCTTCTTTCTTCGTCGTAGTTAGAAACCTCTGCTTCTGAGGACTGGACAACACAACATGATTTTCTCTTTTTGGCTATGAAACTGCGCGAGGTTACGATTATCATGTAAGCAAAATGGAAAAGACCATCACCGAGCATCGTTGCAATAGCAATGAATACCTGTTAGACCAGTAACAGAAATTACAGAGTTTAGGATGTCATAATCAAACAAAAAACAGTCAAAGTAAATCATTATGATGAGGTTCTGTTTTTTAGTTGGGAAAGAGATAAACACAAACATACCCTGTAACCTTGGATGCCATGAAGACTGCTTGCTGATAATTTAGCATTATACCAGATGCCTTTCTTAGCTTCAATTATGGGCCACATGATTCCCCATGAGAGTATAGCACCAATGAGCAATGATACATTAACCATATAAGGACAAATCATACCAACACCGACATATGTTGATGACCAATCAAAGTAGAACCTATAAATAAGACAATCAGTTTTTTACTTTGGCATGAAAAATTGTATGCAATTATCAGAATATTTGTGTGCATTTGTGAGGACACATTGACAAAGATACCAAATTTGCGTCATAAACAACATAATTTTCCGCAGAACAATTAGTTAACAGTCATTTGAAAATATGACAAAGAACTAACCTCTGGGCATAGGCTTTGAGACCAAAGGTAGGGAAGCTGCCAAATCCACAGCCATCAGCAGCAGAGTAGAACCACTGGAAGCATGCAAATAGAAAGCTAAAAGAGAAGGACTTAAAGAGCGTGGTAACTTGTTTCCTGCGTCCAAAATATTAAATCAATTATCAGAAAAAGTCCATTAAAAAGATGAATTGTTATCAACCAACATGTAGTGAAGGTGCAGATCAAAGCAAGAAAATAGAACTGATTTCTTACTTTGCAAGCTTAGCTCCTTTAGGAGTGTGGAAGCTGTTGATGAGGTATGCAGTTGCAGTTCCACTAGGATACGTTAACTTGTACTTCAGGATCATCATCTGAGGAAAGAAATTAAAAATCAATCAATGAAAAAGTTCAGTTAGGAACATCGGGCTAATATTTGGTAAAAACAAAAGACTATATCAAAATCCATACAACGGATGTTTCAACATATGGAAAATCAAACTAAAAGTAACATAGATAACTTTAGACCTTTCGAAGAGGCACAATTGAGCACAAGCCAAAAAAGCTCACTAATAAGAGAAAAGGAATCATCCAGCCAACAGAGAGCTGTTTGACATTCATAGGGGTGTTTCCTGCGTCTGCTTGAGCAGCAACTTTTGGACTCATACCCAACAGATAACTTGCAGTGCCACCTAAAATGTTGCCAAATTTTAGAAACTGATAGATAAACAATTCACAAAAAATTCAAAGAAAAAAATTATGTTAACCAATAAATTTCTTCTTGACCAAAAACAACAAATTAAAAAGCTACTCATCAGTTGTAGTTTGATATACAAACCTCATAATCATAATATGATTTATACATAAGGCTTCTGTCTAACATACATCTAGAAAGCCAACACAACAGGAATATTGCATATATTTTTTATGAACAAAACTAAATCAACTAAACATATTATATGAATTTCAAAGGCAATCGTAAGGCTTTAATCCAAGAGTTATGTCCTCTTTCTTTTTCTTCCTCTTTCACATGAAAAAAAATAAAAATAAAATCCAATATAAATGTTCATAGACTAAATTGCATAACTGACCCTCCTATTTGTTATGTTTTTGCTAAACTGTTCCTTAAACTTTTTTTTAGTACAACTGTTCCTCGTAGATGCATTAGTTATGCAAAAGTGTTCCTCCTCTTTTTTTCATAGATTAAAAATTAAATTCTGTTAGTCAACTTCAAAGAATTCCGTTAGTCAACTATTTTTTCTTTCAAAGTAAAGTTAATATAGTCTTTTTAGTTTTTAAACCTATTTGAGACCCATTTGAGAACAACCTTCATAATCGATGTTTGAGAATACATCAGATGTCTTGGTGAGATTTAAACTTCTAATTAGTGCTACAGCTACAAATGGAGTGGATGATTCGATGTTCATGGGAAGATGATGGAACGCCCCAATATGGTATGTAAAAAAAATTACAACGCGTCTCTAATTTTTGAAAGGATCGGAGTGGGTAATACTTTTGTGAGTAGGTCTGAAGAAGGCATAGGCTGGAGAAGGGACCTGTGTTTTATCTGTGAACAACAACATTATATTCCCTTCTTGTATTCTATACAGTATGTATATGCACAAAATCAAATGCATATATTTTCAGATAACTTTAGATGAATCAAATTACAAGGGTCAAAGATTTAGTAAGATTGATGTCTTACTTGATTAAATAATCCTAATCCTTTGCTCAAACTCCAAGATTAAGTACAGAAAATTATGTATTTTTTATGATTTGAAGCTACTATGTCAGTCTCTGTTTTCCTCCTTGTCCTAGAACTAAGCCTGTGTGCCAAACTAATGAGTCTTCCGCTGTTTGTTTGCCTCTATATAACCCCTCCCATCTCAAAATGAAAATGAAAGGTTCATTTAAATTATTCCTACCAAATGTCATGATTATATTGATTATGACATTTGGTAGGGATATATGTTGATTATGAGAAAAATTATTGTAATTTGTATCATTTTGAGACTGAAAATAGATGTCAATTTTTTTAATGTTCTTTAGCACGTCTTTACATTAAGTTTTCACCCATCTCTAAAATGAACTCGGGCATTAAGAGGTCCATTGTGAAGTTCATAGTTGTAGTCTTGTAGAAGTAAATTTAGAGACTGCAATTTTAAAATAAGAGGTGGTTTTTCATTGGTTATTTGTTTAAACGGTATTGTCTTTGCCAGTGGAATTTAGAATAAACCAACTCCTTTGGAAGCTGTCTTTTATTATGGAAACTACTTGATGCATGTTTGTCCAACCCTTTCTTTGTATAATGTTATATTATATTGTGGTCCCTAATTATAGTTTAATATTGTCTTGAAGGTCAGTTAATGCTCAACAATTGCTTCACAATAAAGTTGCATCATGGAGGTCAATTTTCTAAGGATGAGACTGAATACGTAAGAGGCAAAGTGAGTTATATTGATTATTGCAATTTTGAGACTACAACAATGACCGACTTGAATTATATGGCTTACTTGTTGGGGCACAAAGGTATCTTTAGTTTCTACCACAAACAGCCTACAACTTATCAAATGGACTGTTTACAAACTGATGAAGATATTTCAGGTCTTAAAAAAATTTATTCCTGAAAATTATGAAGTCGAAATTTATTTGAGGACACAACAAAGTCAACCAACACAACACTCATTTGGGAATGAAGATGTGATATATCTTAATGAGAATGAGAGCATAAGTGATATCAATAAAAATGAATTTGAGTATGCGGATAATGAATTTGATGATAGTGAAGACAAAAATTGTGAAGTTCAAAATGAAGAGGCAGATTATAAAGATGGTGAGTTTGAATATGAAGATCCAAAAAAATACCAAGAATGTAAGAAATGCCGAAAATGAATGTGCAGAACTTAACTATGCAGAAGATGAACAAGACGATAGTGATGATTCATATATACATTTGGATGATAGCAATTTTGAAAATGATGAAGATAATGATAAAATCTATGATACACATGTTACCAAAGGAATTGAAGTTGATGGGACTGAGAGACCTGGAAAGGGTAAAAAACCATTGATAAATGATGCTATTGTTCTTGATAGTGACAAACAAATTGTAAGTGTCAATAAGCAGCAAGATGATGGTGTGAAAACTACAAGCGAGAAAAAGAAAAGTTGGGGTAGGAAACTATGTTGGGGCCGATACTTGTGATGAACTAGTGTATATACTTCGATGATGAGATGCCATTATCTGAGGACAATGATGATGAATATCCTTCATATCCAATTTATGATCCAAAGATACACATGTTAGATCCTAAAAACCAAAATTTGAGGTGGGAATGCTTTTCAAAGATAACAAAGCATTCAAGGAAGCTGTGAAGTGGCATTGATTGTCATTAGAAGAACATTTAAATTGACAAAAAATGAGAAATTTAGAATCAGATTTAGATGTCAACCTACTTCAGGCTGTCCTTGGAGGATATTTGCATCGCAATACAAAGCTGGGGAAGACACTGTCCAAGTGAAAAGGTTTATTCCCGACCATGATAGTTGTACTGGAGAGTCTACAAACAAGTTTATGACTGCAGATTGGTTGGCTCATAACTACTTGGAGGATTATATAATTCATCCACAGATGAATGTGGGCGAGTTTCAAAAAACAGTTTTAGCAAAGCATCAACTAGATGTCTCTACTCACAAGGCATATAAGGTGAAAAAGAAGGCTCAAAATATTATTGAGGGTACTATTGTTGAGCAATTTGCAAATCTGTATAACTATGTGGAAGAGTTGAAAGAGAGGAATCCAGAGAGTACTGTTGTATTAGATGCTGCACATTGTACATTGGCTACTAGAAAACCAGTATTTGAAAGAATGTATGTTTGTTTGGGTGCGTGCAAGGAGGGTTTCAAACATTGCAGACCATTAATAGGGTTAGACGGTTGCTTCTTGAAGGTGCCATATGGAGGAGTATTGCTTACTGCAATTGGTATAGATGGGAATAACAATATATTTCCCATAGCATGGGCTGTTGTTGAAGGGGAAAATAGAGCATCATGGACCTGGTTTTTAGAGATTTTAAAAAAGGATGTAAACATTGTAAATGAGAGTGCTTATACATTTATCTCAGACAAACAAAAAGGCCTTATTAGAGCACTTGAAGATGTTAGTCCATTATCTGATCATAGATTTTGTTTTATGCACATGTACAACAACTTCAGAACTGCAGGTCATAGGGAATTGGCACTTAGAGAGAAGTTATGGGATTGTGCCAAAGCAACCACCGAAGGTACTTTTCAGCTAGCAATCAAAGCATTGAAGACAATGGATGCCAAAGCATGTTCCTGGCTTGATGACAAAGACCCTGTGCACTGGTGTAGGGTTTATTTCAGTAGTTTTCCCAAATGTGATATGTTATGCAACAATTTATGTGAAGTTTTTAACAGCAAAATTGGAGTGCCAAGAGGTAAATCAATACTTGGGCTAATGGAAGGACTTAGGGACTATTGTATGAAGAGGATGCAAGAAGCAAGGGATAGACCAGACAAATGGAATTCTAAAAGGATTTGTCCATCTATAGTTGAGAAGTTGGAATGCTTGAAGGTTGATTCTAGAGCTTGCATTGCAATTTATGCAGGATATGGTAAATATCAAGTGACTGAAACATTTGGTTCTCGGCCAGTTAACTATATATACAAAGGAGTGCACATGTAGAAAATGGCGATTGAATGGTATACCTTCTTTGCCGTGGGATTAGAGCCATATTTTACAATGATCGGGATCCACTAATTATGTGCATGAGTGGTATGGCGTTGAGACTTATAGAACATACATATCTTTGGAATCATTAATCCTGTACCTTCATCGTGAATTTTGGATAAAAGCAAAACCTACCACCTATGTTACCCCCTCATATACACTATCAAACTTGGTAGACCACAAAATGTTGGAGGAAAAGTCGAGGAGAGGTTGAAGGAGGTGCGAATCCAACTAGACTTAAAAGAAGGCCTTACAAGGTGAGGTCTGAAAAAGGTGTGGTGAATATGGTCACAACAAAAAAGGTTGCAAGATGCCGATAACATTTGGAGGTCGAGAAATGAACATCATGGAAATATCGAGGAACCAAATTTCAAGGCATTAGAAAACAAAAAGCGCCAAGAAGTATATTTATTTTATAATAACATTATAGTTTGTTTTTATATATATATATATATATATATATATATATATATATATTATGATTTTGTATGTAGGTAAAAGGCCTAAAGAAACATGGGTCCCTAAGTCTAAACCTCCACCATATAGAAAATCATGGTTTGCCTCCTAGAGCTACATCAAAGAACATCTACAAGGTAATATTACTAATTATAATTATATTTACCATTGTTTTCACTTGCTTGTCCTTGATTATCATTTTAAATGAATTAATTACCATTTTAAATGAATTTTTGTAGATTTCAAATGAGCCACCACTGCCAACACCAACGAGGGTCTATAACTTGAATCCAAATGAGTCATCGTTTGCTACATCTAAAAAAGCAATGTCATTTTATAATTACAATGTATTTTTTTAATTGAATGTCATCTCTAATTTATATTCACATAACCTGATGTGTAGTTTGCGGGAGTGGAGAACCAAAAAGCCATCTCAAGGTTGCAAGGAAGTGGTGATTAAGGGTTGCAAGAAGACAATAAATAAGTAGTTTATTATGTTTTTGGTGTTCGTTAAGGAATACTTCAAATATATAACTAATCTTTTTGGGTATTAATTGGCAATATTTTTCGCCATAAAATTATTGTTGGTATCAATAGTTTTGAGATATGTAGACTATGTGTGGATTGATGGACTCTCCTCTCTACGTGTGGATTAATGAACTCTGTACAAAAAGAGAAAGAAATTCATGACTTAATATTTACAATGGAGCTATATTTGAATGTCTTTATTGCTTTAATGCTTTATATACATATTTTCGTTGTGGTTAGTGCTGTTTGTATGTTTGAACCATATTTTCATTGTAATGTATTGCATGTTCTGCTATAGCTGTTTCTTTTTCTTCCAGAGTCTTATGGCATCAATGACTTGGGCATGTACCTTATTCTATCATTTTAAACAAAATTCTAGTGCTTTAATCTTTACAAGGTAAACACTGACACCTGTACATCCATTTGATTTGGAAGAGAAATGGCAGTTATAGTAATTGTCTAATTGACAATGAAGATTTGTTTTGGAGGGAATAAGTTGTACAATTATGTTTTTCCTCTCATTTTCTTTTCCTTTCTTGTCATGTCCATTATACCCCTAGCTCAGTTAATGTCTGTTAAATGATTTAACAGAAAAATCATAGAGGAACACTTTTGCATAACTAATGCATCTACGAGGAACAGTTGTACCAAAAAAAAAAGTTTAAAGAACAGTTTAGCAAAAACATAACAAATAGGAGGAACAGTTATTCAATTTAGTCAATGTTCATGAGTTACATAAAACTCCTTTTGTTTGAAAATATAAAATCAATATTGAATTTTCAAAATCAAGATGAGATATTTTCAAATTTAAAATTCCTATGAATTCTTTTAGTTTCAGACAATACAATTACTAAAATTTTAAACTATTTAAATACAAATATTAATTACAAGATTTATTATTTTCAAAAATTAAATTAATCACATCAAATTTAAATTTAAAAACTTTGAAAAGTCCATATTAGTCTTATATTTGGGTGGAAGTTAATATTGATCTTATAATTGGTTGACCGGAAGGAGTAAAGTATAGGGCCTATAGGCTATCAACATAGTCATATAAGATTTAAATTTTTAAATAAAATATCAAAAAATTTGGACAAGTTTTAACAATATATATACCCATTCTCCTAAAACATGGTGTGTTTGTATCAAATAGGAGGAACAATTAACCAAATAGTATCTTTATTTTATTTTTTAATAAAAAGGAAATGAAAACAAAGAACATGAATCAAAATTCCAACAAAAAAAACATATTTTTTTATAAAAAAAACAGATAGAAACCATGGGTTTAGTCATGTGTTTTATCGCTCATCATCCTCTGTACTTGTGGTTCTAATTATTATTATTATTATATACTAATCATCCTAATATCATTAGTAATTAGTAATACCCATATTTCAATAAAGTCTAATAATAATATTTAAAAAATGACATAAAAGAGAAGGGATTTTGATCATGAAGTACAGAGAATCAAAAACATACTGCTAAAAGCAATTCCAGAAGAAGCAACCACACAAGTTTGAATAACAGTGTTCTCTTGTCTAGTGAAAGGCTGCTCCAAAATACCCAACTTTTGAAGCACCGCCGTCCACGCTTTCAACACAGCGAAACCCAACAGACCGGCGGCGACATTTAGCGACGGAATCACGCCGGTCGTTAAGTTGAGCTTGCAGACGATGAAATTGAACACAATGCTCAAAACAAAGCTGGCTACCATTGCCCTCACTGTTATCTGTTTCTGCCATGGAGGAACCTCCTCTATACCCTTAAAAACACCCTCCATTGATCCTTGTTGCTTTTCGGCAACAACTTCTCTCTCTATATTCTCTCCCTCCCCCGATGATCTTCTCTCCATTGTGTTTCTCTCTCTAAAACTGTCAGTTTTGCTTAATTCTCAGCATCTGATTATGGGTATGTATAGAGAGAGATAATAAAAGGGGGAGAGAAATGTGGGAGAATTGGGAAATGCCATTAATGGGAATCCCAATTTCCAGCTGCCATGATTTTGCCCATCTTTCGAACCGAAATCATGTCTGTGAAGGAAAGCTGTCATTTTTGGGCAGAAGGATTACCAGTGTAAAACTTTCTTTCCTTTTCTAATACAAAGATACTTATAATCTGAATTTAATGTAATGGTTGTTTGTTAAATTTTAAAATTTTATTATTATTTTTTAGAATTAAAAATAAATAAATTTTTGATTTTTAGTTGGACTTATATGTTACTTAATTCAAATTAGTAATCAATCTTTTTTGTAAAAAGGGTTTTATGTATTAAGTTCTTATTTTAATATAAGAGTCAATTATTTTGGTGTTAATATAACATATGGAAATGATTAACATGAAATTTATTTTTGAATAAGTTGGTCAATTGATCAATAGAGTGCTGATATGCAGACAAAACTCTATGTGTATCAGTATTCTATTGGTCAATTGACCAACTTACTAAAAGAATAAATTTCATACTAACTGGATCCATAACATAATATACCGTCTTTTTATCATCACTTTATTAACGCCGGGATCTTCCGCCACGTCCCAATCACGAAAGACGCCCCGATCTCGCAGACAAGAAACACGACAAACACCACAAGCTTGAGGGCCGGGACCACGGGGGATGCTTTCAAAGCGTGAGAATTAAAGACGTGTTCACAAGGTTAACAATGGAGGAATATATGGTCTAGTGTATTGAGAGAGATAATAAAATCAAAATCTCGTGTATGGGAGCATATGAAATATAATATACGAGAACGCATTACCTCCATACGATGGCTGGCTTCTTGCTAAGTTATATTACTTTTGCTTGGATTATTGTGCCACCCACTACTACCGACACCCCTACGATCCGATGGACCTGCCACTATATCAAAGTTTATTCATGCTTTTGGCCATCGCTTTTTCTCCGTCGTTACGGTTATGATCCCATCCACATTAATGCATGGCAGGAGGATTAGTCAACTGTCATGCTTTTTCATCATCACAAGTCAAAGTAACAGATATTAAAATATCTAATGGGTCGATCCCTGATCAATCGGTCCATAGAATTAAATAAAGTTGACACAATAAATGGGCTCAAAGAGTCCCAATGGCTTAATAATAAAAGCCCAATAGATTATATTGATAAATGGGCCCAATCTATCCGGCCCAAGATAGGAGAAATATTATAACCCAACATTACCCCCTAGTTTTTTAGTTAAACAAAATGTTTAATGGAAAACTATATAAGATTCATGATATTTAAAATTTAATAAAGGCCTAAAAATAGGAAATAAGTGGATCATACCCACTTTTATCATACGAAGTGGAATAAGGGAGGACTAGATAGTGGATACCCAGAGCAATAAGCCCAATTTGATAAAGGATCTGAATTTGAGCGGCGTGGGCCAATAAGATAGAGATCCAACAATCGAGCCTAATCGATAAGATATTCAAAGGTCATCCAAACGTATTCCACTTTAATTCCCATTATTATCGACATTAAATGCGTAGGCCTCGCTCGCGTGTAATCCGTCGATAAAAGGTAAACCTCACCAAAATTGGCGGTTTTACCTCTCGATTTGAAATTGAACCTTTGAGCTTTCTTCCTCTCTCGGAAAAACCTCTCTTTAGCTTTCACAAACTTAACAATGGTGAATCCAAGCCAAAACCCTTCAAGTTCTTCTCGTTCAAACCCACAACCAAGGGGTTCAAGTGCCAATCCACCATCTCCCACCGATTTCTTCAAGGATGGGAACAATTTCCTCATGCCAACATCACCTCCACTGCTTTTCGAATCTGAGCTGCGAACTCTCCGGATTCGGTATCATGTTCCGGATAACTTTTATATGAGGGCTCCATCTCTGAGAGGAAGCGAATGTACAATGACGAGACGGATTTGGGATGGGTCGCCATCGCCGACTACTCATTTGGAAAAGGGGTTCGCTTTACCCTCCACGCCTTCATAGTTACCCTCCTAGGGTTTATTGGAGAGGCTTCGCCTAATGTTGGTGCCCAACTCCTATATCCATATATTTGGCGTTCATCTCCTTCATCATGAACTAGGGTTACCCCTCCGTTGATCTCTTCTTTACCCTCTTCTACATTTGGCGAGATCCAGAAGCGAGGGTTCAAAATCTTGAGCAAATAGTCCCCCACGCCCAAAACTCGAAATTCGAGAAGAGGCCCTCGATGAGCACCCCTCGAAGCAACAAAGGGTGGCACGAGAAATGGTTCTTCATCTTTGGTCACCGAATCTCCTCCTTCCCGATTGGACCACTTTGGGCGTATCTCTGCTGACTTCGGTGACATCCCCGAGGGACGCGTGAGGGAGATGGGCGACTTCATGAATAAGATCCCTTCTCAAGAGTGGAGCTTCACTCTACTGACCAAGCAAGCATGGTTGTATGACCATAAACGTAAGTCTTGGACCCTTTTGTGATATAATTTTTTGAAATGTTTATGTGGTACGGATTTTAACTTGTGATTATTTGCAGTGTCTTTGATCAAACCAACTTCCTCGGAAGTAAAAGACTTGGAAGATCTCTTGGCGGGGAGGATTACTGATGCAAATGAAGAACTCCCTAATGAGGAGCCTTCCGAATCGAACCCCCGCTTTCGAGCCAACAACAACTCCCTTCGGATGGCGACCACTGAAGTCGACAATCCTATCATCCCAAGCGGTCCTCCGAGCCTCGCCCATAGAAGGAAGAAGGTCGCCAAAGGGGCAGGACTCCTCGCGAGATAAATCCACGAAAGCGACGAGGAGGTACCTCCGAGGTAAACCCACAAACGATTCCTTCAATGAACCCACAACAACCTCCGAACCAACCCCACCAACCTCAACCAAATCTAAGAAAGAGGAGTCTCCTTGACATTCCTCCACACGATCTCCAAAGCGAAAGTCCTTCGTCTTTAAAAATTGAGAAGCAAAATAATTCCTCTTATCGCCGATTTAACTCGCGTTCCCCTCCTTCAACATCCAAACCCATTAAATGAAAACCCCAACACCTAATACCGAAAGCAGTCGGGTTGAAACCTTCTTCTCGTCTCGAAAAAGAAAAGCGCCTTGGACGGTCAGTTCGGTTCGACTCGAACCTTCTTCAACTCCTCGAGCCAATGCCGGCTCGATCACCTTCTCCAGAGGCAATGCATGCGGATCCGTCATCGGTTCGCGATCGGCTATACCTCCTCCTCAGGACCAATGACATCCAATTTCAAAGATGATGCCATGGGTTCACCGACTATGTGGCCTCGCTCAATGCCAATTTCCCTTTTTAACTATTTTGAGGCCTTTGTTCGTGAGAGGCCGATGACCATCTGTCGGGAACGATTCAACGGATTTGCTCGTGAAGGCATGAGCTACTTCAAGCTAAGGTAAATGACTCTTCTCTTCCTTTGCTTACTTACTTTTATACTCATACATCCAAGGTCGATTGAATAACATTGAACATGAGCAGCAAATGTCTTTGTCTTGGACGTCTGCGCCCCAGATCTCTCCAAACCGAATCAGGAGGAAGCGTTGAAGAAGGAAAATTCCTCCCGAAATCGCCTGCTGGCTCGGGAAAGGACTCATCGTGAAGGCCTTCTTCATACTAATGATGGTCTTGAGAAAAAAGTCGCCCAAGCTAAGGGAGAAGTGAAGGCCTCAAGGAAGAACTAAAAGTCGACTAAGGCTCAAGATCTTTGAAATTGTCAACATGAATGTCGACTTAGTTCAGAGGAGTGAACTGAGGATGAATAAGATAAAGGAGTTGAAGTCCGACGCCAAAATCTTGACCAGGACGATCCATAAGTTGGAGCAGGATGAAAAGCTTCAACTGAATATACGGCAGCAGCTCGAGCAAGAGATCCGAGAACTCAAGGCTCTTGGGACCTTGGGCCTCCTCTAATCGATGCTCTTCACAAAGAAATTTGTGAAGAGTCACAGAACTTCAGACGAAATAAATGAAGAAATCATGAGGATTCACAAAGAAAGCTACGACGAGCTCTGCCAAGTCTTCGTAAGGAAAGGTTGATCAAGGCTAACTTAGATCCCTTTGGACTCTTCTTGGATGATGATGGAGCTACCCAAGCACCAATTTTATGGGTTGTCTTAGGTCTTATTATGAATATTTGTAGAAATTTTATGTTATTTATTTGTAAATGAACTTAAATATTAATGAGAAATGATTTTCTTCCTTATGACTTGATGTACTTTTTTATTTTACGTCAATACTTCAATATGAATTTATATGGACAAGTATACAAAAACCCTTTCGAGAATTTAACTTCAAATGATTAAGCATGTCATATAACGAGATAAGCATGTCATGTAACAGATATAAAGTGATGTTAAGGGACGAGGCATTAGAACTCAACACTTAAATAAAATAAAGTACCAAATACTCATCTCGATTCAAAGTGTGAGATCGGTCATTTGTTTACCACTCGGGATGAAACAATTATACGAAAACCAAGATATAAGGATCAAGACATAAGGACCAAGATATAAGGATCGAGATATAAGGACCAAGATATAAGGATCGAGATATAAGGACCAATTGTGACCATTGACTTACCACCCTGGTAAAATCAATATAGGATCCTTCGTCTACCACTCGGGGTAGAACGACAAATGGGCTGCCATCGAATGGCCAGCGAGTCCTACCATACCTCCTTACACCATAGTGACCATAGGACAAAATAGGAGCAGGACTAATAGTGACCATTGATTTACCGCCCTGGTAAAATCAATATAGGATCCTTCGCTCACCACTCCTGGGTAGAAACGACAAATGGGTCGCCATCGAATGTCCAAATGAGTCCTACCATACCTCCTTACACCATAGTGACCATAGGACAAAATAGAGCAGGATCAATAGTGAAAAAAGTGTCTTTTTATTGATAATGAACAATAATATCTGAGACTTAGATGAATTAACTTGATCTTTATTGAAAGTATTTCAAAACCGCCAAATGTGCAAGTGTTTTTGATTTGGAACCATCTAATGCCCTTAACCTAAGTGCTCGGTTTGGATACTTCGATCACCTCATATGGTCCTTCCGGTTTGGCATTAACTTTCCAGATTTTGAGGTGTAGAAGCTTCGGCTTCTCTCCGAGGAATAAGTCTCCTACTTGAATCTGCAAGTTTGACTCCTTTGTTGTAATGCTTCGCTACTCTTCGTTGATAATCGGCCCAATTTAAGTAGAAAGCAACCTCTCTAACTTCTTCTAAGTAGATCTAAATTGGCCTTGATCCTTCGTCATTGTATATTTCTTTGTATTGGTGACCAAGACTTGAGATCCGATTTCGACAGGGGACTAAGGCATCGCATTACCATAGGCGGTCGAAAGGGTGAATCCCGAGTGGTAGTCCTTGGTGTAGTCCGGTAAGCCCACAACATTGACAGCAGCCTCTCCGCCATCTTCCTTTAGCTTCATCTAGTCTGGCTTGATCCCGATTCAAGCAGTCATTCCGTTGGTCACCTCAACTTGGCCATTTGACTGTGGATGAGCCACAGAAGTCTTCTTATGTTGAATCCCCAACTCCTTTAAAAATGCTTCAAATTTTGATCCCACAAACTGACGTCCGTTGTCCGATATTAATACTCTAGGGATCCCGAAGCGAAACACTACGGATTCTTTTATGAACTTCAAACATTCTTGCTCGTAATTAATCAAGTGGTTGGCCCGCTTCTACCCACTTAGTCATGTAGTCAATAAGAATCGTGACAAAGCTAACTTGACCTTTAGCTTTTAGGCAATGGACCCAATATATCTACCCCAGCACGGTGAAGGGTATAGGAGATAAAATCGAGTATAGCTCTTAGGTGGTGATAATGTGGGATCGATCGTTGAGTTGGCACTTTTCACATTTCTTGACATACTCTGTAGCTTCCTTGAAAATTGTAGGCCAATAGTATCCTTGTCGAAGTACTTTGTAAGCCAAAGATTTAGCAGCCATATGATCACCGCAAATGCCCTCGTGAACTTCCCGAAGAGCATATTCCGCCTCAGATGGGACCAGGCACTTCAATAATGGTGAAGAAAAGGCCAATCGGTAAAGATCGCCATCAATAAGAATAAAGTTGGCGCTCTTGTATTTGATCTTCTTTGCTAACATCTGATCCGAAGGAAGGACGCCATCTGCCAAATACTCGATGTAGGGGGTCATCCAAATAGTTAGATCGTTCGATACACATCACGACTTCATCTTTGAACACTTTACTTTATGCTTGCGTAACTTCCAAGTAAACTGATCCGTTAAAAACATCTGCATCCGTAGTAGCCAATTTCGACAATGCATCGGCGATAGAATTGTCATTACGCTTTATGCCTGAAAATTGTGACGAAGCGAAATCTTTGAAGTTTCGGTCCTTTAACTCCGCCAAATACTTGATCATTCGATTCCCACGAGCTTCATAGTCCCTCGATAGTGCTTGACAACCAATCGAGAGTCACTTGTAGATGATAAGGTTAGGACCTCTAGACTCTTTGCCAATCGAACACCGCTAAAGATCGCTTCGTACTAAGCCGTTGTTTGTCGCTTTAAATCCAAATCGATGGCTCGTTGAACTTTGGACCCGTCCGGACTCGTCAAGATAATTTCGCCTTTACGCGGTTAGGGTAGAAGAACCATCTCGCATATAGAGTCCAAACATTCGCTCCTATTTGAAGAAGCTCAGAATCTTTCGATCGGAGGATTCAACTTCGGTAACTCGGCAAGATTCGCTTCGTGAACGAACATTCTATTATGAAATCGGCCAAAGCTTGGCCTTTGATAATGGTTCGTGGATGATATTCGATGAAAATCGCGTGATAACTCCATTGTCCACGCCGCTAACCTTCCCTGAAACTTCTGGCTTGCCCATCACCTTCTTCAATGGTTGATCAGTGTAGACAACCAGGAGCCGACCTTGAAAATACTGCCGAAGCTTCCTACTAGCAATTATCAAGGCGAAGGCAAATTTTTCAATATTTGGATACCTGGTTTGAAAGATCTCGCAGACGTGATCGACATAATAGATGGATGTCGTCTTCCATCGATCTCCCGAACCAAAGACCGCTTCCAACCGCTAATGTACACAGATATAGATATAAGGTCTCCGCTGGAATGGGTTTCACCAATAAAGGAGCCGAGGAAAGATACGCCTTTATGCTCTGGAATGCGTCTTCACACTCTGAAGTCCACTGGAACGTCTTCGCATTCTTCGGCCCTTTTAAAGTATCAAAGAAAGGAAGGCACCTCTCTTGCAGATTTGGCGACGAACCTCCTTAATGCTGCAATCCTGCCAGTCAGACGTTGGACGTCTTTGAATGACCGAGGAGTCTTCATACCAAGAATGGCCTGAATCTTCTCGGGTTGGCCTCGATACCCTTTCGACTAACAAGATAACCCGTAAACTTCCCCGCACCGAGGCCGAAAGTGCATTTGGCCGGATTAAGTTTTAGTTGACGATGAGACGATACCGAAAGCATTCCTCTAGATCGTCAAATGACTCGAACGTGCATGCTTTTCACAATCATGTCATCAACGATACCTCCATGTTCCTTCCGTACCTATATCAAGATGAAGTTCATCATTCTCCGGTAAGTGGCTCCGAGATTTATAAGGCCAAAAGTCATCTTCAGAGGCGACAATCGAAGCGGTGTGTAATAAACGCTGGTCTTTGGGATGTCTCTCTACGCATGGATATTTGGTGATAACCTGAAAAAGCATCCATAAAGCTTAGTAATGCATACCCCGAAGTGGCATCGATAAGCTGATCAATATGGGGCAGAGGATAAAAGTCCTTCGGACAAGCTTTATTGAGGTCGGTGTAGTCGATGCAAACCCGCCATTTTCCATTCTGCTTCTGCACCAACACCACATTCGCCATCCACTCGGGATAATCAATTTCATAGATGAAGTCATACCAACAACTTTGCTATTTCCTCAACAATGATTTTACGTCGTCTCAAGCAAAGATCCGCCTTTTCTGCCGAACTGGCTTCTTCGAGGGATCTACATTCAGGCGTGCTCACTATCTTCCCGCATTAACTCTGCATGTCCTTCGGTTCCCATGCAAAAATATCCGCATAGCAGCGCAAGAGCTCTATAAGGTTTGTCCGAAGAGGTTCTGGTAGACCCGAACCGATCTTCACGGTCTTGTTGGGCTTTCCAATGATCAACTCGACCTCCTCCGTCTCTCCGGCAGGAACCACCATCGGTTCGGAACTACTTTCGGTAAAGGGCTCAATCTCAATTGCCATCGCCTGCTTTTGCTTGCTGACCCCCACTCCGGAGGAAATAACAGCATTCCGATAGCATCGTCGGGCCAGATCCAAGTCCCCTGCCACCTCTCCTACTCCATGAGCCGTGGGGAACTTGATTTTGAAATGAGGGATGGAGGTCACAACTTGGAGAGCAGTTAAAGTAGGTCTTCCCCAAGATAGCGTTGTAAGCTGAATCAACGTGCACAACATAGAATTTACACACTATTTCGACTTCACAAGTAGCTGTGTCAAGACAACCGGAGTTCAATAGTACTCGCTACTTTTACAGGATCATTCTTTGAAGCCAGTATAAAGGAGCTTCTCCGCCCGACCTCCATTTTTCGCCTCACGTCGAGGTGCATCCTCTCGACAGCATGGGCATACAGGATATCTCATCAAGATCCATTGTCATCATCACGCGCTTCATGTCCACCGTGCCCACTTCATATTTGTGATCACCAAGGCCCCCTCATGCGGCTCGATGGGCTCGGAAGGATAGTCGGCGTCGGTGAATGATATGACGATCCGGGGAATGGTCTATCTATCCGTCAGGGGGAGCATCTGTCATAGTCATGACCGAATTTGAGTAAGCCCTTCTCTTTTTTCCTATCAACTTCCCCGCGGACCCACCGGTTATCACATCGATAACACGCCTCTACGGCGAGATTGGAGCCCCTTAAACCGCTCGAACAAAGACGGTTAACGTTCTCACGATTATTTACTACCACACATCGCACCAACAAGCCGCCTTTAATCTTCCTCCACAAAGTCTTTCAAATTGCAACACTCGTTAGTGTCGTGGCGGTGACTATCGATGATAGCCACAATACTTACGAGAGTTACCCCGCCTTGATTCGGTAATTATCACGGGTGGCTCAAAGAAAGGTTGGTTTTCGATCCGATCCAAAATTATCGATCTATCGTTGTTTAGTTTGGTGTAGATCTTATTCACCTGAGGGGCCGGAATCGGAGGGATGACCGCTCGCCTCGACGCCAGAATTGTTGTACTTTTTTGAAGCGCCTCTGTTCGATCATTATACCCCCCGCTCTCCTCTCTGTTCAACTTCGGGCTTAGAGCCACCAACTCTTTCCCGACCGAAAGAGGATTTTTCAGTCGTTTCATAACCTCTTCCACAACGATGTAGCCTTCTGCTTTGTCAAAGGCTTCGGCCAAGCTCTTCGGATGATTGAACATCAACTTCTTCACCAACTTTTCGGACTTGACCAGATCCAATCCATTCTGGAACAAACCTACAGCCTGGAGGTCATTAAGATCGGACACCTGACCGACTGCTTCTCTGAACCTCTTTACATACTGGCCCAAAGATTCGCTGGCAAACTGCCGGATCTGTGCCAAAGAACCCGTGGGCTTTCCTCTTCTTCGGTTGCTCCCGAAACGAGCATGGAACTTATCACAAAGTTCGGTCCATGAGGATATGGAATCTGAAGGCAAAGTTCCCAACCACCGCTCTCGCATCTTTTCGAAGCGGTAGAATAAAGGTGTGGCACTTGGCGGCAAAGATCGGTGAAGTCGTAATAGTCCATTAGTCGATTGAACGTCTGCTATGGTCATAAGGATCTCGGCCCATCGTAACTTTCCACGCGAGGCATTTTTTTAGTGATATCCGCCTTTTCCTTGAGAAATACCGAGAAAAAGGGATGCTTTCTTCCCGGGCGTCCTTCACTGCTTGACCTCGCCCGCTTGTTTTCTAAGCTCTTTAAGCTCCTTTACTAGAAAATCAACGCCTTCAGTCATGGGGAAGCCTCTTTCTCATGAACAATATTATGTCTCGAGAGGATCGACCCCCTCCCGCCGATCCCTACGCCGCCTGTAGGACTTCTTGATCCGCCTTGGTACACAACTCTTTCCTTGTGGTGAGAATGATCACGTTGATAGTCCATTACCGGACTTCGGGTATGACCTCCTTCGACCGCTCCTTTGTTGATAATCATCTCGATGTCGAGAAAATCGCGCCATTATCGCCTTCTTCGAGGCCACATGGGAGTTCGCGCTCGATCTTCTCCTACTTGAGAATGATCCTAGAAACCCATGGGGACCTCTTGACTCCTTACCCTTTCGCCGAGTCTCCTCCTTATGCCCATCGCGGCTCTCGTATTGATCATTTGGATGCTTCGTCACCGTAATTCCGCCACCAAGCATCCATTCGGCTATATATCTCTCTTTGCTTTAATAGACCGCCATGGCTCTGTCTCGCTTCTCGCCATCTTCGCCAACTTGGCAAATTTCTATCTCCTTGGCTACTTTATGATGAATCTTGGTTGGCGAGCCTTCCACCCGTCCTCGACCATGATCTCTCCTCGTTCAGATCGAAAACCAATCTTCGTCGCCCCGCCAGAATCTTCTTGATCCGGAGATCCCACGAATTATGCTTAGAAGTCGTGTTTCTCGTGAGCACTCTTGGAAGGACCCAGACGATCCTTCACCGAAACACGAGGCAGTGACGAGCTAACAGCCATCGCCTGCCCTTCTGGTGTACCATCCCTACTCCTCCTCATCTTCTGAAGTAAGTTAAACGATTGTGATTGAAAATTTTAATGACACTAGAACTCAAAAGCCCTCCTTCTAGCGCCAATGTTAACGCCAGGATCTTCTGCCACGTCCCAATCATTTAAAGACGCCCACGATCTCGCACGATAAACACGACAAACACCACAAGCTTGACGGCCGGACCGCCGGGGGATAGCTCAGGCGTGAGAATTAGTACGTGTTCACAAGGTTAACAATGGAGGAATATATGGTCTAGTGTATTGAGAGAGATAATAAAATCCCCGTCCTCTGTGTATGGGAGCATATGAAATATAATATCTGAGAGAACGTACCTCCATACGATGGCTTCCTTGCTAAGTTATATTACTTTTGCTTGGATTATTGTGCCACCCACTACTACCTGACACCCCCTCCGATCTGATGGACCCTGCCGACTATATCAGGTTTATCTCTTTTCGCTTTTGCCATTAATGTTTTCTCCCTGCCGTGGGTTATGATCCCATCCACATTAATGCATGACGGGAGGATTAGTCAAGTTGTCATGCTTTTTCATCATCACAAGTCAAAGTAATGAGATATTAAAATATCTAATGGGTCGATCCTTTGGATGACCGGTCAATAGAATTAAATAAAGTTGACACAATAAATGGGCTCAAAAGAGTCCCATGGCTTAATAATAAAAGCCCAATAGATTATACTGATAAATGGGCCCAATTTATCCGGCCCAAGATAGGAGAAATATTATGACCCAACAATCACAATTTTGTATTTTGAGTTTGTTCGGCTATTAACGATTTCAACATTTATAGCGACAACGTTTATAGAGTTTGAACTTCCATACGCTATCTATTATTCCCTTATTACCTTTAACAAGTTTAATTAATTTTCTTTTTATTAATTGATGAATAACCATACATCACTTAGGTCTGCGCCTATCGTTTTGTATATATTTGATTTGGATCCGGTTATTATATTTTAATTAAATAAGTGATAAGATTATACTATAATTCAAATAATTTGATGAGAATCTTAATAATACTATTTGTAAAAATAGAATAGCGTAAAAAATATATTTATATTGAACATTAAGTTGAACAGGACACGACACTACTTAAAATATATAACATAATAATTTTAATTAAAAAAAATAAATCTAATTTGTAAGCCGAATTACAATTGTAAAGGATGTTAACATATGGAATGGATATAATTACATTGGTAGTGCATCATATTATATAGTTAGAACTCATATTTATCACACAAAAATTGCGAAGGATGTTAACCTATTGAATGAATAAATGAATTATTTTATTATCATACAAAAATTACCAATTATTTGATATAATTATTTAACATTTTTGATATTATATTTGATTGAATAAATGAATTATTTTATTATAATTTTATTTACTGCGTTATATAAATGTTAACATAATAAAATTTCTTAGAATAGTGATACAAATTATATGGCTTCAAGTATGTGACTTGAACGTGAGATCATATAATTACAATTAATATCATTGCTCTTAAATGTCCTTAGTCGAGTATCATTGTTAATGGGACAACAATGATACATTGAGACTAGTATGTGGATTGACTGATGTTCAAATCTCATTGGTCATAAATATATGAGATATTGAGTTAATGCATAAGTACATGTTAGAGAACAATGTACTGGACAGGCTTGTGATGCCCCCAAAATAGGTATACATCACCCATCTTGAGTCGCCAAATACATGGTACAAAAATTCAAATACAACTTAATTATACAACAGTCGTGTAAAATACGACAAAATATATGTTGTGAGTTTTAATACAAATATTGTCATCTAGACAATATTCACACTCAATTGAGTCCTCATTACATTTATTATCACATTATTTAACAGAATAGTGAGGACTACTAATGCTATTATCTGGACCGTCACTCCGTTCCCCGACTAGTCCCTGCTATGTTCTCATTTCCTGAAGATAACAATGTAAGTAAAAGGGTGAGCTCAACTAGCCCAGTAAGAAATATTATGACTAAGATAATGCAAAATAAATTATCGTTAGCCTTCAATAGTGTTAAACTGATACAATATAACAAAAATCAAGTTTAACTGCAGCGGAATAAGCAATCCATTAAAAGAGTCAAGTAGAGAATAAAATCTACTATCTTTTATGATTTAAAAGGCTTTTCATCAGTTTTATCGCTGGGACTCAGCTTAATAAATAATCCACATCATCCCTGCACTACGGCCAAGGATATTCATTAGTATCACAACCATAAATTATCCATGCACTACGGGCCAAAGATTTTCGTGTATTCATCAATGGTCATGATCATGCCAACAACTGTCCATCATGCACTACGGGCCAATGAGAACTTTTACCACATCATTTGTAACATTACGGTCATAATTATACCGAATAATCCCTGGACATAATCATACCAAGTCCATCTATGCACTACAGGCCACAGATGACTTTCAACATAATATAAACATGAGGATGATGACAATGATATAAGAATTCAATAAAAACAAGTTCAAGAATTAATTTATCTAGGAATTAATAACGTCTAAATTGTCAACATGATACTTCTTTGTAGAGTAAAATTCAAGAATGCTCAGAAGAATATTTCCATGAAAAGATATTGGATGAAGCGCAAATATCAAGGATATTCTACTAATTTCATGGAGTATAGAAGTCAAAACTTTAATCAACTGAGTATAATAAAGAATGGAATAACAAAAGAAATCACCAAGCATGCGATAGACCGCACAGACAGGTTATTCCAACAAAATAATAAATAATGGAACCGGAGTTTCACAGAACGCACGCAGATGTGATATTAATGCGAATAATAAATAATGGAACCAGTCCTACAGAAATCGTGGACGCGCCCCAAAATAGGTCCATTCCACCCAACCCATTCTGAGTCCCCAATAACATGGTACAGAAATAATTACAACTTTATTAATACATTTGTCGTGCAAAATACGATAACCTATATACTATGAGTTTAAATACAAATATTATCTTCTAGACAATATCCACACTCAAATAAATACTCATTATTGATACAGTATTTTACAGAATAGTGAGGACTACTAAAACAGCTATCAAGAACCATCACTCCACACCCCGACTAGTTCCTGCTATAATCTCGCTTCCTGAGAAGAAAAATGGAACAAAAAGAAAGGGTGAGCTTAACTAGCCCAGTAAAGAATGTTATGACTAAGATAATGTACAACAAATTATCGTTAGTCTTCAACAGGGAAAAATCTGATAGAATACAATAGACAACAAGTTTCAGGATCAATATTCGCAATGAAAATAATAATTCATAGAAGAGTTACGTAGAGAATGAAATCTACTATAATCTATGAATTTAAACGGTCCATCATCAATATTTTATCCTCGTAACATCAATCAATATTCATCTCAAATCAAATATTCATCTTTGCACTACTGAGGCAAAGATATTCATCGATCGATCATGTTCATCTCAACACTGCTCATCTTTGCACTAAAGGCCAAAGATATTCATCGAAAATCAACCATCTTTGCACTACGGGCCAAAGATATTGAAGAATATCATCATTTAGGGGTCGAGAATGATGAAAATAATTTTAAAGAAAACGAATCCAATTGAAACAAAAGAACAAGTATTATGGATTCGTACTTTTAAACAATCCGAGTTCAAAAATACTTCATAAATAATCATATCAAGTAAAATTCAAGAATGATCAAAACATGGATACAATCAAAGCTAGTATCCATAATAGATATTTTGGACGAAAATAAAAAATTTAATTTTACGTGAATAATAGTGTCGTATACGTGAATAGTAACTCCGACACCAAAAGAGAAATTTCACAAAAAATATCATCACGCTTCGTGAATAGTACTCGTGAATAAGAATCGTGAATAGTAACTCATGAATAGTAACTCGTGAATAAGAACTCATGAATAGTAATCCCGATACATGAAAAAGTTCCAAATTTGATAAAAAATTCCAACCAATATTTCAAAGATAATGATATTGAAGAAATAATATCATTTGAGAAGAAAATAACATCCTTACCTCGAAAGACAAGATTCTTAGTTAAAAACAGGATATAGGTTATGACTTGAACTTGCAGTATATCAACACTCAAAGTATACTCACAAGAATACGCTCAAAATATCGAGAGAGAAATAGAGAGAAAACTTGAGTTTACGGTGTGATTTTCAATTCTAACCTAAGCCCCTATTTATAGGAAAATGCTTGTAACACCAAAGTAAAAATTGAATATAATAATATTATTTATAAACAAAATTCCTTAGCCCACCTTTGAAATCTGATTTCAGCCATAGCACATGTTAAATGAGGTTCACAAACTCACCAAAAACGTTTTTCTCAAAATAATTAATTAAAACTCCCAAAAATCAATTATTTCGGAACTCCGAAACTTCAATAATTCATAATAAATAGCCCTTTTATCAGAAAATTTGAATCTCGCGAGTTTTTATAAGAAATTCAATTCTCTACAACTTTGCAGAAGAAAGATTTTCCAAATTCCGAACAGAAATTGACCAAAATTCATAAACGGGTGATTTTACAAGCTATAATCAAATTTCAGTCATGAAATGGGTCCACCAACACACAAAACATGTGTTAAACATTTAATCCAACAAAAATACTCTTCCTCCTCATTTATTCATATATCCCACATTCATTGTAAAAATATCACCATTAATATATTATTAAAATAATATATTTAAATAAATTATTTTATCGAAAAAGATAAAATATTAATTTTTAACAATTGTCACATTAAAAATTTTCTCCATCTATATCCTCATAAAATCAATATTTTTCTCATCATATAAATCAATAATTAATTATTCACAAATAATATTACAGAATCACATTATTGACAACCAGGCAGTTCCCAAGAAAGAGGGGGCTTTCCAATAAGGATCTCTCCTTACTAACGCGTAATTAGATGACCAAACCTCTCCTTAGACAGAACTTTCTAGACATTGCCAATAATGTTATCTAATAATATTATTTAGATAATATGAATTATTGCTCCGATAATAGAAAATACTGTGCAGTGACAATTATTAAAACAACAGTAATACAAAATATCAACACAGTAATTATTGAATCAATAAAATAAAATATCGAAAGTAATTACATCGTAACAATTATCGAGTAGTGCCTTCTTACGTAAGAATCAATAATTGGTGCAATCATGTCTTCTTGTGTTTTAACCACCGTGTATTCTAACAGTGATACTTGTGAATAACTACGCCAATTATTTATAAACAACTTATTCTTGTTGTTTTCTTCCTCCAATCGCTTTCCGCTTATGGGGGCCCCACATAAGGCTCTTGTCGCACGAATATTCCCTGACGAGACGAATATTCCATGACCAAACGAATATTCCCAAACAACAATGAATATTTTATCACCACTTGCTTATTTAAAATATTCACAAGCATTTTACCCATAACTAACCACATTAATCAAATCCACCTTACTATTTCAAAATAATAAATAAAGGAAATTCCTTTTTATTTAAAAATTTCGGGTCTTACATAAACGCATATGTGATGAGGATATTCGGCTGAATAATAAAAACAGAATAATAGAAGAATTTCACCACGTATATGCAGATACTTAGATAAGCAGATTTATTCCAACATAATAATAAGGAATGGAATAACAAAAGAATTTCACCAAGTATAGGGTAAATCACAGATATCAAAAGTTATTCAAAATGAATAATAAAGAGTGGAATAACAGAAGTTCTCTTCATGAATACAAAAGAAATAATACCTCTTACCTTAGAAGAAACTGGATATAGAAGTAGTGAAGTAGCAGAATATTTTTCTTTTTTCTCTCTATAGTTTCTCACTCTAGAGTTTCAGTGAATTCGTAAGAAATAATGAAGGAATGAGCTTCTATTTATAGAAGAATGGACTGAATAGTAACTAATTCCTGAACGGTCCAGATTTATTTATAATAAAATATTCTAATAAAATAAAATTTTTAAATAATATATATATATATATATATATATATATATATATATCTTCCCTTTCTTGCAAGACATTCCTTCCCTCCCCATTTTTCACCTGTGATAACCAAAAATTTCCACCACCCATGTCATATTCAACATGTGGGCCCCACCATAATGTGTATATACTAAATAACTTTCTACCGATTATTTTGAAAAATAGTAAGTGGGGGTCCAAATAATACGCCAAAATTTACAACAAATACCTCATAAAAATCCCCTCAATATTTTTAACAACATTTATCATCATTATTATAATTCACAATATTAATCGACTGTGTCGTTTCACAGGAAGAGGGCTTTCAATAAGGAATTCTCCTCATGGTAGCGCAATTAGGTGACCAAACCTCTCCTCGCGTAACTTACAGACATCATTAATATTGCAAATAATAATATTAATAACTCATCATCTCAATTATTGATTTAATAATATATAAAATATCGACAATAATTGAATCAATTAACGTGAGATACTTAAAGCAATTATCGTAGCAATAATTAAACAAAACCGAGTGACTTCTCACGTAAAGCATCAATAATCAATATCGTGCGCTACTATGCAACCACGTGTATTCTTGCATTTTTACTACCTAAAGTAGTTCATTTGTTTTAACTATAAAACTTCGCCGTTATTTTCATAAAAATATTTTTGTCGTTTTCTCAATCAAACAATAATTCCGTTATAAGGTCCACTAATGATTTGTCGCCGTCATCTGAATATTTCCTGTTAAAAGCGAATATTCCCCACCAATCGAATATTATATAACAACTCATGCATTTTGCAAAATTTATAACTATTACCCACAACTATAACATTATATCAAATTCATTCCATAATATTCAAAAATAATAAATATAGAAAATTCATCTTTATTCATAAAAGTTGGGGTCTTACAATCTCCCATTCTTATGAAATTTCACCCTCGAAATTAGGGTACGTACCTGGTATGTCGAAGAGGTAAGGATACCTTGATTTCATTTCAGATTCTAACTCCCAGGTCATTTCCCATAAAACTTTGACTTGAGGTATAACCTTGGAGCGTAGAATATGTTCCTTCTTATTCAAGATTTGAACAGGAACCTCTTCATACGTTAAATCTTCCGATATTTCATCTGGTTCTAACTCAATAATGTGGTTCGGGTCTTTCACATATTTACGTAACATGGATATATGAAAAACGTTATGAACATGAGACATACTTGGCGGTAAGGCGAGTCTATACGCCATAGTTCCTACTAGATCGAGGATTAAAAATGGGCCAATGAATCGAGTATTGAGCTTTCCTCTCTTTCCGAATCTCGTAACTCCTTTCCAAGGAGCAACACGTAACAACACATGATCTCCAATATCGAATTCCACGTCCTTTCGATGAAGATTAGCATAACTCTTTTGTCGATCTTGTGAGGTTTTTATACGTTGTCGTATTATTTGAATCTTTTCCGTAGTCATACATACCAACTCCGGTCCCAACAACGTTGCTTCACCCACCTCATCCCAGCATATTGGAGAACGACACTTTCTTCCATACAACGCCTCGAATGGAGCCATGTCGATACTTGTTTGATAACGGTTGTTGTAGAAAAACTCCACCAATGGTAAGAACTTGTCCCAACTTCCCGTAAAGTCAAGGACACAGAGTCTTAATAAATCTTCAAGAGTTTGAATAGTCCTCTCTGATTGTCCGTCCGTCTGAGGATGATATGTCGAACTAAATCGTAAATCCGTGCCTATAACTTTTTACAAACTAACCCAAAATCTTGAAGTGAATCTTGAGTCTTGATCAGAAACTATGGATACTGGCATACCATGCAATCTTACAATCTCGTTTATGTACATACGAGCAAGACGTTCAAGTGTATAAGTTTCTTGTATAGGTAAGAAATGAGCAGACTTGGTCAATCTATCAACAATGACCCAAATTACATCTATGCCCTGAGAAACCTTGGGAAGACCAATAACGAAATCCATGGTAATGTGCTCCCACTTCCATTCTGGAATTTCAAGTGGTTGCAATGGACCTTTTGGTACTTGATGCTCCGGCTTGACTCGTTGACACGTTAGACACCTTGGGATAAACGGTATTTATCTCTCTCTTCATATTGCCCCACCAAAATATATGTCGAACATCATGATACATTTTAGTACTCCCAAGATGGATTCTGCAAACGGTTGTGTTGTGCGCCTCCATCATGATTTTATACTTTAAATCGTGGTCGTTAGAACACAAAGTCCGGAGTTGACTCAAGTATTCCTTCTTCATATATTCTTGCTTCCTAAGATAGCACCTTCTTGTACTTTTTTTCCTCATATGCATCATTTCTAGAGTGCGTGAGCTTGAAGCGACTTTAACTTTATCGATTAAAGTCGGTTCTACTCGTATATTCGCCATCATCACGTGGGTCCCTGGAGTCTTTATCTCTATCTCCATCCTTTGCAAGTCATACAAAATGGGCCTTTCGATTGACAATATCGCATTCGCATACGCGTATGATCTTCTACTCAATGTGTCGCCTACCACGTTTGCTTTTCCAAGATGGTATTGGATGGTATGATCATAATCTTTCAACAGTTCAAGCCAACGTCGTTGTCGCATGTTGAGTTCCTTTTGAGTGAAGAAATATTTAAGGCTTTTATGATCCGTAAAGATCTCCACTTTCTCCCCATACAAGTAATGCCTCCAAATTTTAAGTGCGAAGACAACAGCAGCCAACTCTAGATCAGGAGTAGGATAATTCCTCTCATATTTTTTGAGTTGTCGAGAGGCATTGGCTATGACTTTCCCATGTTGCATGAAAACACATCCTAACCCTTTGCCTGAAGCATTACTGTAGATGACAAATCCCTCTGAGCCAGATGGTATTGTCAGAACAGGTGCTGAAATGAGTCTTCTCTTGGGTTCTTGAAAACTCTTCTCACATTCCTTGTTCCAACCGAATTTTGTATCTTTCCGAGTCAGCTGAGTTAAGGGAGTAGCGATTTGAGAAAACCCTTCTACGAATCTCCGATAATAACCAAATGTAAGCGAGAAAGCTACGTCTTCTGATTATTGATTTAGGTTGTTCCCGACTTTTGAATGACTTCAATCTTTGCCGGGTCAACAGATATTCCATGACTTGATACCACGTGCCCAAGAAATGCTACTTCCTTAGGCCAGAACTCGCATTTCTTCAACTTGGCATAAAGCTTTATATTCGAAGCTTTTGGAGTATCGACCTTAAGTGTTGCTTCATGATCTTCACGGCTTTTGGAATAAATAAGGATGTCATCAATAAAGATGACCACAAAGTGATCCAAATATTCCTTGAATACTCGGTTCATCATATCCATGAAGGCAAAGAAGAGCATTAGTCAATCCAAAAGACATGACTAGAATTCATAATGTAAAAGACGAGTTAAAGCCGTCTTTGGAATGTCATCGGTTTTAATCTTTAATTGGTGATATCCGAAACAAAGATCAATCTTTGAAAAGTATTTAGCGCCTTGCAACTGGTCAAACAGGTCATTAATACGTGGCAATGGGTACCTATTTTTGATGGTGACATGATTTAACTCCCAATAATCAATACAAAGTCGCATACTCCCGTCTTTCTTTTTCACGAATAGAGCAGGAGCACCCCAAGGAGACTTCTAGATTTAATGAAATCGATGTCTAACAATTCCTGCGATTGGGTCTTTAACTCCCGAAGTTCAATAGAGCCATTCGATATGGGGCTTTGGAAATAGGTTTTGTCATCGGGTTCAAGGTCGATACAAAATTCAATTTCACGCCTGGGGTAGGCGAGGAAGTTCTTGAGGGGAATACGTTAGGAAATTCATTAACAATAGAAATATCATTCACAACTGACGTATTTTTGTTTAGATCCGTGACATGAGCTAAGAAAGCTTGACATCCGTTTTTCAATAAATGAATATCTTTATGGCTTGAGATGATAGTGATTGATTTTAATGGTTTGGTTGCTTGAATTTGCATAATAGGTTGGTTAGGAATATGAAAGCTAACAACCTTACGAAAACAATCAATTTTTACATGATGAGTAGTTAACCAATCAATCCCTAGAATTATGTCAAATGCAAGTATTTTCATTGAAATAAGATCGACAGGTAATGTGAGGGTACCGATTTGAACCAAACAAGACTTATAAACAGTGGATGTAATGAAGGTTTCTCCCAACGGAGTTTCAACAGATAAGTCAAAGTCCAATTTCTTTGGAGTCAAATTTAAACGTTAAGCGCAAGTAGGAGAAATAAAAAAATGGGTAGAACCGGTATCAAATAAGGTATATACTTCACTAGAGTTTATGATAAGCTTACCCGTGATGACCTCGTTCGAGTTCTTTGCTTTCTGGGAGGTCATGACAAATGCTCTCCTCAGACCTCACTGGCTTTGACTTTTACGGGACGTCCTTTGGTGCCTCCATCCTAGCTGAACTTGTCTTCGGTGAACGACAAAATCGGGCTAGGTGACCTTCTCTTCCACAATTATAACATGCTTTGGACGGCATCACGCAGTTTGGACTGATATGTCCCTCCCCTCTGCATTTGAAGCATATGATAGTTGATCGTTCTCCTTCCTTAACGACAGGTGCTGATGTTGACGTCTTTCCATCATTGTTGAATCTCCTTTTCTTGAAATGTCCATTCTTATTGTTTTGGCCATGATTACCACCGAAGTGGTTACCATTTCTGGCATGTTGATTCCATCCACGCTTATCATCCACCGCTTGATGATTGTTATCATCGGTGGTATTATCATTTTTGCTTACCGCTTTCCTTCGGGTGGGTTGACTTATTATCGCGCTTCCAATAAGCGAGCCCTATTAACAACATCTCGAATACAAACACGGTTTATGAGAGATAAGATATTGACGTATCTCGGGTTTCAAACCTCTTAGAAACATTCGCGTCATTCTCTCCTCATTATCAACCAAATGGGATGCAAACCGGGACAACTCGGCGAACTTGGCTTCGTATTGCGACACGGTCATGTTATTTTGCTCCAGCTTGATGAACTCTACCTCTTTCATGTGACGAATACTTTCGGGAAAGTACTTGTCGTTAAACAATTCTTGGGACTTCTCCCAAGTCATTTTCAGTGCGACAGGTTGAGTGTGTTTTACAAATTCCCACCAGTAATCTGCCTTTGCACGCAACATGAAGGTGGCAAAGGGGACCTTTTGCTCCTCGGAGCATCCCAAGACATCAAATATCTTGCAGATCTCCTTTATCCACGTCTCTGCCTTAAGTGGTTTTGGCTCTCCAAAAAACTCCGGTGGTCCCAGTTCCTTGAATCGCTTAATGATGATCGTCGTCGAGAGTTGCCAAGTGTTTCCACCGCATTTTGGATGAGAGTCGCTTCTTTTCGATATTGCATGAATTGCATAAAGCCTCTGAACATTCCATCGTTCATCATCTGGTCAGTGTTGTTGTTTGCTTGAGGATTGTCGCCTTCCTGATGCACATTATCCAGATTATTGATCTGTGGAGACTCAACGGTCTCCTGTGCTCCATTGATGTTCTCAACATTCTCAGATGCCATTTTCAACATCGCCACAAAACAAGGGATAATTAACATATCACATATTATCCCTATATTCTGACCAACAAATTAAATACCAAATAAACTTAGGTAGGTCATACTAGCGAAGGAATTCCCCGTCTCTCCCCTCCTAGTTCTTATCTCACATCTCAGTCAGGGATCATATCCCTAAGATTTGATACCAATTGTGACGCCCCCAAAATAGGTATACATCACCCATCTCGAGTCGCCAAATACATGGTACAAAAATTCAAATACAACTTAATTATACAACAGTCGTGTAAAATACGACAAAACATATGTTGTGAGTTTTAATACAAATATTGTCATCTAGACAATATCCACACTCAATTGAGTCCTCATTACATTTACTATCACACTATTTCACAGAATAGTGAGGACTACTAATGTTATTATATGGACCGTCACTCCATTCCCCGACTAGTCCCTGCTACGTTCTCATTTCCTGAAGAGAACAATGAAAGTAAAAGGGTGAGCTCAACTAGCCCAGTAAGAAATATTATGACTAAGATAATGCAGAATAAATTATCGTTAGCCTTCAACAATGTTAAACTGATACAATATAACAAACATCAAGTTTAACCTGCGGCGGATTAAGCAATCCATAAAAAGAGTCAGTAGAGAATAAAATCTACTATCTTTTATGATTTAAAAGATTTTCATCACTTTTATCATTGGGACTCGACAATAAATAATCCACATCATTTCTGCACTACTGACGATGATATTCATTAGTATCACAACCACAAATTATCCATGCACTACGGGCCAAGGATATTCGTGTATTTATCAATGGTCATGATCATGCCAACAACTGTCCATCAATGCACTACGGGCCAATGTTGACTTTTACCACATCATTTGTAACATTACGGTCATGATTATTTGAATAATCCTCGGTCATAATCATACCAAGTCCATCTATGCACCTTACAGCCATGTAGATGACTTTCAACATAATATAAACATGAGGATGATGACAATGATATAAGAACTTAATAAAACAAGTTTAAGAATTAATTTATCCGAGAATTAATAACGTCCAAATTGTCAACATGATACTTCTTTCAGAGAGTAAAATTCAAGAATTCTCGGAAGAATATTTCCATGAAAAGATCTTTGGATGAAGCTTGAATATCGAGGATATTCCACTAATTTCATGGAGTATAGAAGTCAAAACTTTAATCAACTTAGTATAATAAAGAATGGAATAACAAAAGAAATCACCAAGCACGATAGAATAGCATGCAGACGGAGTTATTCCAACAGAATACTAAATAATAGAATCGGTCCCGTAAAACGCACGCAGACGGAGATATTTCGATAGAATACTAAATAATGGAACCGAAGTCCGGCAGTAACGCGCGCATGGATATTCCGACGAATAATAAATAATGGAACCGAGTAGGGTGTAAGCGCATGACGCATGGATATTAAAACGAATAATAAAAAACGAGAATAATAGAAGAATTTCACCATGTATGCGAGTCTCAGCGCAAAGTTATTCAACATAATAATAAGGAATGGAATAACGGAAGAATTTTACCAAGTATAGGGTGGCAGCGTATCTGAGTTATTCTAACGAGAATAATAAAGAGTGGAATAATGAAGTTCTCTTCATGAATACAAAAGAAATAATACCCCTTACCTTTGAAGAAAGCTGGATATAGAAGTAGTGAAGTAGCGAGAATACTTTTCTTCTTTCTTTTCATAGTTTTCTCTCTCAGAGTTTCAAAGTGAATTCGTAAGAAATAATGAAGGAATAAACTTCTATTTATGAAGAATGGACCTGAATAGTAACTAATTCTGAATGGTCCGATTAATTTACTTTTAAACAGACGGTCTGAGATTGATTTACAATAAAATATTCTAATAAAACAAAAACTTTAAATATAATATATATATATATATATATATATATCTACCACGCCTTATACTGGCATGGCATTCACCACCACCACATACACATTTCTGCACACACACATACCTATTACTACACATGCCACACACAGGACATATATATATATATATATATATATATATATATATATATATATATATATATATATATCTTCACCTTCTTGCAAGACATTCCTTCCCTTCCCATTTCTCACCCGTGATAACCAAAAATTTCCACCACCCATATGTCATATTCAACATGTGGGCCCCTCCATAATGTATATATACTAAATAACTTTCTACCGATTATTTTGAAAAATGGTAAGTGGGGGTCCAAATAATTCGCCAAAATTTACAACAAATACTTCATAAAAATCCCCTCAATATTTTTAACAACATTTATCATCATTATTATAATTCACAATATTAATCGACCAGGTCGTTCCCAGGAAAGAGGAGGCTTTCCAATAAGGATTTCTCCCTATTGGCGCGCAATTAGGTGACCAAACCTCTCCTTGGCAGAAATTATAGACATCGTTAATATTGCAAATAATAATATTAATAACTCTGTCATCTCAATTATTGATTTAATAATATATAAAATATTGACAATAATTGAATCGATTAACGTGAGATCTACGCAAAGAATTATCTGTAGTAATAATTGAACAAAACCGGTGACTTCTCACGTAAGCATCAATAATCAATACCGGTGTGCTACTTATGCAACCAATGTAGACATCGTATTTTTTACTACCGAGTAGTTCAACAGTTTTAACTATAAAACTTCCGCCGTTATTTTAATAAAAATATTTTTGTCGTTTTCTCAATCCGACAATAATTCCGTTGTGGGGTCCACCAATGATTGTGCCGTCGTACGAATATTCCTAGTTAAAACAAATATTCCCCGACCAATCGAATATTATATAACAACCTGCGTACTTTGCAAAATTTATAACTATTACCCACAACTATAACATTATATCAAATTCATTCCATAATATTCAAAAATGATAAATATAGAAAATTCATCTTTATTCATAAAAGTTGGGGTCTTACAAGGCCCACCATGATAATTCTACGTGGAGTATTATATAAAGTGTCATTAACAATTCTCATAGTGACAATGATATAATGATCCTCTGACCTGAAATTATTATATTACTACACGGGAATTTATGTATTTTGATATTATCAAAGGTCACCTTTAATAGGGTGGACAATAAAGGTGATTATTGGGTATATCATGAATCGTGTGAGGAATATGAGTGATTTAAATGGAATTTAACCCTCCTATATATTAGGGGTGATATTCATAGGCCTCTTGATTGAGTAGGACTATGAAATGCATGGTCATGCTCAAATAGTAATTTGTTTAATATAATCTACTCATTAATCAAGAAAACTCAGATTAAATTATGAAGAGTATGGCATATTCCATGCCTCGAGTTTAATCTAGAATGTCAAGGTTAAAAAGATTAAATTATATTAAAACATTGGTCACGAAAAGGTTGCATCGAATCATCGATCTTATTATTACTTAGGTAGCAGTGATGCATTACTAGATTTCGCTCATTGTTTATAATTTTATAATATGATTTTAAGATTATTGCCAACATAATAATAATTTATAGGGTCACACACTTAGAACGTAATTAAAAGGGAATTAATTTAAATTGTAAGGATTTAAATATGTCAATATGATTGATAGTATTTAAATTACGAATTTAAATTAAAAGGATATTTTGTATATATATGTATATTAATTAAGTTAGACTTAATTAAGACATAATATATATAAATTCAGATTTTATTTATTTTTCAATTAGATTAAGTTTTGATTAATTCCTTTTGACTGCTATATATATGATATATCAGCTATTTTAGAAAATCATCAAAAACCTAAAAACCCTAACTACTCTTAGAGAGAGATTAGAGAGAAAAACTTTAGAAAAATTCAGATCATTGGTGGCTAGTACCACGGTTCTCTTTACTACAGATCGTGTGACGATTCGTGGGACGTTCGTGTGGATACCATAGAGACACAGTTTCGTTCGATTGCATTCAAAAAATTTGAAGTCGTTCCAGAATTTTCTATCGTTTAATTTCCATTCTAGCTTGGATAATCGGTAAAATATTTAAACTTCTAAATTAATATGTTTTCGCATGGATCCTATTTTATGGTTTCGGAAATTGTTTTGAAAATCTTATATTCCGCTGTGTTTTTGTGCCAAAATCCCTTCATGTTCTGTGTTTTTGATAAAATATAGAGTATGATCAACACTTGAGGAGTATCTTTATGATTCTTAGAAAATGATCATCTCCATGAATCAGCCAGATATAAATAAGCAATAGAGTTGATTCCTACTCTAAAAACATTCAAAATCTGTGAACATAACCAAGCAAAGGGTGAAACAACAAAGGAAAAGAGTGTCATATCAAAATGCTTAATCATTCACACATGCATCATAAATGTCATATCTAACTCTGATATATGCATAAATATGATTGTTGATGCTAATGTGATGTAAAATCAAGAATATGAGGAATTAGAATTTTGAGAGAAAACCAATCTAGCAGGACCCAAATAATCATTGGTACCAAAAATAAAAATTTACCTAACCTGCAGGTACTTAGTCTATCTGACCACACAAGGAATACTGAAGTAGATAGCTTCAGTCACAAGGATTCAACCAACTACAAGGTCAAGACATTTCGGCAATGCTCTTGATCATATTATCTAAAGTCAAAGACTGTTCTTGAAGACTTGTTGAGTCCCCATTAATGAATATTCACATGGTTGATGATCTTCATATGGAAACAGACTATTTATGTCAAGACGAAAGAGATCTACTGGTCGTATCCATGCAAAATATATCATTCCAAAGGGAACATCCAGGAAGTTCATATCAAAGGATCATCAAGCATTGATGATGAAGAATGCACCATTAAAGCATAACTTCATGAGTGCAGAATATACTGAAGCCTGAATGAGAAAGACTATGTTCATATTTTTGTCAACAATCGTGGAGTGATCAGTTTTAAGGATACCTCCCTTTTATTCATTTAAGTTTTTTCATTCATGATGATTTCAGCCTGAAGGATATGCTGAAACAGACTCTTAGCCTGAACAAACTGTCAAGGCTGAAGCTGAAGAAAGTGCAAAGGCTATGTCCAAGTCAAAAAAGAGGACGAAGAGGCTTGTCAAGAATACTGCTCTGATAAATGAGGAAGTATTGAAGGAAGACGATCAAAGGATTAAAAATTATTTAAGAGTTGCGCTTCATCAAATTTCTGAAATGATTAAAATTGAGATTTGTGCTTCATCTAATATCATTTCACTTGAATGTTTGACTAAATGTTCTTATTAAATTTTAATCTATTCATGTCGGGGTACTATTCATGACGAATTCTAGCCTTTTCAGTCCAAATTATATTTGAAATATGAATCTTAAAATTCTTGAATTTGAATCCACATTTTGATCATCATGTTGATAATTTGGACTTTCTTAAACTCTGAATAAATTAAAAATATCTAATGTTTATTCTTGATCTTATTATTCATCATTTATAACACTGTCATCATCCTCAAACTTAAATTGTGGTCAAAAGTTATATTTGGTCCGTAGTGCAAAGATGGATTATTGATTGGTATGATTATGACTATAAATTATGTATTGATATAATCATGACCATTGGTGTTATAGATAAAGGCTTGTGGTGAGAGTTCTCTTTGGCCCGTAGTGCAAATATGGACTGTTTGTTGTCTTGATCATGATCATTGGTGACACAAATGAATATCTTTGGCACGTAATCCAAAGATAAACTGTTGATTTGCATAAATATAAACAGGAAATGTAGATTTATGTTATAGAAATAAAATACTAATGATGTATTTTTAAATCATAAAAGACAATAGACATCATGCTCTACTTGACTCTTCTAATGAACTGCTTGTTCCAATGCATTTATTGATCTAAAACTTATTGTCTATTATAATTTATATGATTTATTTTTGTTGAAGAATAAAGATAATTTTATTTTTCATTATCTTAGTCGTGATATTCTTTATTGGGATAGTTGAGCTCACACTTTTGTTCCATTGTTATTCTCAGGAAACGAGAGTGTAACTAAGACTAGTCGGGAACTGGAATTATGATCCGAGATAGTTATTAGAAAAGTCTTCACTATGTTATAAAATAGTGTTATAATTGTAACGTGGACTTAATTTGAGTGTGAATATTGTCGTTTTATATACGGTACTACATTTGTATTGAAACTCACAGTTTATGTATTGTCGTATTTTGTACGATAATTTAATAGTGCCGTATACGTGAATAGTAACTCCGACACCAAAAGATAGAAATTTCACAAAAAAATATCATCATGCTTCGTGAATAGTACTCATGAATAGTAACTCGTGAATAGTAACTCATGAATAGTAACTCGTGAATAGTAACTCATGAATAGTAATCCCGACATGAAAAAGTTCCAAATTTGATAAAAAATTCCAACCAATATTTCAGCATAATGATATTGAAGAAATAATATCATTTGAGAAGAAAATAACATCCTTACCTCGAAAAGACAAGACTTTAGTTAAACACAGGATATAAAGGCTATGACTTGAACTTGCACCAGTATATCAACACTTAAAGTATACTCACAAGAATACGCTCAAAATATCGAGAGAGAAATAGAGAAAACTTGGGTTTCGGTGTGATTTTCAATTCTAACCTAAGCACCCTATTTATAGGAAATTGCTTAGAACACCAAAGTAGAAAATTGAATATAATAATATTATTTATAAACAAAATTCCTTAGCCCACCTTTGAAATTTGATTTTAGCCATAGCACATGTTAAATGAGGTTCACAAACTCACCAAAAACGTTTTTCTCAAAATAATTAATTAAAACTCCCAAAAATTAATTATTTCGGAACTCCAAAACTTCAATAATTCATAATAAATATCCCTTTTATCAGAAAATTCGAATCTCGCGTGTTTTTATAGGAAATTCAATTCTCTACAACTTTGCAGAAGAAAGTTTTTCTAAATTCCAAAGAAAAATTGACCGAAATTCACAAACGGGTGATTTTACAGGCTATAATCAAATTTCAGTCAAGAAATGGGTCCACCAACACACAAAACATGTGTTAAACATTTAATCCAACAAAAATACTCTTCCTCCTCATTTATTCATATATCCCACATTCATTGTAAAAATATTACCATTAATATATTATTAAAATAATATATTTAAATGAATTATTTTATCAGAAAAAGATAAAATATTAATTTTCAACAATTGTCACATTAAAAATTTTCTCCATCTATATCCTCGTAAAATCAATATTTTTCTCATCATATAAATCAATAATTAATTATTCACAAATAATATTACAGAATCACATTATTGTAACTCAGCGGTTCCTGCGGGAAAGAGGGCTTTCAATAAGGATCTCTTTTCTTTGGCGCATGATTAGATGACCAAACCTCTCCTTGATGTAATTTTCTAGACATTGCCAATAATGTTATCTAATAATATTATTCAGATAATATGAATTATTGCTCCGATAATAGAAAATACTGTGCAATGATAATTATTAAAACAACAGTAATATAAAATATCAACACATCAATTATTAAATCAATAAAATAAAATATCGAGCGATTAATTACTATAACAATTATCGAAAGTAGTGCCTTTACGTAAGAATCAATAATTGGTGCAATACTCAATGCGCCATCTTTGTGCAACAACGCCAGACATCTTTGTGTTTTAACCACCGGGTATTCCAACAAGTATTAACAGAATAACTACTGTGCTATTTTTATAACCAACTTATTCTTGTCGTTTTCTTCATCCAATCGCTGCTATGGGGCACACACAAGGTCGCATCGTCGTACAAATATTCTCGACAAAGATCTTAATATTCCACGACCAAACGAATATTCCGACAACAATGAATATTTTATCACCACTGCTTATTTAAAATATTTGCGATTTTACCCATAACTAACCACATTAATCAAATCCACCCTTACTATTTCAAAATAATAAATAAAGGAAATTCCTTTTTATTTAAAAAAAATTCGGGGTCTTACAACCTCTCCTCCTTATGAAATTTCGTCCTCGAAATTGACGTACGTACGTAGTGTTTCGAAAAGGTAAAGATACCTCGCTTTCATTTTTCGTTTCCAACTCCCATGTCATTTCTTCAATAGCATGGTTCCGCCACAAAATTTTAACTTGTGGTATAACCTTTGTGCGTAGGACATGCTCCTTTCTATCCAAGATCTTCGAGTTACCTCCTCAGACGTTAAATCTTCTCGCTATCTCAAATGCGGTTCTAACTCAATAATGTGGTTGGGTCATCCACATATTTACGTAACATCGATACATGAAAAACGTTATGAACACGCGTCATACTTGGCGGTAAAACGAGTCTATAGGCCACAGTTCCTATTCGATTGAGGATTTCAAATGGACTAATAAATCGAAGGTTTGAGCTTTCCTCACATCGTCGATTCTTGCTTTTGGAATAACGACTTCTTGCATCTTCTTCTTCATATTCATCAACTCCAAGTCTGTAGCTTGAGCAACTTTAAATTTATCGATTAAAATCGATTCTAATCGTATATTCGTTATCTTCACGCAGGTTCTTGGAATCTTTAACTTTATCTCCATCTTCTGTAAGTCATACGAAATGAGTCTTTTGACAATATCGCATTCGATCAGATATCGATCTTTTTTGCTCAACACGTCAGCTACCACGTTCGCTTTTCCAGGATGGTATGGTCAGAACATGTGCCGAAATGAGTCTCTCTTGAGTTCTTGAAGCTCTTCCCACATTTCTCGCTTCCATTCGAATTTTATATCTCTACGAGTCAATTTGAGTTAATGGAGTAGCGATTCGAGAAAATCTTTCCACGAATCTCGATAATAACCAACTAAGCCTAGAAGATACGTATTTTGATTACTAACTTAGGTTGCTCTCAATCGTGACTCATATCCCAATCTTGGATAAGACGTCACAATGGCACTCTATCGCTTTACTACCGCATGCGAATATGGCGCCCCTACAGAGAGTCTCGGCTTTGCATTCCATAAAGGAAATCACCAGATAGAGGCTAGGTACCAACTTCTATAGTTAAATTTTAACTCTCGAAGTTCAATAGAGTCATTCAATATGAGATTTTAGAAATGGATTTTGTCTTAGGGTTCAAATTCGATACAAAATTTAATATCACGCTCGGGGAGTAAGCCAAGAAATTCTTCAGGAAATACATCAGAAAATTTACAAACAACAGAAATATCACTCAAATCTGACGTATTTTTGTTCAAGTCCATGACATGGCTAAGAAAGCTTGACATCCATTTTTCAATAAACGAATGACTTTATGGCTTGATATGAAAAAGTTTGACTTCAATGGTTTGGTTGCTTGAATTCGAATAACAAGTTGCTTAGGAATATGAAAACTAACAACCTTACGAAAGCAATCAATTTGGCATGATGAGTAGTTAACCAATCAATCCCTAAAATCACAATAAAAGCAAGTATCTTTAAAGAGATAAGATCAACAGGTAATGTGATGATGCCAACTTGGATCAAACAAGATTTCTAAATGTGGATGAAATGAAAGTTTCTCTAAGCAGAGTCTCCATGAGATATGTCAAAGTCAAATTTCTCTGGAGTCAAGTTTAAACGTTGAACGCAAGAAAGAGAGATAAAAGAATGGGTAGAACCGGTATCTAATAGGGTATAAACTTCGTAAGAATTATAATTAACTAACCCATGCTAACTTCGTTCGGGTTCCTCGCATTCGATTAGGTCACAAAAACGCTCTTCTAGGAACCGATTGACTTTGACTTGTCTGGGATGACCTTTGGAGTCACCATCCCATTGGACTTGGTTTCTCTACCGTATAATCTCAAATGCGATATGACCTTCTTTTCCACAATTATAACATACCTTGGAAGGTTGTGAGCAGTTTGGACTTATGTGTCCTCTTTCTCCGCATTCAGTAGCATCTAACCTGAGGCCTTTCTCCTCCTCTAAAATTCGATTCTTTGGTGTTGGTCTTAAGCGTCTTTTCCGTCATTGTTAAATCTTCTCTTTTTGAAATTTCCACTTGAATTATTTCTTCTATTATCTTGGCCATGATTACCACCGAAGTGGTTACCATTTCTGGCCTGATAATTTCTTTCACAATGGTTATCATTATCCCGATGGCCGTTGCCACCAGTATGATTTTTATCGTGTTGTTGGTCGCCCGGTTGAACAGACTCATTATCTCGCTCTAATAATTGAGCCCTGTTCACAACATTTGAATATAGAGAAAATTTATGAGAAATGAGGTATTGACGAATTTCGAGTTTCAAACCTCTCAAAATCATTCGCGTCATACGTTCCTCATTCTCTACCAAATGAGGTGCAAACCTGGATAACTCCGCGAACTTCGCCTCGCATTGGGACACCGTCATGTTATTCTGCTCTAGTATAATAAACTCTACCTCCTTCATATGATGAATACTTTCAGAAAAGTACTTGTCATTGAACAGTTTCTGAAACGTTTCCCAAGACATGCTGAGTGCAGCTGGATGGGTACGCTTCACAGATTCCCACCAGTAATCTGCCTCATTACGGAACATAAAAGTAGCGAATAGAACCTTCTGTTCCTCCGTGCATCCCAAGACATCGAATATCTTGGTAATCTACTTGACCCACGTCTCGCCTTTAATCGGATCCGCTTTCCTGCACTCAGTGGTCCCAACTCTTTGAATTGTTTGGGACGTGACAAACCGCCGCGTTTCTATCATTTCACACCGTATTTTGTGCACGCGAGTCTCCACAAATCGTCGGTTTTGCATGAATCGCAAAAAGCTTCTAAACATCACGTCGTTCATCGTCTGATCAGTGGTGTTGTTTACAGGAGGAATATTTCCAACCTATTGCACGTTCTACTCGTTGGTGAGTACAGGCGTCTCCACAGTCTCATTTACTCCACTGTTAACATTCTCAGTCGACATTCTCAAATACTGCCATAAATAAGGGTTAATTAAACAAATTAACATACCACATAATATCCCTATACTCTGACCAACTAACAAATAAGCTTAGGTAGGACACACTAGCGAAGGATTTACTCATCTCTCCCCTCCTAGTTCTATTCCCCGATCTCCACCAGAGATCATATTCCTAAGCTCTGATACCAACTGTGACGAACCCAAAATAGGTATACATCACCCAACCCATTCTGAGTCGCCAAATACATGGTACAGAAATAACTACAACTTTATTAATACATTTGTCGTGCAAAATACGACAACCTATATACTATGAGTTTAAATACAAATATAGACTTCTAAACAATATCCACATGCAAATAAATCCTCATTATTGATACACTATTTTACAGAATAGTGAAGACTACTAAAACAAACTATCTAGAACCATCACTCCACACCCCGACTAGTTCCTCGCTATAATCTCGCACCACGAGAAGAAAAATGGAACAACAAGGAAAAGGTGAGCTCAACTAGCCCGATAAAGAATGTTATGACTAAGATAATGTACAACAAATTATCGTTAGTCTTCAACAGGAAAAATCGGATAGAATACAATGAATAACAAGTTTCGAGATCAATATTCGCAATGAAATAATAATTCATAGAAGAGTTACGTAGAGAATGAAATCTACTATAATCTATGAATTTAATGTATCCATCATCAATATTTTATCCCCCGTAACATCAATCAATATTCATCTCAAATCAAATATTCATCTTTCGCACTACGTGCCAAAGATATTCACCGATTAAGTCATGTTCATTTAAACACACTGCTCATCTTGCACACTACGGCCAAAGATATTCATCATAAAATCATTCATCTTTGCGACTACGGGCCAAAGATATTCGAGAACATCATCATTTAGGACCGAGGATGATGAAAATAATTTTAAAGAAAGCGAATCCGGTGAAACAAAAGAACAAGTATTATGGATTCGCATTTTTTAAACAATCCGAGTTCAAAAATACTTCATAAATAATCATATCAAGTAAAATTCAAGAATGATCAAAACATAGAAACAATCAAAGCTAGTATCCGAATAGATATTTTGGACAAAAAGAAGAAATTTCATTTTTAGGTGAATAAAGGCCAGATTCGTGAATAGTCAGATATCGTGAATAAGGCCGAGTATACGTGAATAGTAACTCGACACCAAAAGATAGAAATTTCACAAAAATATCATCACGCTTCGTGAATAGTACTCGTGAATAAGAACTCGTGAATAAGAACTCATGAATAGTAATCCCGATATGAAAAAGTTCCAAATTTGATAAAAAATTCAACCAATATTTAAGCATAATGATATTGAAGAAATAATATCATTTGAGAAGAAAATAACATCCCTTACCTCGAAAAAGACAAGAGACTTTAGTTGAAACACCGGATATAAGTTATGACTTGAACTTCAGATCGTATATCAACACTCAAAGTATACTCACAAGAATACGCTCAAAATACCGAGAGAGAGAAATAGAGAAAACTTCAGTTTCTGGTGTGATTTTCAATTCTAACCTAAGCACCCTATTTATAGGAAATTGCTTAGAACACCAAAGTAGAAAATTGAATAAAATAATATTATTTATAAATAAAATTCCTTAGCCCACCTTTTAAATCTGATTTCAGCCATAGCACATGTTAAATGAGGTTCACAAACTCACCAAAAATGTTTTTCTCAAAATAATTAATTAAAACTCCAAAAAATCAATTATTTCGGAACTCCGAAACTTCAATAATTCATAATAAATATCCCTTTTATCAGAAAATTCGAATCTCGCGTGTTTTTATAGGAAATTCAATGCTCTACAACTTTGCAGAAGAAAGTGTTTCCAAATTCCAAACAGAAATTGACCGAAATTCACAAACGGGTGATTTTACAGGCTATAATCAAATTTCAGTCAAGAAATGGGTCCACCAACACACAAAACATGTGTTAAACATTTAATCCAACAAAAATACTCTTCCTCCTCATTTATTCATATATCCCACATTCATTGTAAAAATATCACCATTAATATATTATTAAAATAATATATTTAAATAAATTATTTTATCAGAAAAAGATAAAATATTAATTTTTAACAATTATCACATTAAAAATTTTCTCCATCTATATCCTCATAAAATCAATATTTTTCTCATCATATAAATCAATAATTAATTATTCATAAATAATATTAGTAATCACATTATTGACAACTGAGATAGGTTCCCTGAAAGAGGGGCTTTCCAATAAAGATCTCTCACTTCTTGCCGCAATTAGATGACAAACCAAACCTCTCTTTTATGTAACTTTCTAGACATTGTCAATAATGTTATCTAATAATATTATTCAGATAATATGAATTATTGTTCAGATAATAGAAAAAAACATGCAAAGTTGATAATTATTAAAACAACAAAGAATGTAAAATATCAACACATCAATTATTAAATCAATAAAATAAAATATCGAATAAAGAATTACTATAACAATTATTGAAAAGTGCTTCTTCACGTAAGAATCAATAACTAGTGCAATACCGCGGTGCCATCTTGGCAACAACGCCAGACATCGTGTGTTTTAACCACCGGTATTCCAACAAGATAATCTGTAATAACTACGCCGTAATTTATAACTAACTTATGCTTGTCGTTTTCTTCATCCAATCGCTTTTGCATTATGGGGCCCCATATTAAGAAAGGTTGCGATAAATGTCAAATACGAATATTCCCGACAGTATATGAATATTCCACGACCAAACAAATATTCCCCGACAACAATGAATATTTTATCACCAATTGCTTATTTAAAATATTTGCGCATTTTACCCATAACTAACCACATTAATCAAATCCACCCTTACTATTTCAAAATAATAAATAAAGGAAATTCCTTTTTATTTAAAAAAATTTCGGGGTCTTACAACCGGAGTTTTTTGGAGAGCCAAAACTACTTAAGGCGAAGACGTGGATAAAGTAGATCTGCAAGATATTTGATGTCTTGGGATGCTCCGAGGAGCAAAAGGTTCCCTTTGCCACCTTCATGTTGCGTGCAGATGCAGATTACTAGTGGGAATCTGTAAAACGTCCTCAACCAGCCGCACTGAATATGACTTTGGAGAAGTTCCAAGAATTATTCAACGACAAGTACTTTTCCGAAAGTATTCGTCACATGAAAGAGGTAGAGTTCATCAAGTTGTAGCAAAACAACATGACCGTGTCGCAGTACGAAGCCAAGTTTGCCGAGTTGTCCCGGTTTGCGTCCCATTTAGTTGATAATGAGGAAAGAATGACGCGAATGTTTCTAAGAGGTTTGAAACCCGAGATACGTTAATATCTTATCTCTCATAAACTGTGTTTGTATTCAGATGTTATTAATAGGGCTCAGTTATTGGAGCGCGATAATGAGTCAACCCAACCAAAAGAGAGCAGCCGACAAAATGATAATACTAGTGATAGCAGTCATCGAAGCGGTGACAATAAGCGTGGAGGGAATCAACATGCCAGAAATGGTAACCATTTCGGTGGTAATCATGGCCAAAACAATAAGAATGGACATTTCAAGAAAAGGAGATTCAACAATGATGGAAAGACGTCAGCACCAGCACCCGTTGTTAAGGAAGGAGAACGACCACCTATCATATGCTTCAAATGTGGAGGAAGGGACGAGATCGGTCAAAGCGTGTGATGCCCTCCAAAGCATGTTACAATTGTGGAAGAGAAGGACACTGGGACCGATTTTGTCGTGGCATCAAGACAAGTCAAATTGGGATGGAGGCAAAAGAAAGGCCGTCCTGCATAAGACAAAATCGGTTGTTCAATGAGAAGCGTTTGTCGTGACCTCCCAGGAAGCAAGGAACCCGAACGAGGTCATCACGGGTAAGCTTATCATAAATTCTAGTGAAGTATATACCTTATTTGATACCGGTTCTATCCATTCTTTTATTTCTCCTACTTGCGCTCAACGTTTAAATTTGACTCCGGAGAAATTAGACTTTGACTTATCTGTTGAAACTCCGTTGGGAGAAACCTTCATTACATCCACTATTTATAAGTCTTGTTTGGTTCAAATCGGTACCCTCACATTACCTGTCGACCTTATTTCATTGAAAATACTTGCATTTGACGTAATTCTAGGGATTGATTGGTTAACTACTCATCATGCAAAAATTAATTATTTTCGTAAGGTTGTTAGCTTTCATATTTCTAATCAACATATTATGCGAATTCAAGCAACCAAACCATTAAAATCAATCACTGTCATCTCAAGCCATAAAGCTATTCGTTTATTGAAAAACGGATGTCAAGCTTTCTTAGCTCATGTTATGGATCTAAATAAAAATACGTCAGTTTTGAATGATATTTCTATTGTTAATGAATTTCCGACGTATTCCTGAAGAACTTCTGGCCTACCTCCAGAGCGCGTGAAATTGAATTTTGTATCGACCTTGAACACAGTACACAACCTATTTCCAAAGCCCCATATCGAATGGCTCTATTGAACTTCGAGGAGTTAAAGACCCAATCATGGGAATTGTTAGACATTGGCTTTATTCGTCTCTAAGTACTTCTCCTTGGGGTGCTCCTATTCTATTCGTGAAGAAGAAACATGGGAGTATGCGACTTTGTATTGATTATCGGGAGTTAAATCATGTCACCGTCAAAAATAGGTACCCATTGCCACGTATTGATGACCTGTTTGACCAGTTGCAAGGCGCCAAATTCTTTTCAAAGATTGATCTTCGTTCCGGATATCACCAATTGAAGATTAGAACCGATGACATTCCAAAGATGGCTTTCAGAACTCAGTACGGGCATTATGAATTTATAGTCATGTCTTTTGGATTGACTAATGCTCCTGTTGCCTTCATGGATATGATGAACCGAGTATTCAAGGAATATTTGAATCACTTTGTGGTCGTCTTTATTGATGACATCCTTATTTATTCCAAAACCCGTGAAGATCGTGAGCAACACTTGAGGCTGATACTTCAAAAGCTTCGTGAATATAAGCTTTATGCCAAGTTAAAGAAATGCGAGTTCTGGCTTGAGGAAGTAATATTCCTTGGGCACGTGGTATCAAGTCATAGAATATCTGTTGACCTAGTAAAGATTGAAGCTATTCAAAGTAGGAGCAACCTAAATCAATGGATCGAAGACGTAGCTTTCTCGAACATATTTGGTTATTATCGGAGATTCAGTAGAAGGGTTTTCTCGAATCGCTACTCCCCCTTAACTTCGGTGACTCGGAAAGATACAAAATTCGGTTGGAGCGAGGAATGTGAGAAGAGTTTTCAAGAACCCAAGAGAAGACTCATTTCAAAGACTGTTCGACAATAATACCTTCGCTCGGAGGGATTTGTCATCTACAGTAATGCTTCAAGCAAAGGGTTAGGATGTGTTCTCATGCAACATGGGAAAGTCATAGCCTATGCCTCTCGACAACTCAAAAAATATGAGAGAAATTATCCTATTCCTGATCTAGAGTTGGCAACTGTTGTCTTCGCACTTAAAATTTGGAGGCATTACTTGTATGGGGAGAAAGTAGAGATCTTTACGGATCATAAAAGCCTTAAATATTTCTTCACTCAAAAGGAACTCAACATGCGACAACGACGTTGGCTTGAACTGTTGAAAGATTATGATCATACCATCCAATACCAACTTGGAAAAGCAAACGTGGTAGCTGACACATTGAGTAGAAGATCATATGCGGGTACGAATGCGATATTGTCAATGCAAAGGCCCATTTTGTATGACTTGCAAAGGATGGAGATAGAGATAAAGAATCCAGGGACCCACGTTATGATGGCGAATATACGAGTAGAACCGACTTTAATCGATAAAGTTAAAGCTGCTCAAGCTGCAGGACAGAAATTTGATGCATATGAGGAAGAAAGTACAAGAAGGTGCTACGCCGAAAGCAAGAATCGATGAAGAAGGAATACTTGAGTCAACTCTGGACTTTGTGTTCTAACGACCACGATTTAAAGTATAAAATCATGATGGAAGTACACAACACACCGTTTGCAATCCATCTTTGGAGTACCAAAATGTATCATAATCTTCGACATACATTTTGGTGGGGCAATATGAAGAGAGAGATAGCGTTGTTTATTTCAAGGTGTTTAACTTGTCAACGAGTCAAGGCAGAGCATCAAGTACCAAAAGGTCCATTGCAACCACTTGAAATTCCAGAATGGAAGTGGGAGCACATTACCATGGATTTCGTTACTGGTTTTCCCAAGGTTTCTCAAGGCATTGATGCAATTTGGGTCATTGTTGATAGATTGACCAAGTCCGCTCACTTCTTACCAATACGAGAAACTTATAAATTTGAACGTTTTGCTCGAATGTACATAAACGAGATTGTAAGACTGCATGGTATGCCAGTATCCATAGTTTCTGATCGAGACCCAAGATTCACTTCACGATTTTGGATTAGTTTGCAAAAAGCTATGGGCACGGATTTACGATTTAGTTGAGATATCATCCTCGAGACGGACGGACAATCGAGAGGACTATTCAAACTCTTGAAGATTTATTAAGACTCTGTGTCCTCGACTTCAAGGAAGTTGGGATAAGTTCTTACCATTGGTGGAGTTTTCCTACAACAACATTATCAAGCAAGTATTGGCATGGCTCCATTCGAGGCGTTGTATGGAAGAAAGTGTCATTTTCCGGTATCTTTGGGATGAAGGTGGTCAAGCAACGCGTTGTTGGGATCGGAGTTGATGCGTATGACTACGGAAAAGATTCAAACAATCCGACAACGTATAAAAACCTCACAAGATCGACAAAAGAGTTATACTGATCTTCATCGAAAGGACGTTGAATTCGATATTGGAGATCATGTGTTGTTACGTGTTGTTCCATGGAAAGGAGTTACGAGATTTGGAAAGAGAGGAAAGCTCAATCATCGATTCATTGGCCCATTTTTAATCCTCGATCGAGTAGGGACTGTAGCCTATAGACTCGCTTTACCGCCAAGTATGTCTCGTATTCATATCCTTTTTTATATATCCATGTTACGTAAATATGTGAAAGACCCAAACCACATTATTGAGTTAGAACCGGACGAAATAGAGGAAAATTTAACGTATGAAGAGGTTTCTGTTCAAATCTTAGATAAGAAGAAACATATTCTACGCTCCAAGGTTATACCTCAAGTCAAAGTTTTGTGGAGAAACCACGATGTTGAGGAAATGACTTGGGAGTTAGAATCTGAAATGAAATCAAGATATCCTTACCTCTTCGACATACCGTATACGCACCACAATTTCGAGGGCGAAATTTCATAAGAAGGGGAGGTTGTAAGACCCCAACTTTTTAATAAAGATGATTTTTCTATAAATATCATTTTTAAATATTATAGAATAAATTTGATATAATGTTATAGTTGTGGGTAATATTTATAAATTTTGCAATGTACGCAAGTTGTTATATAATATTCGATTGGTTAGGGAATATTCGTTTTAACAGGGGAATATTAAATGATAACGACACAATCATTGGTGGACCCTAACGGAATTATTATTTCGGATTGAGAAAGCGACAAAAATATTTTTATGAAAATAACGATGAAAGTTTTACGAGTTAAAACCGTTGAACTACTTTTAGTAAAAAAAAATGTGAATACGCGTGGTTGCATAAGTAGCACACGATATTGATTATTGATGCTTACGTGAGAAGTCACTCGCTTTTGTACTATTATTGCTACTGATAATTCACGCATAGTATCTCACGTTATTTGATTCAATTATTGTCGATATTCTATATATTATTAAATTTATAATTGAGACGACGAAGTTATTAATATTATTATTTGCATTATTAACGATGTCTAGAATGTGACGCCCCCAAAATAGGTATACATCACCCATTCTGAGTCGCCAAAACTGCAGTGCGTAAATAACTACAACTTTATTATTACAACAAGAAAAGCTGTGAGTTTAAATCTGAGATATTGCCATCTAAACAATATCCACATACAAATAAATCCTCATCATAATTATTGATACATTATTTTACAAAATGGTGAGGACTACTAAACAACTCTCTAAAACCATCATTCCATACCCCCTAACTGCATTCTCTTACATTCTCGCCTCCCCGAGAAGAAAAATGGAACAAAAAAGAAAAGGTGAGCTCAACTAGCTCAATAAAGAATATTATGACTAAGATAATATACAACAAAATTATCGTTAGTCTACAACAAGGAAAAATCTAATAGAATACAATAGACAACAAGTTTTAAATCAATATTCGCAATGAAATAATAATTCATTAGAAGAGTTAAGTAGAGAATGCAAAACTACTATCTTCATGTATGAATTTTAAAGTTCATAAATCATCTTTTATCCCTGTAACATCAATCAATATATATCTAGAATCAAATATTCATCTTTGCACTACATGTGCCAAAGATATTCATCGATTGATCATGTTCATCTAAACACTTGTTCATCTTTTGCACTACACGGGCCAAAGATATTCATCGAAATCATTCATCTTTGCTTTTACGGTGCCAAAGATATTCATCATAAACCATTCATCTTTGCACCTACTGTGCCAAAGATATTCATCATAAATCATCATTTAAGACCGAGGATGATGAAAAATATTTTTAAAAGAAACGAATCCGGTGAAACAAAATGACAAGGGTTAAGGATTAAGGATTCGTACTTTGTTTTATCCACGTCAAAAATACCTCAAAAATAATCATAGTGGTGTAAAATTCAAGAATGATCAAAACATGGATACAATCAAAGCTAGTATCCGTAATAGATATTTTGGACGAAAAGAAAAATTTTCATTTTTGATGAATAGTCTTAAAGTATTCGTGAATAATCTTAGTATCGTGAATAAAGGCATAGTATCGTGAATAAGAAACTCGACACCAAAAGTTCCAAATTTGATAAAAACTTGAGATCAATATTTCAAAGATAATGATATTGAAGAAATAATATCATTACGAAAAAATAATATCCCTTACCTCGAAAAGATCAAGACTTCTAAATTTGGAATAATGGATATAAAGCTATAACTCGAACTTGCACCGTATAAGCAATACTCAAAGTATACTCAAAATACTCACAAGAATACGCTCGATAATATAGAGAGAGAAAACTTCAATTTACGGTGTGATTTTCAATTCTAACCCAAGACCCTATTTATATAGGAAATTGCTAGAACACCAAAGCGTAGAAAATTTAATAAATTAATATTATATTTTTCTAAATATCTCTACGCACACTACCATCTGAATTCAGCCTTCTAACCACATGTTAAATGAGTTTCAAAATGAAAAAAAACGTTTTTGTAATTAAAAATATTTTAAACTTCCAAAATCAATTATTTTGTAACTTTGAACTTCAATAATTCATAATAAATAGCCCTTTTATCGAAAAATTCTAATCACGCGAGTTTTTATAGGAAATTCAATTCTCTACAACTTTTCGGAAGAAAGTTTTTCCAAATTCCAAATGCGAAATTGACCGAAATTCATAACCAAGCGATTTTACTGTTATAATCAAATTTCAAATCAATAAATGGGGTCCACCGACATGTTTAACATGTTTTAAACATTTATTGCAACAAAAATACTCTTCCTCCTCGTATACTCATATATCTCACATTCGTTGTAAAAAATATCACCATTATTATATTATTAAAATATAATAATATATATATTTAAATGAATTATTTTATCAGAAAAAGATAAAATTTTAATTTTCAACAATTGTCACTATAAAAATTTTCTCCATCTATATCCACATAAAATTAATATTTTCCTCATCATATGAATCAATAATTAATTATTCACAAATAATATTACAGAATCACAATATTGACAACCGGCGGTTTCAAAAAAGAGGGGCTTTCAATAAGAATTTCTCCTCTTCTTGGCGGCGCAATTAGGTGACCAAACCTCTCCTTAGAGCAGAACTTTCTAGACATTGCCAATAATGTTATCTAATAATATTATTCGGATAATATGAATTATTGCTTCGATAATGAAAAATCTTGTGTAATGACAATTATTGAAACAACAAAGAATATAAAATATCAACGCAACAATTATTGAACCAATAAAATAATCGAGCAAGAATTATCGTAACCATTATTGAGTAGTGCCTTCTTTACGTAAGAGTCAATAATTGGTGCAATACTACCGTGTCTTCTTGTGCAACAACGCCAGACATCGTGTTTTTAACCACGGGTATTCCAATAGAGAGTAAGCAGTAATAACTATAGATTATTTTTAAACAACTTATATTTGTCGTTTTCTTCTTTCAATCGCTTTCGTTATGGGGCCCACATTATCATCGCTACTGTATTCGCATTTAATATTCCACGACCAAACGAATATTCCCAAACAACAATGAATATTTTATAACCTTTGCTTATTTTGAAATATTTGCGTATTTTACCCATAACTATCCACATTAATCACATCAACCCTTACTATTTCAAAATAATAATTAGAGGAAATTAAATTTCATTTATTAATTATTTGGGGTCTTACAACCTCCCCTCCTTATGAAATTTCGTCCTCGAAATTGACATACGTACCTGGTGTTTCGAAAAGGTGAGGATACCTCGCTTTCAATTCCGTTTCCAATTCCCAGGTCATTTCTTCTATAGCATGGTTCCTCCATAAAACTTTAACTTGTGGTATGACCTTCGTGCGTAGGACATGCTCCTTCCTATCCAAGATCTTGACAGGTACCTCCTCATACGTTAAGTCTTCGGCTATCTCGTCCGGTTCTAACTCAATAACGTGGTTCGGGTCTTTCACATATTTACGAAATCTGAGATATATGTGAAACACATTATGAACACGAGACATACTTGGAGGTAACGCGAGTCTATAGGCTACATCTCCTACTCGGTCAAGAATTTGAAATAGGCCAATAAATCGTGGATTGAGCTTTCCTCTCTTCCAAATCTTGTAACTCCCTTCCACGAGCAACTCGCAACAATACATGATCCCCTATACTAAATTCCACGTCCTTTCGATGAAGATCCGCATAACTCTTTTTGTCGATCTGTGCTGGCTTTTGTATCGTTGTCTAATCATTTGGATCTTTTCGGTAGTCATAACGCATTTAACTCGGGTCCCAACAATGTTGCTTCACCCACCTCGTCCCCAACATACTTTGGAGCGACATTTTAAATCCATATAATGCTTGAATGGAGCCACACCTATACTTGTCTCGATAACTGTTGTTGTAGGAGAATTCCACCAATGGTAAATACTTATCCTAACCGCCCTTGAAGTCTAGGACACGAGTCTTAATAAATCTTCAAGAGTTTGAATAGTCCTCTCGATTGTGTAGTCCATTTGAGGATGGTATCGAATTGAATCGTAGAATCCGTGCCCATAGCTTTTTGCAAGCTAACCCAAAATCTTGAAGTGAATCTTGGGTCACGATCGAAACTATGGATATTGGCATGCCATGCAATCTCACAATCTCATTTACGTACATTTGAGCAAGACGCGTTCAAGGAATAAGTCTCCGTGATCGGCAAGAAATGAAGCAGACTTGGTTAATCTATCAACAATAACCCAAATGGCATTGATGCCTTGAGAAACCGTAGGAAGACCCGTGAATGAAATCCATGGTAATGTGTTCCCACTTCCATTTGGAATCTCAAGTGGTTGCAACGGACCCTTAGGTACTAGATGCTCGCTTTTACACGTTGACAAGTTAAACACGTTGAGATAAACTTTGCAATCTCTCTTCATATTGTTCCACCAAAATGTATGTGAAGAAGATCACGATACATTTTAGTACTTCCAGGATGGATTGTAAATGGTGTATTGTGTGCCTCCATCATGATCTTGTACTTCAAACCGTAATCGTAAGGAACACAAAGTCCGGAGTGGACTCAAGTATTCCTTCTTCATCAATTCTCTTCCGAATAAGACAGATTCTTGTACTTTCTTCTTCATACGCATCACTCCGGCCGGTGGTTTGAAAGAACCTTAACTTTTTCTATTAAAGTTGGCTCTGTCGTATACTTGACATCATCGCACTCATTCCTGCATATGATCTTCTACTCAACGCGTCGCCTACCACGTTCGCTTTTCCGGGATGGTATTGAATAGTGTGGTCGTAGTCTTTCAATAGCTCGAGCCAACGTCGGCCGCCAGCGTGTTGAGTTCTTTTGAGTGAAGAAATATTTAAGGCTTTTATGGTCTAAATATATCTCCACTTTCTCCCCATATAGATAGTGCCTCCATATCTTTAGCAGCTGAAAGAACGATCGGCCGCTAACTCTAGATCATGAGTAGGATAATTCCTCTCATATTCTTTAAGTTGTCGCGAGGCATAGGCTATGACTTTCACACGTTGCATGAGAACACGCTGTAGATAACAAATCCATCCGAACCAGATGGTATTGTTAGAACAGGTGCCGAAATAAGTCTCCTCTTAAGCTCTTGGAAACTCTTCTCGCATTCTTCGCTCCAAACGAATTTTGTATCCTTCCGAGTTAACTGAGTTAATGGAGTAGCGATTCGAGAAAACCCTTCCACGAATCTCCGATAATAACCAGCTAAGCCAAGAAAGCTACGTACTTCAGTCACCGTCTTCGGTTGCTCCCAACTTTGTATTGCTTCAATCTTCGCCGGGTCAACAGATACTCCATGTTTTGACACCACATGCCCAAGAAATGCTACTTCCTCAAGCCAGAACTCGCATTTCTTTAACTTGGCATATAACTTGTTTTCACGAAGCCTTTGTAGTACCAGCTTCAAATGGTGCTCATGATCTTCACGACTTTTGGAATATATGAGGATGTCATCAATAAAGACAACAACGAACTGATCCAAATATTCCTTGAATACTCGGTTCATCATATCCATGAAAGCCGCAGGAGCATTAGTCAATCCAAAAGACATGACTAGGAATTCATAATACCCGCATCTTCAGTTCTAAAGGCAGTCTTTGGAATATCCTCGATTCTAATTTTCAAATTGATGATATCCGGAAGCGAAGATCGATTTTTGAAAAGAATTGTGCTCCTTGCAACTGGTCAAACAAGTCATCAATATGAGGTAGAGGATACCTATTCTTGATGGTGACATGGTTCAATTCCCGATAGTCAATACAAAGTCGCATACTCCCCGTCTTTCTTCTCTACTTAATAAAATAGGAGCACCCCAAGGAGATGTCTTGGGGCCGAATGAAACCGATGTCCAACAATTCTCGTAGTTGGACCTTTAACTCCTCGAAGTTCAATAGGAGCCATTCGATATGGGGTTTTAGAAATGGGCTTTGTACCGGGTTCAAGGTCAATAAAGAATTCAACTTCACGTTCGGGGTAGACAGGAAGTTCTTCAGAAATACGTCGGGAAAGTCAATAACAACAGAATATTATTCAAATTTGACGTGTCTTTATTCAAATCCATAACATGGGCTAAGAAAGCTTGACATCCATTTTTCAATAAAGCGAATAGCTTTATGATTAGATATGACGTTGATTGATTTTAATGGTTTAGTTGCTTGAATTGCATACAACAAAGTTGTTTAGGAATATGAAAGCTAACAACCTTACGAAAACAATCAATTTTGGCATGATGAGTAGTTAACCAATCAATCCCTAAAATCACATCAAAAGCAAGTATCTTTAAAGAGATAAGGTCAACGGTAAGGTGATGGTGCCAACTTGAATCAAACAAGATTTATAAGCGATTGGATGTGATGAAAGTTTCTCTAACGAAATTTCCACAGATAGGTCAAAGTCTAATTTTTTTGAGTCAAATTTAAATGTTGAGCACAAGTAGGAGAGATAAATGAATGGGTAGCACCAAGATTCTAGTAAAGTATAAACTTCACAAGAATTTATAAATAGCTTACCCGTGATCACCTCGTTTGGGTTCCTCGCATTTTGACGATCACAACAAACGCTCTTCCAGAACCGATTGACTTTGACTTTTTTGGGACGATCTTTTGAGTCACCGTCCCTCATTGAACTAGGTTTCGCCAGCTATCGTGCAATCTCGAGCGATATGTCCTTCCTTTCCACAATTATAGCATACCGAACTGTTGTGGGGCGGTTTTGGTGATATGTCCCTCTTTCCGCATTTATAAAGATATAATGGGTGGTCGTTCTCCTCCTTTGGAACCGATTCTTTCTTGCAATCGCTCGTCTTCACATGGTCGTTGTTGAATCTCCTCTTTTTAAAATCTCCTCCGACTCGCTTTTCTATTTTCATGGCCATGATTACAACCAGTGGTTACCATTTTTGTCCGCATTTTCTTTCTCCACTTTGGTTATTGTTGTTTTGTTATTTCTCATATCTCGGTATGATCCTCGATTATGGTACCTCGGTTGTCCGTACTCGTTATCTCATTTCTAACAATTGAGCCCTATTAATAAAGATCTGAATAAAGAGAAAATTTATGAGAGATGAGATATCGACGTATCTTGGGGTTTCAAACCTCTCGTAAACATCCGCGTCATCGTTCCTCATTTTCCACCAAATGAGGTGAAACTGGATAACTCGCAAAATTTGCCTCGTATTGAGACACCGCTCATGTTGTTCTCGCTCGGTCTAATAAACTCCACTTCCTTCATACGACGAACACTTTCGTGAAAGTATTTGTCATTAAATAGTTCTCAAACGTCTCCCAAGACACGCCGAGTCTTGTTTGGATGGTACGCTACATGACTCCCACCCAAGAGATCCGCTTCGCCACGGAACATAAAGGTGGCGAATGGAACCTCTCGCTCCTCCGTGCATCCCAAGACATCGAATATCTTGGTAATTTGCTTGACCCATTTTTCCGCCATGATCGGATCGATCAGCTTTCCTTAAATTACGGTGGTCCCAACTCTTTGAATTGCTTGGTTGTGACAACCCGTGAATTGCTATCATTTCCTCCTATGTTTTGAACACGAGTCTCATAAATCGATTTTGCATGAGCGAAAAAGCTTCTAAACATCCCCTCGTTCATCATCTCGCTCCGTGGTGTTGTTCATGCGGGAGGAACATTACCGACTGTTGCACGTTCTCTCGTTGGTGTGTATGAGGCGTCTCCACGGTCTCATTTCTATTGTTAATATTCTCATCGACATTCTCAAATCTTGTCATAAAACAAGGGTTAATTAAGGAAATCAATATATCACATAATATCCCTATATCTTGACCAACTAACAAATAAGCTTAGGTAGGACACCTTAGCGAAGGATTTACTCGTCTCTCCTCCTAGTTCTATTCCCCGATCTCCATGGAGATCATATCCTAAGCTCGATACCAACCGTGACGCCCCCAAAATAGGTATACATCACCCATTCGAAGTCGCCAAAAACACGATACTGTAAACAACTACAACTTTATTATTACAACAAGAAAGCTGTGAGTTTAAATACGAGATATTGCCATCTAAACAATATCCACATACAAATAAATCCTCATCATAATTATTGATACATTATTTTACAAAATGGTGAGGACTACTAAACAACTCTCTAAAACCATCATTCCATACCCAGACTCATCGCTACTCATTACATTCTCGCCTCCTGAGAAGAAAAATGGAACAAAAAAGAAAAGGGTGAGCTCAACTAGCTCAGTAAAGAATATTATGACTAAGATAATATACAACAAAATTATCGTTAGTCTACAACAAGGAAAAATCTAATAGAATACAATAGACAACAAGTTTTAAATCAATATTCGCAGCGGAAATAATAATTCATTAGAAGAGTTAAGTAGAGAATGCAAACTACTATCTTCTATGTATGAATTTTAAAGTTCATCGTCTATCTTTTATCCCCTGTAACATCAATCAATATATATCTAGAATCAAATATTCATCTTTGCACTACAGCCAAAGATATTCATCAGTTGATCATGTTCATCTAAACACTTGTTCATCTTTGCACTACGGGCCAAAGATATTCATCAGAAATCATTCATCTTTGCACTACAGGCCAAAGATATTCATCATAAACCATTCATCTTTGCACTACAGGCCAAAGATATTCATCATAAATCATCATTTAAGACTGAGGATGATGAAAAATATTTTTAAAGAAACGAATCCAGTGAAACAAAATGACAAGGATTAAGGATTAAGGATTCGTACTTTGTTTTATCCACATCCAAAAATACCTCAAAAATAATCATAGTGGTGTAAAATTCAAGAATGATCAAAACATGGATACAATCAAAGCTAGTATCCAGAATAGATATTTTGGACGAAAAGAAAAATTTTCATTTTAGATGAATAGTCTCAGTATTCGTGAATAAGTACATCAGTATACGTGAATAGTCTTGATATCGTGAATAATAACTCCGACACCAAAAGTTCCAAATTTGATAAAACTTCAGATCAATATTTCAAAGATAATGATATTGAAGAAATAATATCATTACGAAAAAAATAATATCCCTTACCTCGAAAGATCAAGATTTAGTTGGAATCTTTGGATATAATTTATAACTTGAACTTTGACAGAGTATAGCAATACTCAAAGTATACTCAAAATACTCACAAGAATACGCCGATAATATAGAGAGAAAACTTCAATTTCGGTGTGATTTTCAATTCTAACCCAAGACCCTATTTATAGAAATTGCTTAGAACACCAAAGCAGTAAAATTTAATAAATTAATATTATATTTTTCTAAATATCTCTACGCACACTACCATCTAAATTCAGCTTTCTAACCACATGTTAAATGAGTTTAAAAAAATGAAAAAACGTTTTTGTAATTAAAAATATTTTAAACTTCAAAAATCAATTATTTGAACTTTGAACTTCAATAATTCATAATAAATAGCCCTTTTATCAGAAAATTCTAATCTCACATTTGGTTTTATAGGAAATTCAATTCTCTACAACTTTACTGAAGAAAGTTTTTCCAAATTCCAAATGTAAATTGATGAAATCCATAACCAAGCGATTTTATTGTGCTATAATCAAATTTCATCAATAAATGGGGTCCACCAGACATGTTTAACATGTTTTAAACATTTATTGCAACAAAAATACTCTTCCTCCTCGTATACTCATATATCCCACATTTGTTGTAAAAATATCACCATTATTATATTATTAAAATATAATAATATATATATTTAAATGAATTATTTTATCAGAAAAAGATAAAATTTTAATTTTCAACAATTGTCACTATATAAAAATTTTCTCCATCTATATCCACATAAAATTAATATTTTCCTCATCATATGAATCAATAATTAATTATTCACAAATAATATTACAGAATCACAATATTGACAACCAGGCAGTTCCCAAGAAAGAGGGCTTTCCAATAAGAATTTCTCCTTCTTGGCGCGCAATTAGGTGACCAAACCTCTCCTTAGCAGAACTTTCTAGACATTGCCAATAATGTTATCTAATAATATTATTCAGATAATATGAATTATTGCTTTCGATAATGAAAAATACTGTGTAATGACAATTATTGAAACAACAAAGCAATATAAAATATCAACGCAACAATTATTGAACCAATAAAATCTTTGAAGCATTAATTATCGTAACCATTATTGAGTAGTGCCTTTTTTCGTGAAGAGTCAATAATTGGTGCAATACTGGTATCTTCTTGTCGTGCAACAACGCCAGACATCGTGTTTTAACCACCGGGTATTCCAACAAAGGTAAAGCGGTAACAACTACGTAGATTATTTTTAAACAACTTATATTTGTCGTTTTCTTCTTTCAATCGCTTTTTCAGTTATGGAGAAATTTACATGGTCAATTGCCGTCGCATTGCGAATATTCTCGACAAAGATTTAATATTCCACGACCAAACGAATATTCTCCGACAACAATGAATATTTTATAACCACTTGCTTATTTTGAAATATTTGCGTATTTTACCCATAACTATCCACATTAATCACATCAACCCTTACTATTTCAAAATAATAATTAGAGGAAATTAAATTTCATTTATTAATTATTTGGGGTCTTACATAGAAATTATGTCAAGGAGAGGTTTGGTCACCTAATTGCGCGCCAATAGGGAGAAATCTTTATTGGAAATCCCCCTCTTTCCTGAGAATAACCTGGTCGATTAATATTGTGAATTATAATAATGATGATATATGTTGTTAAAAATATTGAGTGGATTTTTATGAAGTATTTTGTTGTAAATGTTGCTTATTTTATGGACCTCTATTTACCCATTTTTCAAAATAATCGGTAGAATTATTTTTTATTATGTGGGGGCCACATGTGGGGCCCACATGTGTTGAAATTCAATTGTCACGGGGGAGGAAACTTGGATTTCCTGGGAGGGAATTTATATATATAAGTTTGTAATGTGTGTGGTGCGTGGAATATATATATATATAATATTATGTGTGTGTGAGTGGAAAATGGTGGAAAAGTATAATTTTGGTGGAAATGGTGGAATGAGTATTAGTATTATATAAGATAGTGTGAGTGGGTGATGATGTGTGGCATGTGAAATGGGGTAGATTATGAACGGGTATTGGCCAAATATTTTTTAAGAATGCTTCCTATTCAATAATTTATTATGGAGGTGTGTTTCTCGTTTGGTCAATACTTTGAATTAGCATTTCCTCACATGGGGTTAGTCCACGATTGGTCAGAAATATATTTGATGGAAGCAACGTGGGAATTATTTTGAAGGGTACTCCCTTATTGGTTAAAAGTTTTAATTAGTGTACTGATAAGTTGCAGACTGTGACTTCTTCTGTTGCGTTCGTGATTCTCTTTTTCCAAATAGTATCATTTCCATTCTCCTACAAATAGGATGCTTAGTTAGAATTGAAATCACACCAAAAATTCAGAGAAATTCTCTTCTATAATCTTGAGTGTATTTCTTTAGAGTTTTAAGAAGCTTTGAGCATAGTGCAAGTTTTCTTCAAGAATATTCTCGCCCTACCAGTCGGAATACTCTTCTTTTACAGTAAGGAGTATTATTTCTTTCGTACTCATGAAGAGAACTTCTGTTATTTCATTCTTTATTATTCTGTTGGAATAACCTGTATACGCGGACTACCCTATACTTGGTGAAATTCTTCTATTATTTCATTCTTTATTATTATGTTGGAACATCATGTATGTGCGATACGCATGATGTGACGCCCCCAAAAATAGGTATACATCACCCATTTTGAGTCGCCAAATAAATGGTACAAAAATCAAATACAACATAATAATACAACTGTCGTGTACAATGCTATGAAACATAACTGAGAGTTTAAACAGAAATATTATCTTCTAGACAATATCCACTCTCAAATAGAGTCCTCATTACATTTATTATCACACTATTTTACAGAATGGTGAGGACTACTAATGCTATCGTCTGGACCGTCACTCCATTCCCCGACTCGTCTCAACTATATTCTTATTTCCTGAAAAAAATAGTGAAGGAAAAGGTGAGCTCACATTAGCCTGGTTGGTGACTAAAGGTGTCTCCACAATCTCATTCACTTTATTGTTAATGTTCTCAGTTGCCATTCTCCAATACTGCCATAAAATAAGGGTTAATTAAACAAATTAACAAATCACATAATACCCCTATATTATGACCGACCAACAAATAAGCTTAGGTAGGACACATTAGCGAAGGATTTACTCGTCTCTCCCCTCCTAGTTCTATTCCCCGATCTCCGCCAGAGATCATATCCCTAAGCTCTGATACCAACTGTGACTCCCCCAAAATAGGTCCAATCCAACCAACCTATTCTCGAGTCGCCAAATACATGGTATGTGCGAAACAACTACAACTACATTAATACAATTGTCGTGCAAAATACGACAACACATAAAGCGTGAGTTTAAATACAAATATTGTCTTACAGACAATATCCACACTCAAATAAGTCCTCATTACAATTATTGATACACTATTTTATAAAATAGTGAGGACTTCTAAAATAAGCATCTTGAACCATTACTCCACACCCCGATTAGTTCATTATATTCTCGTCTCACGAAGAAAAATGGAACAAAAAGGAAAAGGGTGAGCTCAACTAGCCCAAGAAAGAACATTTTAACTAAGATAATGTACAACAAATTATCCTTAGTCTTCAACAGGGAAAAATCTGCTAGAATACAATAGACAACAAGTTTTAGATCAACAACTGCAGCGGAAACAACAATTCATTAGAAGAGTTAAGTAGAGAATGAAATCCACTATTATCTATGAATTTAAAAGTCCATCATCGATATTTTATCCCTGTAACATCAATCAATATACATCTTGAATCAAATAGTCATCTTTGCACTACACGCCAAAGATATTCATCGATTAGTCATGTTCATCTCAACACCTGTTCATCTTTGCACTACGGGCCAAAGATATTCATCAGTTGGTCATGTTCATCTAAACACCTATTCATCTTTGCACTACGGGCCAAAGATATTCATTATAAAATCATTCATCTTTGCACTACGTGCCAAAGATATTCAAGAATATCATCATTTAGGATCGAGGATGATGAAAATATTTTAAAAAAACGAATCCAATTGAAACAAAAGAATAAATATTAAGGATTCGTACTTTTACACAATCCAAGTTTAAAATACTTCATAAATAATCGAAGTGGAGTAAAATTCAAGAATGAAGATCAAAACATAGATCCAATCAAAGATAGGAATCATAATGAGACAATCTTGGACACGTAAAAGAAAATTTAATTTTTTACGTGAATAGTTTCAGATTCGTGAATAGGCCGTAGTATCGTGAATAGAAACTCAGACACCAAAAGATAGAAATTTCATAAAAAACATCATCATGCTTCGTGAATAGTACTTTCATGAATAGAACTCGTGAATAGTAACTCATGAATAGTAACTCGTGAATAGTAACTCATGAATAGTAACCCCGACATAAAAAGTTCCAAATTTGATAAAAACTCACACCAATATTTCGGTATATATTGAAGAAATAATATCACTTACGAAGAAAATAACATCCCTTACCTCAGAAAGAATAGTACTTACCGATCGAATATCGGATATAGTCTTTGAAAGAACTCAGACCGTATATAGCAATACTCAAAGTACTAAAATACTCACAAATACGCTCGATATTATAGAGAGAGAAATCTTTAGTTTCTGATGTGATTTTTAATTCTAACCTAAACACCCTATTTATAGAAAAATGCTTAGAACACCAAAGCAGAAAATTTAATATAATATTAATATAATTATACAAATTTTCCTTAGCCCACCTTTTGGTCAAAAACACCAGCCACACATGTTAATGATGTCCAAAAAAATACAAAAAACGTTTTTCTAACAAAAATAATTTAAACTCCAAAAATCAATTCACACCCGATATACCGAAACTTCAATAATTCATAATAAATAGCCCTTTTATCAGAAAATTCAAATCTCGCAATTTTTTATAGGAAATTCAATTCTCTACAACTTTGCAGGAGAAAGTTTTTCCAAATTTCAAACAGAAATTGACCGAAATCCATAAACGGGCGATTTTATAAGCTATAATCAAATTTCAGTCAAGAAATGGGTCCACCAACATGTTTAACATGTTTTAAACAATTTTTATAACAAAAATACTCTTCCTCCTCATATACTCATATATCCCACATTCATTGTAAAAATATCACCATTATTATATTATTAAAATATAATAATAAATTATTTTATCAGAAAAGATAAAATATTATTTTTTTAACAATTGTCACTTTAAAAATTTTCTCCATCTATATCCACATAAAATTAATATTTTCCTCATCATATAAATCAATAATTAATTATTCACAAATAATATTACAGAATCACAGTACTGGCAACTAGGCCGTTCCTAGGAAAGAGGGGGCTTTCCAATGCACGTAAGCCAAAGATGACTTTCAACATAATATAACATGAGGGTGATGACAATGACATAATAATTCAATAAAACAAGTTTAAGAATTAATTTATCTAAGAACCAATAACGTCCAAATTGTCAACATGATACTTCTTTGTAGAGTAAAATTCAAGAATGCTAAGAAGAATATTTTCATGAAAAGATACTGGATGAAGCGCAAATATCAAGGATATTCCACTAATTTCATGGAGTATAGAAGTCAAAATTTTAATCAACTGAGTATAATACCGAATGGAATAACAAAAGATATCACCACGCATGCGGTACTTGCGATGTAGGCAAAAGTTATTCCAACAGAATAATAATAACGGAACCAGTCGGTGAAATTCACACCAAGCATGGATGTTCCAAATGTAATAATAAGGAATGGAATAACAATGAAATCACCATGCATGCGGTGCTTCAGATGTATGCATTATTCCAACAGAAATAATAACAACGGAACGGTGTCAAAGTTAAATTCACATCGACAAGATGTTCCAAATGTAATAATAAATACGCAATAATAAACAATGGAACCAGTGGGTGTAAAACACACGCATGCGAGGATATTCTAATGTAATAATAAAGAATGGAATAATGAAGAAGATCACCAAGTATAGGGGATTCCAGATATACAAAGTTATTCCAAATGAATAAATAAGAATGGAATAACATAAGGATTTCACCAAGTATAGGTATCTGGCGTATACAAAAGTTATGTATAGGGTATGCCACTTTTACAAAAGTTATTCCAATGAATAATAAAGAATGGAATAATGTAAGTTCTCTTCATGAATAAGAAAGAATAACACCTCTTTACTAGTAAAAGAAATTGGATATAGAAGTAGTAAAAGTAGCGAATACTCTTCTTTCTTTCTCTCTATAATTTTCTCTCTAGAGTTTCGATTGAATTCGTGAGAAATAATGAAGGAATGAGCTTCTATTTATAGAAAAACTGAGAGTGGCTCTTGGTCTTAACGAAGGGTCAAAATGACTCTTGGTAATATTGAAGAGGCAACTACTATTTGCGAAGGGGTAATTAACTCTTGGAACACCAAAAGGACAAGTTACTATTAAAACTCGGGAATTGTAACTCATGAATAGTAACTCGTAAATAGTAACTCGTAAATAGTAACTCATGAATAGTAACTCGTGAATAGTAACTTCCAACATGAAAAGTTCCCCAAATACCTGATTGAACAATATAACCTCCAAACATCAATTATTATCAAAATAAATGTCAATTTTCACTAACACAGATAATTTTAACACAATAGAACTATCAAATTCATCTTTAATCAATACGAACTTATCCATCATTAATATCATAACTCACAATATTTAACAACCAGATCGTTCCCAGGAAAGAGGGGACTTTCCAATAAGGATTTCTCCCTATTGGCGCGCAATTAGGTGACCAAATATCTCATTGACAGAACTTCTAGACATTGTAAATATTGTAATTTAATAATACGAATAACTTTGTCGTCTCAATTATTGATTTAATAAAATAACATATTATGCACATGATACTGTGATAATAATTGAATCAATAATATGAGAGATATGATGCAGCAATTATTGTAGCAATAATGCAGTATAACTGAGTGACTTATCACGTAAGCATCAATAATCAATATTGTGTGCTACTATGCAACCACGCGTAGACATCGCATTTTACTACTAAGGGTAGTTCAATCAGTTTTAACAATAACACCTTCGCCAAGTTATTTATAAAATATTTTTATCGTTTTTCTCAATCCGATAATAATTACATTGCTGGGGGTCCACCAATGATTGTGTCGTTATGCGAATATTCCTAAAAAAAGAATATTCCTCGACCAATCGAATATTTATAAGACAACTTGCGTACTTTGCAAAATTTATAAATACTACCCACAACTATAACATTATATCAAATTCATTCCATAATACTCAAAAATAATATTCATCGAAAAATCATCTTTATTCATAAAAGTTGGGGTCTTACACATGACCTGGCTGTAGTGAAGGGATGATGTGGATTATTTATTAAGCTAACTCCCAGCGATAAAAGTGATGAAAAGCCTTTTAAATCATAAAAGATAGTAGATTTTATTCTCTACTTGACTCTTTTAATGGATTGCTTGTTCCACTGCAGCTTAAACTTGATGTTTGTTATATTGTATCGTTTAACAACATTGTTGAAGGCTAATGATAATTTATTACGTATTATCTTAGTCATAATATTTCTTCTTGGGCTAGTTGAGCTCACCTTTTACTTTCATTGTTTCTTCTTGAAATGAGAGCGTAATGAGGGACTAATCTCGGGGAATGGAGTGACTATCGGATAATAGCATTAGTAATCCTCACTATTCTGTTAAATAGTGTGATAATAAATGTAATGAGGACTCAATTGATTGTGGATATTGTCTAGATGACAATATTTGTATTAAAACTCACAACATATGTTTTGTCGTAATTTACACGACTGTTATATAATTAAGTTGTATTTGAATTTTGTACCATGTATTTGGCAATTCAAGATGGGTGATGTATACCTATTTTGGGGGTGTCACATTATCTTTAGTCCTCAACTGGAAAAAATCTGATAGAATATAATGGACAAAGATGTATACCTATTATCTATGCATTACGGGCCAAAGATAATCGTTTGTATCACCAATGGTCATGATCATGCCAAACACATGCCCATCTTTGCACTACGGGCCAAAGATATCAATCAACATCTCATCTTTGCACTACGGGCCAAAGATATCAATCAACAGATCATTTTGTACTACAAGCCAAGGATATTAATCAACAGTTCATCTTTGCACTACGGGCCAAAGATATTCATCAATCAACAGTTTATCTTTGCACTACTATCAACACTCAAAATATCCTCATACTCAAAAGAAATACGCTTAATATTATATATAGAGAATTTTCTAATTCTAGTGTGAGTTTCATTGTTTAACTAAGCAACCTATTTATAGGAAATTGGTAGCACACCAGGATTGACAATTTCTCATGCGTATGATTTGCAGCATACACTAAAACCAACATTTTCAAAACCAACCTACTCACTTCCAACATTTATCACATGCTTTTAAAAAAATTATAATTAAAAAGGAATCCAAATTCAATTTGCTATCTTCCTCTTTATTTTATTCTTATGCCATAAATTTATTATAATAGTATTACCATTTAAATTATAAAAATTATACTATTATATTATCACATTATACTATTATAATGTAATATTATAATAATATATAAATTTATTATCATAGAAGATAATTATGGTTTCATAAAAAAATAACAACTTTCGACAATTGTCTCATTCTAAAACTCCTCCATTTATCACAAAATTTAAAGAAATATTTACTTACCATATTCATCACTTATTTACAATTCTTTAATAATTATTTCTCATTAATATTATAGATTTACAATATTGACAACCAGATCGTCCCCATGAAAGAGGGGGCTTTCCGATAAGGATTTCTGTGACGCCCCCAAAATAAGTATACATCACCCATCTTGAGTCGCCAAATATATGGTACAAAAATACAAATACAACTTAATAATACAACTATCGTGTAAAATACGACAAAACATAAACTGAGAGTTTTAATAAGAATATTGTCATCTAGACAATATCCACACTCAATGGAGTCCTCATTACATTTATTGTCACACTATTTAACAGAATAGCGAGGACTACTAATGCTATCATCTGGACCATCACTCCGTTCCCGACTCATCATCCAAATTTATATTCTCATTTCACAAGAGAACAGTGAAAGAAAGGGTGAGCTCAACTAGCCCAGTAAGAAATATTATGACTAAGATAATGCAGAATAAATTATCAATAGTCTTCAACAATGTTAAATTGATAAAATACAATAGACATCAAGTTTAACTACAGCGGAACAAGCAATCCATTAGAAGAGTCAAGTAGGGAATAAAATCTACTATCTTCTACGGTATAAAATGTTTGCATCAATTTTTATTGCTGAGACTCAGCTTAATAAATAAAACACCATCTAATCAACCCTATACTACGGGCCAAGGATATTCATTAAATCATCAATTATCATGATTATACTGAATAATCCCTAGTCATAATCATACCAAAAACTATCCATCAATGCATTACAGGCCACTAAGGACTTTTACCATATCATTTATAACATTACAGGTCATGATTATACCGAATGACCCCTGGTCATAATCATACTAAGTCCATCTATGCACGTAAGCCAAAGATGACTTTCATTACAATATAAGCATGAGGATGATGACAATGACATAATAATTCAATAAAATAAGTTCAAGAATTAATTTATCCAGAACTCAATAACGTCCAAATTATCAACATGATACTGCTTTATGGAGTAAAATTCAAGAAAGCTCAGAAGAATATTTCCATAAAAAGATACTGGATGAAGCGCAAATATCCATGATATTCTACTAATTTCATGGAGTATAAAAGCCAAAACTTTAACCAACCGAGTATTACGTAATATATGAAAGCTATAAATGGATTTTCACACCGCCATGCAGTAATCCTCGATATCTGAGATCATTTCCATAATTTAATAAGGAATGAATACAAAGGATCATTCACCATGCATGTGGTAATCCACATGTACATGTTATTCCAAATGAATAATAAAGAATGGAATAATAGAAGGATTCACCCGTGCATGTGATAGACTTCATGCATGAGTTATTCCCAATGTATAATAAATAATGGAATCAGTCACGCAGAACGCACGCATGTGGATATTCAGCGTAATAATAAATAATGGAATCAGTCCCAAACGAAACGCACAGACATGATATTCCGACAAAATAATAAATAATGGAACCAGTCCCGGCGTAAATGCATGCATGACGGGATATTAAACGTAATAATAAAAAGAACGGAATAATAGAAGAATTTTACCATATATGCGGTACTTCACATAAACAGGTTATTCCAACATAATAATAAAGAATGGAATAACATAAGAATTTCACCATGTATGCGGTACTTCGCATCAACAGGTTATTCTAACATAAAACATAAGAATTTCACCATGTGTGCGGTACTTCGCATAAACAGGTTATTCCAACATAATAATGAAGAATGGAATAAGAACTCTTACGAGTATTGAAAGAAAATAATTCTCTTCATGAATACGAAAGAATAATACCCCTTACCTTAGAAGAAACTGGATATTGGAAAAGTAAAGTAGCAGAATACTTTTATTCTTTCTCTCTATAGTTTCTTTCTCAGAGTTTCAAAGTGAATTAAAAGAAATAATGAAGGAATGAGTTTCTATTTATAGAAGAACCGAAAGTGGCTCTTGGTCTTAACGAAGGGTCAAAATGACTCTTGGTAATATTCAAGAGACAACTACTATTCATGAAAAGGGCAATTAACTCTTCAAAAATCAAGAGGCAAATAACTCTCGAAAAACCGAATAGACAAATAACTCTTAGAAAATCAAGGGATAAATAACTCTTGGAAAACCGAAGGACAAGTTCTTATTAAAACTTTAAATCAACGATCCATATTGATTTACTTATTATAATTTCAACCAACGATTCGAAAAATTAAGACATCTCCTCATGGAATAATATTGTACCCAAAAATGATTTGGACCAAAAAGAAATATATATTTTTCGGGTGAATAGTATCCCATGAATAATAACTCGTGAATAAGTAATCGTGAATAGAACTCCAAATACGAAAAAAGTGCCACGAATAATTGGATTGAACAATATAACCTCCAGACATCAATTATTATCGAAATAAATGTCGATTTCCACTAACACAAATAATTTCAACACAATAGAACTATCAAATTCATCTTTAATCAACACGAACTTATTCATCATTGATATTATAACTCACAATATTTAACAACCAGGTCGTTTCCAGGAAAAGGGGCTTTCCGATAAGGATTTTTCCTATCAAGCACAATTAGGTGACCAAACCTCTCCTCGATGTAACTTCTGTAGACATTGTAAATATTGCAATTTAATAATATAAACAACTTTCTCATCTCAATTATTAATTAATAATATATCATATTATGCAGATGATACTGTGACAATAATCGAATCAATAATATGATAGATATGATGCAACAATTACTGTAGTAATAATTGAGTATAACTGTGACTTCTCACGTAAGTATCAATAACCAATACCGTGTGCTACCATATAACCACGCGTATTACTGTACTTTTACTACTGGGTAGTTTAACAGTTTGAACGGTAACACTTTCGCCATTATTTTTATAAAAAGATAATTATGTCGTTTTCTTACTACGATAATACTTCTGTTGTGGGGTCCACCAATGATTGTGCCGTCATACGAATATTCCCTGTTAAAACGAATATTCCCCGACCAATCGAATATTATATAACCACTTGCTTACTTTGCAAATTTTGTAAATATTACCCACAACTATAACATTATATCATATCCACATCATAATAATCAAAAATATATTTCGAGAAAAATTAATCTTTATTCATAAAAGTTGGGGTCTTACAACCTCCCATTTTTATGAAATTTCGTCCTCGAAATTAGGGTACGTACTTGGTATATCGAAGAGGTGAGCATATCTTGACTTCATCTCAAATTCTAACTCCCAGGTCATTTCTTCCACATCGTGGTTTCTCCACAAAACTTTGACTTGAGGTATAACCTTGGAGCGTAGAATATGATCCTTCTTATCCAAGATTTTAACAGGTAACTCTTCATAAGTTAAATCTATCTCTATTTCGCCTGGTTCTAATTCAATAATGTAATTCGGGTTTTTCACATATTTACGTAACATAGATATGTGAAAAACATTATGAGCACGAGACATACTTGGCGGTAAGACGAGTCTATAGGCCACAGTTCCTACTCGTTCGAGGAATAAAAATGGGCCAATGAATCGAGGATTGAGCTTTCCTCTCTTTCCAAATCTTGTAACTCCTTTTCCATGGAGCGAACACGTAATAAACACATGATCTCGCAATATCAATTCCACGTTCTTTCGATGAAGATCAAAGATAACTCTTTGTCGATCTTGTGAGGTTTTTATACGTTGTTGGATCATTTGAATCTTTTCCGTAGTCATACGTATCAACTCCGGGCCCCAACAACGTTGCTTTCACCCACCTCATCCCAAAGATCTTTGGAAAATGACACTTTCTTCCATACAACGCCTCGAATGGAGCCATGCCAATACTTGCTTGATAACTGTTATTGTAGGAAAACTCCACCAATGGTAATCACTTATCCCAACTTCCCTTGAAGTCAAGGACACCGAGTCTTAATAAATCTTCAAGAGTTTGAATAGTCCTCTTTGATTGTCCGTCCGTCTGAGGATGATATGCCGAACTAAATCGTAAATCCGTGCCCATAGCTTTTTGCAAACTAATCCAAAATCGTGAAGTGAATCTTGGGTCTCGATCAGAAACAATGGATACTGGCATACCATGCAGTCTTACAATCTCGTTTATGTACATTCGGGAAAAACGTTCAAGTGTATAAGTTTCTCGTATTGGTAAGAAGTGAGCAGACTTGGTCAATCTATCAACAATGACCCAAATTGCATCAATGCCTTGAGAAACCTTGGGAAGACCGATGCTTGAAATCCATGGTAATGTGCTCCCACTTCCATTCTGGAATTTCAAGTGGTTGCAATGGACCTTTTGGTACTTGATGCTCCGTCTTGACTCGTTGACAAGTTAGACACCTTGAGATAAACAGCGTTATCTCTCTTTTCATATTGCTCCACCAAAATGTATGACGAAGATCACGGTACATTTTAGTACTCCCAGGATGGATTGCAAACGGTGTGTTGTGCACCTCCATCATGATTTTATACTTTAACTCAGGATCGTTAGGAACACAAAGTCTGGAGTTGACTCGAAGTATTCCTTCATTATCGATTCTTGCTTCCGACATAGCACCTTCTTGTACTTTCTTCCTCATATGCATCAGCTCTAGGTCTGTAGCTTGAGCAACTTTAACTTTATCGATTAAAGTCTATTCTACTCGTATATTCACCATCATCATATGGGTCCTTGGAGTATTTAACTCTATCTCCATTCTTCGTAAGTCATACATAATGGACATTTGCGTTGACAATATCGCACTCGTACTCGCGTATGATCTTCTACTCAATGCGTCAGCTACTACGTTCACTTTTCCAGGATGGTATTGAATGGTATGATCATAATCTTTCAACAGTTCAAGCCAACGTCGTTGCCGCATGTTGAGTTCCTTTTGAGTTAAGAAATATTTGAGGCTTTTATGATCCGTATAGATTTTCACCTTCTCTCCATACAAGTAATGCCTCCAGATCTTAAGCGCAAAAACAACAGCTGCCAACTCTAGATCATGAGTAGGATAATTCCTCTCATATCCTTTGAGTTGTCGTGAGGCATAGGCTATGACTTTCCCATATTATATGAGAACACATCCTAACCCTTTGCCTAAAACATCACTGTAAATGACAAATCCCTCCGTGCCAGATGGTATTGTCAGAACAGGTGCTGAAATGAGTCTACTCTTGAGTTCTTGAAAACTCTTCTCACATTCCTCGTTCCAACCGAATTTTGTATCTTTTCGAGTTAGCTGCGTTAATGGAGTAGCGATTCGAGAAAACCCTTCTACGAATCTCTGATAATAAGCGGCTAAGTTTTAGAAAGCTACGCATTCTTGCATCATCGACTTAGGTTGCTCCTAGCTTTGATTTGCTTCAATCTTTGCCGAGTCAACAGATATTCCATGATTTGATATCACGTGCCCAAGGAATGCAACTTTCTCAAGCCAGAACTCACATTTCTTCAACTTGGCATATATCTTGTTTTCACAAAGCTTTTGAAGTATCAACCTCAAGTGTTGCTCATGGTCTTCACGGGTTTTGGAGTATATGAGGATGTCATCAATAAAGACGACCACAAAGTGATTTAAATATTCCTTGAATACTCGGTTCATCATGTCCATGAAGGCGGCGTAGAGCATTAGTCAATCCAAAAGACATGACTAGAATTCATAATGCTCGCATCGAGTTCTAAAGCGATCTTTGGAATGTCATCGGTTTTAATCTTCAATCGATGATATCCGAACAAAAGATCGATCTTTGAAAAGAATTTGGCGCCTTACGGTCGGGTCAAACAGATCATCAATACGAGGTAACGGGTACCTATTTTTGATGGTGACATGATTCAACTCCCGATAATCAATACAAAGTCGCATACTTCCATATTTCTTCTTCACGAATAGAACATGAGCACTCCAAGGAGACGTACTAGGACGAATGAAACCTATGTCTAACAATTCATGTAGTTGAGTTTTTAACTCCTAAAGTTCAATAGGAGTCATTCGATATGGGGCTTTGAAAATTGGTTTTGTACTGGATTTAAGGTCGTTACAAAATTTAATTTCACGCTCTGGGGTAGGTCAGGAAGTTCTTCAGGGAATACGTCAGGAAATTTATTAACAATAGAAATATCATTCAAATCTGACGTATTTTTATTCAAATCCGTGACATGGGCTAAGAAAGCTTGATATCCGTTTTTCAATAAACGAATAGCTTTATGGCTTGATATGACAGTGATTGATTTTAGTGATTTGGTTACTTGAATTCGTATAATAGGTTGGTTAGGAATATGAAAATTAACAACCTTACGAAAACAATCGATTTTAGTATGATGAAATTGATAAAATACAATAGACATCAAGTTAAATTGATAAAATACAATAGACATCAAGTTTAACTGCAGCGGAACAAGCAATCCATTAGAAGAGTCAAGTAGGGAATAAAATCTACTATCTTCTATGGTATAAAATGTTTTCATCAATTTTATTATTTGAGACTCAACTTAATAAATAAAACACATCATCTAATCATCCCTGCATTTATTGGCCAAGGATATTCATTAAATCATCAATGGTCGGACTATACCTTAGAACAATCCACAGTCATAATCATACCAAAAAGCGTCCATCAATGCATTACTGTGCCATCGAGGACTTTTTATCGTGACGCCCCAAAATAGGTATACATCACCCATCTTGAGTCGCCAAATACATGGTACAAAATTCAAATATAACTTAATAATACAGCTATCGTGTAAAATACGACAAAACGTAAACTGAGAGTTTTAATAAGAATATTGTCATCTAGACAATATCCACACTCAAAAGAGTCCTCATTACATTTATTTTTTTACTATTTAACTGAATAGTGAGGACTACTAATACTATCTTCTGGACCGTCACTCCGTTCCCCGACTAGTCCCGGCTACGTTCTCATTTCCTGAAGAGAACAGTGAAAGAAAGGGTGAGCTCAACTAGCCTAGTAAGAAATATTATGACTAAGATAATACAAAATAAATTATCGTTAGCCTTCAACAGTGTTAAACCGATACAATATAACAAACATCAAGTTTAGCTGCGGTATGAACAAGCAATCCATTACAAGAGTCAAGTAGAGAATAAATTCTACTATCTTTTATGATTTAAAAGGTTTTTCATCACTTTTATCGCTGGGACTCAGCTTAATAAATAATTCACATCATCCCTGCACTACGTCCAAGGATATTAATTAGTATCACAACCATAAATTATCCATGCACTACGGGCCAAGGATATTCGTGTATTCATCAATGGTCATGATCATGCCAACAACTGTCCATCAATGCACTACGGGCCAATGAGGACTTTTACCACATCATTTGTAACATTACGGTACGTGATTATTTGAATAATCCTCGGTCATAATCATACCAAGTCCATCTATGCACTCTGTGCCATGAGATGACTTTCAACATAATATAAACATGAGAATGATGACAATGATATAAGAATTCAATAAAACAAGTTCAAGAATTGATTTATCCAGGAACTAATAACGTCCAAATTGTCAACATGATACTTCTTTGTGGAGTAAAATTCAAGAATGCTCAGAAGAATATTTCCATGAAAAGATACTAGATGGAACGCAAATATCAAGGATGTTCCACTAATTTCATGGACTATAAAAGCCAAAACTTTAACCAACTGAGTATAATAAAGAATGGAATAACAAAAGAAATCATCAGGCATGCGATAAACCGCACAGACAGGTTATTCCTTATTAATTTATGCTTATATTGTAAGCCAAAGATGACTTTCATCACAATATAAGCATGAGGATGATGACAATGACATAATAATTCAATAAAACAAGTTCAAGGATAAATTTTAAAGATTTATAAATTAATTTATTCAGGAACCAATAACGTCCAAATTGTCAACATGATACTTCTTTGTGGAGTAAAATTCAAGAATGCTCAGAAGAATATTTACATGAAAAGATACTGGATGAAGGGCAAATATCCAGGATATTCTACTAATTTCATGGAGTATAGAAGCCAAAACTTTAACCAACTGAGAATAATATAATATATGAAACTGCAAATGGATTTTCGCCCGCCATGCGGTAATCCACGTAGATAGATCATTTCTAAAATTTAATAAGGAATGAATACAAAGGATCATTCACAATGTATGTGGTAATCCACATAGACAGGTTATTCCAACGGAATAATAAAGAATGGAATAATGAGAAGAATTCACCGTGCATGCGATAGACCTACGCAGAAAAGTTATTCTAACGATGAATAATAAAGAATGGAACGAAGGTCATGCGTAATCCGCATTGCATGAGGATATTCCAATGAATAATAAAGAATGGAACCAGTCATGCATAATCCGCATGCATGACGAGGATATTCCAAAATGAATAATAAAGAATGAAATAACAATGAGAATTCACCGAGGCGTGCGATAGGCCGCAGCGCAGATGAGTTATTCCAACGAGAATAATAAAGAATGGAATAATGGAAGAATTTTATCATGTATGCGGTATTTGGCGTGATGAGTTATTTCAACATAATAATAAAGAAGCGAAATAACAACCCTTACAGTATTGAAAGAAAATAACTCTCTTTATGAATACGAAAGAATAATACCCCTTACCTTAGAAGAAAATTGGAATAGTGAGGTGATGTAATTACTTTCTCTCTCCTTTCTCTCTATAATTTCTCTCTATAATAATTGCTCTATAGCTTTAGTGAATTGGTGAGAAATGAATGAAGAATGAACTTCTATTTATAGGAAAATATAGTTTCAATAATTGTACGTTTTGGGGCTCAAAATAGTTATAATCATGTGAATTAATAGCAATTAATTGCTCATTTATCCGGTTAATTACCCGATTGGTCAATATAACCTCCAGACATCAATTATTATCGAAATAAATGTCAATTTTCACTAACACTAATAATTCCAACACAATAGAACTATTAAATTCATCTTTAATCAACACGAGCTTATTCATCATTAATATTATAATCAACAATATTTAACAATCAGGTCGTTCTCAGGAAAAAAGGGGGCTTTCCGATAAGGATTTCTCCTTATTGGCGCCCAATTAGGTGACCAAACCTCTATTTGACAGAACTTCTAAACATTGTCTATATTGCAAATAATAATATGAATAACTTTGCCGTCTCAATTATTGATTTAATAATATATATTATACAGATGATACTGTGACAATAATTGAATCAATAATATCAGAGATATGATGCAGCAATTACTGTAGCAATAATTGAGTATAACTGAGTGACTTCTCACGTAAGCATCAATAATCAATATCGTGTGCTACCATGCAATCACGCGTTTTACTGTACTTTTACTACCGTGTAGTTCAACAGTTTTAACGGTAACACTTACGTCGTTATTTTTATAAAAGATAATTTCGCTGCGTTTTCTTTACTACGACAATACTTCCGTTTGGGGTCCACTAATGATTGTCTTGGTCAGACAAATATTCTCCTTAAAAGCGAATATTCCCCACCAATCGAATATTATATAACCACTTGCTTACTTTGCAAAATTTGTAAATATTATCCACAACTATGGAATTATATCAAATCCACACCATAATATTCAAAAATATATTTCGAAAAAATTATTCTTTATTCATAAAAGTTGGGGTCTTACACTAACCCCTTTCCTCGACAGAACTTTATAGACATTATCAATAATGCTATCTAACAATATCATTTTAATAATATGAGTTACCGTGTCGTGACAATTATTGAATCAATAATGCAAAATACTATTTAATTACCACTGTAGCAATTATTGCACCAATAATATGAAAGACTGTGCAATTTTTACTGTATCAATTATTGAGTGACTTTTTACGTAAGAATCAATAATCAGAGATACTGTGCAATACCGTGTGCCACTGTGCAACCACAAGTATTACTGTACTTTTGTCACCGGGTATTTCAACAGTTTTAACGGTAAAAGTTTTGCCGTTATTTTTATAAAAATGTTATTTCAATCAATTTCTATATCCGACAGTTATTCCGTTATGTGGTTAACCAATGATTGCATCGCCGTACGGATATTCTCCGACAAAAAAAATATTTCTAGACCAAACGAATATTCCTCGACACAACGAATATTTTATATCAACCTGCTTACTTTGTAAAATTTGCACATATTACCCTTAACTTTATCATTTTATCAATTTAACCATTTACTGAATAAAACAATAATTATAAGGAAATTGAATACTTTTATTTTATAAAATTCGGGGTCTTACACATACATGTAAAAATATGTGGTGACGTGCATCTCTTTTATGCCCTTTTATACTTACAAAAATAAAGACCACTTATCAATTATGTAAAAACACTAACTCACCATAGTGCTAAGCAAAAAACGAATAAAATCGAATAATCAAATTAAAGTGAATTTTTTAACCGAATTATTTTAGTTATTTGATTATTTAGATATATTTAGTTATAACCGTTTTATATTTCGATTTGTTGTTTTGGTTTTATATATAGAAATTAGGCTATTAAGTAATGGCTGATTAACAGAATTAGAAATTTAAAAAATAAAATACTATTTTTAATTAGAATTTGATAGTGTCAATATATATATATATATATATATATATATATATATATATATTATTTTATGTATTATTAATTTGAATTTATTAAACTAGTTTATGAATTATTATGATTACGAATTGTGGTTAAATATTGTTTGAAAATTTTAATTTAAAATTTGTGATATTTTTTGTTATAAAATTAAGTTTATTCTTTGGTCATTAACCGAATAGCCAAATAATATAATTTCATTATTCAAGTTTCGATTATTGAGTTTTAGTTATACGGTTACTATACTTTGAATGACAATTGCATATATTGTATATGTGAATATACGACTTATAAAATTGTATTATATAATCTCACAATACATATTTAAATACTTAACTATCATTATTTAAAGTATAAATATATCATAATTTCAAGTACGGGTAGACTGAAATAATTTTTTTCACTAATATTTTTTTGTCATAATTAAAGATTTAAAAATAGTGATACATTTTTATTTTATTAGTAATACTATAAATTTAAATAACACCCTTAATATAATAATATATATATATATATATATATATATATATATATATTTCTACTACTATACTGTTACGAATTAACTAATAAATTGAAAGAAAAACTGAAGAAGAAAGCATAAATATCAAAAAAAAAGAATTTTTCTATAGATTTTCGATGCCTCCCTCTTACAACTCCAGCTGCAGATATATTCATCTAATTCTTTTGCGTGCAACAAGCTACTAACCTCTAAAAATGAAACACGTGTCCATTGCTAAATTCTAGGCGTAACAGTATTTTCCACTTAAACGCTGCGTTTGGATTTCAGTAACAGCTACTTATTTTCGCTCCTTGCCTTCCATTTCTGACAATTCCCCATTGCTTGAAGGGATCCTTGTCCCCAAGGATCAAAATCCGGATATTGTTCTATCAACTTGCTCCACTCTTCCCATGTTGCATCTTTAGGGATGTTATGTGACCACTGGACTAACACCATAGTTGCTGGTCTTTGTCCCTTTTTCACCAGTCGCCGGTCCAAAATAGCTACAGGAACATGTCTTAATTCCCTTGCATTGTTAGTTTGTGGCAGCTCAGTTTGAACCACCTTAGTCTCTCCAATTTTCTTCTTAAGCTGCGAAACATGAAAAACATTATGTATTTTTGCATTTAGAGGGAGCTGTAATTTGTAGGCAACCTTCCCAATCCTTTGTATCACACTGTATGGCCCATAATACTTTGCAGATAGTTTGAATTCTTCTTTGTGCAACGGTTATTTGTCGATATGGTTGTAATTTCAGATATACTTCATCCCTTTCATTAAACTCCCTTTCAGTTCTTTTCTTATCCGCATAGAGCTTCATTCTCTCTTGAGATTTTTGTAGATTTTCCTTTAATAACTGTTGGGTTCCCTCCCTTTCCTTCACAAACTCTGCTATCAAGGGGTTGCTGCTTGTACCTCCTTGATGATAATTGATGATTGGGGGGTTCACGCCATAGAGGGCTCTATAAGGTGTCATTCTCATGGTTTGGTGAAAGGAAGTATTATACCACCATTCTGCCATGGGTAACCATTTACTCCAATGTGTAGGCTTGTGACTGATCATACATCTTAAGTACATTTCAATACATTGATTAACCCTTTCAGTTTGGCCATCCGTTTGTAGATGGTAAGATGTACTTAGCTTGACTTGAGTCCCTATGGTCTTCAATAGTTCCTTCCAAAAGTTGCTCACAAATATTTTGTCCCTATTAGAGATGATAGTTTTTGGAGGGCCATGTAATTTGATCACCAAATCCAACACTAGTTGTGCCACTTGTGTAAGATCCCAACTTATTATTAAAAAAATTTAATTTTCTCTATTTATTATTTTGAAATAGTAAGGGTTGATTTGATTAATGTGGATAGTTATGGGTAAAATACGCAAATATTTCAAAATAAGCAAGTGGTTATAAAATATTTATTATTGTCGGAGAATATTCGTTTGGTCGTGGAATATTAAATGCTGTCGAGAATATTCGCATGACGGTAGTGACCATGTGTGTGGCCTCATAATGGAAAAGCGATTGGAGGAAGAAAACGACAAGAATAAGTTGTTTAAAAATAACTGGCGTAGTTATTACTGCTATTATCTTTGTTAAAATACTAAATTGGTTAAAACACAAGAATATTGCGGTATTGCACCAATTATTGATTCTTACGTGAAGAAGGCCTACTCAATAATTGTTACGATGAATTCTTATTCAATATTTTATTTTATTGATTCAATAATCTTTGTGTTGATATTTTATATTCTTTGTTGTTTCAATAATTGTCACTACACGAGTATTTTTCATTATCGAAGCAATAATTCATATTATCTGAATAATATTATTGGATAACATTATTGGCAATGTCTATAAAGTCCTGTCTAAGGAGAGGTTTGGTCACCTAATTGCGCGCCAGTAAGGAGAAATTCTTATTGGAAAGCCCCTCTTCTCAGGAAGAACCCATAGTTGTCGATATTGTGATTCTGTAATATTATTCGTGAATAATTAATTATTAATTTATATGATGAGAAAAATATTGATTTTATGTGGATATAGATGGAGAAAATTTTTAATGTGATAATTGTTGAAAATTAAAATTTTATCTTTTTCTGATAAAATAATTCATTTAAATATATTATTATATTTTTAATAATATAATAATGGTGATATTTTACAATGAATGTGTGATATATGAGTATCTGAGGAGAAAGAGTATTTTTGTTGCAATAAATGTTTAAAACATGTTAAACATGTCGGTGGACCCCATTTCTTGACTGAAATTTGATTATAGCCTGTAAAATCACCCGTTTAAGGATTTCGGTCAATTTTTATTTGGAATTTGGAAAAACTTTCTTCTGTAAAATTGTAGAGAATTGAATTTCCTATAAAAACTCGCGAGATTCGAATTTTCTGACAAAAGGGCTATTTATTGTGAATTATTGAAGTTCTGAAATAATTGATTTTTGGAAGTTTAAATTATTTTAAATTAGAAAAACATTTTTTTTGTTAGTCTTGTATAGTGGGCTGGTTGGTGGCTGATGTTGGCCAAATTAAGTGTGTGTTGGAAAAATATATATATATATTATTAATTTATTAAATTTTCTACTTTGGTATTCTAAGCATTTTCCTATAAATAGGGTGTTAGGTTAGAATTGAAAATCACACCAGAAATTGAAGTTTTCTCTTTCTATATTATCGAGCGTATTCTTGTGAGTATTTTGAGTGTACTTTGAGTATTGCTATCACGGTGCAAGTTCAAGTTATAGCTTTATATCCAATATTCCAGGTTAAATCTTTGTCTTTTCCGAGGTAAGGGATATTATTTTTTTAATGATATTATTTATTCTAATATCATTATGTAGGAAATATTGATCTGAACTTTTTAATCAAATTTGGAACTTTTAGTGTCGTGGAGTTCTTATTCACGTATCGACCTTTATTCACATATACTCTGACTATTTATTCACGAATACGACCTTTATTCATTGAAAAATGAAAATTTTCCTTTCAAGTCAAAATATCTATTCGGATACTAGCTTTGATTGTATCCATGTTTTGATCATTCTTGAATTTTACACCACTATGATTATTTTTGAGGTATTTTTGGACATGGATAAAACAAAGTACGAATCCTTAATCCTTGTCATTTTGTTTCACTGGATTCGTTTCTTTAAAAATATTTTTCATCATCCTCCGTCTTAAAATAATATATTATTGAATATCTTTGGCCTCGGTAGTGCAAAGATGAATGATTTCGATGAATATCTTTGGCCCGTAGTGCAAAGATGAACAAGTGTTTAGATGAACATGACCAACTGATGAATATCTTTGGCCTGTAGTGCAAAGATGAATATTTGATTCCAGATATATATTGATTGATGTTACAGGGATAAAAGATAGATGATGAACTTTTAAATTCATACATAGAAGATCTGTTTGCATTCTCTACTTAACTCTTCTAATGAATTATTATTTCCGCTGCGAATATTGATTTAAAACTTGTTGTCTATTGTATTCTATTAGATTTTTCCTTGTTGAAGACTAACGATAATTTGTTGTATATTATCTTAGTCATAATATTCTTCTTGGGCTAGTTGAGTTCACCCTTTTCCTTTTTGTTCCATTTTTCTTCTCGTGAGGCGAGAATATAGCGAAGATTTAAGTGGGGTATGAAATGAAGGTTACAGAGAGAGTCGTTTAGTAGTCCTCACCATTTTTGTAAAATAATGTATCAATAAATATGATGAGGATTTATTTGAGTATAGATATTGTCTAGAAGATAATATTTGTATTCAAACTCACAGTTTTACTGTTGTAATAATAAACTTGTAGTTGTTTCTGTACCATGTATTGACAACTCAGAATGGGTGATGTATACCTATTTTGGGGGCGTCACAACTTGTGTTGCTGTAAATGGGTGTGTGAGAGCCATAAGATGACATCCTTTTGTGAGCTTGTCGACCACTACTAAAATAACATCCTTACCATCAGATTTAGGTAAGCCTTCCACAAAGTCCATAGTTATGACTTCCCATGCCTGATTAGGAATAGGAATAGGTTGCAGCAGTTTCGGAGTTGGAACATGTTCCCTTTTACTCCTCTAACACACCTCATACTTAGTAATTAATTCTGTTAAGTCCTTTCTAAGTGTAGGCCAATAAAACAGTAGCTCAGCCCTCTTAATAGATGCTGTTACACCAGAGTGTCCCCCTTCAGGACTGCCATGGATTTGATCCATGATTCTTGCCCTCTGATTCCCAGTACTGCCCAAATAAATCTTACCATCCTTCTTGAGAATTCCCTCTTGCAGCTTATAATCAGTGCAACTGGTTGGATCTATCAGAATTTGAGTCATTACTTCTTGTGCAATTTTGTCATTCTCTAGGCTGCCCACAACTTCAGTAATCCAGCTAGGGGTAACTGATTGTATAACTGCACAACTACTTTCCAATCATGTGTTTTAGACAATGCATCTGCTACCAGATTTTCTTTACCCTTCTTGTAGTGTATAACATAATCAAAGCCTAGCATTTTTGACAACCATTTCTGTTGTACCAAAGTAGTTAATTTCTGTTCCATGAAGTACTTTAATGCCTCATGATCAGTTTTTATAATGAATTGCTGTCCCAACAAGTAAGTCCTCCACTTTGAACTGCCATGATGATTGCCAATAGTTCCTTCTCATAAGTTGATAAGCCTAGGTGTTTTGGTGACAAAGCCTTACTTAAGAAGGCTATTGGTCTTCCTTCCTGCATTAGGACTGCTCCCACTCCTGTATGGCAAGCATCTGTTTCCACCATAAATGCTTTAGAAAAGTTAGGCAATGCTAGCACTAGAGTATCAGATACCACTGTTTTAAGCTTCTGAAATGCTTGTTTAGCCTCCTCATCCCAACTGAATGCTCCCTTCTTTAGCAGATTAGTCAATGGTTTACTTATAATTCCATAGTGTTGGACAAATCTTCTATAGTAGCCTGTAAGGCCTAGGAATCCTCTCAAGGACTTCAAGGATTTGGGTCTGGGCCATAGCACCATTGCTTCAACCTTCTTCTTGTCAGCAGCCACCCCTTGCTCACTAATGATATGTCCCAAATATTCAACTTGTGGTTGTGCAAAAATGCATTTGGACTTCTTAACATAAAGTCTATTATGCCTTAGAACATTAAATACTTGTTGCAAGTGCTTTTCATGACTTTCCAAGGAGGGACTGTATATCAAAATGTCATCGAAGAAAACTAAGACAAACTTCCTTAAGTAAGGAGCAAATACCTCATTCATTATACACTGAAAAGTGGCAGGTGCATTGGTCAAACTAAATGGCATAACTAGAAACTCATAGTGTCCTTGATGAGTTTTGAATGCTGTCTTCTGTGTATCTTCAGCCTTTACCCTAATTTGGTGATAACCACTCCTCAGATCAAGTTTAGTAAAGAACTTACTGCCCTTCAACTGATCCAACTATTCTTCTATAATTGGAATGGGAAACTTATTTTTTATAGTTATACTGTTGAGAGCTCAGTAATCCACACAAAACCTCCATGTGTTGTCTTTTTTTTTTTGACCAATAATACTGGAGAAGCATAAGGGGAAGTGTTGTGCTTGATAATTCCACTGTCCAACATCTCTTTGACCATCCTTTCAATTTCGGTCTTTTGTAAATATGGATATATGTAAGGATTTGAGTTAACAGGTTTGCAATCAGGCATATGAGGTGATCTTGCAATCTTACAGGAGGCAACCCTTGTGGTTCTTGAAAAATGTCTCTATATGATGTCACCATCTGTTCTATCGCTTCTGGAACTTTGTTAACTGGTTCAAGGACCCCTTCAATTTCTGTTAACTAAACCAAGAAATAAGTTTCTTTTTTGGACTTCCAGTTGAATTTATCTGTTATTTGCACTGAATAAAAATGTTTGGAATCTCCTTGATCCCCTAGCACAACTCTTTCTCCTTTCCAATGTATAATGACTTCCCTTTTTTCAAAATTCATACTGATGGGACTAACAGTTTGCATCCATTCAATTCCTAATACTGCATCATACCCCCTAATGGAATTACATACATAGGAGTCTGAAATTTTCATTGAACCAATTCCCATTTAAATTGGGCAATTCTTCTATCACACTTGATAAATTCTCCATTAGCAATCTTGACCTTAATAGGAATGCAAGGCTCAGTATATAATTGGAGTTTTCTCACCAAGGTTTGTGAGACAAAGTTGTGAGTGGACCCACTATCCAACAACATTTTGATAGGTCTGTTTTTAACCAGCCCTTGCAATTTAATGGTATGAATCCCATGAGTTCCTATGATGGCATGAAGTGAAACCCCACAATCATCAATCTGTAGTAGTTCCCCTTCCTCTCCTTGCATGATAATTGCTAATTCCTGATCTTGTTCCTCTGCACTTAGCTTCTCCTCTTCCTCAGTTATCATTATATAAATGTGTTTCTGTTTACACTTGTGCTCTTGTGTGTATACCTCATCACAATGGTAACATAGTCCCTTTTTCCTCCTTTCTGCCATTTCAGTTGTAGTAAGTCTTTTGATTGGAAAAGACCTTTGCCTCGCTCCCATCCTAGTCATTTGAGTTGTTCTTTATTAGGTTCAATGTTTGGCTTGCCCTTTGCGGTGATTTTCTCCCATAGCCTTGGATGTTTTTGTTTTTCTTACATCCGTGATTCAAGATAAACCTCCGCTTTCTTTGCAAGTTAATGGCCTCTAAGAGTTTGGGGCCTCACAGAGTACAATGCATTAGCAATTTCTTCTTTCAACCCACCAAGGAAACTCTCAATGAAATAATCTTGATAAACCCTACATTGCAGTTCAAGATGTATGTTTTCAACTCCTCAAATCTCCTTATGTAGTCATCCACTTTTCCTTTTTGCATCAACTTATTAAAGCTGTCAGGTTAAATTTTCTTGTCCCCCTTTGCAAATCTATAACAAATGTCTTGTGCAAGTTCATCCCAAAGTAACCATGGTTTTCATCTTGCGAGGATTGATACCACACATCGCCCCCCCTTACAGATCTGAGGCGAAGATATAGTACTTTGGATTTGGGGTCCAACTTGGGATTTAATTGAAATTTTTTTCATACTTCTTCACCATCCTCTTGTGTAAGACCGAAATTTTTTAAATAAAAGGAATTTCCTTTATTTATTATTTTGAAATAGTAAGGGTGGATTTGATTAATGTGGTTAGTTATGGGTAAAATCTTAAATATTTTAAATAAGCAAGTGGTGATATAATATTCATTATTGCCGGAGAATATTCGTTTGGTCGTGGAATATTAAATCTTTGTCGGAGAATATTAAATGCTGCGCCAGTTACTGACCATGTGTGGCCCCATGTGAAAGCGATTGGAGGAAGAAAGCGACAAAAATAAGTTGTTTAAAATAAGCGGCGTAGTAGTTATTCTGATTTACCTTTGTTGGAATACCCGGTGGTTAAAAACACGATGTCTGGCGTTATTGCGCGATGTGCTTTGCAGTATTGCACCAATTATTGATTCTTACGTAAGAAAGCCTTTACTCGATAATGGTTACGATAATTCTTTATTCGGTATTTTATTTTATTGATTTGATAATTCTTTGCGTTGATATTTTATATTCTTTGTTGTTTGATAATTGTCATTATTACGGTATTTTTCATTATCGAAGCAATAATTCATATTATCTGAATAATATTATTAGATAACATTATTGGCAATGTCTAGAGAAAGTTACATCTAAGGAGAGGTTTGGTCACTAATTGCGGCTTGTAGATAAGGAGAAATTCTTATTGGAAAGCCCCTCTTTCACAGGAGCGCACGGTTGTCGATATTGTGATTACGTAATATTATTTGTGAATAATTAATTATTGATTCATATGATGAGGAAAATATTGATTTTATGTGGATATAGATGGAGAAAATTTTTATAGTGACAATTGTTGAAAATTAATATTTTATCTTTTTACGATAAAATAATTCATTTAAATATATTATTTTAATAATATATTAACGATGATATTTTACGATGAATGTGGGATATATGAGTATATGTGGAGGAGAGTATTTTGTTTACCAAAAAATGTTTAAAACATATTAAACATGTAAATTGGACCCCATTTATTATTTGAAATTTGATTATAGCTTTGTAAAATCGCTTGGTTTGTGGATTTGACCAATTTACATTTGGAATTTGGAAAAACTTTCTTACGCAAAGTTGTAGAGAATTGAATTTCCTATAAAAACTCGTGAGATTTGAATTTTCTGATAAAAGGGCTATTTATTATGAATTATTGAAGTTAGAAGCTCAAAATAATTGATTTTTGGAAGTTTAAATTATTTTAAATTAGAAAAACGTTTTTTTATTTTTTCTAGAAGGTTGGCATGTGTGAATTCTTTGAGATTAAGATTTCAAGGAATACGTATAATATTTTTATATATATTAATATTATATTAAATTTTAACTTTTGGTGTTCTAGCGATTTCTATAAATAGGTCTTAGGTTAGAATTGAAAATCACACGAAGCTGAAGTTTTTCTCTCTATATTATCGGCGTATTCTTGTGAGTATTTTGAGTATACTTTGAGTATTGCTATCTGGTGAAAGTTCAAGTCATAGCTTTATATCAGGTGTTTATTTAGAAATCTTGTCTTTTCGAGGTAAAGGATGTTATTTTCTTCTCAAATGATATTATTTCTTCAATATCATTATCTTTGAAATATTGGTTGGAACTTTTTATCAAATTTGGAACTTTTTCATGTCGGGGGTTACTATTACTATTCATGAGTTCTTATTCATGAGATTCTTATTCACGATTCTTATTCACGAAAGTCTTATTCACGAAGCGTGAAGATGTTTTTTTTTGTGAAATTTCTATCTTTTGGTGTAGAGTTCTTATTCACGTATCGGCCTTTATTCACATTATCTGACCTTTATTCACGAATCGACCTTATTCATAGAAAAATGAAATTTCTTCTTTTTGTCAAAATATCTATTATGGATACTAGCTTTGATTGTATCCATGTTTTGATCATTCTTGAATTTTACACCACTATGATTATTTTTGAGGTATTTTTGGGCGTGGATAAAACAAAGTACGAATCCTTAATCCTTAATCCTTGTCATTTTGTTTCTTTGGATTGGTTTCTTTAAAAAATATTCGTTTCGGTCTTTTAAAAATATTTTTCATCATCCTGGCGGTCTTAAAAGATGAATGATTTATGATGAATATCTTTGGCTGTAGTGCAAAGATGAATGATTTCGATGAATATCTTTGGCCGTAGTGCAAAGATGAATGATTTCGATGAATATCTTTGGCGCGTAGTGCAAAGATGAGCAGTGTTTAGATGAACATGACCATTTGGTGAATGTCTTGGCTTTTGTAGTGCGAGGATGAATATTTGATCGGATATATATTGATTGATGTTACGAGGGGATAAAAAATAGGCGATGAACTTTAAAATTCATACATAGAAGATAGTAGTTTGCATTCTCTCTTAACTCTTCTAATGAATTATTATTTTCATTGCGAATATTGATTTAAAACTTGTTGTCTATTGTATTCTATTATATTTTTCCTGTTGAAGACTAACGATAATTTTGTTGTATATTATCTTTAGTCATAATATTCTTTCTTGGGCTAGTCGAGCTCACCCTTTTCCTTTTGTTCCATTTTTCTTCTCGGGAGGCGAGAATATAGCGAGATGCAGTCGGGGTATGGAATGAAAGGTTCTAGAGAGAGTTGTTTAGTAGTCCTCACCATTTTGTAAAATAATGTATCAATAATTATGATGGGGATTTATTTGCGTGTGGATATTATCAGATGGCAATATCGTATTTAAACTCACGGTATGTATTTGTCGTATTTTTCATAATACAGTGTATTAATGAAGTTGTAGTTATTTACATACCATGTATTTGGCGACTCGAGAATGGGTTGGATGGAATGGACCTATTTTGGGGGCGTCGCGGTTGGTATCGAGCTTAGGGATATGATCTGGCGGAGATCGGGGAATAGAACTAGGAGGGAGGCAGGTAAAATCCTTATTTAGTGTGTCTACTAAGCTTATTTGTTAGTTGGTTAGTATATAGGGATATTATGTGATATATTGATTTCCTTAATTAACCCTTGTTTTATGGCGGTATTTGAGAATGTCATTTGAGAATATTAATGATGGAGTGAATGAGGCCAGTGGAGATGCTGTCTTTACCAGCGAGGAGAGCGTGCAGTGAGTGGCAATGTACCCTCTGTAAACAACACCTTTTGAAGCGAGACGATAAGCAGCGGGATGTTTAGAAGCTTTTTGCGAGTTCATGCAAAATCGGGCGAGGAGACTTCGTGTTCAAAACATAGGAGAAATGATAGCAATTCACGGGTTGTCACGATAAGCGGTTCGAAAAGTTGGGACCACGAATTTAAGGAAAGCTTTGATCCGATCATGGCGGAAACATGGGTCAAACAAATCACCAAGATATTCGATGTCTTGGGATGCGGAGAACAGAAGGTTCCATTCGCCACTTTTATGTTAAAGTGGCGAAGCGGACTCTCTTGGTGGGAGATGCGTGAAGCGTACCCATCGGTTGCTTTCGGCATGTCTTGGGAGGCGTTTGAAACTATTTAATGACAAATACTTTCACGAAAGTGTTCGTCATATGAAGGAAGTGGAGTTTATTAGGCGGAGGCGAGAACAACATGGCGGTGTCGATGAGGCGAAGTTTGCGGAGTTGTCGGGTTTGCACCTCATTTGGTGGAAAATGAGGAGCGAATGACAGCGTATGTTTACGAGGGGTCTAAAACCCGAGATCGACAATATCTTATCTCTCATAAATTTTCTTTATATTAGGATGTTGTAAGCATGGGGCTCGATTATTAGGCGTGATAACGAGTATGTTCAATGAGGGACCCTGACGAGGTCATATCGGTGGTGTGATCATCAAAGCGATGATAATAACTTGGCGGGGAGAAAAAGAATACGGACAAAGCGGTAACCACTTGGGTGGTAATCGTGGCCATGATAATAGAGAGGTGACTCAGTGGACATTTAAAAGAGAAGGTTCAACAATAACCATGTGAAGGCGTCGGCGCTTGAGAACAATTGGTTCGAGGAGGAGAAGCGACCACCGGTCGTATATTTAAAAATCACGGGAAAGAGGACATATCGGTCAAAGCGCCTATGAGTTCGGGTATGCTATAATTGTGGAAAGGAAGGACATATAGCTCGAGAGTGTCTGGTAGCGAAACCAAGTCCGGTGAGGATGGTGACTCAAAAGGATGTCGAGAAAAGTCAAAGTCAGCGGTTCTGGAAGGCGTTTGTCGTGGCCCGGTCAAAATCGAGGAACGACGAGTTTATACGGGTTAGTTAATTATAAATTCTTGCGAAGTTTATACCTTACTGAATCTGGGGTTCTACCCATTCTTTTTATCTCTCTTGCTTGCGCTCAGCGTTTGAATTTGACTACGGAGAAATTAGACTTTGACTTTATCTGTGGAGACTCAGTTAAGAGAAACTTTTATTACATCCAGTTGTTTAGAAATCTTGCTTGATTGGGTTGGCACTATCACATTACACATTAACCTTATTTCTATAGAGATATTTGTTTTTGATGTGATTTTAAGGTTAACTACTCTCATCGTGCCAAAATTGATTGCTTTTCGTAAGGTTGTTAGTTTTCATATTCTTAAGCAACACTTTGTTATTGAATTCAAACAACCAAACCATTGAAGTCAAACTCTTTCATATTAAATTATAAAGCCATTTTGTTTATTGAAAAGCAGATGTCAAGCTTTCTTAGTCCATGTTATGGATTTGAATAAAGACACGTCGATTTGAATAATATTCTGTTGTTATTGATTTTTCACGGCGTATTTCTGAAGAATTTCTTGGCCTACTCGGGCGTGATATTGAATTTGTATCGACTTTAAATCGGTACAAAACCCATTTCTAAAATCTCATATCGAATGGCTCTATTGAACTTGAGGAGTTAAAACCCAATTGTAGAAGTTGATACAGAGAGCCTCTATCTGGTGACTTCCTTTGTGGAATGCTGCGAAGCCGGACTCTCCGTAGGGGACACCATATTCGATGCGATAGTAAAGCGATAGGTGTCATTGTAACGTCTTATCAAGATTGGGATGTGAGTCACGATTGAGAACAACCTAAGTCGGTAATCGAAATATGTAGCTTTCTAGGCTTAGTTGGTTATTATCGGAGATTCGTTGAAGGATATTCTCGAATTTATTCCATTAACGCTTGGTGACTCGTAGAGATACAAAATTTGAATGGAGCAAGGAATGTGGGAAGAGCTTGAAGAACTCGAGAGGAGACTCATTTAAACACGTATTACGACCATGCCATCTGGAAAAGCGAGCGTGGTAGTGGTGGCGTGTTGAGTAGAAGATCGTATCAAATCTGAGTACGATATTGTCAAAAACTAATTTCAGTATAATTTACAAATAATAGAGATGGAGATGAAAACTCTAGGTACCAGCGTGATGATATCTGAGTATAATCGACTTTAATCGATAAAGTTAAAAGTTATTCAAGCTACACACGGGGTGATGAATTTGAAGAAGGAGGTCTGCGAAGTTGTTATTTTAAAAGCGAGAATCGGTGAGGTGAGAAAACTCGAACCTTGATTTATTAATCCATTTGAAATTCTCGATCGAATAGGGCGTGGCCTATAGACTCGTTTTACCGCCAAGTATGGCGTGTTCATAGCGTTTTTCACGTGTCGATGTTACGTAAATATGTGGACGACCCGAACCACGTCATTGAGTTAGAACCAGGACAAGATAGTAGAAGACTTAACGTCACGAGGAGGTACTGTCAAGATCTTGGATAGGAAAGAACATGTCCTATGTCAGGGGTTATACCACAAGTTAAAGTTTTGTGGAGAAACCATCTTTATTGAGGAAATAACACGGGAGTTGGAAAGCGAAAATGAAAGCGAGGTATTTTCATCTTTTGAAACACCAGTACGTACGTCGATTTCGAGGACGAAATTTCATAAGGAGGGAGGTTGTAAGACCCCGAAATTTTTTAAATAAAAGGAATTTCCTTTATTTATTATTTTGAAATAGTAAGGGTGGATTTGATTAATGTGGTTAGTTATGGGTAAAATCATAAATATTTTAAATAAGCAGTGGTGATATAATATTCATTATTGTCGGAGAATATTCGTTTGGTCGTGGAATATTAAATCTTTGTCGGGGAATATTAAATGCGGCGAGTAGCGATGACCATGTGTGGGCCCCATGGAAGCGATTGGAGGAAAAGCGACAAAAATAAGTTGTTTAAAAATAACTTGGCGTAGTTATTACAGATTTACCTTTGTTGGAATACCCGGTGGTTAAAAAACACGATGTCTGGCGTTATTACTTGCGATAGCTTTGCGGTATTGCACCAATTATTGATTCTTACGTGAAGGCACTACTCGATAATGGTTACGATAATTCTTTATTCGATATTTTATTTTATTGATTGATAATTCTTTGCGTTGATATTTTATATTCTTTGTTGTTTGATAATTGTCATTTACGGTATTTTTCATTATCGAGACAATAATTCATATTATCTGAATAATATTATTAGATAACATTATTGGCAATGTCTAGAAAGTTACATCTAAGGAGAGGTTTGGTCACTAATTGCTTGGCTTGATAAGGAGAAATTCTTATTGGAAAGCCCCCTCTTTTCTGAGGGCGCACTGGTTGTCGATATTGTGATTACTGTAATATTATTTGTGAATAATTAATTATTGATTCATATGATGAGAAAATATTGATTTTATGTGGATATAGATGGAAAATTTTTATAGTGACAATTGTTGAAAATTAATATTTTATCTTTTTACGATAAAATAATTCATTTTAAATATATTATTTTAATAATATATAATAATGATGATATTTTTACGATGAATGTGGGATATATGAGTATATGTGGAGGAGGGAGTATTTTTGTTGCAAAAATGTTTAAAACATATTAAACATGTAAATTGGACCCCATTTATTGGTGAAATTTGATTATACTTTTGTAAAATCGCCCGTTTGTGGATTTGGCCAATTTACATTTGGAATTTGGAAAAACTTTCTTACGCAAAGTTGTAGAGAATTGAATTTCCTATAAAAAACTCGTGAGATTGAATTTTTTACGATAAAAGGGCTATTTATTATGAATTATTGAAGTTAGAAGCTCAAAATAATTGATTTTGGAAGTTTAAATTATTTTAAATTAGAAAAACGTTTTTTTATTTTTTTTCTAGAAGGTTGGCATGTGTGAATTCTTTGAGATTAAGATTTCAAGGAATCGTATAATATTTTTATATATATTAATATTATATTAAATTTTACGCTTTTGGTGTTAGCGATTTCTATAAATAGGTCTTGGGTTAGAATTGAAAATCACACGAGCTGAAGTTTTCTCTCTCTATATTATCGGCGTATTCTTGTGAGTATTTTGAGTATACTTTGAGTATTCTTTATACGGTGAAAGTTCAAGTCATAGCTTTATATCAGGTGTTTATTTAGAAATCTTGTCTTTCGAGGTAAGGGATGTTATTTTCTTCTCGAATGATATTATTTCTTCAATATCATTATCTTTGAAATATTAGTTGGAACTTTTTATCAAATTTGGAACTTTTTCATGTCGAGTTCTTATTCGGGATTCTTATTCATGATTCTTATTTCATGATTCTTATTCACGAGTTCTTATTCAAAATATTTATTCACGAAGCGTGAAGATGTTTTTTATGAAATTTCTATCTTTTGGTGTCGGAGATTCTTATTCACGTATCTGACTTTATTCACGTATCTGACCTTATTCACGAATCGACCTTTATTCATAGAAAAATGAAATTTCTTCTTTTTGTCCAAAATATCTATTATGGATACTAGCTTTGATTGTATCCATGTTTTGATCATTCTTGAATTTTACACCACTTATGATTATTTTTGAGGTATTTTTGGGCGTGGATAAAACAAAGTACGAATCCTTAATCCTTAATCCTTGTCATTTTGTTTCCTTTGGATTCGTTTCTTTAAAAAATATTTTCATCATCCTCGGTCTTAAAAATGATTAATGAATATCTTTATGATGAATATCTTTGAATATCTTTTGTAGTGCAAAGATGAATGATTTCGATGAATATCTTTGGCGTAGTGCAAAGATGAATGATTTCGATGAATATCTTTGGCCCGTAGTCTGAAGATGAGCAGTGTTTAGATGAACATGACCCATTTGGTGAATGTCCTTGGCACGTAGTGCGAGGATGAATATTTGATCTCGGATATATATTGATTGATGTTACGGGGATAAAAATAGGCGATGAACTTTAAAATTCATACATAGAAGATAGTAGTTTGCATTCTCTCTTAACTCTCTCTAATGAATTATTATTTCATTGCGAATATTGATTTAAAACTTGTTGTCTATTGTATACTATTATATTTTTCCTGTTGAAGACTAACGATAATTTTGTTGTATATTATCTTAGTCGTAATATTCTTCTTTGGGCTAGTCGAGCTCACCCTTTTCCTTTTGTTCCATTTTCTTCTCTCGGGAGGCGAGAATATAGCGAGGATCGAGTCGGGGTATGGAATGAAGGTTCTAGAGAGAGTTGTTTAGTAGTCCTCACCATTTTTGTAAAATAATGTATCATATAATTATGATGGGGATTTATTTGCGTGTGGATATTATCTAGATGGCACATATGTATTTAAACGTACATTAATATTGAATGGGTATTTATATGTTGTATTAATAAAGTTGTAGTTATTTACATACCATGTATTTGGCGACTCGAGAATGGGTTGGATGGAATGGACCTATTTTGGGGCGTGGTCAGGTTGGAGGTGGATCGTGTAACACGATTCTTGCGCATATTTCTCCTTCTCCGATCGTTGAATTGCCTCGAGGGTGTTTGTAATCTTCTGTATTTATTTCTTCACTGGTACTCTGCAACTTCTGACTGATCTGAGCAATCTGGTCTCTCATTACTCCGATTTGCGTCGATGTCTGCTCGAAATTTTTCGCCATCAACTCCTGCATCAGATCCATCCTTCCCTCCATGGCTTTGAGCTCCTTTTCATGCTTCTGGAGACTCACTTTAGCAGAAGCATCTGCCATTGACGGCCCAAGGAGTGCTTTGATACCACTTTGTTACGAATTAACTAATATATTGAAAGAAAAACTGAAGAAGAAAGTATAAGTATCAAAAAAAAGAAATTTTCTATAGATTTTCGATGCCTCCCTCTTACAACTCCAACTGCAGATATACTCATCTAATTCTTTTGCGTGCAACAAGCTACTAACAACCCTCTCCTCTAAAAACGAAACACGTGTCCATTGCTAAATTTTAGGCGTAACAATATTTTTCACTTAAACACTGTGTTTGGATTCCAGTAACAGCAACTCATTTTCGCTCCTTGCCTTCCATTTCTGACATATACCTATCATCACATAATTATTACGAAATTCTTCAACGCTATTACTAAAATTTGTTGATTTAGCAATAAATTTTTAATTTTTTATTTAAGAGTGTTAAAAAACAAAAAAAAAACGGAAGGTGTTGATGGAAGATGATCCCGTGAACGGTCCAGATGTGACGCACCTAAAATATCTGCCTCTTTCCAAAAATACTCTAACCCTAAAAGAGGCGAGGGCTGTAAACCAAAAATTTATATTTCATATATAAATACTACCCTTCTCTGCACAGAACTCTTTACGCACGCTCTCTCCCTCTTTAAACCCTAAAAACATCTAGGGTTTTTCCGAGGCCGCTACTTCTAAAACCGCCCAATAGTAACCTTAGATCTTTATTTTTCTGTTCCAGATGGGTAAATCTTCCAAGAAATCAGCCACCAAAGTGAGCAATCTCTCTCTTCGAAACCCTTTCTTTTGTTCAATTTAGCGATATATATATATATATATAGATATATGTATATGTATCTTTGTATTTACACGCGAGTATTTAGTTTGATGCTTATTTTTATTTTGATTTTAGGTTGATGCAGCTCCAGCTGTAGTGGCTCCGCCCTCCAAACCACTTAAGAAAGGTTTGTATTTTTTTTGATTTTTCGGTTTATTTATAAATTTATAAACGACTGATTATTTTTGGGTATAGCTGCTCTTTTTAGTGTTTGATTTTACAGTCAATCTGTGTTTTTCTAACATCAAGTTTTAACAGGTAAGAGAGAAGCTGAAACTGTTATTGAGAAGAAAGTTGCTTCGAAGAAGCAGAAAAAAGATGAAACTGCGTTAAAGCAGGCGATTGCAAAACAAAAAACTGAGACTAAGACTAAGAAGAAGAATAAGAAGGTGGAATCAAGTTCGTCCGAGGAGGATGATTCTTCTTCCGAATCTGAGGAAGAAACAAAGGTATAAATTTTGAGTATAACTAACCTGTTTCGTATGTTGAGTTAATTGTAGTTCTTGTACAAGTTTAGTGCAACTCAATTATTGTTATGTTTACTGAATACAGGTTAAGCCTGCTGCCAAGCTACCTGTGAAACAGCCCAGCAGTAGTAGTGATGATTATGATAGTTCTTCCTCTGATGAAGTGAGCATTGTTTAAAGTTTTGTTGTATTATATGCTGACATCTTGTTTGTTGGTAAAATTGACCCTAATAAAAAATTTCTTAATATTTATTTGTGCAGGATGTTACTGTTAAATCTGGGGTGGCTTCTAAAAATGGCTCTGTTGGAAAACCTGCTACCAAGGGTAAGGTGGCTAGTAGCAGTTCTGATGACTCAGAGAGTGATTCCGAGGATGAAGTGAGTCTGTGTTACCTTGTCAAAATTTGTTCTTGCATATAGAAACTTTATGATGCTCTTCTACATATTTTGTTATGGAGTTTCATATTCTATTTATACCTTGTTTGTAGCATAATGACTATCTTTGTACAATAGCAAGTTGTTGCATGTATTAATAAATTATAGAATATGGTCCTTTCTGATGTTTATTGAGAACTATTGAGTTTTACTTGTGTTGAACTCTTACAGTGTGTTTGAATATTATTCACATTGTCTTGAGGGTGCTAAAAAATGTAGGATCCCAAAAAGAAAGTTCCTGCTGTAGCTGTTACTAAAAATGGTCCCGTTGTAGCAAAAAAGAAAGACGAGTCTAGTGATGATTCAGATGATAGCAGCAGTTCAGATGATGATGTGAGTGCAATTTTTGAGTTGCCTCTTTAATTTCATGTAGCTATAATAACTTAAAATTGAAGTAATAGTTTGTTTAGATAGTTGCATGAAGTAACTGTTATTAATTAACAGACCCAAGCAAAGAAGTTACCTGCCAGTGGTGCTAAAAATAGATCTGTTGCCGTTACAAAGAAGAAAGAGGAATCAAGTGATAGTTCAGACTCTGAAGAAGACTCAGACGAGGCTGTAAGTATGACGACAACATCCTTGTTGGTTACTTCTTGTAAATCATTCTATTTTTGATGTGTACAGACACAAGGCGGGTTACATTACTTTATTTTCACTAAAATTTTGTAAGCTGAATAATTTCCTATGCCACACATTTTTATTTGTTTATTAATTTGTCTTGCAGGAAAATCCCCCAAAGGTAGCTTCTAAGGCTGCTAGTGCTAAAGCGTCTGCTGTGGCCTCCAAGAAAGGAACAGATGATAGCTCAGAAAGTGAATCAGATGATGATGATTCTGAAGATGAGGTGTGTGAAATTTCCCCTTGGTTTATTCCATGTTCAAGCAATTGTTTATCATTATGTTCTTATATCGTTGGCTGCCCTTGTTTTGCAGGCCCCTGCACCTAAAGCGGCTACGTCAAAAAAGCCATACTCAACAACTGTAACCAAAAAGGTATTTTCCCTCTGATATTTCCTCCCTCTCCCTATAAACATAAATTAGGGATTTCCAAAAGTAGTTTAACTGACATTATGCAATGTGTTGACTGTTGCAAAACCTAAACAAAGGAGAGCAGCTCCGAGGAAGATGGTTCTGAAGAGGAATCTTCAGATGGAGACACTTCCGAGGAAGATGATAAGCAACCTTCCAAAACTCCGAAGAAAAAGGTAAAGCTCAATCACAAATAATATCCTAGAAATTAGCAATTGTGAAAATATAGAATGGTAGTTTTGTTGACCTGTACTTTCCCCGAAGAGTGCAAATTTAATACTTTTGAGAAATTTATGACAAGCAGGACACTGATGTAGAAATGGTAGACGCAGCATCAGCTAAGACAGATGCCAAGAAAGCTGTAATTGCTAATTCTCAGTCTTTTATGGTTTACTTTTTGTATACTGTGACAAACATGTTGAGTGTATGTTGTTTTTTCAATTTTTCTAATGCAGCCTCAAACTCCTCGCACTCCACAAGTTCAAGCCACAGGATCCAAAACTCTTTTTGTTGGCAATCTATCATTCAATGTTGAACAATCTAATGTGTATGTATATCTTCCGCAAATTTGCATGTTTACCCATGATGTTCTTCTTATAATTATTTTGCTCAACAGGGAGGATTTCTTTAAAGATGCTGGCGAAATTGCTGATGTTCGCTTTGCCACAGATAGGGATGGGACATTTAAGGGTTTTGGCCATGTTGAGTTTACCTCCATGGAAGGAGCTCAAAAGGTATGCATATTTTTACATAACATTTTTTCTGCAGAATGCTGAATAATTACCTGGGCATCTGGATTTAGTGTTGGTGTTTTTAATATGCATTTTCAATTACAGAACTAAATAAAATCTTACTTTATAAATAGCTATAACCTCCAAGTGTACTTCAAACTGCCTCGAGTATGAACCGAATGTCTGCAAAACTTTGAATTATTGCTCACTATAGCTGGTTTCCCAGTATATTGAGTGAAAGCATACACTCTAGATCCCTTGCATTCTGAAAAATGAATTTAACTATTGTCTGGTAGTAGGAACCTAAAACTGCAATGGTTGTGCAATAATCATAAATCAGACGTCTTATCTGGTATAGGCCTTGTGGCTTGTGCAGTATGACGCTGAAATATATTGGTATTTGGTAATTGATTCCAACAAGATTCACTTGTTTCTAAAAGTCTCTTGAGGTGAATCTTCATAATAAGAATCGATAACTTGTTATCATCTAAACAGCGTGTTTTACTAATTGCAGGCTCTTGAATTAAATGGCCAAGAGTTGTTGGGTCGTGCTGTTAGACTTGATTTGGCCCGGGAAAGGGGCGAGTACACTCCAAGCAGCGGGTATAAGTGCCTTTCTTTCCTTTGGTTTAATTACTCGAGTGTCTTAAAACTTTAATCTCAGGAATTAATTTTTCATTATCCAAAAATTAGAAAAGAGGACTCATACCAGAGGGGAGGAAAGCCGCAAGGGCAAACAATATTTGTCCGAGGTTTTGATACAAGTGATGGTGAGGACAAGGTATACATTGCAATCCTTTCCACACTTGATTTGCTGGTCTCTTTTTGGTTTTCTGAATTCCTAAGTTTGGATTATTTTATGGGGCACAGATTCGGAGCGGACTTGAAGAGCTTTTTGGAACTTGTGGTGATATTTCAAGAGTGTCCATTCCTAAAGATTACGAGGGTGGTGTGAAAGGGTTCGTACGTTTGCCCAGTCTTTTAGAACTTATGTCATTTTGTCAGGGGAGCACATAGTTGTTTATTCTCCCTCCATTTCACACAAGTCCTATTTATAAATGTGCTAATATTAAGTAGTTATTTTATTCTATGTTTACCCGTAAAAATAAACTTATTTTGTTAGTAATGATGACATGATAATGAAATTTATTGTCATAACGATGACAAACTCAAGGATATTGTATTGATTTATATGAGCTGAAAAAAATGTAGAGATACTAGGGTAACAATATTTTTTTTTGATTATATAGAGGATGGACTCAATTATTTTTCCAGTAGACCTTGTACATTCTACTTGTGTCTATCTTTATCTTCTGTTTGGAAATTGCTGAAGCATTAAATTTTGCTGATAGATTCTAGAACTCGTGAGGCGATCACGTATATAGCACAGTTTATTTGTGATTGTATACTCCCTTTTTTTACCTGATGTCAGTGAAGGGATTTCAAGTATATTTCTCCTTTGTGCAGGATTGCTTATATGGATTTTACGGACAGTGATGGTTTCAACAAAGCTCTGGAACTTGATGGATCTAAACTTGGAGGGAGCTACTTGACTGTGGAAGAGGCAAAACCAAGAGGTGACAGTTTTGGCAGTGGCAGAGGTCGTGGTCGTGACAGTTTTGGCAGTGGCAGAGGTCGTGGTCGTGACAGTTTTGGCAGTGGTAGAGGTCGTGGTCGTGATAGTGGTGGTAGGTTTGGCAGAGGTGATGGTGGTAGATCTGGTGGTAGGCGTGGACGTGGAGGACCCAACAGACCTAACATGGCTGCAGCTGGTACTGGTATGATTACTTGTATTCTTAATTACTGGATTTTTGCTATTATGTTTTTAATATTTGATCTACACCAAGTTATTGAACAATTAAAAGAACATACTTCACATGGAGCACTACTTTTTGGGTTCATGGCATCTGTCAACTTGAAATTTAAATGCATTTTTTTGGCTAATTGCACGTGGAAAATTACTCTTAATTTTTATTCTTTTTAGAATAGCCATTTATCCATAAAACTGATTTAAGTTTATGACCTTTAGGAACTCTAGTTATATTTCATTCTAACACATGCGATTTCACATTTGCACTGTTTTTGAGTTTGGAAAGAGAAGAAAAGATCAAAATTTAAAATTAATCTGAGAAAAGAGGGTGTAACTTTCTTTGTCCATGTGATTTTTGGAAATAAATATCAACTGAAAATTTTACAAGACTATTGTACCCTTATTAGACCTTTATAAGCATATTTTTGGTATTTTTATATGTAGTCCAAATCTTTCATATATTTTTTCTTTTCAAATCCTTCCCAAATATATTTTTGGTATTTTTATATGTAGTCCAAATCTTTCATATATTTTTTCTTTTCAAATCCTTCCCAAATGTAGGATTTTTTGTTGAGGGTATTTAAATCCAGTTTTCTCGTATACTCTCTCAAAAACACCTCACAAACAGGGAATTTTTAATCTCATAACTAAATTTTGCTCCTCTTTTCTTCTTTCTTTAGAACTCAAAACACTGTTAAACTGGATTGAGTACCATATTTTAATTTTGATAAATGATCTCTTTACAATGTCATTTTTCTTTCCTAATGGCTATTTTTTTGATGCAGGAAAGAAGACAACATTTGATGATTGAGACTAAGACTAGTTGGTGGGACTTCAAAGCAAGCTTTGGTTGGCTAGAACATTTTTGTGCTTGAATCATCCTAGTCTAGTTTTTACCCTTAATATATATAGTATTGTGAGAGGATTTCGTAATTTTTGTTTAGTCTGCTACATTTAGGGTTTTGCTTTTGGCAAGAATGTGACGTTCAGTAATTTGGAGAAAAGACCTTTTATCATCTATTCAAGTTATTTATGTTCAGGTTATTGTTATTTATCTTAATTAGTAGTTGTCAAAACAGTTTTGGAAAGAGTTGAAAAAATGTGTTTTGACAGTCTACATGGTTCTCTTCTCACATGAAATTAAGGCTGGTTACATGTGAGGAGCTCATGTAACTTTTTGAATTTGTTTATTTTTCTGCACTTTTAGATTTTTACTTTGGCAGGGTTTAGAATTTTCTCTAAATTACTAAATATAAGGTGGTCATTTTTGTTATTGATTGTTAATGTTTATGAATTTTGGTAGTCAAAATATTTTTCCAGATATTCATTAATATGATTTGTAGTTGAAGAATATATACTATACTTGGTATCATGTTTCCAATATTTGGTTAGCACATTGTGTTATTTTCTTTTCCCCTCCCTAGTAAAAATGTTTAAAATTCTTGTAAGTAGGGCTGAGCAAGTAACCAAATTGGAATCGAAATCGCACCAAAAACAGCACGAACCGCACCAATTAAAACCGCACCGCACACTTTAAAATCGCACCGCACCAATCACAAGCGGTTTCGGGTGCGGTTTTGAATTTTTCAAACCGCACCAAAGCGGTTTCGGGTGCGGTTTGGACTTCAAACCGCACCAAACCGCACCATGCTCATCCCTACTTGTAAGCATGAGAAACATAAGGATTCATTCAATGGTTAATGGTAGCTCTGGACAGAAACCTTAGCAGCAGCTTGAGGACTGCTGCGCCTTGTACATGAGCAAAACTAAACTCTGAACCAGAATTTAGTACTTTGAGCCATTGTGGTAGCTCATAAATGTTCTTTTCCCGAGTTGGAGTGAGACCCCGTAGATCGCTTTCTGTGATGTGTTCTTGATTATAACCCTGTGCCGGTAATAATTCATTTTTCCAACAGTCCATGAATCAGTTATGGAGTGAAAGAAGTCAACTGGGATAGCTGCTGCCAAACAAAATGTAGTGTAGTAGTTGTTAATATCTACACTAATAATCAAGTAAATTAGCGGCCTATATCGTTTTGTTTTAAAACTCACCTGATCTTGGACTAGGGACTACTGGTTCTCCATTAGGATAAGAAGAACCTGTATAATTAAAGGAAAGTAGATTTTGATCAAGTAAGATGCCACATTACCATTTTGAAATGATTCTAAAAGTTTAGCACTCACTGGGTGCATCTTGATGATAAGAACCTGCCCCTGAATTTCCATTCAAACTTTGTAACTTGGAGAAGAGTCCTACAAGTGGAGCAGTACCAGAAATTGTAGGCTCAGTCTGTTCATAATTGGAACGATCATCCGAGAACTCATCATTCTTGTTAGGACCTCCCACCAAGGCTCCGAATATAATGTTAGGGTTTCCCTCAGCATGACGATACCAAGTCTCAAATCCTTCCACACATCCAACAGCAGAGTGTAGAACTGATTTAGAAGCAATGGAAGCCCCTCTATGGTGAGCGTGAACCGGATAGTTTTGTCCATAGTTTTGTCATGGATACCCAACTAGGATGTAATGTAACTCAATGGACTTTGGATTCTTGTCTAAAAAGGATGTAATCATTTTTTGGACATAAACATCTGTGATTTAGCAAAGTTAGTCCAATGGAAAATTGGGAAAAAATTCTTGGTCTAAAAAAAAGCAAGTCATATGGGACTCTCAAAATAATTTTGGACATGAGTAAAAATGCATGCCTAAGTGATTTAGCAAAGTAATGAGAGAGGTCTTGAGGTTTACCACAATAAGTTGAGCATCAGGACACTTGAGCACTGCATTTTCTCTTTTTTTTGCTGCTGAGAGATACATCCATCCTTCCCGGAGTAGATGGCATGAAGATCTTTTCTTCCTTCCAAAGCAACAGAGGCTGCATATTGCAGATTGTTCCATTCATTTATGTATACCAAGACACTTGAGCCCCTAGTAATATAAACCAGCAGATACAAATGATATTTTTAGGCATTGTTACTCAAATGGGCCTGCAACAAACAATCAACAAGGAAATTAAGAGATTAATTACCAGGAGTCATGAGGGCATTGTAGCCATCATTCTTCTGCTGACAAGCGCATGCGAAATAATCTGCCTTGGCCTGGTATTGCTTTAGTGTGGAAGTGTATGCTCCTCCATATCCATCCAATAACACCTGCAAATAGTTAACAAAATGTCATCAAGGGGGCTAATCCTGCAAGAAAAAGTTATATATATCAAAGGCTAACTTGAAACTCTAATCAGTGCAGGAGGCTCTTGAGATAGAGGAAAACGCATTTCAATTCTTTATCTAATGCACTTAAAAAAGTAGGGAGGGTCAAAGCGCACAAGCAATAATTAAAAAAGAATAATGTGACAAGTCCCTCATTTTTGTACGAGTTTATTTTATTTTTCAAGAGAAGGCTAGGCTAAGACTCAAACACAAGCAATTTAAAGAATGTACATTTTTTTACAAGATTTTTCTTCAAGAGGGTTTAAGTCTCTAAAATACATGTATTGATGAACAGAGTACGGATTACTACCTTAGACAGGAGAATTTGAACTCTAGCGTATTTGTTGTCCCAAGAAAATTGTTTGACTGCCCATCCAGTTCCACCCATAGAGACAGCATTATCCACCACATATTTCAAATAGAACTCTTCCTTGGTAGCTCTATGGAGCCATGCAGCTGCCCATAACAGTTCATCCTTTATTATATCATTATCACCATAAACAAATAATTAATGAAGAAAATTATTTGAAGAACAGAGATAAATTGATAGGTTTTATGGCTAAATTAAGAGAAAATATTATTTCAACTAACCGCATAACCAGATGATGCATAGAACTGCTTGGCACACTGGATGGAGTCAATGGACAATCCCCTAAATCTATCCGCAAATGAGAAAAGCTGCACAAATAATCAAATCTTAGTCAAAATTTACTTGATATTTTTTTAAAAAATTCCCAAGTATCTCTTGGACAAAAGTTGAAAATCCAAACGAGACTCCAAATTCTCACCTGTTTTGAATGGACTAACAGCAAGTTAGAGTAGGAAGAGTTGTAAGGGTGAAATGCTAGAGCAGAGGCAGCCAGGGCAGCTGCGGTTTCAGCAGCAAGGTCTGAGCCCGGATTATTTGTGTCAAGCTTGAAAGCAGCCCTTGGGGTTGTCATGTCTTCGGCACGCTCCCAGCAGTAATGATCAGAGTCTCCATCCCCTACCTGAATTTTTTTTAGCACCAAAATCAGCAAGACTAGCTTGAAATTAATTATGTACATGATAGGAATATTGGTTGGTAAGGAAAAGTAACAATAGGCTTGTAATGGAAATTTATTTTAATAAAAAAACGTTTTTCAAATTTCAAATTTGAAAACCCCAGCGTTATCCTAAGAAGTGGTATGCACTTTTCTTTTATGAATTGTTTTAAATCCTACTGAAAGGAAAATGACTAGTATAGTCAATTGGCCCAAAATAATTCTCACCAAAACAATAATAGATGGTATTTAAAATTTTTATTTCAAATGCAAAGTATACAAGTATGTATTAAATAGGTGACCAAAATGGAGGGAAGAAAACATTGTAAAATAGGGAACAAAAGAAATGCATATTAATTACTTCATAAAATAAAAGTTTTTAGTATTAAAAGAAAAGAAAGAGGGGATAGGAATTGTTAAATTTAATTAATTACTTCATGAAAATAAAAACAATGTTTAGTATTAAAAGAAAAGAAAAGAGAAGATAATATACTTTCCTGTGCCCAAAGAACATTAGGCTGAGGATGAGCTTTGATGAAATAGTCAGTTCCCCATTTGATGGCAGCCAAGGCATGTCCCATTTGATCGAGTCCCACTATCTCCTTCCTGAACTCAGTGACTCCCCATGAAAGCATGGTAACACTATAAGCCATTGGCAGCCCAAATTTCCCATGATCCCCTGCATCATAATACCCTCCCACCAAGTCCACCTGCACGCACCACATATCCCCCCATATAATCATACATATAGGCATTACATAAATCCTACTGAAATTTGTACGTATAGGATCGAGTACTCACTCCTTGCTTATAACCATCGGTAAGGCCAGAATCGCCACGCCATTTGACACGTTGATTCGCGGGCAATTTACCAAACCTTTGTGCCTTGAAGAACATCAAACTTTTATCCAAGGCATCGGCGTAATTGAACCCCATAGGGGTAGCAATGCTACTTGCCTCGAAGCTAACTAATAAGAGAAGAAGGATTAGTATACATGAATATGAATATGTTGCCATGACTCAAAATATTGAGAATTAGAGTAGCTAAGGTAGCTAGCTAGCTACCTGCTTATATATATAGATATATATTGCATGTATGTATGAAAATGAGAGGAGGAAATTATATAGAGAGTGAAGAAGAGAGATCAGAATGAAGGGAAGTTTAAAGGGTGTGATGTGGTAGCCTTGACGTTGATAAAATTATGATTCAAGACCGAAGATAGAGCTGTGCACGTTGTGTTTGTACGTACGTTTTGTACATGATTGACGCTGTATATATATATATATATATATATATAAGTTGATATATGATTAGATTCTAGTGCATGCGGATGCATGATATGACATGTAGTTGAGTAACACAACCTAATCTTGTTTTTTTATTAATGTTACAATATAAAACCGCTCACAGAGTCATAAGGGTTGAGTCAAAAGTTGACTAAATAGCTATATACATGTATGACATCATACCCCCCCTTGAAATCAATTTCTTTAATTATAAATTTCTTTATCGATATTAAAATTTGTCCAAGATATATCAAAGCATATTTTTTTCTTTTAAGGGACAATATGATAGCTTCTTTAAATGAAATATTGGTGAATTAAGGGACAATAGGATATATAAAACAACAGTATATACAAGCATAAGGTCTCTGTTTCAAATTTCTATAAGCAAAAGGTGCCAATAATTTGAAGGGCATGCCTAACCTAAGTGAACCATTGTAAACCGGTCAGGCCCTACTTAAGGTGACAAGTTACAGTAGTGTATCAAATTTACATGGGATCACCCAACATAGAATATCATTGTACGGTCAGGATTGGACCAGGGTTTAAAGGAAGAAGACTCCAATAAGAACCCTCACTGTCAATACAACAGCTGTGCCATTTGATTCTGTAAGAACCCAAAGGGAAAGCAGAAACATCAAGCAAGCAAGTACAGAACCCTTGGCCTCTTGCATTTGGTTCAAAACACGCAAATACCTCCACATTCCCACAATCACCAGCATTATTGCTCTTATGCATACTCCTAGTCTTGGTATGCCCTGTCACATATTGTAATAGCTTCTCGTTCAAATCTACCATGTCATCAGTCCGCCAATCTTCAAAACCCAACTCTGCTTGCACTGTTTCTCCTCCAATCAGACAAGGTACCTGATAAGATACTCTAGTAGAAATTATGCAGTACAGCTTGGTTAGCCGAGTTGGTAGATCTGGTGGCATGTTGGTCAATTGAAGGCAAAGATTTAGGGATAGATGAAAGCCTCTAAAGACGGATAATCCACCTCCATGTCTTGCATCTCTATCCAAAGTAAAGAACTGAGAAGAAAGAGGCGGCCTGGAAAATTATATAAACTTCAGCATTAAATTAGTTTTCAAAATGGGAAACAGAAATAGAGTGACAGGAGGAAGAAACTATTTTTTTTTTGGGTTGGGGGGGGGGATTAGGGGAGGCCGGAGGGAGTTTCTGTTTGGATATCAGTATATAGCAAGTGCATTTAAAGGCAATGTACCAATATTTCTGCGTATAACAATACAGACACACATACACACTAGTATAGTGCAAGTGCATTACAAGGGAATGTAATGACTAACAAATGCTACTTTATATTTAGCAAAAAAAAAAACAATGGCTACTTTACTAGCTCAAAAATGCTTACATCAACCATGAAAAGAAAACATTTGACAAGTGACAACATATACAATAAAGAGGTAGAGGAAACAGTTTGAGGGGGTTTTGTGTACAAGTATAACATAACAGAAGATTAATGATAGATGTAGGACTTGATTACTTAAATACTCAAAAGTTATAGCATGCAACATACCTTGTACGAAAGAAATATGTGGGAGTCCGAAAAGGAATTTGCATCCATTTTATAATAATGTTTAGCAGAAGCTGCAAACCATCACTAGTAAGTCGTGATTGAATGAAATCATGATGCACTCTGTTTGCATCATTTTGCAACGCAACAGCTCCTGCAACAGCAAAACTACATACTGTGATAATACTTCTTGTTTCAGTACCGATGTTCAATATATGATTCCTTGACTGTGGGGGAAAATAGCTCCTGGGCTGTCCACAAGCATTCAAAAGCAATATCAGTTTTTTGCTGGTTTCACGGTCTACAAGCGACAAACGACTCATCAGATCTAGTATTAGAATATGAAACAAACTTTCCTCTGACTTTTCCAAATCAGAATTTGTAGAACTATTTGTAGCACGTAGGTTTGTAATGAACAGAGTAAATCCAGAACTAAAAGCCAATAGTGAACAACTTAATGCCAATACAGAAATGGTCATGAAACTTTTGCAATCCATACCAATAAATGATGTGGCAATTAGATCAAATTCTTGTGCTAATCTCTTCAACCGCAAAGACATCTGTGTGAGAGGATGCACCAAAGAGTTGATGCTTAGCAAACGCTCTGGGATCTCAACCATATTATTTCCATTTACTTGTTGGCTGGCGATGATTTTATCTCCTGTCAATGGAATGGTATCCAAGAGTTTAAGCATATCAACCACATTTTCAATAACCTTTGCTCTCAGGGACAAAAACCATCTTTGAAAGCCAAAAGTCATAGCAGATCTGCTGGTTGCACCCAGCAATTCCTCTGAAGAGTGAAGGATCTTACAAACACTTGTGAGGTTATCAATATGGTTAGATGAGTTTACCTTAGAAGAAGTGCCTTTCCCTGTGTTATGTAAATCATCTCCAAAAGGTACACCAGGGAGTACACCAGAGATCCCGTAAGTTTCTAGCCAATTCAATAAACCAGATCCTTGTTTTGGTAATAGAAGAAATTGGACTTTCATTTCAGAACGAGCAAACTCTACCAATGACTTTAACCAGCAAGAACAGTGATGAGATTGAACCAACTTTACTAGTTGCCAGAATATAAAGGCAGCTGCAAACCATGCTCCATGACATGCAGCATATTTTCCAACTTTGTACGCCAACCAATTATCCTTTCCAACCAAAAGCTTCTTTGAACACTCGAGGGTGAAAATTTCATGTTGAACGGAAAAATCATGATCAGGTATTCCCAAGTTTCTAACAAGATTATTATTTTCTTCTATACCGTTCTGCATGCAATAATATGTGATATGAGACCACATCAATATGGAGTATATTGTGTTCGTATAGCAGTCAAATAAGCTGCAATTATGTACATCTTCAACCACAAGCTTCACTGAAACATGGACTTGGGCAGTCAAGGCACCAGCTTTGTCAACACTTTCAAGGCAAGAGACTAAAACTTTGGATATATAAAGCATAAGTTTTGTTGTAACGACTTTTTTGTTTTCTCCAAGTAGAGATTCATGAACTGATGAGTCCACTTCCCCCCTGCCCATAACTCGGCCATGCTTTTCTGCCAGGCATTTAATTGAAAAACGAATTTTATCTAGCACCAGATGACAAAGATCTGAATGTGCTTCAACTAGACGAAGAAGGAGGTTTAGCAGACTTTTAACCTCTTGCTCTGTTTCCAATTCTACAGGATGAAGCTCCACCAGCAAGAAGATCCGATCTATAACAAAAGTGACAATTCGGGATGCAAAAGAATGGAACTTAACTCCACCTAATTCAATTTCTGCTCCTCTCATGAACTTGCCATATATATCTACCAGAACAAAGGTGGCTAAGAGTCTCTTCGACAAGGTCGAGTATTGTATTCCATTCTCAACAATTGTCAACAGCTTGGAAAGAATTTCAAGCATGTCCGGGAAGGAAGAATTGAATAGGTTTTGTAAAAGGATCTGCAAATTACCAAATATAAGAAACTATTATAGCTATACTCCCTCCGTTCAAGTTTATGTGGCCATATAACTTTTTGCAAGCATCTTAAGGCTTGCCAAGGACATCCATACATTATATTTTCAGTTTTTTCTCACATTTTAAAATATAATTAAAACAAAAACGTTTGTATATTGATTTTTTTTAAAAAAAGTGGAAAATATAAGTGTAGATGGTTCTTGGCATGCCTTAAAATACATGCAAAAAGTAATGCGGGCACTTACACTTGGACAGAGGTATTAGTATTATGAATAAGGGAAGAAAAAGAGAAGAAAAAGTATTGCAATAACCTTGTGCAATATTTGAAGAGCTTCACATTGCAGAACTGGTGGAACTTTGGGTTCATTTAGCATGCTGAATATTGTTTTGATTTCACTTGTACTAGCATGAAAACTATAAGCACCTCCAGCTAAAATAAAATGTAGACATTTTAATGATGTCGCTTGTGAACGCAATGATTTATCTTGGTTTAGTAATGAGAAGAGCATCTCTACCTGCACACAAAACCATACAAGGAGTTCATGATTAATTATTATTTCTCCTTGTCCACCCCTTACTGTATTTATCTCTTTTCTAATAATTTTTTTCTACCCGAGAAAGACTAATAATATGTTTAAATAAGATACATTTATGAGAAGGGCTTTGTGGTGAAATCAATAATGTTTTGAGTCGTGTTAACAGATGAGAATAAGGTCCAATAAGCTTTAACTCCCATTCTGTAAATTTCCATACTCATTCATGCTCGCCAAATCTCAATTATGTGATATTCCATGGTCCAACATTTTAGCTGAGAATGAAAAAGATTCCAAAAGAGCCATTAACAAAAATAAAAAATTGTTCCACAAAAAGAGTCATTTTTTTATTGATTATAGTACAAAATGACATAATGTTCTCAAGTTTAACCACACAATTTCACTACCATGCCACCACAACTAAACTACACATTATATCTAGTGATAAACATGGAAGAAAAATTGATCCTTAAAGTTTATGGAATAAAAATAGATCCTTAAAGTTTGCAAGTGGGAGTCTTTTTGTGGAATGGAGCAAGCAGAAAAGGGGGGAAAGAAAGGTCTTATGCTGGATGCATGTAAACGTTCTTGTAGTCCAAGTTAAAGTAACCTCTGCCAGGTGAAGCACTTTACACTCAAGATGGTCAACTAAACCAAGGCAAGGAATGACACCAGTCCCACCATATGTAAATTATCTATCACCAACCTGACCTGTTACACTAGTATATAATAAACAGCAATCCATTTAACTGTTTACTCCCAAATAAAGAAAGTGAAGTTGGTGCTTCTATACAGCTGTTCATATTTTTGTTATTTGATGACAAGTGCTTCTGCCTTCTGTACAACTTCTTAGTCAAAATAAGCATGTAGACTGAAATATCCTTGTCAAGAAATTTTCCAAAATACACATAAAATCCACAAAAGGGATTCAGAACTCGCACCTGAGTAGAAATCAGTAATGTTGATTTTGCAGCAATTTTTGAAAGTGAAATCAGCATGGCAACACAGAAATCCTCTTCACAAGAATTTGAAAGCAGCTTCAGACCTGTCTGAAATGAACTTATGATAAGTATTGAACACAATTCCATGCCCTTGAAAACCAATACAAATTGCATGTATCATATTTCTTTGTGTTTGGTCAAGAAGAAGTCTTCATGTATATTCATATGTTTCTGCATTAGCCAACAAGACCACCCTTTTTCTATAAAAGGTGATTCTCATGCATAATAATATTTAACAGCTAGATGAAACCATATTTATACCATTCAAAGCATGCAAAAGATCATACTACGTCTTAAAGAATTTTTTTATCATTATATTTATCTTTAAGAAAATACTTGCAACAATATATCTGATGAGCTTCCTACCAAAGTTGGTTTATACTTTGTTCAATCCTGCCATGGCATCCTATAAATACCACAAAGATACTCATTACATACAGTACACTTATACATGCCTATGTGGGCACTACAAACAAGCAATTTAGATGCAAAACCTTGTAAGCTTTACTTGCAAGTGAATACAAGCACCCCATTTTAGCCAAAGCCTGCACTCCAGCCAACCTTATACCCATCGATGTTTCAGATGATGACATTATATTGACCAGTATCTCCAAGAGAACAGAAGCAAAGTCATCTGACAGCTCACAGAAACATCCTGCAGTAAACAAAGAGGCCTTTACCTGTAGAGGGTCTCTGTTAGTTTAATTTATTGTCAAGACAAGCAGCGTATTACAGAACTTTAAGCAGCATACAACAGTTTTGACGTATATGGGAGGAAAAATCTTTGTAAATAGTTAGACAATATAAACTTAGCAAATCATAAAATACCTCCAAAACATCACTCGAGACCGCACTCGAGAGGATAAGATACCGTATCTGGGTGTTGTCATGGGAAAAATCAGCCCAGCAACCAAACAGCACCAAAACCATTGCCTTAACTTCAACATCCCCAGTCTCAAAAACCATCTTTACTCTTCTCAATACATCCAAGTAATTAGAAAGCCTATTTTTTGACAAAATCCCATCATTTCTTCTCCTCTTTTTCCGGTATTTATACTCTGACAAGAAAACCTTAACAATGCAAAGCTTAGTGTGTTTATCACCTGAACTAAATGCGTCAGCAAGCCGGAGCATGATAGCATTAGCAAATAGCTTATCCTCTCCTGGTATTAAACCAAACAGATTATATTCTGCCATTGTAAGTTTAGGTTCACTGTCCCACCATTCAAGCTTTGGCCCAATCTCTTGTATGGCTTCAATAGATTTGCCTTTCAACAATAATTTAATAAAAATAAATAAATTAAAAGCTCAGTTTTTCATCAAATTAGCTAAGGGGACTAAAATATGAGGGAAATTAATATATTTCTTACCGGGTTTTTTGGAACGGAGTGATTTTTCAAGCTCAATGCTCCATTCCATGGCGGATGCAGCTGGGATTTTCTCCATATTTGCTTCTTTGTGAACTTGGGAAAGCCAGCTTCTTTTGAGAATTACAGAATTAGGGCAACTTCTATAGGAATTGGGAGAAACCCAGGGTCCCGTAACACATCTCCATGGACATTCCCCCGTAACCCAGGGGCCGAGGGTTTTTGGCGCAAGACAAATGAGGGTATTGACTTTTAACTACATCTAAAATACAGTATACGTAGTTATTTCAAAATACGGAATAATTTATACCGCAATATTGACGATGGACGGTATGAATGTGGCATCAGCTAAAATTTACTCTTAATTAGTACAACAAAGTAGTAAATGTGAATATATATAAAAAAATATTTACTCTTTCCAATACTTTCAAACAAATTAATATTTTCATAAAGAAATAATAAATATGATTGAATTTCTTTTTTTCAAAATAACAATTCCACATAAACAAAATTTATTTATTTATTTATTTATATTCGACTAAAATATTTATTTATTTATTTACTAATCAAGACTTATGATCTTGATAATAAAATTTATTTGACATAAAAATGAACTAATAAAAGAAGTGTCTACATTTGGACTTCACTATTTTGGGTCTACATATAAAAAATATTACGAAAATATCAATTCTATCATTTTTTTTTGATATTTTCAGGGACTTATTTTTAAATATTAAATGATGGATCTAAATGTAAAAATATCAAAAAAAATAATTTAAAAATATCACTTTCTCTAATAAATAATTTAAGAAATAATAACACTTTGATATTTTTAAATAAAAAATATTGCTATTATATTTTAAATAAAAAAATCTATAGTAACAATTTTAAAATTAAAATATCATTTTCTCTCGATAATCTTTCCGTCTCTTACAAGAATCAGAAACAATCGCCGACTCCAAAATCTTACTTTCTCTATCTACATATACATGTCTATATATATATAAAGTTGTATATATTTTGCGAACGCTCTGGTCATCATACATACATGCACTCAATAATAATACTACTAGAACTTGTATCCTAAACAACTCAGATGATAACCTGAGTCCTCGCTGACTCGATTTTCTCACCTGCAAACATGGATTCTTTGTTTGCCGGACCCGGCGGAATCGTTATTATTGGAAGATTTTGGACAGAAAGTTGATCTGACACGGAGGATCCTAGAATTTGAGAAGTATTGTTGAATTATCCGGAGGGGACGACTGTGTTGAAGCGCAAGAGCTTATACAGAACGCCGATGATGCCGGCGCCACCAAGGTCTGCCTCTGCTTGGACCTTTGGCCGGGTTCACGCCGCCGATTCACTGTTATCGGACAAGCTGGCGCAGTGGCTAAAACCGCGCTTGGTAAAAAGGCCCGGCTCTGTTGGCTTATAACAATGCCGCTGAGTTCACGGAGGATGATTATTCTAGTATTTCTAGGATTGGTGGGATGATGGGAAGCTTGGAGGTCAAGCTTGGCCCGGCTCTGTTGGCTTATAACAAAAACTGGTCGTTTTGGGTAATTACTACTATTAATTGACAAATTCTCTTTTGATCATTACTTTTCCACTTGTCAGTGTACTGATTATTTCATTGGGAATGTTTGTTTGTTTATTTTTTTTCTTTACAGGGTTGGTTTCAATTCGGTGTACCATCTGACTGATCTGCCCTCTTTTGTAAGTGGCCAATATGTGGTAATGTTTGATCCTCAGGGAGTTTTCCTTCCCAATGTCTCCACGGCGAATCCCGGGAAGAGAATTGAGTATGTTAGTTCTTCAGCAATTTCACTGTATAAAGATCAGTTTTTTCCGTATTGTGCTTTTGGGTGTGATATGAAAAGCCCTTTTCCTGGAACTTTATTTCGTTTCCCTTTGAGGAATGCAGATCAAGCAGCTCATAGTAAGCTATCAAAGCAAGCTTACTTGGAAGATGACATTAGTTCCATGTTTACGCAGCTTTATGAGGAGGGAGTTTTTGCACTACTTTTTCTTAAAAATGTACTCTCTATCGACATACTTGTGTGGGATGATGGGGTGCCAGAACCCAGGAAGATGTATTCCTGTTCGGTTAGCTCAGCAAATGGTAGTACAGTTGGGCATCGGCAGGCACTCTTAAGCCTATCAAAGTCTACGAATAGGTCTGATCGAGAGATAGATGCCTTTTCAGTGGACTTCTTGAGTGAGGCTATAAACGGAGACCAGTCTCTGAAGAAGATTGATACATTCTACATAGTGCAAAAAATGGCAGCGTCATCCAGTAGAATAGGTTCTTTTGCTGCAACTGCATCCAAAGATTATGATATTCACCTGCTACCTTGGGCATCAGTTGCAGCATGCATATCAGATAATTCATCCAATGTAATATTCAAATGCTCCCTCTCTCTCTCTCTCACACTCATTCACTCACACAAACACACATGTATATATAAAAGAAAACTTAAAAATAAGAATATTGTGTAGTTGTGGTACATTATTTACATCGTGATTGAGGTTACTACAATTTCTAAATTCCAGTATGTAAAGCTATGGGAGAAAAGTTTGTACAGTGTTAAGTAGGTATGAATGTATTTTGGATCCTAATGAAACAAAGCTTTTCTTATGATCTATCACAATTTTTTTGTTCCTGTTTATTAACAGTATAAGCGATCTATTGAAAATTACACGCATCACACAAAAAGAACTATTACACTGTCTGGCCCAAATCGCCCTCCTTGAGGGACTCTACACAAGAAACCCGGAAACTATTTCAACTGGGAATCAGCCTCTAATACAAAGCCTATCCTGTCCACGGGCACAAAGGGAACTAAAAACTATCCAATTACCAGTTCCTTTAAAAAATTAAAAGGGAACATGCTTCCCTGCACGTCTTTAACTCAAAAGAATGGTAGGCTCAACATCTATAGTTTTGTTCATTACTGAGCTGAACTCTTTCTCTCGAAGATGGGGAAAATCTGATTTTTTTTCTTTGATATCGAACAGGATGATATTCTTAAGCTAGGTCGGGCATTTTGTTTCCTTCCTCTGCCTGTAAAAACTGGAATGACCGTGCAAGTTAATGGATATTTTGAGGTTTCATCAAATCGTCGTGGCATTTGGTATGGAGCTGATATGGACAGGGCTGGAAGAATTCGTTCTCTTTGGAATAGGTTGCTCTTAGAAGAAGTTGTTGCTCCTACTTTTGTACAATTGCTTCTTGGCGTGCAACCAGTGCTTGGTCCTACTAATGCGTATTATTCTTTGTGGCCCACTGGGTCTTTCGAAGAGCCATGGAACATCTTAGTTGAGCATATTTACAGAAGCATTAGTGATTTTCCTGTCATGTACTCAGACATTGATGGTGGGAAATGGGTTTCACCGGTGGAAGCATTTCTTCATGATGAGGAGTTTGCTAAAAGTAAGGAACTTGGGGAGGCTCTTTTACAGCTAGGACTGCCTATTGTTCATTTACCGAGTGCTTTATTTAATATGCTCTTGAAATGCGCATCAAGCTTTCAGCTGAAAGTGGTTACTCCTGAATCGATACGACATCATGTTAGGGGACATAAAACTGTTGGTACACTGATTAGATCTTACAAGCTTATAATGTTGGAATATTGCCTTGAAGACCTGATTGATATTGACGTTGGTAAACATGCATATGACTTGCCTTTGCTTCCTCTAGCAAGTGGTAACTTCGGATCATTATCTGAAGGCTCAGAAGGAATTCCTTATTTTGTCTGCAGTGATTTGGAATACATGCTTCTTCAAAAAATAGCATATAGAGTCGTTGATCATAATATTCCCCATAATCTATACAGCAGACTAACAGCTATTGCTGAGGCCTCAACCACGAATCTTATTGTTTTCTCTGTTAATTGTCTACTTATGTTACTCCCTAAATTTGTACCATCTGATTGGAAATTTAAGACCAAAGTTTTTTGGGACCTGAAATCTAATTCTGAGCATCCAACTTCTTCGTGGTTTCTCCTCTTCTGGCAGTATCTTCAAGGCCATTGTGAAAAATTGTCCCTGTTTGGTGATTGGCCTATTTTGCCATCCCTTTCTGGACATTTATACAGACCAAGTATACAATCAAAATTGTTAAATGTGGAAAAATTATCTGAGAAGATGCGAGACCTACTTTTTAAGATTGGATGTAAGATTCTAAACAACAGTTATTATGTTGAACACCCAGATTTGTTTCACTATGTGTGTGAGGCTGATGGCTCTGGTGTTTTGAAGTCGATTTCTGATGTTTTCTCGTTGAATAGCAGTAACGAATTATCACTTTTTCATCATTTGGAAATGGAAGAGAGGGACGAGCTTCGTCGATTTCTTCTGGATTCTAAATGGTATATTGGAAACCATATGGCTGATTCTGATATATGGAGTTGCAAGCGGCTACCTATATATAGGGTCTATGGCGGAGAATCTGTTGACAATTTTCAATATTCAGATTTGGAAAGCCCTCGGAAATACTTACCTCCGCTGGATTGTCCTGAGAGCCTCCTTTCCGGTGAGTTCATTAGAAGTCTGTCAAGTATGGAAGAAGAGATTTTAATTAGATATTATGGAGTCGAGAGAATGAGAAAGGCACAGTTTTATAAGCAGCATGTGTTAAATAGAGTTAGAGAGTTGCCACCTGAGGTTCGTGACAGCACCATGCTTTCAGTTCTGCAAGAACTACCACAATTGTGTGTGGAGGATTCACTGTTCCGGGAAGGTCTGAGGAATCTGGAATTTGTCCAAACTTCTAGTGGTTCTTTGAAATGTCCCGCAGTGCTTTACGATCCTCGAAATGAAGAACTTTATGGTTTACTAGAAGATTCTGATAGTTTCCCTTGTGGTGCTTTTGAAGAGTCTGGCATTCTGGACGTGCTACAGAGTTTGGGTCTTAGGACAACTGTGTCTCCTGAGACAGTTGTACAAAGTGCTAGACAGGTAGAACGGCTAATGCGCGATGATCAACAAAAAGCTCATTCAAGAGGCAAAGTGCTTCTTTCCTATCTGGAAGTAAATGCATTAAAGTGGTTACCTAATCTGCCAAAGGCTGATCAAGGAGTAATGAATCGAGTGTTCTCACGAGCTGCAAGTTCATTGAGACCTCGTAATCAGAAATCTGACCTAGAGAAGTTTTGGGATGATCTTCGCATGATTTGCTGGTGCCCTGTTCTTGTTTCTTCTCCATTTGAAGCTTTGCCATGGCCTGTAGTATCATCTATGGTTGCTCCACCAAAACTTGTAAGATTATATACAGACTTGTGGATTGTTTCAGGGAGCATGCGGATACTGGATGGAGAATGCTCTTCGACAGCCTTATCTTATCACCTGGGTTGGTCTTCTCCACCTGGAGGAAGTGCAATTGCTGCCCAATTGCTCGAGCTTGGGAAAAATAATGAGATTGTGACTGATTCAGTGCTTCGGCGTGAATTGGCCTTAGCAATGCCTAGAATATACTCCATACTAACGTCCATGATTGGTATGGATGAGATGGACATTGTAAAGGCTGTTTTAGAGGGATGCCGATGGGTTTGGGTAGGAGATGGATTTGCCACCTTGGACGAGGTTGTCCTAAATGGTCCTATTCATTTGGCTCCCTATATACGCGTAATACCAGTTGATCTTGAAGCTTTTCGGGATTTGTTTTTGGAGCTTGGCATCCGGGAATTCTTGAAGCCTAATGATTATGGTAATATATTGTGCAGAATGGCTATGAGGAAAGGCTCTGTTCCCCTGAATCCACAGGAAATCAGAGCTGCTTTACTGATTGCTCAACATCTAGCTGAAGTTCAATTATATGAAGTGCAGATCAAGATCTATTTACCGGATTTATCCTGCAGACTAGTTGATGCTACAGAATTGGTTTATAACGATGCTCCGTGGTTGCTTGGGTCCGAAGATAACTTATTTGGAAATGCATCTACCGTGGCCTTAAATGCTAAACGTACTGTTCAAAAGTTTGTGCACGGGAACATTTCTAATGATGTTGCCGAGAAGCTTGGTGTCCGTTCACTTAGGAGAATGTTGCTTGCAGAGAGTGCTGATTCAATGAATGTGAGCTTATCTGGAGCTGCAGAAGCATTTGGACAGCATGAAGCCTTAACGACCAGACTTAAACATATACTTGAAATGTATGCAGATGGACCTGGAGTTCTCTTTGAGCTTGTCCAAAATGCAGAGGATGCGAGGGCGACAGAGGTTACTTTTTTATTAGATAAAACTCAGTATGGTACTTCATCTGTTCTCTCTCCTGAAATGGCAGATTGGCAAGGCCCTGCTTTGTATTGTTTCAATGACTCAGTTTTCAGTCCTCAAGATTTATATGCAATCTCTCGAATTGGTCAAGAAAGTAAACTAGAGAAGCCGTTTGCAATTGGAAGATTCGGGCTGGGGTTTAATTGTGTTTATCACTTCACAGACATCCCTATGTTTGTATCAGGGGAGAACATTGTCATGTTTGATCCTCATGCTTCTAATTTACCCGGGATCTCTCCTTCTCACCCTGGCTTGCGAATTAAATATGTGGGTAGAAGGATTTTGGAACAATTTCCTGATCAATTTTCTCCATTCCTGCACTTTGGCTGTGACTTGCACCATGCATTCCCTGGCACCCTCTTTCGTTTCCCCTCAGGAGTGCAAATGTTTCATCAAGAAGCCAAATAAAGAAAGAAGGATATTCTCCTGAAGATGTCATTTCGCTCTTCTCTTCTTTTTCCGAGGTTGTTTCTGAGACCCTACTTTTTCTTCGCAATGTGCAGACTATCTCCATTTTTGTCAAAGAAGGAGCTAGTGGAGAGATGCAACTACTGCATCGTGTTCACAAACAATGTGTCAGTGAGCCCGAAGCTGACACCAGTGCATTTCATCATGTATTTAATTCCATGCATGGAAATCAGCTAGGCGAAATGGATAAGAATCAGTTACTTAACAAGCTGAGCAAATCCAAGGATACAGAATTGCCATGGAAATGTCAGAAGCTTGTGGTGACTGAGCAAAGCTTATCTGGTGATAAGTCACACTTGTGGTTAACGAGTGAATGCTTGAGATATGGCCGTGTTAAAAATAAACTTGTAAACATTGATGACTAGTCTATAAATTTATTCCTTGGGCTTGTGTTGCTTCACTTTTACATTCAGTAGAAGTTGATAGAGAACAAAGTAATGTCCCAAATCCTGATTCTTGTGTGCTTACTCCTGACATTCTTCAACTCCCTGTTGCTTCCATTCAAGATAGAGAGAATTTTGAGGGCCGTGCCTTCTGTTTTTTGCCTCTGCCTATTAATACTGGTCTTCCGGTGCATGTCAATGCTTATTTTGAATTGTCGTCAAACCGAAGAGATATATGGTTTGGCAATGACACATGGGGGGTGGGAAAAAAGCGCTCAGACTGGAATATTCAGCTTCTTGAAGATGTTGCTGCCCCAGCGTATGGTCACTTGCTTGAGAAAGTTGCGTCAGAAATTGGTCCATGTGATTTGTTCTTTTCCTTTTGGCCAACAACAAGAAGACTAAAACCTTGGGAATCAATGGTGCAAAATCTATACAAATTCATTTCTGATTTTGGTCTCCGTGTATTATATACAAAAGCTAGAGGGGGGCAGTGGATTTCAACTAAACAGTGTATTTTTCCAGACTTCTCCTTTGATAAGGCACATGAGCTGATCGAAGCATTATCAGATGCCGGATTACCTGTGACATCTGTTCCTAAATCAATAGTGGAGAAGTTTTTGGAGGTCTGTCCATCATTGCATTTCCTGAAGCCTGAGTTACTACGCATCTTGTTAATTCGGCGGAAGCGTGGATTTAGGGACCGGAATGCAATGATATTGACCCTTGAGTACTGTTTACTTGACTTAAAAATTCCTGTTCGGTCTGATAGTTTCTATGGCTTACCTCTAATACCTCTTTCCAATGGTTTATTCACAACATTTGAGAAGAGAGGGGTGAGTGAGAGAATTTATGTTTCACGCAGTGAGGAATATGGTCTTCTTAAGGATTCAGTGCCCCATCAGCTTGTGGACTATGGAGTGTCTGATTCTGTTTACACAAAGCTATGTGATATTGCTCAAAGTGAAGAATTCAATGTTTCTTACTTGTCAAGTGATTTACTTGAGAAGTTATTCTTAAGAATACTTCCAGCAGAATGGCTGCATGCTAAGCAGGTACATTGGGTTCCTGGTCATCAAGGCCAGCCTAGTTTGGATTGGATGAGACTGCTATGGAGATATCTGAAGTCAAGTGGTGCTGATCTCACAATGTTTTCGAAGTGGCCTATTTTACCAGTTGGAAACAATCACCTTCTGCAGCTTGTTGAAAATTCATATGTAATTGTAGATGATGGGTGGAGTGAGAACATGTCTTCATTGTTTCAGAGGTTAGGATGCCTATTATTGAGGCGTGACCTCTCAATTGAACATGCGCAACTGGAAAATTATGTGCAGTCTCCTACGGCAAGTGGCCTTCTAAAAGCATTTCTGGCAGTTGCTGGTAAGCCAGAGAATATCAAGGGGCTTTTCAGTAATGCATCTGAAGGTGAGCTGCATGAACTTAGGAGTTTTATTCTTCAGTCGAAGTGTTCTCCGAAGATTCACTAGATGGCACACATATTGATGTAATTAAACAAATTCCTATGTTTGAGTCATTCAAGTGTAGAAAACGAGTATGTTTGAGTGAACCTACCAAATGGTTAAAACCAGATGGCGTTCGTGAGGATCTTTTGGATGATGACTTTGTACGCATTGACTCGGAGAAAGAAAGAATTATTTTGAGAAAATATTTAAACATCAGGGAACCTTCAAGAGTGGAATTCTACAAAGTTTATGTATTCAATCGAATGCCAGAATTCATTTTGCAGCAGGAAATTGTCTCGGCCATTCTACATGATGTCCGCCTTTTGATTGAAGAAGATAGTTCCATTAAAACAGCTCTATGTTCCACACCTTTCGTTTTGGCTCGCAACGGATTGTGGCAAGAGCCCTCCAGGTAACATATCAACCTTCCATTTTTTTTCTTATTACTGCCTCTCGCATAGCGGACATTCATGCATTACTCAGGTAACTACCACTAAAATGAAATTATATCATGCATTAATATGCTTCAGCGAACGAAGAAAAATTACTGAAAAGGAGTACATAAGACATCCTTGAAGAACTTGTGTATATTTACAGGCATGCAAGTGTACGTATATCTCTTTATGTATGACTTCAAGTTCTCGGGATTCGGGAACAGTTTATCCACCTTTACTTTATGTTTTTGTTTTTCGGGGATAGGAAAAGCAATTGATATAGTTTGCATTTTATGCATCTTCTTTTGACATTTGGCATGTGTAATATATTACTAATACATGACATAGGGTCAAAGGGTATAAGGTGAAAGGAGTATGCAGCGAAGTATATAAAGGCCCTTCTTGGTGCAGCTTGTGTTTACCATATTATAGCTTACAACTTAAGATTTACTGGTATTGCTGTGTTTCATACAGCTTATAGCCTTATATTAATCAGGTATGATCTGATTATAGCTTAAATTGAACACAAATCCACTAGTTGCTCAAAGGGTGATCCCTAAATGGTTTGTCAAGAAATAAAAAAGACACGGTATCCCTAAATAATCTGATTTGTCAATAATTTAATTGTTATCTTAATCTCTTGTCTAAAATAAAATATAAATATTCTTCACAATTTGGTCAGGATACTCTCCAGTTGTACCAAAAAGGACCAATCTATTGGATGTATAGGAAATAAAATAAAATTGACAAATGGATGCAAGCTGTAATGTTTTCCAGGTTTTCCTTTTGTATGGATACATGGGACTAAGTTACCTAATAAGGGAGGATTGGGGTTGCAAGGTACCAGTTGGCTCTTTTGATGGGCTATTAGCTCAGCAGTAGAACGCATGCACCTGATAGAGATGACAATTATTCCAACTTGTAATTGCTTCAAGAGAAGTTCCCATGAAAATTTGATCTTTTTGTACCTATCATGAAAATTTTAAACACAATATCAAGTAGACATTTTTTTTTGTTTTTTGTTTTTTAAATATATATGTTACAACTTTCAAATCATTTTTTTGGTCGTGTTCATCCAAGTATGATAGAGATTAGTGGTATAGGTCAATAGTGATGTTTTCCCCTAATTGATCAGTTTGGTTTTCAAGTTCTTTGTTTATGTTTCTTCCATCAATAACTTCAAGTTTTTTCCAATTTTTTTTTCTGGTTGCTTTAAGAGGTTCGTGATTTATTTTTTTAAAGATTAAGTTTACCAATAACTCTAGCTCTAATAGTACCCCTCTCATCCTCTAATGAGGAGGTGCAGGGATCAATTCCTGCTAGGGACTTAATGGATAAGATATTATCTTGTTGAATATATCTCCACTAGCCAGTTTGGGCATACTTCTTGTAGGGTTGAGGTCAGGTTCTATGTCCCCCTCACCCACCTTAAATAAACTCCCTCCGTCCCATGATAAAAGTCCTTATTACTATTTTGGATAGTTTTAAATGTCTATTTTCCTTTAATAACTAAAGTACATATTTTCCTAATACTCATAGCATTAAATATAGACTTTTCTTATTCTTCCATATTTAATGGTATAGGCAATTTTGTCATTTTATTCATATTTGGAGGACATGGGTAATAATTTTTTAAAAAAAGTAAAAAATAAAATAGACTTATCTTCTGTGGTAATGGTAAGACGTTTCATATATTTGGAACATGGGTGCAAATGTGCAATTGTGACGTCATACATATTCAATTGTGCTCTGTTAATTCAGATGGCGGTCTTTGGTTAACATTGGCAGAACAAACAGCATATGATGCTCCAATTGAGCCTAGTTTCCATTTCAGGTTTGGCTTACCTTATTGTTGCTGTAATTTGACTAGTCTCAATGCTTAATTTACCCCCAATATACTGCATTTGGGCTTGGGCAAGAGTAAGACTTTATATAAACAGCTCAGGTTAGGCATGGCAATTTGACTGACCTCTGTAAATGAGGAATGAACTATGAAGTTAACTCTGTGTGCAAAATGGAATGAGGTATCAGCGTCCTCTTTTGAATTGACTTCTGTAATTCTGTTGTATGCTCAGAGCTAGGGCTTTGGAGTTTGGTAGATAGAAATAGGAAAAGAAAAAAAAGGAAATTTTAATTTGGCAGTTGCATTGATTTGATAGGGTATGTGCCCTTGTTCTGCTAATTAGTCTGTAAGTGGATCATTAATGGCATTGAAATAGGCTTGTTCTCTTTCCTAGTTCGCCTGTTTGCTTCAAACCAATCTTTCATGAAGGCATATGTGGCCATGGCAGCAGATCTTAATTCATATAATTGTACCAGCAACAATCATCAATGATCATAAAGAATTACGAAGGATATGTAACATCATGATAACTTAAAGATGGTTAAATGAGTGTTTTTTTTTTCACTTGTAAAAATCTCTGCTCATTCTACCTGCAAACTGACCATCTTTCTGTTCTTTCTAGAGTATTCAACTAAATTATGCTTTCTACTTGAAACAACTTAAAGAAATCTATATTTAGGTTTGTTTTGTTGTGGCAGGCTGTATGATCCTCGCGTACCTGAACTACAACATGTTCTTCACAGAGAAGCTTTCTTCCCTTCTGACAAGTTTTCAAGCCCTGAAAATCTGGAGACTCTAATTAGCCTTGGACTTCGGCAGACCTTGGGATTTACTGGTTTGTTGGACTGTGCCAGGTCAATTTCTATGTTTCACGAGTCAAAGGACTCTGGAACGATTATATATGGGAGAAGGTTACTTGGTTGTTTAAATAAGTTGATGTTGAAGCTCTCCGCTGTGGATGGAGAGGGCAACTCCTCTGAATCTGAAAAAGCTACAGACTGCAAGGACAACGATATTTCCAATTGTGAATATAAGAATGACTCTTCAGATAATTCTGAGAACTGTTCCAAGGAAGATGTTGACTTTGTTTCATTTGTGGGCAACTTGATTGAAGATATGCCAGGAGATGAGTTTTGGTCAGACCTGAAATCCATCAGTTGGTGTCCAGTTTATGTTGATCCACCTTTGCGAGGACTTCCATGGTTAGTATCAGGTCAAGAAATAGCAGCTCCAGTCATTGTGAGACCCAGATCACAGATGTGGATGGTTTCGTCTAAAATGCATATACTGGATGGTGAATGTTGCTCAACATTCCTACAAAGTAAACTTGGTTGGATGGATCGGTTAAGTGTTGATACTCTATGCACACAATTAGTTGAATTATCTAAGTCCAATACCCAGCTCAAGTTACATTCTGAGGTGGAACCTGATTTTGATGCTGCACTGCAGGAGCAGACCCTCAGACTCTATTCAAAGTTGCAGGAGTATGTTGGTACTGATGACTTCGTGGCTCTCAAATCTGCCTTGGATGGTGTTGACTGGGTTTGGATTGGAGATGATTTCATATCGCCAAAAGCTCTTGCATTTGATTCACCTGTGAAATACAGTCCCTACTTGTATGTTGTACCGTCAGAGTTATATGAATTCCGAACTTTGCTTTCGGCATTAGGTGTCAGACTCAGTTTTGATGTTTTTGACTATTTTCATGTTCTACAAAGCTTGCAACATGATGTGAAAGGGTTCCCACTTTCAATTGATCAGTTGAGTTTTGTCCATTGCGTTCTAGAAGCCATTGCAGACTGTGATGCTGATAGACTAATCTCTGAGTCTTCTAATAATACATTGTTGATTCCAGATTCTTCAGGAGTTCTCATTTTTGCAGGGGATCTAGTATATAATGATGCACCTTGGATGGAGAACAACACCCTTTCTGGGAAAAGTTTCGTACATCCAAGTATCACCCCTGATCTTGCAAGCAAATTGGGAATTCAATCTGTTCGTAGCATCTCTTTAGTCAGTGAAGAAATGACAAAGGATTTACCATGCATGGACTTTGCTAAAGTACGCGAGCTTCTAGAGTTGTATGGGAACAATGACTTCTTACTGTTTGACCTTCTTGAGCTGGCAGACTGCTGCAAAGCCAAAAAGCTTCACCTTTTCATTGACAAAAGAGAACACCCTTGTCAGTCTCTCCTTCAGCACAATCTAGGTAATTTCTTCTAGTTGATAATGTTGCAGCTTTATTATACTTCATATAAACAATGATGAAAGCGTAGAGAACAACATTTGGGACCTTCAAGCTTCTGAGGGAACCTTAATGTAGCAGTGTGCTGTATCTGGCATTCTGGCTTGTATATAGCACCTTTTTTGAATGGTGTTGTGTCAACGTGGCATTGGGTGAGAGATAAGTCCATGAAACACGGGTGGATTATATTATGAAATTCTTATAGAATTTTCTTCAATTCCTTCTGCTTCCAAAATAGTTCTAGTTACCCTATTTTATTGATTAAAGTGTTATTTGACAGGTGAATTTCAAGGGCCTGCATTAGTAGCTATCCTGGAGGGTGCCAGCTTGAGTAGAGAGGAAGTAGCTAGCCTCCAATTTCGTCCTCCATGGAATCTGCGGGGTGATACTCTAAATTATGGCTTAGGATTGCTCAGCTGTTACTTCATATCCGATCTCCTGTCAGTTGTTTCTGGTGGCTACTTCTATATGTTTGATCCTCGTGGATTAGCTCTCGCTATACCATCAAAACGTGGTCCTGCTGCAAAAATGTTCTCTCTGATAGGTATTTATTGTACACTCGTATTCCAGTTATCGTCACTGAGTTCTACATTTTCATTCATATTTGTTTGGTAGTATATCTAGCATCATTATATCATATATATCACTGAGATACTTTTTTGTTGATAGAATATACTCCTTTCTCTCACAAAAGATGTCTAAAGCACAAAATATTTTGTCGCATGAAAGTGTCTAAAAAAACAATTCAAATGCAAAATGTTATATAAAGTCTATTTTACCATCAAAAGTACTTACGCAGGGTACAAAAAAGAATCAATATTTAGTGTAGCAAACTGTGAACTTATTTATGCTCTCTCATCTACTTTTGTTTTTCTTACTTTGTGCGAAAAGTATATTTAAGACATTTTTTATGGGACAAAGGGAGTAAATAAGATTATGCTTATAGGCAATTAACAGTTAGGAGACAAAGGGATGATGCCATAATCCTGATTTCAAGATGCTTCTTCATCATTGATTATATTACTGTTATTTTCATTCTTGTTCTCCACTTCTTTCAAGTATTTTCTATTGAAGATTGTTGCTTCCTGACAACACAGACAACAAAATGTGGTATATCTTAATGTGGGAGAGTAGGATGAATTAGGTTTTCTGTTTTTGTTATTTGTTTAGAAACTTTTATTTAAGACTTCCAGCTATATATTTTACAGCTTGATGGTTCTGGTTGGTGGCATTTTGCTCTGTTTAACATTATTCATAATACTACTGGCTATTTTTTTGAGCGACATTTAGAGTTTGAACTAGACTTTTACTAGATGTCACGTACTTTTAAAATATTCAATTAGGACAGTTTTAACATTATTCATAATTACATTATTTCCTTTTACCAATTTTTTTTTGTACAAGCTTGTGGTTTAAAAATATTTTTATGTTTTATTTTCTATCTTTTCTTTACTAAATATTTTTATGTATAATATTAATAAAAATTAATATTATAATATTTAAATTTTGTTTTATTTTAAAAATAAAAATAAATATACTTTTATGTTTTCAAATACTTATAAAATTTTTAAAAATAAAAATATTTTTATGTTTTATTTTCTTTCTTTTCTTTACCTAAATATTTATAATAGTTTATATTTTAATATAACAATCTAAAATTATTTTAATATATATATATATATAATTATTTAGAACAAAATATTCAAATTTTTTAATGAATTTTCTTTATAATTTTTTCTTCTCAAACAAAAAAAATAAAATAATAAAATCATTATGTGGTAAAACAAAATAATTAAAATCATTTTTTCTTTTCCTTTTATCTTTTCCTTTCTTTTAATAATTATATAAAAATTTTTCCTTATTTTTTAGAAAAAATCTGTAGCATCAATTAAAATAATAAATTAAAATAAATATTTTAATTAATACATTTTTGCAAAAAAAAGTCAATTTTATTTCATATAGTAGTTTTAGTAATTAAAACCTTTTGTATATATCTCTTGAACATTACCCCTAGAATTCTGCATCTGCGACATAAAGACTGACATGAAGCGATATCTCCTCCATATGGTTTCTCCATCAAATTTGCGATATGTCCTTACGAAGGTTCTCAAGACTTTCTTTTCTCATCATGTAAATACAAAATATTATTTTCTTAGACCCTTTTAGAGCCCTTCTTTTTTTGCTGTCAAGAACTCACCAAGTATCCTCCATGGAATCTTTTATTAATACATTGTAGTCTATTAAAACCTTGTATATAAAGCCCTGCACAGATCAATCAAGAATATCATCCTCCATGGAACCCTATCACAATGCCCTGCGCAGTCCTTCCTTCCCTCTTTCCTCCATACTGTCCCATCAACTGTAATCAAGAAAGTACCATCCACATGCATAAACCCAAATTGAGTATTTGAGTCAGTATTCTTGTTTGAAATTCAGTACAACTTCATTGTATGATTCATGAGCTTAAATCCTTTGTATTTTGAGTATCTCCTTTGTGTTTATTAATTGGTACTAAATACTAATGACTATTCATTCATCAGTTAAAGTGCACTTTTTGACTTGTTCTCACTAGTCTGTGGACTTGGGCTTGCTTCTTCCTCACAAGGGCTAAAAGCACAAAGCTCGCATAAAATAAAATCAACTCTGATTTATGTAAAAAAAGATTACTGGCTATTTATAGGACTCGAGGCTTTTGGACAAGTAATGTAAATAAAGAACTAGATCTAATTAAATTTAATGATCTAGATTCCTAATTTTCAACAATTACAATAAGGAATCCAAATTGGAATCCAATTTGATTCCAATTCTAATTGGATAGTACACAAAGTATAATTCAATTACTATTCTTCAACCTTTTGAATTCCTTCAAATGCGTCTGGGATCGTCCATACTGTTTCATAGAAGCAACCAGCAATTCCAGCAATTGCCAAGAACTTACTGGTTTGTTGTTACAATGAAGATTGCTGCAGCAAGTGACTCTTGGAACTTAGTATCATTAGACTTCGCCAAAATGATTTCACTATGATGGTGACTCTATTTTATTGACAGTTGAAGAACTTTAAACTAAAAGCTCTGAAAATTCCAATTAACACTAGACACACCAACCTGAATCTAATATCCACACCAACCTGCAATTCTAATCTTTGAATGCAAGTATTGATTCAATAATATTAATTAACATTAAAGTGCCCTTATTTTGGGGTTAATTAGTATCATTTTGTGTATATACTTGGATCAGATTGTATAGTTATTAATAGATGTATTTATTTTTCTTAAGTTTATACAATTATATATTTTCATGATTTCACTGGAAGCTTTTCCAAGTAATTTTGTTTTGTTTGGTATTTCATAATAATGCTATTTAGTCTGAGGATCGAAGTTCATGGTAACAACACAATCCTTAGATTAAGTCTCAAATGTAACTGTATGTACAATACCTGATAACACTTTGAATAAATATGATAGGTTTTGCATTTATTTTACTCTGTATGCATTAGTTAGATTGGTGCTTGAAAGCCGTAAGGTTTTTAATTTCAAATTATTTCATTAATGTTTTTGAGGATGAAAAATCATTAGATATTCTCTCGGCCATGCAGATAGAGTTGAAGGACTGACAAAAGGATTTGGTATTTAAATGCAGGCACAAATTTGATTGAGCGATTTAGTGATCAATTTAATCCTATGTTAATCGGTCAAAATATGCCCTGGTCATCATCTGATTCCACAGTTATACGCATGCCGCTTTCATCTGAATGCATGAAAGATGGATATGAATGTGGATTAAAGGGTGTAGCGCTAATGTATGACAAATTTATGGAGCATGCCTCTAGAACACTTTTATTTCTAAAATCGGTTTCACAGGTAGTATCAAATCTTGAAGATTTCTCAATAATTTAATTATCCAGCTACTACTAATGAAGTCGAGGAGTGTCCTCCCCCACCCCCCACCCCCCCAAAAAAAAAAAGTATTGTGACGCTAATAGAAATTTTAGCAAGTATAATCATGTAAACGAATATTTTACAATTTAATGATAAGATCTTCTCCACTATTGCTGCTCTGTCTAGGTGTCACTATCAACATGGGAGGCAGCAAACCCACATCCGCGACAAGATTACTTAATTCATGTTGATTCATCATACGCTGTTGCAAGGAACCCTTTTTCAGAGAAAAAGTGGAAGAAGTTCCAATTATCAAGTTTATTTGGTACCTCAAATGCTGCTGTCAAATGGCATATAATAGATGTCAACTTGTACGTAGGGGAAACTAGAATTGCTGACCGATGGCTAGTTGTGCTTAGCTTGGGTTCTGGGCAGACGAGAAATATGGCCCTTGATAGGTATGTTAGAAAACTAAAGGTGATTCAGTTTTTTTTTTCCAGTCAACTGCAACAAGCTATTGACACCTTGGTTCATGGGTCTGGAGGAAATCTTTGGAATTCTTATAGTACTATCCCAGATTTTACATCTCCTGGCAACTCTTTATAAATTCTGACAACTATTAGCATAAATTGTTAAAAGTTTTAATCTATGCATTTTTTTGGGATCAAGATTAACTGGTTAAAGACTAAACTCTACAAATTATGTGAATGTATATGGTACATGTTACTTTATCCATCATAATTTTTTCCCAGGCGATATTTGGCATACAACCTGACACCTGTTGCTGGAGTTGCAGCACATATCTCTCGAAATGGCTGTCCTGCTGAGGCCTATTTGTCAAGCTCAATTATGTCTCCTCTTCCCTTGTCTGATGGTATAAGCATACCTGTCACTGTTGTTGGATGTTTTCTCGTGTGCCACAATCAAGGTCGTTACCTTTTCAAATACCAGGATACCAAAGCACTAGCAGAAGCACAGCTTGATGCTGGAAACCAGATGATAGAAGCTTGGAACAGGGAACTGATGTCTTGTGTACGTGATTCCTACATCAAACTGGTGGTGGAAATACAGAAGTTAAGAAGAGAACCTTCAAGTTCAACTCTTGAAGCAAGTGCAAGTCGCAGTCTTAGTGTAGCTTTGAATGCTTATGGGGATCAAATATATTCATTCTGGCCAAGGTCTAGTGGGCATCCAATGCTATATCAACCAGGTGGTAGCAGTGATTTAGATTCAATGAATTTTTTTAGAGCAGACTGGGATTGTCTGATCGAACAAGTAATAAGACCTTTTTATGCTCGCCTTGTTGACCTCCCTGTGTGGAAGCTGTACTCGGGAAATCTAGTCAAGGCTGAAGAGGGTATGTTTCTTTCACAACCTGGAAGCAGAGTGGGTGGTAGCTTGCTACCTGCCACAGTTTGTGCCTTTGTGAAGGAACATTATCCAGTGTTTAAAGTGCCGTGGGAATTGGTTACTGAAATACAGGCTATTGAGGTGAAAGTTCAAGAAATCAAACCTAAGATGGTCCGTGACCTTCTTAGGGTTTCTTCAACTTCTATTGTTCTTCAATCAGTTGATACCTATGTCGACGTCCTTGAGTATTGCCTGTCTGATATTCAGCTTCAAAAATCATCTGATTCGAGTGATCCTAAGATATTAGTGGACAATAGCAATGCTGATTTGATTGAAAGAGGTAATAATGAAGAGGCTAGCAGGGTTGGTTCTTTATCAGTTCCACATTTTGAAAGACATTATGGACAGTCTACCCCAAGTCCATCCAGCTCAGGAGGAGATGCAATTGAAATGGTGACAACTTTGGGGAAGGCTTTATTTGATTTTGGCCGTGGAGTTGTTGAAGATATAGGTAAGGCAGGAGGTCCCTTGTCTCAGAGGGGCAATATTGCAGGTGGTAGCAGTGATGGTATCAGCAATAACGGGGAGCGGAATCTTCTACCATTAGCTGCTGAGCTCAAAGGGCTACCATGTCCAACTGCAACGAATCATCTAACAAAGTTGGGGTATACTGAAGTTTGGGTTGGAAACAAGGAGCAACAAACACTAATGATTTCTTTAGCAGCAAAATTTATCCATCCTAAGTTAATGGAGAGACCAATTTTGGCTGAAATATATTCTAACCGCACCATTCAATCATTATTGAAAATGCAGAATTTCTCTCTTCACTTACTGGCTAATCATATGCACTTGCTATTTAATAAAAATTGGGTGAATCATGTAGCTGTTTCAAGTATGGCTCCCTGGTTTTCATGGGAGAACACTGCAAGTTCTAGTGGTGAAGGGGGACCTTCTCCTGAATGGGTAAGACTCTTCTGGAGATGTTTCAGTGGCTCTTCAGAAGACATATCACTCTTTTCTGATTGGCCCCTAATTCCAGCTTTTCTTGGTAGGCCAGTCTTATGCCGTGTAAGAGAACGTCATCTGGTTTTTATTCCTCCCCCCGTTACTAATTCAACTTCTGGGAATGCTGTTACGGATACGGTTACAACGCAGAGTGACCTGGGTGGATTAGCCTCTGAATCTGGATTGATACAGTCCTACATTCTAGCTTATGAGTTTTACAAGAAAAGACACCCTTGGTTGTTTTCATTGCTAAACCAATGCAGTGTACCCATTATTAATGCTTCCTTCATGGATTGTGTTGCGTCATGCAATTGTCTCCCTAAACCTGCACAATCATTGGGGCAACTAATAGCTTCCAAGCTTGTTGCTGCTAAACATGCTGGCTATTTACCTGAACAAACTAACTTTTTAGCTACAGAATGTGATGAGCTTTTTTCCCTATTGGTTTCTGATTTCTCCTCTTATGGTTCTGAGTATCAGAGGGAAGAACTCGATGTCTTACGCGATCTACCAATATATAAAACAGTTACTGGGACATATACGAGATTAGTTGGTCAAGATATTTGCATGATCTCTTCAAATACATTCTTAAAACCATATGATGAGCGATGTCTTTCTTACACCACAGATTCTGTTGGAAGCTTGTTGCTCCGAGCCCTTGGTGTCCCAGAGTTGCATGATCAGCAAATATTGGTGAAGTTTGGGTTGCCAGGGTTTGAAGGAAAAGCTCAGTCTGAACAAGAGGACATTTTGATATATCTTTATACAAAATGGCAGGATCTTCAACATGATTATTTGATAGTTGAAGCTTTGAAGGAGACTAATTTTGTAAAGAGTGCCGATGAACTTTCTGTACAATTTTCTAAACCAAAAGATCTCTTTGATCCTGCTGACACTTTATTGGCATCTGTGTTCTCTGGCGAGAGGAAGAAATTTCCTGGAGAAAGGTTTGTTGCAGACGGATGGCTTAACATTCTAAGGATCACAGGCCTTAGAACTGCAACAGAGGCAGATGTCATACTTGAATGTGCCAAAAGAGTAGAGTCTCTCGGAAGTGAAAGTGCAGAACCTGCAGGGTTTCTTGATGATTTTGAGGCAGACTTGTTTAGCTCGAAAAAAGAAGTTTCAATGGAAATATGGTCATTAGCTGAAAGTCTGGTCAAATCTATATTCTCAAATTTTGCAGTCCTTACGGAAACAACTTTTGCAATTGCCTTGGAAAGATTGCATGCATCCCCCAGAGAAAAGGGGTTTCCAAGTATAGGTGGCAAGAAAGGTGGTAAAAGAGTACTTTCTTCATACAGTGAAGCTATTTTATTGAAAGATTGGCCACTTGCTTGGAGTTCTGCTCCTATTCTTTCCAGACAGAGCGTTGTTCCACCCGAGTATTCTTGGGGGGCCCTTCAGCTCAGGAGTCCTCCACTATTTTCAACTGTTCTTAAGCACCTGAAGGTAACGTCAGATTCATTATATGTTGAATTTAACATGTATTTTTTCTATACATTTATTTATTTATTATTATTGTATTAACATTTATCTGACATATGCTACAGGTTATAGGGAGAAACTGCGGTGAAGATACTCTGGCTCATTGGCCAACTGCATCAAGCTCAATGACTGTTGATAAAGCTTCTTTTGAGGTCTTAAAGTATCTGGAGAAGGTTTGGGGTTCCCTCTCTTCTTCAGGTAGTTCACTATTTCTTTAATATATTGTTCTTCGTTATTCACAGTTAGGAGTTAGGACTGAGTTGTCTACTGAATTCAGTCTCACAATTTTAAATTTCCTGTGTTTAAGGTTCTTTTCCTTGATTTTCCTTTGGACTACACAATTCCTCCATCTTGTAAAGAAAGGCCTTTTAATTTTGGGTTTCTTTAGCATGGACTGTAAGACGTGCCAAAACATATTTATACATGATATATTCAGTATGATTTTAATGTAGCTGAAAGTATAATGCACAGACATTTTCAGAGTATAAAAATATAGGGTGTTGCTATTTTCACTCCCAAATTTGTTTATCCACACCTCAAAAATAAGAATTTAAAAATTATCTTTCACCATAAAAGTCACTCTATATTTAAGCAGCATGGCGTGATTCCATATACTCTTCAAGCAATAAATAGAGAAAGAATGACCAGTGCAGAAGTTCAAAATCACTATAACATCCTGCGTCCTAAAAGTTCTACAACTTTCCTCCCTCAATTTCCTTTGCTTTCTTGGCTTCTCATTTAATGCAAGAAAAGGCCATTATTTTGGTAAGCAACAATGCTGATATCATAATTCGTATGTTTTCCATTGTATAATCAACAATCTTATTTCCAGCTGCGGTTTACCTCATTGCCTATATTTATTCCCTTGAAGGAGAAAGTTTAAAATGATAATGTTCTTGGCTTCCCACAAGGTCAAGATGAGATGATGGCTGAATTGCTGAATTGAATAAAGCACGGTGGAATGTATTATGGTAAATGTTTCAATACTGAGAGAGAAAGAGATTTGACGATGACTACTGTCATCAATGGCAATTTTGTATAGGGATGGCTAATTTAACAATAGGAGGGGTGTGGATAAGCAATGAAGTGTGTGGAAATAGCCACTCCCAAAATATATTTAAAATATAAAGTGTAGATTTGTTTTCAGCATGTTCTAAAATCTGCACCTAGAGAACCCAAAGCAGATATCTTCGCAGCCAAAATGACTTCAGTTACTTTAATTATCCGTCTTGTCTGAACTTCCACTTCCTGTGTTTTTTTACAAATTTTCCTTTATCTTTTGTGAGAAAGATTTACTTTAAGGGAGACATCTTTCAATTTGACTGACCTGCTCTCTTTATAAAATAATTATCATAGGCAAGTTAATAAGCTGTATAGTTCTAGTAAAAGTGGCATATTTGATTAATTTCTTGTTTATAGGAAATTCTATATCCCCTTTGTCCAGCTTAGTTGATTGGTAAATAGATTTTTATGGCTAAATCTGAATTGTCCATATAAACAGGTTGACACTATAATTCTAAAACCTTCTCTTGTTCTATCTTTGTTTTCCTTATAGATATTGCAGAGTTGCAGCAAGTGGCATTCATGCCAGCTGCAAATGGTACTGCAACTTGATTACAGCAAGCTCACTTTTTGCACGTCTGACAATAAACCTTTCCCCATTTGCATTTGAACTTCCTACCTCTTATCTTCCTTTTCTGAAGATTCTCAAGGACCTGGGGCTTCAGGACATTCTATCTGTTGCTTGTGCAAAAGATCTTCTTTTGAATCTTCAGAAATCTTGTGGATATCAGCGTTTAAACCCTAATGAACTCCGTGCTGTGATGGAAATTTTGCATTTTGTCTGTGATAAAAGCATTGATGCTTTACATCCAAAAGATCTAGCTGGGGTTTAGAAGCAATAGTCCCTGATGATGGCTGCAGACTAGTTCATGCCAAGTCATGTGTATATATTGATTCTTATGGCTCACGATATATCAACTACATTGACACTTCAAGGCTAAGATTTGTTCATCAAGAACTTCCGGAGAGAATATGTATGTTGCTGGGAATTAAAAAGCTCTCTGATGTAGTAGTAGAGGTACTATGACCTGCTGAAGACCATTGTTCGGAAATTAATCTTAGTTCCTTGTGTTAGTTCGATGTACTTCTTCTTTATGCTTTTTGTTTCTAGACACGACTTAAGAAAATTTCAATCTATTTGCAGGAACTTGATCATGGAGGAGATCTACAGAGTTTGGAGTGTATTGGGTCAGTTACACTTGCAGCCATCAGACAAAAATTGATCAGTAAATCATTTCAGGCTGCAGTAGGTATTGTTGTTAATAGTGTTGCCACTGACCTTCCAGCATTTGACAATCCAGCTCTGGAAAACATACAAAAAACGCTGGAGTCTGTTGCAGAAAAATTGCAGTTTGTTCAATGCCTCCACACTCGTTTTCTGTTCCTCCCAAAGTCTCTAGACATTACACGTGTAGCTAATGGATCCATTATTCCAGAATGGGAGGATGGGTCCAAACATCAGGCCCTTTATTTTGTTGACAAATTAAAGACCTGTATGTTAATTGCTGAACCACCGACTTATATTTCAGTTTCTGACATTGTTGCAGTTCTTGTGAGCCAGGTTTTGGGCTCCCCAATTCCATTACCTATTGGTTCATTATTTCTGTGTCCCGACAACACTGAGACTGCACTTGTCAGCATTTTGAAGCTTCGGTCTGATGATAGAGTAATTGAGCGTACTAGTCAAAGAAATGGTTTCCTAGGCAGGGACATACTGCCCCAAGATGCTGTTCAAGTGCAATTTCATCCCCTAAGACCCTTTTATACAGGAGAAATAGTGGCTTGGCGGTCTCAAAATGGAGAGAAATTGAAGTATGGTAGAGTTCCAGAGGATGTGAGACCGTCATTAGGGCAAGCTCTCTACAGATTGAATGTTGAGATCTCTCTAGGGGTGACGGAACCTCTTCTTTCTTCATATGTTTTCTCATTCAAAAGTATATCTACTGGTGATGAGGCTTCCTCAGCAAACATGTTGGAGAATGATCATGGTGTTGCTGAAAACAGGATACAAGTCGAGCAGCACGAAGGTTCTGGAAGAGCTGAATCAAGACCATCTCTGGTATGTGGCCTTTTTCTTTGTAACTCTTAAAGGAATACCATGTCATGTCAGTCCTCTTTGATGATATAGCATTCCCCTTACCGAAGAAACCTCAAACCAGATCGTAGAGCAATGTGCAAGTCCATTTAATTTGTTATAATTGTATAACTGGATTGGACTTCCATCATCATGCTAAAGTAGAATTCTAAGTTGCAAGTGCTTTCAGAATTAGTAATCTTGCTGGATGCATTGATGGTAGTTGACTCTTAAGTTGTTTGCTTTAATATGTTTGCACGTTTACACACAAATATTATAATATTTTTGGCTCGCTGGTTCCCAAGTACACCTGATTAATTACCAGATCCTGTGCTTTAGGTATCCTATAACTAGGACCTTACTCCTAATGATTGACTTTAGTCTTTTAAAAGATAAATAGTCGGGTTTAATTTTTCTTTTAAACTATCACATTGCTATGAGTAAGATCAAATTTTGTGATAGATGAGTTGCAGGCATTCAACTCATTTCTTTAAATTTGTATGTCGGGAGGTACAGGGTGTAAATACTTTATTTGTTTTCAGTGCATCTACATGTATAAGCACAATTGTTAGTCGTTATTTTGTGGCGATCACTCAGTCGAGTTATAGATATAAATATGAACATGTACTATGTACAACTTTATATTCAGAGAGGGAAAAAATTATGTCTACCAATACCGCACATCTTGCTGAATGAGGAAGCCTACAACTAGTTCTTTGGATTTTTTCCTATTTCAGTAACATGGTATCCTTAATGTTAATATATTCTTCAACTTCTTGTGAAAATACAATAAATATTTTGTGAGAGGAAAAGACGTTATCAAGGATGAGCCGATGAGAAGAAATTGGTGCTCCATATTAGATTTTTGTTTTTGAACTTGCTGTAGTTTTGGCAAAACGAGGTTTTTACAGGCTCCATTCTGTATTCTATTAAATTCTTTGGGAGTTAGATTAGTTGGGACTCATTGATAGTTTTTGGCTGTCCACCTGCCCTTTTGGATATTCCATCTGAGCTGGGATGGCACCACCTTTTCAAAAATATTTTACTTGTTAAAGAAAAGAAAAACATACAAGCTCACATTTTATATGGTTTGAATTCTAAATTTGTGAATTATGCTAGTTGGACTTTTTATGCGTATTATTCAACTCAACAGGAAGAATTGTCTCCTCTGATTTAGGTTGGTGGTTAGTTTTATTATCTATCCTTTGATTTGATTTGATTTGATCTGATATTGTGGACAATGGAGCCATTGTGCCTAGGACCCACCTTTTACTTGTTGGATACTTGGATGGGGAAACAATATAAGCGATTTTTTCTTCTCGGACCTTTTTATAGTTCCTGAATTATATTGCGTTCTGGGCAGATGCATCTAGGTGCACTCTTATTATAGCCAGGCCACATTTCCACCCTAGGCATTTCAGATGATAACAATGAAAACAAAAGCTAAAATAATGATCGAGATATCCAAGTGACATGATGATAAGAGCACCAACATCATCATCTTCATGGAACTTTGTGCTAGACTGTGAATGTGATGGAGAGTACTAAAAAGGCCAAAACAAGGTAGGGTATATAAGCTAGTTTCAAGTTTAGCACTTGCATTGCCTACTTTGTAGTAAGGATCTGGTTCTATGTGATATTTGGAAGTCATGTAGTCAGAAATCAGAACATATTATCCTTTGGTGATGATGGGCTTATATCTTGTATAAGTATGAAATGTTATGAAGTTTCTTCACTAGTTGATTATATTTATGGTTCCATATACTCATGCACTAGGCTGAACAATGCTTTCATTATGACCAGCGGCAGCCTGTCAAAGAATTGCAGCATGGCCGAGTCTCAGCTGCGGAATTGGTTCAGGCGGTTCAAGAGATGCTTTCTGCTGCTGGGATTGGTATGGATGTGGAGAAGCAATCCCTATTGCAGACAACATTAACCCTGCAGGAACAACTCCAGGAGTCTCAAGCAGCACTTCTGCTTGAACAGGTACTTTGCAAGTTTTAAATTTACTACTACTCGTCCAACTTTATCTGACCTCTTGTTTTTGGGTTTTTTCAACACGCATCATAAGACATCCCAAAAATACATTTGTACATTATGTTTTTCACGTCTTTCTAAATTCTCAATAGTTTTAACTAATATTAATTAATTTTCAACCTACCCAACTAGTTTAATATAAAAGGCAGAGTTGAGATAGATCGAGTTTATTAAAAATATATAAAAGGTATAATACATAAATGTGTTTTCAACACCTCTTATGATCCGTGCCAATGAAAGCTCTAAAGAAAATTCTCACATAAAATTGGACTGAGGGAGTATACTGTAATCCTTCAGCTGAATATACTACCATATAGGAATACAAGTGTTGTGTGGGTCTTGTGATTGTATTGGAAATGTATTTTGGATCTAGATGTCTAAATGCTGCACTACCTCTAAGATACAGTACATTAGATTCTTTGAGTTTTGCTACAAACTCTTTTCACTATGTGACCTCTAGTCACTGCGGATCTACTTGGAGGGCAAATGGGGCACTGCCTATATTTTTTTATAGGTATAGTGAGAGGAGCAAAAATAAAATTTAATAAAAGGGCAAATTTATAAAAATGTTAAACTTAGAGGGGCAAAAAAAAACTTAAACTACTACTATAAAAAAAATTAAACACGCGGTGTATAATGTATTCAAATTCTCGCTCTCTTCCTTGCTAGCTTTAGCTCAAAAAAATCCGCCCCTGCTGAGAATAGATCCTGGATCCGTCCCTGCCTCTAGTTGAAACCTTTTTAATTTCTTAAAATTGGTTTTTTAATGTTCAATCACTGTGTGGTCTCTGGCAGTTGTAAAGTAGCTATGTATAGTGTTTGTTGAAATCAAATATTGTGACATGTATGAATTCACATAAAAGTAGAAGAACAAAGTTTTTGGAGCATTATTCGTAGAACTAAGTTTGGAATAAAATGCAGTGTTGAGTTGGGTAGAATATTTCTGGAACCAAGTGTGATGCATTTCATAGTTTTCACTAAATCCTAATAATGGTTCTAAAGCAGATTTTGAATCATGTTATTGTCTAGTACTAAGATACTATTAATCACATGTACTACTGGGCTATCCTAGCCAAAGTGTTCCCAACATGTGGCATGTGATAAACTGATTAACCGGCATGATACATCATTACTACCACCTCTACATGAGGTTGCTGTTCATATTATTTTCCTGGAGACAGTTTGTGTTTTCCATATCAAAAGATCTGGAAAGCAATTTATTAACTTACCAAAAAATATTTATGCCCTTTGTCCTAAAATAATAGTCTCATTTGAAAGTAAGACTTCTTGAGAGACATTACTTTTCAAAAGACTTCTTTAGAAACATATTTCAAAGGGAAATGATATATCTTGTCCCACATTGAATACTTTGAAAAAATGTCTAGTATATAATAGCTTGGGCCAACTCTTCTCATAGCCAATTGGTTTTGAGTTAGAGAGTTTAATGTCTTTGGGCCCATTTTATAAATTTAACATGGTATCAAAGCGGGCTATCATTGGGCCTTATTAAACACTCTTCTGACTAGCTTCTTCTAGGCTTGCTTATCTTATGTGAGTCTTCATATTCATCGGGTTCACGTGCAACCCTCTCTATACACCGGCTTACACGTGAGGGGGAGTGTAAGAGTATATATCTTGTTGCACATTGAATATTTTGAAAAAATATGTCTAGTATATAATGACTTGGGTCAACTCTTCTCATAGCCAATTGGTTTTGAGTTAGAGAGCTTACTGTCTTTATATACTTGACATTGGGTCCATTTTATAAATCTAACAGACTTCTTGAGACATTACTTTTCAAAAGACTTCTTTAGAAACATATTTCAAAGGGAACTGATATTTCCACAAGTAATCCCTCACATGAATATCAAGTGTGTCCCACAATCATGTGATCATGTGAGTGACCTTGTAGAAACAATGAAATATCAATGTTTACTGTGAAAATAATGTCCCTTTTTGAATTTAGATGGACTAATTTGTGTACATACCACATGAACAAGTTGAATTATAATGTCATTTTAGATGGAAATGTTGCAACACCATAATATTTTGCAGCTTAAGTTCTAGAGGAAATCTATAATCTTATTTTGGGAGAATTGATAAAAATAGAATAAAAGCACGACTAATTTGAAAGGCAAGGAGCTTTATAAAAAGAAAACAAGAGAACACAAGTATTGTTTCGTCTACTGAACACTTGATGAACGAACATGCAGGAGAAGTCTGATATGGCAGTGAAAGAAGCTGATTCCGCTAAAGCAGCATGGCAGTGCCGAGTCTGTTTGAGTAATGAAGTCGATATTACTATAGTTCCATGTGGTCACGTACTATGCAGGCGCTGCTCATCTGCTGTTTCCAGGTGTCCCTTCTGCCGCCTCCAAGTCTCGAAAACACTGAAAATATTTCGGCCATAGCGCATCTATAATTTAATTTAATCCATGAAATTGGATTGCTCCAGGTGGAAAGTAATTTATTTTTTTTGGCTTTCCTTGGATGGAACCAGGGATGGATGGCTCAGTGAAAGTTTTGTTTGTATATGGACTATATATAGCTTATGTTAGGATGGATGTAAATGGGCAAGAAACAGTATAGGTTCAAAAATGAAAGGAAAGGGGTTGGTTCAGCTTCACCTTTACCTTTACCTTTTTTGTATACCCTATAGCGTGTGTATAGTGTGCTTATTCATTGTACATATGAATGAATGCTCAAAGATGAATTGTACATTGTATGGTGGAACTTAACTGAATTCTTTTGTTGTTTTGTTTTTGATTATTTATTATTCATTGTTTTTATCCAATCTGTATGTACACTTAAATTTCAGTTTAATAGTAATTTTGTAATTTAATACCATTATTGAAAAACAAGATTTTTTTGAGGAAAAAAAATATGATGAAATGGGATTTTTGTTTTGTGCATTATGGAGATAGTAATTGTCTTCTCAGTTACAAACACGTGTATTTTATACTCGAGGACAAATAGTTAGTTTTTCATTTTATTTTATTTTCATTTACAAGGTGAAGCTCATTGTATGAATGAGAAAGGGATAAATACTTGGGTCAATTTATAAATAACTAATTAAATTTTTTTTTACCGTTACTTCGCTGAATTTTATTTTTTTATAAATTGTTAAAAAATTGTCGTTTCAATATCTCATTATGTACTCAAATTTTATGAGTAGTTTTTTTATTATTGAGATTGGTATTAAGAATTATTTTTTTTAATTGTTTTATGCATAAAGTTGATAAATTATAGAGAATCTTAATGATGAGAAGAATATCAATATGTATACACATATATATAAATACTTTTTAATAAGAAAAATAATTAAAAACGAAAAGATAGTGGGTGAAGTGAAAAAGAAGATTCGGGTATGAAATTCCTCCTCGTCGCCGGTGATCTCACTTATATGGTACATACAAATACAATGCACCCAATTATATGTTCTACCAAATAATATTGTTTACTCTCTTTTTTTTTTTTTAATAAAAGTCAAAATTTAAAAAAAAATAGTGTAGCATTTGTTTCTCTGTCAGTCTGCGAGAGAGACCGAGTATTCGATAAAAATTTGTTATGTTTGACAAAAACATGTCAATTATTTCTAATTTATGTATAACTTAAATGTGTTTTTTATTTTGATATCATATAAAATTTAAATTGCATTATCAAAATAATTTACAAAAAGTAATCTACAGATAACAATTTTGATATATATGCCCAAAATTTTGGACCTATTCTTTGATATATAATTTGGGCATGGTCAACCAAAACTTAAATCAAATTGTTTGTATTACGATTTTTTAAATAAAAAAATTACTTGATAACTATTAAAAAAACACAATAACAAAAAGAAGACTTGTCCATTCATTTTGACAACCACCCTTGTTCTAGAAAAATGAATGTGTCCAACAAAGGGCTCATTACTCTAAAAGAGTCAAAATGATTTTTCACATATTATTATGTTACATATTGTTATGGTTAAGTTAATTTGATATTAGCTGTTAAGTATTTAAGAGATATAAAATAATTATAATTTTCACGACTAATCATTATGTTGTTGCTTTAAAAATTTTGTTGACCGACAAAATATTTTACTTTGTAATTTTCTCGCAACACATTTTATATATCATAATTACGAGTCGTTTGTAGTCATAATTAATTTTATACTTTAAATTAAGAGTGTGAATGAATTGAATTGAGCTGCTCAGATTTGGTTCACAAAAATTATCAAGTATAAAATAAAATTTGATTGTTTCATTTATTTAGGCAAGTCGAATATAAAAATTTAATTTATTTAAAAATTGTTTGAACTTTTCGAATAATATGATCCAAAAATCGATAAAAATTATAATTTGAGAAGGTTTGAATAATTTATCGAACTTTAAAATTTGTTCATATTTGACTCATTTATATTTCGAGTCGAGCTCGAATCAAATTTTTCGTCGAATGAATACAAATCGAACCCGAACTATTTATTTATTTTATAACCTTACTTAAAATTAATACAATGGCACATATTTATAATAGCCAACTGTTTTTAATTGAAAAATAGTCAACGTGTGCATTTTTATTTAAAAAAATTGTCACAAATTCCTGATCTCCTCTTTTCCTAATTTACGCATCCAAATAAATACTAAGCACTATAAAGTGGTGTTTCCTAATTAAACGAAAGTAGCATAATTAAAAGGTAATTTAAATAGAGCAAAGCATAGCATAGCTTATGCATTACTAGCCAATCAATTCCGTCACTCTCTTTCAATTTTTATTTTTTCTCCACACAGAAAAAAGACACTCGTTTCGCGGAAGAGGAGAGAGAGAGGAAGACGAGATCAACGATTCTTCGACCGGATCTAAGTGGTTCTGAATCCGTATCTACACGATTCTCTCATCCATTTATCAATCCATCAAATTTTGTTTATTTTTTCATATCTTAAACGTACATATATATAATTACGGAGTTGATTGATCAATGTATTGATGCAAATAGATGTACGTATGTAAGATAAATTAGGTTTTTTTTTCTTCATTAATGTGGTGGGAGGAGTAAAACTGAAAATCGAGTATGCAAATGGAAAGGGAGTGGAGGAACAATGGAGGAATTGGAATCGGAGATCATCGAATTTTTGAATCACCGTCAACTCCATCGTCATCATCATTGAAGCTTTTTCCGATTTCTTCTCCAGTGCCTGCTCAGTCTTCTTCTTCGTGCTTGTCTCTCTCTGGTGGCGCTAGTGTGGCTGTCGGTGGTGCAAATTACATTGAACACCCGGTCTCCAAATTTGATACGCTAGCCGGCGTTGCTATCAAATATGGGGTCGAGGTAATCTGTCAGTTTATTTATCCAGGGCTGATTATGAATATATTTGTTTAAAGACTAAATTTTTATGATTTTGATTGTTGTAATTTGTCTGAGTTTGTTTTTATTTACACTAGGTATAAAACAATGCTACACAAATCTAACTTTATGTGGAAATAGTCGTGCTTTACTTTTATATTTGATAAGACAACTATAGGAATGTGATTAAAGCATTCTCTTAATTGAGCTATACATCTCTTATTTATTTGAATTATGAATTGCGAGACTAAAGATATTATTTTTCATATTTTGTTTGGAATCCAAGTTATGCATAAGAATTAAGGATACTTCTACAGTGGATTGTAGAGTAATGATTCTTGGAATTTTACTGTCAGAAAATGCTATACTATTGATATTATTTAGTAGTTAGAATAACCCATAGGTCTAATTTGCTCACCAGTTTCAGAAGGTAATTAATTTCAGAAAAATGTAAAATACGCAACTATTACACAGCCGACTGCAAGTGTAAACCAGCTCTATCCCTCTATGGTTCTATGAATTTATACAACATAATTTGGATAGCAAATGGGCCAGAAGGTACGAAAGTCAAAGGGTATTAAATGTATTCGAAGTTTTAAGTTTGTTGAATATGGTTTCAAATTATTTGTGAGACTATCTCTGAGTATTTCTCGTCCAAATATGGGAATCATGTCATGTTTGCAACTTCTGAACTTTTTTCCATCCATGTTATTTTACTAATTTTATTTCCTTATTTCATTTGTTTTGTATTCCATCCTTTTTCTTCCCACATGAAAGTTGGATGGTAAGATGGTCGATTATTGCTCTTGACATGCATTGTCATTTGATATCAGGTGGCTGACGTTAAGAAGATAAATGGCTTGGTGTCGGATCTCCAAATGTTTGCTCTCAAGACTCTGCACATACCACTACCTGGAAGACATCCTCCATCTCCCATCTTATCAAATGGTTGTGATACACAAAGGTATTATCATGATCATGTTTTTCGTTTGCTCTACCTCTGGCCTGTTGTTCATATTCCTGTTAAGCACACAATTAATACTCCTTGCAGTATCTAGATAGTTGATTCTCATTTGAATTTTGTTTCTATGATTTCATGATAAAAATATAGATTACCGATGCCGTGTGCACTCTTATGTAATTACTGCCCTTTTAAATGTGTAATCAAGAATGTTAGTATTTCGCTAGCATGAAATTGATACTTTACAAATTTTGTTTTTTAGTTCCTCCTATATGAATCAACTGTCAAAATTGAACTATGTCTTCATGCCATGTTGCTTTATAGCATTTAATACATGTTATGTAACTGTGGTTGACATATGTGCTACCAAGATAAATCAAAACAATGGCTCGGATCTAGCTGGCTCTTGGAAACAAATATAAGAGATACTGTATTGACCTTTCTAGTTTGTTAAGTTCGAAACACACACAACTTCAAAACATAGTTTATATGCTATGATCTATTGGACATGAAAGATGCTTGTGTTTATATACACACATGCATACACATTAGCACTTGGCAAATGCCTTTATGTAAAAGTAGTTTTGGAATTGTAAGAGTATAATAAGATTTAACATTGTGGTCCAGTGCATCTTCAGGTTTACATGAGTTAGGCATATTTTCTTGATCAAAAATCCGAAAAGGCCTCGAGTTATCAATGATCATTTCAATGTTCTAAAAGGCGCAAGGCGGGCGGCCACGGGGGGCCTAGCGCCTAGGGAGCCTAGGCGGGATTCTTTATTTTAAGTTAATTTTAATATTTTATCTTACATTAATCCAAACAAAACAATAATATAAAGCAAAACAATCTATAATAAAGATAATAAAGGCCTTTACTTAAACTTCAAACACATATGCATATTGCTAATGTCAAAATTCAAACACAAACATACAATTGTTCAAAGTTCAAACATGTTTTTAACGTATTAGTTTTATTCATAAACCTATTAAATAATAAAATTTAAAATTTCAAGAATTTAATTCAATATTAAAACTTAAGAAATTAAACATAAATTTAAAAATTATATTGAATTAAACTAAATATTACCAATGTATCATCATTTATATAATTTGAAGTTGGTACAAGTTCAAAAAATTACAACTATAATAAAATAATTCATTTTGATTTGATATTGTTCACTTCTTGTTGTGATTTGATATGTTACAACCTGTATTATGAATATGGTAAATCATTAGAAAAATAAATATATCAAGATTTGGTTTGGGTAGTTATTAAAATTAAAAAAAACCTCTCCGCTTAGACCCTGCTTAATCTCTTAGAGGGATTGTTTTTGCTGCCTTGGGCCTAGGTGAGGCGCCAGGGGGCCTAGGCTGGGATTTTTAGAACAATGGATCATTTTATGATTATTTAGGATATCTAAACTATCTAACCCTTCTGTTTGGTGCTAATCTAACCTTTTTTGTGTTGCAAGATATTCTTTAGATTAAAGATATTGTCTGTAAGACTTCATGGAAACAGTTTTCAGTTATACATTACCTCAAACGATGTGAGGGATGGTGAAATGATATTTAACGATATCAGCTGGTAATAGATTGAGGCATTTGGTTGTGCTGTTTGTCTTTTACGATAATAAATTATAGTGGTCGTCTTGGAAAAGGAGAAGGCCTGATGTTGGGTTCAAAGACGAGTGAAGCCACTGTTACCTTTTAAAATGTTGCCCTGTACTCCTGTATATAATCTTGAACTGGACTCAACTAGACATAGTGATATTATTAGAAACTAAAAGGGTTAAGACTCCATATGTGCTTCATTATAAAGAGAACCTAGGGAACTCATGTGATAAATCATGATTTAAATGGTGATGATGTCACTGATGTGGAGGTTGGAGTTTCGCTGTGATTATGATTATTGTACAGGGATGGACATGATTATTGTGACAGGGCTAAAGCAATGGTAGAAAGATTGTGATATGCTAGCAGTGGAGCAATGTTGTTGGGGGTAGCATTGGACTATGGTTCGGTGGAATTGGCTGTTGTGATCTGGGCATGCCAGTATGGGATGAGATTGTCTGACTGGATCCCCTATCAAGAGCAGCATCCACATGGTTATTAGTTATTACATTCTTTCTGTAGGTGTGAACCTGTTTTGATTCTATTCGGCGTACCTTTTCATCTTTGTTTCATAATTGACATTCAGGGAACTTACTTGATTTCAAGCTGATATACTTAGTTACGTAATATTGATCAGGGATTTGATCCTGATTCAATACTGATGGAGTGTGGAGAAAGGCAAGAGATCTAAGGAATATGCTTCTCTTTGTCGCATGGGTTCTCCTAAATGAGTTATCATTCAGAATCGGGAACTGCATTTAAGGCATTGATGTTGTAATCGGATCGTGAACATTGAATAGTTACAGAAATCTAGTTGTCTTTTACAGCCGATCACTTTCATCTCGTCTCTTGGTAATTAAAAGTGTTGGCATCCTAGGAAAAATGCTGACTCAATAGTAATGCTAAGAGTTATGATTTGGATGTCTATTTTTACTGAATTTAGTATATATTTAAATTTTTTAGTTTGAGTACTGTTGTTGTACTTATTTTTTGGCATGTTTAGTGGCTTATCATAATCAATGCTTTTTGTAAACCAAGCAGCTCTGAGCAGACCTCACGTAGACGACGTCATTCTGATTTTTTTGATTCATTCCAATCACTAAAGTTGACATCTTCCGAGCAGAATGTCTCCCCTGCCATGACCAATTTACGAGGATATTATGGTCTTAATTCACCAGATCAAAAAACTGGACCTGAAGGATGTGATATGGCTGTCTATCGTAAAGGGTCTCATTACTTGGAGGATGGACCATTTGGCAAACACTCGCCCTGTATGAACCCGCCTTTGAGTCTTCATAGAAAATGTAAAAGCGTAGCTAATGGTTTCAAATTGGAGAGTGGTGACCTGGCCAATGATTTATCAGTTGCAGACACAGGGGAAAACAACTCTGATAATTGGATCAGTAATTTGGTAAGACGGCGACAGAAATCTGAAGCGGACTTTAATTGTCGTACACCCGAAATGTTGCTGAAGGAGGATGCTAGCAGTGGTGGATTTTCAACAATTGCCGGAAAAGGTTTAGCACTAAGGCCCAAAGCCGCCAGTCGGACTGTCTCGGGTGCTGATGGTGAAGCAGGATGGCAGATTTCTAATCATACTGCTGTGGGGGATTTTTCTTTGATCGACAGTTCGAGTGGAGTAAAGAAGTCGTCAAGTACACCAAGTTTTCAGGATTCAGATAATAGCTCATCCATCTGGCCAACGGTGAATTGGAGTTTGAAGTCAGATCTTCAGGCCCTGTCTACTTCAGCCAATGCACGACCGATCTTTGATGGCTTGCCCAAACCGATAAGCAGCCGGAAAAATAAAACCGCCGTCGACTAGTAATTTTTTTGCACAATTCCAGTTTACTTTTTCTTTTTCTTTTTTTGTTTCACAATTCATTGGTGGCCTATCCATTTACTAGAGGAGATAGGAAGAAAAAGTGGAGAATAAAAATTTCATCGATCACTATTTAGGAGGAAGGATGATACATGGTCTAAATTGTGACCGATAATACATTCTACAATTTTCTCTTCCGGAGTTGCAGTTTCAAGCCAAGCATTGGAATGCGAGGACCTGGAATAGAGGAAATGATAGGGAGTCGTAATGGGGTCATCCATCATTAGGGTTGTGTTTTGTAAGTTATATTAATATAATATCCACTTTTTCATTAGGGATGATAACTTATTCCATATCCAGTGATCCCAATGCCTCCAGGGATGATAACTTAATGGATACCAACCTAATCATTGTACTAATTTAGTCAAATTTCAAGTATGTCGATAATAATAAATTAATTTTTTAATAAAATATAACAAATAATACCACATACTTTGTATGTACAATGAGTTGTTTTAATTAAATTAAATATGTTCACAAACAAAAAAACCTATGATACAGATATTTATGTCTATTATAAAAGAATACTAATATTAAGAACTAAGAAAATTAGAAAAAAAAGAGAGCATTCTCATTATATTTTATATGACAATACATTTATTTACAGGTACATTGTAATACCCAGAAAAAAATGACATTTAAATTTATATTTTAAATATTTTAATTAGATTTTTCTTATATTTGAGTCAAATTGTATTTAATTTATGTGGACTATAATAAGTATGTAATTACATTAATTTGGATCTTTAAACTAATTGGGTCAACCTAATTTCTAAATATATTTAAGTTTGGGTTGTCAAACTGTTTGAGCCCAATTTAAAGTGTTGGATTTAAAAATCAAATTGGAATAGGAGTAACACTAATATATTAGGTTCATGTACTAATATTAATCGACTAAACAACGAGAAACGAAGAAGAGACAGAATAAAACTGTGAAACAAAAAGAAAAATTTGGAGAAGAAGATTGTAAAACTATATTCGACATAATTGCATCTCCAAAAGGTAATTATTAAATTTATTTTTTCTACTATAACAATGATATTATTTTGTTGCTAACAATATATACATACTGTAATATTCGGACGTAGAGATTGTAAATTGAAGTAATATTGGTGTAACCTTGATTGATGTAGAAAGAATATAAATTAAAGTTTCTAAGCAAATTTTTCTATTATTGCATGTCATAGCTAATAGTGCGAATTCGTTACCGTGAAAAGTATCCCAATTGAACTACTTTTATACTAATCCATCATAATCAAAATTGATACCATACAATCTTTTACGGTAGTGATACATTGGATTGGCACATATATTTTAATTCGATTGAAAAGTTATTGAATGTTTACAAAGATTACTATGCCTTGCAACATCATATCAGGTTTTAAGCTTTGCAAAAGGTACAGAAAAGGTTATAAGCTTTGAAAAAGGTGACTGGAGGAAATTGTTTGTAATATTCAAATAAATAAATAAAATAGAAAATATAAAAAATTACAATTAATTAGTTATTTAATTATTGGTCTTGTGTGATTTGGTAATTATATAGATCGGATTGAAGAGGTTTAACTAGGTGATATTTAGTTTTGGTGAATTGTTTTAGTACTATATTAAAGTACAGATTTCGTACTTTTTCAGTGACTCTTTTAATTTTAATCCGTTCGTTTAGCTACTTGTTTAGAAATTTGGTGTTGTCTCTCTTGATTATTTCTTGTTAAATTTATTGTGATAGTTTGGTTTGGCATTGATATTAGAACTCTTATTTGTACTCTTTGAACTAGTAAATTATGTCAATATGTTTTGGAGACTTTATTTGTTGGTATCATCATTTTTCGTATATTTTCGTTCATATTCGGGAGTTGTTTTGTAATTAAAATATTGTGATAATTAAGTATTTCCGTATTTGATTATTCGATGTCATTTGAAGATTGTCATGTAAACCTTGTGATTTGACTTTTGGCTTACATTTTGTACTTTGATCTTTAGGGTATACTTAAGTTAACCACCTGTAGGGGTACCACAGGCATGTCCTTTTGTTTTGTATGTTGCTCTGAGTACGAGCTTTGACCATTTGATATAATTATTCAGGATACGTATAGGTTAACCCAATATTTGATTCGATTTGATTTATTTGGCGGATTAGTGACATATGTGTCGTGCGTACTATCCGTTTTGATTTGTATACATCATGATACCGATGTATTTTGTTAGTCTTTGACTATTTGTATTAGAGCTCAGTATGAAATTGTTACCTTATAACCATTTGATTCAGGCTTATTTTGTTTGGAGTTCTTTTAACTATAGTTGTGAGTTCGATAGTGTTAATCATTTGTACCTTGTCTCACCAATTTCGATATATTCATATTTGGTTCGTAGTTTGTATTTGTTCGTAATTTGTATTTGTTTGTTCATTCATCTCTTTTGGTGTGTGTATATATATATTGTGACGCCCCCAAAATAGGTCCATTCCATCCAACCCATTATGAGTCGCCAAATACATGGTACATAAATAACTACAACTTTATTATTACAACATATAAACTGTGAGTTTAAATACAGATATTGCCATCTAGACAATATCCACACGCAAATAAATCCCCATCATAATTATTGATACATTATTTTACAAAAATGGTGAGGACTACTAAACAACTCTCTCTAGAACCTTCATTCCATACCCCGACTAGTACTCGCTACATTCTCGCCTCTTGAGAAGAAAAATGGAACAAAAAGGAAAAGGGTGAGCTCAACTAAAGAATATTATGACTAAGATAATATACAACAAATTATCGTTAGTCTTCAACAGGAAAAAATCTAATAGAATACAATAGACAAACCGCTTTTAAATCAACAAACTCGCAATGAAACAACAATTCATTTAGAAGAGTTAAGTAGAGAATGCAAACTACTATCTTCTATATATGACTTTAAAAGTTCATCGTCAATATTTTATCCTCGTAACATAAATCAATATATATCCGAATCAAATATTCATCTTTGCACTACTGGTGCCAAAGATATTCATCGAGTTGGTCATGTTCATCTAAACACTGCTCATCTTTGCACCACGGCCAAAGATATTAATCGAGAAGTCATGTTCATCTCAACACTGCTCATCTTTGCACTACGAGCCAAAGATATTCATCAAGAAATCATTCATCTTTGCACTACTGTGCCAAAGATATTCAAGAATATCATCATTTAGGATCGAGGATGATGAAAAATATTTTAAAGGAAACGAATCCGGTGAAACAAAAGAACAAATATTAAGGATTCAGTATTTTAAACAATCCAAGTTCAAAAATACTTCATAAGTAATCGAGTGGAGTAAAATTCAAGAATGATCAAAATATGGATACAATCAAAGCTAGTATCCATAGTAGATATTTTGGACAAAAAGAAGAAATTTCATTTTTCTATTGAATAAAGTCAGATTCGTGAAGTGAATAGTCAGTACACGTGAATAGTAACTCAGACACCAAAAGATAGAAATTTCACAAAAAAAATATCTTCACGCTTCGTGAATAAAGACTCGTGAATAAGAACTTATGAATAAGAACTCGTGAATAAGAACTCATGAATAGTAACTCGTGAATAAGAACTCATGAATAGTAATCCCGCAGCATGAAAAAGTTCTAAATTTGATAAAAATTTCCAACCAATATTTCGCAAGCATAATGATATTGAAGAAATAATATCATTTTCGAATAAAATAAAGATCCCTTACCTCAAATACAAGATTTCTTAAGAAAACACAGGATATAAAGGCTATGACTTGAACTTGCAATCAGATATAATACTCAAAGTATACTCAAAATATTCACAAGAATATACCGATAATATAGAGAGAAAACTTGATTTCGGTGTGATTTTCAATTCTAACCTAAGACCCTATTTATAGGAAAATACTTAGAACACCAAAGTAGAAAATTTAATAAAATATTAATATATATATATTATAATTTCTACGCCCACTTTTAAGGATCTGAATTCAGCAAATTCCAACACATGCAAGACCCAAAATAATGACAAAAAACGTTTTTTATATTTAAAATATTTTAAACTTCCAAAAATTAATTATTTCGGAGCTTCAGAACTTCAATAATTCATAATTAATAGCCCTTTTATCAGAAAATTCGAATCTCGCGAATTTGTATAGGAAATTCAATTCTCTACAACTTTGCAGAAGAAAGTTTTTCCAAATTCCAAACAGAAATTGACCGAAATCAACAAACGGACGATTTTACAGGCTATAATCAAATTTCGGTCAATAATGGTGTCCACCAACACACAAAATATGTGTTAAACATTTAATACCACAAAAATACCCTTCCTCCTTATATACTCATATATTCCACATTCATTATAAAATATCATCGTTAATATATTATTAAAATAATATATTTAAATGAATTATTTTATCGAGAAAAAGATAAAATATTAATTTTCAACAATTGTCACATTAAAATTTTCTCCATCTATATCCACATAAAATCAATATTTTCCTCATCATATAAATCAATAATTAATTATTTACAAATAATATTCTGAGAATCACAAGATCTTTGGCAACCGGTAGTTCGTGGAAAGAGGGCTTTCAATAGGGATTTCTCCTTCTTTGGCAAGGCAATGATTAGGTGACCAAACCTCTCCTTAGATGTAACTTTCTAGACATTGCCAATAATATTATCTAATAATATTATTAGGATAATATGAATTATTGTTCGATAATGGAAAATATTGTGTAATGACAATTTATCAAAACAACAAAGAATATAAAATATCAATGCAAAGAATTATTGAATCAATAAAATAAAATATCGAATAAAGAATCATCGTAACAATTATTGAGTAGTGTCTTCTTACGTAAGAATCAATAATTGAGGCAATACTGCAAAGTGTCTTCCGTTCAACAACGCGATTAAGTGTGTTTTAACCAAGGGTATTCCAATGAAGATAACGATAACAACTACGCCGTTATTTATAAACAACTTATATTTGTCGTTTTCTTCATTCAATCGCTTTCAAGTTATGGGGCCCACAAAAAGATCGCTAGTCGTCATTGCATTTAATATTCCCCGAAGCATTTAATATTCCACGACCAAACGAATATTCCCGATAATAATGAATATTTTATAACCACTTGCTTATTCGAAATATTTGCGTATTTTACCCATAACTATCCACATTAATCAAATCAACCCTTACTATTTCAAAATAATAAATAGAAGAAAATAAATTTCATTTATTAATAATTTGGGGTCTTACATATATATATATATATATATATATTATTTTATATATGTGCATCTCTATATTCGTATTGGACATTTGGTTCACAATGTGTTCTATTACAATAAAGATGAGATGAATGAATCTAGACATCTATATATATATATATTATAATTTTATAATACTCCCTCTTGGATGTCTATTGTGAAGCCATACGCATTGAAAACTGTCTCATTAAAAATCTTATCAGAAAAAATCCAATGGAAAAAAACCTTGGTTAAGGAAAAAAGAGTGCAGCACGTATTAACTCTCCCTCATGAATGTATCCTTAAGTCCTTTAGCTGTCGCATTCCAATATTGCGACGCAATTCTTCAAATGTTATAGTTGGTAATGCTTTGGTGAACAAATTTGCTAGATTATCTTTTGAGCGAATTTGATGAACATCAGTGTCACCACACTTATCAAGGTCATGTGTGAAAAAGAATTTCGATGAGATGTGTTTTGTTTTATCTCCTTTGATGTATCCTCCTTTTAATTGAGTTATACATGCAACATTGTCTTCATACAGATTGGTTGGAGTTTCTTTGTTGGATGATAAACTGCATGTTTCACAAATATGTTGAGTTATTGATCTCAACCACACAAATTCTCAACTTGCTTCATAGATTGCAAATATTTCAGCATGATTAGATGAAGTGGCAACTAATGTTTGCATTATAGATCTCTATGATATAGCAGTATCACCACACATAAAAAGATAACATGTTTGAGATCGATCACATTTTATATGGATCAGATCCAACTAATTCATGATTATCATTATTTGAATAAAATAAACTCATATTCATAAGTAACGAAAAATATGTTTAATTTTATTCCAATGTCTCCGGATAAGAGAAGAACTATATCTTACTAGCAAATTCACAGAGAATGCAATATCAAGTTGTGTATTATTAGCAAGATAACACTGAGATATGGTACTTCGGGATCAAGTAATTCTTCATTATTCTCACGAGGTCTAAAAGGGTTCTTTTTCACGTCAAGTGATCTAACAACCAATTGGGTACTCAATAGATTTTTAAAGTACTTCTCTGTATAAGTTGAGTAATGAATGAGAATTTCATCTACTAAATATCTACTAAATGCAAATGAATGAGAATTTCTTCTACTAAATGCTCGATCTGCAGGCCCGAGACAAAATAATTGATCACAAACTGGACTTCTTTCTATAATTGATCGCAAACTGGACTTCTTTCGTTCTAGACAACAGCAACTTCTATATGTTGTTTGCGGTTCTGGTTCAATTAAATGTGCTGAGGCCCTTCTCAAAGGAGACACAGGTCTGACTGTGGAGTTGAATCATCCCTGCACTGACACGGGAATGTATCCGCTCCATTGCGCTGCTTTGTCCTTATTCCCCTCTATCGTGGAGTTATTTCTTTGTTCTGGAGCTCAAACTGATATCAGACTCAGACCTTGTAATCCGTCAGATATATACCCACAGCATCTACTTGAAGCACATGCTGGAAAGCTCCCACTTCATATGGCATTATTGGGGATCTCGTGCGGAATTTTCTTGATTTAGTTGTAGATAAAATTTCTCATTTTTCTAATGCTTTATTTATTTCTCATTTCTTCTTGCAGCCGTCTTCCCTCCCTGTATAAGGGAATGGAGTCCTAAGCACACTATCGCTAAGCTGGTTTGTAACAAAATAGTCTAAAATATATAAATAAATGGAGGGTAGAGATTGGACTAAGATGGACGGTTAGGATTGATTATTCAATGAAGTCTATATAATGTTAGCTATGTACTGAAAATGAGGTATGAAATTAAATGAATTAATTTCTTACCCGTGTATCTCTTTTCTCTCTCTATTTCTCTCTGAAAAATTCTATCAAAGTCTATTCGAGATTATTAATCGGTAACAATGGTGCTTTCATTGAGAGCTCCGTTGGTTGATCCGGATCCTATCGAGGCAGCTCTTGAAAAGTTCGTAGAGAAATTTACAGCTTCTATGAAAACATGGACTAATGAATTTGTAAAAACTATGAAGCAACCTCAGCCAAAATCTGACACAAAGCATGATCGGAAAGTGCTTATTTGTGGCTATATGGAAGAGGAGGACTGTTTTTGTGTAGCTACAGAAATCATGGAGTCGGAATATGATCTAGATGATGCGGTTGTGGAGTTTGAAGAGAAAAAGGACTATCAAAACCATTTGTAGATTCAACAAGATGATAATCCTATTAACTTTGGGGTTGGAGATAATGAAGGATTTCAGACGAAAATTGAAGGTCCAAACCCACTAATTCATCCAACTTGCGACCAATTGATTCATGATAAGGTAAACCCTCTCCCTGAAAGTGATATTTCATCTCCTAACTTGTCCACCAACACAGCAGTAGGAATGATCTGTGCAAATAAAAAGGGATATCCTGTTGCGGGTAAGGTGTTTGATAAAAAGCTTGAATAGGAACAACTAACTATCAGAATGAAATTGAAGGAGATGGTGTAACAATTGAAGGAGTATTTGACCCTGGGGGAAAAATGATGATTTGTGTTACTTATATGAAAAAAAATGATGATATGAATAGACCTTCAAGTTCTATAGTTGATCATGAGTATTGTATAAATTACCCTTCTGCCATGAACTACAGTGGTTCAGGGGTCAGTTATGGTTCTTCTAATCAGTTAGTTTTGGTGACTTTAGGTCATATCTCAACAACAATTGTCGGTTCCACTTTTCCTCTCTTAACCAACTTGTCATTGGCAGTTATTTACTCAATTGTTGCCAACCAATCAAGAGCAACAAGGGGCAGTAGTATTGAAATTGCTAGTGTTTTTGTGTCACATGGAGTGCATGATATCATGCGTGTCCAGAAATCTTCTACTGATGAGGTCAAACCACAAAAATATAGGACTACTTGTATACATGGTTTGAGGTATGAATTTGGTAAGTGTGATTACATATCAAGTGCTGAATTTAATGATAGATATGTTCCTGATTGGGTTTTGGAGGAGTTTATAAAAATTTTATGGTTGGATTTACATGTTTTGCTTAATATTTTTCGAATTGGCTACAGTCATCGAAAGGGTAGTGTAATCTCAAATGGTGTATTTCTGAGAGCAGTGTTCGAACCTGGAGGAATGGAATTACAGTTTTGGGTTAGTGTGTATCCGAATGCATGGGCAATTTCAAATAGGTTCTGTATGAAGTGTATTGAGCTCATCTTTGAGATTGCTGAAAATAAGGGAGTTACTAAATTTTATGAGGCTTTCTCGAAGAACTTCAAGCTTAGTATCCATGAAGACTCCCAGAACAAGACAAAGATTGCTGAATTTTTCAGATACCACTCCACAAAGAGTGGAGATGAGGTGACTAGCTTGAAGGACTATGTGACAAGAATGAAGGAGGGTCGAAGTGACATTTACTACATTACTAGAGAAATCATCAACTCCCACCTTGAAGTCAATGTGGGTTTCAAAAGAAAAATGAAGTATGAAGAAGCCTATAGCCAAACAAGGGAGATCTCATTGCTTTCACAAATTCAACAAAAGAGAATGGATTTGAAGGTTCTTCTCATTTCCTCTTATCATCTCTTTGCTCCTATCTCCTCTGCAATTCCTTTTGGGGCACTAGGGCTGAGAATGTATGATAAAATTTTCGAGAGACGTGAGAACTTTTTGAAATCCAAATTGAAGGTTAATAACTTGCTTTGGGGTGAAAGAGAAAAAACTGAGGTCATTATATTAAGGGGTTTGATTGATGATAAATTTAATAAAATGTGTGGGCAATGTAATCATCGACTTAAAGGGACTACAATAGTGGATGTGACTGTGCAAAATGTTTATTGGCTGAAGAAATGGTTATTTGGGTTGTATAATTGTGGGAATTACAAGAAGGGGGTATTAAATGTTAAGGTTGTGGAATTTCCTTGGGATACATATGTACATGAATTTCAATGGTTGAATGCTCATAAAATTGGGTCCGTTATGTTTGTTTTCGAAATTCTTGTACATTATAACAAATTGGTGTTAGAGGATAAAAAGGAAATGCGAATTGAGGTGCAGCATATCAACAAAAGACCACAGAGACATTTATATTTTGTAGTGCAACGGATCATTGAAGATAATGTTGTTTGGGCTACAATAATGGTTAAGATGGCAAATTATGGAGATGCACATAAACCGACTGATGCTACTGCTTGCTTTGTTCTTCAAAGTTGCACAAATTTGAACACACTGAAATTGGGTGAAGGTGCCAAAAGCCAAGGTAGCCATGAATTTTACTTGATATTCGACACTATTGAAATTATACAAGTAGCATATTTAAACTTCATGGATTGTGCCTACAATGAGCCACAACAATTAGAGCCTAATGCAAATTTCTCGAACCCTGCCACATCGTTAAGCAAACAAAGGCCTGGTATATCATTACTAATTGATCTTTTAAATAATACTTCTGAAGTGTTATGCAGCAGTGATCACATGGGCTACATATTAAAAGGAAACCAGCTGTCAGATACAAAGGTAGTCGCCCTAAATGTTGCACTTATAAATGGTTTGGGATTTACAAATGACTACACTTCCAAGAGGAATGAAGTACCAACATGTAATCATGCATTATTTGCAACTGTGTATGGATTGAAAAATGGTGATCCAAATTGGCAAATTAAGACGACATGGGAAACAGACTTGGGACTTGGGTATGGATTTGATAGCATGTTTAAATTACAGATTGGAATGAAGTTGTGTGCCAAATATTTGTCCAAAATAGTTCATTCTCAGGTTGCCCTTCAAGGAAATCAAAGAACACATTTTCATGTTATTGCATTTCTAGCCGTAACAAGTCAAGATGGAATGTCTGCGGATTGGTGTAATTTTGAACACAAGTTCTTTGAAGACGAGTCAAGACAGATTTGTAACAGTACTGTTAGAGAAGTAAACCAAGTTGTTCAAGATATCACATTACTAGATGAAGACCAGAATCACAGGCTTGCTAAAATTTTTGGTTGTGTAGTTAGGGGGTACATATGCAATACTGGGACAATTTGTAAAGTTAATAATATGCTACCCAGTAGTTCTGGAGATTCAAAACCAGGTTCTTGGAGAAAAAGAATTTCTCTTTGGTGAGACTTGTAGGGGAGATTATGAAGCTGCTCTCGAACATTATGAATTAGCAAGCATGGTTGTAAATGGCCAAGAAGCAGATGTGGCTTCCACTGAATGCAATATTGGTGATATTTATTTCTCTTTGGCTTGGTATGATGAGGATGCAAATCTGTTTGAAGAAGTAAGGAATAATTTAGGAGCAAAATATGGACCATATCTCCAGGACACACTTGGAGTCTCTAACAATCTAGTTGGTACTTATCATACTTTTGGGAAGGACAAACTTTGGATTAATGGGCAGCAGTCTGCATATGTCATATGTTGGTTTCTTAAGAGCTATTGGCTAGAGGTTTGCATGTGTGCTGATGACAACTTTAAAATGGAGTTTAGAAAGAGTTTTGATGGGTCTAAATTGTCAAGCAGCTTGCATTTCCACCTTGAGGACAAGGTGGATTTTGAGGGAATGGTAATGTAACAAAATAGTCTAAAATATATAAATAAATGGAGGGTAGAGATTGGACTAAGATGGATGGTTAGGATTGATTATTCAATGAAGTCTATATAATGTTAGCTATGTACTGAAAATGAGGTATCAAATTAAATGAATTAATTTCTTACCCGTGTATCTCTATTTCTCTCTGAAAAATTCTATCAAAATCTATTTGAGACTATAAATCGGTAACATGGTTACACTGCTTTGTCTACCAAGAATGGCACGTTTTGATGCTTTGTAGATTGTAGTACGTATGATGTAGTTAAATATTAGAAAGGATCACAAGATGTCGTGGTACAGAAACGGCTTATGAGAACTCATATACAATTGTCTATCTGTTGCAGCAAAATCCATTAGAGACTCTTGGTTTGCTTGCTGGGACAACACGGGAAATTGAGGATGAATTCACTGACCTTGCAATCAATGGAAAAGTTGTAGAGCTTGCTGCTTTGATCATGGCGGCCAGCGGAAAGTTTTTTTTATATTAAGGAAGACATTTATATATGATTGTTGTATGTCTTTTAAAGAAAGATCTGTGCTTGATAAGGATCGGTCACAAAAACTAGAATCTATGCTCTGGTTACTTCAAGTGTTTGAGGAGGCAAATTACTAGTTTGCTAAATATATATGTCAGGGAAGACAAGTATAATGTACGTAAATGCTTATAATATCAAACAATCGAAGATGTTAATTACATGTATTCTTCAGCGGATATTCAGATACTGATTTGAGTGTTTACAGCTGGTTTGAGACTTGCTAACTTACCCACAAGCTCATTTATTTATTTTTCTGTCTATATTCTTTGTTGTAGTCTAATGTTGGTATCACCTTCCCTTGTTTGCTAAATCTGATCAATGCTTATGTTTATATGCTCATACATATAATTTGATTGGACAAGGTATCGCGACGAGGAACCTTCGTACCCCTCGGAAGGTAACTTTCATTAATTGGGCTTTTCATGAGATGAGTAACAGGATATCCCCAACTAAAGTTGTATTTATGGTTCTCCCTCCTCCCTTCTCTGTTACCTCAATGGCAGCCAAGAAAGAATAAAATGCATGATACCTTTACTTCATCTTCTTTCCTCCTATTTTCTCCTTTTTATTTTGGGTATAATCAAAGGTCCTCTCTCTGTCGTATATACATATATAATCTGTATATACACATGACATGAATGTGAAATCTGGGTATAATGAAAGCTCCTCTCTTGATTGGGACTTTGTCATTTTGTTATTGATTTTGGTGGTTCATCAATAACTGGATAAAAAATCTGGAAGAAGACTCAAATCTTACCGAAAATTACAAAGATTTTCATAAACTTGAAAATTTGAGTTTGTTGATTATGTGACAGATAGAAAGCGATAAATAGTTGAAACTACTTTAGATTTGTTCAACCAGTTGAAGAGTTAATAATTAAAATAGAGGAAGTTGAAAGAGAAAATAAAAAAGTAAATTATAAAATGGAATGAGTTGGAAGCTTTGTCATTTCTTTTTTGTAATTTTCAAGATTTTAGTTATTTATTTATTTATTTTGTGTTTTTTGCCTCGTAATTAAATATTTTATTTTTTTTAATCCATTTTAGGCAGCCAGGTAGGATAAAAGATGACGCCTGGTTGATTAATTTAACAGAATGAGCTAATTTCACAATTTTAATTACTTTAGTTTGCTAATTACATTTTCAATGGGATATTGCACTCCAAACTTATGGTGGGGTTAAACCATAGCTTTGCCTAGTATCTAGTAAGAGTGTAGTGCGATGCGTGACATCATATTCTACAAGTTCTTATCTATTTTTTCTTATGTTTTTCAAGTAGAACCTACTTTTATTGAATTTTATAATTTAATTTTTGCTTTTATTAATCAAGAGATACAAAATAATATCAACAAAGCTAAAGAATTTTGTTATATATCTCCGATTCTTGGAGATTATTCGAATGTTATGTTATTTAATCAAATATTATATCAGTGACATAGTTACTATCCTCAGTGATCTGTCATCTCATTCATTAGTACTTGGCTATGTATGTTTACTAGAAGTTGTTATGGTTGTTGCCTGCTGGATCCAAAAACTAGTTGTTTGTTTCTTCAATCTAATAATTAGGTGTTGAAGCCTGCGCAGCATTCTGAGTCCCATATATTCTTCGTCAAGGAGTCCCTATAGCCTCTTCACCCTTCTTTTCTCACGATGCCATGAAAGCTAAAGTAGAACACAAACTGAGCCCAACATATGTTGTTTAGGACTAAATATATCTAAATGACTGAATCGATCTTGCGTTTATTTTGGAAAAAAAAATATCCGAATGACTGAATCGGTCAGATGATTGACCTGAATGACTAAGTCAAATTTTTTTGACTGAATAAATAGCTAAATAAAGTAAAAAAAATATTAATTATTATATTTAATAATATTAAATAAATTTACAACAATTTTGAATTTTTTCAGAGAGGTAAAAAAATAAAATTCTGTCATTAAGATGTTTCAGCCATTCAGATGAATAGCAAAGATTTTCACAAGGATCATGGCCAACTACTCTGCCTGCAACCCTAACCGGAGGAGAAGTCCTGCAATAGAAGTCATCGACTGAGTAGGAGTAGAACCTTGTTGAAGTCGAATCCAACAGAAAGGCCAAGAAAAAGATACCAAGGTTTACTGATAAAAACATCAAAACCACACTGCTCTGCTCTGATTAATGGGCAAAGGAAGGAAGGAAGGAAGGAACAGTAGTCAAATGTTTCTTCCCGGTAAAATCGAATTGGTTTGACTTTTTAATAGTTTTAATTAAAGGAACCTGTTTTACCATAAAATAAATGATAAAATAATGCCAATAGTAAGTAACCCTTGTGGAAATTCAGCGAAACAGTAATTACACATCCAGGTATGTTCGAAAAATATTCTTTTACTGTATTATAAAAAATCTAAAAATATATTAAAAACTTTTAACTTGGGTAAATATATCTAGGCAATGCATGAACAATGAAATTATATAGCACTATTGGGGTTGTGATGTCTAAATACTCCGGGTGTCTAAATTATAACACTACTATTGGAGGTTCTCCCTTTCTCTACAGCAGTTGAAAGATTAGTAATCACAATCTATTATCCCTCCTCCTGTGTTAAGACATAAATAAGTCAGAAAACAATAATAATACTTGGGTGACAAAATAATGATTATATATAAAAGAGTTGGTTATTATCACTAAACCCACCCACCCATGTATGTTAATCATCAACTAATTACACTTTATCACATCATTTTTTGCAGATTCTTTTGTCACCAGAGTAATACTCCACAGAAAAACCTTACTTTCCCTTGATTAATCACACTAATCGAAAAGAGCCAAAACAGCCCCTCACGTACTTACTATTGGCATCAGAAAACTATCCCCCCGCAACAACCCTTCCCTTCCACTTCTGCAATACTTTTAATTGCCTCAAAATTTAAGAATAAAATTAATAGCCAGAGTATATATGACTTCCGATAAATGCATGATAATTTTCAAGATGCCACATCAATGCTGTAAAATGTGAGGAATTGATAGAACATTCAGCATGAGGCAAACTCAGCAAAAGAAATCAACCGCGTCAAATGGAACTGCAACAAAACACTAAAAGGGAAGCTCATCATCCTCCATTTTTGTTTTGAGGGAATAACTGACTTGTTATTACTTGAGGGAAACAAATATGACTAATGCATTACTACTGCTAGATCAGTACACAAAAGTTTTCTGTCGGCATACCAAAGATCTAAAAATTATTCTGTGGTTCTTTTATAACTTAATGTGTTGAATGAAATAAATTCATTTTTGTAGTATTTTTGATATAATTACAGCAGTTGATATCAGATGTATTAAAGAGAAACACAGGCTTACACTTAGAAGTAAATCTCTTCGGGATTCATTTGCCAGGAAAAATTATTATATACAGTCCTGCCAAGGGTCTTGAAAACTTGTAACAACTCCATTCAGTGGCTGCTAAATATTTCCTCACATCATTACAGATGGATTATGGTCTCGAGTCCCAACCTACAGTTCTGGAGAAATAAAACAGTAAAAGCAGAGGTCAAATTGATCACCTTAAAGAGCAAGAAAGGGAAAATTGAAGAGGAAAGCAAGCTGAAGCTGCAAGTATATGAACCGAGTTACAATGATCTTGACATTATTCGTAGCTAATCAAAGAAACTTAAAAATCTTTCACAATAAATCTCAAATACAAATGCCAATGACGAGAAAGATTCTTTTAAAGCAATTCCAATCACATGACATCAAGAGACGATACAAAAACTCAAGTAAAGATGATTTTGAACATGAAATGGAAAATACCCACCTGGAGGGGGACCCCAAGAACCGAGGGAAGACAAGTCTGGTCTACAAGGTATCATCTGTGGACCACCATGAGCTGATGAAAACAAACAGCAATGTTAGTTCTTATACACAGACGTAATGCGAGTAATCAGGAATTCACTTTAAAATACAAAAGAATCCTTTCTACCTGGAATTGGAGGTCCTGCTGGAATTGGGTTAACAGCAGATGGTTGATAACCAACATTATTTGTCGGAGGCCTCTCGAGAGGTGGCTGAAAATAACCTGCCACAGTAAATCCTGTTTAAACAATTACTATGCTCTACCATTTCTATCCAGTAAAAATTAAAAGCAATGCTGAGGTCTAAGAGCATTATTTCCAAGATCAATTCAGACTTGTCGAAAGATACTTCCAGTATCAATTCAGATTTTCTTATATTCTGAACAGGAAGTGGTCTGGGCAGCATTTCACCCAGTAACTGGAAAACTTGACACATTAGGCATTATCATGGAATCACACAGATACAAGGTTCTTGTAAAAAAACTCCAGCAAATGTGACATGTTCACAGGTTACCTTTGAAACATAAGATACCACAGTAGATATGTTCCATCTAAAGTAGCAAGTGACTAATGTGCTACTGTTTTAAAATTTCTTCAAATGGTTCCCCACCTAAAACTCAAATGAGACTGAAACTTTAGTCTGTGTGATGTTTCTCAAAATTTTCAGGTCCTAGTGGAACAAAGATAATTGCAAAGGCCGCTTGCAGAGAGAAAAAATCAGTAAGGCCTGAGAAAATAACAAACATAATGGAGCATTAAGAAAAGGCAACAAACTAATGGGTTCTAGCACGGTGGCATTTCCAAAGGCTGGATCATTACCAGGAAGGCTAAAGGTTAGTGGTGCATATCTCCAAACGAAAAGGAAGAGTTTAGTGGGATATAACTCGAGTAAATGTACAGAACAGTAACCTGGGGACCTAAATTTGTTTTGTAGTTTGAAGATATCCCAGATTTAAATTCATGAAGGGGATGATTTGGTATTAAAGAAAAAATATTTACTGTCGTGCTGGAGAGTGATTAGCAAGGTCAGGAAGTAAAAGGGGGGGAAATAAAAAGAAGGAAGAAGCAAAGACGATGCATATGGGCTTACTGGTGCCATAGGATTAACATTAGACTTTGACGATGATTTGGTAAAGGGTGTCTAGTGTCTACAGCTAGAAGACTAGTTAACAATGTAGCAAAGAAAAGAAGATCCAAAGGCAATTTCTTTAAACTCTTACCTGCTAGGCACTCGTATCTATATAAATTATATCAATAGATAGAGTAAGTCAAAGCAAAACATGAAGGGCTACAACTTGGAAGTCGAAACATGATTACCAGATATTCATGGTGTCGAGGTTTGATCTGTGCAGACATTACAAACCCTTTTTACTCATTAAGCTCAACCACAAAGTGCATCAAGAAGTGGTCCATACAAAAACCCTACCCTGCAGCCCGTTCTATAGCCCATATGCTACTCCCTCCGTCCCATAGTTATAGGCTGATTTTTCATTTTGAGATGTCCCAATATATGGGCTACTTACTATTTATAAAATTTAGTTGGTTCATTATTTTACTTTTATACCCTTATAATAAATATTCAACCATTACTCTTTTTTTGAAGAAACAACTTTCAATGTCATTATTTTTATCACCACATTTAATGTTGTTGTATTCTCAATAAAAGAATTCAATTTTTGAGGCTTTACTAGTTTAACATATTTTGTGTATAAAAGACAATTGTACCAACAATCAATGAAGTTAAGAGTTTCAATGTGATAAGTAAGGAGTAATTAATTTATTCATTAATTCTATATTAAGGGGTATATGTGGACAATTTCTATTAAAAATTAACTTAAACTAATTTTCTTAAACTATGTGTCAAAAGAAATTAGCCTATAACTATTATAACTATGGGATGAAGGGAGTATATTTTAACAGATTAACCAGACAAAAAAAATTTAAATCCTAAAACTGAGCAAAAAAAATTTAAAATTATACACCAGGAGCAAATTAACCTAAAAAGGCACGTGAAATAAAAATTGATCAATATATAAGTAGTACACAAAACTATGTCACTCATCAAAAGGAAAAACAAGTATTACAAACTTTCATAATATGACATTTTACCACAGCTGATAGAACAGGGACTACTAAAATACATGAGCAGGCTGGATATGTTGGACAGGGAATCCATTGCCACGAGAAATAGTTAAAGCATATAGATACGTTGGAGTGTATGTGCAGTCACTATGAAATGATGATTTTGAATATTTTAATGGTGACTGATATTTCCAGTGCTGGAAATACCAATCCTCATACAATATGTTATGCACATAGTGCAACTGTGCAAGAGTATTCCAGCACTAAGAATATCATTTCCCATGAATTATCTCAGAGACCATACTTCTCTGTGGACGTACACTTCAAGAATTTATAGAAAAGAGAAGGATGAAAAAGACTCAGTTTGGAATGAGTATCAATTTGAAGATCATACAAGAAATCCCACATACCTTCCTGGGCAAAAGAAGTCACTGAGCCCGATGAACTTCTCACTCCGTTCATCCATGAAACATGTGGATTGTCAGTGCTAAATTCATTTGATGTCATTCTCCATTTTTCATCAGTAACATATTGTTTTGGTCCATCAGGATGAGTCGGTAACAAGTATGGTGGAGGGGTGGGATGCTGAGGATGTTGCTGAACAGTGACCTTTGAATATGAGAAATGACTAGATGGTGCTTGAGGAGGTGGGGCAGGATGGAAAGCTCTTTGTTGCAAAGGTAAATTTCCAGGTTGAAATTGTTGATTGGGTTGAGTAGCTTGGGGATGTGTATACAAGTCATTATGGCTGTAATCTAGTGGCCTTGCTGAATTATATATAGAAGGCTCTCGTGAATTGCAGACTCCTGAAGAGACAAAGCAAGACGATGGCTGTGGAAACATTTCATTCCTGATATTGGCATCCATAAATGCTCCACAAGGATTATTTCCAGGCACTTGGGCAAGTTGGGTTCCCTGTGGAGAAAAATATTCATGTGGTACTGGAGGTTGATATGCCAATTTTGGTGAAGAAGATGGTAGTGATGATTGAAGTCGATGCAAATGTTGAGACACTATTGAAGGTTGAGGTATTACTGATGAATGCGGAGCCAGGGACAGTGGCATGCCTACAGGAGGTGGAGGATGCAAATGTGCCTGTGATGCAAGAGGAGGTGGAGGAGGGGGTGGTGATGGAGATGATGGAGGTGGAGGTGGAGGTGGAGAAGGTGATGGTGAAGAAGGCAAAGGGGGAGTCGGTGGAGGAGAATCTAGAGGGAATGGTGGAGAACTCTCAGGTAGAGGGCCCAACTCAGTTAAACTGTTTGAAGCTGCTTCATGTATCATATCTGAACCTTGTCCTTTAGAAACAATTTCAAAGGAAACACACGTGAAGAATGTACCTTCATCCTTAGCGTCTGATACATCTTCCATTTCAAGCTCACCATCCACATCCTCTAAGATGCAGTGTCGCCTGTCATTTGGAGTAACTGTAAAGTTTTCAGCCTCTCCAATTGTACAAGTTGTCTCCGATTGTGATCTATCACCATCTTCTCTGCACGAATTTCTGGGAATTCCATGTTCTTCTTCTTCCTCATCTTCTTCAAACACATTAGAAGTCACAAAGCCCGGCAAATGAAATGTAGCATTGCTGTGACAAATAGCCAAGAAATTAACACTCAGATGAAGTCATTTGATTCCATCATAACAGCTTAAAAGAAAAAATATTGCAATATAAATATCAATACAATAGATGAAACCCTAATATATTTTAAGTGACAGGATTGGAAAAAGATATTAGAATTCTACTGAAAACTATAGAAAAACAGAAGCGCCAAGGACCTCAGTATATGTAGATGTATAGTTTATAATCCAATATCACAATAATTCACACAACTGAAAACTAAACACTATTTTCATACATGATAATCATTTTTTTAACAGGTAATTTTGGTCCAAGTGTGGTAATTTTTATACATGATAATAATAGGCAGAAGGTTTGTAGAAATAAAATTGAGGTGAGTTATAACTTGTAACCATGGTTCAAACTTCAAAGGCATGTTTCGAGACTTAATTCTTTGACTGGATATCGGTTTCAGGCCATTAGGCTAGTTAGGAGCTTCAAAATTTTTTAAAAAAATTATGAAAAGTTTTTGAACGATATGAACAAAAAAATGAATCAATTAAGTTCACAAAAAATAATAACTAGTACATATAATATTGTTCAAGTGATACTACAGACATCTCGTTGATGTTTTTAATGGTACATTGTATAAAAATTGAACAATAAATTATTAAGACAGTCTTAAAAATACATAAATAAAGTAAAAGAAGTTAAATAGTTATATATTAATCTTCATCCTTCTCTTCCTTCTTTAAATCATCAGCATGTTCATGTTGCTCACCCTGAAATCAATAAAATATGTTTAATCAAATTTACATTTTTATTACATATGGATGTTGTCTTTAGCTCAAATGGCAGAGGTGGCATATTTTTTATGGACTTGTGGATGTGGGTTCGAATCCCGCAAACAACGAATAAATATGCTAAATATTTCAATTGTAAAATGAAATACATAATGATACTAATACAAATTTACAGATATAATGCATAAATATTTTAAAACATACCAAAGTAAGATCAATTCCTCCAAGTATGATACTGATCGTAAGTGTAGTAATTAGGTGGTTAATTCTCAAGAGGTTTGAACTAGGGTATGATTGTATGAAGATCTATCAGAAACTGATTCACTGGGTTAGAAACTGATTCACTGGGTTGATAATTATAACTACTAGTACTCGAGGATCGATCACCATATCCGTAATAGCCACCACCAACGGCACCGCTAACGGCACCATTGTTGTGATATTTAGTACTAAAAGATCTCGGTAATTGTGTAGGGCGAACACCTGATTCTCCACTACTAATATGATGTTGATCACACCCACCAGTAGAGAAACTATGTCGATGAGTATAACCATAATTAGCGACATTGTAGGTATGAGTCTCATTACCCAAGCCTAGTTGCTCCATCTCATAACCCAGACCCCGATACCCTTATGGATAGGACAAATAACCACACTCATCACTACTAGGATACTCAATCAACTGCGCTAAGTGTCGACATTGTGAATCTATTCCCGGTCGATATCCATGATCTGTGTCTTGTGTGGCATAGTAATTGTCATTTCCTTGAGCCCATGACATACCACTCGGTGTTTCACTACCATAATTACCACCACCACCAACAGAACCACCAAAACCACCATCATCATCACCACCAAATCCATCATTGTAATCACCGTCGTCGTCGTCGTTATCATTACTTGTCTGACTAGGTATTTTACCCTTCCCCTTATCTTGTTTCTTATTATTGCTTGGCACAAGGTGGCGAGATATAGTTTCATCACAAGCTCCATCATGACGCTGACTATCGCCATCCAACCACGGCATTTCATTTGATGAAAAGAGAGGCTCTTCCCTTTCTTGAATCCACTCATCCAATATATCATCACTTTCAAATAAGTTGTTTAAATCAATTGGGTTGTAGTATTCATGTACTTCAAATTCCTGACACGAAGTCGCATATTATAATGCACGAACACTAATTTATGCACCTTTTTCATTGCCAAACGGTTGCAAAGTTTTGTGTGAATCAATGTCCATGTACTCCAATTTCTTTCACAGCCAGAAGATGAACATGTTTGGCTTAGAACTTTGACAATAATGCGTTGAAGGTTGGGTGCTTCTTCGCCATAATTGAACCACCATTCAGCTGGAAGAGAATGTTGCACAACTTTTTTTGTTAAGGGAGATCCAAACTCTCCTCTCCTTTTAACAAATAGTTTCACCAAAAAAACAAACATGGAAAGATGGCTATGTCAAATAGCCTGTGCTTGAATAGCGACATCAGGCACTTATCTTTTAATAACCTCTTTTAGTCCCTTTCTGATCTCTGGGATGGTTAGAAAATGTCTTGAATATTGGCAAATAGGATTTAAAAAATATGTTGTAACAATGTAACAATATGGGTTAAGACATACTTGTTAGGATGAAAGAAACAATAATATGCTATAAATTTTTATTAGTACCTGCGGCATGCAAGTCTCTGTGTAACTGTCCTTCCCATCTATTATCAATCACGTCCCAATATCTTCTCAAGTTCTTCACATTTGCCTTTATAGCCAACTTAGCACTATCCATCGCTTCATAAATAATGCAAAGTGTTCGTGACGTCTCACGAACTCCCCCAACTTATCATCTTCACACATCCTTTTTAAATCAGACTAGTAACGAATGAGGCTCTCAATCGCTATGTACTTGTAGCAAATCTCATAATGTGTCTTAACAATTCTCTATTCTGATATGATCTCGCATGAGATTTAGTAACTTTAAACTATTGTAGGTGAATGTTGTAATCATCCTTGCCTCCTCTATGGTATTTTTGACGTGGCTCAATTTTCCTATATCTTCTAGCATCAAGTGAAGACAGTGTGCAGCACAAGGAGACCAAAACAAATGTTTTCGCTTTTCCATAAGCATATCTCAAGCAAAGTCATCAACTACCAAGTCATTTCCATCTCCCTCACGAGCATTACTCTCATTCAAAAGAGTAAAATCATGAGTTGAGTTACTTGGGTAATTGAAAAACTCGATGGGTTATGATGGGTCATGGTAAATCACTTAACGTGGGCCTGCTACCAATGCCTTGGCGGCTCGGCGCGTTGCCTTGTCCTTCTCCAATACCAAGACGCATAGGCGACGACAGGACAACTATGCTAATACATTTATAAAACTCAAACCCAACGGCCCAAATGTAAAATATTACATTCACTTCGCAGTTCGCAAAGAGAAGCGAGGACTTATTAGACCAAAGAGAGGCGAAATCGGGAGGATAGAAAAAATCGATCAGCAACTCGTAAGGTAAAGAGGTAATTGATTGGAGCAAAAGGAGTGAGTGCTCCAAACCCTTCAAGATGAGGCATATATGAAGAAAATTTTGGAGGAGGAATGGGACAAAATTCATCAAATCAGACAGCCATACATACCTTCAATTATCACCGGTGAGTAGCGTGGTTTTCAAATCCGCACAAGAACTTTGCAGCAGGTAAAACTTTATCTATCAATTTCTCCTTTACAGCGAATTGGATGTGTTATTTATTTTTTATTTTTTTGGGTTTCTCCTATTACGCCATGCTTTCTCCATTATCGCACCCGATTCTGTTCCGTTATATAGCGATTCGCAAAAAAAGTCGTCGAAAATATCCCTTTACGTTAATTTCCCTTGAATTGTCATATCGTGTCTTGGATTCGGATCGGTACTGGCCGAATCCTAGACGTTACACCGAGTTTTCAGCACAATGGCCGATACTTCAAACCCTGCTTATAACCATGAGAATCGTAAACCAAACAAAACGATTTTGAATATCAATCCATTAGCAACCATATTATGCTGTATATATGACCAAAGAGAGTAGACCATAGGAACTAAGTACATTTAACAAGCACATATTAGATACAACTAAATCACACCATTCATATGTGATTATCATTACATTTATTGCAAGATGTTATCCCAAATACAAGTGATTATCCTTGAACCTCAGTAAACCAGATTAATTTGTTGCTTTCTTCTTATGAAATATGTTGAACATTTTTATTTTATTTTTTTTCCCAAGTAAGAAATGTGTTATAACATATCAAAGATGGGCTTAACAAATCTTGTGGTATTAATCAGAACAGCTTTCTTGCTTTTAATCAAAAAGCTTAGATACCATTTCAAGGTATCTATGACATCTAGCAGTAAGTAATGGGTGATCTACCAGTGAACCAGGTTCAACTGCACCCCATTTTGATGAAAACAAAAAACCAACAAATAGAACAAGAAACAAAATGCATTGTTCAAATAATAGCAAACATGATTTCAGACCTCCCATATTCGTCAACAAGCATGCCTTCCATCTCTCTTATTGGATCATCTACTGCCCGCTCAGCTCGAGATGGACGCCTAAGGAAAAATCCAGCAGATGAATCATCATTTGAAACTCCAATGTCATCCATATAATGCCGAAGAAGAGATTCTGGTAAAATTTTCCTCTCAAGCCATAAACGCAAAACCTGGAGCAGGAGAATGTACTCAGAAATCCTTCTGATAATGGTATAAAAGCTATCCTAGTTAGAAATAAGGTAAGATACCTTAAGACATTGCCGACGGTTCTCACGAGCACCAGCCTCAGGTGGAGCAGTGGCTCCTAAGAGGCGAGGCAATGCAGCTTGAACAATAGGAATATAAGAGGCTCCGGCAATGCCTGAAGAACACAGAAGCAAAAAGGCCAAAAGAAGTAGTCATGTAGATTAAGACTTCAACCAGTTGAAGGAATCTTGCTTTCATAAGAAAGCACAATACTAAACATTGGATTCTCTTGTTCTAATCTTACAATGAATTTTCCTTGATGGACTACAATTTAGTATTAGAAAAAGTCATATTTATACATAGTAACAGGAAAAGCACACTGCACACAACAACTATTGTGAAAAAATGCGAGTGAGGAAGGTTAAAGAACAGCAACCATAACAATCATAGCCAGATATGTGCTTTCGCTGGTGTTTCTACCTTTCTGACTATGCGAGCATTGAGTAATGGAATCCACTAGAAAAAACAGGTCCACTTTTCGATGCAAACTGGGCTCAGTTTCCAACTTGCGAATGAGAAGTTCCACAACCTGCAGATGTCAGGTGTTTAGTATGATATTCGAACCTAAGACAAAGGAGCGAACAGAAAAAGCATACTAATCTAACCAAAAGTAAGTGGCTCAAAACCTATATCTGCAAAAAATAATTAAAAATAATGAAGTAAAAGGATAAAAAGAAACATATCTTCCTGCATTCTGTGTCAATAGAAGGGAAGTCAATGTATTTTTCTTCTTTTTTTCTTGATAGAAAAGCAACATTTTGTTAGAAAAAAATCAAGAGAAATACAACCAAGAAGGATAGGGGAGTATTCAAATCATAAGCATAAAAGCACAACAAAGTGCCACGCATCCAAAATGCCTATTGAAGGACAGCCATCCAATCCCATAGGCATCAAACAAAATAAAAATGGAAACTCATTTAAAAGCCCCAACAGCTAACGTTCAAACACATATCCATATTGCTAATGTCAAGAGGCAACAAAGGCACATTTTCTAAATCAAAGGAGATAGGAGACTATAATAAAACAAAAAAACTATGCCAAACTTTTTACTGAAGAAGTAATTAGTATCTTTTTATTCATAAGCAAGTCTATCCAACTCTATTTCATCCATTAAACCTTTCATTTCATAAAAAAAAATAGTAACAATGTTAGAAACTAAAATTACAAAAGGGAATCAAAACATCATTCAAAATCTCCAGACTGGTAGAAACCAAATTGACTCTTTGGACGTTCTGACAAGGTTAATACTGTGGATTTACAAAGCATACTGAAAAACAAAAATCTAATAAATCCTTCATGAACTTGCTAAATATGCACCGTCATATCCTGCTTAGCAATTTTATGGTTTTTGACAACAAAGATTTGAGCAATTATCTTGTTATAATAGTAGCAAGTTTTACTTATTTTCTCCACCAGCTTGAGCACTAAAGGAAGTAAAGTCTGATATTATTAGGACAATACAGTAACTGCAACCAACAAAAATAATTCTCAGCCAGTTCCAACAAGGACATTAAACCAGTGATCATATGAACAATCAACTGTTCCTACAACAATAACTAATATGCATCAGACCTAGTACTCATTTATGGGTGTATGGTGGGTGCATTTCCTTCTGGCCTTCATTTGGAAGCCCAAGAACAGTTGCTTTCTTTTTATGCTGTTTGGAACTTGATTCAAGAGTTGGCTTATTTAATTGCTACATTTCATAAGTGGACTATCTTGGCTCATCCATAATACACATTACACAAAGTTCATGAACTAGGAGAAGCAAAGCCATACTTTAACCCACCATTCTGAAATCCTAATGAACCCATTATTGCATGTGCTCCAATGAGGAGGAAATCATCTTCTTAAACAAAACTGAAATACATCTGATTAAATAGGAATAGCATTAAACATATGCAAGGGAAAAAGGATTACTATTTTATTCAATGATCTGATTCAACCAACCCTTGATTTCCCCTAGAAATCTATTTTGGAAATGCTCCAAACTGGATATAAATATTTCCAGTAAAAAGTGGGAAAACAACAATTAGACAAGAAGTCATACATCATCAACTATTATGACTAAGTCAACTTCCTTTGTTAATCTCATAAACTAACAAATGAATACTAAGAATTACCAGACTGAAACTAAGATGGCCATTTGATGTTATATACTTTTTCTTCCTTTTTGATTGGCCTACCCTTTTTCTCCCTTCCTTTTTTTGGTTGGAGATGGGACTTGAGGGGGAGTGCTTTTTGTTTTATGCCCGCCCTGAATTTATATTATGTTTGATTCAATGAAAGCTTAACCTTCCCGGGAAGATAGAGATAGATAGAGAGAGAGAGAATGAATACTGATAATCTTAAAGAAGAAAACGTAATACTAAAAAATAGTGCATCAGCTCTTTGCTGTATTTAGCAGTGGCTCTGCCAATTCATCAAAGCACTTAATCTTCAATTCTTAAGCTTCAAACTATAAATAGAAAACAGCAGAAAAGTATCCATGTTAAAACAGTATGTAGTAAAGCTAAACATATACAGCATGAAATTAGAAGAACATTAGTTAAACTCAAAAAGGGAGTTTTATAACATAATCATCAACTAAATAAAACTGCCATAACAACTAATCGGATACATTAGTAACAAAACAACATAACACCAACGATGACGATTTATATTGAGAAGAACAGACATTGCAAACCTATCAGCAAACTATGGCTACATCATATTCTGCAAGAATCAATTCAGAATGACCATGCAAATGGTAAACATACTCTAGTACCTACCTCACTGGCAATGCCGTACTTTGCACAGTCTATTGCAAGACGAGTTGCGCGTCCAATACTTTCTTTAGTCCTAGACAGTGTTTCAATCATTCCTTCAAAAGCGTCACGAGCCACAGCTGCCTCAGTACCACCACTAAGAGAACCCCCAGCAGCACGGTGCCCAGAACTAATTCTTCGATCCTCAAATTCTTCAATCTCAGGATGATTATTTGATGACAATTGATGAATGTTAGAAGATGGAGAAGCTAAAGACGTGTGAGCATAATATCCTTGCAAATCCAATTGCATCATGTTGTTGGAGCCTGATAGAATAGGTGGAACAGCAGAGACAAGGATTGGACTCCCTCCAGGTACATCACTACTAGATTTTCTATGAAAAAGGCTTTGAGAGTAAGCTTCTCTTCTCTTCGCCTGAGCAACTGCAATAAGATGCTTCATAGACATGGCAGAGTCCTCAATCTTTGAATCTGTCAATGCATTTATTTTATCTTCTCGACCAGCTTCTTCTTTTTCCATCCTATGGCAGAACAAAAACCAAGTACATCAGAAGAAAACGATAACACACTACAGGAAGTAAAATATTTAAGCATACCTTTCACCAGTTACGGAACTAATTTCCATTATCTTCCCGGCTATAAGAGCAGAATCATTCATCAGTGAGCTTGATTTTGGAGTATTTTTTGGTCTCTCTACAGAAAGAACAGGTTTACTTCTTTCATTTGTTCCTTGATTTGGAGAATGTTCCAGGCCATCAGAAACCACAACTGAACTCTTGTTAGCCCAAGCTTGAGACTTTCTCTGAGAAATATTACCAGATACCTTAACCAATGATTTATTAGCCTTAAGAGATTCTACAGCCAGATTCGCAGGAGCAACCAACGAGGAAAACATTGTTGGAGAAACCAAAATTGGTTCAGCCTCCTCCAAAGACATCTTATCAGATTCCGTTTTCCCAGGACTGCGAGAGACATGAGTAGTTATTGCTTTTTTGGGCCTTTTGACACGTTGAACAGAACCAGGCGACAAAGACTCATTTAGTTGTTTGACAGTTGATATGGACGCCTTAGAAGAGCCATCCTCAAGTCCACCTGATGCACGTGCCATATGAGCAGAAGCGGATTTTAAAGAATCTGAGACGCATGAAGGAGCATCAACCTTTCTGACAGATCCTCCATGAACTGGAGTCTTGGGCTCTTCATCATCGTCGTCATCATATAGGCGAACAGCTCTCCGCTTGGTGGGAAATTGAGTGACTGGAGACTTGACTTTATCAGAAGACAACAGGTCATTTCTAAGAGAAGTAGAACTTTTTCCTGTTTTGTCACCAGAAGTTCTTGTAGAACCAGGCATCATGTTCTGTTCCTGACGTCGTCGCTTAGATTGGGATAGAACCTCCTCATCTCTGGGTGCCAAGCTGTTTTCAGCTTTACCCTGCAATACAGACCTTTTAAATTCAGTATCACCTGCTTTGTTGTCAAGAAAACCACTTTTTCTGTTTTTTTGGAGGGATCCCTTGGTGGAATCAACTGCAACATTTGCAGATTTAGACCTTTTAACAGCATGTGAAACATCATCAATTACCAAAATATGCTTCTCCTTTCCAAGTTGAGGTTTCATTTTCCTCTCAGAAAGATCACCCATGTCATGCTCCTTAAAAGTGTCTTCTGTGTCCTGTGAATCATCTGCACCCTCAAGCCGTACTTTGTCTTTCAATGATTGGTTTGCTTTCTTCACGCTGAGAACAGATAGCTTAGATCTGAAGCTATCTGAACATGTGTCCTTCAAGCCACCACTTGAAGACAATCTTTTTCGTACTCCATCCTTCGGGTTCTCACCAGATTTAAGGATATGCACATTATCATCAGAGTTGTCACATACCGATGATCTAACAGCACCAGAGCTACTAATTTTTTGCCCTTGAACATCACCTTCTAGTATTCTCTTTGACCCAGCAGTTATCTTCTTTGACTTGTGACCATTTCTTACTTCCTTGTGTCCATCATCAAGGTACTTAGCATGAACTGACAAAGGCGCACCTGAAGAACTGTTCTTTTCACCTCCACCAGAAGCTTCCCCTTCTGTATCAGATAAACTACTGTTCTTGCCAGCATTCAAGACCTCAATATGAGTCATTATCACACAATGTTTGGAATGAACTATAGTACCTTCACTTTTGTTATCACAGAAGAGTTCTTCCATAGGACAGGATGGATTACATTGACTAGATACTGATATTTCCTCCTCCTTAGGAAAATTATCACCGTCTTTGGAAAATTTGTTCTTTTTTGTTAAGGATACAACCGTTGACATAGTATCTATATCATGTGGGATACTAGGTTTTATGTCTTGACAGTTTATCTCATCTTGTCTCCGTGAACAGCGTTCCAACTCACAGCCATGATCTTCCACAACTTTCATCTCTGTGTCTCCATGTGGCCCATTTGCAACACCTATATCTTTTAAGCCACCCATTTTGGTATCATCCACCACCCCATGAACAGAGTGAGCCTCGGATCCAAAATCAGATTTATTAGTATCAGCTCTCACACCACTTGAACCTTTCTCCTCTAACTCCTCAAATGCTTCACAGATTTCCTTCACAGCATCAGCAAAGTGTCTAACTGTTTTACCTTTACATCGAGCTGCCAATTTATTCTTAGCCTCAATAGTAAATGCCTGAATATCTGCAGGAGCAACAAAAGCTCTGTGGAGAAAGAAAACCAATTAAACAGATGCGAATCAGTAGCTATCAAGTCTATAAATAACCCCATCAGAAAGAAGTCCATAAATAATTAAAGCACGGATAAGGAAAGATCACTTCTTCTTTCCATCAGAAATAATTACAGATATATTTGATAATCGATATTTAACCATTATTTTGTCAACTGCAAAGTAAATATACACAAAAAAAATCATTGATAGCCATTTATAGGGACCTACCAAATCATATCATATTTTCAGCTTAAATTACAAGTATATACCAATACTGCTCGCTTAGCGATGCACCATAATTTCCCAAAATTAGATTTCTTGATAAAATTTCAAACAGAAAATAATAACTGCAGCAGAGAATTATTTATTCTAACAAGATAGTAGAAAACATCTCGCTAACCAACAAAAATTGTCACAGCTATATTCACAAGCAATATAATATCCATCCCATCCGGTGAAAAGACTGATCAAAGGAAAAAGAAAGTAAAAAAAATCTATAAAAAGCTGCATCAAATGTTATATGCATGTCAATAAAAAACTTAAAATTTTCACATAAATGAAAAATGCTTGCAGTGTCATATGGTCTTCCGATATAAGTGGACGCACATTCCTATGAGCAAAAGAAAATCTAAGGAAGTACAGATAGTGTAGTACTCACTCTTCCGCTATTGACTAGAACTATACAATAAGAAACCGGCACATTCATTCAAAACAAAAAATATTCTTCAACAAGATTAAGTGAGAACATTCTATCTATCTAATTGGTATTTGTGTCACAATTGGTAAATACTACAGCTCTAATATTTCATACTCTCTTATTAATTACATTTATTTATCTAGGAATATCTTTGCCCTTTCTTAATAAGAACTGAAAGAAATCCCGAGCCACTAATATTTACAATCAACTTCTTAAAAGGCCAATTCTATGATGCAACGTATAGGCGACAAGGCGACCGTCATGACGTCCGAACAAGTCGTTTACAATGTGCAATTTATATATTATTTATTTTACTTAACAAGTATATTGGCAATAAAGTTTCATATACATCAAGTCATTGACATATTTTTATTTTTACTTCTAAATGTATTAATATATTACTAGTTTAGTAAGTAGTAACCATTCACACTCAACACTAAATAGATAGTGTTTACACTTTGTAAATTGTATCCAAAAAAAAAGTAAACAATAAATATAACTTATTCAAAAGTCGAATCACCTCTACTATTTAAACTTTAAAATATAATCACAATTCACAAAACACATTATGACATTAAATGTACTAGCCTAAGTGGCTAACTGTTCTCTATATATTTAATTAAGCTTTATGTAATGGCAAGGATAAAATATATTCCTAAATCCTAAGTCATTAAGTCTTAAAATATATTTCTAAAATGCATCAACTTGTCATTACACTTGGTTGGACCATACGTATATGCATGACACTTAAAATTTTAGTTGGCATTTGGCATACATATATGCATGACAGAATTCAGAGAAAGATGTAACATAATAAGCAACAGAGAAGGTCAAAGCAAAGCAACAAAGTTGTGACTAATTGCAAAGTAACATAATAAGCAACAGAGAGAAGGTCAAGAAGAAAAATAGAAAGAGAAACAAAGAAACAGAGAAAGTTGTGTGAAAAAAGGAAAGGTCAAGAAGGAGAGAAACAAAGTAACAGAGAAACAGAGAGAATGTCAAGGCTGTGTGAAAGAAGGTCAAAGCAAAGCAAGGCAAAGCAAGAACTTGTGTGAAAGAAGGCTGGGTCGACTCAGTGCTGCCAGTCACGGTCGTCAGCTATGGACTTGCCTGCTATGATGGTTCCGATGGGTTGTGATGGTGGTTGAGCTGCGATGAGCTGCGATGGGCTGCGATGGAGTCATCATTTTATGTTCGACTTGTTCGCGAACTCGATCATGTTCGCTCGCAGTTCGCGAACACTAAACGATCCAAACTCGTACATAACTGTTGGTTCGATCAAGTTACTCGAACATGTTCGAGTTCGACTAAAAGTGTTCAAGTTCGGTTCGAGTTCGACAAAGTTCAGTTCGGTTCAGTTGCAGCTCTAGTTGGAGGTGAGGAGAAGTTCGTGAAACACACTTTATTTGCAGAGGGCAATGGCTACTCTATTTTAGTAGGATTTGTGGGTTGGCATGGAGACCATGGGAGCACACTTACTAAACCTGTTCTCTCTAGCGGTGGATCCAGAAGCTTAGGTTGTAGAATTATGCTTTGATAGAGGACGGTCTGTTATCGTACCAACCAAATTTTAGGAAGCATTGTCGGTTTCGACAAGCACTTCTCAACTGTATTGGGATATATCACTGAATTTAGTGTAGGGGGATTCACTTTGGTAGAATATCATAGTAGTGGCATTTATTCAATAAAATCTTATTTAAAGACCCTTAGTAGTAGCATTTATTCGACATTTTCTTAAGAGTGGAATTTGGAAAATATGGGTTTCTGAGTAGTGTCTTTTTCTAGGTGGATAGCAATCAGCAACAGCAGGGGGCATTCTGACCCAAGAATCCTTGTGTGGTGAACCAGTGTTACATATGAAGGAAGCATGGGAATCAATGGATCATTTGCATTACATTGCGTGGTGATTGGTCTTTTGTGGTCATTGGTTTTTTCATTATTTTATTCTTTGTATTTTTCCCGCGAAGGTGGAGGGATGGGTAGGGGTGGGTTATTTGGATGATGCTTGAATTAGTGACAACTTTCTTGGGGGACTAAAGGGGGCTATAATTCCTAAGAGGACCATGGTAAGCGGGAATAATTAATTTCTTCTCATAAGGATTGGTTGGGGTGTAAAGTGCTTGTTGCCTACTTTTTTTTTGTCAGGAAAAGTTGATATTTCAAAGTCCTGATTTTTGGGGTGTAAAGCACTTTCTAATGATGCATATCAAATTCTTTATACAAATTCAACAAAAAATAAAAATAAACTATCCTAATTACTTTTATTTTTGTCAAAAGAATGACTTTGGGGGTATCCTGTTTCACCTATTGCCTTTGAATTGAGTTTTTTTTGAATGAAATAATAAATAAGTGTGTCTAGATAATGCAAAATTTATATTTTGTCCTGATCTTTAAAAAAATTTTGTGGCCCCTTTAGCTAGTGGATGATTTACAATGGGCAGAACTCCGAAAAAAATTGATGCCCCTTTCTATTTTCTTTTTTTACTTGTTATTTTATCAAATGAAAATATATAACCAATATATCTTTTTTACACACATACATAATTTTAAAAAAAAATCTATCTTTTTTTAGTTGCTATGGAACATTTATTTTTTACTTGACTTATCAAATAAAATAGGATCCAATATATCTTTTTGGCAAAAATCATTTTATTGCTAGAACAGTTAGGAAGACATGCTATTGTGACCATGCTAAAGGGAGTAAATCCAACTAACCAATATGCAGCATAGCCAAAAATGCATAGTTTCTTCTCCATAATAATTTCTCTAATCATGGAACGTACTATATATTTACTTAACCAATGGGTAGATAAAAATTAGTGACAAGATCACAAGAGGTTGGTATAACAACTATTGATTTTCTAATAAAGCCTCATCGTCTTTTGCAATAGATTAGACAGCAGGACAGCAAACTTAAAGATGTAATGACAAAAAAGTAACTAAGGTTAAGACTCTAGCCCTAAATTACTAGGATCTCTTAGACACAACTGATGGGGACTCCAAGTCAAGAACAAATAAGAGATTTGTTATATTTATTATTTGGAGTTTTTATTTTGTTTAATATAAAAGTAGTTGATGTGATTTATGTATTTTATTTATTAGTGGGGATTTATGACATTAGTTAGTGATTAGGAATTATTAATAAGGGTATTTTAGTCGTTTAGTACTTTTATTATTTCCCAAGTAATATTAGGGGTTTGTCTCTTTAAATAGTGATGTAATACCCACAAGTTATTTAGACTACAGATTACTGAAATTGAAATTGATTATTTTAACGTAAAGGTATCCTATGGTAGAAGTATTTTATCCATCTTGGTGTTTATACGTGGAGGTAATACACTTGAGAGATGCTAGTGGTTTAAAAGTTGAATTTAAATTCTAGTTTCTTTTCCATTAATCCTTCACCCTAAATCTGTCCTACATCAACACCAAGATAAATTTGCTCGATCTCAACAAAAAAAAACACAATTTTATGAGATCTATCAATAATAATAGTAATAGCGAACTCGTGGGGAGGATTACATCAGTATTCAATAAAAACACAAACATAATCCTAATTAGGGAACAATTAATATACTAAAGGACTAAAATAACCTACTTAAATATTAAAATTGCATGCATATAAAATATCCAATATCCCCATATTTATTAAAATATCTAACTACATTATTCTTTTACCAAATTTACCATAATAAAAATCACAACAAAAATCTTATTCTATTGAGATCCACGTCAACTGACATTTACACCAAGAGTAAGTGGTCATCATGTAAGATTAGATTTACACCAAGTCAGGTAACAATATTTTATATTCCTCATTAAATAGAGTTCTTTACATGTTTAGATCTTATATAGCATCCTTTTGTGGTTTGTCAAGAATCTTACACAATTACATATTCAATTCACAATTCAAGATACTAAAGTTTTCTATTCACATTATGATTCTTGATTTCACAACTATGTTTGCTACAGCTATTGCATATTCCTCGTCATCAAGCCTTTAGTGACACTTGCATGCAAAAGATTAATAAGTACAGGAATTCTTCATGCCCCGAGCTTTAACTTTTCATTTATTAGTGTAAATATATATACACACACATGCACATATATATATATACACATGTACATATGTATACATACATGTATAACTTATTATGCTTTCAGCTTAAACATACTTTCAGCTTAAAAATAAAGGATAATAATAAATGTAAAGCCATTGCACTTCCATAATCAATATTTAGGACATTTAGATCAATATTAAACAATTAATTGATCAAATTTACTTTAACAAGTTAACAATTCGCCATGGTTGTTAAGTTGTCACTTAATTAAAGACTAATCGCCATGGGACGTTGCAAGTCCAGGCATCGACTTAGTCTCTATCATTAGGTCGCACAACTTGATGAACTAGTCGTTGACTAATCGACGATTTTGGATGACTTGCTAGCTTTGCTTCCGAATCTAATGACTTGCTAACAGTCCCCAAATTTAATCGAATGACCCATAACACACTCACCCACCGAATTAACGATCCAAATTGTAAAAAATAATCACAAAGGCAGGACTTACACGATCAAAAAAGTTAGGGATTTGGAGTCAAAGACCCGAGAGGCAAGTGCTTTCATCTCTTTCTTTCTTCATCGGTGACTGGGAACAGCTCCATCGACGATTGCAAACAACTTCATCCCTTCTTTCTTCTTCATTGGCTACTACATCTTCTTCCTTTGGTGGTTGGGTCGGCAATTGGCTATGGGTTTCTTGGTTGGCAACTGAAATTGACGAAGATTGACTAGGGTTTCTTGGTCGACGACTGAAATTGGCGAAGACGACCTGAGTTTCTTCCTTCTGGCGACTGAAATATTGAGATAATTTCTTTATTTCCCACTCGTGATTTCATCCTTGGTTTAAACATAGCACATAAATATTGGGTATCTTTCCTTATAAATGATCTCCTAGTCGGTGTTGGTCCCTTTTAAGGCTTAAGCACTAACCAGTAGCCACTTAATATAATTATTTATATTTAATTAATTTACACTACTTTTTTTTAACAATAGCAAATGTAAGTAATTTAAACTACTATGTTATTAGTTATTACAATACACATACTATAGATTTAAAACTAATTATGGAATACATTTATGTTACGCAAGTATACTGCAGGTTGTTACTTATTAGTAACCGAGTATAATAAATATATAATAAATGAATACAATTAATGTTTTATAAGTAACATTAGTGATGTATCAGTATCATGCATTTATTTTCAATGATATTTAATAGTTTTGATTGTGAAATTATAATGTTTTTATGTTAATTGTAATTTGAATATATATATATATATATATATATATGTATAAAATGAATATTATAAACAATTTGTAAATAACGCCCCAGTCCCACATCAGTTACTATGGGATATGTGAATTTGTGTATAAGGACTCAAGCTGCTATCATTAATATATTCAGTCATGACCTTTTGGGTGAGAGTAAGCATGTGGTGAGCTAATACGACCCAAGAAGATATTATTGAGAAAGCGCATTGGACCTTATTGTGCTATAATTTGATTCGGACTCGGGATTTGACCCAGGTAGTTACATATATGGTTACATATGGTATCAGAGTCGACTTTCGAAAACTCGGGTCGAGTCATCCGATCAAGTAGCCGAAGGTGGGGACACGAAGGCGGGCCTAGTAGACTGCTAGTATTATCCCACAATGGCTAGAAAGGTAAAGTTTTTAGGTTGTGTGTGATTATGTGTTCAGCCTGACTGGGACGTTAGGTATTTAAGTGGGAGTTTGTAACACCACAATCCCACATCGGTTATTGTGGGATATGTGAACGTGTGCATAAGGAATCAAGTTGCTATCAACCTTCAATCATGACCGTTTTGGATGAACATGTGGTGGGCTAAGATGACCCAAATGACCTTTTGGATGAATCTGTGATGGGCTATGATGACTAAAAAAGATATTATTGAGACAGAGCATTAGGCCTTATTGTGCTATGATTTGATTCGAACTCGAGATTTGACCCGGATCGTTACATTATCGCTTTATTGACGACTAGTCGACTAGTCGCTTAAGCAGTCGACCACCGACTCATTTCGACCTGACAACTGTGCAATTCGCATTAAAATCAAAATAGCATTCAACTAGCTAAAAAGTAAAGTATTTTCATGTGAATAGACTGAAAAATATTTAATTATCAAGAAAAGATGGGTCTAGATTTAATCATAATGACCATAGGATTTCAATAGGTTTTCACTTCCTACATTATTATTATTGAAAAAAATTAATAATAAAATTAAAGAAATGAGCTAAGGTATTATTTTACCAATTAGTGTGTACAAATTTCACAAGATGCTTTCAGAACATAAGAATATAGCACAAAATAACCTAAAAACAATTGTGGCCTTATGGCCAATAATATTCTCAATCTATTGAGCATAGGTGTTAGTTGTTAAGGTGCTAAGTCGAGGCGAGTCGATAGCCAACCGCTTAAGCAACTAGTCAACTAAGTGTCTGACTAGTCATCCATAAAACAATAGATTACTTATAATGTGCATTTTACAAAAGAAATATATATATGTATATACATATAGACAGAACCGATAAAGTGAGGACTCCCTTTGTTAAAATGCGGACTTTTTTTTTTTGCTTTTTTTTTTTAAAACAACTAATTTTTTTTTTTTAATATTTTATGGAATCTGGAATTTTTCCATATCTGATGTTTTAGGCGTGATTTGGATACCTATACCAAAAAAATGTATACCGCATAAATGCATGCACATGCTGGACTTTTGTTATACGTATCCAAATCACATCCAAAACACTGTATTATGAAAAAAAATTCAGTTCCATAAAATATTAAACTTTTTTTTTAGTTGTTTTAAAAAAAAAAGTAAAAAAACCAAAAAAAAAAATCCGCATTTTAACAAAGTAAGGGAGCCCTTACAAGAACCGGACCCTACATATAGATATTTCAATTCATATGTACACTAAACATAAAAAAAATTAATCACACTTATATTATACATACCAAGTATATACAATTAATACTATATTGCAATTCATAAACTCAAACATACTAAAACAAAAATACCCACTAGATCAATAATGAAATTTAACTTCAATAGTAAAATATAAATTAAATTACTTGTGAAAAATATTAAAATTAAAATTATTATTGTTAAATAATAATAAATAAAATATATTATAATAAAAATAAGAAATAATATAAAAGAAATAAACATTATAAAATATGCTAATATAATATAGTATAATAAATAAAAAAAGTAAATTAGGATTGAAATAAATATTACTCCCTCCAACCTCAAAAGGACTTGGTACAAATTTGTTTGTCCTCAAAAGAATGACCTAACGGCTAACGTACAAAAAGTAAGGGGTAAGAATGACATTTAGTAAGGTTTATTAGTATAAAAAATAATAAAAGGACACATAACTTTAAGTAATATTGTGGGGCCACTAAGAATAAATATAAAACTAATTTTACTCTTTTCTCTATCTTACTTTCTTAATTTGAGTAAAAATATATTTATGTCATCCTTTGAGGACGGAGGGAGTATATAAAACTAATATAATAAAGTATAATACACAACAAAAGAAAATATAATACTAATTTATTATGCTACATATATAATATTAATATTTATTAATCATGTGTATACTATACTATTAGTATAAACTATGTGATGTAATTTACTGGATATATAATATATAATACACCTAATTTACATGAATGGAGTAACATAGGGCCACGTGTTTTAACTATTGGATCTAGTAGTGGTAAACAAAATACCTAACAAATAAACCCATTCAGCTCTCCCTATCTCTTAAACTACTTAACGTCAGAAGCGATTCTCGAAAGAGATGAACGAAGCAAAGTCCGGCAGTCGCAGCTCTCTCTTATGATTTAGCATGAGCAGCTAAAGTCTCTTCTCGTTAGCTAGGTAGCAAACAGATCATTGTCTCTCTCCCTCTTAGGGTTCAAAACCCATTCAATGCAGAGCCTTAAGCATACGCCTTCCTTGGTAGGCATCCAAGGCGACAACTACATAACCAAGGCACTCACCTTTGCAGCATTCTCCAAGTCGTGGCGACGCTTTGCAAGTTCGAGCCACTTGACGCTTAAGCTCACCTAGGCAACGACTTGACAAGCGTGATATTGAGTCAATTAGATCCATAAAGAAATTTCTACATTCAAAACCATGTATATGCATATCATCCCCTGGATGAAGCATATCAATTCCGAAATAAAATTGAGAATTCATCAAGATAAACTTTATTGGTTTCAAGCCTCCCACCAACTTTCCAATCTCTTTAGCAACAGATACTTTAGTATCAGTGCTCATAAGTAACATCATCTTCAGTGATAAGTTAAAAATAACATCAATCAGATTTCTTCACCAAAGTTCTACCACAACAAAAAGCCGTCATAGAACCAAGATGTCTTCCTAAGATCAGTGCTCCATGGCAAACCAAATCATTTGAGCCAAGTCATCTGATATGTTTTCAGTACACTAAGAGAAACATGGTTCTTGCTAGTACACTCAGAGAAACATGATTTTTGCTTTCACCAGCATTCCATCACCAGTTGTTCTCCTCTCCACCCTCTAGTTGTTTTTTCTAATAAATATCCAGAACCATAGTTCCAAGGTATAGTACACAGAACTAGAAACGCAATTAGAAACCATACTGCTATTCAACCCCAGCCATCTTCCACTAGATTTTTTCTTTTCTTCCACTACCAAGACTAAAAAATAATGCATCTGGAAATCAAACACCCATGCAAGACATTGACTGCACATTAAAAAATAAAATTTTACACGAAAGGTACTTACATTTCATTCGTACCAAAAAAGTGCACAAAACATTTCTTGGGGTCGGGAGTTTTTTCCCAATCTTCAGGTCTGCCAATCTGGAAAATTCAAGCCCAGAAAAAATTATAAACAAACCAATTAACAATAAAACAAACCATGCAATGTAGTGATGAATGCACAACTATGACAGACACATTAATAAGTGCACCTAATCCAATTTTTTTTTATCATATTCAAGCTTTAATTGGGCCATCAAAACAGCACCAAATTTTAAACAATTCCTAGACTTAGCAAACCTGTTTCTTTTCTATGCTTCATTAAAAGTGAAATTTAAGTCATAATACAAAAGCAAAGTAGCATTCAGTAAACACCTATCCCAACAAATAAAAAAACAAGCGTAGTCAACTAAAAATTGACACCAAGTATAAACCTGAAGGTGGAAATTTAATATATATATATATATACACACACACATCTGTTGCAAGCAAAAATAAGCACAATTCAGTTACAAATACGATGTACATAGATCACATATGTATTCTCCAAAGTCCAGAGTATGGCTTTCCTTTTTCTAAAATCAAACTAAATTTTTTTTTATATAAGGAATATCAATCTTAAATTTATCTTTAGCAGCCTTTTACTTGTAAAAAAAAAAAATGTACAGAAATCTTAAATTCAAACTTTTTTTTGGATAGAAAAGAAGATTCTATTATGAAGAGAGAAATTACAAAATGATACGCAAAAGATGAGAAATTCTCCTAAACTAGATAAGTGAAAAAAGACAAAGCCTTTAAAATAGAGCTTCCCTTCAGTCCCTCTCCAATGTAATTACATTGTTATCCCATCATCATTTCTAACACTTCTAAGAAACGGTGCTTGGGATTGCTTAAAAACAGTCAAACTGCTTTTTGAAACTGGTTAATAGGCAGGTTTGACCAATTATATAACTATTATAGTTCTGCTTTATTACTTTTGAAACAACTCGGGTCAAATCTTGAGTCTAGAACAAATCTTGGGTCAAATCGCAAGTCCTAATTGAATCAAATTCATTTAAACAAGGCCTTAAACCACTAACTCACCACAGGCTCACCTAAAAGGTCATGACTGAAAGTATTATTGTTAGTAAATTAATTCCTTATATACAGACAAATATTTTTATATTTTTTGATGTGGTACTGGGGTGTTACAAACTCCCCCACTTAAAATTTCTGACATCCTCGTCAGAACCGATCATACACACGGTCTACAGATCTTTTCCTCTCTAGCAATTGTGGGCAGTGACGAAGCCAGGATTTGTTTTCAGTGGGGTCAAAATATTGTGATGCTATAGATAATTTAGCGAGGGTTCGGGGGCAGCATCCCGAGCCAATTTTTTTACATAATTTTGTGCTTTTGGGCCAACTTCATATGTAAAACATGTATTTGGTTATAATAATGTTAATATAACAAGTAATAACATTATATATATATATACACACACCCTTATTGACCCCTAATACGCCTTTCTAATCACAAATTTGTTAATAAATATTTAAATTTCTTATGTTATAAAAATAATATAAATTATATTATTATTTATTTTAAAAATATTAGAGGAAGATGCATACATCAAGGAGTAGAAGTAATATGGAATTGAGAAATTTATAAAAAAAATCAATTTGGCCTCGTATATTAAAAAAATTATAAAATTTCAGTGGGGCCAATTTATTCATTTTACTTAAATTTCTTCTAAATTTATCATATATTATAAAATAATTTTTTCCCAGTGGGATCAATTGACCCCACACCCTAATATGTGCATTCGCTACTGATTGTTGGATAATATCGACTAGTTTCGTGTCCCCACCTCTGGACATCTTTCCATTATGGGATAATACCACTTTCATGTCTCCACCTCCGGCAACCCGATCGGATGACCCGAGCTTTCGAGAGTCAGCTCTGATACCATATGAAATAACTCATATCAAATCTCGAATCTGGATCAAATCTTGGATCAAATCTCAAGTTCCAATCAAATCAAATTCATCCAAACAATGCCTTCAACCACTAGCTCAATTATATTTTCTTGGGTCATCTTAACCCACCACAGGCTCACCCAAAAGGTCATGACTGAAAGTATTATTATTAATAACTTAATTCTTTATATACAAACAAATTTTTTCGATATCTTTCGATGTGGACTGGGATGTTACAACCTTAGTACTTCGTTACTACCGTATCCCTACCTTATTACTATATTATCATTCTATATATTATAATTTTATTCTTCTTTATTTCTAATTTTTTCTTGAAATAAGTAATAAGCAATTTCATCAATACCAAACTTTTATTGTTTCAACTGTTTTTTCATTACCAAACACAAACAAAATTTTTAAAACTAAGCAAAAGCAACAAAATAACAAAACCCCAAACACACTCTACATCTATGTTTTGTCTTGTTGTGTTGGCATACTGTGTCCCTCGATGCGGTATTACGCTGAAAGAGCTTTAAGTCATTAAAAAAAAGGGCCATGTTAAAACCTATAGGCCAAAAAATATTATAAAAAAACAAAAGCTAAGCCTACCCCTCCTATGGGCCAATACATAAGCATACCCCTTCTTAAGTGCTAAAGAACAAGCAAATTGGTTCGTTTATATAGCATATGGGAAGGCAATGCACCCTCTAGCTGGCATCCACACTCTCTCACACCAAATTGAACTCAGAAAACAAGGAATTCATAGTTCTCTGAAACTCCACCTATTAATAAAATGTAGGGTTAAATAAGAAACTGAATGTGTATAAACTGGAGAAACACATAGTTTATGTTAACTAACTAGAAAAAAGTACGCAATCAACACCCAAATGAAAATGAAACCTAATTACTTGTGCGCAATTTGGGTGATCAAACAGAAATTGAGCAAGAAATTCCAGCACCGGAGAATCAAAAGAGAAGAAAAACCTTAGCAGGCCATGCAGGATGCCCCTTGACCTTGGCTAGAACAAGATCCCCCAAGTTCAACTCACCCTTCGTCTTGGCTCCTTTTGCTCCACGCCTGCGCCCTGGAGCCATTGGCGCCAACAAAACCCTAGACGCCAATCTACGTCGTCGTTGCAGACACCGATTGGAAACAAAACCTTCAAAGAAACCTCCAATTACTCCGGCGGAAAACGGGCGGGATGATAATCGGAGAGTTGGGAGGTGATGTTGGGTTTGTACATTCGAATTGCAGAAAGAGAAGAAAAGGGATTGAGGCGGTCGATATTATTATATATACATAGAGACAGGTATATAGATATCGATATGGGGACTCTGTAATGGGGGTATAGCCGTATAAGTGTTGCACAGAGAGAATTAAGAGAGGTTGGGAAGAGAGTATATTTTGTGAGGGGAAATAATTGTAATTTTGTTCTACCCTCTTGGGCTAATTTTGTTGGCTTTTTTAACATTTGCTATTTTTGCCATGTTAAACCATTTACCATTGCGGCACAAACAAAGTTAATTCTTTATTTTTTTTATTTTGTTAAGAGGATTACAATTTCACACGTACAAATTACGAATATTACAAACTGCATATCACAATTAATTTTGTTATATAATTATTTTATTATAAAAGAATACTAATATTGTTGTAAAATGTTTTCAAATGAATGGATTAGAATTTTTCCACCAATTTGACAGGAGGTTCGATCAAATTTTCTGAACAATCTTTCGCTTGATGCTTATCATCAGAAAACCAACTTTTGATCTTGCATAATCAAGACTTATTCATTGAACTTCCAATGTTCAAAATACAGAAAAACTATTATACCACTGTGAGGGGTGAGGGGTGAAGGTGCAGGATTTGTAGACATAAATTCTTCTCTTTTATTTTCTTCGGAATAAATAATTAAACAGGAACAACAACATTAATACCAAATCAGTAACATCATGCAACTTCACTTTGCATATACAATTCCTGTTGAATTACAGACTAGCGGCAGATCATAAAACAACTGCCACAAGGGAAAGAGAAGATCTAAAAATAACTAATAAGCTTGTTCACAATGAAAATTCATTATAAAACCCACCAAAAGTCAACTTGATTTAAAGAAAGAAAATCACAGCTGCTACATTCTTCCAAGTTAATCCTACTCAACGAACAAATGCCCCAAAGCAAGTCAGTCCAAAACCTGAAATAATCACATACTAAGTAGTTAATTTTCGAAGAAAGACGCTGAATAATTACTCAAATTAATACTACAATGATTGTCCAAAAAAGGAAGGGAAGAAACTAAAGGATGGAATATTATCGATGGGAGTTAGGAATTTGGACAAGATAGTGACGCTCATAGTAGATACTGCAGTTAAAAGTACATGAAGTTGACTTTGGTGTAACGATTACAACCCAAAGCTGAATTTTCATACGATAATTGATCACAGAATGATACCAGACTGTGACTTCTAATAGTCTTTAAAAAATAGCAAAAACAGATTACAACACGATTTTTAGTTGCCAGCACCAGGCTGACAACAGATGGAACCTATTCCAAATTAAGACAGCCATTTGGACTCGGGAGCAAATAATTAAGTTCAGAGAAACAACATAATTGTTCACATAGACAGGAGTGCTTGGTTGTTGATCTGAAAGACGGTATATTAGTACCGCAGATGCTGCTGAGGATATTGCAACTAATAACCTCAAGGTCCAGACCATTGTGGTATCACAGTGAATTTGATAACAGCTTCTCTTTCCCTTCAGACTGTGTAAGAAGAGTTCGGATAAATGCTTTGATGGGTGCCCCTTTATTTGTAGGAAGTCGAATGTTACCCTAAATATATCGACCTATCGTTCAAGTACAAATTGAATCTTTTCAATACTACAGCATACCTTTTGTGGGAATTCCATTTACCTAGATGAACCAACTTAATTCAAAACTCACCATCTATTGTTCAAGTCTGCATTAAGATTGAACCCCACCAAAATAATCCCAAACTTTATTAACATTTTTTTGGATATTTGAAGCCCTATGTTGTCAAAACTTGGCATGAACCAAATTAGTTGAGGCAATGTTGGAGAATAGGACTGGGACATTATGTAGCTTCTTAACCTATAAAGTTTCAAAAGTTGGTTAGTCTAATTAATTAGAAGAAGATCCAAAGGAGCTGAGCCAATAAATCTTTGTATAATACTTTTATTTAAGACAGCTTATGAAATCACATGTCATAATGAATGTCAGAGAGTAACCTGCTGTTAGACAACTACAGATTAGTTGGACAGCAAACAAGATAGTAGAAGCAGCCCTATGCTACCACAATATTGCGACAAATACATTTAACTGTATAAGCTGCCCCAAAGTCGTGGAAATTGGAGACACAATCATAAACCAACTTCCCTCAAATGTAACACGCAGAAATAATATAATATTCAATACATGATTGAACTAAATATCACAGAAGCAAATTTTAATCATCTTGCAAAAATGACGGCAGAGTATTTAATCATGATACAAAAAAATAATTCAAGTTGACTTTGAAACAATGTACATGATCTAAACTCATAAATAAAGGTCACAAAATAAGTACATTGAAAATTTGAGACAATAAAAGGCAAATATGGCATCCAAAATTGAGAGGGGGAGAACGAGAAAGAACAACATTTCTTACCTTCAGACCCTAATTTGAAGCTTTAGTTTTGCCTTCGTTCCCAACAGCATCAGTGACTAGAGCCATTGGCCTCTGATCTATTACCTCATCAATTATCCCAAATTCCTTTGCCTCTTCTGGGGTCATAAAATAATCCCGATCCATGTTCTTCTGAATTACGTCTACAGACTGTCCTGTATGCTTCGAATACAACGCATTTAGTGCATCCCAAATCCGAACAATTTGTTTGGTGTGAATGGTCATATCTTTAGCCTGTCCACTATACCCGCCTGAAGGCTGATGAATCATAATAGTTGCATTAGGGAGAGATCGCCTCTCACCCTTCGCTCCGGCTGCTAAGAGAAGAGAGCCCATTGATGCAGCTTGACCCATGCATATTGTATTGATTGGAGATCGAATATACTGCATCGTATCATATATTGCAAGACCTATACAAAAGAGTACAATTAAACAATAAAGACATTGGAAAATACTGTTGTAATGCTATATTTAAATCCCAATCGACAATTTGGCATGCCTCATTGGAGTTTAAAATTGCTAATGTTAAAAAGGCAAGTATATGACTTGTAATATGATTCAAGATCATAGTAGGAGCTGATGTCATTAACTAAATTGAAAACCCGCATAGAGTCAAATAATTGTTCTAGTTGCAGTGGTGTCCAAAAGTTGGAATTTTTCCCTGGCAGTCTGGCACTCTCATTCTCCATTGTGAGTCTGTGACCTTCATTAAGTTTAATGTGCACAATTAGATATTATAAGTGTTCAGGATGTGACCCTAATAAATGCCACTTGCAACTACTAGAATTGTCCTAAACAGAACCAGTCTTGGGTTTTCTAAGGCTCAGGACAAATTTTATCAAGTGTACCCCTTTATACAAATTAAACAAAAAAATAAATAAATTATCAACTAATTAATTTTATTAAAATTATATGAATTCACAAAATATAAGGAAGAACACTTTAGGACCTCGTTAAAAAATTTGTTTGGGGAGAACCCAATGGGACAAAACCCCAAACGAAGTAAAAAGAGTACCCCGGATTGTAAACATTGCATTAAAAACGAAAAACAAGAATCCCAGCCAAGTTTTCTGTTAAATCAAATAATAAATAAGAAAAAGTTAACAAAGATATATATTACAATTTACAAAATTTATATATCTAGATTCTATATGTATCTTTAAAAAAAATTACCTTCAAAGAAAGGCACTGGTTTAGCTGGTGGATGATTTAGTTTCCAACTTTGTTGGAGAAGAGGAGAATCACCGGAAAAAAAATTGTTTGCGTTGCGTTATGAACTGAGAAGGTCTAAGGGTTTTTCCTTCTTTTTGTGGCTAAGAGTCTATTTTGATTTCCCATATTTATTGATTTGTTTTATATTATATTTTATAATTAATATGGGACTTCCTTACTCGGTATGTTTTTTCTTGAGATTGAGTATATAAAGACTGATTGGATTGATTGGTTTCCCTTTTCATTAACAGGTACAACCGTACAGGCGGTAATTTCTTTTATTTTATTTTTTATATACACATATATACATAAACTTATAAAAAAATTTGGGCTCCCTCAACTTTGGGCCCTGGGCTGTAGCCCTGGTAGCCCTGGCCCAAGACCGGCTCTAGTCCTAAATAGTCTACCACACACACATACGCACAAAGTTCATATAACTCATTGATTCAAAATCATATTAATATTCCAAGTAAATACAAAACCCTATGCAAGGTACTAGTGAGTTGAAGCAGTATCAATAGTCTCAAAACACTTAGTGTTGCATTTAATTGTAATTGAAATTGCATTTCTCCAATTTCCACATAGGATGACTAAGGAAAACCATATACCTTACAGTCTTGCCTTGTAACCAATGCGGATAATTATATGGACCACCGACACTCACTAAATGTCCAAACGGGCAAAAAAAAAAATTGAGTCATTTTATTAGTTCTTTCTTCATTTATTTTTTCTTCTTTTACAGGAACAAGTTCATTCTTTTGAATATTGAAATTGTGGGAATTTGACGGCCTTATTGAAGCTACATCTAGCTAATGTACAACCTTTCATCATGCATATTTTCTGATGAGTGAAAGGTCGATTGAAACTTAAGCCCTCCCAACTTAATTTTGTACTCCTATAACTAATTATTGTTCATGGAAAAAGCCAAAAGTAATATATATATATATATATATATATATATATATATATAACTTAAACAGACCGAAGCAATTTGTTATAACTAGACTATTGTACTGATGCAGCCCTAACATTTTCATAAAAACAAACAACTGAAAATTTACAAGTAGACCAAACACTTAAATTAGAAAGAGTTCATTAATTTAACAACAATCATGAATTACAAAATTTGATTTAGCAAAAAAAAATTATAAAATTTTCAAAATTAAAATTTTGGGACCTGCAGTGACGGCGCCGCCAGGAGAGTTGATGTACATATGGATGGGTTTGGAAGGGTTTTCAGATTCAAGGAAAAGGAGCTGCGCGACTACGACGTGAGAGGTATCGTCGGAAACAGGGCCATTGATGCAAATGATACGTTCCTTCAGGAGGCGAGAGAATATGTCGTAAGCCCTCTCTCCTCTGGAAGAGTGCTCAATCACCATCGGTATCAGACCGTAACATCTCCGATTCGAATAAGATTGGCCGCCGGTGAGTCCATTTACACACCGGAGCTTACTCGCACCTCGCCAAATTAGGCTCCGCATCTCTGCTACAAGAGGAAAGATAAAAAGATGTAACTGTAGGATTTCTAATTTTCTATACTAGTCTAGACTGTGAGAGAGAATTTTGTTAAATTGTTAATTATCTAATTTGGGAATTGGGACTGTCATGTTTGAGCTTGGGGTGGGCTTGTTAGGAATCGGGTATATGATAAATGGGCTCAAGTTCAGTTTAAATAAGTTTATGATTTTTGGACTTATTTTAAGTCCAATTATGTAAATTAACTAAAGTTCTGTTTGATAAACTGAAAATTTTACGTATTTGATTATTTGTTGTGTCAACTGAAAATGAAATACCCAAAGTAGTTAAGTTGTTTGATAACTAACTGAATTTGATATATGAAAATGATGAAATTTATATTCTTATCCTTATATTCTTTTAATACATAAGTCGAGTGTTTTTGACTGAAAATTATAGACTGTTAACGCCAAGATCTTCTCCAACGTCTCAATCACATAAGACGTCCTGATCCTGCACAGTAAATACGATAAACACCACAAACTTGACGGCTTCGACCGTCGGGGGATAGCTCAAGCGTGAGAGTCAGTATACGTGTTCACAAGGTTAACAATGGAGGATGTAATGTCTAGTGTATTGAGAGAGAGATAATAATTCTCCGTTGTGTGTGTGAATATGAATGTGAACGTACCTGTTTGTGAAGACTTGGTTGATAGGTCAGACTTTCTCTTTGCGGTTGCCATCGTGGCACCCACCACCTCCGACATACATTTACGATATTATGGATTCGCTTAACCGAGTGATGTATACCTACTACCTTTTGGTATCTTGTTTATCTTGGCGTGGTAATTATATTTACATCCACATTAATGCATGACAGGTGTCTTAGTCAACTGTCATGTTTTTTTATCATTACAAGTCAAAGTAATGGACATTAAAAGATCCAATGGGTTAGTCCAATGAACCGACCCGGTTTCATATAGGTTCATAGGTTAAATAAGTAATATGGTGATTAGGCCCAATTGGCTTTCAAGGTTCAATAATGAAAGCCCAATAGATTAATTAAATAAGTAAGCCCAATTTGCTTTACGGCCAAAAAGAGGAAATATCAGCGACCCAACATTGCCCCTAGTTTTTTGTTGAATGTAATGTTTAATAGAAAACTATAAATGGTCTATGATATTTTACTAAAGGTCCATAATGAGAAGTAATCGAAATGTACCCGGTTATGGTTCATGAGATGAAATGAGAGGAGACCGGAGGCCCAAATCAGAAAGGCCTATCGATAAATATATGGACCCGGGCCGGACGCTTCCCATTCAAATTCTAAATCATTACTAACATTTAATGTGCTACCTTGTACATCATATGGCAAATCACAAGATAAAAGGTAAACTTTACCAATCTTGACGGTTTTACCTGCCAATTTGAACTTTGAACCTTTGAGCTTTCTTCTTCTCTCCAGAACTTCTTTCACTCTCTCTGCGAAATCTCAAAAATGGTGGTCCTGAATACCAACCAGAGTTCTCCTCTCCTAGTGACTCCCATTAACACCGTTTCCCCCAATCCAAACCCTGATCAAGAGGGTTCGAGTTCAAATCCCTCAATCCATTAAGAACCATGGGGAAGAATCCGCCACCGATACCTTCTCCGCCACCCACCGACTTCTTTAAGGATGGGGAACGGTTTCTCATGCCAATACCCCCCATCACATTTTAAGCTAAGATACGTATCCTCCGGGACTCATTTATCGATTTAGGATATGTACGCAATAAGGGCTCCAGTTCCCGAGGAACGCATGTACCATCGACCGGATGGTTGGGTTGTCATGCCAGTTATTTTTCTCGAAAAGGGAATTCGACTACCCTCCATGCCTTCGTCATTACCCTCCTAGGGTTTATAGGAGTGGGATTTGCCCAGTTGGTTCCTAATTCCTATATCCACATTCTGGCATTCATTGCCTTCATCATTTAACTAGGATTCCTCCATCTGTTCGACATCTTTTTCACCCTCTTCTCCACCAGAAATCCCGAGAACGAGGTTTCAAAATATTGAGCAAGCAGTCTCCTCGACCCAACGCCTTGATTTGAGAAGACCCCGATGGATACCCCTTCAAGCAACAAGGGTTGGCACGAAAAATGGTTTTTTGTTACAGGACCCGAAATCTCTTCTCTTCCTGATTGGACTATCTCTGATCGGATCTCTACTAACTTTGGAGATATCCCCAAAGAGCGTGTGAAGGAAATGGCAGATTTTTTAAAGAAGATTCCTCCGAAGGAATGGAGTTTTGCACTTCTGACTAAGCAAGCCTGGTTATATGACCATAAATGTAAGTTTCGAATAACTTTGTAACACAGTTTTTTTTTTTGAGGTATTAAGTGACATGGGTTTTGATACATGGTTATTTGCAGTGTCTTTGATCAAACCAACTTCTTCAGAAGTAAAAGAGTTGGAAGATTTCTTGGCTGGGAAAACCGTGGATGCAAGTGAAGAGCCTCCGACTGAAGAATCTCCCGAAGCCGATCCCTCATTCCGATCCACCCAATGCTTTCTTCTCTGGGGATGACGAACCCCAAACTAATGAACCCATTGTTGTTAAAGAATCTCTTAGGCCTCGTCGAAGAAAAAGAGCCGCTAAAAAATCTAAGCCCATTCAGCCGGAAACAACCCTTGAAAGTGACCCGGAAATAATTACAGAAGCAATTCCACAAGCAAACCCTTCATCCAACCCTAGTTTTGTACCTTCTGAATCTGTTCCAATTAAGAGAAGCCTACTTGACATACCTCTACACGATCGGGTGAAGGTCCTCCGTGTTAAGAAGCTGAGGACAAAGATTACCCCTTTAACCGCTGACGAACTTCGAGTTCCTCCGTCCTCGACTGACATCCCTCCAACAGTTCCCACAGAAATTCAAGCGCCTGATGATGAGCTGGTCGAATCTGTCCCCATCTTACCTCGAAAAAGGAAACAACCATCGAATGACCATCCAGTTCATCCTCCGCTCCTCACCGGTCCATTTAACCTAATCTGCTCGATCTCCTCTCCGGAAAATATATATACGGATCCGCCACCAACTCGCGATCACCGCGCTTTCTCTCCTCTAAGATAATAACTTTCGAATTTCAGATGATGCTATGGCCTCTCCAACCATGTGGCCTCGATTTAATGCCAACTTCCCCTTCCAATTATTTGATGCTTTCGTCCATGACACCGATGACCATCGATTTGGTAATAGTTCAAACATGGATCTGCTATCTTCATATTTAGACATTTGAAATTGGTCAAATAATGCTGAATATGCGTAGGCGAATGCTGTATTTGGACGCCTGCACCCAAAGTCTATCAAAGCTGAAGCCGAAAAAGAGGCAATAAGAAAGGAGAATGCCATCCTGAAGTCTGCTCGGGCTCGGGAAAGGACTCAACGTAAGAGCGTTCTTCACACAAATGAGGGTCTTCGGAAGGAGTTGGCCCAGACCAAAGAAAATGTGAAGACATCCAATGAAGAACTGAAGTCAACTAAAGCACAATATGAGGAGATCGTCAAGATGAACGTTGATTTGGTTCAGAGGAGCGAAATAAGGATGGAGAAGATCAAAGAGTTAAAGGCTGATGCTAAGATCTTGACTAAAACGATCCAAAAGCTAGAGCTAGCAGAAACTCGTCATCTGAATAAGCATCAGAAGCTTGAAGAAGAAATCCGAGAACTCAAGGCTCTTCGGGACCTTGGGCCTCCTCTAACCGATGACCTTCGCAAGCAGATCTGTGAAGAGTATCGGAAATCTGATGAGATTAACGGAGGGATCATGAAGATATATTCTAAAAGCTATGAGCTCTACCGGAGTCGTGGCAAGGAGAAGTTGATTACAGCTAACGTGGATCCATCTTTGCTCGACTCTTCAGATGGCGAGGATGATGCATGAAGTGAATACTCTTGTCTTTCCTGGATTTTATTTAACAATATTTGTGAAAATTTTTGTTATTTTGGAAATTGTTTAAGGATTTTGTTTTAAAAACTTTTATCAGGACTTCTATTGTTCTGAAATTATGTTGGAATTTATGTTTCTGCACAATAGGTTTATCGTTACGTACGAATCAGACTAATATTTATTAATGAATTTTCTACTGGTTATGTCCTGACTTTGGCATAATGTTTTTCGTTTCTTGTCAACGATTCAGTACCAATGGACTTGAATGAACTGAGCTTAAATTGTGAATTAGTTAAGGAATATAACAGTTAAGAATGAAATGAAGTGAACTGAATTTAATGGATAGAATTTAATGAACTGAACTCAACACTTAAACAAAATAAAGTAATGTATACTTATCGTTTCCGAAGTGTGAGATCGGTCATGTGTCAGATGAATTCGACTGATCCTCTTTGTACCATCGGAATTTTGTTTACCACTCGGGGTGAAACAATTATATAGGAACCAAGATATAAGGACCATGGAATTTGTCTACCACACGGGGTGAAACAATTATATAGGAACCAAGATATAAGGATCATGAAATTTGTCTACCACACACACGGGTCACAAATTTATAGGGACACTCGACAATAAAGTCGCCATCGAATGGCGATGAAAGTCCACCATACCTCCTTACTCCAAGTGCATTTTGTTTACCACTCGCAGTAAATTAAAATTAAGAGGATCATGGAATTTGTCTACCACGCAGGTATAACAAAACCATAAGGACACCTCGTCGAAGAGGCTACCATCAAATGGTCAACGAGTCCACCCTAAATCCTCCTTACTTGGTGATTATTTATTTACCGCCCTCGGTAAAAGCAATATAAAGGAACATAGGATTTGTCTACCATTTGGCAACAAATAGATAGCTACCATCGAATGGCCAAGCAAGTCCGACCATACCTCCTTACACCATTGTGAACTTAGGACAAATAAGAAGAGGATCAGTTGTGAAAAAAGTGAACTTTTATAGATGGTGAACAATCATGTACAGACTTCTTGGTAAACTGACTCGATCTCTACTAGAAATATTTTCGAAGCCTGCTTACATGCCAAGTGTTCTTGATCTCGGATCCATCTAATGCTTTTAAACGATAAGTCCTCGGCTTTGGTACTTGATCACCTCATACCTACCCTTCCCGGTTAAGATTAACTTTCCTGTGTTTTGAGGCGTAGACGCTTCGGCTTCTCTGAGGACGAAGTCTTCTATTTCGAATCTGCGAAGTTTAACCCCTTTGTTGTAATGCTTAGTTACTCTTCGTTGATAAGCAGCCAATTTGAGCAAAGCTACCTCTCTGACTTCTTCTAGCAGATCCAAGTTGGCCTTCAGTCCTTCGTCATTGTAGATCTCTTTGAATTGACTGACCCGAAGACTTGGAGATCCGATTTCGACTGGGACTAAGGCATCTCAGTACCATAGGCCAATCGAAAAGGTGAATCCTATGGTGGTGGTCCCGGTGTAGTTCAAGAAGACCACAAAGACGCCGAAAGCGATTCTTCCGCCATCTTTCTTTAGCTTCATCCGATCCAAGGCTTGATCCGTTCGGTGAGTCATTCTGTTGGTCACCTCGACTTTGCCCATTCATTGTGGATGAGCCATCAAGTCTTCTTGTCTTTGAACCCCACTCCTTAAAAATCCATCAAATTTTGATCCCACGAACTGGTGTCCATTGTCTGATATCACCACTTTGGGAATTCCGAAGCGAAATATTACGGACTCTTTCATAAACGTCAAACATTCCTGCTCTGTTATCAACCAAAGTGGCTTCGCCTCTACCCACTTGGTCATATAATCAATGGCAACTATAACGAAACTAACCTGCCCTTTCGCTTTCGGCAATGGACCCAGTATATGAACCCCCTAGACAACAAAGGGTATAAGAGATATAATCGAGTATAGCTCTTCTGGTGGCTGATGTGGGATCGGACTGTTGAGCTGACACTTCTCACACTTCTTCACGTACTCAGTAGCTTCCTTGAAGATCGTTGGCTAGTAGTACCCTTGCCGAAGAACTTTGTACGCCAATGACTTAGCAGACATGTGATCGCCACAGATGCCTTCATGAACTTCCTGAAAGGCATACTCAGCTTCAGACGGAACCAGACACTTCAATAGTGGTGACGAAAATGCCCTTCGATAAAGATCCCCATCAATAAGAACGAAGTTGGCACTCTTGTACTTGATCTTCTTTGCCAGCATCTGATCCGAAGGAAGGACGCCATCTGCCAAATATTCGATGTAGGGAGTCATCCAGCAGTTAAATCGCTCGATACACATCACCGCTTCATGCTGAACACTCGGCTGCTGCAAAACTTCCAAATAAACCGATCCGTTAAAAACATCTGCATCCGTGGTGGCCAGCTTTGACAGTGCATCGGCTATGGAATTGTCGTTACACTCTATGCCCTGAAACTCATACGAAACGAAGTACTAAAATCGGTCTTTTAATTATGCCAGATACTTGATCATCCTGGTCCCACGAGCTTCATAATCTCCCGACAGTTGTTTGACGACCAATCGAGAGTCATCATAAATGATCGAACACGGACCTCTAGACTCTTCGCCAGTCGAACTTCTGCTAACATTGCTTCATACTCGGCTTCGTTGTTCGTCGCTTTAAACCCGAATCTGATGGTCTGCTGCACTTTGAATCCCTCCGGACTCGTCAAGATAAGTCCGCCACCACCAAACATCATCAGAGGATCCATCTGCATACAACGCCCAAGGATTTCGACCTTCAAGAAGCGCAATCGCTCGATTGGTCATCTCAGCTTCTGGTAGTTTGGCATCTGCTTCGGTGAACGAGCACTCCACCATAAAATCGGCCAAGGCTTGACCTTTGATAGCAGTTCTGGGATGATATTCAATGAAAAATTGTGATAACTCCATAGTCCATGCTGCTAATCTTCCTGAGACCTCTGGCTTGCCCATCACCTTCTTCAATGGCTGATCCGTGTAGACGACCAGGAGACAACCTTAAAAATATTGCCGAAGCTTGCGACTAGCAATTATCAAAGCAAAAACAAATTTTTCAATATTCGGTACTGGTTCAAAGATCTCATGAACGTGGATCGACATAATAGGTTGGACGTCGCTTCCTAATCGACCTCCCGAACCAAAGATCGCTCCCATCGCCAACGAACTTGCTGCAAGGTATAAATACAAAGTCTCTCTGGGCGGTGCTTCACCAATAAAGGAAGGAAAAGATGATATGTCTTTATGCCTTGGAAGGCATTTTCACACTCCGAAGTCCACTGGAACGTCTTCGCATTCTTCGACCCCTTCAATGTGTCGAAGAATGACAAGCATCTCTCCTCAGACCTCGACATAAACCTCCTCAGAGCTGCAATCCTGCCAGTCAGACGTTGGACGTTTTTGAACGACTGAGGAGTCTTCATGTCAAAATGGCTGGATCTTCTCCGGGTTGGCCTCGATGCCCTCGGTGACCGGATATCCCGAAACTTTCTGCGCACCGAGGCCGAAAGTGCATTTGGCCAGATTGAGCCTCAGCTGACGATGACGGACAGTCTGGAAGCATTCCTCCAGATCGTCCAAATGCTTCTGAACCTACATGCTCTTCACGATCATGTCATCTACATAAACCTCCATGTTTCTCCCCAGTTGCCTGTTGAAGACGAAGTTCTTCATTCTCTAGTAAGTGGCTCAAACATTTATAAGGCCAAAGGTCATCTTCAGAAAGGCGTAATCGAATCTGTGTAATGAATCTTGTCTTGGAATGTCCTCTTGCACATGGATATTTGGTGATAACTCGAAAAAGCATCCATAAAGCTTAGTAATGCATACCCCAAGTGGCATCGATGAAATTTGGTCGATATGGGGCAAAGGATAAAAGTCCTTCTGACAAGCTTTATTCAGACGGTGTAGTCGATGCAAACCCGCCATTTTCCATTCTCGCTTCGCACCAACACCACATTCGCCATCCATTCCGGTAATCAATTTCATAGATGAAGTCGCCAGCCTAATGACTTTGCAATCTCCTCATCAATGATCTTCGTCGCTCTGGTGCAAAGATCCGCCTTTTCGTCGTCGGCCCGACTTCTTGAGGGATCTACATCTAATCTCAGGTTTCATTTATCTTTCTATTAACTCTGGGCATGTCCTGTGGTTCCCATGCAAAAATGTCCGCATAGCAGCGAAGGAGTTCCATGAGGTTTGTCCAGAAGAGGTTCAGCGGACCGAACCAATCTTCACCGTCTTTTTTCGGCTTTCGGGGACTAGCTCGATCTCTTCGTCTCTCCTGCCAGGAATTACCAATGGCTCCGAGCTGCTTTCAGTGAAGGGCTCGATCTCAATTGCCATGGTTTGTTTTCGTTTATCGACCCCCACTCCGGAAGAACCGCATTTCTATAACATCGTCAAAATTTAGATCTAAGTCCCCTGCCACTTCTCCGACTCCATGTGCCGTGGGGAACTTAATTTTGAAGTGAGGGATGGAAGTTACCGCTTGGAGAGCTGTCAGTGTAGGCCTTCCCAATATGGCGTTGTAAGCCGAATCTACATGCACAACATTAAATTTACACATTATTTCTACCTGCCGAGGCTGTGCCGAAGATCACTAGGAGCTCGATGGTGCCTGCAACTCTGACCGGATCGTTGCTAAAGCCATATAAAGGAGCCTCCTGCCCGACCTCCATCTTCCGCCCATCAAGATGCATCCTCTGATAAGCATGGGCATATAAAATGTCTACAGAAGACCCGTTGTCTATCATCATGCGCTTCACATCTACCGAACCCCACTGTATTTGTGATCACCAACGCCCCCTAAATGCTGGTGGATAGGCTCCGAAGGATAATCTGCATCGGTGAAAGAAATAACAGTCCCTGGAAAAGGTCAGTCGGCCTTCGTGGGAGCACCCGCCACGGACATGACCGAATCCAGATATCCTCTCATCTTCTTCCCTACCAACTTCCCACGACGTCCCATGGGTTATTACATCAATGACGTGCCTTGGCGGTGGTATTGGAATACTTTGGCGGGTAGGGACCGATTTGAACTGTTTGAATAAAGACGATCAAGATTTTCTTCGACCTTGTTGGTCCCTCCGGCCATGATCTTGAACCAAGAAACCTGTTTTGAATTTTCCTCTCACGAAATCTTTCAAATTGCAACATTCATTAGTATCGTGACCGGTGCAACGATGGTAGCCACAATATTTTGGTATTGCCACGCTTACGGCTTGATGTGGTCACGAGGCGGCTCATAGAATGGTTGGTTCTCGATCCGGTCCAAAATCACCGACCTATCCGTGTTCAAACTTGGTGTAAACCTTATTCACCTTGGCGAAAGGGACGAGCGTGACGACTCTTCTCTGTCGCCATGAGTTATTGAACTTCTTGAATCGCGCCTCCGGCCGATCATTATATCCTCCCCTTTTTCTCGATCGCCATCGCCTTAGGATCATCTGCATCCTTTAAGCCGGTCAAGAAGAAGGACGTTTGTGCTATTCATAGTCTCCTCTACAACAATATATCCTTCTGCTTTGTCAAAAGCTTCTGCCAGGCTCTTCGGATGGTGGAACATCAACTTCTTCACCAACTTCTCGGACTTTACCAGATCTTGCCCATTCTGAAACAAACCTACGGCCTGGAGATCATTGAGGTCGGACACCTGACCAACTACTTCTCTGAACCTCTTCACATATTGACCCAATGACTTGTTGGTGAACTGCCAGACCTGTGCTAGTGAACAAGTGGGCTTCCCTCTCCTTCGGTTGCTCCCAAAGCGGGCATGAAACTTATCACGAAGCTCGGTCCAAGAGAAAATTAAATATGACGACAAAGTCCCCATCCACTGCCTCGCATCTTTCCTCAATGTCGTAACAAATGTGTGACATTTGGCCGCATCAGTGAAATCATAATAGTCCATCAGCCAGTCGAACGCCTGGCTATGGTCGTAAGGGTCCCCGGACCCATTGTAACTCTCCATATGAGGCAACTTCTTGGTGATATCTATATTCTCCTTGAGAATATCCGGAGAAAAAGGGGATGCCTTCTTTCTCGGAGTGTCCTTCACCTGTTGAACCTCAGCCAATTGCTTTCAGAGCTCTTTCAACTCTTTTACTAAAAAATCAACACCTTCGGGCTGCGAGGAGACCTCTTTCTCCTGAACGACATTCTGCCTCTGAGTGGATCGACCTCCTCCTGCCGATCCCATTGCCCTTGTGGGGCTTCTGGATCTACTCCGGCGTACAATTCTGTCCTCATGATGAGAATGGTCACGCTAATGCTCTCTTCTTCTGGTTTCTGGCACGATCTCTCTCGACCTGCTCCTTCGCCTGTCGTCGTCTCGATGATGAGAACCAACGACCACCAGTGCCTTCTTCGAGGCCACGGGAGTTCTGCTCCTCGATCTCCTTCTACCGTGAGAACGATCCCTAGACACATGTATGGAATGCTCCGTCTCTTTCCCCTCTCGTCGTGGCATCTCCTTATGCTTACTCCGTCTTTCGGACTGAACATGGCTAGATGCTTCGTTCTTTAACTCCGCCACCCGAAGCATCTGCTCGGCTATATCTTCCCTCTGCTTTAATAGGACCTCCAAGGCTTTATCTGCTTTGTCTGCTATCCTCGCCAACTTGGCAGCTCTGTCCTCCTGACCACTTCGGCGATGAGTCCTAGTCGGTGAGCCCTCTGCTCGCCCCCGACCACGATCATGCCCTTTATCAGCATCAAAGATCAACCTCCGTCTGGCTCCATCGTGGATCTTCGGACGGAGATCACCCGAATTATGCTTAGAGGCCGTGCTCTCGTGAGCACTTTTAGAAGGACCCAAACGATCTTTTACCGAAATACGAGGCAAATGGCGAGCTTACGACCATCGTCGCCCCCTACGGCGATCGTTTACTACCTCACCATCTTCCAAGTAGATTAAATGGATGTGATTGAAAATTTCAATGACACTAGAACTTCGGCCTCCTTCTAGTGCCAATGTTAACGCCAAGATCTTTCCAACGTCCCAATCACGTAAGGCATACGATCCCGCAGACAAGAAACACGATAAACACCACGAACGTTTCGACGGCCAATTAGTCGGGGATAGCTTCAAAGCGTGAGAGTCGAAGATACGTGTTCACAAGGTTAACAATGGAGGATGTAATGTACAGTGTATTGAGAGAGAGATAATAATTCTCCTCCGTTGTGTGTGTGAATAGGAATGTGAACGCACTGTTTGTGAAGACTTGGTTGATAGGTTGTCTTTTCATCGTACACCCACTACTACCGATACACACCGACGATATGATGGATTCTACCAACCGAAAGTGTTGTATACCTACTACCTTTGGATCTATGTTTGTCTGCATTGGCATTATATTTCCATCCACATTAATGCATGGCAGTGTCTTGGTAATTGTCATGCTTTTTCATCATTAAGTCAAAGTAATAGATATTAAAAGATCCGATGGGTTAGTCCAATAAACCAAGCCGGTTTCATAGGGTTCATAGGGTTAAATAAGTAATATGATGATGGTAGGTAAATTGGCTTTCAAGGTTCATGAAGGCCCGATAGATTAATTAAATAAGTAAGTTCTAATTTGATTTTCTACCAAAAAAGGGGAAATATCATGACCCAACATAGACTATAATGGGTTGAAAACTTATTTCTTTTAAATATAATAAAGTTATCAAACAAGCTTATTTAACTTAAATACTTATTGTTTAACTTAAATACTTATTGTCTGCAACATTAAGTGCTTAATTGGGTTATCAACATAGACCGCCCTGGGCCTCCAATCGGGTCCCAAATATATATATATATATATATATATATATATATATGATTTTGAACATTTGATTGAAAATTTTGACTCTAAAAATACTAGAAAAAATATTTTTCAATGAATGTATCAAACTTTTCATATATTTTGTTGTAGTCAAAGTTTTCATATATTTTGTTTTAGTCGAACTATTATATTTTAAGCTATGGAAAGACACTTTTTTAAATACAACTTGTATTTTTTATATATTTATTTTGCATATTTTTTTGGGTAAAGATAATATTTCAAAAAAGGTCTCTTTTTCATTTTTCGCTCAGGACCACCAAAATCTCAGGCTATCAACTCTTATATTTAAAATAGATATTTTTTTGGCGGTCCTAATAATCAGACTTTTAGTCGCATATAAAACGAGTATAGCTTTGACAGGTTGAGTGGAGTTTCTTGAAGGGTAGCCTTGTTCAGATGAATTTTCTTGCACATTGTCCGTCGAAGGATTTTCTCATCTTCTTAGGAAAGCTGAAACAATGAATTTACCCATATCTTTTTTGTTGACGACAGTCTTGTTTTTGACAAAGGAACGGAAAATCAGCCTAATTTTACAAAAAAAAAAAAAAAAAATTAAAATATTCTGCTTCTGGACTGAAGATAAATCTGCCATAATCTTCATATCACAACAAACACATTAGCAACTGACAATGTGCCATTCAAAACATTTCAAGCTTACAGTTGCAAGGAAGGAAGAGTAGCTATGATTAGAACTAAAGGAGTCCGAAGAAACACAGCACAGTAACCAAATATAAATTTGGCATCATTGTAATCTTCTTCTAGAAAAGAGAAGTTCCCTTCCCTTTCTTGTCTCCACCAATCTCAAAATGCTTGCATCGCTGCAAAACAAGTGGAATAATCATTAGGTATGTGACAAACAGCAACTCAAATAAAACCAAATACACTTCTACTTTAAAGTTGAGAGGCAAACCTTGATTGCGTGCTGGGATACATGTTTACAACCCTGGCATTGCAGCCTTAACACAATCTTTTTGGTAGTTTTGGCCTAATAAGAGTGAACAAAAAAATAAGGTTAGAAAGTTTGTCGAGAACCTAAAAAGCATATCCACAAAGCAGAAATTTTACATTTATTCATTAGTATTCTTAAAAGAGGCTGCCTTTAAATGTCAAAACCTCTTTCTTGATATTTTCTTCTCACTTTAATGTATCCAAAAACCAAAATTATGCCAACTTCAATGTTACAAGATTTAGTACAGATTTCAATGGATTCCTTATATGGGAAGGAGTACAATTCCACAAATTCTATCCTTGGGTGGGTGGGTGGGTGGGTGGGGGGAGAAAAAAAAGAGAGAATTGCAAGGCAGATACTTGCTCAAACAAAGGAATCAACCTTGCAAGGAAAAAAAGAATGGCAGAAAAATGTTATTACCTTCTTGTGAAAGACGGGCTTTGTTTGACCACCATAACCAGACTGTTTCCTATCATAACGACGCTTTCCCTGGGCAGCCAAACTATCCTTGCCCTTCTTGTATTGTGTAACCTTGTGCAAGGTGTGTTTCCGACACTCCTTGGACTTGCAGTATGTCTTCTTTGTCTTTGGAACGTTCACCTGCAAGAGAGAAATATATACATGTAAATGCACTACTCAGGAAAACTATTAACTTTCAATATTAATAAATCATCATTTTACATATCTACATATCTTCAGACTTAAGACTACAAGTGAACTTTCCTAATGAGTATAACCAACTCAAGTTCTCACATGATGGCAGGAAAAAAACAGAGATTCAAGACAAACTTTAATAAAACATCTACATACAATCAATATGAAAATATAACAAAAGGAGTATGAACTTACTAATACAAAACTAGTACACACGTGGATACTACTATAATGCTAAAGAAAAACCCATACAAATCATAACTATAGCAACTGAATTCATGCTCTGAAAAAAAAAAAAAATTGACGCCATTTCTTTCAATAGTTGTAAAATTTCTAAAGTTTTAACTGATTCGAAATAATAAGCACGTCTCCTCAACCCAATTCCACTAAATGACAAAATAATAATCTGTCTCATTCAGGAGATGATGTGCTTTTACACTTATTTATTTACCTCAAACTTTCTATCTTTCAAAAAGAACTGCACAAGGAAATGATATCTAGATCAAACCACATGTTGCAGTGACTAAAATTTACACTGCTAAATAATTAGTATGTTTTTAACAAAGCTTAAAATGACCACAAATTCACCATTTTTCAAGATAACTACCCTCTACTTATTAAGAACAATTCTTAACACACACGTATTCAATACAAACTCATGTGACTAGCCACTGCATACTACTGAGTCGATGATAACTGATTTATAAAAATAATCTTAGTAACTGTCTAACAATGAGCCAAAAGAACATAAAATGTTTTTTCCCTGGACACCTTATCATGAATTTAGGCCTCGATAGTGTTAGCATATGTATTTTGGGACTCTAAAAAATCTCAGAGAATCCAAATTCAAGTGTGCCCTCAACCTTTTGTTCAGATAGCATACGTAATTGGCAGTCCTCAAAGAATTAGCTGAAAACATATTTAAAAAATATATGAATCTAGAAATTACCATTATTCAGGAACTTTAAAGCTCATTTACAAGCTTACAATTATATTTAGAAATTCATTCATGCCATAAAAATGGGAGGAAATATGGAATTGGGAAAGGGGGCACAGATACAACGAAGCATGCTGTGGGTAAACTTTGAAACTGGAAGGAAAAACAAAAGTTCTAGCTAAGAGGCCAACAACAAACAAAAAAATAGGCCCAAAATCCAAAAAAAATTACAAAATTATTACAATGATAATACTAATTAGCTTATTCGTACAGTCATCTGATCCACGAGGCAGTAATCAATATGAGAAACGAACAAGTTATGAAAGTCGAATATTTTCTTTAGCTCGTTTAATTCCAAATATCTACTTTACTTCCAGAAAACATCCAAGGATTAATCATTTTTCAAACAAGCAACTAAGAACTACTATTATTTCAGTACATGAAGACACACACATATATAGACATACATATAGAGAGAGATAAGTAGCTTACCATGGTTGATTCCTGCTACGGAATAGATTGGCGAACTGAGATGAATTGCGGAAGGAGAAAAGCGAATGACAAGGGAACCTTTCGTAATAGTTAAACCAACAGATTAGGGTTAGGGTTTTTGTGGGCCGCAACTGTTTGAATTTCCCGGGCTTTTAAATATTGTCCAACAGGCAACAAAGTTTGGGCCAAGCTAATCCACCCAGTTTCTTACATATTTACTTCTACCATATATCCTTTAAAAATTAAAAAGAAACTCATAAGATCCGAATATAAACCAATGATTTTATTCTCTATTAGGAGAGTTCGGGTTGAGCGGTGTTATATATTTGACAGCACCTGTTGCAACCAACCAAACAATTCGAGTTCAATTCATAATCGTTCGACTTGAATTTATATAAATTCGTTCGAAAAATTCAAATTATTTGAACACTCGATAGCCACAATCAAACCTTATTTCATATTCTGATAAATTTTATGAATTAAATTTGAACAACTCATTACTCGACTCGACTTGGTTCATTTATACCCTTACCTGTTGTTCTACCGTAGTATGTGGGTGTTGGATCTCTCCAGTGGCGAAGCCACGTCAATTTTGTGGGGTCAATTGACTCCACTTGAAAAAATAATAATTTATAATGTAAGGTAAATTTTAAAAATTTTAAATAATATATATAAATTGACCCCACTAAAATTTTAAAAATTTTCTATTATACGGGGTCAAATTGAAAATTTATAACTTTGTCAATCAAATTTTAATCATATATGACTCATATCCTTTCAATATATGTATTTCTCTATAATATTTTAAACTAAATAATAATCTAATTTATATTATTTTTAAAAATAAATAATAAATTACTTACTTATGAATGAGTTATGATTAAAAAAGCCTATTATGAGTCAATATAGTGTATATATACCATATATTATTACTCATTATATTTTCATTGTAATATAATATATATATATATATATATATACACCCGAAAGTATAAAGTATTAAAAAAAATTGTCTCGGAGGCGCTGCCCCCGAACCCCCGCCAACTTTTTTTATACTTTAGTAATAATTTTAACCCTACTACTAAAAGCTTATGGCTTCGCCACTGGATCTCCCCCTATCTCTATTTAGAATTTAATCAATGAATTAAGTCTCAATTAGGAAAATTTAGGCTGATCGTTGTATATATTTGTTTATATTATATTAAGAGAGTCCGGACTGATCAGTGTATATATTTGATAGGAGTCCAGTTATTATTCCCTGTAGATGTGATTTTAGAGTTATAAGTTGAGGCTCGTCACTCCTAAAAATTTGTAAATTTCCGTAGATAATATTTTTTTGCAAGGATTAGAATTCCGAGATTATATTTTATAATCTCTAAACTAATAGTTTAAATCTAAATTTGAAAACAAATAAAACACTTAAAAATTAATATTCTTATTCCAAATATAATCTTTACAAACAAGCATAACCTTGTTTAAAAACATTTTGTAAACTCTCTAAGACATAAAAATAAAATGCTTGATTAAGATACTCCTTTAACACATTAGCATTATATCAATACGCAGCCAAAAGCATCTCAACTACTCCGTTGAGAATAACCAACAGTGGACTTGTATTAAAAGTTAAAATAAGTCTGAACATGAGGTTTGGGGTTCGAGTTGTGGGGTGTGTGGTCTGAACAAAAGCACGGTAACAGAATGGTAACTTGTGCAATCGTCTAGAAAAGCGAAGTCCCCTTCCCCTTCTTATCTCCTCCTATCTCAAAATGCTTGCACCTCTGCAAAACAAATTTAGAACACTCATAGGTATGTAAAGAACCAGAAAGCAACACAAAAGAAAAGCCCAAAATTCCCTTTTGCAATTTAAAGTTAAGAGAAGCTGACCTTGATTGGGTGCTGTGATACGTGTTTGCAACCCTGGCATTGCAGTTTCAGCACAATCTTCTTGGTAGTTTTAACCTAGTAAGAGAAGCATCAAGGTTAGGAAGTTGTCACCAACCTCATGACCATATACAAAACTGTAAATTTCAGTAGTTACTGCCTTTTTTCCAGAAAACAGATCCCCCCATTAAAAGTAATAAAATCTATAAATCAAATTTCATATCTTCAATGACCAAATAAATCAAACGTATTGAAAATTTGATATTTGGTACCTTGATTTAAATAGACACTTAATTTGAGGAGTGCAATACTAAGAATTCTATACTTTTAGGAGAAAACCAACAAAAACAGAATGCCAAAAATGGGATATTACCTTCTTGTGGAAAACAGGTTTTGTTTGTCCACCATAACCCGACTGTTTCCTATCATAACGACGCTTTCCCTGAGCAGCCAGACTGTCTTTTCCCTTCTTATATTGTGTAACCTTGTGCAGGGTGTGCTTTCGACATTCTTTAGACTTGCAGTACGTCTTCTTTGTCTTTGGAACGTTCACCTAAACAGACAACATATACATTTAACAAAACTAACTGCAAAAGTTCAGCATTAGTAAAGTATATCTAACATGTGCACAAATCAAGGTAACAAGGTTAGTAGTGAAATTCCAATATGGGAGATTTCAGTTTAAAGTTTCAATAAAACACCCAGTTACCGTGTATATAAATTGACCATGGAATCTGTGACAGTTAAAAGAAAGTGTTTACATCAACCAAAACTAATAATGTAATTTCAGACCTTATGGATAGACTAATGCAATATTAATCATTTCAAAAGCAATGGGGACACAAGTATACTACGCTACCCTAGCACAACCTCTAACATCAGGAAGCGTGTTAGCCTTTGGTGCAAAAAAATCTCGTGCAATTCCACGTAATCTACAACCTAGCAGTCTCTGAACTACAATCCTTGTAAGATGAGAACGAAGCTCAATTTCACAGTTCGAAGCAACCAAGTATTTACTCAGTATGTTGGGATGCTCCCTGTATTGACAGTATGTATCTCTCTCTATAGGAGTATTGATAACTTAATCATGTACTTCTGAGAGTCGTGGGTTTATTGGGTGAAGTGCTTTAAATCATTTCCTAAAAACTCTCAAATAGGTAAGTCAAAACAACGTTTAAAAGTTAAACGGGAATTGACCAAGTCTGTTAGGTAATCTAGCCAACAACTAAATGGGTAGGACCCTTTATGGACGCCCCATTTGAATATCCAAAATTCAACATCTTCCACTCGTCCATGGTGGGAATGACATAATCATCACATTTGCCAAAAACAACTCAAACCAAAACTCGTAAATCTTTAGTTGCTAGACTGCGCGACCATTGAGTTCACTTTCAATGCGATAGCTCTATATCAAACCCGTTATGGCCAACATAGAGACATTTATCCTTCTAAATAGAAGAAAACAGTGCGGGAGCTCTCACGCCAAACTCAATTAGCTCACGTAGAGGCTACAACCCATAAACTCAGAGTACCCCATACACATTTAAATTTTCACTAGATTAAGTATCTTTAATCTGTGCGAGCAATAATTAACCACCTTTTGGCTCAACTCCATTTCGTATCTCACTTATTACTTTATCGTTATCGAAACGCTATAGTTGTCGACAATAAATGCATAATGAGGTGAAATCAAATTGTCTTCCATTTGCCTTAATACTACCCAGATATGATTAATTGTTTTCCCAGAATCGGTCCTTATAGTCTCATTAATCCTGACATTAGGAATCAAAACCAAAGTATCAACACTAATCCATGTCTTTGCAGTATAGTCAAAGATCACAAAGAGCACTTGATGTAGGAATAAGGATTTTGTCCTACATGACATACACGGTGAGGAAAAATGGATTCATACTATTTTATAGCCTTGTTGTGGGGTCTAGTCACTCTCAGAGTGCCTAATTTGAACATTTCAAACTGTTTGCTTATCAAAGTGCCACATTTAAAATTTCACGTCTGGTTATCATGTCACGGCACACAATCTCATCTATATAAACATATGTCTTATGGTCATGTCGTCACTTCATAAGCGCCTAGCTCGAATTTTCATATTGCTCGCTTTCCCAAGTGCCAACTCTGAAACTTTGAATCCGACTATCAGTACAGATTAATATATATGGTGAGACATACTAAATTCGGTTAATCCAAATTAACTCATCTTGGCACATACCAAGGTGACATACTATTTCATTTTGCTCACTACAAAGCACCAATTGATTGCTACCTAAAACATCAATAGAAGCGCCAATGAATGAACTTTCTCAACTTTGCTCGCTTTTCAAAACGCCAAGGGTGATTGCTCGTGTGAGTGAGCCACTTAGCATGTTGACATATATTTAATATGTGCATATCCACTATGCATAATAATTGTGTGAACTATTATTATTTATCATATGCGCTAAAAGAACACAATTATAAGTGGGAATAAATGAATCTCGCAAAAATGATAAATATCTTGAAACTAACGAATATCTATAATACAAGCCAAATAATAAGTGATATACAAGAAATCAAGAAAGTACATCAAACCCTACAAAGCCCTAACGAACTAAAGTGCTTACAAAAAGCATATCTTGGAATTGACTTCGTCAAGGGATCCATTACCATAACGACAGTGGGGCACATACTCCATTATCACCTCATTATTTGTTATGTTCTCTCTAATGAAGTTCATCCTCAAGTCAATATGTTTCGTTATATCGTGTATTTGGGGTCCTTAGTGTAATCCAAGGTTGTCGTGCTATCACAGTAAACAGTCTGATGCATAAGGGACAACTCCAAGATCCTCGAAGAATCTTCTCAGTCACATGTCTTCCTGAACAGCTAGCGTACATGCTATAAACTCTGACTCCATTGTTGAAAGAGCAACACAAGTCTGTTTTTTGTTACACCAAGTGATGACACCACCATGTAGCAAAAATACATATCCTGAGGTTGACTTGCTCATCCCACGATTACCTCCCCAACTGGCATCGGATAACTGATCAATCATAGGTCCAGTCCTCCATAGCATAACATGTAGCTCAAAGTACCCTTCAAATATTGCAAGATCCTCTTAATTGCCCTCGAATGAGCAATCCCACTGATAACGACCGAGATAACAAACTGCATATGCTATATTAGGTCGAGTACACACAACAACATATATTAGTTTTCCTATAGTACTGGCATGCGGGTAGTAGGACATTTTCTCAATCTCCTCAAGAGATGTAGGGCATTGTTCGGGACTAATAGTGTCGCCTTTAACGATAGGAGTGTCTATGGGTTTGCAGTTGTTCATTTGGAATTCTTCAAGAACCTTCTTAAGGTAAGTCTCTTGAGACAAACCAGGAAATTTCCTTGAGCGATCTTAACTCCAAGAACTTAAGTTGCTTCCCCCATGGTCCTTCATCTCAAAGTTAGAGGATATCCACCCTTTAGTAGCGACAATCATCTTCTTATCGTTCCCAGCTAGCAGAATGTCATCAACATACAATAGGATAATAAATTTATCTATGGACCGTTTAATATATACACAATGGTCTTCCTCGATCATCGTAAACACATCACTAAAGATGGCTCGATGGAATCTAAGATACTATTGTCTAGATGCCTGTTTTAAACTATAGATAGAACGTTTTAAGCTTGCATACTTTGTGCTCTTGTCCTTCTACGATGAAACCCTCTGACTGATCCATGTATATTTTCTCAGTTAAATCCCCATTAAGAAAAGTCATCTTGACGTCTATTTGATACAACTCCAAATCCAAATGCGCGACAATTGCTAGGATGAGGCGAATTGAGTCAAATCTCACAACTGGTGAAAAGTTTTTTTCGTAATCAAATCACTCTTGCTAGGTGTTGCCCTTGGCTACTACTAGTATTTGGGTGTAGCCCTTACGCTTGACTTTAAGAACTCACTTGTTCCCAATAGACTTTTGCCCTGGTGAAAGGTCAACCAAGTCCCAAACTTGATTAGTCATCATAGACTCCATCTCATCTCCCGTTGCAATCATTCACTTATCGCTTGTAGCAGATAATAGAGCATCTCAATAAGATTCAGGATCCTTATCATCCTGTGCTCTTAATAAAATTCAGGTTCGTTATCATCCTGTACATCAGCTACAAAGACATTCCCCTCAATCTTAAAGAGGCGACGTGGAATGTTACCTATTTGACTTCTACACATTTAATGAACAGGAGATTCCTCATTCGATGGAAGAGAACTACTTGAAGGCATGCCACTTTCACTATCTACAGGAACCTGAGGAATAGTATCTTCGGTCTCTACTATAAAAGTTGGTGTGTCCAAATCTTCCTTCGTCTCATAAAGGTTCATCTCCTTGCTCACATCACATCTGTTAAGGAAATTCATCTCAAGGAAATTTGCATCTCGTGACTCTATATCGGAAATTCATCTCAAGGAAATTCTCCGACGAACACATAACCTTCGGAGTGTTTAGAATAACTTAAAAGATAAATTTTTTACCCCTTGGGCCCAACTTTCCATGTTTATGATAAGTGTTGTGCACGTAAGCGCTGATCCCCAAGGCCGCATATCGCCCAATTCGGGCTTTCTGTCGGTCCAGATTTCTTATGGAATGGACTGAACCGATTTTAAAGGCAAACGATTAAGTATATACGTCGCAATCAACAATACGTCACCCCAATAAGAGATAGGCAAATTAGCTTGCGCCATCATAGAGCTAACCATGTCTAATAATGTCTAGTTCCTTCTCTCTGCTACACCATTTTGTTGTGGAGTTCTAGGGATTGTTAATTGCCTGATTATCCCTTTTTCCTCACATACTGATCAGATAGATACTTGCGACCTCGATCAATTCGAAGTGCATCAACACTTTTATCTAACTGTTTCTCGACCTCAATTAAATAACGTCTAAAGCATTCTAATGTCTCAGACTTAGAGATCAAGAAAGTGTACCCGAAGCTCGTATAATCATATATAATTGTGAGAAAGTATGAAAGTTCATGACTTTCTTTCACATTCATAGGGCCACATATGTTTGAATGAATGAGTTGCAAGGGTGTTTCTGCCCTAGTGACTTTACTAAATGATTTTCTAGTTGATTTCCCTACCAAACAATGTTTACAAGTGGGTAGCTTGACTTAAGCGAGTGGGCCTAAAAGACTTGCTCGAGCTAACCTAGCCATTAATATGGCCTAATCTAGCATACCACTGAATTGAACTACCGTAATTATTTTCAACAAGCAAAAAATAAGAATCATTACTATTAAAGCTAGAATCAATAGTATCTAAAGGGAATATCCACATGATCCCTCTCACATGAATAGTGAGTGGCTCCCACCTCCATGTGAGAGAGACTCATATGGAAATATCATTTTAACATGTGAAAATATCAATTTCCTATCTAAAACCATAACCAAATACATTCGTCCCATGTGAAATTATTACAGAGTTGTTCTCAAAACTAATAGAATGTCCTAAACGAAGTACTGATAAAACAGAAAACAAATTATGTCAGACATCCGACACATAAAGCACATCCTGTAGAGTTAATGCAAAGCCTCATCGCATTTCCAGTTTGTAGGTGCTAATGTCTAACACGTACACACTCGAATCATTGCCCATGAAGAATACTCTTCTGCCAGCCGAAATATGGTGGTATTCCCCGAATCCATCATGATCTCTATCTATGTGGTTCGTTGCTTCTGAGTCTACAATCCATAAATAAAGGGAATGAGTAACAAAAGAAATACTTGATATTAAGCTCATAGATAGATTAGGACTAGGAATTAACTTCTTCAACTCGGTGCATTCACAAGCGAAGTGTCCTGCTTTACCACAGTTGTAGCAGACTAACTGTAACACCCCACTCCCACATCAAAAGATATGGAAAAAATTTGTTTGTATATAAGGAATTAAGTTACTAAAAATAATACCTTCAGTCATAACCTTTTGGGCTAGTGGTTTAAAGCCTTGTTTGGATGGATTTAATTCGATTCGGACTTGGGGTTTGACCCAAGATTTGTTTCGAACTCGGGATTTGACCCGGGTTATTGCATATGGTATTAGAGTCGACTCTAAAAAAGTTTGGGTCAAGTCATCCAATCAGGTTACTGGAGGTGGGGACACGAATGCTGGTGGTATTATCCCACAATGGAAAGAGGTTCAGAGGTGGGGGACATAAAGCCAGTTGGTATTATCTCACAATGGCTTAAAGAGATAAAGATATGTGGACCGTGTGTGATCGGTTCTGATGAGGATGTCAGAAATTTAAGTGGGGTAGGAGTTTATAACACCCCAGTCTCACATCGAAAGATATAAAAATAATTTATTTGTATATAAGGAATTAAGTTACTAACAATAGTACCTTCAGTCGTGACCTTTTAGGCGAGGCTGTGGTAGGATAAGATGATCAAGAAGATACTATTTAGGCTAGTAGTTTAAAGTCTTGTTTGGATGAATTTGATTCGATTAAAACTTGGAAATTGTTCTGGACTCTTGATTTGACTCGGGTTGTTGCACTAGCAGGTAATCTTGGTCTTGTCTTTTTTACCAGAACATCGCTTACCCCTCTTCCTCTTAGCAACACCATCGCTTACAACCCCTTTAAATGTAGTGGGATTAGCAAATTTCTTGCCCTTCTTGAGCTTGGACTCTCCGCGAGAGCTCGATTCAACTATATATGCCCTGGAGGACTTAACAACCTCTAGGCACTCGGGCTCAAGTTCCAGATGACAACAAATATCTTTGAAATTCTTGATATTCTCGTTATGAGTAATGTTGACCCGCTTGTGTTCCCAATTATTTGGAAGAGAGCAAACCACTGCAAAAATCTATTGCTCGTCTAACAATTGAGTTCCACCAGATTTCAATTCCCGGATCATCCATGATTCGAAGGTATTGTTTCGTAGTGTTGTTATTACGTTTCTTGTACCCATCGAATCTAATGGCCAACTATAACAATCTTGTCAACAAGGTGACGCCAAACATCGTTTTGAGAGCTTCCCAAATTTCGTGTGTCATGGAGTATTATTCATACTTGAACAGGAGGTTGTTCATGTAACTCAATAACGTTATGCGATTCTTTTTGCGCCAACTTTAAAAGACTGCAACTTTGACCAGATCCTTTGCATCTTCACCATCTAGTTTTTTATTTTGGACAACAGGGTTTCTTTAACCTATTGCTCCTCCAAGACCATCCTAACCTTACGGTGCCACATGTCATAGTCATCTCTATCTAACTTATTTCCTTGGTTAAGGTCTGGGATAATATGTTTCGAAGCCATTTTTGTTTTGACCTAAAATATGATAATTAATTAAAGATATTCATTGTTCACCACAATGTAATAATATTTTAGCGACACAAATCAAATTAACATAAAAAATAATGACATAAATACATAAGCGAGTCTTGGCCAAGCTTAGGAATCACAATTCGTATAAATGCCTAATTATTTAAATTTAATTTTTCAGCCCATAAAACGTGCAAGTTAGGGAATAATTTAATTAAATTATTACAACCTAAATTACTCCCACTATGAACAAGGGTACATGTGTAATTATAGCATGATAATTTAATTCCAAGCACCAACAATTAATATTTCAAAATATTAACAAAAGGAATTAAACATAGGTGATGTAACTCAACTAATACGTCAAGCATGCTATAAACACATCAAAAAAGTATCCCAAAATTTTATAACAATAGCTTAACATAAAAATAAGTTCCTATAATTTTCTGGGATTTTTCTCATAATTATTCTAATTATCACAATTAATTAATCATTGCATAATTAAATTGGAAATTAACTAAAATTATCCAAACAGATTAATTTTAAGAAAATTTCAATGGAAACATTAATTTTATGCCAATAATTAATTTTTGTAGAAGTTTTAGATTTTTTTAATCACATTAAACATTTATTAAATTAATTTTCATGCATAAAAGAATTAATAAAACAAATTTTGAAATAAAAAAAACTGCCAAACGTATCATCCCAGTCAAAACTCGCGGGTCAAAAAACCCGATTCAACGGGTGGGTTCATTAAGCTCATGGGAAGACAACCCAAGTAGGCGCCACACGCTACCGCAGAATGCAAGATCTTTTAATCACAAGAACTATAGTGGCGCTTCGAACATATGTGAGAGCCATGCGCCCGCCTTCCCTCCTTTTGTAACGCGACTTGTGCCATTTCGATCGTCTAGGCTTTTTAGTTGGGATGGTATGCTCAACCACCATTTTGGGAGCCACCACAGTGAGGGTGAGACAAACGTGTGTCCTACCAAGAATAAGATTTCACTTCATCTTCAACCTTCAGGCTGCAACTACCAAAAACCCTAATTCGTGACCAAAACTTCCAGAAGCCATAACACACTCAATATTTATCCAAATTAAGCGTATAATATATCAACGGAAATATAATAAAATATTCTACGCATACATGCCAAAATCACATGAAACGAACAACTATGCAGAAAGCTATAGCTGGTTAAATTAGGCGATTTTTACAACTAAAGTTGCAAATTACTTTCAACATACAAATCTGATCGAACCAAATTATGCAGATCATATACATTGCACATAGGCTATAACATACTGCAATATTAGCCCCTAACAATAAGTGTAACATAGGTTTCTATAGATGATGTTTTCAACCTTTTAAACATACGTTTATAGCATATCGTCACATAGCATACATATGATCAAAAGACATATGCTCTGATACCAATGAAGGATTAAATACATGCATGTTATTACTTATTTACACATAGACGAGAACCAAAGGACGTACCTCTTGAAGCATGTTAAGCCTTTGGTGTGGAAAAATCTCGTGCAATTCCACATACTCTACAACCCAGCAGAGTTTCCAAACTACAATCCTAATGAGATGAGAATAGAGCTCAATTCCACAGATCAGATCAACTAGGAATTCACTCAGTATGTTGTGAGAGCTCTCTGTATTGGCATTATGTATCTCTCTATTTTCTCTCTGCAAGAATACTTATAACTTAATCACGTACTTCAGAGAGTCGTGGTTTATATGGGTGAAGTGGTTTAAACCACATCCTAAAAACTCGCCAACAGGAAAGTCAAAACAACGTTTAAAAGTTAAACGGAAATTGACCAAGATTGCTGTGTAATCTGGTCAACAACCAAATGGGTCGGACCCTCCATGAGCACCCCATTTGGATACCCAAAATCCAACACAACATTATTAATTTATATCCCCAATTCTCCATATATGATAATATTTATTCCAAGGAAGTAATAAACAAATATAGGACCAATTTCCTAAACATGTAAAGAAAGCTATAACAAAATTGGTGTGTGAGGGAAAAATTCTCTAATTCTATCTAAGATGCTAAGCTTTAGTTTCTTTTATTAGGAAAACAATAATTAGAAACATAGCTTCCAAAGCTTCAAGAACTTGAACATTGTACCAAAGTAGATAACCCCTAAGTTTGGCCATAAAGTTCAGTTCTATTCACACAATGACATCAAAAGAACTAGTAATGCATCACACAAATTGGAACATTCGAACAACCATTAAGATGACCAAAACAACTAACAACCAACATCCAGAAAATTTTAAAAACTAAAATGAAATCTAGCTTAAAAATTAAATCTTTCAGACAACATGCAGAATTAAACCGCAGAATTTCTGACCGAATAATTCTGTAACTTCTGTCCCATAGGAACATAGGATGAAGTACAATTGAACCAATATATGACGATTAACAGAATTTAACAACTAACAAAAATGAAAAGTGAATGAGAAATGTAATGATTGTCAAAATTCAAAATTTCTTAGTTAATTTTAGTACAACAACATCAAGCAAGAAAACTAACAAATCTAAAAATCATTTTCCCAATATATAAATAATGATAAGGGTGTAAACGAGTCGAACCGGAGCGAACAGAGAACTACATGAATTCGACTCAAAATGATAAATTCATACTCGAATTAGGCTCGAATTCGAATTATATTTAAAAAATTCTACTCAGATTTGACTCGACTCGAATATTTAGTACTCGAATTCTATCCGACTCGACTCGAATATTTATTCAAATTACTGGCGAGCTTCAAATTCAAGCTCGAATTCGAGTCTCCACATAATAACTAGTTTTATAATAAATATAATTATAAATTGAATTTGTTATTTTACTTAAAAATGAGAAAATATATTTATTATTACACTTTAAAAATATAAAATCACAATTAAAATTAAAAACAAAACAAAATAATAATTATTTATCCTAATTTGATTTAAATTTGTATATATTATAAGAGAATGTATCGAACATCGTCTAATCGAATATGTATTAACCGAGTATGTATCGAATCACATTCAAAAATTCGAGTAGTTTGAATCTTTAAACGAGTCGAGTATAACATTGCTCAGATTCTACTTATATTTTTATTCGAACTATTTTTAATGCTCAGATTTGGATCATATTATTAACGAATCCGAGTCTCGCTCGTATTTTTTTGAGTCGAGCACGAATCGAGCCCGAACTGTGTTGGCTCGTTTACAGCCTTAAATAATGACCAAGGAGAGGAGACGTGGTTACCATGGTTGATTTCTGCTAGCTGATAGAGTTGAAGTTTGAGATGGGAAGCCGAATGATCAAAGCAGAAAACATTACTAAAAACTAATGAAATACCATGGTAGTCGGTGATTATCCACTAAACTAATTATTATTTATTTACAAAACTAATGAATTAGTCACTCTAGTTGACACATTTTACTATTACACCATTGAATTTTTAATTTTTCAAATTACTCATTAAACTAATTAAAAATTGATTATTTTAAATATTTTTAAAAATAATTATTATTTTTAGTAAAACATATTAGAAACTTTTTTTTTCATAAAATGAGTAAATTTGTGACACCCCAAAAATAGGTATACATCACCTATCTTGAGTCGCCACATACATGGTACAAAATTCAAATACAACCTAATTATACAACAGTCGTGTAAAATACGACAAAACATATGCTGTGAGTTTTAATACAAATATTGTCATCTAGACAATATCCACACTCAATTCAGTCCTCATTACATTTATAATCATACTATTTAACAGAATAGTGAGGACTACTAATATTATTATCTGGACCGTCACTCCGGCTCCCGACTAGTCCTCGCTACGTTTCTCATTTCAAGAGAGAACAATGAAAGTAAAAGGGTCATTTCAACTAGCCCAAGAAGAAATATTATGACTAAGATAATCTGAGAATAAATTATCGTTAGTTTTAACAAGTTGTTAAACCGATAACAAACATCAAGTTTAAGCTGCGGCAATGAACAAACAATCCATTAAAAGAGTCAAGTAGAGAATAAAATCTACTATCTTTTATGATTTAAAAGGTTTTCATCACTTTTATCCTTTGGGACTCGATTTTAATAAATAATCCACATCATCCCCGCTACTACGCCAAGGATATTCATTTAGTATCACAATCATAAATTATCCATGCACTCACGGGCAAGGATATTCGTGTATTCATCAATGGTCATGATCATGCCAACAACTCGGCCCATCAATGCACTACGGGCCAATTAGGACTTTTACCACATCATTTGTAACATTACGGTCATGATTATACCGATTAATTCCTGGTTATAATCATACCAAGTCCATCTATGCACTACAGGCCACAGATGACTTTCAACATAATATAAACATGAGGATGATAACAATGATATAAGAATTCAATAAAACAAGTTCAAGAATTAATTTATCCATTAACTAATAACGTCTAAATTGTCAACATGATACTTCTTTGTAGAGTAAAATTCAATAATGCTCAGAAGAATATTTCCATGAAAAGATACTAGATAAAACGCAAATATCAAGGATATTCCACTAATTTCATGGATTATAAAAGTCAAAATTCTAACCAACTGAGTATAATAAAGAATGGAATAACAAAAGAAATCACCAGGCATGCGATGATCAAGATAAACAAAGTTATTCCAATGTAATAATAAATAACGGAACCGAGTCAAAGCTAAATTGCACCAAGCGTGATATTCCAATGTAATAATAAAGAATGGAATAACAATGTAAATCACCACGCATGCGATCAACCGCATGCAAAAGTTATTCCAAAAGGATAATAATTAGTGGAACCGTGTCAAAGCGTAATACGCACCAAGCAGGATATTCCAATGAATAATAAATAAACGGAGTCAGTCATGCGTAAACGCATTGCAGACGTGATGTTCCAATGAATAATAACGAATGGAATAATGAAAAAATTTCACCGTGTATGCGGTACTTGATATAAAGTTATTCCAACATAATGATAAAGAATGGAATAATGAAAAATTTCACCAAGTATAGGGTAGCTTGGCAGATACAAAAGTTATTCCAACAGAATAATAAAGAATGGAATACTGAAAGAAATAATACCCCTTACCTTAGAAGAAACTAGATATAGGAGTAGTGAAGTAGCGAGAATACTTTTCTTCTTTTCTCTATAGTTTCTCTCTGTAGTTTCAAAGTTGAATTCGTAAGAAATAATGAAGGAATGAGCTTTTATTTATAGGAGAATAGACTGAATAGTAATTAATTCATGAACGGTCCATATTGATTTACTTTTGAACGGACAGTCCATATTGATTTACTATGCAGTATAAATAAAATATTTTAATAAAACAAAATCTTTTAAAAAAAATATAATATATTCTATTTATAATCTAATAAAACGAATAACTTTATAAAAGTATTATGTTTTATATAAAAAAATTTTACTATAAAAAAATACTACGCAGCAGCACTATGCAAACACTATGCATAATAAAATATAATATATTCTAATTATTATTCAATATAATAAATAACTTTATAAAAGTATTCTGCTTTTATATAAAAAGATTTACTATACAAAACACTACGCATAATAAAATATAATATATTCTAATTATTGTCTAATAAAATAAATAACTTTATAAAAGTATTCTATTTTATATAAAAAGCTTTTTCTCGTTTTATTACATTAATAATAATAAAACAAAATTTATATATATATAATAAATATATATATAAGCTTAAAGTGACTTCATAAAAAAACACCTCAATATATTTAACAACATTTATCATCATTATTATAATTCACAATATTAATCGACTGTGTCGTTCACGGGGAAAGAGGGCTTTCCGATAAGGATTTCTCCCTATTGGCGCAATGATTAGGTGACCAACCTCTCTCTGGCGAGTAATTTCTAGACATCGTTAGTATTGTAAAATAATAATATGAATAACTCTCGTCATCTCAATTATTGATTTAATAATATATAAAATATTGACAATAATTGAATCAAATAACGTGAGATATTATGCAACAATTCATCGTAGCAATAATTGAACAAAACCGAGTGACTTTCACGTAAGATCAATAATCAATACCGTAGTGCTTACTTATGCAACCACACGTATTCCTATACTTTTTAACAAGGTGTTTCAACAGATTAACTGTATAACTTCCGCCGTTATTTTTATAAAATATTTTTGTCGTTTTCTCAATCCGACAATAATTTCGTTGTGGGGTCCACCAATGATTGTGCCGTCGTACGAATATTCTTTGTTAAAACGAATATTCCCCGACCAATCGAATATTATATAACAACTTGCGTACTTTGCAAAATTTATAAATATTTCTCCCAACTATAACATTATATCAAATTCATTCCATAATATTCAAAAATGATATTTATAGAAAAATCATTTTATTCATAAAAGTTGGGGTCTTACAACCTCCCCTACTTAAGAAATTTTGCCCTCGAAATTAGGGTACGTACCTGGTATGTCGAAGAGGTAAGGATACCTTGATTTCATTTCAGATTCTAACTCCCAGGTCATTTCCTCAACATCGTGGTTTCTCCACAAAACTTTGACTTGAGGTATAACCTTGGAGCGTAGAATATGTTCTTTCTTATCCAAGATTTGAACAAGAACCTCTTCATACGTTAAATCTTTCGCTATTTCGTCCGGTTCTAACTCAATAATGTGGTTCGGGTCATCCACATATTTATGTAACATGGATATGTGAAAAACGTTATGAACACGAGACATACTTGGCGGTAAAGCAAGTCTATAGGCTACAGTCTCTACTCGATCGAGGATTAAAAATGGGCCAATGAATCGAGGATTGAGCTTTCCTCTATTTCCAAATCTCGTAACTCCTTTCCATGGAGTAACACGTAACAACACATGATCTCCAATATCGAATTCCACGTCCTTTCGATGAAGATCAGCAGAACTCTTTTGTTGGTCTTGTGAGGTTTTATACGTTGCCAGATCGTTTAAATCTTTTCCGTAGTCATACGTACCAACTCTGGTCCCAACAACGTTGCTTCACCCACCTCATCCCAGCATACTGGAGAATGACACTTTCTTCCATACAACGCCTCAAATGGAGCCATGCCAATACTTGCTTGATAACTGTTGTAGTAGTAAAACTCTACCAATGGTAAGAACTTATCCCAACTTCCCTTGAAGTCAAGGACACAGAGTCTTAATAAATCTTCCAGAGTTTGAATAGTCCTCTCGATTGTCCGTCCGTCTCGAGGATGATATGCCAACTAAATCGTAAATCCGTCAGTGCACATAGCTTTTTGCAAACTAACCCAAAATTGTGAAGTGAATCTTGGGTCTCGATCGGAAACTATGGATACTTGGCATACCATGCAATCTTACAATCTCGTTTATACATATCTGAAAGCAAGACGTTCAAGTGTATAAGTTTCAGTATTGGTAAGAAATGAGCAGACTTGGTCAATCTATCAACAATGACCCAAATTGCATCAATATCTTGAGAAACCTTGGGAAGAACAGTAACGAAATCCATGGTAATGTGCTCCCACTTCCATTCTAGAATTTCAAGTGGTTGCAATTGACCTTTTGAGTACGTTTTACAGATTCCCACCAGTAATCTGCCTCTACACGCAACATGAAGGTGGCAAAGGGAACCTTTTGCTCCTCGGAGCATTCCAAGACATCAAATATCTTGCAGATCTGCTTTATCCACGTCTCCGCCTTAAGTGGTTTTGGCTCTCCAAAAACTCGGTGGTCCCGGTTCTTGAGCTCGCCAGCGGTGACCATCAGAGAGTTGCTAGTGTTTCCACCGCATTTTGTATGAGAGTCGCTCTCTTTCGAAGTTGCATGAATTGCATAAAGCCTCTAAACATTCCATCGTTCATCATCTGGTCAGTGTTGTTGTTTGCCTGAGGATTGTCGCCTTCCTGATGCACATTATCCTGATTATTGATCTGTAGAGACTCAACGGTCTCCTGTGCTCCATTACTATTTTAAACATTCTCGGATGCCATTTTCAAATACTGCCACAAAATAAGGGTTAAGTAACATATCATATATTATCCCTATACTCTGACCGACCAATTAAATACCAAATAAATTTAGGTAAGTCATACTAGCGAAGGAATTCCCCGTCTCTCCCCTCCAAATTCTTGTCTCACATCTCAGCCAGAGATCATATCCCTAAGCTTTGATACCAACTGTGACACCCCCAAAATAGGTATACATCACCTATCTTGAGTCGCCAAATACATGGTACAAAATTCAAATATAACTTAATTATACAACAGTCGTGTAAAATATGACAAAACATATGCTGTGAGTTTTAATACAAATATTGTCATCTAGACAATATCCACACTCAATTGAGTCCTCATTACATTTATTATCACACTATTTAATGTAATAGTGAGGACTACTAATGCTATTATCCGGACCGCCACCCGTTCCCCGATTAGTCCTTGCCACGCGTTCTCATTTCCTCGAAGAGAACAGTGAAAGAAAGGATGAGCTCAACTAGCCCAATAAGAAATATTATGACTAAGATAATACAAAATAAATTATCGTTAGCCTTCAACAGTGTTAAACTGATACAATATAACAAACATCAAGTTTAACTACAGCGGAATAAGCAATCTATAAAAAGAGTCAAGTAGAGAATAAAATCTACTATCTTTTATGATTGAAAAGGTTTTTCATCACTTTTATCACTGGGACTCACCTTAATAAATAATCCACATCATCCCTGCACTACGGCCAAGGATATTTATTAGGGTCACGACCACAAATTCCATGCACTACGGCCTAGGAGATTTGTGTATTCATCAATGGTCATGATCATGCCAACAACTGTCCAACAATGCACTACGGGCCAATGAGGACTTTTATCACATCTTTTGTAACATTACGGTCATGATTACAATCGAATAATCCTCGGTCATAATCATACCAAGTCCATCTACGCACACTGGTGCCACGAGATGACTTTTAACATAATATAAACATGAGGATGATGACAATAATATAAGAATTCAATAAAACAAGTTCAAGAATTAATTTATCCAGAACTAACAACGTCCAAATTGTCAACATGATACACTTTGTAGAGTAAAATTCAAGAATACTCAAGTTTAAATTTCCATGAAAAGATATTGGATGAAGCGCAAATATCAAGGATATTCCACTAATTTCATGGAGTATGAAGTCAAAACTTTAACTTATTTGAGTATAATATAGAATGGAATAACAAAATAAATCACCGTGCATGCGATAGATCAAGATGCATGAGTTATTCCAATGTAATAATAAATAACGGAACCGAAGTCAAAGCGAAATTACGCGCAAGATGAGATATTCCAACAGAATAATAAAGAATAAAATAACAACGAAATCACCGTACGCGATGCGATAGGCGCATATACAAAAGTTATTCCAACGGGATAATAATTAATGAAACCCGGTCAAAGCGTAATACGCACCAAGCGTGATATTCCAATGAATAATAAATAACGGAACCGTGTCATGTGTAAATGCCTGTAGCAGAATGTTCCAACAGGATAATAAAGAATGGAATAATGAGAAGAATTTCACCACGTATATGGTGCTTGGCATGATAGACATGTTATTCTAATGTAATGATAAAGAATGGAATAACAAAAAGAATTTCACCAAGTATAGGGTAGCAGCATATATAGGTTATTCCAATGAATAATAAAGAATGGAATAATGTAAGTTCTCTTCATGAATACGAAAGAAATAATACCCCATACCTGTAAGAAAGCCGGACATAGGAGTAGTGAAGTGGTAGAATACTTTTCTTTCTTTCTCTCTATAGTTTCTCTCAGAGTTTCAATTGAATTAAGTAAGAAATAATGAAGGAATGGGCTTCTATTTATAGGAGAATAAATGAATAAGTAACTAATTCATGAACGGTCAGATTGATTTACTTTTGAAGCAGACGGTTCATATTGATTTACTATGTAGTATAAATAAAATATTCTAATAAAACAAAATTTTTAAATAAAATATAATATATTCTATTTATAATCTAATAAAACGAATAACTTTATAAAAGTATTCATTTTATATAAAAAGATTTTACAATGCAAAACACTATAAAGGCACTATGCATAATAAAATATAATATATTCTAAATATTGTCTAATAAAATAAATAACTTTATAAAAGTATTCTGTTTTATATAAAAAGATTTTACTATGCAAAACTGTGAGACCCCAAATTTTATGAAATAAAAGTATTCAATTTTTCTATTTTGGTGAATAGTTAAATTGATAAAAGTTTAAAGTTAAGAGTGACATTTGAAATTTTTTCAAAATAAGTGATGATGAAGTTTTGTTTTATTAGTATTATTAATGTAATTAAACAGAAAAACTTTTTATATAAAACGGAATACTTTTATAAACTTATTCTATAAATAGAATATATTATATTCTATTATGCATAGTATTTTGCATGGTAAAATCTTTTTATATAAAATGTAATACTTTTATAAAGTTATTCTATAAATAGAATATAATATATTTTATTATGCATAGTGTTGCATAAAGGCTCTGCATAGTGTTTTACATAGTAAATTTTTTTTATATAAAATGTAATACTTTTATAAAGTTATTCGTTTTATTAGATTATAAATAGAATATATTATATTTTATTTAAAAGATTTTGCTTTTAAATCTGGATCGTCCGATTAAAAATAAATCAACTGGGACCGATTCATGAATTAGTTACTATGCAGTCCATTCTTCTATAAATGAAGCTCATTCCTTCATTTCTTATGAATTCAATTGAAACTCAGTAGAGAGAAACTATAGAGAGGGTTCTTCTTCTATAATCTTGAGCGTATTTCTTTAGAGTTTAAGAAAGTTTTGAGCGTAGTACAAATTTTCTTCGAGTGTATCCTCGCCATACCAGTTGGAATACTCTTCTTTCAAATGTAAGGGATATTATTTGTTGTACTCGTAAGGGGTATTATTTTTTTTGTATTCATGAAGAGAACTTCTGTTATTCTATTCTTTATTATTCTGTTGGAATACCTTGTATACGCGGACTACCCTATACTTGGTGAAATTCTTCTGTTATTCCATGTAAGACCCCAAATAATTAATAAATAAAATTTATTTTCCTCTATTTATTATAGTAAGGGTTGATTTGATTAATGTGGTTAGTTATGGGTAAAATGCGCAAATATTTTAAATAAGCAGGTGGTTATAAAATATTCATTTTCGGTCGGGGAATATTCGTTTGGTGGGAGAATATTCTTACCACTTGGGAATATTCGTAACGACCAGTAGTGACCTTTGTGTGTGGGCCCCATAACTGAAAAAGCGATTGGATGAAGAAAACGACAAATATATGTTGTTTAAAAATAATTCAGCAGAAGTTATTCACAGATTTGCTATAATCGTTGGAATACCCGGTGGTTAAAACACGATGAATACGCGTTGTTGCAGACAGCGATACACACCAGTATTGCACCAATTATTGATTCTTACTTAAGAAGGCACTACTCAATAATTGTTACTGATGAATATCGCTCAATATTTTATTTTATTGATTCAATAATTGCTGCGTTGATATTTTATATTATCGTTGTTTCAATAATTGTCACTACACAAAGATTTTCCATTATCGAAGCAATAATTCATATTATCCGAATAATATTATTAGAAAACATTATTGGAAATGTCTAGAAAGTTACATCAAGGAGAGGTTTGGTCACCTAATCTTGGCCAAGAAGGAGAAATTCTTATTCGAAGCCCCTCTTTCTTGGGGAACGGCACAGTTCACAAGATCTTGTGATTTCGTAATAGTATTTGTGAATAATTAATTATTAATTTATATCTTCGAGAAAAATATTCATTTTATGTGGATATAGATGGAGAAAATTTTTAAAGTGACAATTGTTGAAAATTGATATTTTAATATTTTATTATATTATTATAATATAATAATGATGATATTTTTACAATGAATGTGGGATATATGAGTATATGAGGAGGAAGAGTATTTTGTTGCAAAAGTTGTTTAAAACATGTTAAACATGTCATGGGCCCATTTCTTGATGAAATTTGATTATACTGTAAAATCGCTTGCTTATGGATTTGGTCAATTTCTATTTGGAATTTGGAAAAACTTTCTTACGTAAAGTTGTAGAGAATTGAATTTCCTATAAAAGTTGCGTGATTTGAATTTTTCGACAAAAGGGCTATTTATTATGAATTATTGAAGTTTTGAAGTTCCGAAATAATTGATTTTTGGAAGTTTTAATTGTTTTAATTAACAAAAACGTTTTTTGTGTTTGGTTAGCCTCATTAAACACATGCAAGTTCTTGAATTAAGATGGTTCTAGGTGCGTAGACAAATTTGTATATATATATTATTATTATATTAAATTTTCTACTTTTGGTGTTCTAAGCATTTTCCTATAAATAGGGTGCTTGGGTTAGAATTGAAAATCACACGTAAACTCAAGTTTTTCTCTCTATATTATCGGCGTATTTTTTGTGAGTATTTTGAGTATACTTTGAGTCTTTAGTTCTTTATATGGTGCAAGTTCAAGTCATAGCTTATATCCTGTTTCAATTAGAAATCTTGTCTTTGTAAGGTAAGGAATATTTTTTTTTTGCGTAATGATATTATTTCTTCAATATCATTATCTTTGAAATATTGATCTAAAGTTTTTATCAAATTTGGAACTTTTGGTGTCGAGATTCTTATTCACGATACGGCAGACTATTCACGATATCGACACTTATTCACGAATCACTGGAACTATTCATCGAAAAATGAAAATTTTTCCTTTCGTCTAAAATATATTGTGGATACTAGCTTTGATTGTATCCATGTTTTGATCATTCTTGAATTTTACACTACTATGATTATTTTTGAGGTATTTTTGGACATGGATAAAACAAAGTCCTAATTCTTAATCCTTAATCCTTGTCATTTTGTTTCTTTGAATTCGTTTATTTAAAAATATTTTCATCATCCTCGGTCTTAAATGATGATATTATTGAATATCTTTTTGCTTGTAGTGCAAAGATGAATGATTTTCGATGAATATCTTTGCCCGTAGTCAAAAGATGAAGCAGGTGTTTAGATGAACATGATTAATGATGAATATCTTTGGCTGTAGTGCAAAGATGAATATTTGATTTTAGATATTTATTGAATGATGTTCTGAGGATAAAAGATGAGCGATGAACTTTTAAATTCATACATAGAAGATAGTAGTTTGCATTCTCTACTTAACTCTCTAATGAATTATTATTTCATTGCGAATATTGATTTAAAACTTGTTGTCTATTGTATTCTATTAGATTTTTTCCTATTGAAGACTAACGATAATTTGTTGTATATTATCTTAGTCATAATATTCTTTCTTGGGCTAGTTGAGCTCACCCTTTTCCTTTTTGTTCCATTTTTCTTCTCAAGAGGCGAGAATGTAGCGAAGTCTTAGTCGGGGTATGGAATGAAGGTTACAGAGAGAGAGTTGTTTAGTAGTCCTCACCATTTTGTAAAATAATATATCAATAATTATGATGGGGATTTATTTGCGTGTGGATATTATCTCAGATGGCAATATCTCGTATTTAAACTCACGGTTTATATGTTGTAATAATAAAGTTATAGTTATTTACATACCATATATTGACAACTCGAATGGGTGATGTATACCTATTTTAGGGGGGTGTCACGGTTGGTATCGAGCTTAGGGATATGATCTCCGGTGGAGATCGGGGAATAGAATCAGGAGGGAGAGGCGAGTAAATCCTTCACTAAAGTGTGTCATACTTAAGCTTATTTGTTAGTTGGTCAAGATATAGGGATATTATGTGATATATTGATTTCCTTAATTAACCCTTGTTTTATGACAAAGATTTGAGAATGTCGATCGAGAATATTAACAAGTGGAAATGAGACCGTGGAGACGCTTCAGACTCACCTGAACGAGGAGAAGCGTTCAACAGGCTGGCAATGTTCCTCTTGTGAACAATACCACTGAGCAGATGATGAACGAGGGGATGTTTAGAAGCTTTTTACAGTTCATGCAAAATTAGACGAGGGAGACTTGTGTTCAAAATACAGGAGGAAATGATAGCAATTCACGGGTTGTCACAGCTAAGCAGTTCAAAGAGTTGGGACCACCAGAATTTAAGGAAAAGCTAGATCCGATCATGGTGGAAACATGGGTCAAGCAAATTACCAAGATATTCGATGTCTTGGACTTCACGGAGGAATAGAAGTTTCCATTCGCCACCTTTATGTTCCGTGGCGAGGCAGACTACTGGTGGGAATCTGTGAAGCGTACCCATCCAGCCACACTTAGCATGTCTTGAGAGACATTTCAGAAACTATTTAATGACAAATACTTTCACGAAAGTGTTAAATTCGTATGAAGGAAGTGGAGTTCATCAGATTAGAACAAAACAACATGACGGTGTCTCAGTACGAGGCAAAGTTTGCAAAGTTATCCAGGTTTGCACCTCATTTGGTGGAGAATGAGGAACGTATGATGCAGATGTTTCTGAGAGGTTTGAAACACGCATACGACAATATCTCATTTCTCATAAATTTTCTCTCTATTCAGGATGTTTGTAAATGAGGCTCAATTTTTAGAAGCGAGATAACGAGTACGGTCAACCGAGGGACCACAATCAGGATCATACCGGAGATAGCAGTCAACAAAACAACGATAACCAGCGGAGAAAGAAAAAGACGGACAAAAATGGTAACCACTCTGGTGGTAATCATGACCATAAAAATAGAAGAAGCGAGTTAGGAAGAGATTTTAAAAAGAGGAGATTTAACAACGACCATGTGAAGGCACGGCGGTCACAAGAAGAACAGCAGGTTCTAAGGAGGAGAAACGACCACCCATTATATCTTTATAAATGCGGAAAGAGGGATATATCGACCAAACCGCCCACAACGATTCAAGGTATGCTATAATTGTGGAAAGGAAGGACATATCACTCGAGATCAGACTGATAGCGAAACCTAGTTCAAAGAGGACGGTGACTCAAAAGACTATCTTAGAAAAGTCAAAGTCAGCGGTTCTGGAAGAAGCGTTTGTTGTGGATGGTCAAAATGCGAGAACCCAAACGAGGTGATCACGGGTAAATTTATTTATAAATTCTTGTGAAGTTTATACCTTACTTGAATCTGCGGTCTTTACCCATTCATTTATCTCTCCCGCTTGTGCTCAACGTTTAAACTTGACTCGGAGAAATTAGACTTTGACCTATCTGTGGAAACTCCGTTAGAGAAACTTTCATCACATCCACTATTTATAAATCTTGTTTGATTCAAGTTGGCACCATCACCTTACCCATTGACCTTATCTCTTTAAATATACTTGCTTTTGATGTGATTTTAGGGATTGATTGGTTAACTACTCATCATGCCAAAATTGATTATTTTTCGTAAGGTTGTTAGCTTTCATATTCCTAAACAACTTTTATGTAGTACGAATACAAACAACTAAACCATTAAAATCAATCACGGTCATATCTAATCATAAAGCTATTCGTTTATTGAAAAAGCGGATGTCAAACTTTCTTAGCCCATGTTATGGATTTGAATAAAGACACGTCAAATTTGAATAATATTCTGTTGTTATTGACTTTTCCGACGTATTTCTGAAGAACTTCCGATTACACCCTAGAACGTGAAGTTGAATTCTTTATTGATCTTGAACCTGGTACAAAGCCCATTTCTAAAATCCCATATCGAATGGCTCCCATTTCACAATTCCTTTTAGGTAATAAGAGTGTAGCTGGGTCGAACGGGGATAACAGGGAAATAGTGTGATGGTCAAAGAGATCCGAGAAGTTTCTCAATACATTACAAAACGCACAGATAATTGTATTGAGGACCTAAGATGTGTGTGTCGTATTTTATATGTCACTTAATAATTGATTTTGGCGAACAACAATTGGGTGATGAGAACCCGACTTTGGAAGCGTCAAAAGTGCACCTCATTAGAATGAACAAGATAGTAATCTTCTCGTTCTTCTTTGGGGTCTTGAAATATTTGCTGCTGTATTTTATATGACATTGTAATAATTTGAGTTTGGATACTATCTATGAGACAATATTGTATTAAACTCACAGCTTAACTGTGGTGGTATTCTGTACGACAGTTCAACAGTTGCATAAATGAAGTTTGTATTTAATTTTTATAGTGTGATATCTGGCGACTCAGAATGGGTGATGTATACCTATTTTGGGGGCGTCACATTTGGTATCAGAGCTTAGGGATATGGTCGCTGGCGGAGATAAGAGTCTAGAACTAAGAGGGGAGGGACGAGTAATATACTTCGCTAGTGTGTGACTTACCTAAGCTGAAATTGTTACTTGATAAATTGACAAATAATGATATGTCAATTAACCTTTGTTTTGAAGGTATACTCTAGAATGATATCTGAAACACAGGAGATGAGCAATAGAAAAATCATGATACCGAGGAAATAACCAGGAAGGTACAATTTGAAAAGAAAGCAAGGTATTCTCATCTCTTCGAAATACCAGGTACATACGTAAATTTCGAGGGCGAAATTTCATAAGGAGGGGAGATTGTGAGACCCCGAATTTTATGAAATAAAAGTATTCAATTTTTCTATTTTGGTGAATAGTTAAATTGATAAAAATTTAAAGTTAAGGGTGACACTTGAAAATTTTTCAAAGTAAGTGATTATGAAGTTTTGTTTTATTAGTATTATTAATGTAAGAAAACAGAAAAGCTTTTTATATAAAACAGAATACTTTTATAAAGTTATTCTATAAATAGAATATATTATATTCTATTATGCATAATGTTACATTTTATAAAATAACCTTATAAAAGTATTATGTTTTATATAAAAAGATTTTACTACGTAAAAATACTATATACGAGACTATGCAAATACTATGCATAATAAAATATAATATATTCTAATTATTGTCTAATAAAACAAATAATTTTATAAAAGTATTACATTTTATATAAAAAGATTTTACTATTATTAGCCTAATAAAACGAATAACTTTATAAAAGTATTCTATTTTATATAAAAAGCTTTTCTGTTTTATTACATTAATAATACTAATAAAACAAAACCCATATAATATATATATATATATAACAATTGACAATAATTGAATCCAATAACGTGAGATACTATGCAGCAACTACTGTAGCAATAATTGAACAAAACTGAATGACTTCTCATGTAAGCATCAATAATCAATATCGTGTACTACTATGCAACCACATGTATTACTGTACTTTTACTACCGAGTAGTTCAACAGCTTTAACGGTAAAACTTCCGCTGTTATTCTCATAAAAATATTTTTGTCATTTTCTCAATCAAACAATAATTTCATTGTGGGGTCCACTAATGATTATCTTCAGTCGCACGGATATTCCCTCAAAAAGAATATTCCACGACCAATCGAATATAATATAACAACTTGTATACATTACAAAATTTATAAATACTACCCACAATTATAACATTATATCAAATCCACACCATAATATTCAAAAAAATTATTTCGAGAAAATTAAATATTTATTCATAAAATCTGGGGTCTCACAATCTCCCCTCCTTATGGAATTTCGCCCTCGAAATTTACGTACGTACCTGGTATGCTCAAGAGGTGAGGGTACCTTGACTTCATTTTAGATTCTAACTCTTGAGGTATAACCTTTGAGTGTTGAATATAATCCTTCTTATCCAAGATTTTAACATGTATCTCCTCATACGTTAAATCATCCGCTATCTCGTCCGGTTCTAAATTAATAATGTGGTTCGGGTCGTCCACATATTTATGTAACATCGATACGTGAAAAAACGTTATGAACACGCGACATACTTGACGGTAAAACGAGTCTATAAGCCACAGTTCCTACTTGATAGAGGATTTCAAAATGAGCCAATTAAATCGAGGGTTAAGATAACGCCTTCTTGAAACTTCTTCTTCATATTCATCAGATTCGGGTGTGTAGCTTGAGCGGTTTTAACTTTATCAATTAAAGTCGATTCTACTCGTATATTCGTTATCTTCATGTGGGTTTGTATATTCGCGCTTCAGAATCGCATACACGATCTTCTACTCAACGCGTTAGCTACCATGTTCGCGTTTTCCTCACGATGGTATTGAATGGTACGATCGTAATCTTCAACAAATTTCGAGTCAACGTCTTTGGCGCATGTTACGTTCATTTTAGTTGAAGAAATATTTGAGAGTTTAAGAAATGGGTTTTGTATTGGGGTCAATACAAAATTCGATTTCACGCCTAGAGGGTAAATTTAGGAAGTCTTCATGAATCGTCAGAAAATTTATTAATGATAGAAATCTCATTCAAAGCTGCGTGACCTCATCCAAGACTTGGATAAGACGTCACATTGATACTATCAACTTGCCATCTTCATTCACGATGTCGCCTATAAAAAGTCCTAAAGCGGTGCATTCCACACAAGTGAAGTCAACAACGAAAAGATCGAGCTCTTTACTTACGACGATATGACAATGATTGACTTTTGTTGTTTGGTTACTTTGAATTCGCATAACATGAGTTGGTTAGAGTATGAAAGCTAACAACCTTTAAAAGCATGATGAGTAGTTAACCAATCATTTCCAAAAATCACATCAAAGGCAAGTATTTTCAAAGAGATAAGATCGACAGGTAACGTGAAAGTGTTGATTTGAACAAGATTTATAAATAGTGGAAGTAACGAAGGTTTCTCCCAACTGAGTTTAAACATATATATCAAACTCTAACTTCTCCGGAGTTAACTTCAAACATTGAACACATCTAGGTGAAATAAAAGAGTGAGTAGAACCGGTATCTAACACGGTATAGACTTCGCAAGAGTTTATGATTAACTTACCCGTGATAATTTTATTTAGGTTCCTCGTCACGAAAAAAAAACGCTCTCTCTTAAACTCTAGGCTTTGGCTTATGCGGGACATCCTTTGGCATAACAATCCCGGTGGACTTGAATTCACCATACGACAAAATCGAGCTAGGTGACCTTCTTCCGCAATTAAAACACGCTTTGGATTACTACGTACAGTTTGGACGGATGTGTCCCTCCCGTCAAGATTTAAACATCTGACCGGTGGTCGTTCTTCTTTCTTTGAAACGGGTCTTTGGTCTTGCGATGTCTTTACGTCATTGTTGAACCTTCTCTTCTTGAAATGTCCATTCTTATTGTTTTGACCATGATTACCATAAAGTGGTTACCATTTTACGGCATGTTGATTCCCTCCATGATTATTGTCACCGCTTTGATGACTGTTATCACCGATATTATCATTTTGCCGGCTGTTCTCTTTTGGTTGGGTTGACTCATTATCGCACTCCAATAACTGAGCCCTATTAACAACATCTGAATACAAACACAGTTTATGAGAGATAAGATATTGACGTATCTCAGGTTTCAAACCTCTTAGAAACATTCGCGTCATTCTCTCCTCATTATCAACCAAATGAGACGTAAATCGTGACAACTCGGCAAACTTGGCTTCGTACTGCGACACAGTCATGTTGTTTTGGTCCAACTTGATAAACTCGACCTCCTTTATGTGACGAATACTTTCGGGAAAGTACTTGTCATTGAACAGCTCTTGGAACTTCTCCTAAGACATCTTGAGTGCGTCAGGCTGGGTACGTTTTACAGATTCCCACCACTAATCTGCCTCTTTACGCAACATAAAGGTGGCGAATGGAACCTTTTGCTCCTCAGAGCATCCCAAGACATCAAATATCTTGGTGATCTGCTTTAAGCACGTCTCCGCCTTAAGTGGTTCAGGCTTTCCCAAAAACTCTGGTGGTCCCAGCTCCTTGAATTGCTTAGCGGTGACCGACCGTGGATTGCCATTATTTTTACCTTCATTATGAACAGGAGCCGCCTTCTCTTGATGTTGCATGAATTCTAAAAAGCTCCTAAACGTACCGTCGTTCGTCAATTGATCAGTGTTGTTGTTTACAGGAGGATTATCGCCATCCTGTTGCACATTGTCCTGATTATTGATATGTGGAGACTCAACGGTCTCCTGTGCTCCATTACTTATCTCAACATTTTTAGATGCCATTTTCAAATACTGCCACTAAACAAGGGTTAATTAACATATCACATATTATCCCTATACTCTGACCGACCAATTAAATACCAAATAAACTTAGGAAGCTCATACTAGCGAAGGAATTTCCCGTCTCTCTCCTCCTAGTTCTTGTCTCACATCTCAGCCAAGGATCATATCCCTAAGCTTTGATACCATCTTCTATGATTTAAAAAGTTTTTCATCACTTTTATCGCTGGGACTCAACTTAATAAATAATCCACATCATCCCTGCACTACAGCCAAGGATATTTTTTTTTAGTATCACGACCACAAATTATCCATGAACTACGGGCCAAAGATAATCGTGTTTTCATCAACGGTCCTAATCATGCCATAAAATAATTCATCTTTGCACCCTTGGCCGAAGAGAATCCATAGTCATAATCATACCAAAAACTGTCCATCAATGCACTACGGGCCAATGAGGAATTTTTCCACATCATTTGTAACATTACGGTCATGATTATACAGAATAATCCCTGGTCATAATCATACCAAGTCCATCTATGCACTACATGCCACAGATGACTTTCAACATAATATAAACATGAGGATGATGACAATGATATAAGAATTCAATAAAACAAGTTCAAGAATTAATTTATCCAGGAACTAATAACGTCCAAATTGTCAACATGATACTTCTTTGTAGAGTAAAATTCAAGAATGCTCAGAAGAATATTTCCATGAAAAGATACTGGATGAAGCGAAAATATCAAGGATGTTCTACTAATTTCATGGAGTATAGAAGTCAAAGTTTTAACCAACTGAGTATAATAAAGAAGGGCATAACAAAAAAAATCACCGTGCATGCAGACTTGGATGTAGACAAAGTTATTCTAACGAGAATAATAAATAACGGAACCAGTCGGGCATAATACGACCGACAAGATATTCTAATGAGAATAATAAAGAATGGAATAACAATATAAATCACCGTACATGCGGTACCAGATATAGCGAGGTTATTCAAACAGAATAATAAATAACGGAACCAGTCAGATGTAAAAGCGCATGCAGACGAGGATATTCCAGCGAGAATAATAAAAGAGCGGAACCGGGCGGCACAGAACGCGCCTTGCATGACGAGGATATTCCAATGAGAATAATAAAGATGAGAACCGGTCCCGGCAAAAGCGCACAAACGAGGATATTAATGAATAATAAAGAATGGAATAACAACGAGAATTTTACCATGTATGCGGTGATCAGATAGAGCGAGTTATTCAATGAGAATAATAAATAATGGAATAACAAAAGAATTTCACCAAGTTTAGGGTAGACCGCGTATACAGGTTATTCCAACAGAATAATAAATAATGGAATAACATAAGTTCTCTTCATGAATATGAAACAATAATAATACCCCTTACCTTTGAAAGAAGAGTATTAAGTGACCGATAGAGGCGAGGATATACGAAAAAAAACTTACACTACACTCAAAGCTTTCTTAAACTCTAAAGAAATACGCTCAAGATTATAGAAGAAGAATTCTCTCTATAGTTTCTCTCTCTAGAGTTTCAGTGAATTAGTAAAAAATAATGAATGAATGATCTTCTATTTATAGGAGAATGGACTGCATAGTACCTAATTCATGAACGATCCAGATTGATTTACTTTTAAATGGGAATATCAGATTGATTTAATAAAATATTCTAATAAAACAAAATCTTTTAAATAAAATATAATATATTCTATTTATAATCTAATAAAACGAATAACTTTATAAAAGTATTCTATTTTATATAAAAAAATTTACTATCAAACACTTATCGCTGAGCCTTTATGCAAATACTATGCATAGTAAAATATAATATATTCTAATTATTGTCTAATAAAACAAATAATTTTATAAAAGTATTCTATTTTATATAAAAAGATTTTACTTTTAGCCTAATAAAAGCGAATAACTTTATAAAAGTATTACATTTTAAATAAAAAGCTTTTCTGTTTTATTATATTAATAATACTAATAAAATAAAACTCATATAATATATATATATATAACAATCGACAATAATTGAATCCAATAATGTGAGACACCATGCAAAGAACTACTATAAAGAATAATTGAACAAAATGGTGACTTCTCACGTAAGCATCAATAATCAATACTGGTGTACTACTTATGCAACCACGCCAGTATTCTTTGTACTTTTACTACCGAAGTAGTTCAGCGGTTTTAACGGTAAAACTTCCGCCATTATTCTCATAAAAATATTTTTGTCATTTTCTCAATCCGACAATAATTCCGTTGTAGGGTCCACCAATGATTGTACCGTCGTACGGATATTCCCCGAAAAAAGAATATTGCCCGACCAATTTAATATTATATAACAACTTGCATACATTATAAAATTTATAAATACTACCCACAATTATAAAATTATATCAAATCCACACCATAATATTCAAAAAAATTATTTTGAGAAAATTAAATATTTATTCATAAAATCTGGGGTCTCACATATTCCATGACTTGATACCACGTGCCCAAGGAATGCTACTTTCTCAAGCCAGAACTCACATTTCTTCAACTTGGCATAAAGCTTATATTCACGAAGCTTTTGAAGTATCAGCCTCAAGTGTTGTTCATGATCTTCATGGCTTTTTGAATAAATAAGGATGTCATCAATAAAGACGACCACAAAGTGATCCAAATATTCCTTGAATACTCGGTTCATCATATCCATGAAGGCAACATGAGCATTAGTCAATCCAAAAGACATGGCTAGGAATTCATGATTCAACTCCCGATAATTAATACAAAGTCGATCTCTCCGTCTTTCTTTTTCACGAATAGAAAAGAGCACCCCAGGAGGCGTCTTAGGGACCGAATGAAACCAGATGTCTAACAATTCCTGCGGTTGGGTCTTTAACTCACGAAGTTCAATAGAGCCATTCGATATGGGGCTTTGGAAATAGGTTTTTGTCACGGGTTCAAGGTCAATACAAAATTCAATTTCACGCTCTCGGGGTTAGGCGAAGGAAGTTCTTTAGGAATACATCGGAAATTCATTAACAATAGAAATATCATTCGGGGCGGCGTATTTTTGTTTAGATCCGTGACATGAGCTAAGAAAAGCTTGACATCCGTTTTTTCAATAAGCGAATAATTTTACTGGATTGAGATAGCGGTGATTGATTTTAATGGTTTGGTTGCTTGAATTCGCATAATAGGTTGGTTAGAAATATGAAAGATAACAACCTTACAAAAATAATCAATTTTTGCATGATGAGTAGTTAACCAATCAATCCATAGAATTACGTCAAATGCAAGTATTTTCAATGAAATAAGATCGACGGAGTAATGTGAGGTACCGATTTGAACCAAACAAGACTTATAAGCGATGGATATAATGAAGGTTTCTCCCAAGCGGAGTTTCAACAGATAAGTCAAAGTCCAATTTCTCCGAGTCAAATTTAAGCGTTGGCGTAAGTAGGAGAAATAAAAGACTAAGGTATATACTTCTTTAGAGTTTATGATAAACTTACCGTGATGACCTCGTTCGGGTTCCTTGCTTCTACGGGAGGTCACGACAAACGCTCCTCCTTGCACCTCGGGCTTTGACTTTTAGGGACGCCCTTTGGTGCCTCCATCCTAGTTGAACTTGTCTTGGTGAATGACAAAATCGCCAGTAGGTGACGTTCTCTTTCACAATTATAACATGCTTTGGAGCGACATCGCATGATTTGGGTGATGTGTCCCTCCCTCCGCATTTGAAGCATATGATAGGTGGTTATTCTCCTTTCTTAACAACGGGTCTTTGATCTTGACGTCTTTCCATCATTGTTGAATCTCTTCTTCTTGAAATATCCATTCTTATTATTTTGGCCATGATTACCACCGAAGTGGTTACCATTTACGGCATGTTGATTCCTCCACGCTTATTGTCACCGCTTCGATGATCAATTTATCACCGGTATTATCATTTTGCCACCGCTCTCTTTTGGTTTGGTTGACTCATTATCGCTACCTCCAATAAGCGAGCCCTATTAACAACATCGAATACAAAACACGGTTTATGAGAGATAAGATATTGGCGTATCTCGGGTTTCAAACCTCTTAGAAACATTCGCGTCATTCTCTCCTCATTATCAACCAAATGGGATGCAAACCGGGACAACTTCGGCAAACTTGGCTTCATCATGCGACACTGGCCATGTTGTTTTGCTCCAGCTTGATGAACTCTACCTCTTTCATGTGACGAATACTTTCAGGAAAGTACTTGTCATTGAACAATTCTTGGAACTTCTCCCAAGTCATCTTCAGTGCGGCAGGTTTAGTACGTTTTACAGATTCCCACCAGTAATCTGCCTCTACACACAACATGAAGGTGGCAAAGGGAACCTTTTGCTCCTCGGAGCATCCCAGGACATCAAATATCTTGCAGATCTGCTTTATCCACGTCTCCGCCTTAAGTGGTTTTGGCTCTCCAAAAAACTCCGGTGGTCCCAGTTCCTTGAACTGCTTAGCGGTGACCGTCCGAGAGTTGCCAGTGTTTCCACCTGCATTTTGTACAAGAGCCGCTCTTGCCTGATATTGCATGAATTGCATAAAGCCTCTGAACATTCCATCGTTCATCATCACAGTCGGTGTTGTTGTTTGCACGAGGATTGTCACCTTCACGATGCACATTATCCACGATTATTGATCCGTGGAGACTCAGCGGTCTCTGTGCTCCATTGATGTTCTCAACATTCTCGGATGTCATTTTCAAATCTCGCCATAAAACAAGGGTTAATTAACATATCACATATTATCCTATACTACGACCGACCAATTAAATACCAAATAAACTTAGGTAGGTCATACTAGTGAAGGAATTCCCCGTCTCTCCCTCCTAGTTCTTGTCTCACATCCTGGCGAGGATCATATCCCTAGGCTTTGATATCTAACTATGGCGCCCCAAAATAGGTATACATCACTATCTTGAGTCGCATGAATACATGATACAAAATTCAAATACAACTTAATTATACAACGATTAAGTGTAAAATACGACAAAATATATCTTTGTGAGTTTTATTATAAATATTGTCATCTAGATAATATCCACACTCAATTGAGTTCTCATTACATTTATTATCACACTATTTAACAGAATAGTGAGAACTACTAATGCTATTATCTGGACCGTCACTCCGTTCTCCGACTAGTCCATGCTACATTCTCATTTCCTGAAGAGAACAATGAAAGTAAAAGGTGAGCTCAACTAACCCAAGAAGAAATATTATGACTAAGATAATACGAATAAATTATCGTTAGCCTTCAACAAATGTTAAAGCGATACAATATAACAAACATCAAGTTTAAGCTGCGGCGGAATAAGCAATCCATTAAAAGAGTCAAGTAGAGAATAAAATCTACTATCTTTTATGATTTAAAAGGTTTTTCATCACTTTTATTGCTGGGACTCAACTTAATAAATAATCCACATCATACCTGCACTACGGCCAAGGATATCCATTAGTATCACAACCACAAATTATCCATGTACTACGGGCCAAGGATATTCGTGTATTCATCAATGGTCATGATCATGCCAACAATTGTTCATCAATGCACTACGGGCCAATGAGGACTTTTACCACATCATTTGTAACATTACGGTCATGATTATACCGATTAATCCCTGGTCATAATCATACCAAGTCCATCTATGCACTACAGGCCATAAATGACTTTCAACATAATATAAACATGAGGATGATGACAAAGATATAAGAATTCAATAAAACAAGTTCAAGAATTAATTTATCAAGGAACTAATAACGTCCAAATTGTCAACATGATACTTCTTTGTAGAGTAAAATTCAAGAATGCTCAAAAGAATATTTTCATGAAAAGATACTGGATGAAGTGCAAATATCAAGGATATTCCACTAATTTCATGGAGTATAGAAGTCAAAACTTTAACCAACTGAGTATAATAAAGAATGGAATAACAAAAAAAATCATCAGGCATGCGATAGACCGCACAGACAGGTTATTCCAACAGAATAATAAATAACGGAACCGTCGTCGTAAATGTAAATGCATGACAGGATATTTCACAGAATAATAAAAATAAACGAAACGGTCGGTGAAATCGCACGCAAGCGGGATGTTCCAACGAGAATAGTAAATAACGGAACAGGTCGTGCGTAAGCGCTTACGGACATGATGTTCCAAATGAATAATAAAGAATGGAAAAATAGAAGAATTTCACCATGTATGTTGACTTGGATGTAGATGAGTTATTCAACATAATGATAAAGAATGGAATAATAGAAGAATTTCACCAGTATAGGGTGAGGCAGCGTATCTGAGTTATTCAATGAGAATAAAAAAATGGAATAATGTAATTTATCTTCATGAATACAAAAGAAATAATACCCTTACCTTAGAACAATTTGGATATAGGAGTAGTGAAGTAGCGAGAATACTTTTCTTCTTTCTCTCTATAGTTTTCTCTCAGAGTTTCAAATTGAATTCGTAAGAAATAATGAAGGAACGAGCTTCTATTTATAAGAGAATGGACTGAATGAATAAGTAACTAATTCTGAGCGGTCCAGATTGATTTACTTTAAGCAGAGACGGTCAGATTGGTTTACTATAAAATATTCTAATAAAACAAAATCTTTTAAATAAAATATAATATATTCTATTTATAATCTAATAAAACAAATAACTTTATAAAAATATTCTATTTTATATAAAAAGATTTTACTATACAAAATACTATCGCAGTCTTTATGCAAATACTTTACATAATAAAATATAATATATATTCTATTTATAGTCTAATAAAATGAATAACTTTATAAAAGTATTCTATTTTATATAAAAAGATTTTTTACTATCAAAACACTATGCATAATAGAATATAATATATTCTATTTATAGTCTAATAAAACGAATAACTTTATAAAAGTATTACATTTTATATAAAAAACTTTTCTGCTTTTATTACATTAATAATACTAATAAAACAAAATTTCA